>CM018698.1:356558-1696395 GCA_009363875.1 Mikania micrantha | reverse complement strand
TTGTGGGAGGATTGTAAGTGTGAGGGCTTGTGTATGTTGAGGGTGAGTCCACATGATGGGATGTGGAGCAGTAAGGATCTAATGAGGATGATGAGGGGGAGTGTTGTGATTTAGGAGGGGAAAGATGGATTCATCAAAGGTAACATGGCGACATGTTAGGATTTGTTTGGTTGAAAGGTCTAAACATTTGTACCCGCGGTGTTGGTTTGGGTAGCCGAGGAAAACACAAGGGTTAGATCTTTTCTCAGTTTGTGGATGGAGTTGGCTGGGAGTAAAGGGTAGCATAGGCAACCAAAGACTTTTAAGTGGTTATAAGTGGGATTCCGGTTGTATAGGAGTTGAGTGGGAGATTGGAATTGAAGAAGTTTGCTAGGTAGGATGTTATGGAGATAAGTGGCCATGTCTAGAGCATGGTGCCAATAGGAAAGAGGAAGCCCGGGGTGGGCAAGTAGTGTCCGGATGATGTTATTTATTGACCGGAATTTCCTTTCTGCTTTGCCATTTTGGGATGAGGTTGTTGAGTGTGGAGGCTTCTAAAGCCTTGATGGGTCGCACATGGGTTGGGCTTAGCTAGTAGGTTAAGTTAGAATACTTAATTGTAATCTCTATTTATATGTCTCATTGTACTTGTAATCTCTGGAGCACCTAATAATACGAATCCTAGTTGCAGCACAGTGGACGTAGGTCACATCGACCGAACCACTTTAAATCCTTGTGTCGTTTACTACTTTGTGTGTGTGTGTGATTACCCAACAACTGGTACTAGAGCCACGGTTCTTGATCGATCACACACGAGACCTAATAGCCGTCGCCGCCGCAGTTTGCCGCCACCATCGGCGGATTCCGATCACCAGTAAACAACAGTCACATACAGGATTAGGGTTTTGTTGCTGCTGTTCAAAGTTCTGTTGAACCAGAATCACGATTAGGGTTACGATCGCGCTTTAGGGTTGTGCTACTACAGTAACTGCCGCCGTTACTTGCCGGATTAGGGTTCCGGCGAACCCTATTTTGCTGCTCCAGCCGTCGATTGGTATTTATTTGGCCGATTCCTGCCGTTACAGCCATCTCCGACCGCAACAGCAACCACCGACCGCCTTCTGCCGCCGCGCCGCCGCCTTTGCCGGATTAGGGTTCTGGCGAACTCAATCTCTCCCGGTTTGGTTCAGATCTGCCTGATTTTGACCAGATCTGCGTGATTTTGACCAGATCTGTCTCATTTTGACCAGAAAAGGTCCGATTTTGGCCAGAAACGCCCTGATTTTGACCAGAATAGGTCCGATTTTGATCAGAAAGGTCCGATTTAGACCACACAGGTCTGATTTTCACCAGAAACAGTCTGATTTTGACCTGAAACAGTCCAATTTTGACCCAAAACAGTCCGACACCAGAAATAGTCAAACGGCCTACTTTGCCACCGACAGAAGGTTTTCTGTCCCGTTTCCGCTGCTGCCGCCATTCGTAGACCGGTTAATTGTTTAATTCCGGTGTTTTCTTACGTTTATTACTGATTTTATCCGAGTTGGCCGCCAAGACAGTGTTCAATAGAACAGTCGTCAAGTTCCGGCCGCCGCCATTGCTGTGTTTGTTCACTGCTCTCCATCTCGGTTAAATCAGTGATAGTTCGGTAAGTTCAATGGCAGAAGACGGTAAAGTAAAGATTGAAAAGTTTGGACGTGACTGCGGGTATTGGAGGATGCAAGTGGAAGATCTTTTGTATCAGAAGAGTTTACATATTCCTATGTTGGGTTTGAGTTACAGACCAGAAAAAATGACGGATGCTGAATGGAATTTGCTTGATAGGCAAGCCTTGGGTGTTGTCAGGTTATCTTTGTCAAAGAGTGTGGCTTACAACATTGTCAAAGAAACGACTACATTTGGGGTTTTGAAAGCATTGTCCAACATGTATGAGAAACCGTCTGCCTCCAACAAAGTATTTCTTATCAGACAGTTGGTTAACACCAAGTTGAAGGAAGGTATGTCGATCACTGCTCACATCAATGAGTTCAATTCGGTTATCTCACGTTTGGCTTCTGTTGACATAAACTTTGAGGATGAGATTCAGGCACTTCTTCTATTGTCATCATTATTTGACAGCTGGTCAGGCACAATTACTGTAGTTAGTAGTTCATTTGGAACTACTAAGTTCACTTTTGATGGTATTCGTGACATCATCTTAAGTGAAGACATTCGTAGGAGGAGTTCGGGTGTATCTTCTAGTACATTGTCGAATACAGAAGGAAAGAGGTAGAAGAATAAAGGGGTCATAGCAGGGGCAAGTCAAAGTCAAGAAAAAAGGGGTCAATCAAAGAATAGAAAGGAGATCGAGTGTTGGAATTGTAAAGAAAAAGGCCATTTCAGAAGTCAGTGCTCTAAACCATTAGTTGCAAAAGGAAAGATGCAGATGAATAATGCTACGGATGATGAGTGTGATGATGTTCTTATTTGTGAAGAGATCGATGCTGCCAACATATGTTGTGTTGGGAATTCTGTTGAATCTTGGATTCTAAACTCTGGAGCTTCGTTTCATGCTGTTTCATCTCCTGATTTGATCAAGAATCTGCGAACAGGTAACCTTGGTAAGGTTCGTTTAGCTGATGATCAGACTTTGAATATTGCAGGGATTGGTGATGTTGATTTGAGGACTTCACTAGGTACTGTTTGGACATTGAAAGATGTCAGGGTTATCCCTAACCTCAGAAGGAAGCTAATTTCAGTTGGGAAGTTAGATGATCTGGGTTATGATGTTAGTTTTGGTGGAGGTCAGTGGAAGATCAAGAAGGGCAATCTGGTGATTGCTAAGGGTATTAAAAGAGGTACTTTATACATGGCTGATGTACATGCTGATGGTGTGAATGCTGTAACACCAGGTTCGAGTCCTTCTGATTTGTGGCACCAACGACTCGGACACATGAGTGTCAAGGGAATGAAGATGTTAGCTGCTAAGGGAAAGTTTTCAGATCTGAAGACAGTGGAAACAGGGTTTTGTGAATCTTGCGTACTCGGTAAACAGAAAAGGGCTTCGTTTGTGAAAGCCGGGAAGACTCCAAAGTCCCAAAAGTTAGAGCTTGTCCATACGGATGTTTATGGACCTACATCAGTTTCTTCTCTTAGAGGATCAAATTACTATGTCACCTTCATTGATGATTCGACACGCAAGGTATGGGTTTATTTTCTTAAACACAAATCTGATGTTTTTGTTACTTTTAAGAAATGGAAAACTGCTGTTGAATTGGAAACTAATTTGAAGGTAAAATGCCTCAAGTCTGACAATGGAGGCGAGTATGTTAGCACCGAATTCACTAACTATTGTGCTGATCACTGGATCAAGATGATAAAGACTGTTCCAGAAACACCGCAGCAAAATGGGGTTGCAGAAAGAATGAACAAGACTTCAAATGAAAGAGCTAGAAGCATGAGGTTAAATGTAGGGCTTCCTAAGACGTTTTGGGCTGATGCAGTTAATACTGTTGCTTATTTGATCAACCGTGGGCCTTCAGTTCCTTTGGGTTTCAAAATACCAGAGAAAGAATGGGAAGGGAAGGAGGTAAGTCTCAAGCACCTTCGAGTCTTTGGTTGTAGTGCTTACAATTTGTTGAAAGATGTTGACAGGGATAAATTAGACTCAAAAGCCAAGAAGTTCACTTTTATTGGTTATGGGTCAGACATCATGGGTTACAGGCTTTGGGATTTTGAAAGCAGAAAAGTAATCAGATGCAAGCATGTCACTTTCAATGAAGCCGAATTATACAAAGACAGAAAAGAAAGCTCAGTGATTCAGAAAGATTATGTTGAGTTTGAAGATGAAACATTGGACAAGTCTGGAGAGTCTGTTACTCCCAGTGTTGTAAAAATCGTTAGTCGCTAGTCGGTCGGCGAGGTAGGGACTAGGGATTAATCGGGATTAATCGGGATTAATCGGATTGGAATTTTATATGTAATTTTCAAAATTCTATACATGTATACAATTTTTTTATGTATCATTTTTCAAATATCTAAAAATTTTAACCAATTATTTCATGATTTATAGGGTAATTAATACCTTTTAATTTTCTTCCTTTAAAAAACCATAAAGAATAAAAAAAACCCATAAAAAATTAACCCAAATACCCAATATCCTTATTTTAAAAAGTTAGGCCTATACAATATACACCCAATATTTTCCCCATTCCCGTTCTCAGCCACTGCTAGGGCAAAACAAAAACGCTTGCTTCTTCTCCATCTCGAAGGTTTGGAGCTGCTTCTTCTCGCCACCTCCATAGAATCCGACAGCCACAGAATCCGACAGCCACACCCATCCTGTATCGCCAATCGCGAGTTGGAGTCCGGTCGAATCCCAGGTGAGTCATTATATTTTCGTACTTGTTGGTTAGATTGAAGATTTCTTACTGGAATCGCCGGAATTTGGCCGATATGTGGCCGATTAGGACCGGCAAAGTCGCCGGAATGGTTGGAATCGTTTGATTTTAAGGTGACCGATTAATCAGATTATCCCGACTAGAGCCGATTTTGACCGATTAGGTCCGATTTTGACCGACTTTGACCGCCTAGCGATTTTTCGACCGACTAGGCTAAAATAATCAGTTAATGGCCGATTACCGATTAATCCCGATTAATCGGCCGCCTAATCGCGATTTTTACAACACTGGTTACTCCAGAAGTTGTCTTTGATAGTGGGAGCACAAGAGTTGACACTGATGATGATTCAGTCAGTGGGAGCACAGGAAACGATAGTGAGTCAAATGGCAGTGGGTCAAATGGGAGTGAAAGCTCAGAGGAAGAAGAAGATTCGACTTCCTCAGTTCAGAGTACATGGATTCCAGGTTCTTCTGTTCCACAGCCCGAAACTCAACATTGGGTCAGAAGGTCTACCAGAGTTACAGCACCTGCGAATTTTCTGTTGTTATCAGAAAACGGAGAACCTGATTGTTACACTGAAGCCGTTAGTGTGAAAGATTCATTTCAGTGGGAGATTGCAATGAAAGAAGAAATGAAGTCTTTAGAAAAGAACAGAACTTGGGTTTTGACCAAACTTCCATCTGGGAAGAAAGCATTGCAAAACAAGTGGGTATACAGGATCAAGGATGAAAGTAATGGTTCCAAAAGATACAAGGCCAGATTGGTGGTTAAGGGTTTCCAGCAGAAGGAGGGGGTTGATTACAATGAGATCTTCTCTCCAGTTGTGAAGATGACTACTATCAGACTTGTTCTTAGCATTGTTGCATCAGAGAACCTACATCTAGAGCAGCTAGAAGTTAAGACAGCTTTCCTTCATGGTGATCACATGGTGCAGCCAGAGGGTTTTCAGATTTCTGGGAAAGAAAACATGATTTGCAAGTTGAAAAAGAGCTTGTATGGGTTGAAACAGGCTCCTAGGCAATGGTACTTGAAGTTTGACAACTTCATGGGTCGAAATGGGTTCAAAAGATGTGAAATGGATCATTGTTGTTATATTAAGAAGTTCAGTAAGTCATACATTATCCTACTTCTTTATGTGGATGATATGTTGATTGTGGGTTCCGATATGAAAGAGATCAACAAATTGAAGAAACAGATGTCCGAGGAATTTGAGATGAAAGATCTTGGTGCTGCTAAACAGATACTTGGGATGAGTATTTTCAGAAACAGTAAGGATGGTTCTTTGACACTTTCTCAAGAGAAATATATTGGCAAAGTGTTAGAGAAGTTTAGCATGATGAATGCCAGATCCAGAAACACTCCATTGGGAAGTCAGTTTAAGCTTTCGAAAGACCAGTGTCCGAAAACTGATGAAGACATAGCCGAAATGGCTAAGATTCTTTATGCATCAGCTGTTGGAAGTCTTATGTATGCAATGATGTGCACAAGACCTGATATAGCACATGCCGTGGGAGTAGTCAGTTGATAAATGTCCAATCCGAGGAAAGAGCATTGGGAGGCAGTCAAGTGGTTGCTTCGGTATTTGAAAGGGACTTCAAAGATGGGTTTATGTTTCAAGGGTAAAGAAACTGTCTGAGGGGTTATACGGATGTAGACCTTGGGGGATGCAAGGAATCATATAAAAGCACAACTGGGTATGTTTTTTCAGTGGGAGGAACCGCAGTTAGTTAGATGTCCAGATTGCAAAGAAGCGTTGCACTTTCAACCACAGAAGCTGAGTATATGTCTGCTGCTAAAGCTAGCAAAGAACTCATTTGGTTGAAGAATTTTCTGGAAGAACTTGGGAAGAAACAGCCAGACAGTCCTCTGTATTGTGATAATCAGAGTGCGGTTCATCTTGGAAAGAATCCGGTGTTTCATGGCAAAACGAAACACATCCAGCTGCGATACCATTTTATCAGGGGGTTGATTAGTGATGGTACCCTGATGCTGGAAAAGATCAGAGGAACTGAAAATCCTGCTGATATGTTGACTAAGGTGGTTACCTTAGAGAAGTTGAAGCTTTGTGTAGCTTCAACTGGCCTTCAGGTTATTTGATGAGGAAGGCCGCTGCAACTAGTGGAAAAGAAGATTACAAAAGTACAGAATGAAGACGGAGCACAGCTTGAAGTTTGTCAAAGCCTCCAAGTGGGAGATTGTTGAGTTTGGAGGCTTCTAAAGCCTTGATGGGCCGCACATGGGTTGAGCTTAGCTTGTAGGTTAAATTAGAATACCTAATCGTAATCTCTATTTATTTGTCTCATTGTACTTGTAATCTCTTTAGAAGGGAACGGTTTTTTTCGAGTCGAGGGTCTCTTTAGAAGCAACCTCTCTACCACATCTGGGGTAGGGGAAAGGTTTGTTTTCGTCTCACCCTCCCCAGACCCCACACAGTGGGAATATACTGGGTTTGTTTGTTTGTTTGTTTGTACTTGTAATCTCTGGAGCACCTAATAATACGAATCCTAGTTGCAGCACAGTGGACGTAGGTCACATCGACCGAACCACTTTAAATCCTTGTGTCGTTTACTGCTTTGTGTGTGTGTTAGTGTGTGTGTGATTACCCAACAGAGGTGTGAGGGCAGGGGAAGCGAAACATCATTCCATTTTGGTTACAAAACTGTTGAAAATAGGAGTTTGCATATTCCTTACCATTATCACATTAAAATTGTTTTATTTTGCAATTGAATTGAGTGTTTATTAGTTGAAGAATTGGGAGAAGATAGAAAACACCAGTGAATTTTTGCTAATAGGGTAATTCCATAAAAATTGGTTCGGTCATTGAGAAAAAAGTATGTAATAATGATGACCAGCTGTACTTAGTATGGGTGAAGTCCAAAGATCACTATGAATAATGTCAAATGGCAAGTAAGATAAATTAGGAGAATTCATAAACGGTAATCTAGTACTTTTACCAAAAATGCAAGAATGACATAGTTTTGAATTAACAGAATCATAATCAAGAAAACTAGAATTTTTAAGAGCAGTAAGTAAATTGGAGCCAGGGTGTCCCAATCTTTGGTGCCAAAGTTCTTTGTTCAAAAGAGCAAATGTGGAGGGAGAGCTGAGCTTGGCTGCAAGCTGAGGTGTGAGCGGGTAGAGATCGCCATAGCTACTGGAGTGGAGGATAGGGATCCGGGTCTTGAGATCCTTCACAAAAAAACCATAAGGATCAAATTCGATGGAAATTTGATTGTCGGTGGTAAGGCGGTGAACTGACGGTAAATTTTTGATTAGGTGAGGGGCAAAAAGAACATTATTTAGTTTAAGGGGTGGGTAAGGTGGGGAAAGAGTTTTATTGCCGTATCCACTTACCGGAATGGATTTACCAAGGTTATTAAAAAAGGAGGAGAAGTTACCAAGGTTGTTGGTCATGTGTGAAGTTGCTCCTGAGTCCATGTACCAATTGTTGTATGGAGGATTGAGTGACATGTTGTAGAGAGCTTGATCTAGTTCAGTTGGTGCATGAGATGCTGCATAGGATTGGGGTGGTCGGGGGCCAAGTATGCCTGTTGAGGAGGGGGCTGGGTGAGCTGGTTTAGGTGTGGAGGGGTAGGGGCAAGGGGGTGCGGGCGGCCAAGGAGTCCAGGGCTGTATTGGTAAGGTGGATGTGGGGCGGCCCATGGAGAAGTGGCAGAAGTCCATGGGGGTTAGGATTGTGGGTGAGTGTGTGTTGGTGAATCCGCGACCCCTGTAGGTTGTCTTATGTGGGGATCGACCGCGGCCACGGCCACGGCCTCGTGGGCGATCAGGTCGGTTGGTGTAATCAGGTTTTGGTTCTGACCGAGAAGTGGTGTCAGGTTTGGAGGTGGTGTTGAGAAGGGCGGTGCCAGCAGCTTGTGTCGAGTGCAGGGCCTGGTTGGCTTTGCGAGCTTCTTCCATGCAAAGACGGGATCGAGCTTCGTAGAATTCGGGTAGAGGGGTGGTTTGTTGCAACATCATGGCTATGTGTTTGTACTGGTCGCTCAGCCCGGAGATTAATTGCAGGACCAGACGTTGATTGGAGACCGGAGACTCGACATTGGCAAGTTGATCGGCAAGAATTTTAAGTTCTTGGCAGTAAGCAGACATGATGGGGAAGTTTTCGAGCCGGGTGTTGGCAAATTTGTGATCAAGGTGGATGGCCCGGGCAAATTTGTTGTCTTGAAACAGGTTTTCAAGTGCAGTCCATGCATCGTGAGCAGTGGTATTAGGTTTAAGGATGGTGTGTAGCAGGTCATTGGAGATGGTACTATATATCCATTGAAGGACAATGGCATTGAGGCGCTCCCATGTGGGATCAGCAGGGAGTTTTGGTGGAATGGGGATGTTTTCGGCAGTGGTTGATGTAGAAGCAGGGGCGGAAGGGTGGGAGGACTTCAGATGATCAAAGACAAAGAATGCACGGCAATGGATTTTGAATAATTCTGACTAGGATACATATTGCCTGTTTCCATCTCAAGGGTTACGGGGATAAAGTTTTTGATGTTGGAGACGGTAATGGCTGGGTGCAGTTTCGAGTCCATGGCTACGACGGACTGGTGGAGATGAAGGGAGAGAGAAAGCGGGAGGATGGAGATGGAGGGGGCAGGTGACGGCAGCTAGGTTAAAGAACCCAGGCTGATACCATGAAAGGATTATTATTCTGAATGAATCATTCTCATTCCCAACATCTCAATTTATGGATACAAAGACCTAACAGATTTCCTATAAACATGGGATAGATATCCCTTTACAGATATAAGCCATATTAAAATAATTTCTATCTATACAAAATAAATAATATGTCTATTATTTTACATTTATGTTTATATGTACCAACTATCTATACGCTTTTTAGGCATTTCTTGCCATTTTGTATCTTCGTTTAATTTGGAACTCACATACTTGGTAACATACATTCCGTTATTGGTGGTCAAATTCCTATATCAATTGTTACTCAAATGATAGTGCAAGAATGGAAGTGACAGCTCACTATTGCATGCTTGTATGAATATCATGACTTATTTGCACTCTAACTATAAGCCATAATTCCATTGAAGTGCATCACTAAGAGGTGCATTCTACAATGGTATCTCTTACATTTCACTTTTACCGGAATATGCCACAATAGCACGCTCTACTGCACACTCCCTAAACTGAAATAAGCTTTGTAATAGTACATATGCAAAGTTGATATAATTAACCAAATAACTTTTTGTACAAATTTCAAATTTATACATTTATATTTTTCGAAGACAGCCTTATATTTTGCATGTGCAGTTTTTTGTGACTTAAGCTTTCAATATTGAAGCCTAATCTTTTGATAAATGTGAACATCAAATGCATTTGTATATAAATTAAGGTAATTAATAACATAAGTTAATACTATTATACTATTCATGTATACTATATTGACTTATTCATTTCTTTAGTATAAAAATCAGAAATATATTTTTGGTGAAATGAAGAAAAAAATGGAAGATTTGACATGTTTGTGAAGATAGGTGCTCGAACCGTGCAGTGGACACCTGGATTTGCTAATTAAATTTCTATGTTTTCTGATCAATTTTTTTGTTATTTATGTGGTAGGATTTTTATTTTTCAAGATCATTGTGTTTATAAGAGTTTTTTTTATTTGCGTGTATAATTTAATCGAGACTTGTAAAACTCAAGGCATATGTAGACTACATCGTTGTTACAAAAAAGAAAACTAATGATCGCACTATCTATTTCACGAGAACATTAGTAAGTTAACAACAAGCGAACATCAAGTTGTATATTGTCGTTGGCGCCGTAACCGCATCGCGCAGGTTTCCGACTAGTATATATATGTGTGTGTATATATATATTTACTATTCAATATAATAATATATATATTTACTATTCATTTTTACTATTCAATATTATATATATATATATATATAGGGTAAGGATCCGTTGTTAACCCACCTTAATTACGGAAACCTGATTAACTCCGACAAGATCAACCCAAATCTTTGGGTTTTTTTCATGACATTTATTATACACGTGCAAGACTATGTTATTTTATGTGTTTTGGCAAATTCATCACCGTTTGGGATTTAAGAAAGTGTAAGTTTGCGTTACACTTAAAATATGTCTTTGCTATAGGCAATAGCGAGCACTTACACTGACGTAAGAGCCCAAACGGTGATGAATTTGCACAAACACATATGAAAAAAAAAAAACAAATATTCTTGTCGGAGTTAATCGGGTTTCCGCAATTAAGGTATGTTATTATTCGATCCCAATCACACACACACACATACTATTTATTTTAATATGTCAGCCTGCAGAAGCTTTAATCTGTTGCTTAAAGTAGCAAGTAGATATAAAATATAACATAAAATCATAACCTATATTTTTTAACTGAAAGGTAATAAAGTATAGTAACCTTGGAAGTTGGATCAAACTGACCACGGACAAAGCGAAGAACAATGCAGGTTTTTCCAACACCAGAGTCCCCTAATAGCACCAGCTGTAATTAAAATAATAAAAAAAATAATAATTTTGTAGAGTGTGGAGCAATATGAAGGCATTGGTACATTATAGAACGATAAGAGTAAACATTCACAAAAAATTTCATGCATTATATATAGTCCTGCATTATTGCATGTAATTTACTGATGCAAGATCACATTAGTAAAAAATGAAGCTTTAAATGTTGTAAAGATTTTATGCTGCAATGATTATCAACAGGATCGGGCCAAAGCAACTGCGAGACTCTGTTATTAGATGCTAAATTAACCATTATTTTTCGTTATCATCTGAACTGATCATGACTATTAGTTAGTGATGCATACCTCCAACTCGGTAAAATACTAATAAATAAATTGGGGTTCCTTCATTTAGAGGGGTGTAAACGAGCCAAGCCGAGCAGATTCTGAGCTCGTTAAGGGTCGAGCTTGGCTCGTTTTGACTAAATATGGCTCGAGCTCGAGCTCGGCTTATTAAGAGCTTTATTTTCAAGGCTCAAGCTCGGCTTGTTAGAAAATTTTTAGGCTTGAGCTCAGCTCGGCTCGTTTATTTTCTAATTATTCAATTTATTTATTTTAATTACTAATTTAATATATATTCATAATTATACTTTTAATTTTAACACAAAATTTATTATTTAAATATATATATAAAAATAATTAATTTTATAAATATACACTTAAAGTAATAAATGAAAATTGTATAAATAAAAAGCTCGTTTAGGCTCGGCCCGTTCGAGCTATTTACCGATCCGATCCCGAGTATTTCACGAGCCGGCTTAATTCGTTTACACCCCTTTTGAGATTCAATATCCGATGCAAGGGTATCACAAGTTCACAAATCACAACACATGCATGTGTAAAGGTCATTTAAAAATTGTACTATGTTAAATGGCCAACATAAATTGAAAGAAATCTTGATAAAAAGACATGTTTCAGCAAGCAGCATATTGTTTTCATTTAGTAAATTAAACTGTTAACATTGGTAAAATCATCATAAGAATAATTAAATTAAGCAAATGTTGCAGGAAACTTTTTTTCGTTGAATGGACACATATAGGGTATTTGATTTGCGTGTTTTGAGGCACTTTAACCAGGTTTTCCAAATTAAACTACACCAAGCAAGTAGGTTAAAAAAACAAATACAAAAAGATGAACCACAAAGAATCATGGAGCTCTTTGCCAATGATGACACAAATTAAACTTCATTTAACATCGCCCATTTGTGATTGTTCAGGGAAGAGGGGTATTCAATTCCATGGTGTGATGTAAAACATATAAGCATATATTTACCAAAAGTTTCATATATGATAATCCATATGCAGACCTGCATTAGTGTTTATATTTCATTGATTCAAGATCACATTAGCAAATAATAAAACTTCACAAGTGGTGAATATATTATGCTACAATGATTTACAACATGATTGGACCCAAGACTTGTTATTTAATGTTGAATTAACCATTTATTCTTGCTGTCATCTAAACTGATCATGACTATAAAGCTACTGATGCATATCATTAGCTTAGGTAAAAAAGGGAAAAAGAAACAATTGATAATACGAAAAATGGAGTCCCTTCATTGAGATTCATGACCCAACGTGAAGGTCTCACAACTAATGTTGTGTAAAGGTATTGTCATATGTTGAATATACAACTTAAATTGAAAAATCTTAATAAAAGACCAGTTTCAGCAGGCAACATACCATTTTCATTTAGTCAACTGAACTAGGTTAGCATAGATAACATCATTTTAAGAGTAATAAAATTATGCAAATCTTGAAGAATGTTTTTTCACTGATGGAGCAGAGAGGGTATTTAGACTGGTTTGGAAGTTGCTTCTGCAACTATACAAAGTTTAGTGAAGCTTCCATTTATTAGGCATTGCCTGTGGAAGACTGCCTCAAAAGACTCACTTCCATGCCTCAAAAAACTCAACTAGGACAAAGATTTTCAAATTAAGCTAAACTTGTTAGAAGATGAATAAAAGCAATACAAGATGAGCATGAAGACTCAGATCCCCTCTTTGCAAACAATGACACAAAAAAGGCTTCACGGAAGATCACCCAATTGTGATTGGTTCAGTGGAGATTGGGTATTCATTACTATGGTGCATAACCCAAACATATAGACATATATTTTATAGAAGAGACCTCTAGTTAGTTGATGACATGTGCATCTTCATTTATCATTATTTATAATGGTCATAATATATATGTAAATAATACACAACTTCAACAATAGCTTTGAAAAAAAATTCAGGAAAGGGTCCCTTGATTGAGATCAAAGATTTAGCAAGAAAGTGAAATCACAACCATAAGGGCACTCTCACCTTCTTGTTTAATAACCAAGATGTATGAATAACTATCTCTTCTTGTTTCTTGTTTCTCATTAATGTTCTTTGCAATATCCTGAACTTATGATATGATACTTTTGACAGTACACAGGTCCTAATTTAGTGATATTCTTCTTTATATATCGTAATATTTACTAGCAACCTGTTCACTTAATGCATAATTCAAGCACATTAATGAATCAACACAATGACTAGCTAAGAAAAACCAAAATAATCCATTCATGTTTCATTAGAGATTGTGAGGGAAACAGTCAATCAGGCATTGCAAAACAATCCATGATCCAGCTATGCTGTTGTAAAAATGTTACCAGCTAATTGATTCAAAGAATAACAAAATCAACCAACCTTTTAGGAAAGTTATTTTGGAGGCTTGGGCATATGTGGCTACACTAGTTTGGAAGTTGTTTCGAGCAGTATAGAACTCAGAAATGCATATTAGATAAGGTCTAGATGTATAAACGTTTTATTCCATAAATCAATGCCAAAAGAGAGAGCTTTTTTACAACCTGATTAACAAACTTAAATATACTAATAGGCCAAAGGGGCAATCTATGCCTAGCGGACCGGGTTCACCGGAACCCACCGCGTTTAGAAGAGTTAGTAGGAATTTTTTTTCGAACGACATTAAAGGTAAGGTGAACCCATTCGTATTTTAAGAGTAGATCCTTAATGTAATTTTCTTTGCAACCTAGTAGTAAGGAATCCAGATTTAATCCATTAGGTCTTAGGTTCGAGTCTTGTATTGGGTTTCTTTTCGTCATTTTTTGGTTTTTTTTTACCGCTAGATAGAAATAAGATTTAGGGTTTTATTTTGGCACTTTGTCCCAGAAAGCATCCGCCTGATCTCCCCAGCGCCTCTCGACTCTCCGACCTCGTCCTCAACTCCTCACCTGAATCTACGCGCATGACTCCAGCCGGTGGCCCTGCTCCTCAGCCCCTGCATCGATTAGCTGACCAGCCAGTTCAGTCCTGCCCTTGCCATGCGACCTACTGGCGAAGATTGAACATGAGATTGAAGTGGTTAACATGTAAGAAGATTATGTTGACCCGAAATATCAAAGAAGGAAGGCTAACATCACCAATCGTCACCATTATGTGGTTAATAATTTCAACACGGTTCACGATATGCAAATTCAAGAGTTTGGCAACCATTTTAGCGAGATAACCACTGATTTGCTTACGTGTATGAGTTCTTTGAACCTGTATGGTAATTTTAGGGCATTTAATGATCTAAACTTGCCAAAGTTGGCCAAGAAGTATACGTATGATTTTGACGATTCTAAAAAAGATAAGCTTATGCATGAACTCGGCCACTTACATTTCTAATGTGAAAAATGATACGCAGTTTGCCAACTTGAATGGGTTAATTGATCTTGCCAAATGCATGGTGGAAACAGAAAAACACGTTAATTATCCATTGGTTTATTATTTAATAAAGTATCACTAGTTTTACCCTTTACAACAAGTGTTGAAAAAAGTTTTTTATCAACAAAACATCTAAAGACGGATATGCATAATTGGATGAGTGATGGATAGTTAAACAAAACTTCCATTTCTTACATTGAAAGAAAGTTCTTACAACAAGTTTCAGTCGAAGATGTGATGCAACAATTTTAAACCCACAAAAAAAAATGCCCTGGATCCGCCACTATTTGGTACATAATTAGCTCATAACAATCTCCTAGTCTTTTATATTTGCTATCTTAATACAGTAAGGGGTTGTTTGTTTGGGTCTGAATAGGTCTGAATGGTACAGATTCAGGCCGTTTGTTTCGCAAAAAAAAACACATCTGAATAGAACCAAATGTCTGAATGGAGGTCTGAACCATTCAGACTTGGGCATGGATTTGAATCATTCAGACGTGAAGGGAAGAGGCGCCGGGGCTAGGGCACCACCGCTCGACTGACGCCCGAAACCGATGCTTGATGGTTCAGACGACGACCGCACCGCCGCTTGATGGCTACTGGTTCAGCCAAAGCATCGACGACTACCGATGGTTCGACGATCCAGATGCTCGATGGTTTGACGGCGAAGGGAAGAGGCGTGAAACCGATGCTCGATGGTTCAGACGACAACCGCACCGCCGCGATTCAGATGCTCGATGGTTAGACGGCGATGGAACCTCAACCAGGGTGAGGGGGTGGGGGCGGCTAGGTTTTTGAACCAAACAAGAGGATTTTTTTATTTTCTTCAAACGTGGAACCAAACAATCTTAACGGGTTCAACACTTAATGGTTTAGACCCTCTTAACCATTCATACATTTTAACCATTCAGCAGATCAAACGGCCCCTAAACCGGTATATTACTAGATGTGCAGCATCCATCATCATCTAAGTAGAAAATCTATCGAAAAAACGATTAATGCAACATAAACACACATTTACATCTGACCGAGCTGCCAAAAATGGTAATTCACATTCAAATTGGAAACAAAACTTCTATGAATTACAAAAAGCTACCTTAACACGAAGATTTTTGGCATCAGAATCACCGTTAACCGGATTCAGTCCACCTACCCGTCCCGCACTCCTATCTGCAAACCAATAATCACCAAGAACAACCAAAAAGTCAACAAATATATCACAATTTTAAGTAAAAAATAAACAAACCTTTTGTAGCTTATAATCGATGAATTGAATGAATATGTTGACAGTGAATTAGCGATGATATTAAGAGAATCAGTAAAACCCTAAATTAGGGAATTACGATACCTGGAAGGGAGGAGGAACAACCCATGACGTATGACTGTTCTTTGATAATCTCTAGTTACAGATGTATTGTTTAGTTTGATCTTTATGATTTTGAACCATGAAAAGGAGAAAGTTGTTTGATCTTGATTCGTAACGAAGGTTCGTCGGTTTTCTTAAAGCTGGTTGTCAAAAACACAGACACGATTGTAAAATCAAAATGCTGGTATACCACCGTTTTTTTTCCGACTTGGGAACCCACTTGGGTGGGAAACCTTGGGTCCTCAGCACCCGACTAACAGGGTGAACGGGTAAACCGCGGATGCTACACGGGTCGGTGGCCTTGCAGAGAAATTGTCACCTTCATAGCTAGAACCCATGATTTTAAGGTTGAGGGCTAACACTCTTACCACTAGGATATCTCCACAAGGTTACCACGGTTGTTTTAGGTAAACCATAAATTGTAACCGTCATAAAATACTTCCGTCATATAATAAAAAGTATTGTTGTTAGTCGTAAGATTTAGAATACTAATATAGGTATTCGATCACCATAACGACGATAGCACTACGAACACCAAAACACGTGCAATGTCTTTTTTTCAATTAATAATAGTATTCTATAATTATAATTGTTATCAATTAGTTATTATTACTATATATAATTAAAAAGCATGAAATTGAATAGTAAAAATATATATATTAAATAGGGTGTGGGTCCCATGATATTATATAGATACATATGTATGTATATGTGTGTGGTGTGTGTATATATATATATATTAATAGTAATGTATAGTGCATATGTGTCTGATCCATGTAGTGACGTTCTAAAAGTTTAGACTTGTACCAGAAGAAATTTTTTTAACTTTGAAAATTAGTAAACACATATGAAAATATTAAATTTGAGATCTTTGCTTGCAGATTTGGGTTTTTATTAAATTTGAGATATTTGATTACAGATTTGGGTTTTTGTTGGTTTAGAGTTTATGTTTAGACTTTAGGGATTAGGTTTTATTTGTGATAAGAGATTTATTTTTGCTATGTAACTTATGCTTTTGCAGATAATATATAATACTCGTTCCTGGGAGTGTACTGTGATAACCCGCCGTAGCGCGCGGGTGAAATAAATCTAGTTACTATTATTATGAAAACTAGGTTTTTTCTCCCTGCGCGTTGCATCAAGTTATCACAGCATACTTCCGAAAACATATATTATATATCATTTGCGGAATCATAAATTACATAGCAAAATCAAATTTATAATTACGAACTTTATACAAATTTTTCATAAAAACATAAAATCATACAAAATCCACACAAATATGCTACAAAAATAATAAAAAAATTACTCATAATTTTTTTTCACAAGCAACCAATCGGTGGAATTAAAACAAAAACCCAAATATCTAAGCAAATTTCTCAAATTTAATAAAAAACCAAATCTTTAAACAAATCTCTTAAATTTAATGCCCTTATTTCGGTTAATTACTTTTCAAAATTAAAAAAAAAATCCTTGTGATTCAAGATATTTATAATATAAAAAAAGAATTCATTAAAATTATCCAATTAAATTCTCATTGATGAATTGTTTCATCGAGATCCAATCCAAATCACGATGTCATTTTCTTGTTCTTAAATGGGCCTCGTTAATCTTTTTAGGTTTATGCTCTACTCCGGGTAAAGATCCGCCCGATTTTGATTTGCACATATAGTACAAATGCTCCCATTACCACTTCTTTTTGTTATCCCTTTCAATTCACGTATTCCGTAAAAAATTTCTAAGTTCATAGCCTTCGCCGTAGCTTCATCGATGTTACCTACCAAATAAAAGGAATTTTATAACAGATATATATATATATATAATATTTACTATTCAATATAATAATATATATATTAATTATTTATTTTTACTAATAATACAATATATCTTTCTACTCTAATAAATGAGTATTTTTAGGAGACACGTGTCGAATTCTCGTTAAATCTGAAAATGTTTTTCCCACCTCTCTCCAAGTAAATACTATTAATTTTTAGTAATTGAATTATATAATTAAATATTAATAAATATAATTTTTTTTCTTATTCCAATTATGTACTAATTTATTAAAATTTAATAAGAAATATGAACAATTCAATTATATCTTATCTTAAATACAATTTTGTAATTATTAAATATTTATTATTTAATATTAACGAATTAATTTTTTTATTCAATCCGTGTAATACACGGGATTTTAGGCTAGTGTGTATATATATATATATATATATATTACTATTTAATTTCATTTAATTGTATATATAATAAAATATTAGAATGTACAATTCTTTTTAGTTGCTTTTTAATTATAACTAGGAATTAGGACCCGCGCGATGCGGCGGGTCCGAAATACTGAACAGATGTAAATCGAAGTAAAGCTACGCAATTAAAAGAATTACAAAATGGCACAATAGTAAGACGTGAACTTACACATTTGATGCTGGCCAGACGGGATTTGTAAATCTCATGCTGGATGATGACATCTTCTTCTAGACCTGATTCGCCTTCACTTCCATCGCCCTTATCTTTATTTAAACTTGGTTAGCAGAAATATTGATTTCCATTCCTGATATAAATTAATTGAATCTAAAAGTAAGGAATTGATAGACATTTACCAGGCTGTTTTTTCTTTAGTGACTTCCTCTGCCTCTCAACAACCTCCCTTAATTCTAGTAAACGTCTCTACAAAGCAGAAATGGTAATGTAAGTAATGGTGGCATGGTGCATGTTACATTATGCACTATTTGACTATTTGTTTTTCAAAGGAATAAATGGTAGCTTTGTATTTTAATACAATAATAAATTTCAGATACTTGTTGAATGATCCAGAATACTATATGGATTCTGATTGCACCATTATTAGATTGCTTGACCATTTCTATGTTTGCAACAATAGTCAAATTTAAGCAGCTAATAAATTATTTAGCCATTGGTGTATCAAACAATTTATCAGTCTTTGACCACAGGTCACATTAAGCATTGGTTAAACTATATACATTTAGGTTCCATTGATATCCTAGTTTTAGGCATTGTTATATCCCCCAGACTTTAATCAGGGGGGTCACTATAAATTTAATCCTCAAGTTCTCAACAAATAGTATAAAGTAATTTAGCGATAACATTTTCCAATAGAACATAAAGGAACCACAATGTATTGAGCTGCCAATAGAACACACCAGGTGAGCATTAACATCCTTAATTGCCTGGCCGTCTTCCCATGCCTCAAATATGACTGTTCCAGCTCTGCAATTGACCAAAAAAAAAGCAAGAATTCAAATGTCAGTTGTATTATTAACTAAAAAAGGTAAAAGACATCACATATTTAGCTGCATTAGGTAAGAGATTATGATTTCTAGTTGTATGACGGTCAACCAATAAGTCCACAGCTACTTGACTAAAGTGAATATATTATCAGATTTCTTTACCTGATAACACCCACATTCCCAAGTCTCAAAGAATGATGTCTCACTTTCATTCGTGCTTCTTGTCTCTCAGCTTTAGAAACAGATATCAGCAGATCTGATATGACTTTCATTCTTTGAAATAAAAGTGTACATTTATTAATCTTATAAGCAAGGCACATCAATACCCTATTGGTTACAATACTTGTATAAATAGCACACCAATGACGGGACACAAAGAAACTTTCGACCAATGTACCTAAAAAAGGGATTTGTAGATTAGACGTACCTGGTTCTGAATTACTCTTCAATTTCTCCAGTTGCACTTGCAACTCCATTAACATATTCATACTTTCAGGTTCTAAATCCTTAAAAAATTGCATCTATAACTAAAATTCACAAATCCATCCTCTTGTCTTTAAGCTTTCCGATGGCTTCCACAGATCAAGTATGGCGTCTTCATCTTCTTCACCGGTAGTGACATCGACTTCTTCAAGCTTGACAATCGGAGCGACCTGTGGTCCGGTGTCTTCGTCGGCAGCGGCGGTTCCGTCCTCCTTGGCCTCTGGAACAATGGGTAGAATATTTGATTTTAGGGTTTTCAGGTTTAGTGGTGGTGCGGTTTATGCGTTGGTGGAGGAGGATAGTGGACTACTACAGGAGGAGATGGAGGCCGGTGGACGACTGCAGGAGGGTTTTTAGGTTTAGTGGTGGTGCCGTGGTGGTGTAGTTTATGCGTAGGTGGAGGATGGTGAACCACTGGTGGAGGAGGGTGGTGGACGATGAACCACTGGTGGAGGAGGATGGTGGACAACTGCAGCAGGCGGCGGAGGGAGACGGAGGAGGCGGCGGAGGGGGTGGCGGAGGGTGGTGGTGGTGACTGGTGACCGAAACATTAGGGAAAAAGACAACGTCAAAAGCAAATGAGATGTATGCATCAAAAGTTGTACCGTGTGCATAAGAAATTGTACATAGAGGAATAGCATTTTCTTCTCACATCCAACGTTTTCCTTTTTAATATATAGATTAATATATATATATATAGAGGAGAGATATTCTGCAAAGGATGAGTACCTTAGAATGTGTAAGAAGCAATAAGAAAGTGGCACGTGTACAATAGGTTAAAGGGTATAGATGTTAAAATTAAAAAAAAAACAGATTGCACATGCAAATCACATGCAACTTCCACCGTTTTTTAAACGTTTGTAACTACTTTATACATAAACATTTTTTTTAAAATTACACCATAAAATTAAGCGTTTTTTTACCTTTCAAACGAGTATAATGTTGATACATTAAAAATCAGTTATAAAGTGTTCATGAAACTTACGTTTTTATGACGTTTTTGTTGTTTTATGATTTTTTGAATACTAACAGAACATAAAAACACCACAAGGCATTTTATAGTGATTTTGAACACCAAAAACACTATAAACATTTAAGTTTATGCCTGGTGTTTTTCAAACTTAGTTTTATGGTTTTCATGAATAAACATATTGAACACTAAAAACACTATAAACATTTAATTTTGTGATGATGTGTACATTTTGTGGCGTTTATATTTTATGGTGTTTTTCGGGTTATTTTATGGTGTTTATTGTATTTAGGTACTAATGAAACTAAAACAGGGTAGTTTGTAGTGTTTTTGAACACTAAAAACACCATAAACACTTTTATGGTGTTTTTTATGTGACTCATCCATACGTTTTATGGTGCTTTTTCCGAGTTATAGTGTAAACATTTTATGGTGTTAATGGTGTTCGGATATTCATGAAACTTAAACTGGACAATTTATGGTGTTTTTAGAATTCAGACACATGAACATTCGAAAACACCATATAACGCGAAATTCATATACAATAATTCAGGCCGGTTTTTTTATATAGCAATATTATACTCGTTGAAAAGATTAAAAAATGCTCGATTTTATGGTGTATTTTTTTTTAAAAATAATAACATATAAAAAAAGTTATAAACGTTTATAAAAAAAGGGAGAAGTTGTTAAAAAAGTCAACAATAATCACAATACCCATTATACCCCTCCAGCCATTTAAGTTTCCCCTTAATTCTCTCTAATGATGTGACATAATTATAACCATCCATCCCAAATATCAATGGTCCAAATCTCTTTCTACAATTTTTAAAGTTTTTCATCTTTTTAGCCTAACCATATATATATATAATAAAATATTAAAATGTACTATTACTTTTAGTTGTTTTTTAATTATATAGTATAGCATAATTACTTTTCAAAATTAAAAAAAAATTATGATGATTCAAGATATTTATTATTCAATTTTATGACCCATGTTTTTTCAATATATATATATATATATGTATAATATTTACTGTTCAATATAATAATATATATATTTATTATTTATTTTTACTATTAATACTATAATATATATATATATATATATATATATATTACTATTTAATTTCATTTAATTGTATATATAATAAAATATCAGAATGTAGTATTCTTTTTAGTTACTTTTTAATTATATAATATATATATATATATATAATAAAATATCAAAATGCACTATTCCTTTTAGTTGCTTTTTAATTATATAGTATAATATATGTATCAAAATTAAATTTGAGTTATACTATTATGCCATAGTGACATCACAAATTTCAAAACGAAGACAAAAATTGATTAGAACAAAACAAAAAAAAATATATTTAATTAGTTATATGATTTAATTAATTATTTAATTACTATTATTGTTACGTAACGATTATTATTATTATTATTATTATTATTATTATTATTATTATTATTATTATTATTATTGTTGCTAACCTTTTTTGTTTTCCTCTTTTGAGTTGTTACAAATTTTTCTTTGTATATCTTTTTGTTGTTTTACTTTGGTTTTAAATTTAGTTACGTAATATATTATTTCTTATAATACCTTTTGGAGCGGTTCTCTTTTGTTGAAAGTGGTTTTCAAACATAATATGGTAATATTTGATTGACTTAAAATACCTCGGATATCATCTTTTGAAGCGGTTCTCAAATATTTTTATGCAGTGGTTCACTATTAATGAATATTAGTGTATTTTTGTTGAATGCAATCATTACATTTATTTTTCATATATAAAGGGTATAAACGATATGTCATTCATTTATTTACTATTATTATTATTCATTGAGTTTTTTTTGTATAAATATAGTAATTAAATATTTGATGAAAGCCTCAACTTTGAGCTGGAAAACTCTGGCAACAATATAATGCCGATCTTTGCTTTGGCATACGAATGGCATGCCAGATACCTTGTAATTTCTGGCCATTTAAGGTTAGACGTAAAAGTAGAAAATATTTTGGGATTTTTATGAACATGACAAATAGCCAATGCATTATGATAATGCTTATACATATATCATGGCCCTCCGGTGAAAGAGTAAGGCAACAATGTTCGCTTACCAATGCCATACCATTTCCATCAACATGCTCAAGCGCATCATGAATACCTTGGAGAATCTTATTTCTGAAAAGATCTTTATGCAACAATATGTATTCTAATCTATTTTGTTCAATGCAAACGTAAGCATCAACCAAGAATTGTTGAAAGAGACGTCCATCACTAAGCAAATGGGTACATAAGCCATGATGATCATGAAGTTGATAGCTGTAAAACATATTCATAGTAAGTTGTTTTTCACGGGTTGTACCATCTACACTCAACCGAAGTTCAGGAGAACAACCTTCATTCCCAAACATGAAGAGTAAAAGGTATTGCACTCCATCTAACATGGATGTAATTTGCTAACCCATTGGGAATTCTTGTCTTTCATACGAATAATTATAACAAAGTTAGATGACTTTGGGGAAGCCTCACATACAATTGCACTGATTGGACCAATAGTCGAAGTATTGTAACTGCTTTCTTGTGCATGACTATACCAATGATTATCAAAGTCAGGAATCTTCACCGAGCGACAAAGATCTCTAGCGGAACGAAAAAGCTTAACCATCTTGCTTGTTTCATCTAATGTGTGCATAAGCAACCTAACAACCTGATATGCATTAAACAATAACCAAAATAAAATGTAAACCAAATGTAAGTTGACTCCAATAAAGAAACATAATTTATGCACTTTAGTTTTCGCTAAATTCACAAGTGAAGATACAGTGAAAGATTAAAAAAAAGTGAAGATACAGTGAAAGATTAAAAAAAAGTGAAGATACAGTGAAAGATTAAAAACCAAAAACAATGGATGCTAAATTTCATTCGAAAGCGGTGAGGGGCGCCTAATGGTGGTGCTCACCATTAAATTTCATTCGAAAGATGCTAGCAAAAGATTAAAAAAAAACAAACAATGGAGAGTTACCTCAACTCCAATCGCATATAAAACTCAAGCAAATTTCAATCGTAAATTGCAAGTAGAAAATTATGTCCAAGATACAAAGAAACAAAAAACCCAATGGAGGCTAAATTTCAGTCGGAAGATGTTGTCAAAAAAGACAAATAAACAAACAATGGAAAGTTACCTGAACTTCAATGGCATGCAAGATTCAAGCAGATAAACTTTAATTATAGAAGAAGAAAGAATAATAATTCACATAAAAGAAAAAGAAAGTGGAGTGTAGGAAGATAAACCTACCAATCAAGGGAAAAAAACAAACAAATAATGAAAAGTTACCTGAACTTCAATGGCATGGAAGATTCAAGCAAAGAAACTTTAACCCTAAAAGAAGAAAGAATAAGAGTTCATATAAAAGAAAAAGAAAGTAGAGTGTAGGAAGATAAACCCACCAATCAGGAAGTAAAACTTGGAGATAAAGAAAATAAATGTGACAATCAGTGTCTGCATGGTATGATTGTTCAGTAGATAGGTGTGCGAAACTTGTTTGTAAGACTCTTATGTGTGAATGCAATACTAAATTCAAATACTGATATACTACACGCAATGAACACAAAACTGATTCAAATACGATGGGAAACTATTGAATGATAACACACACATTGACGTTAGTTAGATATTATTATGTGTAAACGTATGCGAGTATATCAAGTTCAAAAATATAAAGATAGCAGTCTTGAATATTAAATTAACAGTGTGTTTGTGTGGGTGACGATTCGCACGAATATATTTGTGAGTTTAACGTTCTGAATGATATCTTATAATTAAAAAACCAAATCGGAAAGTAAAGTTGCCGTCATGTTTGTACGGGTGACGATTTGAACGTATACACACGAAAGCGATATGATTCGATGAAACGATAAAAATAAACGTATTCGAAACTTTAAAAATAATAAAAAGATATTTAGAATATTTATTAGGAATTACCACTTAAAAAGATTTAAAATAAACTACTTTTAAAAAGAATATGATTTAAAGAAAATGTAACAAAAACCGACACGCTGAAACGAAACCGAACGAACCCGAACGCGTGTAATTGGGTCACATCTAAGTAGCAATAGAGATCAAACAAGCTAATATCACTTGATAGTATTGAGAGAATGTGTAAGGATGTCTAAGTGTGTGTGTGTGTCGATACTATTAGTATCGACACCACCCTTGGTCAACTTCCAAACCTCGATACTAACATAGGTCATCAAGACAAAATGATTTCAAGTGTCAAATAACCAAGGATAAACATAACCAAAGGATAAATCAAGTGATGGTGACAAAGACTTGGGCCAAGAATCTTGTTAGGCTTAATGAAGGTTAACCCATTCTTAAATTTATAAAACCTATGATTTTCATAACCTAAGTATAGAATTTTACTAAAATGTATTACCAAATTTACACCATAACATGCATTCATTTTATGTATGAGTTTTAAGTCATAAACTTCCTTATAAAAGATTTAACTGTGTTATTTAACTTAAATCAAACCTTAGTTGGTTATGGGTAAGATTTCAATAAGGGTAATATCACAAGACCACCTAGACCAAAACCTAGTAACACACTAAAGATGTAATATGTTATTTAGTCTAAATACTTAGTCTTAAACACAAAGAGAAATGAATACTATACTTAAAATATAAACCAAAACTAAATGAAATCAGGTGTTAAAGTTACCCCAATTACAATCAAAGAGTGTGCACATTCCTAAATCAACTCAATCCCCAACAACACGAGTTCATTGTCTCTTTTCAATCGTTTTGTTTTGTAAACTGCGGGACTGAGAAGCATGTTGAATATTATATATATATATATATATAGGGTAAAGATCCTATAATAACCCTCTCTTATTGCATAACCCGAAATAACCCTGCAAGGTGAACCCGAATCTTTGGTTTTTTTTTCAAAATCTTAGTTTTACATGTACAAAAATATGTTCTTTTATGTGTTTGAGCAAATTCTTTTTCGTTTGTGATCCTACATCAATGTAATTTGCCTTACAGTAGTGTAAGGCAAATTACATTGATGTAGGATCACAAACGAAAAAGAATTTGCTCAAACACATAAAAGAACATATTTTTGTACATGTAAAACTAAGATTTTGAAAAAAAAACCAAAGATTCGGGTTCACCTTGCAGGGTTATTTCGGGTTATGCAATAAGAGAGGGTTATTATAGGATGCGGATCCTATATATATATATATATATATATATATATGTTTTCATGTTTCATAAATCATTTATTATCATGATGACATACTTGTTTACAATGATTTTATACTTATGCTTGGAAATGCTTATGATTACTTATACAACTCATGATTTCACATACATAGACTTTCTCATACATATGCTTTCTCATACTATACTCATAAAAAACTCAAACAATACTCATACATACACATACATACACAAACAAACTCATACAAACTCAGACACATACAAGTGGTTGGTATGCCCAGGATAGGGCATACGCGGATGGGATCCGATCGGTAAGTATGCGCACGTGGTACAGGAAGACTCAATACTAAATACTCACAAGGACTTCGTAACGCAGATTAATTGGCCTCCGAGCGTGACATGGTGTCAACCCCAACTAGTCATTCAGTGACATTCGTTGCCAACTCTCAATGTTTTGTAACGAGTGACCTCAGATGATTATGATTCCTTTCAGATGTGACTATGTGTCCTCTGTTGGGTATCCTCTGACTACACACCGTCGTTGAAGTTACACCCGAGTTACTTCTGTGGGTTGGTACTGTTAATCATTGAGTGTGACTCTAGAAGCCACCCCTTCAGATTTTCAGTCGCCTACGGTTGTGTACTCAAACTTGGTTTTCGAACTCTAATGAATTGGAATTGGATAACCAGAATACTTTTCAAAACTATCAAAGTGTTTGATATTTGAAATGGAAATACTACACATGCAATACATTGGTTACACAACAAGATTGGATGCGGTGAATGGTCAGAGTGAAACTCTTAATTTCCGTTAAAGGCAAAGTCGTGTCATGTCAAGCATGTGGTGGGTTTGCGGCCGGGCTTGATGTCGGTGGTGAGTTTTAAAGTGGAGACTCTGAAGGTTTTTGGAAAAGCCTATACTACAAAATTTTTACAATGGTTTTCAATACTACACTTTATGAACTCACCAACCATGTGTTGACTTTGTTTTTATATGCTTTCTCAGATGACGAAAAGGTTTAAGGCTAGAAGCTCAAGATACTTGCTACGGTGCCCAGTAACTTTTGGATGTGCATATCTTTTGTTTAACACATGTGAATCATTTTCATATCTTGTATAGTTACAAGATAGAAGAACTCATGATTCTTT
The DNA here is from genome assembly GCA_009363875.1 of Mikania micrantha. NCBI lineage: Eukaryota > Viridiplantae > Streptophyta > Magnoliopsida > Asterales > Asteraceae > Mikania > Mikania micrantha. The sequence continues at coordinate 1,669,365 of CM018698.1, read as the reverse complement.
TGATAGGTTTACATTGTTAAATTATCGAACATGACAAATGTAATTTAACTTTATAATTCTAGTTTAATGTTATTATGCTTGAGTTATTCTCAAATGTTGTGCTATGTATACAATCTGATCATTCCGATTAACACACGATATCGCGCCCTGAGATTTTTCTGCCTGACGGGAAAGTTGATCCAGCCCGCCGGCTCGGGATGTGACAATAAAGGATATAAATAATTAGCACTGTGGACTCCACTTCAAATTGTGTGTTTAAATAATAAGGAATATATGGGTAATTCTTACAATATAATTTAAACATGGATAAACTCCTATAATCAAATTTACTAGAAAACAAAAACAAGTCTAATAAGAACAATCAACTTTCTTAGTAAACAGTTCACTTCAAACAAATTTCGGGACGAATTTTTTTAAAGTGGAGGAAACTGTAAATTTTTAGGGTTTTTCGATAAGAAATTTACTTGAAATCGTATTAAACTTCAAATAAACGAAAGTTTGTGAAAATTCCTTAAACGATTTTAATGATAAACAACTACAAGCATAGTCATGCATACACACACTTACACCATAAAAATTAATTTTTTTATTTAGAATTTAGTAAAGTAATAAAATCTTAATAGAAATCTAAAACATTTAAGACAACTTTGATAAAAGTTTGTCATATATTTAAATGTGTAACAATATGCCAATAAAATAAGACATACTAAATAAAAAGTTTTAGAAGGTATATTATGTTATAAACATATGATAATAATCGTTATAAAATTTTTGTAGGAGATTTAACATAAAATATTAAAATATAAACTAGAGGGGCCAGGGTTGTAATTTCCAAAATATGATTTTAACTTTAAGAAAACTGGAAGCAAAAGGGGTTAAAACTAAAACCACAAGAGTTCTTCTAACCAAAGTCATAAAACCTTTTTCACTTCCACCTGAATGTCACCAAACCCGATCCATTGTTCTCTTCTGCGACCAGGTTTCGATTCAAACTTATTCCCACATGTTTACAGTCAATTAAGCTTAATTTAGCAAGGTAAATACCACGTAAACTGATGTTAATCACAAATTTAAAGTTGTTAATTTATAATTAACATGTAATCGGTTTCTAAACTACTAAGGTTAATCGAGTATTCAAACATGTTAACAACGGGTATAAACCTAAAATTACTCACTAGAAAAGGTTCTCTTCCTCTCTGCGACCCTCTCTGAGCAAAGAAAACACACACAAACATTATCTGACGTGAATCAAGGCCTACAAACCGCGGTTCTTCATCACGGACTCTAATTCAAAATTGACGAATCAACAAACAAAAAGTAAGTGTTAATGCATCAGTTTAATCATTTTTCAACAACAAAAGAAAGCCCTATAGTTATCTTGATTATCAAGTTCCCATCCAATCGAATTGGTTCAAAATATAATTATGGTTATTCGAAGTAAATAAACTGATTTGGGGGAACTTTCCGAATATAGTTTATGTTTAAAATATAATTATTTTTTTGTATTAATCAATTTTGTACCTATGTGTATATAATAGATTTTAATATCATAATATCTAGGAAAAGATTGAAATGTAATAAATAAATCATACATACTATTTATTTTTAAAAAATTGAAAGAAATTTACGTTTAATTACGAACATTATACAAATATAATTTACATAATTTAAACAAGTCTGCATTTAAAGAAGGTTTAATGAGACAATGACATGTGTCCATAGTTAAAGGAGATTTAATGTGACAATGACATATGTCTACATTTAAAGGAAGTTTATTGTGATGATTACATGTGTCCATATTTAAAAGAGATTTAAAGAGATTTAAGGTGATATTCACCTTGTTGACTTTTCAAGTCAACATTTATGCATCCTTCACTCTCAAATCGACGAGAGCCTTCTCTAACATTCTTGGAGCTTCACACAACTTCTAAACATCATCTAGAGTCAATCCCTACTGAGAATCAAGATCAAGAACAAGTGGATCCAAGAATCAACCTCCAAAAGTTGATTTATAATTGGTTTTCAAGCCATTTTTCAACCAAGTAAGTTCTAGTCTCAATTTTTGATTTGAATATGTTCAATTAACTTAAACAAGTGTTATGAAACTTGGTTGGATGCATGGAAATCATCAGAACTTGAAAAACCCATGAAAAGGGCATTTTGTTCAAAAACCTAATTTTTCAAAGTTGTCAAAATCGAGATTTTTCTTCACCAAACTCTAGATGTGTGGTAAATATTTGGATATGAAGATTTTGTCAAGATAAAAGTATGATAAAAATCGGTTTTGGCATGCAGTGCAGGGCGCGATGACATCTCTGGCACACAAAATGGCCCCGTGGCCCCTGCGCGACACATGGATGAGGCCCTGCGTCCCTTAAATGGCACAATGATGGCACACAAAGGGCACGGTCGCGGCCGGTTTCCTGGTCGTTACCGAGATCGCTGCTCGTTGCCGAGAATGCATGGTCAGTGACCAAGCAGCTCGGTCATAGCTCACTTAGCTCGGACAAGCTTGCATGTGGCTCTAGCCACTAAGCCACAACCACCAAAGCACCACCGAGCCACCTCCACCAGCCACGAGACCGTCGCCGGCTGGATTTCGACGAACTCATGCGACTTTTCCGGCGAAAAAAATATTCTGGCGAAAAGGAATATTCCGAAGCATATTCCTGCCAAGACATAATTTTGTCTGTTCTGTGTTCTGAGCTCAGTTTCACGATTTGTTTCGCATTCTGATAACCCGATTTCGATCTAAAATACATATTCTTGATCGATTTCACGTTCCAGACCCAGTTTCGCGATTCATTTCTCAATCCAACAACCTGATTTCGATCTAAAAGGCCTACTCTTGATCGATTTCGCGTTCTGGAGTCAGTTTCATGATCAATATCACAATCTGATAATCCAATTTCGGTCTAAAAGACCTGTTCTTTATCGATTTCGTGTTCCGGACTCGATTTTGTGATCCGTTTCCGAATTCGGTGACTCAATTTTAAACTAGATGCCGATTAAGACTACGGTTTCGATACGAAAGTTAATTTCTCACCAAATTAAGTATAAGCAACTCATAGAACTCTAAAACAGAGTTGGAGTCCTAAGACTAACATCAAGTACGTTGTGCACAATTTATTTATTTTTTATCAACTCAACATACAAAACATATAGAAATTTAAAGCATTTATGTAAAATATAATCAAAAGAAAATAATTTATGCATGCTTATCAACTCACATTTATAAACCAAAACGTTTAGATAAGAGGCAATGAACTCACTTGTGTTGTAGTGCTTATGATTCAACCAAGAAATATATGCGCGCTCGTTCTTTGTAGACTAAGTAGCTTCAACACCTTATTTGATTTTTTTTTATGATTTTGATACTATAAGTATTTATAGTTGTAGAATATAGGGATTTAGTCTCGGTGTGCAACTAAGTGTCCTATGATCTTACTAGTGTGTTACTATGATTTCCTTTATGTATTCTAGGTTAACATACTCTCTCTGAACCCTTATCCCTTAACTAATTAAAAATCAACCTTATTTGCATAAGGTTTATGATATTTAAAAAAAACATGATTTCTTATATTTATTTATAAAAAGTTAAATTCCTTTTACAAGAATCTATTAAGTTACTTTAATAAAATAAGTTATGGTGATCTTTTAACTATGGTTACATACCTATTAGATATTATACTTTACTAAAAACTAAGTTTAAATTTAGAAAACATTAGTTCTTAAGTGTTAGAACTTTGGTCAACTCATCATAGTCAACCCTAAGTTCTTATGAAGTTTTTTATATCCACACTTGATTTTTGTTAACTCTTGTTTTGGCAATAAACCTAGATTATTCAACTTGAATAACCTAAGTTTGTTATTCAAGGCATGATCATGCTAAGTGTTGGGTGTTGATAACACAATATCAACGTACCCCCATACTTAGTTTCTTGAATCCCATTGAGCTTAACTTGTTGTTCTTTAGTTCGTTTGAAACCCGTAGCCATGTAAAAACACTTTTACTTGGTGTAAATTATGAGATGAATTTAGTTTACAATCTTAGAAAGTTCCTAAGTTAGTATAGATAGATCCTAAGTTTAGGTTAACCCTTAGTTATTAACTTGAACTGTTTCGATACTAACACCATAGTTCATTGTTTTAGTTGACCAATCACAAGTATTTAATCTCACTTGATTGTTATAACATATGTTTATAAGTTTAAAACATTGTAAAGGTTTTGGTTTAGTGAAATACTTAGTATCGATGAGATTGAGAACTAGTTGACAATTCAAAAACCCTAAAGGTTCCCACCTGAAACACCCATGTTCATTTGACTCCCACGAACTCATTTTTGATCCTTAAAACTTGATTCCAGGTTTGTTGTACTTGGATTAGGCTTAGGCAGTAGTATTGATGGCCTGTTAGATAGTATCGACGGCAGGATGCTGGCTAATATTGATGAAATCCAAAACAGGATGTCGATATTGTAAGTTCGACACCCTTAACTTCGACGACCCATGGACCATCGATACTATTAGTATCTATGGTGTCTTGTGTTCAGGGTCTTGGAGGGTGTCGTATGAACTGAGTTGGAATCCAGGTGTGTCGTTACTAACTTGGGACGAACATTCTTATGTCGATACTAAATGTAGCCCAAGTTCCAGCCTTCCCAACCATTCCTAGCTTTAATACATGATGTTCCTCAAGATCCTAGACCATTTTCGTGCACATTCTATGGGTTTTAGTGGTCGAACATCGGCTGAAATGTTGCAGGCAGTCGGAATAGTAACAAAACCCCAAGACAGGTCGTTTGAGCTCGTTTTTAACTAAAATTCGTTGATCCAAAGCTTCGATCCTTCTTACTTTCACGATCTAGACGTTGTTGTGGTTTTTTTGACACCAAAATCACTCAATTTGGTTAAGAATTGAGTGATTTAGGTTTGAATTTAGAGAGAGAAAGTGAGGAGAGAGAGAGAGTGCTGGATTTTAGTGAGAGAAAGTAGTTTGTGGGTGTAGTAAATGACATTTTAGGGTTTTTATAGTTCGAGCGTGTTCGGGTTCGTTTCTATTTCGCTCGGTTTCGTTTAAACGTGTTGTTTCCGTAAATTGGCGAAACGAAACGTTACTTATTTAAAACTAGAAGTTTTAAATTATTTTAGGTGGTTATTCCTAGTAAATTAACTAAATATCTTTTATTTTTTTTAAATTTTGAAAACGTTTAATTTAACTGTTTCATCGAATCGTATTGTTTTCACGCGTATTTGTATAGATCGTCACCGGTACGAACACGACGACAACTATACTTTCCGATTTGATTTTCTAATTATTAGACATCAATCAGAATGTTATACCCACAGATATATTCGTGCGAATCGTCACCCACACGAATACGTCGTCAGTTTAAGATTCACTTAACGACGTCCGTTACGGTTTTGATTTATACATTCTCACATACGTTCATACATAATAATATCCTAACTAACATGCACATTAGTGATTCGTGTTGTCATATATAATTCTGACTGTTAAACCATGATTTCACACAATGTTTCTAAAATAGTTTCTTAATACTTCATATTTATTTCACATAAAAGTATTACACATAGTTTCGTACGTGAATCTACTATACATTCTATTGTTCCGACTGCTGTTCAGGTACTGATGTTACAGTCTCCCCTTGTTAAGGAAATTTTGTCCTGAAATTTAAGAATCATTTTCGGGTACGACTTCCTCTATAAACAAATGGGGATACTTGGACTTCATGTGATACTCACGCTCCCAAGTAAACTCAGGACCGCGTTTGGAATTCCATCGAACCTTAACAATTGGAATACGGCTTCGTTTCAGTTGTTTAACTTCACGATCCATAATTTCCAACGGTTCTTCGATGAAATGCAATTGTTCGTCCACTTGAATTTTCTCTTCTGGTATGCGTAATGATTTGTCCGCTAGATATTTCTTAAGATTTGAGACGTGAAACACGTCATGCATACTGCTGAGTTCATCTGGTAATCTCATCCTATATGCCACAAGGCCAATTCGTTGAACGATTTCGACCGGCCCGATGAATCTTGGTGCTAATTTGCCTTTCTTTCCAAAACGAACTACACCCTTCCAAGAGATACTTTCAACATGGCCCGGTCTCCCACTTGGAACTCCAACGGCTTGCGTCGTTTGTCGGTGTAACTCTTTTGTCTGCTCCTGGCCTCTTGTGACTTTTGTTGTATCTGAGCGATCTTATCAGTGGTTTCATGTATAAGCTCAGGCCCAGTTATTCGGTTATCTCCTACGTCGGTCCTACATATGGGTGACTGGCATTTCCTACCATAAAGTGCCTCAAATGGAGCACATCCGATGCTACTATGGTAACTGTTATTGTAGGAGAATTCTATCAGCGGTAAATGGAGTCCCAATTCCCATCGAATTCCAGAACACACGTTCGCAGCATGTCCTTTAGGGTCTAAATGGTGCGTTCACTTTGACCATCCATATGTGGATGGTAAGCTGTACTCAAGTTCAAGTTTGTCCCTAGAGATTTCTGCAATGACTGCCAAAACCTCGATGTGAATCTGCTGTCTCGATCAGATATGATGGATAATGGTACACCATGACGCACCATTTGTCACACCCCCAATTTCCCACTCGTGGTGTCAGTCCACGTGGATGTGACGTGTCCAGAATCACAGCTCAAGGTCATATAGAACACTTCTATATGCGTTTACAAATCCAAGGTTTGACACATACACTCATAAAATAGTTGCAGCGGAATAAAAGTTATCAAATCATATTGTAGCAAAAAAATCAAATAGTAGTGCAGCGGAATAAATAAGTCATAACATGCAGCGGAAAGTTGAAAATGTTAGACATCACATTGTTCAGAAATTACATAACGATTAAATATTGTTTTCAAAAGACACAACAGAATGCATGCGGTTCCTAAAGCTCATCCCTTAGATGTGCGTCCTGTTCCATTCGCAGCTAATTACCTTAGAATACAAGTTAGAAAAGTGTCAACACAAAGGTTGGTGAGTTCACAGGTTTTTGATATACATATAGTAAGAAAGTGTGTCATGCTGTTTATCAAATGTTAGTACCGAGCCCTAGGCCCAAAGTGTCAGTGCGTCACTACCGAACTAGACTTGTTTGTCCTTGCCTCCGCTATGCCTCGTATGCATAGCAAGTTAGGTCAGAATTTGCACGGGTTATGACATCCAGTCAACATAGTGCCCCGTGGGGTTAGTCATTCCCTAATGGATCCATCCAAATCTACCACGTTGTTCGTACATTAACGGTAAGACTTTGTGAGGGCTTAATACGAGTTCAACACTTAATGTTTGTCCAATAAACCAGCATACACAAAAATGTTTGTAATTGCAATAATGTTTGACTCGATGCAACTAGTATTCTCCCCCTATTTGAAAGCGTTTGAAAAAGAGTAAAGAGGGGCCGTAAACTCACCTTAGTGAATAAAGCGATAAGTAAGCGTAAGCTCCTGCGTCGAAATGCGTGTTGGTCACCGGCAACCTATATCGTATACCGTATGTGAGTTGGTGTAAGTGACAGTGCTAGTGTTTGTATTAGTGCTCAGGTTTGTGTCCGACAACCCTTGGTTGTTCATGTTTGTCCGTGTCGGTCCACATTGACCATGTTTGCTCGTGTTGGTCCACATTGACCGTGTTTGACTAGAGTTGACCAAAGTTGACCGTGTCAAGTCAACGACCCGTTGGTGAACCGTGTGACGGTTGTGAATCGTGTAGCAATCGTGTAAGTGTCTGTCGTGTGCAAAACGCGTAGGTCGCGTCTATGGACAACTTACTATTTATAGTAAGTTTCCATTTATAGAAAGTTCACAAAGCACATCGGTTTTATAGTTCTAGCATGTTCAATAGTCCTATGTGATCATGTTAACACATAGCACATTATCATTCGAATTCATATAAGTCGTTTATAACATGTTAGTGCACAAAAGTTTCCTAAAATGGAAAGTTTCCATTTATAGCATACGTGGCATCGGAAACCATCTAACTTAGCATCTAATTAACATATTATGTCATAACAAATCACTTAGCATGCTCAAGTCATACAAGACGTTTACGAACCGGTTTTTGTAAAAATAAAGTTACTATAAATAGTAACTTTGTAGTTTTAGCATAAAAGTGACCATCTAAGCATTCCTAAACCATTTTTATGCCACAAATCATCATAATATATCTTCTAACAACATACAATTATGTCAACATAACCAATTTTACCATCTATCAACATTTTGCCCCAAAAAGTTACTAAAAATAGTAACAATGACAAATATGACTATAAACATCATCAAAACCACATTCTAAATAATGAAATCATCATATTATTATCCTAATAGCAAATCCACATGCATGTATGCTCACCATTTCATCTATAATACCATTTTACAATTAAAAGTTACTAATAATGGAAAGATTCATGAAACTCATAGCCTTAGCCATTCTAACATCATTTAAACGTGAAATCATCATTCAATATCATCAAGAAACATATCTACATACTCATAATCATTCTAACCATCATGGATCATACATGCATGCAATTATCTCATCAAGTCAAGACCAAATCATGATACTTACACAAGCACATCATCATGGATCGTCATGAAAGACTATCCAAACATCATAGATCATCATCAAACACCTTAAGATCAACAAACCCAGAAGTAAATCTCGTGCATGTGCACTATAGGTGCTTGGATGTGTGATTCATGTATTGCATGTGTGTGAAATGGTGGTTTTAAGCTACAAGGAGTGTATGACTACCTTCTATAGCTTCAAAGGTCCTGAGATGATGATGGGAACAGGCTCTAGAGCTCCTGGACAGCAGGTTTGAGTGAGAACAAGGAGGCAATGGTGGTGGTGTGAGCTCCAATGGATCTTCCATGCCTTCTAGTGGTTCCTCCAAGCTTCCAAAGCTTCAAGAAAGGTCTTCAATGGCTTCCAAAGTGTCAAATCAAGGTGTTTCAGGAGTTTGGGAAGGAGAGTGGCCGAAGTGTTGAGTGCAAGCTTGGTTAAAATGAATGTGTAGGGGTGATGATGGGTTTTGGAAGTTTAAAAAGGTGATTTTGCGAATCTGACGCCCCAGGCGTAACGCCTGGCGTGGTTGGTTGTGGTTCTGTCATTACGCGCGAGGCAGCCGGATGAGGCGCTCAATTTTCCATCCGCGCGCATCGCCTGTCGTGGGTGCTTCGGGTCTGGCGTACTGCCTGGCCTAAATGTCAAGCCCAATAAGCTTGTTTTGTTGTTCTGGGCCCATTCTTGCCCGTTTCTCGACTGTAAAACATCATTCGAGCGTCGTTTGGACTCTATTGGTCAATCATTAGCCATAATTGACTTGTGAAGTGTTTCGTGAGGTTTCGAGTGTTGTGCTACACAATGTGTTAGACGTTCACCAACGTTCGTGTGCTTTGACACGTGTGTGCTGTTTGTCGATAATTCCACGAATTATCTAGTCATATGCCAGTGTTCGTACTGTCGTGCCATGTGTCACACTAAACTAAACCATTTCTAGTGCCACGTGTACAATAATCATTTAAATAAACATTTAAATAAATAACAAGCTGACCTGGAAATTACGGGGTGTCACACCATTATCTCTTTAATGTACAATCTTGACAATTTATCCATCATGAAGGTTTCACACATTGGCAAGAAATGAGCAGATTTAGTTAAACGATTAATGATAACGCAAATTGTATCATGACCACTCGAAGTGCAGGGTAGTTTGGTGATGAAATCCATAGCTATTTGTTCCCACTTCCACTGCAGAATCTCAGGCTGTTCTAGTAAGCCAGATGGCTTTTGGTGTTCTGCTTTGACCTTCGCACATGATAGACACCGACCAACGTACTCAGCTATATCTTTCTTCATTCCCGGCCACCAATAAAATCCCCGTAAATCTTGGTACATTTTATCAGCGCCCGGGTGTACCGAGTATCGGGTCTTTTGCACTTCATCAAGAATGAGCTTCCTCAGTTCATCTACCGCAACAATCCACACACGATCCTGATAGTTAATAACTCCGTCCTGTTTAGTCTCGAATTTTCTTTCTGCTCCATAATCTAGTTCTTTCTTCAAATTTCCTCGTTCCATTGTTTCTTGTTGAGCTTGTAGAATTTTGTCATGTAGACTTGTTTGAACTGTCGTTCCCATGGCTCTTACACGCAAGGGTTTGACTCGTTCCTTCTGACTCAAAGCATCTGCCACAACATTTTCTTTTCAAAGATGGTACCTGATCACACAGTCATAATCATTTAAAAGCTCAACCCAACGTCACTGTCGCATGTTGAGTTCCTTCTGATTGAAGATATGCTATAGACATCGAAGATATGCTATAGAATCTTGTGATTAGTGAATATGGTAGACTTAGTGCCATAAAAATAATGTCTCCAAAATTTCAACGCGAAGACCACTGCTCCCAGTTCTAGATCATGCTTTGTGTGGTTCTTCTCATGTATCTTCAGTTTTCTTGATGCGTACGCGATAACTTTGTCTCGCTGTGTTAGTACACATATGAGTCCCTGATGGGAAGCGTCACAATACTCTACAAAGTCATCGGTACCTTCTGGGAGAGATAAGATTGGAGCATCACATAGCTTCTGCTTTAAGGTTTGGAAAGCATTTTCCTGTTTGGTTCACACTTCTGAGTTAACTTGGTAAGTGGCAAAGCTATCGTAAAAAAGTTTGAAATAAACATTCTGTAACAACCCGCCAAACCCAAAAAAGACCGTATCTCCATCGACGTTGTCGGGGTATCCCGGTTCTTAATCGCTTCGATCTTGGCAGAGTCTACATGAATGCCTTCACTGTTAATCACATGTCCCAAGAACTGAACCTCTCTTAGCCAAAATTCACATTTTGAGAATTTGGCATAGAGTTTCTCATTCTTTAACAGTTCCAAGATCTTCCTGAGATGTTGCTCGTGTTCGGCTTCACTCTCTGAATAAATCAGTATATCGTCAATGAAGACGATAACAAACTGATCTAAGTATGGCTTGCACACACAGTTAATGAGGTCCATGAAGACCGCTGGTGCATTCGTCACCCAGAAAGGCATCACTATGAACTCGTAATGCCCATACCTTGTTCGGAATGCCGTCTTTGAAAAGTACCGTGCTCCTTGTAACTGATCAAACAAATCATCAATCCTAGGCAATGGATACCGATTCTTGATGCTCAGCTTGTTGAACTCTATATAATCTACGTACATCCGAAAGGATCCATCTTTCTTTTTCACGAACAATACTAGAGCTCCCCATGGTGAGTAGCTTGGTCGGATGAAACCCTTATCTAATAAAGCCTGTAACTGGTTTGACAGCTCCTGCATCTCAAAAGATGCTAACCTATATGGAGATTTAGCAACGGGAGTTGCTGCAGGAACTAAGTCAAAGCGAAACTCTACCGGTCGCGCCGGTGGCACACTCGGTAGATCGTCAGGAAAGACTTTCGGGTATTCCTTCACTACTGGCAATTCTTGTATCGTGATCTTGTCTTTCTCCTTTTCCACCACTTGAGCTAGGAAAGCTACGCACTGCTTCTGTAAACACTTACGTGCCTTTATGCTCGAAATGATTTTGACACTTCTCTTAGCTTGATCTCCTCGTACTTCTAACACTTGGTCGTTCTCCATTGGTATTCTAAGTATCTTTTTGGAACAGACTATCTCAACTCGGTTTAGAAATAACCAGTCCATTCCAATGATGATGTCAAAACTAACCAATTCCATCGGTATCAAAGTGATGGTAAATGATTAATAGTTCAACACTAATGGGCAGTTCCTAATAATTGTGTGTACTGTTACTTGTTTACCGTTAGCTACTTCTATAGTATAAGGGGAGTCTAGAAGTTCCTCACGATAACTAAGTTTGCATGCAAAGTCGGATGAGATAAAACTCTGGTCCGCACCAGTGTCAAATAAAACAGAAGTATAAAAGTCATGTAGGAGAAACGTGCAAGTGACCACATTCGGGTCTTGACGAGCATCTGGAGCTCCCAATGCGAAAGCTCTTCCACGAGGTGCTTAAACTGTCGGTTGCATCCTCTTTGGGCAGTTCCTTGAGTAGTGGCCAACTTCGCCACAATTATAGCATCCTCCAGTGTTTTGGTTTGGGTTGTTGGGTGGAGGGAGAGCTAAAGCATCATTGTTCACTGCTTGAGCAGGTGACATCCTGAAGTGCTAGACCCAATGGCCCTTTCTTCCACATCCCGTGTAGTGTTTGCAGGGAGTGTTAGCAGCATGATGATATTGGCATTTGGCACATAGAGGAAACGTGCCAGTGTATTGCTTCTTGTTGAGGTTTTGTGGTGCAACTGCTACTTGATTGAGTGGAGCACCATCGTGTAGTTCTTGATGACCTTTTGCTTCTTCTTGGGATGATGGTTGGTTTTTTTAATGATTCTTCCTTGGCCTTGCCTGTGTTTGCTTCCTTCTTCAGTGTTCTAGAAGCTACCATCAAGTAAGTTTACCTGAAAAGCTGATAGCTGAATCTAAAGTCACAGGGCTTGCTGTAATAACCAAGCTTTGAATGCAGGCTGGTAATCTGTCATATATCTGTCGATCAGTTTCTCCAGTTTTGGCACCATTTCAGGCTCCAAAGCTGCCAACTCATGATAGTTGGTAGTATATTCCATGCGATCAGCTCCCTTCATCACATGGTTGGACATCTTAGTTTCCATCCTTTGGAGTTCGTTCTTAGGACAAAACTCATTCCTGAGTAGAGTCTTGAAATCTACCCAAGGCATCGCCATTGCCTCTTCCCTTCCTCCAGAATTAATATGAGAGTTCCACCATGTCAAAGCTCGTTTGTTGAATGATCCTACAGAATAGCGAACTTTATGGTGCTCTGGACAACTGCTAATGTAAAGTTAAAGTTAAATAGTATTACAAAGTTAAATTACATCAGTCATGTTCAATAATTTAACAATGTAATCTACCAAAATGAATCATAACTAACTATCTTGTATCTGCACAAGATATACAAAATGATTCGTATATTGATGTCCAAAAGATATGCACATCCAAAATATTAGGTCCTCTATCTGGGCATCCTAGTAATAGCACGAACTCGTAAGTTTAAACCTGTTCGTCACCTGAGAAGTCATGCAAAAGATCAAGTCAGCACATGGTTGGTGAGTTCATATAGTTTTGTTATTAAAAATGAATTTGAACAAACCTGATAAGTGACAACCTTTACCTCACTAACAACCACTTATCCTAATCAGTCAAGTATGCTTATATATAGGCATACTTAAGGTCAAGCTTACCCCCAGCCCAGCAGCCAGCCCAGCCGCCAGCCTACCATGTACCAAACCGCATAGTATATTGTTGTTAATAATAATTAAGCGTTTCACCCCCTACCATCATCATACTAGTTTCTTTAGATTCATTGAACTTGAAAACCCTCTTGATTCCTTAAGCTCACCACACACTCATAATCCCATAGCAAATGTTGAACAAATAATTTAAAATGCTTAAATAAATAAATAGATAAACATTTAATCAAAAACTAAGTCCTAATGATTGCGCCTTGGTCAACTCGAGTAGACTAGTCTAGCAATCAAAGGTTCTTAGAGAAGTAGGGGATTCTGTAAATATCATCCAGCATGTGACCTATAAATCAAACGGTCTAGCTAGGACTTCCTGAAATATATGATTTTTGTTTCGTTCTTGATTCGTCTAGATTCGTTCTTGATTCGTTCGCACATGTTATCTTTGATATTTCCGAGACATCCCCCCTGAAAATGATTTCTTGATTTGTATTAGATTCGTTGAAACTGTACTTGATTCATTGAACAATGAATACTTGATTCGTTGAAAATGATTCTTTGATTCATTGAAAAATGATTCTTTGATTCGTTGAAAATGTTTACTTGATTCGTCGAAATGTTTACTTGAAAATAAGACAATCATCCACTTATTATATAAGTAGATAATCTTTTATGAAACCCGCATAAAACTTACGTAGACATGATCTAGGATAACATTTATACATACCAAACATATAGAAGTTTAAAGCATTTATGTAAAATATAATCAAAAGAAAATAATTTACGCATGATTCTCAACCCCGCATTTATAAAACAAAACGTCTAGAAAAGAGGCAATGTACTCACCTGTGTTGTAGTGCTTGTGATTCAACCAAGAAATATACACGTGCTCGTTCTTTGTAGACTAAGTAGCTTCATCACCTGATTTGATTTGTTATGATTTTGATACTATAAGTATTTATAATTGTAGAATATAGGGATTCGGTCTCAGTGTGCAACTAAGTGTCCTATGATCTTAGTAGTGTGATACTATGATTTCCCTTATGTATTCTCTCTGAACCCTATCCCTTAACTAATTAAGACTCAACTTTATTTGCATAAGGTTTATGATATTTAAAAAAACAAGATTGCTTATATTGATTTATATTAAGTTAAATTCCTTTTACATGAATCTATTCAGTTACTTTAATAAAATAAGTTATGGCGATCTTTTAACTATGGTTACATGCATATTAGATATTATATTTTACTAAAAACTAAGTTTAAATTTAGAATACATTAGTTCTTAAGTGTTAGATCTTTGGTCAACTCATCATAGTCAACCGTAAGTTCTTATGAAGTTCTTTATATCCACGCTTGATTTTTGTTAACTCTTGTTTTGGCAATAAACCTAGATTATTCTACTTGAATAACCTAAGTTTGTAATCCAAGGCATGATCATGCTAAGTGTTGGGTGTTGATAACACAATATCAACATACCCCTATACTTAGTTTCTTGAATCCTATTGAGCTTAACTTGTTGTTCTTTAGTTCGTTTGAAACTCTTAGCCATGTAAAAACACTTTTACTTAGTGTAAATTATGAGATGAATTTAGTTTACCAACTTAGAAAGTTCCTAAGTTAGTATAGATAGATCCTAAGTTTAGGTTAACCCTTGGTTATTAGCTTGAACCATTTCGATACTAACACCATAGTTCATTGTTTTAGTTGACCAATCACAAGTATTTAATCTCATTTGATTGTTATAACATATGTTTATAAGTTTAAAACATTGTAAAGGTTTTGGTTTAGTGAAATACTTAGTATCGATGAGATTGAGAACCGGTTGACAATTCAAAAACCCCTAAAGGTTCCCACTCGATACACCCATGTTCACATGACTCCCACGAACTCATTTTTGATCCTTAACACTTGATTGCAGGTTTGTTCTATTTGGCTTAGGATTAGGAAGTAGTACCGATGGCCTGTTGGATAGTATCACGGCTGGATTTTCAGGGTCTTGGAGGGCGTCGACATCGACAAGTTCGACAACCTTAAGTTCGACGACCCATGGACCATCGATACTACCAGTATCTATGGTGTCTCGTGTTCAGGGTCTTGGAGGGCATCGATACTGACAAGTTCAACCGATTCCCATCGAATCTAACCCATCGAGATTAACTATCTCGACGTACGGACTGAGTTGGAATCCAGGTGTGTCGATACTAACTTGGGACGAACATTCTTATGTCGATACTAAGTGTAGCCCAAGTTCCAGCCTTCCCAACCATTCCCAGCTTTAATCCATGATGTTCCTTAAGATCCTAGACCATTTTTGTGCACATTCTACGGGTTTTAGTGGTCGAACATCTAGCAAGACTGTTGTCGGATCCACAGTGTGTTTTTGGTATTCTTCATTTAAGGTCAAATTCTAAACACCCTATGGTTGTGATTTGTCTAAATTTGGTTCGCGAAACTTACAGACTTAGATTAAAATTGAGTATATAAAATTAATCGAGTTGAGTTTTAGAAAGCAGTTTCAAGCAAGCGTAAATCATAAGTAAAATTGGATTTTACTAAAAAAGAAATTGCATGGCATGCCTGATGCTATAAATCGTCTGATGTGTAGTTATTTACACATCTTTTTAGTAATTATTTTATATTATTTTACCTTATTTTAATTTATTTTTTATTAGATTTTAATTATTTTTACTTATTTTTATTTTTATTGTTACTTTTGTAGGTTTCACGAAATAAACGATCGTATCTGCGAAGAAACTGAGTACGAGAATAATTACAAGAAAGTCTGTGGGCTAAAAATATGATTTTTTGAAAATTTGGGGACTTTTTGCAGCATTTCAGAAAGTTTCAGGGGTTAAAAATATGATTTCAGGAAGTTTCGGAGATTAAAAATGAATTTCAGAAGTTCCAGGGGGTTAAAATGTAATTCTGGCAAAGTTTGGACCTCTAATGACACGTGGTAGTCGTCTGGCACATCAGCCCTAAACACATGGATTTGACCCTTTTCACCCGATTTTGACCCTTTGACCCAGATTTGAACCCCCTCTTTACTCTTGGACCCACAATGACTAGCCAAGGCCTTTGACATGCATTGACTGAAGGTTTGACCAGGGTTGTTGGCCTCATTTTGGCTTTTTCGACCCTCCTTTTGGGCTTTTGACCCACTGATTTGGCCCAGATCATGAATCTAAGCCTAAAATCACCTGTTTAAGCCATTTTGAAGCCCTAATTCGGAATTATTCGTCCTTTGACAGCTGAAAACGAAAAAGAAACATAAAATTGAAGATTTTGAAGGCTTGGGGCTGAATTGGACGCTCGGGGGAGGCTCAGAAAGCATATGAAAGTGTCTAGGAACGCGTTTTCGGGTTCTTTTACTCGATTTCTTGATTATTCTCTTTTTGTACTCTAATCCATGGATATATTTCTGAATGTTTTTCATATTTTTATTGTTATAAACATGTTTCTTGGATAAAATCCTTGTGTTACCTAAATTTGGATGATTAACAGCTAATTTTATTCGGTTTTCGGGTTTGTTTTTATGGGATTTGGATTGTTTATGTTTAGGATCAGATTATATGTGATTAATATTGATTATTTATAAATGCATGATGATGTCCAATTGATGAGTCTTGGTTGTTTACTACGTGTTTTGACCGATTTTACCAGTTTTTGAGTTAGATTTCGTATTCAATTCTAAGAGGGTTTGCTTTGGCTAGTTGAACCTTAGGATATTATCTGTAATTGGATTAAAAATAGTAGGATTATCATTCTTAAGACTAATCAAGTGAGGGAATTTGGATTATTAGGGTTCTTAGTGTTTTTTCGGGCGAATTACGTGACCATCAGCTTTTCCTGTTTATTCCTAGGATTCATTACGATTCATAATATGTGCTTATATATTTTGATTGATTCCTATACATCCTTACACCTTTGATGTATTGAGATTGTTGACACTGACCACGTGATACGATCTTCTGAATCTTTAAACGATCTATGTTTGGAGAGACTGACTACGTAATCCGTTACACATCCTGGTGATCTTTCACACGACTCTTTGGAACATTTTTTAGTATTTGTGAGACTAACATTGTGATCTAATGGCTCTGAGTGTTTATGAGTTGTCACATATTTATTGACCGGTTATATCCCGAATCTCATTTCCGGAACTGCAAAAGTTACCGTTAGGATTCCAAGTCTAGGTAGTACCTTTCCTTATCCGATTTCTTAGTTTCTTAATTCGTTTCAGTTGTTGAGGTTATTCTATTTCTATATATATTCATTATTAAAATTCTTTTCTAAAAATTATCAATTTCCTTATTTAGTAATTTCCTTCTTTAATCTTAGCTTTGTCTTTATTTAGGGTTAATTTTTAGATTCTGTGTCCCTAGGATTCAATACTCGATCTTACCCATTATATACTGCATATACCAGGTACACTTGCCTGTAGTGTGTAGTTCGGTTTAGGTTATTTCGTTTTAATTACTCGGTTGTGTTGAAGCATTATTTTTATATATATAAACCGACACATCATCGTCCAATGTGTTTTTACCCGAATGGCAAGTAAACATAAAGGAAATCCCCAAGTATTAAAGTGGATATTTTGCACCATCCTAACAACTAACACTTTAACCAATTTATCCGAACCCCCTGTGTTCGAGATTTACCCTGCATCTAGGCCTACAGTTTTGGTAAAAGGAACAATCATGATTCCTAAGTTACTTGGGCCAGTTTTTCAGTTACGAATTGAGGAAGAATATAACTTAATACGTTAAGTAGATGCAGATGGGGTTAAACGTACAAATGGTCAAGTATACCCGTCAACCAACCCCAAAAACGATATTTGTATGGGTGACACAATCGGTCATTGTTACCTACCTGCCTAGTCATAATAATGGAGAGTGCTACAACCATTCGTTGATTATAATGAAGCAGAATCTCATTCCTAATAAAATATTTTGCGCATGGGCCATAATATATTTAGGACATGCATGAATATATTAAATTTGATAATATTTAAATTTATAGATGACTGCTGAGGCAAACTCCAGTAATTCCTCGTTTACTCTTAAGTCTATCCTTAAGAAGAATAAGCTCAACAAATCTGACTTCATGGATTGGTACCGTAACCTGAGAATTGTTCTCAGGGCAGGCAACAAGCTGTATGTCCTTGAGACACCAATCCCTGAAGAACATGTGAATGCTAACAGTGCTGCCTGTAAAGCCTATGACAAACATGTTTATGTTAAGGTTTCTTGCTTGATTTTAGCTTCAATTATTCCAGAACTCCAAAAGAGCCTAGAACACATGAAGGAATGTAAGATGATTCAACATCTACTGGAAATGTTTCAACAACACAGTCGACTTGAACACTTTGAAGTGATAAGATCACTCTTAGATTGTCTCATACAAGAAGGTTCTTTGGTTAGTACTCAAGTACTAAATATGATGGGTTTCGTTGTTCATCTAGGACGTCTAGAGTCTCAACTGACAAATGAATTAACTAGGGATATAATCCTCAATTCATTTCCTAAGTGATATGCCCAGTTTACATTGAACTATAATTTGAATGCTTGGAACAACACCATCCCAGAGTTGCATATGATGACCAAAACTTCTGAGATGAACATACCAAGCTCTAACAAAGCTGGTTCGGTGCTGATGATCAAGGAGGGTCGAGTTGAGAAATCCAAAGGCAAGGGCAAGAAGAGCGTGAACGCTAAGGGAAAGGGAAAAGGCAAGGTGGTTGCCAAGACTAAACCACCAAAGGATGCCAAATGCTTCCATTGTGATGAAACTGGGCATTAGATGAGAAATTACCCTCAATACCTAGCTAGGATAAAATAAAAGAAGGGTAGAAGCAAGCACCTCAGGTATTTTCATGATGGAAATCTTTTCTTTTTCTATAAAATCTTTGGTGTTTGACGCTGGATGTGGTTTTAACATATGTAATGATTTGCAGGGACTAAGGAAGGTTAAGAAGCTAGACGACCTGGAACTCCATGTGGGAAAAGAAAAGAATGTTGCCGTTAAGGTAGTGGGAGAATATGTTGTTTTACTTCCTAATGATTTAGAACTTGTTTTGAACTATGTTTGTTTCATTCCTAGTTTGACTAGAAATATCGTCTCGGTTTCTATTTTGCGTGAACATGGTTATTTTTCTCCATATTTGAATGGTGTGTCTTATTTTTAAGCAAAGTCACACAATGGAATATATGAGATATATGTTCATAGAATTAACGAAATATACAATATCTCCAGTAAATGTATGAAATTGGATTTTAATGATACGTACTTATGGCATTGCCGGCTTGGACACACTAACAAGAATCACATCAAAAAAATCCAAACATCATGAATATTAGATTCAATAGGTTCAAAATCTTTTGATGAATGCGAATCATGTTTAAGTGGAAAGTTGACTAAGAAACCCTGTAAAGGGAATAGTCAAAAGGCCAAGGATCTACTTGAAAGCAAACATACAGATGTATATGGTCCAATCATAACCACTACGAGAATGGGGTACTATGTTACGTTTACTGATGACATCGGTAGATATGGTTATGTTTATCTCATAAAGAATAAACATGAAACGCTTGAAATGTTCAAGCGATACCAAAACGAAGTTTAGAACCAATTGGGTAAGACAATTAAGATACTTCGGTCGGATCGAGGAGGTGAATATCTTTGTCAAGAATGTGATGAATATCTAATGAATTTTGGAATTATTTCACAGCTCACTCCCCCTGGAACACCGCAATTAAACGGTGTATCTGAAAGGATAAATCGAACTCTATTGGATATGGTTCGATCAATGATGTGTCCGTGCAAACTTACCACACTCCTTTGGGAGTTTTGATCTTGAAACCGTTGCACGAATTATTAACTTAGCTACAACCAAGAAGGTTGAAAAGGACCATATGATATAAGGCTTGGGAACAAACCCAAGGTGTCTTATTTTAAGGTACGGGGATGTAACGCATAAGCTACACGAGAGTCTTAAGACAAACTAGATCCACGAGGAGATAAAGTTATTTGCGTCAGATACCCTGCGATGAAATCTATGTATGACAACCATATATGGGACTTGGTTGAACTTCCTCCCAAGTGTCGACTGTAGGATGTAAATGGATCTTTAAAAAGAAGACTTATATGGATGGAAATGTACAAACTTATAAATCTAGAATAGTAGCAAAATGTTTCACACAAACTCAAGGTGTTGATTTTTAAGAAACCTTTTCGCCAGTAGCCATGCTTATGTCAATTAGGATCTTACTAGCCATAGCTGCATATTATGACTATGAAATATGGCAGATTGTAACACCCCAGCCCGAATAGGACTGGTATGTCATCTTTACAGAGTCAAATCAAAAACGTATTTCCATAAATCCTTACATATTATGAAATTTAACAACTTAATACCAATATACACAAGAGCTGATCGTCTACTTTTATTTGTATCAGTATTTTTTTATACTCTTGAGCACTTTTCACTATCTTATCCCTTATTGTCTTAATAACCTGGGTACAAGAAGGAAAACACAAAACGTACGTCTGAGCAAAATAAATTATCTTGCCCATTGAGCGGATAGAGGGAAATAAAATGGCTTCTTTTATTTTTAATAAATGTATCGAGTTTTCATAAATCAAAACAGATAAAATAAACAAATAAATTTAAATATTGATATAACTTCAAGGATGTATAACTTGTATTTTTAAATCAAAAATGTAAAATATTAACGTATAAACACACACATATATATATATATATATATATATATAATTAGAATGTACCCAAATTCCCAGAAGGTTCATTTAATTCTAAAGGTTAATGCAGGGTAGCTAGCCCATACATCCAGACGCAAATGGAGAGTGGGCAAATCACACTGATCATTCACCAGATAACAGATATATTAGTTTTTCCTAGGATCCATCCATACGACTCCAGAATGTACATAATGCACCAGAATGCTTATTGAGCCAGATTGAGACGCCGTGAACTCAACGTACTGTCACGGTAAGTACTACATCATTCTATGCCACAATGATGTGTGACAACCAATACCAGATCGTCCGGTAAGTCCGGATGGTTCATGTACTTTCACTATTTACTATGTGTAAATACAATGTGTAAACAGTTGTGTGGCAACAGGACTATGAAAACAATTAACAGGTGTATGTATTTCGATGAAAATTGAAATATAAATATATAACAACACATGCGAAACAAAAAATGTGAGAACAAATGACAAAAACATATCGGTTGCGATCTGATATCCACAAATAACAGGAATCAGATGGCCGACAATCCAGTGAGAAAACAATGTGAATTCGATCATGACAATGTGAAAACGGTTCAGTTTAGTTGAGTCTGACCGTGAGGAAATCCAATTCAAAATAACAAACTAGTATCGTTTACGAATAATAAACCGACAGAGTGTTCGTGTGGGTGACGGTTCATACAAACATATTTGTGGGTTTAACGTTCTGAACGATAACTGAAAAGTAGAAAACAAAAATCAGAAAGTGAAACCGCCGTCGTGTTCGTTCGGGTGACGATTCGAACGAATACGCGCGAAGGTGAAACGATTTGAAGAAACAAATAAAATAAATGTTTCGAAACAATAAAATATGTAAAAGAAATATAAAAACATTTATTAGGAATTACAACCTTAAAAAGAATTAAAGAAAACTATTTTATTTAAATTCGTAAATGTAGGACCAAGAAGGAGCCCGGAAACAACCCGGTTCCAATGGAGATCTGCTCGACAGCCTCTGGAATAGTGCGGAATCGTATTCCAGGGTTTTCCAATCGAAACTAACATTACCCGTGGTGATCCGAAGGTGAAGGATAAACATTTGATGCAAGATAGAACACCACGGGATTAGAATCGAATTTGGGCAGGCAAAAACCGCTCAAAACTTCTAGGGTTTAACACTAGAGTGCTCTGAGGAGAATGAGGGCTCGGGAAAGTTAGGATTGAATCTGTTTGAACTAGTATATATAGACTGTACTCATTCGGCGAATGGCTCAGCTGAATGAGCTTGGTCAACCGAATGAGCCATGCGGGTGACTCATTCGATCGCCCTAGTCATTCTGTAGGCGTTCATTTGGCCGAATGACCTCATTCTTAGGGTCATTCGCCCGAATGGGTCTATATGACATATAAATTCAAAGTTAAACATAATCAAACACATATAAACTAAAATAAACATTAAGAACAATATAGAAACACTGATTTCATT
Source organism: Mikania micrantha (assembly GCA_009363875.1). Lineage (NCBI taxonomy): Eukaryota > Viridiplantae > Streptophyta > Magnoliopsida > Asterales > Asteraceae > Mikania > Mikania micrantha. The sequence continues at coordinate 1,646,830 of CM018698.1, read as the reverse complement.
AATGCCATAAACTTTATACATCAAAAGATCATACAAAACTGAACTAGGGACATTTTGTGCACCAACATACTCCCCCTTAGACATAGTTCTTCATTTTGCAGCATCCTTCTTGAAATGTTTGTCTGAGATGGCCTTCTAGTCTGATCCAGCATGAATTCTGAAAACAATACAGATCCGGGTCACCCTCATAAATTGCAATGCCTGCTCCATATCTTACACATCAAAGAAAATCTGGTGTCTGTAAAGAGCTTTGACATCGCTGTGTGACAGATTCGTCAACCACATCGGGTCAAAGATACGTTCAGTTTCCCACTTCTTTTCTTTGCAGATCACTATCACAGCCTCTCCAGTACGCCCATCATAATACCACCATCGGAAGCCTACCAAAAAATCTTGACGCATCTTCCTCAAAGGAATCTTCTTCATGACTTTTGGAGGTAGCCACTTCAGGATGACTTTATGCTTTCGGGTATCTCCATCAATATCAGGTAAGTAATATCTTTCAGGTTGCTGAGGCCTGAAATTCACCCATCTCTTCCTATACTCATACTGTATCTGTCTCGAGAACCAAGCAGACATCCCTGAGTCTTCACTGTATAGCATTTTCAAGCGTGCAAGTTGATTGACTTCGAATCCCGGCAACGTCTTGAAATCATGTGGATGCTTGAAATATTGAATTCCCTGTTCTCTCTTGCCCAGCTAAGTATCTGACCACCAGCCTTGTAGCCTTTAGTCCTATAGACTTTAGTGTGAGTAGCTGGCATCTTTGCTGTGCTTTCCATCTTCAATATCTCCCAATATGCCTTCCATTCTTCCTTTCTCTGTTGAATGTCTTCTGCTGAAGACTCACCACTACCAACCTTTACTTCAACATTTTTGTTCAGTTCTTCTTCAGTGGCTTGTCCATAAAGGTCAGGAAATGTAGGTAGCTCGTCCTCAGCTGAAGTGTACTTTGTAGTCTATTCCTCAGTGATGTCCTCCAAGATAACCTCATCAATGTCATCAAAAATCTCAAGAGAAGGCACATCAGAAACAGGAGCTGAGGTATCATCAATCACAACCTCTTCAGGATTCAACCTGAACAGCTCTGCAATCTGCTCCTTGGTTAAGCAGTGAATAATCTCTCCCTCCTCCTTATCGTAGCTGACTGAGTGCTGTATAATACCTTGAGCATCTAAAATTATAGTCAGCGTCTCATCTAGTCAACGTCTCAAAGGCACAGCTTCAACTTCCTTGGTAGCTTTTGGATCATCTGTCTGAGTAGGAGGAGGTGGAGGAGGAGCCTTAGCACCCTTGTCGTGCTTTGTCTTGGTTCGGATTTCCGTGGGAGGGGACTGTTCAGATGCTGCATCTAATGAACTAGTAGACCCACTCCCAGAACCATCATCAGAATCATCAGAACCATCATCTTTGTCTGAATCATCATAATCAACTTTCTCCTCATCAGATTCTTCTTCTTCTTCTTCTTCTTCTTCTTCTTCTTCTTTATCTTCATCTGAATCATCAGAGTGAACCTCAGTACCCTCTATCCTGGGAGTACTCTCCCTAAGACTCTCTACCTGCTCTGTTAGTCTGGCATTCTCTGCTTCAAGAGTCAGGATCCGGTCACTGAAACCAGCTGCAGTCAAGGCCAGCTGGTTATGCTCATCAATGTATTTGAGCAGATGCTCCTCCTGTTGAGCAGATCTAGCCTGCAAATCTGCATGCTGGTCAGCAGCCTAAAGAAATAGAGCATCTTGCTCACTGACCCTCAGCGTGAGTTGGGCAATGGCCTCCTCCTGTTGATGGTTCTTCTCCATCAACCTAAGTAATAAACTGTTTAGTGTACTGAGCTACTTAGTCACTGAAACAGTTGGTATAATCGTATCGGCAATGTGATGGAGGGACCAACAGAAGCAGTAGTGTAGATGGGAGCACGAACACCAGAGGATGTCAGAGGGGCAACAGTAGTGCGTGTAGGAACAGCCCGTGACCTGGACAGTGAAGAAACTGTAACTGCTGCCACTGATGCAACAGTAGATGCAGCAGCAGTTGATAATTCTGACCTCCTCTGCAGGACAAACCTTGTCCTTCTTATTTTGCTAGAGGGAGATGATGTGGCCTAAACAGTAGTAGCAGTGACAGTCACAGCTGCAGTGGATGTAGCAGTAGAAGTATGTGGAGGAGGAGACAAATCAAACTCAGGAATAAAAGACGGATCATGAATCTCTTCAAGCTCTGCTTCACTTCTTCTCTTCCTTTTCTTCACCAGTCTACCTCCTACCCAAACACTCTCAAACTCATCAGGAGTATCCTCAGAATCTGAGCTCTCAGAGCCTTCTTCACCTTTAGCCTCACCACCAACATCACCTGATTCCTCTGAATCATCTCTATCTTCAGCTGATGTGGTGCCTGTCATCTCTAGCGGTGTAGATGCAGTGGCCTGAGTAGTAGGCATAAAATCCAAGTCTAATAGTGCATCTACATCCACTTCTTCTTCACCACCTCCAGAACCTCCCACATCTGCACCATCACTGGAACTAACACCAACTGCACTCACGCCAGCATCACTAACACGTGTCTCACCAACACTAACTCCAGCATCACCACCACCTACATCACCAGCACCATCATCTCCATCATCATCTACTGGCACAACAATGTCCTCTTCATCTGAATCCAAGTCATCATGCCTCCACTTCCTACCACCAGGAGCAACATAATCTGGTCTCTGAAGATGACCGAATAAAGTACGTACTGGAGGCTTTCTCTCCTTCCCCCAATATGACATCACTCTGTTGAGAGTGATATCATTCATGTGCTCTAATCGGATGATATCTGTGCTAGTCTTCGGTAGGTTGGGCACCTGAGCATCAAAGATTTGCTGGAGGAATCGGGGGTACATGAGAAACTTCTTGTCACTCTTCAGCATGACGTTCTGCTTCAGATGGGTAAACACCATCTCAAAAAAGTTGAAGGGCAGTTTCACCACCAAAGCTACAAATACACACTGAATAGTCTCCTATAGAGCATCAAATCCACCTCACCTCGAACCCAAGCAATGAATAAATACATGTGCAAGGTACTTGAACTATGGAGACAGAAAAGCCTTGTTGAGAATCCCAACTCCCAAATCACCGTCATACTTGCATCACATAAAGCATCCACGAACTAGATAGAGATCAAGCATAATGGGTTGGTCCGGTGCATCCTGAAAACCACATATCCTCCTGATATGTTTAGCAGAAACAACAATATCATGACCCTGCATGCTTCCCCTGATAACTGGTGGCTCAACCTCGCAATCAATATTAGCAGATCTCCAGAAATCCTGCTGATGTGACTGATAGGGCACATACACAGTAGATATAGTAGTAAAGATCCTAGAACGCCTGAGAAATGTAATAATCTCTCTGACGTGCATGGCATTCTTGGTAGTAAGGTCCAAATGTGCGCAGATGTTGTTCTTGGTCACCGCCTTATAATCAGCCATACTGAAATACAAAGAAATAAACGTTTCAGTACAAATCAGTTAAATAGTTGAATCAAATCAAAAAATTTTACAAGTATAACACTTGAACGAATGAGACCAATTTAACCGAATAACCCTTGGGCGAATGACTAAGTTGACCGAATGAGCTCGGTCAACCGAAGTAACAGCGAATGAGACTGGTCAACCGTATGACCAGCGAATGAGATTAGAGACCGAATGAGGTACATTCGGCCGTATGACTCCATTCGATCGCTGAGTTAATTCGGTCGGGCCCTTAGAACCGAAAGACGTCATTCGGTCGGCCGAAGGACATTCAAATTCCAAGTTTTCAAAATCCCAAATCAGTCCACAAAAATTGTACCAATACATTCAGAACCGACCGATTAAGATATTTATAAAAGACATTAGGTGATATTAAGTTCAGTTTAGCCAGATTTTGAAAAGCGATTGTTATGAACCCTAAAACCCTAAATCCGGTTTTGTTCTCAACAAATCCATGGACAAAAGTCGATCATCTTGGATCCACAAGTACCTGTGATGATCACAAGAAGAAATATCAGCAAAAGAAATGGTTTGATCCAAGAAAAATCGAAGAACAGTAGAGAGTGTGTGTTTCGGGCGAATAGAATACACAGTTGGGCGAGAGAATGAGTTTGTGAGAATGAGGTGGTTCGGCCGAAAGAACCACTTAAATAGAAATCTTCATTCGGAGAATGACTCAATCGAATGAGTCACTTCGCCCCAATTTCATTCGGCCGAAAGAGCCTTTTAATAAAATTTCATTCGGCGAATGAAACAACCGACTGAATTACTTCGGCCTAGGTTGATTTGGCCGAGAGACTCATTCGCTGGAATGATGTCATTCAGTCGAATGACCTATTCTCTTTGTTCATTCGCACGAATGAAAATTTGGCACTAACCAAACACAATTTAGTTTCAAACTTTATCATTTTGATCAGTTAAATGGGTGCATTTATGAAGGATAGTCTGGTAGGTGATGGATTCAAAGATGATTGAATATCCTAACACACAAATGATCATCTAAACAAATTTGAAAATATAAAATCTTTTTGTATTTTTCTGAAACAAAATACGACTGTACAACTTAACAACCAATCAACAAAGAAACACATATTTTTGTGAGAAGTCTATCAAGAAACTAACACATACACCTAATCACATAAAATCAGCATTACCGAATGTTTCAATTCAAATACATTTGTCTTGTGATATGATTACTGATATATTTATCCACTTTAAGCCTGACAATACATCACTTCTAAACCAATTTGATGATCACTCATATCTTCTGACTGAGTTACCCATATTATTTAACCAACATAGATCAAAATCAATTTGTAACTCATCTCTGCATAACTTAGAACCTAAAATCATAAATTCCATAAGGTTCCAATTTTATTATCTTTTTGTATTTTTCTTTTTGATTTGTCTCTCATGTTCAACACATTCTCATGGACGGCTTCAGCTAGGTCTTTACAAAGCAATATGGCACGTGTATGGAATCGAGCTTATTTTATTTTTGTATTTTCCAAGCTTAATACCAGCTTGATTTATTTTTATTTTCTTGTGATTCAATCATTCTCATTTGAATGGATGACTTCAGCTAGGGTTTTACAAAGCGGTATGGCACGTGTATGGACTTGAATTCATGAATCATTGGAAACCTTATTAGATCCTATGATGACAGGTGTATGCCTGATTTGAGTCAAAAACTATTTATCACTTAGCTGGTTTTTTAAAAACGGATCCCACAAACCAGACTTTCTAAGCTATCAAAAATAGTCTATAAATTTTGTAAAGTAGGCCTATCAACACATCAATTCACAATTCTCATGTGTTTTCAGTTTATGCATTCACCTTAGCTTTTAAGACATGATAGGTTAACACATCACTTTCTCAAATAAGACTTTCTCATTTTTATGATTTTTTAAATGTTTTTGTATTTTTCAAATTTTCAGATGTTTTTGGTTTTTTAATTAATCTACTTTTTCTCCACCTAAAAACCTAAAACAATAAAAATAAAGCAATAAATCTAACTAAGAAAAACGATGATCATTTGTTTGTTTCAGATGAAGAAATGACTTCATCCTTTTGAAAAACACTATTAGCCGATAACAGATATAAAAATCTGGGTTTATCAAAAGATTTTGTATAAAGATCGGCTTTCTGGTGATCTGTGTGTATTTTAACAACATCGATGAGTTTCTTGTCAAAACAATCACGTATAAAGTGATATTTGATGTCGATGTGTTTGGTTTTCGAGTGCTAGACTGGGTTCTTAGTGACAGCAATGGCAGTAGTATTATCAACATAGATAGGAGTGTTAGAAAAATGTAACCCATAGTCACTGAGTTGCTGTTGTATCTAGATAATTTGCGAACAGCAACTAGCAGCAACAATGTATTCAGCTTCGCATATTGAAGTAGACACTGACGTCTGCTTCTTACACTGCCAGGTAACTAAACGAGTCCCAAAGAGCTGACATCCTGCTGATGTTGACTTGAAATCTCTTTTGCATCCGCCATAGTCTGAATCACTATATGCAGTAAGCTCAAAGTTATCATTATTAGGATACCATAAACCAAGATCAGGAGTACCCTTCAGATAACGCATAATCCTCTTCACAGCAATCAGATGTGATACTCTTGGTTTGGACTGATAACGAGCACACAAGCATGTGGCGAACATGATATCTGGCCGAGAAGCAGTAAGATACATGAGAGACCCAATCATTCCTCAGTACAGAGTGGCATCGATTAACTCCCCCTTTTCGTCTGGTGTAATTCCGTGATTAACAGCCAGTGGGGTACCAGCAGGTTTTGCATCCGACATACTGAATCGGCTCAGAATGTCACCAACATATTTGGTCTGATGAATAAAGATCCCTGCCTCAGATTGATCCACGTGCAACCCAAGGAAAAATTTCATCTCCCCCATTGAGCTCATTTCAAACTTGTCTTTCATGACCTTCTCAAATTCCTTGCACAGACTATCATTTGTAGAACCAAAAATGGTATCGTCCACATTGACTTGCACCAAGAGTAAGTCACCATTCTTTTCTTGAATAAACAGTGTGCAGTCAATGACACCTCTTTTGAACCCGTTCATAAGGTAAGTAGATAGTGTCTCATACCACGCTCGCGGAGCTTGATGCAATCCATATAAAGCCTTGTCTAGCTTGTAGACTTGGTCACGATGCAATGGATCCTCAAACCCGGGAGGTTGATTGACATACACTGTTTCACTGATCACACCATGAAGGAATGCACTCTTGACATCCATTTGATAGACTTTGAATTTCTTGAATGATGCATATGCCAAGAAGATACGAATTGCTTCGAGACGAGCAACCGGTGGAAACACTTCATTATAGTCAAGTCCTTCAATCTGTCTGAATCCTTGGACCACCAGACGTGCTTTGTTTTGCACAATAATCCCATGATCATCTCTTTTGCAACGAAGAACCCATCTTGTGCCTATTACCTTTGCACCTTTCGGTTTGTCAACAAGTTGCCAAACACCTAACTTCTTGAATTACAGGAGTTCTTCTTGCATTGTATCAACCCATGATTCCTCTCTCAATACTTCAGTGACTGTGCGCGGTTCAACCTGAGAGATGAAGCAAGAATGGGCACAGTAGTTCACATCAGCAAAGTCAAGAATATCAGCAAGGCCTCCTGAAGATAGCTGATTTCTTGTCTTAACCCCATCAAGTCGACTTCCAATAATGTTCTCCTGAGGATGAATGCGATTAATTTGTCGCAACCAGAAAATTTTTATTTCCCAAACACTTTTGCTTCTCAAACACCATCAACAACAACCAAATTTCGGGATGAAATTTCTTTCAACAAGGGGATGATGTGACACCCGGCAATTTCAGGTAAATTGCAACTCTTACATCCTTTACATTTCACATTCATACTTGTTGCAGTTCATTTAATTATGCTTAATTAGATGACTCAAACACACACAGCTGCGAAACAATAGTTCAAGGAACTATCGAATCGTACATTGCACATTGGTTTTGGAAACCAAGTTTGCTAAACACAAACACTGACACAAAACAATAACTCGGGGAATTATTGAATTGTGCATTACACGTTGATTATGATAAATCAAGCGTGCAAATATTTCGTAAAACATAAACGATCACCGATAATTCGAGGAATTATCGAAACACACATGAGTCTCACGAACGTTGGTGAACAAACGATTGAATGATAATTGAGTCACACATGACCAAACATTGGTAATTAGGGTCAAATGATGTTAAACGATGAGTTATAAGCATGAAATAATCGAAAAACGAGTCGAAACGATTAAAATGAGCCAATTGGGCTAATTCTGCGTTCCAGGCGGTACGCCTAGGACCAAGGTTTGGGTCTAGGCGGTACGCCCGGCACTAGGCACTACGCCCGGGATGCGACTCCCACTTGGGGCTATGCTCGCGGATGAACTAGAAGCCAATCTTATTATTTTAATCCAGGTACTACGCCCGAACTCGCGCACCGACGCTAGGTGTAACGACCCATTTTGGTGAAATACTAGAAATAAAACATGATTGGTGGATGATTGTGTTTATTTTAATTAAAGGTTGTTTTATAAGATTTAATAATTTTAATTTTATAATTTATTTGGTTGGTGTTTAAATAAATATAATGTAGTGGGTGTTAACTAACTTAATTAATTTGGAAATAAGTTAGTTAGTTTTAACTTGTAATTGAGGGGTTAAAAGTGACAATTGCTGAAACTTAATTAAAAGGGGGTTTATTATTTGACTTTGGTCAAAATACACATTTCATGTGTGTGTTTGTGTGTGTCTGGCGACAAGAGGAAGAGAAGAGCCAAGGGAGATCGACCAAATTGGAGCTTGATTCTTGGTCTGATCGTTAATGCAACTAAGGAATTGAGTTCTTCTTGCATCATACAACATCTAGGTAAGTGATTTTGGGTGTTTTTGTGCAAATTTTCGTGGGTCTTATATGGGGTATGAGTGGGTTATGGTGAAATACGAAATTGGGTGTTTCAAGGGTGTTAAATGTGGTTATTCTTAGTGATAATCATCCAGGAACAACATTTTGATCATCTCATTGAGTTTGGTGTGGATGATGAAAATGTGTTCTTGCATGTTCATGAGGAAGATGAACTAGGGGTTTTAAAATGGGTGTTTGATGATAGTTTAGATGATAGTTTATGTTTTCTAACATTTGAAATTATATAACATTGGTGAAATTGAATGATTAGAAACATAAATGGAGGATTAATGGGGTTTTGGGTGTAGTTGAATTGTGTAGGAGAATTTCCTGCACACAAGTTGTTTGATGAAATGTCAACAACTTGAATTTTCACCTAATAATGTGTTCAAAGGGACGGGTGAGGTTAATTGATTGTTATGATCACAAAAGGTGAAAGTTTTGTGATTAGGGGGTAATTTGACTATAACCTAGGTGTAATTGGTGATGATAGTCAATTGGATGAAATTTGACTAGTTATAGTCAAATCTTGTATTGAACCTATTAGTTGTGATAATAGGAAACGATAGTGGGAGGAGATTTTGGTGGTGGACCACTTGTCGAGACAAGGTGATGGTGGTAAGGATTAAGTCAAAGACCGGAAAGGCAAGTTGACTTTGGTGAAGATCCTATGGGCTAAGGTGAGTCACCTACTCACTAAATATGCAACCATAAGTCATATTAGTGTTGTTATGGGGGTGTTAAAGTTGACTAATTGGTGAATAATAGGTGTGTGTAGCATAAAAGCAATGTATGTAGAAAATGCATTGCTATGCTAGAATTTGATGAATTGGTTTTGATTTGGTGTTTGGAGATTTAATTGGTGCATATTGTGTATATGGGTGTATATATGATTGAATTGGTGTTCAACTTGGCAATGTATGAGGAATATGCGTTGTTAAGTTAGTATATGTATATAATACCACATATAGTGGCAATTGGAGTGTTTGACTTAGTTGTTGGTCAAATGGTGATTAAATTGGAGTATATTAGTGTGTAGATATATGAATTTGGGGTTTGGTGTATAATTGATTTATATGTGTTGAAATGTATGTTGACTTGGTGTTGGTCAACAACATGCAATTATGTGGAATATGCATGTTGGGTGTTAGGTGTTTGTTTTAGTGCATGACTTATTGGTGTTTGGTGACCAATTGGTGTATAATTGGTGTGTGTGTGTATTTAGAGGTTATGGTGATCAATTGGTGTATAATTGATGTATGTATGATTTTGGGTGTTTGGAGATTAAATTGGTGAATTGGTGTTTGTATATTGGGTGTGTGACAATAACATGCAATAGGTGTTATATTTGCTTAGTTATTGTAATGGAGTTAGTTTAAAAAGTGGTGTGGTGAAACAAGAATGATTCACAAGGGGTGTGAACTTCTTATTTGGAGTTTGACTGAAAATAGTCAAACAATTCACAAGTGGTGTGAATTTGGAGTTGGGTTGAATCACAAGTGGTGTGATCTTCCCATGGTGAATCTATGGTGTTTAAGTAAATCACAAGTGGTGTGATTGCTTACCTTGAGAATCCTTGGTGAAAAAGGAATTCTTAAGGAAGTGGTGTGAATCATAATTTAAATATTGATGGTTGTAGAGTTTAACACTTTAATTGTGTTTTAAAGTGTTTATGAATATACTTTCAAATGTTGTATATATTGTAATTGTTGTAAATTGGGAATCCTTGGAGTGAAAGGAAGTTCCAATGGGTTTGGGTGAAAAATGTAGTTCTAACGGGTTGGGTGGAATGACTCGTTAGTAAATCATTTTATGTTTATGTTTAATTAAGTCACCAAAGTAGGTTTGGTACTTGATTAATATGCCCATATGGTGTTATGGAATGCATTTGGGGTTAAGGAAAAAGTTGGAAACGATTTCGGGTGTTAAAATGGGTGAAAAACTGCGCAGACACAGGTCTGGGCGCCCAGTGCGCCCAGCAGTGCGCCCATCAGATATCAATGCGCCCAAAAGGTTATGTAGTGCGCCGACAGTGCGCCCAACCAGTGCGCTGGACACTGAAAACTGTCTGAAATTTTGTGTGATTGACCAGGTTTATTCGGGGGGTCAATGGGGTGAACTCACTTAGTTCTTATGAACTAACACTTGATTGTTGGATGTGTTTTCAGGTTTTAAATATATACAAATGGGTGGTGCGCGCTCGAGATCGGAAGGAAAGGATCGAACTATCGTTTGTAAAACATATACTTTGGTGTAAATTACATATTGGGGTGTATGTAATGTTTTCATATGTTTTGAAAACCTTAAACTGTAAGTTTTTGAAAGTCTTAAGTGGTAAACATGTTTTGTAAACCAAACATGTATGTGGATTTTTCTGGGACCTAAATATGATGTTGCTTTTAAACACGTGTTTGCGTGTGGAAATTTCGGGGCTTACACTAGGCTATGCGCCTGGTAGCTGTAGATGCTAAAAATCACTTTAACACTCAACCTAGCTTAACCATAATCATTTCTATCCTATTTCTTCGGCCAAAGCACCTAAATCTCGAGCAAACCAACCCCTTTCTTCATCATTTGGCCAGAAGACTCCATTGTTGAAGCTTTGAAGCTCCTAGGCAGCCATTGGAGCAAGAAGGAAGCTTGGGAAGCTTGTTTTCTTCGTCACCATCACTTGAACCTCTTAGGAAATCATTCCCAGAAGGTTTTAGAGCTGCCAAGCACCTGTTCCAAATTCATCTCAGTGTTTTATAACTTCTAAGGTAGATTTACATGCTTATTCATAGTTAGATCTAACATGCAATGGGTAAAAACCCACATGCATGAACATCCACCCACATGCAACTCCATGTAGTTATTGAGCACGAATTTGTTGGTGATTTTGTGTGATTTTAATATAGATCTACTGATTTTAGAATGTAGGATTGATGGGATTGAGTTTTGATAAGTTATTTTGATGATTTTGTAGAACTTGCCATAAAAGGAAACTTTTATGTTGCATGTTGTAGATTGTGATGATCTAGACATGTTAGACATGTTAGACATGTCTAGATGTTGTCAAATGCATATTGAAGTGTTTTGAAACACTTTTGGGTATTTTATTTTGTGAAAATACGATTTTACGATAAACTTGCTATATATGGAAACTTTTGTAAATCGAAAGACGGGTTTTGATGTTTTTAGATGTTTTGGTGAACTTGGATTATTGAAATATGTTTAAAAATGATTTCTAAGCATATTGGAAACTTGGATTTGTGAAAACGAGTTTTTAAACGGATACTTTCCAACTAAGGAAACTTTATTTGGGGCAAAATGGCATAAACGGTGATTTATCTGTAAACGATATGTTTTAAGTATTTAAACGTGTTTTATAAACATATTAGAGTTATTAATTTTATAAAATGGGATTTCATAACTAAACTTTCCAAAAATGGTAACTTTAACGGTTCTTACACGTCACTTAAGTGAACGTTGTACGATTAGAGTAATAGGATGCATGTAGGTGTCCTGCTTGTATTTATGACACATTAATCGGACTAAACACAACAAACGTGTCACCAACGATTCGTCGAGTCTCACTAGTCAACACACACACACTCGGTTGAGCACACCGACACTTGGAGATTTATGGATTACAACACACCACAAAACACATACTCACACCTATATGATCATAGGTGCTTACTAGCAAGACTGGTAGCACTCGCAGACGCGAACACGTACACACCGGAACTACTATAGCAGGTGAGTTCACGGCCCATTTTTACATTTTCTACCTTTGGGGGAGAAAACATGGCATACAACTGTTTTTGAACAACATACACATTTATTTTGGTTACATTTGTACATGCTAATATCGTATATGCATATGTGTGGCATTCATCCACAAAACTGATAAGTCCTCATTAAACACACCTCAAACCGTTAATAGCGCGTTTTGCTTAATGTGGTAATTCTGAATAGTACTATTTGGGCCTGACAAGCCCCATTGTTGCGCACCGTATCGCCACCCCGACTGGAGGTCGGAACAGTGCAAAATTGACCTAACAACATTGCCATATCTTGGATGGATATGGCGGGAGGCATCATGTTAGCTTCGGTTGCGAACCCGCATATGGTATAACTCATATTGAATGGCTATCAATGGATATTGCATTGTATTGTAATGTAAACCTGCAAACATTTAGTTTAAACATTTTGATGTTTACTGCTGACATAAAACCTGTGCTCTCACCAACCTTTGTGTTGACCTTTTACTCGCATGTTTTCTCAGGAAGCTAAGGCACGCACTCAAGGATAGGATGCTAGGATGGAGTCCCATGCATCAGCTTTAGTGTCTTAGGATATTTTGAGAACATCTATAAATTTGTTATGTTATGTATTATTAAACATCTTTAATCGCTTCCTCAAACTAATACTCTGTGATGTTTCGAAAACTGTCTTAACAACGCTTCCGCAGTTATATCTTAAATTTGTTTTGATCTTACTAAATTTCCGTAAATCTGATTTTACTAAACTGTTTTATCCATAATATTGGATGTACGTGTGAAACCAGACATATAGGTCTCGCAACTGTGTGACCGGAGACTGCGATCCTGCAAGATCAGTCCAGTCGCGCCCCCTCGCGCAGGCCGGGGAGGCCGGGGTGCAACATAATTCTTCCAACAGGATGAGCAGGTACCTCAACCTGTGGACCAAGATTGTTTAGATTCAAGTCCTCAAGTCCAGGTACAAGATTGTCAACATTTGGTTCGGGGGCAGCTGGCTGAACTGGATTATCATCTGTGTCTGAGCTATCATCATTTATCTGTACTATGGGAATTGAAGTTGAAGAAGGTTGCATAGGTTCATCAGGTGTATTTTGTGCATCATACATCATTTGAACATAAACATCTTCATCTGAGTACATGGGAGGCATATTAAATGAGTCGGAAAGGTCTGAATAATCAAACATCCAGTCTGGACCTTTTCCATGTGGGGGCATAGAGTGTCTCTGAACATCAACATGATACCACTCCTCCACATTCTGAGTTGATCTGTTGTAGACCCATTTATTAGGAGTGTTGTATCCAAGAAAGTAGCCTTCTTCCACCTTCTCATTGAACTTGCCCTGCTCATGTTTCTTAAGCATCGTGCACGGAGCACCAAAAGGTTCAAGATACTTAAGATTAGGCTTTCTGTTGTGGAGCAGTTCAAAGCAAGTCTTCCCATGTCTCTTGACTATCAATACCCGTTTCAGTGTGTAGCAAGCATTATCCATAGCTTCATTCCAGAACTGAACTGGAAGTGATGAATCAGCAAGCATCGTCCTAGCAGCCTCAATCAAAGTTCTGTTCTTTCGATCAGCAACTCCATTCATTTGCGGGACATATGGAGCACTAAATTGTTGAACAATTCCATGTGCATTACAAAAGTTCTCCACGTTGTGATTCTTGAACTTTGTCCCGTTGTCTGTTCTGAGCATACGAATCTTGAGCTTATAAAGAGATTCAAGTTTAGTCACCAACACTTGAATGCACTCAAACGTTTTAGATTTCTCCTTTAGAAAGAAAACCCAAGAGTATCTGGAATACTCATCAGTGATGACTAGACAGTATTGATCTCTAGCTATACTCTTACGGTTTATTGGACCAAATAAATCCATGTGGAGAAGCTCAAGAGGAACATTGATGGAATGAAACTTTTTCAGCTTATGAGAGTGCTTGATCTGCTTTCCTTTCTTGCACGAGACACAAATATCAGACAGCTTAAAATTCTTCAGACTGACCCCGTCAACCAAGTCATTGTGTACCAAATGGTTCATCTTGCGTAGACTCAAATGGCCCATCCTCTTATGCCAAAGAATAGAATCTTTCTCAGTTTCCTTTGACACAAAACATGAAGCTGTGGAGGATTTAGTTGAAGCTGTGGCCATGTTGAGTACATACAAGTCCTGCTTACGGGGTGCTGACATCAAAATCCAATCTTTAGGAATAGTGATTCCCTGCTTGAGTATGTAGCAGTTGGAGTCATCAAAGAGAACTTTGTATTGCTTGTCACAAATCTGTGACACTGAAAGAAGATTATTCTCCAACTGCTTGACATATCTGACTTTGTCAAAAGAAACTTGGCCATTTGACATAATTACCCTCTCCCATAATGAACCCGTCTTTATCACCAGCAAACGCTACATAACCACCTCGAATGGAATTGACATTTGTGAGCAGCGATATATCTCCAGTCATGTGCCTAGAAGCCTCACTATCAACGATCCAAGATCTGTTAAGAGCAGCTGTTGGGGCAACCTGCACAAACACAAACAATTAGTTCAAATTGGGAACCCAAGCCTTTACAGTCTTGTGTTGACCTAGTGAGTCTCGGATCCAAACATCAATCCATTTACCATCGGGGGTTGCATTGTCTGGAGTGTGTAACACTGAAGTCTCAGAAGACTTAACTTTCCAGACAGTGTTTTTACTGAAAGAGTTTTTCAAGTAAATGGATGATGGCTTTTATTGATTGACATTAACCACCTTGGGAACATCCAAGTTCACCACTTTCCCTTTACCCTTTTCCAAAGGTTTACCATGATTTGGTTGTGTGGGTTTTCTAGACTTAACTTGTTTGACAACATGCTGATTTTGTTGTCTTGGTGGTGCTACCTTAGGTCTGATCAACTGAGGACAAACTCTGACAACATGTCCAGGAGCACCACACTTAAAGCAAACTCTCTTATCTTTTTGATGAAAATGTTTGGGTTTAGTAAAAAGACAGATTGTTTTGTTTAAAAATATTTTTTTTGGTCTTGTTCTGATTAAAACCCAAACCCCTTTTCCCATTAGAAACAAGATTGTCAATCTTGTTAGACACACATGCTTCATTGTCTTTTGAAGCCTTCACAAAACCTAATTCTTGATAGATTTTTGAAGATGAAATTGGGTCACCCGTCATGACTACAAGTGTCTGATTCTGAGCAACAATACCGTCAGATGAATAATCAGATTCATCCTCAGAATCTGAGACCCAATCTTCAACAATTCCCTCCACAAAAGATTCCTCAAACAATGAGGAACCCTCATCAGTAATCATTCCAATTGGATCAATTAATAATGGATTTTTAACTTGGAAATCTTTAACATCTTTGTCATTAGGTGAATTAACAAATAGGAAATTGTTGATAATTCACCTTTCCTTTTCCCTTCAGATCAGTACCCCTACTGATCATGTGCTCAATGATATATGAGGAGCTGTCATAGCTCTTGAGTTTTTGACCTAGGGTCTCATAGTCACACTCGACTACGGCTAACTTCTTCTTTATCTCATTGATGGTATTGAGATAAGAAGTTATAGCATCTTGCTTATTCAGCACAACAATCTCAGCCTCATGCAATTGTCTATTTAAAAGATCAATTTTAGCCTAAAAATCTTTTTCATTAGATTTTAAAACTTTGTTTGCCTCAATACATTGGTTGAGATCGCTGATCGAGTCAGCATTGTGCTTCTGATAAGCCAGGACCTTACTGTCAAGGTCAACACAATTAAAACATCTTGAATGAGAAGAAAAACATTCATCAAATGCCTGATCTGACTGTGAAGTGCAGCAAAAGTAGCAGATGTGTTGACCATCAAAGAAAACTGGGTAACTGGTTCTTCAAGATCAACATCATAATCTGCTTGAGTGTCTGAGTCTGAAATGCTTTCTGACTCTGAACATGATGTTTCTTCTAGAATGATCTTAGATTTTTCAGAAGTGCTTTCTTCCCTTGACTCATCAGTCTTCTGAATTTCAGCAACACAAGCTCTATCCTATCCTCCCTGATCAGGATTGAATCTGAAATCCCAATTCTCACCTTCATCCTGTTGCACCATCAATGCTTTGCTTGCATTTGAAGAACCAGTCTGAGCAGGAGAATCAATGGGTACAAGTCTTCTCTCAGGATTTGATGCAGAATATCTCTGATGCTGAAAAGGATTCTTGTTTCCTAACTTCTTTGGTTGTTTGCACTGTCTTGCAAAGTGTCCCTTCTCTCCACAATTGTAGCAAGTGACACATGCCATGTAAAAACCAAATTTAGAATCCTTATTCAGGTTGATGTCTTTGCCCATCCATTTCACAAAATCCTTTGCCCTTCTAACAGCACTAGCCAGAGCCCACATGATATCAATCCTTTCCATGTCATCTGGGTCAATCTGAGAATAATCATCATTAGTCAAGTAAGGATTGCCAATCTGTCCTGCTACTAATCCATCATAGGAGCTAACAAGAGTAGACAGAAGACCCATATGCTCCTTTGCAACATCTACAGTTACTTTATCAAAGGTATCTGTCTTTAGACTGGTGACTGGTTGACTACTTTCTTTCTGAGAGCTGGATGATGAAGATGATTGACTGAAATGAATCTGATTGGAAGATGGAGCTTCAATAGTCTGAGAGACAAAAGCAGCCTTCAATAGAGCATGAGAAGAGGCTCTCTCTACTATAGGAGTAAAATAATACAGCAAAGGGTCGTGAACTTGAGCAACTGTCTTGGCCTTCCACTTGATCTCAATTTCTTGCTCTTTCAACTTCTGGATGAAATCATTTATGTCCATGTTTGCCATCATCTCATTCTGCTTTAAAACCATAAGAAATGACTCCCACTTTGGAGGTAGAGCATCTGCTAAGCACTGAATCTTCTCTTGAGTTGTAGTCTTGATCTGATTTTTAAATAGCTCACTCAGAAGATGGTAAAATATTGCAATTAGATCATCCAGTGACTCGTTTCCCACATACATGAAGCTGTTAAACTCCTTCCTTAAAGCTTTAGACTTGATGTTCTTCAGAGCATCATTGCCTTCATATCTCTGCTGCAAAGCATCCCACAAAAACTTAGAACATGTGAACTGTCTGAACTGATGAAAGATATCGGTTGCAATGGACTGGGAAAGAATAGCATAAGCTTTCTTCTCATAGTCATATAGCTTCCTCTGTGGTTCAGTCATCCGTGTGACTAACATAGGAGTTCCATCTTCATTGAGAGGTCTCAGATAACCACCCTCAATCATAATCCACAAGTTGGTATCAACTCCATTGATATGAATTTCAAATATATATTTCCAGTGGGGATAATCATCTAACGAAAGCAACTTGGGACTTTATTTGAGTTCCCTGTTTCAGTCTCAGTGAGCAACAGTGTCTGAATAGATGATTTTGGTTCGCCATCAAAACTATGTCCTCCATAAAGTCAAAATCAAAAGAGTCCAACAATTAGAAAATCTGAAAACTGATAGCCGAATGTCAAAACTTAGGCCGAATGTCGGGGACCAAATGGATTTGATATTGGCGAATAAATTGTGTTTGGCGAATGACTGAGCAAAATGGATTGGCGGCCGAATGAGAAACTCAGAATGACAACTTGGCCCGAACGAATGAATCTGGCGAATGAGAAGGCCACCGACTGGAGCTATTCGACGAAAGAGTAGGTCGAAGGAGAGCTATTTGGCGAATGAGGCTTATTCGGCCGAAAGAGGGTGATTTGGACGATCTATTCGGTCGGGTAGTTCATTCGGACCATCTGGGGTTTTCAGCTGCAAAAATCGCGATAACTTTCGATCTAGACCAAATCTAAGCACCAAATTTGGTACAGAAAATCAAGACATGATTATCAACAAATTGGGATGAACTATGTGACAAAACACCAACAAAAACCCACGTATTTTCAATGAACCAGTGACTTGAAGGGTAAAAAACTTAGGGTTTTTGCAAATCTAGAAAACCCAATCTCTGATTCAATAATTTGGAATGGAAATTGAGCAGAATCAAGAGCCAAGACTCTGATTCCACTTTGTAGGACCAAGAAGGAGCCCGGAAACAACCCGGTTCCAATGGAGATCTGCTCGACAGCCTCTGGAATAGTGCGGAATCCTATTCCAGGGTTTTCCAATGGAAACCAACAGCACCCGTGGTGATCCGAAGGTGAAGGATGAACGTTTGATGCAAGATAGAACACCACGGGATTAGAATCAAACTTGGACAGGCAAAAACCACTCAAAACTTCTATGGTTTGACACTAGAGTGCTCTGAGAAGAATGAGGGCTTGGGAAAGTTAGGTTTGAATCTGTTTGAACTAGTATATATAGACTGTACTCATTTGGCCAAATGAGTGGCCGAAGCAACTCATTTGGCGAATGACTCAGCCAAATGAGCTTGGTCAACCGAATGAGTCATGCGAGTGACTCATTCGACCGCCCTAGTCATTCTGTAGGCGTTCATTCGGCCGAATGACCTCACTCTTAGGGTCATTCGCCCGAATGGGTCTATATGACATACAAATTCAAAGTTAAACATAATCAAACACATATAAACTAAAATAAACATTAAGAACAATATAGAAACACTGATTTCATTAATGTCATAAACTTTATACATCAAAAGATCATACAAAACTGAACTAGGGACATTTTGTGCACCAACAGTAAACGTCACGAAAATGAGAACCTAACCCCAACCAAGCATTTATCCCTCATTTATTTCAGCCATCTATCTCTCTCTCTCTACATTTACGTCTCTCTACTCTCTCTTAAAAACACCCACCAAAAACCCACCTAGATCCTTCAAGTCTTGCTCAAATCTAGAGATCTTGGTCTCAAAACGAAGCTTGGAGCATCTACCACACGAAAGTACAAAGGATCGCAGCTTTGAATCATCACAAACGAGGTAAAATCAAGCTTAAAGATTCAGTTTTTAAGGTTTTCTCTCAAACCGGGTATATGAACTTGTAGTTTGATTTTTAGACATTAAACCTCACTAGATTCACATGACACAAGTTTTGATTGAATGATTAAAGCTCAAAATAATTTGAAAAAGGAGATTTCTTAAGAAACCTGCAATTTTCGGGGAAAATGGGAACGAGAGGTTGAAGACGGGGGAAATCCAACCGAGAACCACTTGGTTGACCGAGAATTCATTACTTCGACCGAGAACCTTACTATGTTCGATATGCCACCGAGAACACTTGTGGGAATATTTCGTTTGACCGAGAATACCATCCTTTTAATATTACTAGCCGAGAACACCACAAATAAAAGGTTATTAGCCGAGAACCATTAAATGCAATTGAGAACACCATTTTTTTATTGAGTGGACCGAGAACTCTTTTTTTGTTTCTTTGAAATGTTGGTCGAGAACCACAAATATCAATTAGAAACAAATGTGGTCATTTGGGCCACATAACCACTGAAAATGGAATTTGCTTCGTCAAATAAATTACAAAATAATACCCTACCTATTTTAATATCTTTTATGGCTAGCCAAGAATGTCATTTAAGTGGTTGTCAAAAAAATCGAGAAACCCCGAGCTAGTTTAGCCGAAAACCCACTTGGATCGGGTTCAATCGGGTTAAGACACTCTCACTTATACTACTTAAACTCTTGTTTAAAAAAACATAGGTGAACTCATAACAAGCGTTTTAAATCATGAACCGTAGTTTAAAACATGTCAAAGGATTTTAACTAAATCCTATTTTGATCAAAGTAACTATGGGGCTTACTTTTATGAAATAAGTTAGCCACTTTTACTACAAAGTTGGTGGATTATGATGCCTAGACTTTTACAATAGGTTAAAGTCAATAACAAAAATAATCATATAAATCAAGAATGTATTTCATACTAATCTTAATCTAAATTGTGTAAGTATTAGTATGTTATATCATCAAATGAGTTCAAGGAAAATTCGAGATACAAAGACTTATAAAAATTAACCAACTTTAGGGTTAACCTATGAATCGGTAACTAGTACTTATAAGTTAAAAACAACATAGAATTCAACACAGGTTTTGAATACAACATCATCACAAAAATGAAGAGTGCCTGCATTTCTTAATTACTTAGTCAACCACATCTACTACAAGGTGAGTTCATATGCCCCTTTTCTAATCTTTTTGATTTTAAATGCGGGGCTTAGAAACATGCTAACTCTTTTAAATTATTAAAAGTTTTAGTACATTATTCAAACATCATGGGATTTAGATAATAAATATGTTATCTTTATTATCATACCTTATTCAAGATCAATGTGTATGCTTGTGTGTGCATTATCAACAATGACAATCAAGGATGTTTCATGATAACATAACTTCATGAATTCATCCAAACATTTAAATAACTTAAGTGAAATAAGATTTGATGTTATAACACTTCGTTATTTACAATGAGATAACATGAGACAATTGCAAGTAATAACAAGAATGATAATCATGATAATATAATTTCATGATGATGATATCACTCACCACATATACTAGCATCTTGTAATAAGACTAGCTCTTATAACACTTTGTTAAAGACTATGAGAACACATAACACTGAGAACTGATAACATTGAGATGATGACAATGGGTGAACAGATAACAACTAATTACTATTAAGACTATTGCACTAACCGATGTTCTTTCGGTTGTGATTAGAATGTCGCCGAGAAGACAAACTCCACCACTATTACCTCCACCACCACCGCCACCTCCTCCACCACCTCCTCCTCCTCCGCATACTCCACCTCATCAACCACCACCCAATCATGAGCTAGATCATATTACTATCGCACTGGCCACTCTGCTGACCAGTCAACTGAGATAGGTGATTCCCGACATGATGAACAGGATAAACTCCAACAACAGCAACAACACTGGGAATTCATCTGGTGAAGGCAGTGGCAACACCAGAAATAAACAGGACTACTCCTATAAGAACTTTGTAGGATGCAAGCCACCTGGTTTTAGTGGCAATGAGGGAGCTATCGGATTGATCCAATGGATCGAGAAGATGGAAACAACCCTCGACATTAGTGGTCCTGATCAGCATAAGGTGAGGTATGCTACAGGCTCGTTCAACAAACGACCACTAACTTGGTGGAACACTCAGGTACAAACCAGGGGACGAGATGAGGCATTGTCTATGCCTTGGGAGGAATTTAAAGCTTTGCTAAGGACATAATTTTGCCCAAGGAATGAGCTGAAAAAGGTTGAGACAGAACTGCTCAATCATGTCATGATTGGTGCTGGGCATATGGCCTACACCACCAGATTTCATGAGCTAGCGATATTGGCACCGGATATAGTGCCAACAGTGGAGAAACGGATCGAGCGTTATGTCGGGGGACTACCGGCTTGTATCAAAGGGCACGTGATTTCTGCCCACCTAACCACAATTGAGATGGTTGTAACGCTGTCAGCCACATTGTCTGATGTAATGGTTGCCTCTGGTGCACTGAAGAAAGAGGCCGATTCAAGCAAACCAGGAAGTTCAAGGAAGCCGGACAGACGCCGGCTAAGAAACAAAAGATGATCACAAACTATGCTGCAACCACTCATGCTCAACAAGCCACACAACCATAACCACTGCAAATCAAGAGACCATATACTGGCACGGTTCCTCAATGCACCAAGTGCCAGTACCATCATCAACCAACTTTCCAGTGCAGGCAATGCACTAACTGTGGAAGGTTTGGTCACTGGGCCAATCAATGTAAGAGCACAGGGGCTCAGAACAAGAACAACAATGCCGCTTTGACGGCTGCTGGTGCTGATAACAGGTCTTGCTACAACTGTGGTGAACCTGGAAATTTCTCGAGGGATTGCCCAAAGAGAATTCCACAAAGGGCTCCGGTAGCTAGAGGACATGCCTTTCAAATTGGAGCAGCTGTGGCATGACAAGACCCGAATGTGGTCACTGGTACATTTCTCTTATCTGAGTTTTATGCATCTATATTATTTGACACTAGGGCGGATCAGAGTTTTATCTCATCCGACTTTGCACGCCATAATCACGTTGAGGAATCTTTGGACTCCCCTTATATCATCGAGGTAGCAAATGGCAAACAGATAACAGTTAACACTGTACTTAGGAACTGCCCATTGACACTTAATGAGCACACATTTTCCATTGATTTAATACCAATGGAATAGGGCAGTTTCGATATCATCTTTGAAATGGATTGGTTATCTTTTAACAGAGTTGAAATCAACTGTTCCGAAAAGATATTACGTATTCCAGTGGAAAACAATCAGGTGTTGGAGATTCATGGAGATCAAGCAAATCGCAGTGTCAAATTAATATCATGCATGAAGGCACGCAAGTGCATAAGGAAACAGTGCATCACATTTCTAGCTCACGTTGTGGGAAAAGACAAGAAGACAATCAAGATTCGAGATGTACCGATTGTGAAAGACTTCGCGGACATGTTTCCAGATGATTTACCAAATTGCCACCAGAGCGATCGGTGCAATTCTGAATCGATTTGATTCCAGGAGCGGTTCCTGTGGCTAAGTCTCCTTATAGGCTTGCGCCATCAGAAATGCAGGAACTGTCCAATCAATTACATGAGTTACTAGACAAAGGGTTCTTCAGACCGAGTTTCTCACCATTGGGAGCTCTGGATTTGTTTGTCTAGAAAAAGGATGGATCCTTCAGAATGTGTATTGACTACAGAGAGCTTAACAAACTCACCATCAAGAATCAGTACCCGTTACCGAGGATTGATGATATGTTTGATCAATTACAGGGAGCTCAGTATTTCTCAAAGATAGACATGCGTTCAGGTTATCACCAGCTCCGGATTCAAGAGGAAGACATACCCAAGACGGCTTTTCGTAACCGATACTGTCACTACGAATACATGGTGATGCCATTCGGATTGACTAACGCACCGGTAGTGTTCATGGATCTTATGAACCGGGTGTGCAAGCCGTATTTAGATCAGTTTGTTATTGTCTTTATTGACGATATACTAATCTATTCAAAGACTGAGAAGGAACATGAACAACACCTCAAAACAATCTTGGAACTCCTGAAGAATGAACAACTCTATGCCAAATTCTCCAAGTGTGAATTTTGGTTAAGAGAAGTTCAATTCTTGGGTCATGTGATTAACAACAATGGGATTCATGTGGTCCCTGCCAAGATTGAGGCAATCAAGAACTGGACGTTCCCACAACACCTACAGATATCATATCATTTATGGGTTTGGTGGGTTATTATAGGAGATTCATTTCGAAATTCTCTAAGATAGCTTTGCCACTCACAAAGCTAACCCAGAAGAGTGAACCATTCGTGTGGACTCAAAAACAAGAAGAGGCATTCCAAACACTAAAACAAAGATTATGCAATGCTCCAATCTTAACACTCCCTGAAGGCAATGATGACTTTGTAGTTTATTGTGATGCTTCCCATCAGGGACTCGGCTGTGTTTTAATGTAACGAGACAAAGTCATTGCCTACGCATCACGGCAGCTGAAAATACATGAGAAGAATTACATAACGCATGACTTGGAATTAGTAGTTGTTGTCTTTGCTTTAAAGATTTGGAGACATTACCTGTATGGTACCAAATGCACAATCTTCACCGATCACAAGAGCTTACAACATATATTTGATCAGAAGGAGCTTAACATGAGACAGAGACGTTGGATTGAGCTCCTGAACGATTACGATTGTGTGATCAAATACCATCCGGGCAAAGCTAATGATGTTGCAGATGCTTTAAGCCGGAAGGAAAGAGTCAAATCCTTGCGCGTTAGAGCAATGGGAATGGCTGTGCAAACGAGACTGAGAGATCAAATTCTACAAGCACAACAAGAAGCAGTGGCAAGGAACAATTTGAGAAACGAGCTCGACTGTGGAGCCGAGAAACATTTTGAGACAAAACAAGATGGGGTTATCTACTACCAGGATCGTGTATGGATCCCAACAGTGGATGAACTCCAGAAACTCATACGTGACGAGGCACACAAAACATGCTATTCTGTTCATCCTGGTGCTGATAAGATGTATCAAGATCTTAGATTATTTTATTGGTAGCCAGGTATGGGGAAGGATGTGGCTACTTATGTTGGTAAGTGCCTCACATGTGCCAAGGTCAAAGCTAAACACCAGAAATCGTCAGGTTTGTCGGAACAATCCGAGATACCAAAATGGAAGTGGGAACATATAGCTATGGATTTTATTACCAAGCTACCTCGCACTTCCAGCGTACATGATTCTATATGGGTCATCATTGACAGGTTGACCAAGTCCGCACACTTCTTGCCAATTTGAGAAAACTACAAGATGGAGGATCTAGCAAGACTCTATGTTAATGAAATAGTAGTACGGCACGGGGTGCCACTATCTATTATTTCAGACCGGGACAGTCGATTTACATCACGGTTCTGGCAATCATTGCAACAATCCCTAGGGACAAGCGTGAATTTGAGCACTGCTTATCATCCACAAACGGATGGACAAAGCAAGCGAACGATCCAAACCCTAGAGGATATGTTGAGGACATGCGTCCTAGATTTCGGCGGAAGTTGGGACAATCATTTACCACTCATTAAGTTCTCCTACAACAATAGCTACCACAGCAGCATCAGATGTGCTCCGTTCGAAGCACTATATGGTAGAAAATGTCGGTCTCCAATTTGTTTGACCGAAGTGGGAGAAAACAGGATCACCGGGCCTGAACTTATCCAGGAAACTACTTATAAGATTGCCCAGATCCAACAAAGAATACAAGCAACACGTAGTCGCCAAAAGAGTTACACTAACAAACGGCGGAAACCTTTGGAATTTCAAGTGGGTGACCGAGTCATGTTTAAAGTGTCCCCATGGAAAGGCGTAGTTCGTTTTGGTGCTAAAGGCAAGTTAGCATCGAGGTATGTCGGACCGTTCTAAATAACACAACGAATTGGCCTTGTGGCATACAGACTTAGACTTCTGGATGTACTCAGCGGGGTACACGATGTGTTACATGTATCCAATCTCAAGAAATGCCTCGCTGATGAATCGTTAGTCATTCCATTGGAAGAAATACAAGTTGACGAGCAACTACACTTTATCGAAGAACCTGTAGAGATTATGGATCGTGAAGTCAAGAGACTGAAACGAAGCCGTATCCCTATTGTGAAGGTTCGTTAGAACTCCAAGCGCGGACCAAAAATTACCTGGGAGCATGAGGATTACATGAAGAAAAAGTATTCCCATTTGTTTGAAGAAGAAGTAGTACCCGACAATGATGCTTAAATTTCAGGACGAAATTTCTTTAACAAGGGGAGACTGTGACAACCAGTACCAGATCGTCCGGCAAGTCCGTATGGTATGTTTACTTTCACTATTTACTATGTGTAAATACAATGTGTAAACAGTTGTGTGACAACAGGACTATGAAAACAATTAACAGTTGTATGTATTTCGATGCAAATTGAAATATAAATATATAACAACACATGGGAAACAAAAAATGTGAGAACAAATGACAAAAACATATCGGTTGCGATCTGATATCCACAAATAACAGGAATTAGATGGCCGACAATCCAGTGAGAAAACAATGTGAATTCGATCATGACAATGTGAAAACGGTTCAGTTTAGTTGAGTCCGACCGTGAGGAAATCCAATTCAAAATAATAAACGAGTATCGTTTACGAATAATAAACCGACAGAGTGTTCGTGTGGGTGACGGTTCACACAAACATATTTGTGGGTTTAACGTTCTGAACGATAACTGAAAAGTAGAAAACAAAAATCAGAAAGTGAAACCGCCGTCGAGTTCGTTCGGGTGACGATTCGAACGAATACGCGCGAAGGTGAAACGATCTGAAGAAACAAATAAAATAAATGTTTCGAAACAATAAAATATATAAAAGAAATATAAAAACATTTATTAGGAATGATAACCTTAAAAAGAATTAAAGAAAACTATTTTATTTAAATTCGTAAACGTCACGAAAATGAGAACCTAGCAAACGAAACGAACTCGAACTTGCTCGGGGTATAAAAACCCCAACCAAGCATTTATCCCTCATGCCATCTACCTCTCTACATGTACATCTCTCTACTCTCTCTCTCTAGAAAACACCCACCAGAAACCCACCTAGATCCTTCAATTCTTGCTCAAATCAAGAGATCTTGGTCTCAAAACGAAGCTTGGAGCATCTACCACACGAAAGTACAAAGGATCGCAGCTTTGAATCATCACAAACGAGGTAAAATCGAGCTTAAAAATTCGGTTTTTAAGGTTTTCTCTCAAAACCGGGTATATGAACTTGTAGTTTGATTTTTAGACATTAAACCTCACTAGATTCACATGACACAAGTTTTGATTGAATGATCTAAGCTCAAAATAATTTGAAAACGGAGATTTCTTAAGAAACCTACAATTTTGTGGGAAAATGGGAACGGGAGGTTGAAGACGGGGGAAATCCAACCGAGAACCACTTAGTTGACCGAGAATTCATTATTTTGACCGAGAACCTTACTATGTTGGATATGCCACCGAGAACACTTGTGGGAATATTTAGTTTGACCGAGAATCCCATCCTTTTAATATTACTAGCCGAGAACACCACAAATAAAAGGTTATTAGACGAGAACCATTAAATGCAATTGAGAACACCATTTTTTTTATTGAGTGGACCGAGAACTCTTTTTTTTGTTTCTTTGAAATGTTGGTCGAGAACCACAAATATCAATTAGAAACAAATGTGGTCATTTGGGCCACATAACCACTGAAAAAGGAATTTGCTTCGTCAAATAAATTACAGAATAATACCCTACCTATTTTAATATCTTTTATGGCTAGCTAAGAACGTCATTTAAGTGGTTGTCAAAAAAATCGAGAAACCCCGAGCTAGTGTAGCCGAAAACCCACTTGGATCTGGTGCAATCGGGTTAAGATACTCTCACTTATACTACTTAAACTCTTGTTTAGAAAAACATCGGTGAACTCATAACAAGCGTTTTAAATCATGAACCGTAGTTTAAAACATGTCAAAGGATTTTAACTAAATCCTATTTTGATCAAAGTAACTATGGGGCTTACTTTTATGAAATAAGTTAGCCCCTTTTACTACAAAATTGGTGGATTATGATGCCTAGACTTTTACAATAGGTTAAAGTCAATAACAAAAATAATCATATAAATCAAGAATGTATTTCATACTAATCTTAATCTAAATTGTGTAAGCATTAGTATGTTATATCATCAAATGAGTTCAAGGAAAATTCGAGATACAAAGACTTATAAAAATTAACCAACTTTAGGGTTAACCTATGAATCGATAACTAGTACTTATAAGTTACAAACAACATTGAATTCAACACATGTTTTGAATACAACATCATCACAACAACGAAGAGTGCGTGCATTTCTTGATTACTTAGTCAACCACATCTACTACAAGGTGAGTTCATATGCCCCTTTTCTAATCTTTTTGATTTTAAATGCGGGGCTTAGAAACATGCTAACTCTTTTAAATTATTAAAAGTTTTAGTACATTATTCAAACATCATGGGATTTAGATAATAAAGATGTTATCTTTATTATCATACCTTATTCAAGATCAATGTGTATTCTTGTGTGTGCATTAACAACAATGACAATCAAGGATGTTTCATGATAACATAACTTCATGAATTCATCCAAACATTTAAATAACTTAAGTGAAATAAGATTTGATGTTATAACACTTCGTTATTTACAATGAGATAACATGAGACAATTACAAGTAATAACAAGAATGATAATCATGATAATATAATTTCATGATGATGATATCATTCACCACATATACTAGCATCATGTAATAAGACTAGCTCTTATAACACTTTGTTAAAGACTATGAGAACACATAACACTGAGAACAGATAACATTGAGATGATGACAATGGGTGAACAGATAACAACTAATTACTATTAAGACTATCTGTATTATAATACAACAATCATGTGTTCATGTGTACATGTTCAGTCGTAAGTACCTTCAAGAAAATCGTTTACCAGTTTATTTAGTGCGACTAAACCGACGATAGCGTAGTGGTACCATAGGTTTGACAAACCACCAGTGAGTGTGGTCGGTACGTCAATTGTAACATATTCATTGGCCGGTATCGTATGACCGGTAACAGGGCTGCATCAGTCAGGTTTGGTAAACGACGCATGGTGATATTAATCTTCAGACACTGATTGTAATTATTCCTTCAATTCTATTAACTGGTAGACTGAGGTATTGATTTTCCCTCAAGTCATATTACTGGTAATAGTTTCGTTGAAGGCACTGAGATTATAAATGGGATAGAGGTAATTGGATGCATTATGGTCTGATTACGTGAGGACCACAGTGGATCCCATTCAGGCTCTATAAATTCAAGATTGGGAACAACATCAATGAATTAACTGTCACTCCTATTATAGGAAGTGAATTAAAGTTAATTCTACAATTGAGAGAAAACTAATAAGGATAAGATTGAATTAATCTATTTGCCTTAAAACACTGAAGGATTATCATTACTTAGGTTTTGATAACTTACTTCCCTCATACTCTTTTATTCTATACATATAAAACTACAGGTGATGAACACAATTTATGGGTGAATATCAAATGGGGTGAACACATGTGAGATAGAAATGGGTATCCATAGTTGTATTGCAAGTGGTGTTGAATTCTGTTAAGTACGTGGTGGGATGTCGGCTGGGACTTGTTCCCTACGTATGCCCTATATATAAGCATGCTTGATTTGGTTTAAATACTATTTGTAAGTATAACTATGGAGAGGACATTGTGTGAGACAGATGAGACATTTTTAATTAAGACTTGTGTATGATATTGTGATTGTGAATGACAATAAATCAATTATTTTCAATTACTAAACTTATGAACTCACCAACCTAGTGTTGACATTGTTTAAATGCATGTTTTCTCAGGTGACGAACAGGTTTAGTCGTCAGACATCAAGACATAAGCTAGTTGGACTTTATAGTGGACCAATAGTTTACTTTTGTGTTGTGCATATTTTGGATGACATATTCATGGATCATCTTTTGTAAATCTTGTGCAGATACAAGATAGAAGCATCATGATTATTTTTGGGTAGATTTACTTAGTTGAATTATGAACACAACTTGTGTAATTTAACTTTGTAATTCTATGTCAATGTCTTGTTAGCATTTCTCATTATACATCATGTGCTGTGTAAACAATCTGATCATTTCGATTATCACACTATATCGCGCCCCAAGAACCTTCCGCCCGACGGGAAAGTCGATCCAGCCTGTCGGCTCGGGGTGTGACATGATGTACATGGGGTCAACTCCTCAGTTGGTGACAGACTTGGGTACCATATTTTAAATAACATAGCATGAATTCATACCAAAATCTCATATCAAATTAATCTGAACTTAAAACTTGAGAGTAATCAAAATAATTACTTGCAAATTAACAAAACTTGTCACTTGTAAACATGCAAGTTTGTAGACTTGTAAATAAGTAAACTTGTAAACTCGTAAGCATGCAATCCCGTAAACATGCAAACTCATAAACTTATAAACTCATAAACAAGCAACTCACAAACATGTAAACTCACGAGCATATATATAACAATTTCATAAACCTTTTTTTCAGAATATAATATATATATATATATATATATATTTATTTATATTTAAAACGCTTATAACTTTAAAACATATTTTTATAATCGAACTTCATACAAAACATAAACATAACAACATAATTTGAAACAAAATAAAATCAGAAAAACAAAACTTAATACGAAACATTAATAAGAATCAGATGCCCGGAGGTCAGTTGGCACATATCAAAAGAAAGATATTAGACTATCTGTACCTTAACTGTAGATTATAATCAATATGCAAGCTATCTTTCTAAACATGTATTGACTTTAATCAAGAGAAGTTTGAAAATTTTGAAATCTCAATCGAGAAACCAATTATATATGTGTATAACACCAATTGGTGGATGTAAGTCGGTTTATTTTAATTTCATGAAAATATCACAAGGTTAGGTAGGAAGATATGGATGTGTATTTTTCATACACATCTTTGATGAATCACTTTCACACGTGCACAATATCTAGAATTTAGGATTATTATTATTATTATTATTATTATTATTATTATTATTATTATTATTATTATTATTATTATTTTAACTCAAATCTTACTTATTTATTTATTTATTTTTTATAACTTCTAAAATATAATGTTTTATAAAATTATTAATATATGGGTAGAACCTACTCATTTTTCTCTACGTTTCGACCCAAATTTCGTTATAAACGGGTCAGGGTCAAATATAATATATTTTATCATTATTAATAATGTTATTAAATTTTTGGATATTACACAGATGGATGTCAAAACTGCATTTCTAAAGGGACATCTTATTGAAGTTGTCTATATGGTGCAACCTGAAGGTTTTGTAGATCCAAATAATCCAAATAAGGTTTGAAAGTTGAATAGATACATTTATGGACTAGAACAAGTATCTTAGATTTGGAACATTCGTCCGGTATGTGGATGATGTACTAATCATTGGAAACAATATTCCTATGCTAAAAGACGTAAAATATTGGTTAGGAAAATGTTTCGCAATGAAAGATCTCGGCGAGGCTGCTTATATCTTGGAAATAAAGATATATAGGGATAGATCTAAAATGACTCATTGGGTTAAGTCAAAGTACATACATTGATTAAGTTCTTAAACATTTCTCAATGAAAGATTCCAAGAGAGGAACCTTACGCATGGTACATGGTACGATATTCAGTAGTAACCAATATCCTAAGAGATATGAGGAGAAGAAAATAATGGAAAGAGTTCCATATACTTTTGCAATTGGTTCAATCATGTATGCCATGTTATGTACTAGAATTGATGTATCCTTTGCTTTGAGTATAACAAATAAATACTAGCAAAATCCTGGTAAAAGTCATTGGGTTTTTGTGAATAACATATTAAAGTACTTAATAAGGACGAAATACATGCTCTTGATTTATGGAGGATTGGAAGAGAGCTAATTGTAAGGTGTTATACAGATGTTAGCTTCCAAACAAATCGAGATGATTCTCGATCACAATCGGGGTATGTTTTTACACTAAATGATGGATCAATCACTTGGAGGAGCCCAAAACAAAGTGTTGTTGCTAAATCCACGACAGGGTCTGAACACATTGTTGCTTGGGAAGCTGCAAAAGAAGCTACTTGGATGAAGAAGTTCGTGACTGATCTTGGTGTGGTTCCTAACATGAGAAAACCAATAGAGATATTATGTGACAACACTTGTGCCATAGATCAAGAAAAGAAACCAAGGTCATATCATAGGTCAAAATACATACTCAAACAGTTTCACTACATAAGGGAAGTAGTGGAAAGAGGAGACATCAAGATAGAAAAAATTCACAGAGATCAAAATCTATTAGATCCTTTTACTAAGCCTATGCCTCTGTCTAAACACGATAAGCATGTTTAGAAGACAGGTCTTATGTTTGCTAGTGATTGGATTTTATTTGATTTGTATTTAGTATTTGGATGATTTCGAACTAAAGTTACATTAGATATTTGTTTTGATTTAATCGTTAAATGCATGATAAACGATGTTTCTTGATTTGATATTTTGTATGTTTTAGTATCCTTGAATATAGTATTCTAAATTTCTATAGTCGGACAAATTTATGTGGATCAATCTAAATTAAGATTATTTGAATGCTTGGTCAGTTTATAAGATAAAAGCTCAAGTGTTGAGGACATAGATTCATAGACATACATTAGATAATGATGTCAGACGTACCTCATTTCAAAACATTCCTCATGGATGTAAAGCCCAGCTAAAGTCAAAGACTGAAAAAATCAAGATCTGATCAAGACCTGATTCAAAATGACAAATTTTCATGTACTTGTGTTCACGTACTTTTGATTTCCGTTTACTTTTTGTAGGACCTTCAAGGAGCTCGGAAACAATCTGATTCCTATGGAAATCTACCCGACAGCCGCTGGAATAGTGCGGAATCCTATTCCAGGGTTTTCCAATCGAAATCAACAGCAACCGTGGTGATCCGATGGTGTAGGAAGAACTTGTAGACAAGAATCGAACACCACGGGTTGAGAATCGAACTTGAACGATCAATGGCCGCTCTAATCTCCTAGGGTTTGACTCTGGAATCTCAGGGAAGAAGGAGGGCTCTGGAAAAGTTAGTATTGAAATGATTTGAACCGGTATATATAGGCAGTAGTCATTCGGCCGAATGAGAGGCCGAAGCAACTCATTCGGCGAATGGCTTCTGTCGAATAAGTAATTCAGTCGAATGAGTCATTTGGCGAATGACTCATTCGACGAATGTAGACTTACTCTATTCTCATTCGCCGAATGACTTCATACTCTAGAGTCATTCGGCCGAATGAGCAATACTCATACTCAATTAAACAATAAACCAAATCACCCAATCAAATAATCAAATAGTTAAACATAAACATTAAGAACAATATATAAAAAGACAACTTCCATTAATAACTTGAATTTTACATGATAAGTAGTACAAAATAGAACTAGGGACATTACATGTATCAACAAACTCCCCCTTGGACCTAGTTCAACTCTTGGAAGTGTCTTTCTTGAAATACTTTTCCGATATAGCTTTCCAGTCTGCTCCAGCGTGGATCTTGAAAATACTGCAGAGACGGATCACTCTCATAAACTGCAATGCTTGCACCATGTCTTGAACATCGAAGAAAATCTGGTGCCTAAACAGAGCTTGAACATCTTTGTGAGATAGATTGGTCAACCACATAGGATCAAATATCCTGACAGTCTCCCACTGCTTATCCTTGCACAACACAATCACAGCCTCGCCAGTGCGCCCATCATAATACCACCATCGGAAGCCATCCATAAAGTCTTGTCGCATTTTCCGTAAAGGAATCTTCTTCAAAACTCTAGGGGGAAGCCACTTCAGGATAACCTTATGCTTTCGGGTGTCTCCATCAATTTCTGGCAAATAATAATGTTCAGGCTGTTGGGGCTGAAAGTTCACCCATCTCTTTCGGTACTCATACTGGATTTGCCTAGAGAACCAGGCAGACATTCCTGAATCTTCACTGTATAGCAACTTCAGACGAGCTAATTGATTAACTTCAAAGCCCGGCAACGTCTTGAAATCATGAGGGTGCTTGAAGTAATCAATTCCCTTCTCTCTCTTCACAGCATAGCAACCAAGGTCGTGAAAGTATGCCCAGCTCAATATATGACCTCTAGCTTTGTAGCCTTTGGTTCTGTAAACTTTCTTGTGTGTAGCTGGCATCTTCTCGGTGCTTTGTTTCTTCAAGGTCACCCAGTAGGCCTCGCATTCTTCTTTTCTTTTCTTTTGTTCATCGGCTTCGGATTTGCTTGCTTCGACTTGTTCTTCCAGATATCTGACCAAAAGATCCTCTGTTTCTTGATCAAATGGTTCAGTGAATGTAGGCAACTCATCCTCAGCCGATGTGTACTTGGGATATTCCTCATCAGTGATATCCTCCAAAATAACTTCATCAATATCATCAAAAATTTCTGGCTCTGGCTCATCAACAATAGGAACAGAGGTATCGTCAGTGATCACCTCATCAGGATTTAACCTGAACAGTTCAGCAATTTGTTCCTTTGTCAAGCAGTGAATAATTTCTCCTTCCTCCTTGTCATAGCTGACTGAGTGCTGTATGATGCCTTGAGCGTCAAGAATCATAGTGAGTGTTTCATCCAGTTGACGTCTCACAGGCACAGCTTCGACTTCCTCAGTAGCTGTTGGTTCTTCAGTTTGTACCGGAGGAGATGAAGGAGGAGCCTGTTGCTTTTTATCGTTGGCCTTTTTGGACCGGATCTCAGATGAAGGAGGGGCTTGATCATCATCGTCATCATCGTCATCAGTACTGGATGATTCAGAAGACCCACTCCCAGATCCGTCCTGATCATCATCTTTATCAGATTCTTCATAGTCAACCTTTTCCTCATCAGATTCTGCTTTCTCTTCTTCCTCTTCTTCTTCCTTTGTTTTCTCAGAATCTGAATCATTGGAGCGGGTTTCTGTACCCTCAAGCCTGGGAGTGCCTTCCTTGGAACTTTCAACTAGTTCAGCAAGTCGAGCATTCTCCGCTTCTAGTAGCAAAATCCGTTCATTGAAACCAGTGGCAATCAGTGCCAACTGGTTGTGCTCATCGATATACTTTAGCAGCTGCTCTTCTTGTTGAGCAGAACGAGCTCTAAGATCAGCTCGTTGATCAGCTGCCTGTAGCAACAAGGCATCCTGATCATTGATCCTTTATGTGAGCTGAGCTATCTTGTTCTCCTGCTCCATGTTTTTCTCCATCAGTCTAAGAACCATACTGTTCAGTGTGCTCAGCTGATCAACAACTGAAACAGTAGGTATGAACATGTCAGCTCGAGATGTAGAGGGGCCAGCAGAAGCAACAACATAAACAGGATTATGAGTAATAGGAGTGGTCAGCGGGGCAATAGTAGTATGTGAGGGAACAGCCCTTGACCGTGTCAGTGAAGAAACTGAAACAGCTGCTACTGATGTAACAGTAGTTGTAGCAGCTGTAGTCAGTTCTGACCTCCTTTGAAAAGAGAACCTCGATCTCTTTCCTCTCCCGGCTCGGGAGGATGTAGGCTGAGAAGTAGCAGTAGAAACAGCCACTGTAACTGGTGCTGAAGACCGAGGTGGAGGAGACAAATCAAATTCTGGAATGAACAATGGATCAGCAATCTCCTCCAGCTCCTCTTCACTTCTCTTCCTCTTCCTCACAACCATCCTCCCACCAACCATTACCTTCTCAAAACCATCCTCGATGGTATCATCAGAATCAGTACTATCTTCATCACCTTCACCAGCTACACCATCATCCTCACTTGAGTCCTCTGACTCATCATCACCTTCTATAGAATGAGGAACTGTAGCATCAAGTGAAGCAGAAGTGGTGACTGTAGTAGTAGTTAAGAAATCCAACTCTAATAGAGAATCGACATCTATATCTTCTTCTTGAGCTGTAGAAACACCAACATCACTACCAGCAGCAACACCACCAACATCAACCATGCTCACATCAGCAGTAGTGGTTATGTCACCTACACCCGCACTCACCAATACATAACTAACAGCTGCAGTGCACACAATCACTGAGCTTTCACCAACTCCAGCATCACTACCACCTGCATCATCATCATTTCCTCCATCACTATCACCACCATCATCTGGTACAACAATGTCCTCAACATCAGAATCAGAATCATCGTGCCTCCATTTACGACCAGCAGGAGCTCGATAATCTGGCCTAGAAAGATGACCAAATAAAGATCGGGTAGCTGGCTTCCTCTCTTTCCCTCTGTATGACAAGACTCTGTTCAGAGTAGTGTCATTCATATGCTCTAGACGGACAATATTAGCATTGATCTTTGGCAGATCCGGAACTTGAGCATCTATAATCTGTTGCAGAAATCGAGGATACATCAGAAATTTCTTGTCTCCCTTCAAGACAACGTTCTCCTTCATGTGTATGAAAATCATCTCGGAGAAGTTGAACGGCTTGTTCAGCACCAAAGCAGCAAAAGCACACTGTATTGTCTCTCGCATATCATCGAATCCACCTCTCCTTGATCCGAGACAGTGAACCAGAACGTGTGCGAGATATTTGAATTGAGGAGACATGAATGCTTTGTTGAGAATTCCTGCTCCAATATCACCTTCGTACTTGCATCTCAGAAAGCAACCACGAACTAAGAAACGATCTAGCAGAGATGGCTGATCGGGAGTATCCTGAAATCCACACACTCTCCTTATGTGCTCAGCGGACACAGCAACATCATGTCCTAGCACCTTCCCTCTAATAACGGTAGGCTCAGCCTCACAATCTATGTCTGCGGAAGACCAGAAGTCTTGCTGATGAGAGTGGTAGGGTACATGTAAGGTAGATATAGCTGTAAAAATCCTCGAACGCCGAAGAAAAGTGATAATCTCTGAGTAGTGTTTGGCGTTCGGTGTGTTGAGATCCAAATGAGCACAAATGTTATGCTTTGGCACAGACTTGTAACCTGCCATACTGAAAAACAAAAAATTAAACATGTTAGTGCAATTCAGTTGAACAGAAAACATAAATCAGAAAAACAGAATCATATTAAACACTTTGGTCGAATGAGAGTCATTCGGCCGAATGAGACCTTTGGTCGAATGACCCATACGCCGAATGGGATTCATTCGTCGAATAGACATCATTCGCCGAATGAGCTATAAGCTATGATGGTCATTCGTCGAATGAGCCATTCGCCGAATGAGCCATTCGCCGAATGAGTCTCATTCGCCGAATGAGTCATTCGCCGAATGACGACATTCGGCAACCAGTTTGAATTCAAAAATCCCTTTTTCAAAACACTCAAATCAGTCCACAAAATTTACATGCACATACTCAGAATCAACCGATTAAGATATTTAAAACACGTCTTAGGTGATTTCATGTCCATATTGACCATTTATTTACAAGGCGATTAACGAAACCCTAGAATCTAAAAATTTGATCTGTTCTTGATGATTCCACGGTTGGAAATCGCTGATAATCCTTCTCTAAGTACCTGAGATGAAATAGGATGTGATGATCAGAAGCAGGGTGAGTAACAAACAGAAGAAATCGATTGTTTGAGCAAAGTTGATATTTGGGCGAATGGGGAACACACAGATGCGGCGAAAGAGAATAAGATCGAATGAGCTTCATTCGGCCGAAGGACTCTTATATAGCCACAGTCATTTGCCGAAAAAGCTAGACGAAAGGTCGGTTGAAACTCCGACACATTCACCGAATGTGATTGACGAATGAGTCATTCGTCACCACTCATTCGCCGAATGTGAATGTCGAATGAGACATTCGACACACCTCATTCGTCGAATGAGAAAAAAAAACTTGGTCTGATTGATTCAGTCGAATGACTCATTCGCAGAATGAGGTCATTCGGCCGAATGAATGAAATTCACCTCTCATTCGGACGAATGAGAGACTTTAACACCCAAAACTCAAATTTTTTTTAATATATAGCATTTTGAACAACAAACTTTTGACAATTATGAAGATATGTTTGGTTGGTTCAGGATTCAGATGTGGCAAACATCTGAATCTACAAATGATCATCTAAAATAAAATTTAAAATAGAAAATCTTTTTGTATTTTTCTGAAACAACAACTACGACTGTACAAATAGTAACTAAAGACAAATAAACACATATTTTTGTGAGAAGTCCATTAATAAAATAACACATATCTCTAATCACATCATATTATCTTCAATGAATGCTTTACTTCAATCACAATTCTATTATGATACGATTACTAATATGTTTGTCCAGAATTAAACCAAACAATACACAACTACTAAACAAACTTTATGATCACTCATATTTCTTGATTGGTTGGTTCAGGATTCAGATGTGGCAAACATCTGAATCTACAAATGATCATCTAAAATAAAATTTAAAATAGAAAATCTTTTTGTATTTTTCTGAAACAACAACTACGACTGTACAAATAGTAACTAAAGACAAATAAACACATATTTTTGTGAGAAGTCCATTAATAAAATAACACATATCTCTAATCACATCATATTATCTTCAATGAATGCTTTACTTCAATCACAATTCTATTATGATACGATTACTGATATGTTTGTCCAGAATTAAACCAAACAATACACAACTACTAAACAAACTTTATGATCACTCATATTTCTTGATTGAGTTCCCCATTTCAATTCACCATTAAAGATCAAAATCAGTTCAAAACTCATTTCTACATATCTTAAAACCAGTCATCATGAATACAATAAGATTCTAACATTATTATCTTTTTGTATTTATCTTGTTCTATCCAAATGGATGGCTTCAGCTAGGTCCGTCCCAGCAATATGGCACATATATGGAATCGAACTTAATTTGTTTATGTTTTTCTCAAGCTTAATACCAGCTTGCATTTATTTTACTTCAAGCTTAATACCAGCTTGTTTTTCTTTTTCTTTGTTTGAAACCTCATTTGATTCCATGATGACAGGTGTATGCTTGATTTGAGTCAAAAACCATTTCTCACTCAAGTGGTTTTATAAAATGGATCCCACGGATCAAACTTTCTAAGTTATCACAAGTTGTTTATTCATTCTGTATAGTCAGCCTATCAGTACATCCCATCACAATTCTCTTGTGATTTCAGCTCATACATTCACTTCTGCTTCTATGACATGATAGATTAATGTATTACTTTATAAAGAAAGACCATCTCAATTTTTTAATTTGTCTATTGTTTTTGGTTTTTCAATTTTTAAATGTTTTTGGTTTTTCAAATTACAGTATATCTCCCCCTAAAAACCTAAAAACAGAAAATATTTTTGAGTTTTTAATGAAGAAAATAAACTATACAAGAAAAATTGAAAGACTGAACTAGAATAAACAAAACAAAGACTAGCTAAGAAAAGTGATGATCATTTGTTAGACTCAGATGAGGATTGGACTTCATCCTTTTGAAAAACACCATTAGCCGATAACAGATATAAAAATCTGGGTTTATCAAAGGCTTTGGTAAACAGATCGGCTTTTTGGTGATCGGTGTGAATTTTCACTACATCGATTAATTTCTTTTCAAAACAATCACGTATGAAGTGATATTTAATGTCGATGTGTTTGGTTTTGGAGTGCTGAACAGGATTTTTAGTGACAGCTATGGCAGCAGTATTATCAACATATATAGGAGTGTTAGAAAAATGTAACCCATAGTCCCTGAGTTGCTGTTGAATCCAGATGATTTGAGAACAGCAACTAGCAGCAGCAATGTATTCAGCTTCACAGGTTGAAGTAGACACCGACATCTGCTTCTTGCACTGCCAGGTAACTAAACGGTGTCCAAAGAACTGACATCCTGCAGATGTTGATTTGAAATCTCTCTTGCATCCACCATAATCTGAATCACTATAAGCAGTAAGCTCAAAGTTATCATCATTAGGGTACCATAAGCCAAGTTCTGGTGTACCCTTCAGATAACGCATAATCCTTTTGACAGCAATGAGATGAGATACTCTTGGTTTTGACTGATAGCGTGCACATAAGCAAGTAGCGAACATGATATCTGGCCGAGAAGCAGTGAGATACATAAGAGATCCGATCATTCCTCGGTACAGAGTGGCATCAATTAACTCCCCCTTTTCATCTGGAGTAATCCCGTGATTAATCGCTAGTGGGGTACCAGCAGGCTTTGCATCAGACATACTGAACCGGCTCAGAATGTCACCAACATATTTGGTTTGATGAATGAAAATCCCTGCCTCAGACTGATCCACCTGCAATCCTAAGAAAAACTTCATCTCTCCCATTGAGCTCATTTCAAATTTCTCTTTCATAACCTTCTCGAATTCCTTGCACAGACTATCATTAGTGGAACCAAAGATTATGTCGTCCACATACACTTGCACCAAGAGCAAATCACTGTCCTTCTCACGAATGAATAATGTGCAGTCAATGACACCTCTTCTGAACCCGTTATTCAGAAGGTGAGTAGAAAGTGTCTCATACCACGCTCGTGGAGCTTGATGCAATCCATATAAAGCCTTGTCTAGCTTGTAGACTTGGTCACGATTCAATGGATCCTCAAACCCGGG
Organism: Mikania micrantha; assembly: GCA_009363875.1. Classification (NCBI taxonomy): domain Eukaryota; kingdom Viridiplantae; phylum Streptophyta; class Magnoliopsida; order Asterales; family Asteraceae; genus Mikania; species Mikania micrantha. The sequence continues at coordinate 1,606,927 of CM018698.1, read as the reverse complement.
AGGTTGACTGACATATACCGTTTCACTGATCACACCATGAAGGAACGCACTCTTGACATCCATTTGATAAACTTTAAACTTCTTAAAGGATGCATAAGCCAAGAAGATACGAATTGCTTCGAGTCGAGCAACCGGAGCAAACACCTCATTGTAGTCCAAACCCTCTATCTGTCTGAATCCTTGAACCACCAGACGTGCCTTGTTTCGCACTATGATCCCGTGATCATCTTTCTTGCAACGAAGAACCCATCGAGTGCCAATGACTTTTGCACCTTTTGGTCTGTCAACCAATTGCCAGACACCTAACTTTTTGAACTGTAGAAGTTCTTCTTGCATTGCATCAACCCAGGATTCTTCCTTGAGAGCTTCAATGACAGTACGTGGTTCAACTTGAGAAATAAAGCAGGAATGAGCACAAAAGCTTACATCTGCAAAATCAAGAATGTCAGCAAGACCGCCTGAAGAAATCTGATTTCGAGTCTTCACTCCATCCAAAGGACTCGCAATAATATTTTCTTGAGGATGAATGCGATTAATTCGTCCAACAGGATGAGCTGGAACCTCAACCTCAGGATCTAGGTTATTCAGATTCAAATCCTCAAGACCTGGTACAAGATTATCAACACCTGGTTCAGGAGCAGCCGGATGAGGATGATTGTCATCTGTGTCTGAGCTGTCATCATTTATCTGTGTGGTTGGAACAGATGCAGAGGAAGGTTGCATAGGTTCATCAGGTGCATTCTATGCATCATACAGCATCTGAACTGCAACATCTTCATCTGAATACATGGGGCCATATTGAATGAACCAAAAAGACTAGAATAATCAAACATCCAATCTGGGCCTTTTCCAGGTGGGGGCATAGAATATTTCTGAACATCAACATGGTACCACTCCTCCACATTATGAGTTGAAATGTTGTAAACTCTTTCATTTGGAGTGCTGTACCCAAGAAAGTACCCTTCTTCCACCTTCTCATTGAACTTGCCCTGCTCATGTTTCTTAAGCATAGTGCACGGTGCACCAAACGGTTCAAGATACTGAAGATTTGGCTTTCTGTTATGGAGCAGTTCAAAGCAAGTCTTCCCATGTATTTTCACAATGAGAACCCGGTTCAATGTATAGCAAGCATTTGCTACAGCTTCATTCCAGAACTGAACCGGCAGAGATGAATCAGCAAGCATGGTTCTAGCAGCCTCAATCAATGTCCTATTTTTGCGTTCAGCAACACCATTCATTTGTGGAACATATGGAGCACTAAACTGTTGCACAATGCCTCTTGCATTACAATAATTCTCCATGTTGTGATTTTTGAACTCCGTTCCATTATCTGTTAGAAACTGACGAATCTTGAGCTTATAAAGTGATTCAAGTTTGGTAACCAACACTTGAATGCAATCAAACGTTTCAGATTTCTCCTTCAAAAAGAAAACCCAAGAATATCTGGAATACTCATCAGTGATGACAAGACAGTATTGATCTCCAGCAATACTCTTCCGATTCACAGGACCAAACAAATCCATATGGAGAAGCTCAAGAGGAACATTGATTGAATGAAACTTTTTCAGCTTGTGAGACTGCTTAGATTGCTTTCCCTTCTTGCAAGATACACAGATATCGGACAGCTTAAAATTCTTTAGGCTAACTCCCTCAACCAGACTATTATGAACCAAATGATTCATCTTGCGTAACTCAAATGACCCATCCTCTTATGCCAAAGGATTGAATCTTTCTCAGTTGCCTTTGTCATAAAACATGAAGCAGTGGAGGATGTAGTTGAAGCTGTAGCCATGTTGAGAACATATAAGTCTTGCTTTCTGGGAGCGGACATCAAAATCCAATCTTCAGGGATCTTAACACCTTGCTTAAGAATGTAACATTTTGACTCATCAAATAAAACCTTGTACTCTTTGTCACAAATCTGTGAAACTGACAGAAGATTGTTTTCCAACTGTTTAACATATCTGACATTATCAAAAGACACTTGACCATTGGTCAGAATTCCCTCTCCTGTAATAAAACCACCTTTATCACCGGCAAATGCAACATATCCACCACGAACTGCATTCACATTGGTGAGCAAAGAAATATCACCAGTCATGTGCCTGGAAGCCCCACTATCAACTATCCAATTGCTGTTAACTCCAGCTTTTGGGGCAACCTGCACAACAAAGAGACAATCAGTTCACTTTGGGAACCCAAGCCTTTACAGTCTTGGGTTGACCCAGAGAGTCTCGGATCCATACATTAATCCATTTACCATCTGGAAGAGGCTTATCTAAGATATGTGGAACTGAATCCTCAGATGGTTTAACTTTCCAGATTGCATTTTTATCAAAGGAATTTTTCAGATAAATGGATGATGTTTTTGCTTGTTTAACTTTAAGCACAATTGGAACATCCAAAGTTTTCAGTTTCTCTTTACCCTTGTCTAAAAATTTGGTCTGGATTTGTTGTTTGGTTTTTGTTAGAACATGCTTAGTTACAGATTTTACAGGTTTGGTTAAAGCAGAATTCAGTTTTCTGAAAGGAACAACCTTTGGTCAGATCAAATGAGGGCAAAATCTAACAATGCGCCCAGTTTCACCACATTCAAAACAAACTTTTACACCCTTTTTATGAAAATGTTTTAAATCAGAAAATGATTTGTGATGTGATTTAAAAATATTTGTTTTCAAGTTGTCTTGATTAAAACCCAATCCTTTTGTCCCTTTGTTACCAACAAAAGCTGACTTGGTAACACACTTAGCTTCAGACTCTTGTGAAGCTTTTACAAAGCCCAATTCTTTGTAAATCTTTGAGTTGCAGATTGGGTCACCTTTCATGACAACAGGGGTTTGATTCTGAGTAGTACTATATTTAGGTGAATAATCTGATTCATCCTCAGAATCTGAGACCCAATCTTCAACCATTCCATCCACCCGAGATCCCTCAGACTTTGATAAACTCTGATTTGTACTCAGATCAATTGGATCAATTACTAATGGAGTAGTGACTTGAAAATCCTTAACGTCTTTGTCATTTGCTGTATTGACAAAGGCGTTGAGGATTGGTGGAGGACAATTCTGATAGTTAACCTTTCCCTTTCCCTGTTGATCAGTACCCCTACTGATCATGTGCTCAATAATATAAGATGAGCTCTCATAGCTCTTGAGCTTCTGTCCTAGGGTCTCATAGTCACACTCGACTATTGCTAACTTCTTCTTGATCTCATTGATGGTATTGAGATAAGAAGTTATAGCATCTTGCTTGTTCAGCACAGCGATCTCAGCCTCATGCAATTGTCTGTTTAAAAGATCAATTTTAACTTGAAAATCTTTTTCATTAGATTTTAAAATTTTGTTAGCTTCAATGCACAAGTCTAGATCGTTCAGTAGGTCACCGTTATGCTTCTGATAAGCAAGAACCTTACTTCTAAGGTCAACACAATTAAAACACTCAGAATGTGAAGATGAACAATCAGTGTATACCTGCTCAGACTCTGATGAAGCAGAAGAGTTTACCATCAAAGCAAACTGAGTATTGGAGTCATCAGTTTCAGTATCAGAATCTTGAGTGTCTGAATCTGTCACACTGTCTGACTCTGAACTTGAGACTTTATCATCATTCATCTTTGATTCTTCCAGAGTACTTTCCTCACTTTGATTTTCAGCTTGTTGAATCTCAGCCACACATGCTTTATCTTGTTCTCCTTGATCAGCATTGAATCTGAAATCCCAGTTCACCCCTTCATCCTGTTGTACCATCAAAGCTTTGCTTGCAGAAGATGAAGAACCAGCTTGAGTAGGAGAATCAATGGGAACCAATCTCCTTTCTGGATTTGAAGTAGTAGATTTCTGTTGCTGAAATGGATTCTTGTTGCCTGCTTTCTTCGGTTGCTTGCACTGTCTGGCAAAATGGCCCTTCTCTCCACAGTTGTAGCATGTCACCGATGCCATATCAAATCCAAACTTAGACTCCTTGTTTAAATTTATGTCTTTACCAGTTCTCTTCACAAAATCCTTAGCTCTTCTCACAGCACTTTCCAAAGCCCACATAATGTCAATCCTTTCCATGTCATCAGGATCTATCTGAGAATAGTCATCATTGGTCAAATAAGGATTGCCGATCTGACCAGCAACTAAACCATCATATGAGCTAACCAATGTAGACAAAAGACCCATATGCTCTTTAGCAATCTCCACAGTGACCTTGTCAAAGTTTTCTGTTTTCAGACTGGCAGTAGGCTGATGATGTTCTTTTTGTGAACTGGATGAAGATGACTGACTGAATTGAATCTGAGCCGTAGATGGAGCTTCAGATGTCTGAGAAACAAAAGCAGTCTTTAAAGGAGCATGAGTAGTTGATTTATCAACTGTGGGAGTAGAATAGTATAAGGAGGGGTCCTGAACTTGAACTACTCTCTTGGCTTTCCATTTGTTTTCTATCTCCTGCTTTTTCAGCTTCTGAATGAAATCATTGATATCCATATGTGCCAACATCTGGTTCTGCTTGAGTACCATCAAGAATGACTCCCACTTTGGAGGTAGAGCATCCGCCAAACACTGAATTTTCTCTTGAGTAGTAGTCTTGACCTCATGATTGAATAACTCGCTCAAAAGATGATAAAACCTAGCAATCAGTTCATCCAGTGACTCATTTCCCACATACATAAAGCTATTGAATTCCTTTCTCAATGCTTTTGACTTAATGCTCTTTAAAGCATCATTCCCTTCATATCTTTGTTGCAAAGCATCCCATAAATACTTGGAAGATGTAAACTGTCTAAACTGATGGAAGATATCAGTAGCAATGGACTGTGATAAAATAGCATAAGCTTTCTTCTCATAGTCATAAAGCTTCCTTTGAGGCTCAGTCATCCGTGTGACTAGCATAGGAGTTCCATCTTCATTTAGAGGCCTCAGATAACCTCCTTCAATCATCATCCATAGATTTGTATCCACCCCATTAATGTGAATCTCAAACCTATACTTCCAATGAGGATAATCGTCTAAGGTTAGTAACTTAGGAGCTTTGTTGGAGTTCTCGGTCTCATTCTCTGTTAACTAGTAGAGTCTGAATACGATGATTCTGGTTTGCCCTAAGTGCTAAATCCTCCATGTAATCAGAAATGATAAAATCCAATACTTAGAAAAATTTTCAGAATGAAGGGCCGAATGAAGATGATTATGGCGAATGTCGGGGGCCGAATGTGATAAACTGGCGAATGAGAAGATGAGTATGACACTTGGCGAATGAGTAGAACAAATGAACCTATTCGGCGAATGAATGATCGAATAAGGTGATTCGCCGAATGAGAGTATAGTATGATGCTATTCGCCGAATGACTGGTCGAAAGAAGGCTATTCGCCGAATGACTGGAATGAAAGAGCTATTCGCCGAATTAGTGCTATTCGGCGAATGAAGACTGATTCGGCCTAACTTATTCGGCCGCAATAGTCATTCGGGCGATCTGGGGTTTTCAACAACGAAAATCATGATAACTTGCTATTTTGACCAAATCTATGCACCAAATTTGGTACAGAACATCATGACATGATAATCAACCAATTGGGAAAAGGTTTTGACAAACACACCACAAAAACCCACGGATTTTCAATGAAATAGTGACTTGGAGAGCAAGAAACTTAGGGTTTTTGGAAGTTACGAAAATCAGGGTTTTGGATAACTTAGATCTGATGATTTAGAGTGAAAATCGAGTAGAATCTAGAGCCAAGGCTCTGATACCACTTTGTAGGACCTTCAAGGAGCTCGGAAACAATCCGATTCCTATGGAAATCTACCCGACAGCCGCTGGAATAGTGCGGAATCCTATTCCAGGGTTTTCCAATCGAAATCAACAGCAACCGTGGTGATCCGATGGTGTAGGAAGAACTTGTAGACAAGAATCGAACACCACGGGTTGAGAATCGAACTTGGACGATCAATGGCCGCTCTAATCTCCTAGGGTTTCACTCTGGAATCTCAGGGAAGAAGGAGGGCTCTGGAAAAGTTAGTATTGAAATGATTTGAACCGGTATATATAGGCAGTAGTCATTCGGCCGAATGAGAGGCCGAAGCAACTCATTCGGCGAATGGCTTCTGTCGAATAAGTAATTCAGTCGAATGAGTCATTCAGCGAATGACTCATTCGACAAATGTAGACATACTCTATTCTCATTCGCCGAATGACTTCATACTCTAGAGTCATTCGGCCGAATGAGCAATACTCATACTCAATTAAACAATAAACCAAATCACCCAATCAAATAATCAAATAGTTAAACATAAACATTAAGAACAATATATAAAAAGACAACTTCCATTAATAACTTGAATTTTACATGATAAGTAGTACAAAATAGAACTAGGGACATTACATGTATCAACACTTTTCTATTTCATGTACTTTATATTTCATGTACTCCTAAACTAGTATAAATAGACGCATAGTATCCTTGTCTGGGTTCAGATCCCAAGGTAATGTTCCTAGACGTATTGGTCACACCTTGTAAAGTTCACAAATTTATCAATGCAAATTGCTTGATTTCCACTCTATTCTAGATTACGTACATTATAGAAGCTATTTGATGTTGTTTGCTGGTATAAAGTTGAGATCCTAATCAACTTTGGGACCTACAAGTGGTATCAGAGCTTTGAAGCTCATTTCAGCATCAAGGTACAAGCTTTTTGCATCAAGTTAATGACTTTTGTGTTCATTTTTGCATCGGGAAGCTTCTCAATAAATTTGGAGTTAAAAATCTCAACTTTAAGTATCTTTGAGTATTTTCGTGAACTTTATTTTTGGGTACTTCATCACTTCGGGTACTTCATCACTTTGTGATCTCTGGGTTTGTGTACTTCATCACTTCGGATACTTCAAGCTTCGTGTACTTGGAACTTTGTATACTGGATCCTCAATTACTTGGAAGCTTCTTGTACTTCAGAGATTTCGTATACTCCAAGCTTGAGTAGTTCAGAGATTTTGTATACTCTTGTCTTTCGTGTACTTAGCTAAGTTCAATTACTTTGCAAACTTTGTCAACATGGCTGCTAAGAACCTTAGCAACTTGTCCAATTTGCTAAGCCTAGACAATGAGATCGGAACAGGTACCAAGCCTCCCAGATTGGTTTCAGGAGATGACTGCCAGTATTGGAAGTTCAGATTTCAATCATTCATCAAATACACCGAGCCAAAGTTATGGAGGTCGATCAAGGAAAGTTCATATGTTCTGATGTACATCCATAAGGATCCAAATTTATTCACGGAAAATGATATCATCCTTAAGGAGAAGGATGAAAAAGCATATGCCTCAATCACCATGGCATTATCTACTAAGGTTGCTCATGGATTTAAAGAGCACAAGACGGCTAAGGAGCTTTGGGATGCTCTTGTTGAGAGATTTAAGGGTAATGAGAACATGAGAGAGAGTAGGAAGGATGTGCCGAGACATAGGTTCAACATGTTCAATCATATCAAAGGTGAAACATTGGAGGCATAACTCAAAAGATTCACCCATCTCATGACTGAGTTGACGAGTGCTGGTATTGAAATGACCAAGGGTGAGGTGAACAAGAAGTTGTTAAACTCATTGCCATACAACTGGAACTCCAACTGTACCACCATCAAAAGAACCAAGGATATGTACAAGACATCCTTGAGTGAATCCATTATCAATTCATATGATATGGATGACAAGCAAAGAGCCCTGAATATAGCGAGTTCAACGGGAATAAGTCCAGCTACTGAGAATGCAGCCTTAATCTTTATAATGAACCATCAAGCATCTGCTTCTCATTCAATTCCATATGAAACTGCTTTCTTTTCCTTAGGTCAAGGTCATTCTGTGCCAAAGATTGGTGCTGAAGGCGAAGAGAATCTGATGCTGTTTAAAAGCTTCATGAAAAGCGACAATGCCTTCCTTGCAGGAGAACTTACACCTGCAAGTCTGACTCAAAATAACTTGGAACAGATCAATCCAACTGATGTGAAGGAGATGGATATTGCCTAGAAAATGGCAATGGCAGTGTTTAGGGTGTAGAAGTCCATCAAGAAGTATGGACGAAACAGCTTCAGGAATACCCTAGAAGGAAATTGGGAATCAAAAAAATCTAAGCTCCGGTGCTACAACTGTGACCAGCCTAGACACTTTGCCACGGAATGCAAACTGCCCAAGACAAGGAAGTGAAGCTGAGAAGAAATATGACGAATCCATCTAAGCTGGAACATCCAAGGCTTTAGTCACTCAGGAGACAAACTCTTATGATTGGAGTGATCAAGTGTAGGAGCTGGAGATGACTTGAGTTATCCTTTCATGGCAAAGTTGGATGAGAAGCAGTGTGAGGTAATTGAACACATATGCTCATCTGCTTGCATTGAAAAGGTTTTCAATTACAAAAAAAAACATAATGAGACATTGATTAAAGAGGTAACCAAATTAAAATACTCTAACTATGAATTTCTTTAAAATGAGGCAATTTTAATAGAAAACTTAATACTGATAGACTTGATATTTCAAGATTTAAAGAACTTTTAAGCGATAAGGAATCTCACTATCGTGCTGCCAAGAGCAGAATAGATGAGATAACCTTGTAATTAAATCAAGTTAAACCTGAGTTGTCAAAAACTAAAGTAACTGTTGAGAAGTATGATTATTCAAGTAATTTGGTTGCTGGGATGATGAATGCTCAATATCGAGGCAAGAGAATCAATGGACTTGGTTACAGCGAGGTTGAACCTCCTTTTAACCATAATTACTCAAGCATGCCAAGATTCAACAAAATTTTTGATGACTCAATCTCAAAGTCAGATCTTGGACCTGAATTTTCAATTGATTCTAACAAACCAGTTTCACTCACAATTGATCTTGAACTAAAAGATATGAACTGTTCTGATGATTCTGAGATATGTGCTGAAAATTTAAGTACTTCAAATCAGGTTGATGAGCAGTTGGAAAGAAGAGCTAGGAAGAGCACAAAGTACCCTATTGTGTTAAACAATTCAAGGTTTTCCGTTTCTAAAATTGACTATGTTGGCAATTTTCAGACAATCAATATTAAACCTAATGAAATGATTCCAAATTTCAAGACTAAGTTTGTAAAATCTGCTTATAATGTCAAAAGTGATTTAGGTTTGAAAACAATTGTAAATTGTTCAAAAGAAACAAAAATTGAATCTTCTTCCACAATCACTATAGAGACATGTTCAAAGTTAAATCCAAACTGTGAACCTTGTGTTCCAAATGGGTCTTTGAAACAAGTCTTTACAAGTTCAGCTCCTGGTTCAAGTGATTGTGATGTAAAAACTCTTAACCCCAATGAATTTCATATGAAGGTATGTTGTTATGAGTGTGGGAAACCAGTTAATATTGCTAGACACTGTCCGCACAGACCTGTTGAGTTCTTCTATGGGAAGAATCAAAAGATCACACATAAGGCTAAACCAATTGTTAAGAAAAAGAGGATTGCGAAATTCTCCAAGCCTAAGGTGAAAAAGGCAAAGAAAGCTCAGAATCATCATCTTGCCAGAACCAATAAGATAATGCAGAATCAAAATGGTTTCCAATAACAAAAGAAACCTAAAATTTCTAAATCTGAAATTAAAACAATTTGGAAAAGGAAATCACCATTGAAACCAATTGATTCTGGCAGAGTGCCTAAATCTGTAGATATTTGAGTACCAGTTTCTCATTAAATGTTTGTGTGTCATACAGGGATAACAAAATAAGCTTAAAGATGTTTGATATGTAGATAGTGGTTGCTCCCAGCACATGACAGGAGATATTTCCCAATTGCATGAAATCACACCATTTAATGGAGGATATGTCTCATTTGTTGGAGACAAAGGAGGAAAGATTAGCATGAAAGGCACGGTGACTAATGGAACTTTAAGCTTTTAGGATGTGTATTATGTGGAGGAGCTCAACCACAGCTTGTTGAGTGTTTCTCAGATCTATGACAAAAAATTTTCTACACACCAGCAAGGAGTGTTTGATTCTAAAACCAGGGTTTGTGATACCTGAGAAGTGGATTTTGTTGAGAATGCCGAGTATCAACAATGCATACATCATTAACATGAATTCAGACTCTTTTATAGAAAATACGTATCTGTTTTCAAAAGCTTCAGAAAGTGACTGTTTGTTATGGCATCGTCATTTAGGACATGTCAATTTAAAGAATCTTAATCGGTTGGCAAAAGGAGATCATGTTATTGGGCTTCCTACAAACGAATTCTCTACCATTTAGAAATGCATCTCATGTGCGAAGGGAAAACAACACAAAAGACCGCACAAGCCCAAGCTGTTCAATTTCATATCTTCTATCTTACAGCTTCTTCACATGGATCTTTTCAAATCCTATAAATGTCATGAGTATTGGGAAGAAGTCGTACTTTCTTGTGCTTACAGATGATTTCTCCAAATTCACTTGGGTCGTCTTCCTAGTCAAGAAAGATGGACTTGCTGAGATTTTGAAGAAGTTCATCACCTTGATCGAGAATCAGACAAATCTGAAAGTAAAGGTGATTAGAAGAGATAATGGAACAAAATTCAGAAATCAGTCTCTCCTTAGCTTTTGTGATGAAAAGGGGATAGCTCGACAGTACAGTGCAGCTCGAACACCTCAGCAAAATGACGTAGCTGAGAGACGAAACAAAACTCTAATTTAGGCAACCAGAACCACGCTAATAGAGTCCAAGTTGCCAATCTTCTTCTGGGCGGAAGCTGTTAACACAACATGCTATGTAAGAAACAAAGCCTTATTGAACAAATGCCATCAGAAGACCCCATATGAGATATTATTCAATAAGAAGCCTAAATTTGGTCACTTTGAATCATTTGGTTGTCCTTGTACTCTACTCCACACTGAGCCCACTCACAAGATGAATGCTACTTTGTGGGCTACTCTGCTAAGAAAGCTGCATATCGAGTATACGACAAGAAGACTCGACAGATTGTGGAATCTTATTACATTGACTGGCAAGTGATGAATCGTACTTATGCTGGAATAGGTCCAAACTGGTTATTCCAATATGATTCTAGCTTTGAACAATTTAATATTTCTTTTGAGTGTGTAGGAACAACTGAATCTAATGATAGCTTCTACAAAAGTGATGACTTGGACTACAGAGTTGATTATGTTCCTTGTGATCCAAAGCTTCTGAGTTTCAATCCACCGGGATTGTACCGAAAAGCACGAGTCACTGAAATTCCCCACCGAATTCAGAAACTTCTCAGACATCATAGACTCCATAAATAGATCAAACATCTCAATCCTCCCACCAAACCTTCAATAATCCACTGTTCTCAGACCACATTCCTGAAGAACATTGTGTGGCTCCTGATGTTGGACCTAGTGAGACAGCTCCTGATGACAACACTAGCTCCTCCATTGAAGAACAACACACTTACATCAGTAATCTTCTTGACAACCTTGCAGTGGATGACATACCCACATCCACCATCAACAAAGATCATCCAGTAGAGAACATTATTGGACCACTTTCTGAAGGATTTCTCACAAAGAACAAGTCCATTCCTGCTCAGACTGCTTCAATCGAGGGAACTCTTACGCGCAGCCAATCAGGTCCAATTAATTCTTGTTTATATTCTTGTTTCATATCGCAGGTGGAACCAAAGAATATCAAGATGGCTTTAAAGGAATCTAGCTAGATTGAGGCTATGCAGGAAGAGTTTATGTAGTTTCAGAAATTGAAAGTGTGGAATCTTGTGCCCCTACCCAAAGGAAAGCTGCCAATTGGCACCAGATGGGTGTTCAGAAACAAGAGGGATGATACGGGTGTTATCATCTGAAACAAAGCACGTCTGATAGTTCAGGGTTTCTACCAGCAGGATGGAATTAACTACGAAGAAGTCTTTGCTCCCGTTGCAAGACTTGAGGCGATTCGTATCATCTTGGCCTATGCCTCTTACATGAACTTAACTGTATACCAGATGAATGTGAAGAGAGCCTTCTTTTATGGCAAGGTCAAAGGAGAAATTTATGTGTGTCAACCTCCTGGATTCGAGGATCCATTGCATCCGCACCATGTCTACAAGCTAGACAAAACCTTGTATGGTCTTCATCAAGCACCTCGTGCTTGGTATACTACACTCACCGATCATCTTCAGGCAAATGGATACACACATGGAGCCATTGATCAGACACAGTTCGTCCGCAAAGAAAGGACGACTTAATTCTCGTCCAGATCTATGTTGACGATATCATTTTTGGTCCCACAAATTCGGTGTGGTGTAAGAAATTCGAAGCTGTGATGAAGAAAAAGTTTGAAATGAGCGCTATGGGGGAAATGACCTTCTTTCTAGGTCTTCAGGTAAAGCAAGATCAAAAGGGTGTGCTCATTCATCAAGGAAAGTATGTGATCGATGTACTCACGAAATTCAACATGTTGGATGCTAAGTCTGCTTCCACCCCTATGGCTGCACGTCATGCCTTAACTTTGGATCTTGAAGGACAGGACGTTGATTCATCTCTACATATCAATGATTGGCTCACTGATGTACCTCACAACAAGCAGACCTGACATTATGTTCTTAGTATGTTATTGTGCCATATATCAAGCTAATCTGAAGGCATCTCAACTGATTGTTGTCAAGAGAATTTTTGGTTACCTTGCTGGCAAACCATGACTCGGTTTGTGTATCTTAAAAATTCTGAATTTAAACTTTTTGATTATTCTGACAGTGATTTTGGTGGATGTAATCTAGACAGGAAGTCGACCACAGTTGGATGTCAATATTTGAGATATCGCCTTGTCTCGTGGCAATGCAAGAAGCAAACCACTCTATCTACATCTACTGCAAAAGTTGAATATGTTGCTGCATCAAGTTGTTGTTCTCATGTCATTTGGATACAACATCAGCATCTAGATTATGGTTTGAATTTTCTTGACTCTCCCTTTTATTGTGTTAATGAAACAGCCCTTTCAGATCGTCAAAAATCCGGTACAACACTTCAAAACTAAACATATTGACATCCGGATTCACTTTATCCGTGACTGTTTCGAATGCAAGCTCATTCATCTTGAAAAGGTCCACATAGATGACAATCTTGCAGATCTATTCACTAAACCGTTCGATACAGCACGCTTCCATCACTTGCTCTCTTCATTCAAACTAATCAGCTTTGATTAACCACCTTTTTGTAAATAAGTTAAAATTTGTGTTTTTGTTTTTAGTTTATTTTCATTTTAGCATAAATTTAGGGGGAGAAAATTACCAAAATATTTTAGTTCTTAACTTTTGAGTCAATTTACAAATTTAGGAGGAGAAAATTAAAAAAAAAAAGATTTTAGTTCTTAAATTTTGAGTCAGTTTACAAATCTAGGGGGGGGGAATATAAAAAGATTTTTGTTTTCAAGTTTTGAGTCGTTTAAAAGAAAAATCACAAAAAGATTTTATTGAAAGTAAAGTAAAGTGGATCAATGGGAAGTTAAATATTTTCTGATAATTGAAAGTTCATAATCTTGATATAATTTCGCAAGAATAACAACTTTAGATAAATATAAATCACCAAAGAATAAACACATGTTTTTCACTATGAAGATTAGATATGATCAGTCAAAAAGATTAATTGAATAAATGAGAAATGCAGTTAAGATCAAATAAGGTAGATAAGTGCAATAACTATTTGACTTTTTACAAAGACCCTTGAACAAAAATGAAATTATGTTCTAATAAACATGAAACAGTTTTACGCAAAATTGGGTATATTCTACGTTTTGTGAAACAAAGAGCGGAAAATACTTACTAAAGCATCTTCTGTTTTGCGCAAACAAAGACCTAGATGTGTGACATTAAGACCAATGTGTCTGTAGATAGGTAAAAATCAAAAGATGCTTAAATATGCGCAAAGATAAAAGAACCCCTTCTTGTTCTTGAGTCTAATCTGAAATAATAGATATGTTTTATCTCTTCTCACCTAAAAACTCTATTAAGACATTTCAAGTTCGTTATATTTGATCACTCCTGAACTTCTCAAGGCTTTTAGAAAAACCTGTATAAAATTTTGATCACAAATCTTATCTTTGAAATATGGAAAGACAAGCGAAAATCATTGGTGGGATATGATTATTTTAAGTTGCATTTCTATAAGAAAATATAATCAAATAAATGAATTTCTGAAAAAGATTTGATACCATGAAATTGACCCGACAGATCGTGCGTCGTCTGTTGGAGTTATGATAGTGAGAAGCAGTTGTATGTGGTTAAGAGGTTTAACGGGAAGTTGGAGTATTTCAAACGGCCTCAAGATTTATTCTCCTTACCCAAGATCGATCTGCGAAGCATTAACAACGCAGTATTCAAGAATGTCTCCAAGGATAACTAGGCAGATCTGTTCGCGAAATTTTTGAATGATCATTGCGAAAAGGATTTTACAGTAATGAGGCCAGTTAAAGGAAGGAGATTCAGGCACAAGTACATTGTGGATCCAATAAAGCTCGAGCCATGGATCTATACTAGATATCCACCATCAAAAGACAGAGAAGTCAGATCCTGTACATATGAGGGTAGCTTACGACACGCTCAGGGATTTCAAGTTCTGGTACTTTGATGAACTAACTTATGGAGCTGTCATAGTTCGTGACTCCAAAAACTTATTCATCCTAGACCCAATAGATCTGCTCAAGTTTGTCAGGATTGATATGACAGTTTTGTTCCAAAATCCAATCAGAGTGGCTGGTGTATACAATCCGGAGGCCAAGCCTTTCACGAGGATAGTTGCTTTGGCAATTACTCACAAACTTTATGCTTGTGCCGGATCATTCAAGAAGACGCTATAGATCCATTGATTTCATAAGTCTAGTGGGAGTTTGTAAAGCCCATATAAAAGCCAAAGGCTGACAAAATCAAGATCTGATCAAGACCTGATTCAAAATGACAAATTTTTGTGTACTTGTGTTCGTGTACTTTTGATTTTCCTGTACTTTTCTATTTCGTGTACTTTATATTTCATGTACTCATAGACTAGTATAGATAGACGCATAGTATACTTGTCTGGGTTCGGGTCCCAAGGCAGTGTTCCTAGACGTATTGGTCACTCCTTGTAAAGTTCACGAATTTATCAATGCAAATTGCTTGATTTCCACTATATTCTGGGTTCCGTACATTATAGAAGCTATTTGATGTTGTTTGCTGGTATAAAGTTGAGATCTTGATCAACTTTGGGAACTACAATGGATCATTGTCATAAGAAGTTTTGAATATGGTATGCTTAATATAACCTTAAACCTAAGGACCAAACTAGAACTAACTTTATTCTAAGGTCGTTCTTTGATCTTATATAATGTTATTATGAAAATGGGCAGTAATAAGTATAACGATTCGGAACGGTATGTGAGAGTTGTATGCAACCAAAGTGTTTCTATACTCTTATATAATGAAGAGATGATATTTAGGCCCTTAGTTAATTTAAACTGGTGTAAATGCATGGCCGTGCTCAAACTAAGAGTAGTTTGTTGGACCATTTAGAATGTTTGAGCAACATATAAGAATGAAATGAGATCCATGTCTCATGTTCAAAGAATATTACTTTGAAAGGTTAAATAGATAAAGGTTACCATGGCTATAATTGTTAGTTAAGTAAAGAGTTACTTGAACTAAAGAGTTGAGTTGACTTTAGAAGTCATACCCTACTAGGGGCAGCGCAATACAGCTAGGTGTCCAACACTGTCTACGTTGAAACACTTATACGATGAATCGTCCAAGGGGAAGTCTGTTAGATATAGGATGTCCGATCATCGATAATATCAATGTTACTATCGGAGTACGATACAAAGAGTTACACGTTGGACGGCAGCATTACAGTTAAGTTTAAAATTGTTTTAAACTTGTATAAGTTGACAAATATTACAAATTGGTGGATTTATTATTTATTAAATAATAATATTTCTTGGAGGAATTAATTATAGTGATAATTCATTAAAATTAAATTAACAAAGATTAATTAGTAAAACAAAAGAGTGGTAATTAAATAGTTAATTACTAAGGGAAATTTATCTAAATGAGTTGTGGGGGTTAGAGTGTAAATATGGTTTGAATAAGTAAAAGCTTTTAGATCTAGATCTAACAACCAATTCATTTAAAAAAAACCCTAATTCCTCTCCCCTCTCTCTCATTCGGACCACCCCCTCCCTCTCTCCTCTTGGTTTCGGCCGTACACCACCACGAGGCCACCGCTATAGCCGAGCCACCATATGTAGTTTTAGATAACTTGGTTGTTGCTTCGTTTGACGATAGAGATTGTGGTTCGTGCTTTGTTCATCTTGCGAGACTGTTGTTGGATCCACAGTGTATTTTTGGTATTCTTCATTTCAGGTCGAATTCTAAACACCCTATGGTTGTGATTTATTTATTCGTTTGAATCTGGATACCTGTTTTGGGAATTTTGTTTTTGAAACAAAATATTTGTAACTTAACACTTCCGCAATTGAAAATATGATTTCTTAATTAATATGATTAATTAAACATTAAAATGGTTACTCGGATTCCCAACAATGACACCTTAGTATAATCCATTTCCCCACCTTAAACATGGTTGTCGATATGTCCAGACATCTACCGATTGACTTAACAGGAAAGTAAACAAACTTGGAAACATGCTAAAAGGATCTTACAATCAACAAGAATTCGTAATAAAACTGATATGTAATCCTTGAACACGGCATAAATCATTATACCACATGACAATACAAGTGGATTTATTTGTACTGTAATTGGTACTGTAAACCATATGATGCAAACAAGAAACAATCACATAGAAACTAATAGTTCCTTTCCTACGTAGTCATTATCAAATTTCACAAGTATATACTGGTGTCCTAATATTCGACTCAAATCGAATCCAAATAGACTATGAGTACTATTATTTTACAAATACTAGTACTGTTATGTTAACTCAATTGACAGATTTTTATCTACTACAACTCGATATAAGACAAATGAGTGACTTGACTATCCTAATTCTTATATGGCTAGATACACCAACTACCTTATATGTTTTCAATAGTTAAAGAAATCATATCCAAAAGTTCTAATAAAATGAGGCGACTGTCAAGCTTTAATAAAATCAAGGATGACACATCCATTCTAAATTTCTCTTCATCTAATATTCTAGTTGACATATTTCGGTATTCTCCTCGGTGAGGGAACAAAATTTTTCATTGAGAACTATATATATGTGAAATCTATATGATGGTGAAGTTGTTCACCAACCTTACCAAGATGATTCGCAAACACTTAGCAATTGGTAATCACAAGTTGAAGAACAGATTTTGGTAGGAAGGAAACTCTCTCAATTCCTGAGAAAGAGACTCATCAATGGAATAACCAAAAAGAGACTAATATATTCTCCTCTTAATCCAACCATTTAGCGAGTGTGGATGAAGACCAAAATCATGGTAGCGAGGACTCGAGATAGAAATAAGTATCTCATAATCCTTAGAAAGTTCAAGAAGCATATATGGAAATTCACAAGGAATCTCATGTGAATTTGCAATCATTACTTCTGATTATGCCAAGAGAGTAGCAGGAAGAGAAATCGATAAAAGATGGGAAAGTACCATGAGTATCCAGACTCTAGTTTACATGACGATTCAACTCAAATGAAGAATCCTCGTATCTTAGTTTGAGGATTTTGGGTTGATTAGGAGTTGTCTACCTATAATTCGTATTATTATCAAATGATGATTCTCTCACTTGCTTATAGAGCATGGATGACTTAGCCTTCTAAATAATCGACTCTGCTTGAAGTGGAACGACCGACTTAAAGAACACAACTAACGGATATGATGTAGTTGTCTGAAATATTTTGGGAATGCCTAGTTCACATACTCACGAGTTTATCTATCAGATTCATCATTTTCAAGAACTTACCTATAAGCGAAATAATTCACTAGACAAATTACAATCTCCTTCCGAGTAAGTGATGTCTAATTTTGAAGACGAAATTTTTTAAAGGATGGGAGACTATAACAACCGTTAAAGTTCGATAATTGAAATTGTTGTTGTTAAAACCAAATGAACTATGCCTGGTTAAGCCCAACAAGGCCCAATAAGAATTTAGACCAATTTTGGCCTCATCCATTAAGATAAGCCCGTTTGAACATACAGACTGTTCTTAACGAACTGTTATGTAAATATTTGGGGCTTGTGAAAAGAAACGGGCGATTTATTTATTAACGTTCAATGATCGGCTATTATCAAAACTTGATAAAATAGTTCTTAATGTTATATAATATTAATATTATTATTAAAATCCAATTAAGGAGGCAGTTTAAAATGGTTAAAAAGGGAAACATAGTTAATTTGTTTGAATTCGTCTATTCACCAGATTAATCCTTATCTAACGAACTAAATATTACGAGAATATATATGTTACTCATAAAATATTACAGTCAAGAAATAGTAATTTCATAAATTAAACATGACTCGAACGGGGTCGTTACTTGAATTACACACAATTGTACCCACTTGAAAACCCTAGCTATAAAATATAACTTAATCTATTTCTCCTATCTAACTTTCATCCGCTATACACATTCACACACATGTGTGTGTCTGGCTCAAGAGGAAAAATGTGATAGGGCCAAGGTGATGATCTGTTATTGCTATGGCAATGGAGTAAACTCAACTGGGTTAAGGCCAAGGTGATTCTCTGAAGATCTTGTTCTAGAAGTCGCAGATAGGGACTAGCATCGAAGGAGATAATGGAGGTGGTGTTGTGGTGTTCCATTGACACTTTCCTCTATCATACTCATTTCTAGCGAGCCTTAGTAGCAACGAGTAAGGTGTTTGTTGGATCAAGTACTCTTGTTAAGCATACAATTGTTAGACTCTTATGCTAAGAACAAGCTAGAGCTCCCTCTCAAGTCAAGAATCTGGCATCTAAACTTGTTCACTAAGTCTTATAATTATAATATAAACGAAAACAATAATACAAGTAATATTGGGAGAGCAAATTGATATATTTCAGGGAATGTTGGGATATAAATAACCATGCATTAATACAAAGTGGACAAGAAATAATAAGACAAACAACTGAAAATTATAGTCACTGATATAAGACAAAAGTACACAACAATGGATCAAAGTCAACAACAACTGAAAGAGAAAAACTTAAGACTAAAGCCTTCTGTGGTTCTTCAGTCTTTAGTCTCCGGTGGTTGTTATCCGTGTCTTGTTTCAGTGTCCTTTTCGTTTTTCTTCTCCACGGTTATTCTTGAGCTTATCATTGGTTGTCTTCCAGTGTTTATACATTCAGCGCTTGTGATATGTGGTTGCGCTCTGTGGCTTGTAGTTCTTGTTCCAACGGTTTTCTTCAGTGGTTAGACCAATCAGTGGTTAACCATGACAGTTGAGAATGTGGTTTAGGATTCATCAGTCATTATTTTCTAACAATCTCCCTCTGTACTGATGAAGCCAAAACCACTTATTTCCTTTTAGTTAGGAATTTCACGTGTATTTGACCTCTTAGGTCAAGTAGGAATTCCTGCACTTTGAAATTTCCCAAAGCATTCTCAAGGTTGAGTTGCTTCACCTCCTAAGATCAGCCTTAGAAAGATCTAAGATGGAATACCTATTTGTGAATGAGGTTCTGGAGTCATCATACATCTCTATTACTATAGCATTGGTGTTTTCATCTAAGAACCATCTTTTGATCCTTGGGTGATCTAGGGATACATTCACGAATTGTTTAGGAGGAAGAGAGTTTATTCTTAGCCTTTTCTGGGGGCTGGACCTTTTGGGAGAGGGATGAGTAGAGGGAACAGCTAGTTGGGGCATATGCACAGTTTCCCTTATTTTGCCTTGTGATCTTGTCACCACAAAAAAAAGTGACCATTGGAGACTATATTCTTAGGGAATGATTTATTAGTCTCGGATACATACTATTTAGGACTGAAATTTCAGTTGCTGAAAATATTGGAGACTGATTTTATCAGAGTAAAATTTAGTGACTGATAGTCAGTCTCTAATATCGTAACTAATTATTTAAGACTATATTTCAGTTGTAAATTTGTTTGAGCCAATTATCGTTATATTGGGAAACTTTTTAACTAACGAATTTCAGTCTTGAACACGTGTAATTTGTATTAAAAAAGAAGCAATTGTGTTAGAGACTATTATTTTGTCTTAGATGTATAGAAAAGATGTTAGGGACTGACAATCAATTTTTAAAATATACAAGACGAAGATAATTAACAATGGATATTTATTTTTTTTTTGTTAAAGTAAAAGGCCAATGATTAATATTTTAATGTCATATTTTGTGGCAAGAATCTATAAATGTTAAGAACTAGGAAGGACTAAAAATCAGTCTTAAGAAGGTCGTTTGTAAACTTTATATATACGTCGTGCGCGCGCGCACACACACATATAGGGGTGTTCAAAAAACTTTGTATCCGAATCCAAATCCAAAGTATCCGAAAATCCGAATCCGAAAAAATTGAATATCCGGAAGTTCGGATATCCGAAACTTCGGATTTGGATACCTATTGTGAAAATTTTCAGATGCTTCGGATATCCGATATCCGAAATGGTTTTTTTGGATATTCGGATACTTTTTTCGGATATTTCGGATAATTTTTTGGATATCCGGATAATTTTCTGATATTCAGATATCTGAAATATATTTTTTTAATTTTTATTTTATTCTGATTTTCGGTTCGAATAGTGAATATCACTATCCGAAATTTTCGGATATCCAAAAATGAACACCCATATATATATGTATATATACGTTGTTAGTGACTAAATAAAACAAACAAACATACCGAGTGAAATCCACTTTTAAGTAGGGTTTGGGGAGAGAGATGAACACAAATCTTACCCCTACCCATAAGGGGTAAAGAGACTGCTTCAGAAGAGACCGCTTCAGGAGAGACCACGGCTCAGTGAATTTTTTTAATATATATATATATATATGTTGTTAGTGACTAAACTATTATAGTTAATTAATTTATATAACTACGTTTTAATTTTGTTTTTAAAAATTTTGTTGTTCCCGCTCCTTTCCAATTTATTGAATTCTCTTTTTAAATTTAGTTCACATTCCCTCTCCTTTCACTCTAACCCTAAGACTACCCACATCAGTTACCCAATCCAACCCAATCTTTTATTAAAAAAATAATTTCTCTCTGTTTCACATACACAACCCAACCTAACTTAATTTTCTACACACATTAACAACCCAACTCAACTCAAGTTTTATTAATATTTTTATTATATAAATATGACTTATCATTGTTTTTAAAATATTAAAAAAATAATTTATCTTAAAAAATACTTATTATTTTTCTAAATGGTTATAAACCGACAAGTTGTATTTTTTTAAAAAAAAATGTTTTTTTTAAAAAGAACTTTTTTGAAAATAACTCCGTTTTTAATAAAATTTATATCGGTATGTTTACAAAAAAATAAATAAGCAAGATTGTGTGATTAATTTTTTAAAAAGAGTTAAATTATATAAGTTATCAAATAAAAATTAAATTGGATTTAAAATTCATTGAAAAGGTTAGGTTGTGACTTGGGTTGGTGGAGTGACTTGGGTTGGGGAGTTGGGTTGTGAAAAATGGATTATTCTATTTTTTTTTTACAAATATGACAACCAACCCAAGGTTTGGGTCACCATTCCATATAGTCTAAAGTGAAGTTCGGTTCTAGAAGACCAATTGAAGTTTTTCAAACCGCCACCACATTGTCAGAGATCCACAATTTTGTTTTTGTTTCAATTTAAGCATCATCGTTGTTCCATATCTTCTAGATAAATGTCCATACTTTTAATTGAAATCAGAAGCATTAAAATCGAAGTTCGTTTTTCTCTTGATTATCTTCAATAGTTGGTTTTGATTCTTGAATATTGATTATATTGATGATTTGTGAGTGTTTTGAATCATTATTAGATTGATTCTCTTGTATTGGTTCTATTGATCTGAAAGTTCTTGAAGGTTTATATTCAAGGTTTTGTTGTTCATTTTACAGATTTGAGATTATTGTTGTTTTTGATATTATTTTTGACAATCTACAAGGTATACTCTTTTTTTCTTTTATGAACCGCAACACGTGCAATTTACGCTTTTATATAAACGAATTGAATTAATAAAAAAAATATTTGAGATTTAGGTAATTGCTAACAATTTTGATTGAGTTGGACTCTTATGGGTGTTAATTTTGATTTTTCCAAGCATTCACGATTAATCAACTAGCTTAGACAAAATTAATAAAAATACCAATGAATCATCTAGTTTCATTTTCAGTAGAGAAATACTTCATAGGGAAATACTGGTAGTTTAGTTTCTATATCTCTTTCCTTTCTAGCTTTGTTGAGATTTTTGGTATTTTGACTCTAATACTTGTAATGCTATATCGTATATCACGTATACAAAAACTTGGTACTTCATATTGTTGATATTTTCAGTTTGTATTGGAATTCAATTTAAGCATCTTAATGACAAACAAGAATTTTCACAGAAGGAATAACAAGATACCAAAAGATTGGTTGAAAAACTCATAAAAAATACAAAGTTATTGTTGAAAGTTGTCTCAATAAACAACTAATTTGGAATGTTGTTGATCTCAGTGTATCTCTTCTTTGGTGAGCATGCTTTGTATCTAATTACCTGTCATACCAAGCTACTTTGCTAACTATAATGTTGTTATTTTCATTTTTGATGTATTATTCTAAATTCATCCAGGTTTTGATTATTTGGTTATGCTGGTCGAAACATTATCCTTCCATCATAGATTCATTAGATATGTTTTATTTTCTTAAGTAACATTTTTCTTTGTTAAATATAATTTGTCTTGTATATTGGTAATTCCTTAGTGTTATTATTAAAATCACCCTTTTTTACATATCTTTTTTCTCTTTTAGCAGGTCGCCAAGAACTTGGATGGGAAATAAATCAACCTGTAGAAATATCTAAATTGATTAGTAGTAATGTATAGATGTTTGTGAGAAGAATCCCTATGCTACGTATATAGCTTCTATTAAATATTTGAATTACCAAATCATTCAAACTAGGCCCTCGCGTTCCGGCGCATTATCACAGTACACTGTCGAGAATGAGTATTATATATCATTTGGAGAAACATAAGTTGCATAGCAAAAACAAAATTCTGATAACGAACTCTATACAATTTTTTCATAAAATCATACAAATTCTTCACAAATATGTTATAAAAATAATAGAAAAAATTACTCACAAAATCCGTCTCACTGGTAACCAATCGTTTGAATTAAAAGAAAAACCCAACAATTTAAACAATCTCTCAGATTTAATATCGATTGTCCAAATCTAAATTTTCAAAACGTCGCTATATTGATCGCACATCTAAATAATATAACATATAATATATAATAATTTATAAAATATAATATATATTTATATATAAATATATGATCTTGAATATATGTATATATGTTTGTGTATATATATATGTATATAAATATTATGAATTGTGTCCACTCACTATATCTTTTTAATATGATGTTGAATAATATCCATAATATCCTTTTTTTCATCACTTAGTAATACTATATAGTAATAATAATAACAATATATATGGATATAAAACAATAATTTGGAGGCCATACAATATAATTCAAAACTCTACTATTTCTTTGAGTTGTATTTTAATATATAGTATAGTATAATGAGGCTTGTGTTTGTACTTAAGCTATTATTTGTATAACGTTGTAAACTTGTATATAATATTTCAATTTACTTAATTTTAATTTTTTATGTGATTTTGTAGTAGTGTTTGGGATGAATTACTAGAGACTAAAAATAAATGTTATCTTAAACTGTCGTCAAACCATTATAGTATAATTAGAGACTAAAATAATTCTCTGTGAGATTAAATTGAAGTACCTAAAAGAAGCATATTATGGATTGAAATCATGTGGCGCCTGTTACTAATTTTCAGTCTTTAAGGCATAATATTAGAGACTGATTTGATATGTAATCATGGGCTTGATGAAATGTATTAGGAACTAAAATAATAGGGTATGGCGTGATAAATTAAGGACTGAATTTTTATGTACGGGACTAACTGTTAGTCCTTATTAATGTTTTACAATGGGTATCCATCACTGGCTGGGGACTGGTGAAATCAGTCTCGGATAACCATTAGAGACTGATTGAAAAGTATCAAATACTAATTTTCTAGTCCTAAATACCATTGTTTTTTTAGTATGTGTTTATTCCGGTCCTGGCCACAGCATACTGATTTGGTTCGTAGTTGATCAGGAGGTCAGGCGTGATTTCTTCTTCAATTGCAGTCTAAGGCCAGAAGTGTCGGCCTGATCCAGTATGGTGGTGGGCAATGGCAGAGGATGACTGTGTTGAATCCTACCAAAGTTCAGGACGGTCCTTGTTCACCTTTTTGAACATGGACCATTCTTCATATAGAAGGTTGTCCCTCCATCTCATGATAGCATTCTTTGAATCCCAATCTTTTTGGATTACGATATGATTTATTCTCTTCCTTTGCTCAGTGTCCCTCTTCTGCTTTGCATCTGCCTTCAATCTGCCAGTGCGGGTTTCAGCTTCTTTTCTGAAACTGATGATATCCTAGTTCATGAAAGTCTCCACCTTATTATTTCCTTCATCCAGTAGGAATTTTATTATCTCCTCCTTCTCAGCCTAATAATCCTTCAGTTGTTGAAGATCAATATGAATAATCTTCTCTTGATAGCCTTTGATGAAGGCTTCCCTAGTTAACTCAGAGACTTCAATATCAGCTAAGATCTTATGTTCCCTTTCATTCTACATACTCCTCAGTTGTTGAAGTCTTTATTAATAGGGAATTATCTCTTGGAGGAGAAGGACTGTCTTTCAGAAGAAGGTTGAGGCTTCTTAGTTGAAGTGGCAACTGAATTTATTGGACATGGGATTTTGGTGGGATGAGGGCAAGCAGAGACATCCTCATCATCATCTGTCACTAATTTCCTTTTTCTGGATTTTATTAAAGAGATGCGCCTATTATCACTAGAGTCAGAATTTGACTTTTTATTTGAGGCTAGAGGTTTTTGGGATTTGGCCAAACGAGGTTTGGGTTTCTTAGCCATATTCTTCTTTTTCCTTGACAAAGAATTCCTTATTTCAGGTTGGGGTTTCGGAAGAATCTTGGAAGGATTCAGGAGAGTTTGAGAGTCAGATTTAGGTGAGAGAGAGTAGGAGAGGAGTCTTTTGTTGGTGTGGGTGCCTTTGTTTGTACAGGGGAGGTTGAGTTAGAATTGGTTTGAACAGGGGAAGGAGCAATGGTTGTTTGTACATTAGCATAATCCTTGGTTGTTTGAAGAGGTGTAGAGTCGGTGGTCATTTGTACATGGTTATAGTTAGTGGTTTTTGGGGTTCGGTGGATGTTTTAGGGTCAGTTTGTACAAAGGAATGTGTGTCCTTCTATATAATGGAAGCTGTTTGAATAGCATGAATAGGTATGGTGTCAACATGTGAGAACTATTATCAGACCGTCCGGTAAATCCGTACGGTAAATAAACTTACACCTAAAACTATGTGTGTGTCACACCCCGAGCCTGCGGGCCGGATCGTGTGTCTCGTCGGGCGGAAAGGTCCCGAGGCGCGATATCGGTAATGATAATCGTGATGATCAGATTGTTTACATTGCACATTTTATAAATGAGAAATGCTAAGTATAATAGAATTACAAAGTTAAATTACATCAGTTTTGTTTATAATTTAACAATGTAAATCTACCATCAACATCATAATTCATCTATCTTGTATCTGCACAAGATATACAAAATAATCTGTATAATGATGTTCCGAAATATGCAAGTCCAAAATACGAGGTCCTCTATCTGGCATCCTAGTCTAAAAGCATAACTTCTTAATCAGACATGTTCGTCACCTGAGAAGTCATGCAAAAAGATCAAGTCAAAACATGGTTGGTGAGCTCATATAGTTTTATTTAAAATGAATTTGAATAAACCCGTTCGGATGACAACCTTAACCTCAACATTAACCACCTATACCATCTAGTTCAATATGCTTATATATAGGGCATATGTAGGCTTTAGCTTACCGCCAGCCCAGCCACCGTCTAACCACATACCAAACCACATGATATATTGTTTCTGGTGATAATTAAGCGTTTCATCCCATACCTTTGATTCACAATGTTTGAATAATCTGAGAATCTGTTAACTTTGATCACCCGAAATGACAACCTTAACCTCATCAACAACCACCTATGTTATCCAATCAAGTATGCTTATATATAGGGCATATGTAGGGTCAAGCTTACCGCCAGCCCAGCCACCGTCCCACCACATACCGAACTGCATAACATATTGTTGTTAATGATAATTAAGAGTTTCACTTCATACCATCGTCATAATAGCTTTTGAGTTCCACAAATTGAAATTCTATCGATTTCTTGAGTTCATCACACTTTCATGATCAATCACAGTATTTGTAGAAAAATGATGTTAAATGCTTAATTAAATGAATAAGTAAACATTTAATACAACTAAGACATAATGATTGGGCTTTATTTAACTCAATCAATTGTTCTTAGTTGTTGGTGGTGTCCAACTTGTATTGTATCACACGTGGCCCATATCAGGCTTGACCCAAAGGAGTCTACCTGTATGTATTAGGACTTTATGATGTGCCCATATCAGTTTGACCTTTAAGGTCTAGTGTGCATGTCGGGACTTTAGGATATCCTTTGATCTTTTTTCACCGTTGTTCTCTTGAATTCGTTTGATTATTTGATTTATGCCCATATAGCGTGCCTATAAAAGTCTACTATTTATGCCTGGACTTTCCGTGTGTTTTCACATGGTCTTGATCGGCATACAACTGACATCCACCTTGAACTGTTCTTCACTGAGTTCATTAGTTCTTTAATTCACACACGGATATGATTTCTTTGATTATGATCCTTAGTTTTTTTGAACACAACATTGAATTTAGACTCTTTGAATTTGATCTTTAGTTTTCTTGAACACAACACTGAGATTAGACTCTTTGAATTCGATCATTAGTTTTCTTGAACACGATCGTTGAAATTAGATTCTTTGAATTAGATCTTTGATAAATAATTCTTGATTTTAAAAATCATTGTCTTACTCATAAAGAGTAATTTATTTATTTAGCAAGCATGTAACCAATTCACCTAGACAGAAGTCTAGGATACAATTATGCATATAAAACATATGTTAAGTAAAAGCGTTTACGTAAAATATATTTCAAGAAAATAATTTATGCATGCTTCTCAGCCCCGCGTTTATAAAACAAAATGTTTAGAAAAGGGGCAATGAACTCACATGCGTTGTTATGTAATGATTCACAACAGATATGCGCGCTCGTTACTTGTAGATTAAGTATCTTCAGTACCTAAGTTGTTTTAAGAGGATTCGAATACTATAAGTATTTATAGTTGGCATAGCTAGGGTTTTGGTCTCGGTGTGCAACTATATGTCCTACATTATTAGTGTGTTTCTATGTTTCTCTAGTTAGTCTACACTAATTATTCCTTTACCCCGTAGGTGTTCACACTAAACCTTACTCATATAAAGTCCAAATTATCACATTCAAGGTCTTTTAGATAAGACATCTTTAATAAAACTCATTTTAAGTTGAATCTTTAAGGTAGAAATTATTTCATTTATTTTAAAACATTTCCTTTTCAATAAAACATAAGTTAATTTAAGAAAATTTTAAGTTAACTTGTTAGACTTTGATTAATCTCGTTCGATTAACTCTAAGTCTGTTGCTAGATCTTTGTTTCCCATGATCCATTGATCGCTCTTGTGTACAACTTAGCTTAGAAGGTTCAATTGAACTATGTGACTTAGTTGTATGTTTGTATAGAATTTACTAAGTATTTGGTGTCCACAATGTGGTCAACACCTATATACTTAGATTGTTTTCTTGATTCTTGATTACTCTTAAGCAAAGATAGTGTTACCCTTTGTAGTCCATGCTTCGAATTAACAATTACAAGTGAGTTAAACCCTCTTTCTTGTTAAAATCCATGTTTATATGTCAAATGGTTTAGGAAAAACCTTGGTGTTCAAAAACCCTATTCAAGATTTCACTAAATGAAACCCGTGTGTTTTAAACCCAACTTATATTCAATAATTCATGTTTACACGTCATCGTCATTTAGAAAACCTTAGTGTTAAACCTTTGTGTAGGTGGTTTACAAAACCGATTTGTACCCTAATGAAACCCTAATGACCTTCCCATGCATGCATGCAACATAAGTTAAGATTTGTTGTTCAAACAAGCTCACATTTAGTTCCTTCAGTTAGCACCCCTTTCCTGAATAAACAGACCCTACGAAACAGGCTATGCGAATGGGGTGCTAGACCGAACCAAGTGGTCATGCGAATAGTGACCTCATACGAATGCATATAGCCATGCGAAGGTGGTGGCTTGGTCGAAGGATGGTTCACATGAATGACAAAGCTCGGTCGAAAAGGGTTATGTTCCCCCAACCGAATGTGCATTGATCATGCAAAGGTGAGCTCTTTCGAATGGAAGCCTCATTCAGCCCCAAGGTCAGCCCATTCGGCCAGTGCCCCCTTTCGATTGAGTTGGGTGGTTCCCATTCGGCTGTTCGAAGCCAACCAGTTGCAGCCCCCATTCTTGGACTTTGCAACCACACCATGAAACCTCACAAGTTCCTACATCATCCTAAAGGGTTTCGTGCTGTTTCCCTATGGTTTTAGTGGTCTAGAACCGGTTTTAGGTGAGGTTCGAACAAATGGGTTAAAAACCCTACAAAACGGAGACTTTAAACTCAAATGTACCTCAAATCTGATGATCTTGGGCTCTAAATTCTTGTACTTTCGTGATCTACAGGTTGTTGTGGTCGTTTTGACACCAAGATGGGTCGATTTGATGAAGAAACGAAGGATCTAGGGCTTGTGGTTCTAGAGAGAGAAAGTTAAGAGAGAGAGTGACGAATTGGGGAGAATGAAGCTGGTAGTTGGGGAAAATGTAACATCTGTGCCGGAAACGTCGCCGGAACAGTGATCTGAACAGTGAAATGCACAGTAACTCAGGTACACACTTCGAGAAACCATGTTTATGCTATTACACTTAAGGCTTAACAGTAAACTATTATGCAATTGTCTCTGTAATCTGATTTAAACTTAACAATTTAACAGTCAGAAACACGTTAGACAAAGCTGAACACACACACGGATGCTTGTTATGGTGCTATTATGTATAAACGTATGTGAGGTTAAACAAAACAAAACTATAACAGTTGTTGTTGCAGAATGCTGAACCGACGAATTATTCGTAGAGGTGACGATCTGTACGAATAAATCTAAAAGTTTAACGTTCTAAAATGATGACTGGAAAGTAGAAAACAAGAATCAGAAAGCCAAACCATTGTCATGTTCGTTCGAATGACGATTCGAACGAATACGCGCGATGGCGACGCGTTCTGACGAAACGAAAACGAATACGACACGAACGTCAACAAGTTAAGAAAATAAAATATTTTAATGTTTTACAATTTTGAAACTCATCAAAAATAAAGAAATAAACTATTTTATTTGAAACACGTAAAATACACGCGTTACGTTCTGGAAACGCGACGAAAACGCGAACCGAGCTACAAAAACGAACCCGAACTCACTCGGGGTATAAATACCCTTAATGAGTTCAACCAACTCATTGTCTCATCTCCATCTCTTTCTAAAAACCCTAAATCCAGTTTTGGTTCCCACACCAAGTTTCAAACTTGAAATCCCCATATCTACCTCAAAACTCAACAAAATTTAGTGGTTCTTGGACCTAGATGAAGATCTTGATCCCCTCTACATGAAAGTACAATCGATCTGAGCCAGACTCCACTGAAAAATCGAGGTATTTGCTAAAGAATATCACGAAAATTAGGGTTTTTCACCCCTTGTTCGACCCACCGCTTCTACCGGTTAAACCCACTCAAATCCTTAGGGGAATCACTCACTAAGCCTTTAGAACGAGATAGGAACAAGCTTTAGTTGACACCCTGGTCGATTTCCTTGAAAAGCCATAACTGCCCCTTGAGTTCAACAGGCCGAATGAGACGCGACACAGATCGCCGAATGAGCACCTACTTCGGCCGAACCACACTCTGGTCGAATGGCTTCATTCGCAGAACTTCATTCGCCGGTTGTGCTTTGGTCGGCCCCCATTCGAGATCACTCATTCGATCGGCAGCCTCATTCGTTGGCCACCTCTTTCGCCATGACCCATTCGACAGTAACCACCTCATTCGGAAAAAAAGGGCCATTCGCCAGTCATTCGACCTCAGCACCACCATCATTCGGCCAACCACCTACGGCCGAGACTCATACGGCTCTCACCCTCATTAGGCAAAACACTCATTCAGCCAAGGACTACGAGCTGATGGTTCCATGGAGTAGTGTGGGCGAGTTGTTGCATGAATGCATGGGGTGAAAATATGGTGTGCATGGGAAGAAAATTAGGGTTTCCTAATAAGAAACTAAACTAGATTTAACTAAAGGAGAGGAGTTATTAATCTTTCATGATAAAGGTTAAATCACCAACACATTGCTAAACAAATGTTGACCTTAGAGTTTGTCTATCACGTGAAATTGAGATTTAACTATGGATAATGCAACGACACTAAGAATTTAAACATAAAGCAAGGGGCACAAAGATTCGAGTAGATTAACTAAGTGAAAGGGTAGTTATTCACACCCAACACTTAGTTAATAATTATACTACTTACAATCGAATTAGATAAGTTCTATGGGGCTTCTAAGTAGGTTGTATATACAAACGATGCGGGAAACAAAAGAAAGCTACGACTAAATTCTAGACCTTGAGTTAATCAAATTGGATTAACTTAAGTCTAAAATACCAAACAATGAAATTCTTAAAATACTTTATGATATTGTTAAATGAAACTAATGATAAACTTTCTTAAATTAATTAAATGATTCTGACTTAAGATTTAATTAAAACAATTTCTTTACAAATACTTAATCAAGTCTTACGGGATTCAGGTTCACTTATGGGTAACAACCTAGACTAATTAGATGAATTTAGAAAACCTATTAGTAGCATGGACACCTAGTTGCACAACGAGACTAAAACCCTAGTTTGCGTCTACTATAACGACTTATCGTATTCGAACCTCTTGAATTAAATCAGGTGTTGAAGATACTTAAGCTACAACAAACGAGCACGCATTATCTGTGGTAACTTATACTTAGCAACACAGGTGAGTTCATTGTCCCTTTTCAAACTATTTTGAGTTTTACTTCGGGACTGAGAAGCATGTTAAACCTTTTGAGCAAATGTTTAACTATTGCAATTATGCTTTTATACTTATTCAAACTACTAATGCTAAACGCTAATGCTACGGGATTATGCTAAATGCTAATGCTATGGGTTAATGCTAAATGCTATTGCTACGGAAGTATGCTAAATGCTAATGCTACAGATTAATGCTAAATGCTAATGCTATGGGTTAATACTACATGCTAATGCTACGGGTTTATGCTAAATGCTAATGCTACGGATTAATGCTTAATGCTAAAGCTATGGGTTAATGCTAAACGCTATTGCTACGGGTGAATGCTACACATAAATGCTATGAGTCTATGCTAGATGCTAACGTTAATGCTAAATGCTGATACGATATGCTAATGCTACCGGATAATGCTAATGTTAACGCTAAATGCTAATGATTCTATGCTAATGCAAATGCTATATACATACATACTAAATGCTTGAAATGCTCAGAATGCTTTAAACTTTGTATGCTTTATATGCTTGCCATGCTAAAACAATGGTTTGGCCTCTCAGTGCTTGCCTTACCGGTTGTGAAGCTAGTACTTGCGCACAAGATACGTAAACGCTATGCTATTTGAATGCTATAAACTTGTATGCTAAAACTATTGGCTATGGTAGAACATACTGTTTTGGCCTCTCAGTGCTTGCCATAGGTTGTTTACCATAGTCGGGACTTGAAGGAACAGACCGTCGGTCTCTTAGTGCTTGCCATAGGTTGACCTTCATAGTCCGGACTAGAGGAACAGACTGTTGGTCTCTCAGTGCTTACCATACAGTGATTCCTCATTGTCCACTCATGCTTGTGATATGTGACTAGGATGATTCTGGATTTCTCTAGTTGACATTGTGTCCTCTTAGAAATCCTTAATCAAAACACCGATGTTGCTAATCACAATTAAATCCTATATGGATTGATACTGGATTCCTTAGGGTGTTCGGTTGTCCATAAAGGTAACTCTCAAAGCTAGACTTGCAGATGCTATTGTGTGCGTGTTGAACTTACAAACAAAATGCTAAAGCTATGATGGGAATGGGAATGGATGGTAGGTAGAATGCTTAATTATTATTAACAACAGTGTCCTATTCAAATTAGTATGTGGTGGGATGGCGTCTGGGCGGGTCGTAGGCTCGACTCAGGGGTATGCCCTATATATAAGCATATCGATTTGGATATTACATGTGGAGTTAATGAGGTTAAGGTTTTACCGAAAGAGGTTTGCTAAAGCTATTTTCTTTAAACTTATAAACTACATGAACTCTCCAACCATTGTGTTGACCTTGTTTTATTACATGCTTTCTCAGGTGACATACAGGAATAGACTAATGCTCCAAGATTGCATGTTATGCTGCCCAGATAGAGGACCTAATAGATTTTGAAAGCACATCTTTTGTCGTTGATACGAATCACTTTTGATGTCTTGTACAGTTACAAGATAGAAAACAATTGATTCTTTTGATAGGTTTATTCAGTTAAATTACTAAACATTGACAAATGTAATTTAACTTTATAATCCTAGTTTAATGCTTTATTGTGCTTAGTTATTCTTAACATCGATGCTATGTAAACAATCTAATCATCATGATTATCACACACGATATCGCGCTCCGAGAACCTTCCGCCCAGCGGGGAACACGATCCGTCCTGCCGGCTCGGGGTGTGACAGAAAATGTGGCATTTAATGCCATATTAATTGTTTTCAAATACCCGTGTGTGTTCGAGTTCGTTCGGTTTTGCTCGGTTTCGCGTAGAAGCGTCGATTTTCGTTCGTTTTTGTAACGAATTGTTTCGGTTTTAAAAGTAGAATTTGGAAATTTAATTTAGGTGGTAATTCCTAGTAAATTAATTAAATATCTTCCGTTCATTTTAAATTTCTGAAATCGTTTAACTTATCAGTTTAAATCGAATCGTACAGTCG
Source organism: Mikania micrantha (assembly GCA_009363875.1). Lineage (NCBI taxonomy): Eukaryota > Viridiplantae > Streptophyta > Magnoliopsida > Asterales > Asteraceae > Mikania > Mikania micrantha. The sequence goes on along the minus strand of CM018698.1, from coordinate 1,573,720 downwards.
TCGCGCGTATTCGTTCGGATCGTCACCCGTACGAACACGACGATAACTACACTTGTCGATATGATTTTCTAATTATTAGACATCATTCAGAACGTTAAAATTTCAGATATATTCGTACAGATCGTCACCTATACGAATAGTCCGTCAATTTAGCATTCACGTAACAACATCCGTTGTTATTTTGTTCTGTTAAGTCTCACATACATTTATACATAATAATGTCCTAACTAACAATCACGTGATAGTTCTGTGTCATCAGATAAATTTATGACTGTTGAACCATGGTTTAAGTCTCCACCATAGCAAATGACCATCAAATTTTGCATTCTTGGTGTCTAAACGACCCTCTCAACGAGTAGAACAAGGAAGTACAAAGGATCTAACCCAAAACGAGCTCATTTGGATGGAAATATAGAGAGAAGTTGCGGCTGGAAGTGGGTTTTCATCTTCTCTGAGGTATGAACTTAGTAACCCGTTTTTAGCCTTCAAAACACTTAGATTCTGCACAAGAATGGGTTAGGAACATCATAAACACATTAGTTTGTTGATTGGAGGGATGAAGATGGTTGGATGTGGCTGGGAAGAACAAGATCGACATAGGAACAACCCGTATTAGTGTCAATGGTCTGCATATGCAGCCCACTAAACCCACGATGCTCTTGTTCAGTCCCTACTCCATCGATACTAACCCCTAGATGAGATCCGAAGGTTAATTCACAGGTTCCCGCTGTAATTCCCGTGGATTTTCAATTTTCTATTTGAATTATAGTTATATTTGTACATAATAATACAAAGTTTATAACATCCTTTGGATAGTTGTATTCGTAGTTTTGACATAATATAGCTTTCTGGTGGCTACTTAGCCAACATTTCCTCAACCTTGAACTAACATTTTGGACCACCCAAATCTTCTACATATAATATTATACTAATAAGAAACTAAATTCAAACGGTGCATAAAACCGAGCCCAAACGAAGCAAGAAACCGTAACCCTTGATTCAAGCAAAGATCCAATGCTTAAACCCAATTCTCGAAACCATGAATGTTGGATTACTTTCTTCCATATGATAGTACTCTGAAAACGATGAGCGTGGGCGGAAACTGTGCGCAAAACGGAGTTATAACGAAGCGGGAATGGCGAAAACAAGTTTGATGTTTGTTGACGGTTGCCAGACGCGAATTCTTCCTAAAACCCATCCAACATCGCCCAAGAAACCAATATTTCTCCCCATTAAACACCTATAAATATCCTTGCTTGGCCCCTTATATCTTTACAACTCCTAGTTAAGTATAAACAAGTAGAATAACCAAATTTTGGTGGTTCTACAAGCGCAACACCCATTGGGATGTTGAACGTAGTAGTTTTATTTTTTGCTCTGGTCACGCACGTTCAATCCTCAGGTCATCCAGTTTGATACAACTGTTGATCTTGATTCTTCTTCATTATACTAGTTTCCTTGAGCACCACTAATGTGAGTTTCTTCAAACTCCCTTTTACATTTTTGTGTTGGGATGTTACACATGTCTTATTCAAAACTTCATTCATTATATTATTCATTCAATCTATGATGCAAGCCTTAGACCTAGTTAGCTTTATGTGTTAAATGCTAAGCTCATACAATGTGTTGATTCTATGTGTGATTCTATGTATGTTTCCAGTCAATCAAGCTAGTACTTAGTAGCCTAAGATGTGTTAGATACCATCTTCGTATTGGCTTTTGTCATTGTGTGAAAAAGGTGAAAAGCACACCTAGCAAAATTGTTGAATTATAACTGTTAATTTATAGTATGGCCGTACTTGAATTAATATGTTGTAAGGATACTTGTTTGGACACAAGCTATCATGATAACATGTTGTAAGGATACTTGTGTGTGAAATAACATGTAAGACATAACAGCTATGATATCATGATAACATAATTTTATGATACCATCCCATCAAAAATGAATGACACAATGCATCAAGGCTAGATCTCATATCAACGGGTTTATAACACTGAAACAACAAGAGTGATGCTCATGATAACATGATTTCATGATGACATCATTCACCACATTTACTAACACTGTGTAATAAGACTAGCTCTTATAACACGTTAAAATCATTGAGAATATATAACATTGAGATAACATTTGAGACACTCACTTGGGATATCAGGGATGACATCATGATAACATAGTTTAAAGATGTCCTCCCCCACATATGCTAACATTGTATAATAAGACGAGATCTTATAAGACAATATTAAAGACTATACATCATAGCATTGTGTTCATTTCATTTTGATTATACCAATAGAACATATCAAGGATGATATCACGATAACATAATTTCCTGATATCATCCAATTACTAAAATAACATAAGTGTATTTAAGATGTGATTTTATAACACTTTGTTATAAAATCTGAGGTGACATTAGGATAACACTGAGACATGTACAAGAGGTAACAAGAATGATACTCATGATAATATAATTTCATGATGATATTATTCACCACAATTGTTAACATTATGTAATAAGACTAGTTCTTATAACACTGTGATAAAGACATTGAGATAATAACAATTGGAGAACACATAACATTAACTAATTACTATTAAGCATGTTTGTATTATATCACAACAATCATGTGTTCATGAGTTCATGTCCTGTCGTAAGTCCATTACAAGTAAATCGTTTACCATTGATTTAGTGCGACTAAACTGACGATAGCGTAGTGGTACCAAAGGTTTGACAAACCGCGAATGAGGCCGGTAAGTTAATCGTAATTCATCATCATTGACAAACCGTCGGCGAGTGAGGCCGGTACGTTAATCATAATTCATCATCATTGGCCGGTATCGTAAGACCGGTAAAAGGGTTGCATCAGTCAGGTTTGGTAAACGACACATGGTGATATTAATCTACAGACACTGATTGTAATTGTATCCTTCTATTCTATTAACTGGTAGACTGAGGAATTAATTTTCTCTCTGGTCATATTACTACTAATAGTCTCGTTGAAGGCACTGATTTTATGAGAACACAAATAGGATAGAGGTAAATTGGAGGCATTGTGGTCTGATTACGTGAGGACAACAATGGGTCCCATTTATGCTCTATACATTTAGGCCAAAAACAATACTAAAGAGTTAGCCGTTACTCCTTTAGTTAGAAGTAAATCATAGTTAACTCTTCACTTGAGAGAATAATAATAAGGATAAACCAGCAAGAAACCCAAACATCGTCCTGTTAAAAAGCGAAAGGGACCCATGAACTTCACTGAGGCCACACCTATCAGTCAAGTCATGCCAGATTTGATTGCATAGAGTGGCAAGATTTGCATGGGAAAGGCTCCTTTTTGCCAACGCTGCCAATATCATCACCATGCCACAGTCCAGTGTCGCCAGTGTACCTTTAATGGAAAGATAGGTCACTGGGTTACACATTGCAAATACTCAGTGGGGTCGCCTCATGCTGGTGTGTTCTTCCAGTGTCACGAATGTGGGTCTTATCATGCTAGGAACAAATCATGTAACAGCTGTCTTAGATGTGGGGAGAAAGGACACTATATTCAATAGTGTCTAAACCCTCCCACTCAGAATCGGAATCAAGAAATAAGCACATCTACCTCTTCAGATCATGATAAGAACTGCTACACCTGCGGGATGCTCGGGCATTTCGCAAGGGACTGCCCTAGGAGAAATCCTCCAGCGGACCCAACAGCTACCGAGTAACTACTCGCCCTACCAGCTCCAGACGTATGCTCGGAGTCGGATGACTTCGTAGGTATGTCATTTCAGTTCTGTGTCTTTCAGTTATGTAGTAGTGTAATGTATAGAAATGTACATTATTTTGTAGTTTTAGGAACAATAATTTCAGGTAACCATAGATTATTAAATTCTCATCTAGATAATAGGAGTTAGAATAATCATGGTTTATACCTTGCCTGAGAACTATTACTATAGTTAAGGAGAAAACTTTATAGAGATAGAAAACTAATACATGTAAACAATCAATGAAAAATAGTATCAGAGACAAATTAGAGATTCCTTAAAACAAATTGTGACTAGGTTTATCTTAATTCACTTAGCCTTGATTTCCAGGATAGCTACTGATGTAAATTCCTAGGACCCATTGGGAATTTTCCCCTTACACATCAGATAGAGTTCCATGGTACTGATATAAGTCTGTTTGGATATCAACTATAGATATTTAAACAGATTATCACTTTCTAAGTGGTAGTGAGTACCAAATTAAGTGTGTTGACTGTAAGGCCAAGTCTAGACTCAACTTAATTAGAGTTTCTATTCCATAGAGCCCTGGTTCTATCCATATTAAGAAAGAGTGGATCATAGAACATTATTGAGATCATGACTAGTTTCATCACTAGACCAGTAAGTATCGGTTATTACAAATGGGAAATGGGGATCAACATTAATAACTATGATGAGATAGTTATTCGCTTGCATTAACAATTGAGGAGACATAAAATCAGATCCGTAAATATTGGACCGAGAAGTCTAAGGTAATATTAGGATCAAAACTCTAGGTGTCACACCCCGAGCCGGCGGGGTTGGATCGACTTCCCCGTCGGGCGGAAGGTTCCCGGGGCGCGATATCGTGAGTGATAATCGGAATGATCAGATTGTTTACATTGCACATGATATATAAATGAGAAACTGCTAAGTAAGAATAGAATTACAAAGTTAAATTACATCAGTTAAGTTCATAATTTAACAATATAAATCTACTATCACATCATAGTTCTTCTATCTTGTATACGCACAAGATATACAAAATAAATCTGTAAAATGATGCTTCAAAATATGCAGGTCCAAAAAGCTAGGTCCTCTACTGATATCCTAGTCCAAAAGTGTAACGACCCGTTTTAATAAAACGAAATGTAATTGTGATAATCGTTAATTGAACGATGGTGATGGTTGTTATAATAACTCAAAATTCTCATGTTAGAATCATAACTCGAGAATGAAGAGGATGAGTGTAAGCAAAATCACGAAACGAGGCTCTGAGTTCAAGATACGCTAAGTTGAAGATAGCGTTAAATAAGAGATCATATATTTTGAATTTTTCAGGTCTTGAAATTATAACCATTGGAAAGAGCTCGAAAAATCGTGAACGTAGGCGAAAACCGTGCGCAAAACGGAGTCCGTATGCCCCCGGAATCGCGAAACGAAGATAAGACAAAAATCTGGCCGCCATGCACCCGCGCGATACGCCCCAACTCGGCGTCCCGAGTCAGGCGATGCGCCTGAGGTCATCAGATCGCAAAAGTGGCTTAAAAAGTCAAGTTTTTGTCTGGAATCTCATTTTTGAGCTTATCTTCGACGATTTCGACCTCACACACACTAAATCAACATCCAATCCATCAAAACTTCAATTTTGAAGGCTTCTCAAGGTTTAGATCGGACCAAGGGACGTTTCTGCAAGTTCGGATCATCTTTTTAACCACAGAACTCCGCCGGATAGGTAACGGTTCATCCTAACCTTCTAGATTGATTATGATTGATTAAATCTTGTTTCTGAACGTGATGATAGAGTTAGGGTTGTTGATTATTGCCTAGATAATGGCTAGGATTGATTTTAAGTGAAGAACTCGAACTGTTAACGGGTAAATCCTTGTTTTGAGCCGTTGTAATGCCCGTTTGTTATGAAACTCATATTATTGAGTACGATTATTAGTGGGGTGATTAAAGAGTGGTTGTGGTGGTCTTGGATCATCCTTTAGAATGATAACTTAATGTGTAAAGTTGAAAGTTAATGATTTTAACGTAAAACGATGATGTGAAAATTTAAATTTGATAAAGAACATGTGTAGATTAATTTCTACACATGGGTTAGTGATAAAAACCTTAATGAGGTTTTGATTAAAAAAATAAAGAATGAAACAGGCCAAATGAATTAGATTACATAAATAACACACGTGTTGTGTTCATGTTGTTAAAAACTGTTATATGTGAATATATAATAGGAAGAGGAGGTGAATCCAATTCTAGAAGGCCTGGGAAAGAGTTGGAAATTGTTGATAACTCTTCAAATTAAGGTAAGTTACCTGTTTGATTGAACTTGTAGTTAAGGACTGGGTGAGTCCATACTACAAGTGATTGTATTATACGTGATTATGGTTATTGTTGTTGCATGATTCACAAGGTGTGTGAACATGTGGTGATCTACGAATGCGTAGATGTTGAATTGGTAATGTGCATGTTTAGATTCACAAGGTGTGTGAACGTATAACTTGCCATTCCAATGTAAAAGATTCACAAGGTGTGTGAACATGTGGTGATCTACGAATGCATAGATGTTGAATTGGTAATGTGCATGTTTAGATTCACAAGGTGTGTGAACATATAACTTGCACTTCCAATGTAAAAGATTCACAAGGTGTGTGAACTAATGGTGGATTTGAAATATGATGCACAATTGGTGTTTTGTGTGTTTATATATGTGTTATATTAAATTATAATAATTGTGCATGAATGGGGGATATATTGAGGTTTTTGGTTGAAACGAACCGATAGTAAATCGTTTTGTATGTGGTTAAATGTTGGCATCAACATTTTATTTGAAACCTCATTAGTGTATCTATATGGTGTTATGGAATACACGCGGTGAATGATGAGGTAATCTTACTTAGTTCTAACGAACTAATGGTGAATTTAAATGTGGTGTTTACAGGTACACGGGAGTAGGGTGAGCGGTGAAGGTGATCGGGAATCGAACGGAGAGGCTCGTGTGGTGGTTTAATATATAAATAATCGAACATGCGTGAAGCTTTTGTGTAATAAATGTTTGATGGGGTTTGTAAACATACTTAAACTTAAACTTGTTTTTAACAGGTGTTGGTAATAGTATGTTTAAAAGTTTGTAAAACACAAAAGTCGATTTGTTTTTGACTGGGACCTAAACGTAATTTATTAAATATTGGGTAAAATGTCCGGTGGGGACATGGAAGTGACTGGGGTGTCACAAAAAGAAATAACTCCTTAGTTGACATGTTCGTCACCTGAGAAGTCATGCAAAAATAAAGTCAACACATGGTTGGTGAGTTCATGTAGTTTTATAAAAATGAGTTTGAATAACCTTTGAATGACAACTTTAACCTCACCATTAACCACCTATACCATCCAATTCAGTATGCTTATATATAGGGCATATGTAGGGTCGAACTTACTGCCCGCCCAGCCACCGTCCCACCACATACTAAAACCACATGATATATTGTTCCTGGTGATAATTAAGGGGAATCTAACTATTCCTCTATATAATCTAGTTGGCATGCAAAATCAGTAGAGATAAAACTCTTCTCCGCACCAGTGTCAAATAAAATAGATGCATAAAAGTCATGTAAGACAAATGTACCGGTGACCACATTTGGGTCTTGGCGTGTAGCTGGAGCTCCTATAGCGAAAGCTCTTCCACGGGGTGTATGAACTTCCTGTTGTGCCTTCTTCGGGCAGTTCTTTGCAAAGTGGCCCTGTTCGCCACAGTTATAGCATCCACCGTTGTTTCGATTGTTGGGAGGAGGGAGAGCTAAAGCAGCATTGTTGACTGCTTGGTTTGGTGTCATTCGACATTGCTGGACCCAGTGTCCATTTCTTCCACATCCCATGCAATGACGACATTGATTGTTAGCAGCATGATGATACTGGCACTTAGCACACAAAGGGTGTGGGCCAATATATGGCTTCTTATGCACGTTCTGCGGTGCCATGGCTACTTGGTTGAGGGGAGTAGCCATTGTATAGTTCTTGATGAGCTTCTACTTCTTCTTCGGGTGTTGGTGGTGATGAGGTTTCTTAGAAGACTCTTCCTTTCTTTTGCCAGTGTTAGCCTCTTTCTTTAGAACTCCAGAGGCTACCATCAGATCCATGAGTTTCCCAGAAAAACTCACAGCAGACTCCACAATAACAGGGTTTGCTGCCACAACTAAACCCTGAATGCAGGCGGGAAGTCCACCTACATATCGATCAATCCTCTTCTCCAATGTTGGTACCATGTCTGGCACCAAAGCAACCAACTTGTGGTAACGAGTAGTATACCCCATGTGGTCTGCCCCCTTCATCACATGGTTCGACAATTCAACCTCCAGTTTCTGTAGCTCGTTCTTGGGGCAGAATTCAGTTCTCAACAAGGTTTTGAAATCTTCCCAGGTCATTGACATAGCTTCTTCTCTTCCTCTTGCTTGGATCTGCGAGTTCCACCAAGTCAAGGCTCGCTTGTTGAACGTTCCAGCAGAATAACGAACCTTGTGGTGCTCTGGACAACTGCAGAGGTCCAGAGTAGTCTCAATCTTCTATATCCATTGGATCAGACCAACGGCTCCTTCAGTACCGCTAAAGCTTGGCGGCTTACATCCCAAAAAAGACTTGTAGGAGTAGAGTGATGCATTACCAGTGTTCCCACTAGCTTCTCCTGATGAGTTCCCGGTATTGCTGATGTCGTTCCGGATTCGGTTGAGCATCTCTGGTATCACTTCCTTCAGCTGACTGCTCAGTAGGGTTGCCAGGGCAATAGTAGCAGGATCCAGTATCTGAGTCATGCTCGGGCCGGGGGGTGGATTAAGTGGAGGAGGTAGAGGTCAATCAGCTTGTGATGGCGTTGATGAATGTGGAGCTGAACTCTGTGGTGGTACAATAGAAGGAGGTCTTCTCGGTGGCATTCTGATCATAACCAACAAAATTATCGGTTAGTGCAGTGATCGAATGCTGAAGACACAATGCAAACAAAGTCTTAAGTCCTATGTTCTCTACATGCAGGGTCCCTAGGTTATAGTCTAGGCCAAACCGTTTAAATAATATGACCTATATTTCTCTATAATCATGGCTCTGATACCAATCTGTCACACCCCAAGCCGGCGGGGTTGGATCGACTTCCCCGTCGGGCGGAAGGTTCCCGGGGCGCGATATCGTGAGTGATAATCGGAATGATCAGATTGTTTACATTGCACATGATATATAAATGAGAAACTGCTAAGTAAGAATAGAATTACAAAGTTAAATTACATCAGTTAAGTTCATAATTTAACAATATAAATCTACTATCACATCATAGTTCTTCTATCTTGTATCTGCACAAGATATACAAAATAAATCTGTAAAATGATGCTTCAAAATATGCAGGTCCAAAAAGCTAGGTCCTCTGCTGATATCCTAGTCCAAAAGAAATAACTCCTTAGTTGACCTGTTCGTCACCTGAGAAGTCATGCAAAAATAAAGTCAACACATGGTTGGTGAGTTCATGTAGTTTTATAAAAATGAGTTTGAATAACCTTTGAATGACAACCTTAACCTCACCATTAACCACCTATACCATCCAGTTCAGTATGCTTATATATAGGGCATATGTAGGGTCGAACTTACCGCCCGCCCAGCCACCGTCCCACCATATACTAAAACCACATGATATATTGTTCCTGGTGATAATTAAGCGTTTCATCCCACATCTTTGATTTCATAACATCTGATTCATAGAATTTGATTACCCTGAAAATGTTTACCTTGATCCCCCGAAATGACAACCTTAACCTCATCAATAACCACCTATGCTATCCAATCAAGTAAGCTTATATATAGGGCATATGTAGGTGACAAGCCCCAGCCAACATCCCACCACATACCGGACTGCTTAGCATATTGTTGTTAATGACAATTAAGCGTTTCACTCCATTCACCTTCAATTTAAATTTAGATTTCCATAACTAGAGTTACCTCTGATCTCTTGAGTTCATCATGTATTCATGATTACCCCAAAACACTTGTAGAAATATAATATTAAATATTAAATTAAATTAATAATAAAGCATTTAAATACAACTAGACATGATGATTGGGACTTATTATACTCAATCAATTAGACTTAGTTGTTGGTGGTAGTCCAAGTTGTACCCTCTCACACGTGGCCCATATCAGGCATGACCCGCAAGGAGTCTACCTGTATGTGTCAGGACTTTAATGATGCCCATATCATCTTGACTCATTGGTCTACTATACATGCCGGGACTTTAAGGATATCCTTTGATTCTTGATCTTCTTTGATTCTCCTGATTTTGATTTGTTTAAGAGTTTCCGTTATTGCCCATATAGCTTGACTACAAAAGTCTGCTATTTATGCCGGGAGTTTTCGTGTGTTACACGTGGTCATGATTTCTATACAACTGACATCCACCTTAACTTAAGTATTAATGATTTCATTAGATTTTAATGATTTCATTATTTCCATGATTCACACACGGTTATGATTCCCATGATTCACTTGATTCTCTAGATTCTGATCTTTTGATTTCCATGATTCCACAATGATTATAGATTCTTGCTTATAGATTTTTGATTAGGATCCTTAGTTTACTGATCACACACTAGATTAGATTCCATTGAATTTGATCTTAAGCTTTAGTTCTTTTGATTCCACTTTGAATTTAGATTCTTGAATTTGAGCTTGATGGACTAAGGGTTTGTTTAGAGTTTTAGAATTAAGGTATTACTCATAAGAGTAATTTAATTAACTTGTTAATAAAGTCTGCATAGCAATTTCCTAGACAGGAGTCTAGGAGTATAAACCAACATATATACTAAGCAATAATAATTAAAAGCATGTACGTAAAACAATTTAAATAAAACAGTTTACGCATGCTTCTCAGCCCCGCGTTTGAAAACAAAAATTTTAGAAAAGGGGCAATGAACTCACCTGTGTCGCTGTGCAAATGATTTATCACAAAATGCGCGCTCGTTGTTTGTAGACCATGTATCTTCAGTTCCTGAGTTGTTTTAAGAGAATTCGAATACGATAAGTATGTATAATAGTCGTAGTATCTAAGGTTTGGTCTCGGTGTGCAACTAAGTGTCCTATGTTGCTAATGTGATTCTAAGATTTAATCTAACTAGTCTAACTTAATTACCCATTTGTAATCCGTATCCCAACAGTTAATCATAACAAGTTCTTTAATTAACACGTTTCTAATTTAATTCATTTTAAGTCAAATATTAAGTCAAAATCATTTATTTTAAATTTAATAAAGTTCACAAAACATTTTCTTTTATTAAAATATCATCAATTTAAAAGAAATGAAATTCTTTATTTCACTTCAATAAGATTTATAAACCATTTTTCTTTTGTTGAAACATAATTTAACTTTATTGAAATGGCATTTAACATATGATGGGTCAACCTCGGCCCATTTTGCAAAGAACTGCCCATTGCTAGCCTTTGATCACCAATTAACTTCTATAAGATTTAGAAACCATTCTTTTGGCCCATTTGCAAAGAACTGCCTATGGCATTTAACTTCAATAAGATTTATAAACCATTCTTTTGGCCCATTTGGGCCCACCTCGGCCCATTGCTAGCCTTTGATCACCAATTGACTTCCTATCAACATACTGGGTCAACTAAATAGATGTCAACCCCTCATGTTGAGTTGTTAGAGTGTTTTAAGAAAGTCCATTCCCATTAGAAGTCTAACTCATACTTCTTTAGCCCATTCTCAATTTATACCACATCTTGTTCAACCCATGTTAGCTCTTAAAAGTTAAGCATTGATTTTATGTAAGGAAACCCTAATTGACATTCCATGCACACACGCAGGATCATTTCATGCATGCATGTGTACACTAGTTCCCACGCACTCCACACCCTAAAATCACCATTTTCATAAATAACTAAGTCTCGGATGCATGGAACCAGCGAACCTCCAGACGTCATGTGTAGGTTCGTGACTATAGGATGGTTCGGCTGCGAGCTAAGGTTCATATCTCATCAGGGTTCACCCCTCCTAAGTTCAACCAGTAAAAGGTAGGTTCGCTGCCAAGATGGCTTTACACAGAAGGTTCGGCTAGTTCAAAAGGGTCCTAGGTTCGCATCTCCCTCAAGGTTCGGTTGAGATAGTTGGTTCGGCTGAGGAGGGTTCGGCCGTTTCATGCAGGTTCACCAGGTAAAGGTTCGTGGCATGGGGTTCGGTCTTGGGTAGGGTTCAGCCCACTCGAAGGTTCGGCTAGCAGAACACAGGTTCGCCCAAAAGGGTTCGTGTCCCATGCAGGTTCGGCCTAAGCAGCCCTCACTAACCTGCAACCTCGGTCAGCCTTACCCTTCACAAACCTGCAAATTCATCTTCCTCCTTGATCCAAATCTGTTACAGGTTAGTTCCTAAAGCTTCCTAGTCGTTCATAAATGTTTATCTAAGTGTTTTCGAAGGGTTGTTTCGGTTGAAACAACAACAAACTCAAAGGGTCGTTATACCCACTAAAACCGAATACAAACTAGAATTTTCCCTCAAAAATGATGGATAAAAGCTTGATTCCTTTGTACTTCCATGATCTACGTGATGAGATGGTCGTTTCGACACCAAGAATGCTTGAAATGGTCGAGAATCGAGTGAGATATTGTAGAGAGAAGGTGGAAAGAAGATTTCTACAGAGAGACTGAGAAAAACGAAAATGGAGGAGAGAGGTGAGGTTGGTGATGGTGGTTGTGTATTAAATGACCGCATTTAATGGTTCAAAATACCCGATGGTTCGGTCTCGTTCGATTTCTGTGACACCCCGCAATTTCCAGGTCAGCTTATTGATTATTTAAATGTTTATTTAAATTTTATTTGTACACGTGGCACTAGAATTAGTTTAATTTAGTGTGGTACGTGGCACAACAGAACAAACACTGACACACAACAAGATAATTCGAGGAATTATCGAGAAACCGCACACACGTGTCAAAACACATGAACATTGGTGAACGTTTAGCACATCGTGTAACAAAACACTCGAAACCTCACGAAACACTCGAACACTAAACTTGGAAGTTCAAACGAGGCCAAACGATAGTTCGTAAACGTGAAAACGACGACGAACGGATCAAACCCATGAAACTGGGCCTATTGGGCTCTTCAGTGGCCCATCGCTGTACGCGATGGCCCATAAGAGGCCCTATAGTGGTACGCGACGAGTTTCGGGAAAATTTGAATCCCGAAATCCATCGCGGTATGTGGTAGGAAGTTGGGAGCCTCTCCGCGGTACGCGATGGGTGTCAGACGGCAAATCTTTATATAACCAAGATGTAATCATGTCAAGCCACCCTATATTCACCATTTCGAGTTCCAGGCTTCTACCACTTGTCATAATCACCCCCTATACCCTTCTTCAACCTCTGGAAAATCCCATGGAGGCCATTGAAGACATTCTTGAAGCTTGGAGGTTTAAGAAAGGAAGCATTGAAGTTGATTCTCTACACCATCACCTCATTTTGGTTGAACACCACTGTCCAGGAGCTTGAAGAGGCTGCTAGCATCAACATCCTGCTATTCTTGAGTCCTTGGAGGTAGTTTTCATGGCTAAGACTGATTTTTCACACTATTACACACACATGCATGTGTAAATCTCACATGCAAGCACTATCATCACACATGCACGAATTCCTTGTGATTTTAATCTGGGTTTAATGTTAAATCTACTGTTAAAGATGATCTAGGATGATTAGAAAGCATTTCATGATGATCTATGATGATGTGTTTATGGGAATATCATTATTTGGTTATAAAATGTTGAAAAATTGCCATGCATGTATGATCCATGATTGTTGGGATGATTTTGAATATTTTGATGTGTTTCTTAATAATATTAGAAGGATATTGCATGATTAGATCTTGTTGAAATGGTTAAAAATATGGTTTTTAACAAACTTTCCCTTTATAGTAACTTTTTATTTATAAAAGGGTTATTGGATTTAAATACTTCCAACTTTGACATATTGGCCGACAATACTCCCAACTGAGAAAATGTTTACTGGCACTCCCAACTTTCAAAACATTTTCCACTGACACTCTAAAACATGATTTTTTTGATGACGTGGCACCCGTTTTGGAGTGCCAGTGGAAAATGTTTTGAAAGTTGGGAGTGCCAGTAAACATTTTCTCAGTTGGGAGTATTGCCAGCCAATAGGTCAAAGTTGTGAGTATTTAAATCCAATAACCCTTTATAAAATGGTGTAATAGTTAAGATTGTTAACATGCAAGCATGTAGACTTGTTATTTGAATGATATTATGATGATTAGAAGCTTAGGAATGTGATTTGGATTTGGTTATGGTCATTTTTGACATAGTTACTATATTTAGTAACTTTTAAAATTGAAATATTGTTAAATGGTAAATTTGGCTATGTGAGCATGTTTAAATGTTGTTTGATTACTTATAATAATGATTTGTGACATAAAAATGGATTAGAAGCACTTAGGATGATTACTTGGGCATAAATAGTCATATTTACTATTTATAGTAACTTTATTTTTAGAAACATCAAATTATGAACGTTGTGTATAATTTGAGCATGCTAAGTGGTTTATTATGTTTTACTATGATGATTGAATGCTAAGTTAGATGGTTTTCGATATCGCATATGCTAGAAATGGAAACTTTCCATTTTAGAAAACTTTTATGTGCAAACATGATATAAGTGACTTATGTGATTTCGTATGATGATGTGCTATGTGATAACATGATCACGTAGGACTAACGAGCATGCTAGAACTTTAAAATCATTATACTTTGTGAAACTTGCCATAAATGGAAACTTACTATAAATAGTAAGTTGTCCAAAGACGCGACTTACGCGTTTTGCACACGACGAGCACTTACACGAAGGTTACACGATTCACAACCGGCACATGATTCACCAACGGGTCGTTGACTTGACACGGTCAACTTTGGTCAAACACGGTCAACTTTGGTCAAACACGGGCAAACACGGTCAATGTGGACCAACATGAGCTAACATGGTCATTATAGACCGACACGGACAAACATGAACAACCGAGGGTTGTTGAGCACAAACACGAGCACTAACACGAACACAAGCACGGTCACTCACACGAACTCACGTATGGTATACGATATAGGTAGCCGGTGACCGACGCGCTTTCTACTCGAGGAGCTTACGCTTACTTTAGTTCACTTCATTAAGGTGAGTTTACGGCCCCTCTTTAACTCTTTTACAAGCTTTTCAAATAGGGGGAGAATACTAGTTGAATCGAGTCAAACAATTAAGCTATTACAATCATTTACTGTGTATGCTGGTTTATTAGACAAACATTAAGTGTTGAACTCGTAACAAGCCCTCACAAAGTCTTACCGTTAATGTACGAACAACGTGGTAGGTTTGAATGGATCCGTTTGGGTGTGACTAACCCCATGGGGCACAATATTGACCGGATGTCATAACCCGTTAAACTCTGACCTAACTTGCTGTGTGTATGAGACACAGCGGAGGCAAGGACAAACAAGTCTAGTTCGGTAGTGACGCACTGACACTTGGAGCCTAAGGCTCGGTACTAACATTTTAATAAACAGCATGACACACGTTTTACTTACTATACGTATATATCAAAACCTGTGAACTCACCAACCATTGTGTTGACACTTTTTCTAAACTTGTATTCTTAGGTAACTGACAGGGTCGTGGATATCAGGAATGCACGTTAAGGGATGAGCTCTAGGAAACCTCATGCATTTCTGTTTATCTTTTGAAAACAATTTCATTTGGTTTATGTATTAAACAATGTTTTGTCTGACAATTTAGTTTCCGATGTTTAAACAAATATTTTCCGCTTCATGTATCAAATTTGTTATATTTTTCCGCTGCTATAACATATTATCCCGCTGCAAACTATTTTGCTAAGTGTATGTCAAACATCGTATTTGCAACGCATATAGAGTTGTTCTATATGACCATGAGCTATGATTCTGGCCACGTCACACCCATGTGGATTGACACCACGAGTGGAAATTTCGGGGTGTGACAGTTTCGCGTTAAAATGTCGGTCCTTCGTAATTTCCGAAACAAAACGACTCGGTTTACAAAATAAGATTTATAAAATTATTTTAAGTGGTTATTCCTAGTAAATTAACTAAATATCTTTCGTTTATTTTAAATTTTCAAAAATATTAAATATACTGTTTAAAATCGAATCGTACAGTCGTCGCGCGTATTCATTCGAATCGTCAGCCGTACGAACATGACGATAGCTATACTTTTCAATATTGTTTTCTAATTATAGGATATCATTCAGAACGTTAAACTTTCATATTTATTCGTACAGATCGTCACCTATACGAATAATCCGTCGATTTAGCATTCACGTAACGACATCCGTGTTGTTTTGTTCCGTATAGCCTCACATGTGTTTATAAATAATAAAATCCTAACAAATAATCACATGATGGTTCTGTTTTGCTAGACAATTAACTGACTGATGAACCATGATTTAGAACTTTGTTTTCTAAACTGTTTACGAATTTTGTTCTCTGATAACACAAAATGATTATGATATATGATATGAATATGAAATTCACTGAAATGCATATAGTTTGTACCTGGTTATTGTTCATGGCACTGTTGAGATCACTGTTCCGGTACGATTTCGGCACTTAAGTTACACTAGGCATCCTTATTAAGGGAACGTCTAGTAGTTAAAACAATTGTGTACTTGGAGATTTAGTTCTAGAACTATAAAGTTATATCATATGGTGGAGCTAATAAAAATTCACATGATATGTTCATGATGAATTAAATTCATGGGTAGTCAAAAGGTGGTAGCTCAACATTATCTAAAACAGGTTGGCAAAATAGTTAAGATCTTGAAATGGATAATGTGAAACATATACCTGAGTAGCAAAGATGATGAGTAATAACAAGTGAGATAACATATACAATGAGGTCACATAAGCCATATAACATTTGAGTGGAAAAAGGGTTAATGTGCATCACTTTCGGATAGATGCATTGGTTTACCTCATAGGTAAACCTTTACCCTACTCATGGTAAAGCTACATTATTCTTAGGTAGTTTCCTCAAACAATTAAAACACACACTGAGATTTTGGAAATAGACCTATAGGTGATGTGTCGGGTATAAGGTCATACATGCATGACCTAGGACATGATATATGGGACCTAAAGGTTGAGATCGAATGATCGAAATCTATAGATGCGAGAACAACATGAGACACTTCTAAAGGAGTATGACCAAAGAGCTATGGTTAGTACACCAAGCTTCCATCCTATACTCCTAGTAGATACCAAAACATACGCGTATATGATACCTGCATGATCAGTTCCGCTCACAGTTTCCATGACTTAAAGATTGTGATAGCGACCACTCACCATGGTATGAGTTTTCCTGAAGATTTCCATCTTCTAACTGAAATAGTCGATAAACTCGTAAACCTTGCAGCAACCGCAAAAAATTCTTCGGAATTTACGTGAACTGTAGAGTCAATCACTATCCGAAGAGGGATGGTCAAGGCAATTGGGAAACATAAAATTCTAAAGTATGTGAACTAAACTAATCCAGTCACAATTTGTGAAAATGGAACCAAAGTTTATATCTCACAGCCATAATACTCTAGCTATCATAATAGCATTAACAGAGTATTCGCATTAGAATATTGCACGCTTATAAATAACATTAGAACCTCTACATTTGTTGGAACAACTCGAAATACCATAACGAAAGTGTACACGAGTAGCTATGGATTTTAACTATCAAGCTACCTCACACTTTCAGTAGATCTGAGGTTTATTGGGTCTCCATAAACAGTAAATCAGGTCTACTCATTTCTTAACTATACACAAAGCCTAGGCTCATTGAGGAACCTCGAACATTACGAATCGTACAGTCGAGAGACTAAAAACGAAATCGTATTCCATCGTAAAGGCTCGATGAAACTCCAAACGCAAACCCGAGATAACTTGGGAGCCTGAGGAACACATGAGATCAAAAACATTTCCACCTGTATAAAGAAAAAGTACTACCCGACAATGATGCTTAAATTTCGGGACAAAATTTCTTTAGCAAGGGTAGATTGTGACAACTAGTACCGGACCGTCCAGTAAATCTGTACGATAAATGTACTTACACCTAAAACTATGTGTGAATGCTAGGTGATAAACAGTGTGTGATAACAATTCAGTGTAACCAATTAACAGTTGTATCTATTTCGATGAAAATCGAAATATAAATATACAACAACACAAAGTGAAATAACAGTTGTGAGAAACAAACGACAAATACAGTCGGTTGTGATCAGATATCCACGAATAACAGGAACCAGATGGCCGACAATTCAATAAGAAAACAATGTGAATTAAATTATAACAGGGTGAAAACAGTTGGGTTTAGTTGAGTCCGTCTGTGAGAATGTTCAATTCAAAACAACAACTCAGTATCGTTTACGAATAATAAACTGACAGTGTGTTTGCGTGGGTGACGATTCACACAAACATATCTGTGAGTTTATCGTTCTGAACGACAACTGAAAAATAGAAAACTCAATCAGAAAGTGAAACGTATGATCGTGTTCGTACAGTTAGCGCTCTGTACGAAACACGCGTGTAAGTTGTGTTTTCTGACAAAACGACGGAAAATAAACAATTATGAACTTTAAAATAATAAAAATAAAATAAAAATAATATTTATTAGGAATTTCAACCTAAAAAGTTTTAAGTTAAATTATTTTTATAAAATTATACGTAATTAATGTTAAGTAACGAAACGACACGAATTAACGTAACCGATCGAAGCCGAACACGCGGGTAAACACCCGAGGTATAAAACCCCACTCACTTCTTCTTCTCCTTCATTTTTTCAGCAGAAAATTATCTCTCTCTCTCACTCAAAATTCGTTCTCTCTATACTCTCTCTAGTTTCTCACACACTCCACCATAGCAAACGATCACCAAATTTCGCATTCTTGGTGTCTAAACGACCATCTCAATGAGTAGAACAAGGAAGTACAAAGGATCTAACCCAAAACGAGCTCATTTGGACGGAATTCTAGAGAGAAGTTGCGGCTGGAAGTGGGTTTTCATCTTCTTTGAGGTATGAACTTAGTAACCAGTTTTTAGCCTTCAAAGCACTTAGATTCTGCACAAGAATGGGTTAGGAACATCAGAAACATATTAGTTTGTTGTTTGGAGGGATGAAGATGGTTGTATGTGGTTGGGAAGAACAAGATCGAAATAGGAACAACCCGGATTAGTGTCAATGGTCTGCATATGCAGCCCACTAAACCCACGATGCTCTTGTTCAGTCCCAACTCCATCGATACTAACCCCTAGATGGGATCCGAAGGTTAATTCACAGGCACCCGCTGTAATTCCCATGGTTTTTCAATTTTCTATTTGAATTATAGTTATATTCATACATATTAATACAAAGTTTATAACATGCTTTGGATAGTTGTATTCGTAGTTTTGACATAATATAGCTTTCCAATGGCTATTTAGCCAACATTTCCTCAACCTTGAACTAAAATTTTGGACCACCCAAATCCTCTACATATAATAGTATACTAAGAAGAAACTAAATTCAAACGGTGCATAAAACCGAGCCCAAACGAAGCAAGAATCACAAACAAAAGTTTGAGAAAGTAACCCTTGATTCATGCAAAGATCCAATGCTTAAACCCAATTCTCGAAACCATGAATGTTGAATTACTTTCTTCCATATGATAGTACTCTGAAAACGATGAGCGTGGGCGAAAACTGTGCGCAAAAACGGAGTTATAATGAAGCGGGAATCGCGAAAACAAGTTTGATGTTTGTTGACCGTTGCCAGACGCGAATTCTTCCTAAAACCCATCCCACATCGCCCAAGAAACCAATTTATCTCCACTTTAAACACCTATAAATATCCTTGCTTAGCCCCTTATATCTTTACAACTCCTAGTTGAGTATAAACAAGTAGAATAACCAAATTTTGGTGGTTCTACAAGCGCAACACCCATTGGGATGTTGAATGTAGTAGTTTTATTTTTTGCTGTTGGCGAGGAGGTGCTGCACTTTGAGACCGTCTCGTCTTTAAAGCTTCTTTGAGGTAATTTCTTTTTCATTTTCTTCTTTTCATTATTCATTTATTTAGTTTTTCCTAGTCTAAGTAGTTGAGCTTAATTTATTAGTTGGCGGCATTAGGCTCGTTAAGCCAACGAGTCCGGCCTATGATGTCTGTTCATTTAGCTATGCCTAGCATAATGTTTACACATCCTCGTTGCATTCGGTTGACTAGGTTGAACCACGTTTGCATTCGGATCTTATACTTGATCCTTTGAGCTGCTGTCTGGTCACGCACGTTCAATCCTCAGGGCATCCAGTTTGATACAACTGTTGATCTTGATTTTTCTTCATTATACTAGTTTCCTTGAGCACCATTAATGTGAGTTTCTTCAAACTCCCTTTTACATTTTTGTTTTGGGATGCTACACTGTCTTATTCAAAACTTTATTCATTCTATTATTCATTCAATCTATGATGCAAGCCTTAGACCTAGTTAGCTTTATGTGTTAAATGCTAAGCTTATGCAATGTGTTGATTCTATGTGTGATTCTATGTATGTTGCCAGTCAAGCAAACTAGTATTTAGTAGCCTAAGATGTGTTAGATACCATCTTTGCATTGTGTAATCCCCAGGATTTTCGATTTTCATTCAAGCTTTGTAATCGTATCAAATTCGAAATAAATAAAAGTTTGGGATATTCTTTGAACATTTAACTCATGAATTTGTAGTTAATCAAATGTTTATTAATAAAATATAATCAAAGTCTTGATAAATTCATTTTATAAAAGAATTATAATTTTTATAAGGTTATAATAAAATAAAAGCATTTTATTTTGTAAATAACCTATTCTTAAAAGTTATAAAGAATATATACATAACTAATATGTGTACACTAATAATAATAATAATAATAATAATAATAATAATAATAATCATAATAATAATCACAATCATAATAATAATCACAATCATAATAATAATCATAATAATAATGATAATAATAATCATAATAATAATCATAATAATAATAATAATAATAATAATAATAATAATAATAACAATAATAATAACAATAATAATACTAATAATAGTAATAAAAATAATAATAATAATAATAATAATAATAATAATAATAATAATCATAATCATAATCATAATCATAATCATAATCATAATAATAATAATAATAATAATAATAATAATAACAATAATAACAATCATAATAATAATAATAATAATAATAATAATCATAATCATAATAATAATAATAATAATAATAATAATCATAATAATAATAATAATCATAATAATAATAATAATACTAATAATCATAATAATAATAATCATAATAATCATAATAATCATAAAAATAAGCATAAGAATAACAATAACAATAACAATAATAGTAATAATAATAGTACTAATAATAGTAACAAATAATAATAATAATAATAATAATAATAATCATAATCATAATCATAATCATAATCATAATCATAATAATCATAATAATCGTAATCATAATCGTAATCGTAATCGTAATCGTAATCGTAATCGTAATCGTAATCGTAATCGTAATAATAATAATAATAATAATAATAATAATAATAATAATAATAATAATACTACTAATAGTAATAAATAATAATAACAACAATAACAATAATAACAATAACAACAATAACAATAAGAACAATAACAAGAATAATAATAATAATAATAGTAATAATAGTAATAAATAATAATAATAATAATAATAATAATAATAATAAGCATAACAATAACAATAACAATAACAATAACAATAAATAATAATAATAATAATAATCATAATCATAATCATAATCATAATCATAATCATAACTAATGATAATCATAACCATAATCATAATCATAATCATAATAATTATAAATCATAATAATAATCATAATCATAATCATCATCATCATCATCATCATCATCATCACGATTACGATTACGATTACGATTACGATTACGATTACGATTACGATTACGATTACGATTACGATTGACGATTGACGATGACGATGATGATGATGATGATGATGATGATGATGATTATGATTATGATTATGATTATGATTATTAGTATTTACTATTATCACTATTATCACTATTATCACTATCAGTATCAGTATCAGTATCGTGATCGTGATCGTGATCGTGATCGTGATCGTGATCGTGATCGCGGTCGTGATCGTGGTCGTGGTCGTGGTCGTGGTCGTGATCGTGGTCGTGATCGTGGTCGTGATCGTGATCGTGATCGTGATCGTGATCGTCGATCGTTATCGTGATCGTTATCGTTATCGTTATCGTTATCGTTATCGTTATCGTTATCGTTATCGTTATATACATCTTAATGTGTAATGTTGGGGTACTTCTTTCTTTTCAGATCAAGAGATATAATATTTTGTTGGAATTGTAGTTCAGTTGGTAATTGAGCGATGCTTCAAAATATAAGCTCACAGCCTCACGCCTTCGAATCCCACTACTCATGAATTCTTATCAATTTTTTCTTAATAGGGAACTCTTACTAAAGCTAGACTCTATATTGCTCTCACAGTGTGTCCGTTTCTTTTTCTTTAATAAAGATAATTTTTTTGGAATTTAACCATGATCTTTTGTATAATATAATTATTAAATAATAACTAAATTACAAGTTTGTTTCGTTAAAGTTATTCATGGCTTTTTTCCCAATAAAATATTACATGTTTCATTTGTTATTATATTGTTTACTTTTTTTCTGATAGTTTATTTTTTTTAAGTTAAATGATTTAAATTGAATAGTATGAACTATGAAACTTTATTAGTATATAGTGATTAATAGTTTTCAACTTAACTTATTTTTTGGTTGAAATTCAACAAATTGGAAATTAGAAGTCTTGTAATGAGACTAACATCGATATCAACTTAAAAACATCTCACCATTTTACAAATGTTTTTTTTATATATGTTTCGATCTACAAAATTGCGTCGCTGTAACTTTATACATTTGTTTTATATATATATGGTGCAACGGATTTTGATTTTTCTTTAATTTTTTTCCAATTAAATTATTTAAACTCATATACTGTAACATATATGGCACAATATTGTAATATATTACATTTATTTTTTATTTATATACAACAACATAATGACACAATAAAGTTGTTTATGATAGTCATAGCTGATCAATAGTAACTTCATATGTTTCTTTTAATCAAACCATATGTTGCAATAGACGAGTAGTAATCTTACCGCCCGTGGCAACGTGCGGCAACTTTTCTGAGTTTTTTTCCAAATAAGTGCAGTTGTAAAAAATATTTACCAAAAAGATGTAGTTGAAAACTTATTTACCAAAATGGGTGTAGTTGAAAACTTATTTACCAAAATATTTCGACCGGCCCAAAAAACGCTTGTGAAACCACTCTCAAGGGAACTGGCCGATTGAGCCGGTTCATCGGTTGGACCGGGAATTGGTTCACTGGTCAGATTTCAAGTTTTTTTAACTAAAATTCAAAGAATTAAACATTAAAATCAAACCTTGTATTTTTTTTACATGATTATGTTTGTTTGAACATTAATTATGTTTGTTTAAATATGTTTATAATTATATAATTTTTTTGGAATTTTTTATATATTTATTATGTCATCATGTTCTTGAATCCGGTCCGACAAGTAATCAGTAAGAGGTCTGATTCTGAAAACATTACTTTCAATACACTTCTTGTTAACTAAGGGAGCTTCTTGACAATATAGGAAAGCCAAGGATGTTGGTTGTAAACTTACATCCCAAAGCCGGACATTTGAACCTGCACCAAATGCTTGCCAAATTTGATTTTGTTTTCCGTCATGTACGAGTAAGGTGGTGTTTGTTTTTTCAGAGGTAAAACATCTGCAGTCTGCGGACCACGTCGGCAGAGGTCTTTTGCAGAAGAGGTGTACCAAAAATCTGCAAGAAGAGATTTTAAGAGGGTTTGTTTTTAACCACTTCAAAACTCTTCTCCACTTCCCTCTTCCCCCTAAGCAGACAAAAAAAAAAAAACCAGCCTTGAATCCAACCCACCGATGAAACACGACCACCTGTACCACTGTCATCATCACTGACCGGAGCAGCGACGGAGCATCGGTGGTCACAACAAGCGACGGAGCAACGGTGGAGGGGGCGATCAATCTAAATCAGCAACGGCTGTGGAGGGGCTGGCGGTGGAGGGCTAGAGATCAAAGACTACGACCTCCAAATCAGCATCTCTGTCACAACCATGGTGAGATCTAAACAAGTTAGGTCACGATCGATCTAAAAAAATTAGGTCACGATCGACTGTAAAGGAGGCAGCGGCGGGAGGCATGGCTGTGGAGGGGTCGGCGGTGGGGGCCGGCGGCTGTGGGGGCCGGCGGCAGTGGGAGCGTGGATGTGGAGGTGCTGGTCGTCGGTTCGTACGTGGGAAGAAGATCAATTGATTTTGGGTGGGAAGAAGAGGCTGGAAGAGGTTAGAAGATGTTGGTTCACGTCTGCGCCAAGAAAAGGCTGGCAGACGTTTTTTAATGAAATGTCTTTGATAAAACAAACAGCCTGCAGACTTCTAACCTCTTCCCGCGTCTGCGCGGCGCAGACATAAGAGGTTAGAAGAGGTTTTTTAGAAAAAACAAACACCCCCTAAAACTTTGACAATTGGAGGACATCACAATTCAAAACTCACTTCTAAAAATTTTCGTTATTGTTTTATACAAATATTGTTTTCAAAAAAAGATTACACCAATAAATACATATCTTAATTAGAGTAATTACAACTCGTTATGTTGTAAAATTTTACCTTATTTTTAAAACATTTGTAAATTTTATATACATTGTTTTTTTATAAAAATTACACCGTTAATATAATTATATTTTTATCTTTAATTCAATTATATTTTCATCATTTATTAAAAGTGTTCAAAATTACACTAATGTACACCAGTTGAAAAAAATTATCTCATTTTGAAAAATACTTCTATATTAAAAAATCCCTCACTTTTAAAAATCCTCATAAACCTTTTATACATATGTTGTTCTTATGTAAAAATTCCACTGCTAAATACAAATTGTTGCATTGATGTAATTACAGCTCGTTATGTATTGTTGTACTAATATAGTTTGTATTTATGTTATAGTTTGTTACATTAATTTATATTGATGTTACAACTCGTACATTGATCTCACTCTATCTTGTATTGATGTAAATTTATTTAGTGGCCTAATTTTTATTAAAAAAGAATTGTAGTATATGCTAAAGATGAGGGATTTTTTCAACAAAAAAAAAGTTGATGATTTTTTAAAAACAAGTGAAAATTATTGTAGCAATATTACTATTTGTTACGCTTGTGTGAGTACAAACATATGAAAAACTTTGACATGACTATAATCGTAGTAAAGGGAAATATACAACAAATTTAACAGTTTAATTATTCTAAAAAAATAAAATAGTATAAAAAATTAATTTGTGTAAAAATCATGAGGGAATTTTTGATTTAAAAAAAAAAGAAAATAGAGGGTGTTTTAAGAGTAAGATAGAGTCGTACTTTTATTAAACATGATTTTTTACAAGAAGATAAACGAATAAAATAGTTTTTTCTATTAAAAAAATAGTTTATGACACGTGATACTATCTTGTTTGATTTTGAAATTTTCAACCGTTGGATGGGGAAACCTCATTTTAGTCATAATACTGTGAAAATAAAGTAAAAATCATGTAAAAAAAGTTTTTTTGAATATTTATTACAGGTTTGTAACACTATTAGGCACATTTTTATAAAAAAAAATCAAAAAGACGCTGAGTAAATATTTAAAAAAAATATTTTATAAACCCATATAAAACATACGTAACGTTGTGTCAGATCTGACGAAATTCTTTATATGTTTTGTTACATATGTTTTACATGATTTTATAAAATATTTTTTTTTAATATCTAGTCGGCGCTTTTTTGATTTTCTTATAAAAACGTACCCACTAGTGTTACAAACCTGTAAAAAATCATTTAAAAAAAAGGTTTTTTTAAATAATTTTTGCCTTGTTTTCATGTTTTTTTCACGAAGAAGTGGTTTCAAATTGTCTTTTCTCTCTCTATATATATATATATATATATATATATATATATATATTATGGGTTGCTTAACATTTATTTTAGAGTAAATTACAAAAATCATCCTTTATGTATGTAAAAATTTTCAGATTTTATCTTTAAACTTTAATAGTTACACAAGTCATCCTTTACTTTTATGTTTTGTAACATTTAAGTTCTTTTCCTCTAAACAAAGTTAACTTTACTAGTTAATTTTTCTAAAATGACTATTTTGCACCTAATAATAGAGGATGAAATATGTAACTATTTATAAAGTTATAGGATGTTTTCTTAGTTTACTAATTTTATTAATTCATGTTATTTTATTTTTTTTGGCTTTTCTTTTTTCTTTTACATTTAATTGTTTTAAATATTTTATTTTTTTTAAATTAGTACTTAGTTTACTAGTTTAGTTATTATATAACTAAAATATTATTTATATGTTTTTATTATATATTTAATTCCGTTTATTTAGTTTTTTATTATTTTTTCATATTTATAATTTAACTATTCAAATTAATTATCATTTAATTTACAAAAACAAAGAATTAGGAAGCCAAAACCAACTAATTTACAAAAAACAAAACGAGACATAGACCGTGGCTACAGATTACCATATACAAAAATGCAAGAGGGATTGGAGAGAGGAGGTGGATGTCGTGTGAAGATGCTCTTTTGATTGGTCGAATCATATCTATGGATTCTGTGGACCTTTTAATCAATGTTGTCAGAACCGGATCGGGTGGTCGACCGGCCCAAAAAACACTTGTGAACCGCTCTCAAGGGAACTGGCCGATTGAGCCGGTTCATCGGTTGGACTGGGAATTGGTTCATTGGTCGGACCAGATTTCAAGTTTTTTTAACTAAAATTCAAAGAATTAAACATTAAAATCAAACCTTGTATTTTTTTTACATAATTATGTTTGTTTGAACATTAATTATGTTTGTTTAGGAAAACATTACTTTCAATACAGTAAGAGGTCCGGTTCTGAAAACATTACTTTCAATACACTTCTTGTTAGGAAAGCCAAGGGTGTTGGGTGTAAACTTACATCCCAAAGCCGGACATTTGAACCTGCACCAAATGCTTGCCAAATTTGATTTTGTTTTCCGTTATGTACGAGTAAAACTTTGACAATTGGAGGACAGTTTTTTTCCATAAACTCATAAAAATATTATTTTATAAAAAAGGGCTAGGTTGTTTTCCATCTTTTCTAGTTATTATTATTTTATAAAAAAGAAAACGAGCATATCTGAAAAGACATATACGCCCTTTTGTCTCGTAGCTTCTTACCCATAAACTCATAAAGGGATCTCGAAACACCCTCAAACCGTATCCAACGGAAGAAAAATCACCGACGTCAACGACAATATATTAAATTCTCTCTTTTATTTAACATTAATAATTTAAACAATTAAATTATATAAGTAGATATACAATATAATTTTTTTTTATTTTAATAATTTATTATTTATATCACATAATTATTTTTCAATTGTTAAATTTTAGTTAGTAATTCGTGTTATTTAATATAATTTTTTGAATCAACCCGTGTAGTATACGGATGACTAACCTATTTTATAAATAAATTAGTGTTCTTTTAATACGATATAAATGGCCTTCAATAGTTGTGATAACATGATGTAATCGAAATTATAGAAACTCATTACTTTGATCCGTCCTCTGCAAAATTCCAATTCAAAACCCTAGAAAAACTTATTTATAAAAAAGAAAACTAGCATATCTGAAAAGACAGATATGCCCTTTTGTCTCTTAGCTTCTTACCCATAAAACTCAAAAGGGATCTCCAAAGTCCAAACACCGCTCAAATCGTATCCAACGGAAGAACGTCAACGAGAAAAAAAAATGGCCGCCGCAGCACCCCCACCACCACCAACCGCCACCGCGGAGCTCAACATGAACCTCCCAACCAACTACCCACTCTTCACCCGGATCCGCCTTGCCGGAAAACCCGACGTCTCCGCCATCCACAAAATGATCCACCAGATGGCGGTGTTTGAACGCCTCTCCGACCAATGCTCCGCCACCGAACCATCACTCTCCGCCACTCTTTTCTCCAACAACACCCCCTTCGAATCCGTCACCGTCTTCCTCATCGAAGTCTCCACAACCCCATTTCCATCATCCGTCTCTCACCACCCCAAATTCACACCGATCCACATGACCCTGAATCTCGATTGCCCTATCTCCGATCCCGATATGGAGACCTTCAAGTCGTCAAAAACGGAGGATGCTATCATCATTGCTGGTTTTGTGCTGTTTTTCCCCAATTACTCGACGTTTTTGGCAAAACCCGGGTTTTACATCGAGGATCTGTTCGTGAGGGAGTGTTACCGGAGGAAGGGGTTGGGGAAGATGATGTTGTCGGCGGTGGCGAAACAGGCAGTGGCGATGGGGTACGGGAGGGTGGAGTGGGTTGTGTTGGATTGGAATATGAATGCGATTAAGTTTTACGAGCAGATGGGGGCTAATGTTATGCAGGAGTGGAGGGTTTGTAGGCTCACTGGTGATGCTCTTCAAGGTTACGCTGCTACCTCGGGTACCCATGATCTTGATTTGATCTGATTTTGTTGTATTTTTAAGATTGTTTGACTGTTTGGATACTTTGGAAGAGATAAATGGATTAGGGTCTACTGGTAAATATGACTTGGAAAAATCGTTGGGTTGGGTTGGGTTGGGTTGGGTTGGGTCGGGACGGGCGCAGGTTAGGAGAATTTTAAGCAAAATTAGTTCGGGTCTAAATGGATTGTTTTTAAAAAACATCAGTTAAGTTTAACTTAAGATGTGTTATAGGTAAACAAATAGTCTATGTGGATAATTTTTAGTGATTTTGTCATCAAATATGTTATTAATTATAATCAAATGTTTGAATTCATTGCATTTACATACTTTTTTTGTTACACATCTTGACCAGTATTGTGTTTAAGTGCTGCCCATCCTAACCCATTCAATATTATAATGTTACCAATTTTAACCCATCATATTACAATTGTTTACCCAAACCAAACCATTTCTTTTAACATGGGTAAAAATTGTCACCTCTACTGGTAAACGTATATTTGCCCCTAAGTACCATGCTAGGCCTGAGAACGAACCGAACGAACAAGTACATGCTCGTGCTCTTTCTAGAACATGAACACTTAGGGTTGTAAACGAACTAAATGAGACAGTGTTTGTGTTCGTTCATTTAGGTTTAGGCGAACAAACAAACAGTTCGTGAACATAGAAACGACCAACATTTCATGTTCGTTTGTTAAGAAAAATATTATATTCATGTTCATTTGTGTCTGTTCGTTAACTTCACAAACAAACAAAAACGAATACTAAATATTTAAAAAGTAAAAACATTTTTAATCCCAAACATACATCATATATCTAATACTTCAACATAAACATCTAGTTCTAATTAAGAAAAAACAAGATCTAATACCTAAAAACCGTAAATATCCCAAAATAATATCTTAGCTTCAAATTCTTCATATCATCAAATCTCGAACTATAAATAAATTCATTCATCTCCACTTTACCATTTAAATGTCATCTTGAGATAATTAATAGAAACAACATCAAGTCAAACAAAACAACTTTACACAACTAGTTCACTTTCTTCAAGGCAGCTCAACATATACCCATCATCATTTTCCTACTTGTAAAAAAGAAAATATATCAACAAGAATAATACAACAAACAATTATTAGTTGAATGTATAACAAAATTACCGTGTTCTTTTTGTGCACTACATAGTAATGATTATACCAATTATCTCCACATATGTACCAACTTAATTCCCAAAGAAGAACGATGTGGATCAATAACCCTCCTACCAGCACTAAAAGCTGACTCTGAAGCAACAATGGTGATTGGGATAGGGGATAGCTAAGATATCAGCAGCTATTTTAGATAAAATTCTATACTTGAGTTTGTTCTCCTTACACCATCCAACACATCAAAATGTATACCTTCTTCCTCAATATAAAACCCCTTCTTCCAAATAAGTGACTAATTCCGATTTTACACTTTCAACACAATCGACACTTCTAATATTTTGGTGGTACTTAGCACTGCTAGTCTTGATATCCTTACTAAATCGAGAAGCCATAAAGGTAGAACCACTTTCACTTCAATTTCCACTCCTACTCGAACCACTCACATCATTTGCACTCTTAGAATAATCAATATTAGACTCTGTGACTCTCAAAATATTTCTTAAACAATTCATCTGAAGTATTAGAACAAATGAGCTTAAAAACAAATTCGATTAAGTTCATCTTATGCCGAGGATCCAAAACAGCACCAACTCGCATCAACAAATTACATGAACATTAGTATTTGTTAAATTTAATTTTCTTCACCTCAACCATATATTTCATTCAATCATCCTCATTCAAAGTCGCATAATCTAATGTTTCTTTTTTCACATATAACCTTTTTTCCGTTCGTAATGTTAATTTTTTGACCCAAAGATTATTTATTAAGCATCAATTTCGTTCCCCCTTGCTTCAAAAAATTAACATGTATTGAGGGTCTCGTAAATGCCCACCCTCTCAAAATAATGTCACACTTAATACCTGAAATCAACTTAGTTGCCTTATTGAAAACTACTAAAAAATGAGCAAACATAACTTTTTTCCAATCACCAACACTTGGCAAAGTCTTGTATGATGGTTTCGGTCGGCATTATTCACAAAAAACTTCTCTAAACTCCAAGGCTGTAGACAACAGAGCATATGTGGCATTCCAACGAGTAGTAACATCCAAGATTAAATTATTTTTGAGTTATTTAATTGCTTATAAATCTCACTAAAAAGATGCAATCGACCTGGAGAGACAGTCACATGTTTCATGCTCTTGCGAACATTGTGAATTATATGTTTAATTTCTAGTAAACCAACATGTACTAACAAGTTATGAATATGTGCACAACACCGCACATGAAACATCTTTTCACCAAGAGGAATCTTTTTTTGAAGATTCAAGTTTTCCTTTAACTTTTCAGCCGCCACTTCATTTGTTCTTGCATTGTCAACCGTTAAAGAAGCCACTTTTGTCTCAGTTTTCCTTTCTTTCATACACTTGAAATGGCAGTTATAAATACAAACACTAGAATATGGCGGAGGTACATCAACAAAATTCAATATGCATCTATGTAGCTTAAAATCTACGTCTACAAAGTGGCATGTCACCACCATGTAATGAATATTTAGTTGACCTTTTTCAAATGTAATTTGGGCAAAATTGATTGATGTGCCTGCGCATTGGTGTGGTTGTTCCATCCTTAAATTTCTTGACTTTCTCTCCACAATGAATGCATTCAAGCATTTGAGTTCCATTATCAAAAGTTATCTTACAAAAATGTTCCAAGTGACTAAAATTTTCTTTCGTTTATTTTTTGTGAATGACTCTTGTTCTTCACAATTTGCAGCATTTGCTTGTTCTACACAAGCAATTATGTAATGTGCAGGTTCATTGGCTTCTTTATCAATAATTACAACATTTGGATTGTTTTTCATTGTTGAAGCGTGAGCACTTGACTGAAATTATTAAGATTCAAATGGTGAACATATCTCTAAATATTGATCTTCATTAGAGAGAAATGGACCACTACAAGAATCATCAGATGTCTGCAAATAAAAATAAAACATGAATAAAACAAAATGTGTTAAAAAAAACCAACTTATTTGAGCAAAATCACTCCAACATAAAACAAAATGATATTAGTTAAATCAAATAGTAAAAGTTGTTAGATTTAGAACCAATGAAACTAACATAGTAATACATATTCATAACAAAAGCCAATCAAACCGACGGGTTAATTAGAACCCAAACAATACAGAATACATGTACATGTTAGCCTAATTATTTAGAACCCAACTAGTTATATATATTAGCCTAATTATTTAGAACCCAAATAATCAATAAAACAGGTTCATAATAAACCCTTAGACACAATCAACCCTAAACAAACACTGTTGAACATATTTGACGGAGAGATGGGGAAGAAAATTATGTGAGTGAACCTAAATCAGTTAATGCAACTGAAGACGATGACCGGAGGAGGCAGCGACAGAGTCGATGGTGGCAGAGGAGGCGGATGTGGAGTCGACGAAGACATAATGATGTATTGATGTGTACTAGGTATGTTCATGTTCGCTCACTTATTAAATAAACGAACATAAACGAATTTTTCTCCAAATCGTTCACTGTTTAGTTCAATCACATGCTTACTTATACAAAATAAATGAACACCAATACCTAATTCACATACTACTGTATTGCAACTTACAGTGATGTGGGATCTCAAATGAAAAAAAAATTACATAAGCACATAAGATAACATACTCTTGTACTTGTAAAATAAATATTTCAAAAAAAAATATTTGGGCTGTTCTTGACGGAGTTATTTGGGTTAGTACAATAAGAGTGAGTTATTATTTGATGTGAATCATATATGTGTGTGTAAGGGAAAGTCCCAAAGAAAACCTTTATTATAGAGAAAAACCAGTAAAATTAACCACAATCATTATCGATTAATTTTTTTTTAAAATTTTTTCTTTTTTATATCTTTATATTGTAAGTTAAAAAATGTAAAGAAAAACAAAAAATTAAAAAATTATGTATTTTATATTATTACATATATGTAACTTGTTCATCATATATACGAGTTACGTATATGTAACTTTATATGAATGACATGCGAAAATTTTTGAGTTACATATACGTAATTTCATGATATATATATCTTTATTAAAAAATTTGTGTGTAGCATAATTAACCTTATAATAAAAATTATGAAAAAAAATTGAAAATTTATTTCTTGGTATGACTTTTTTGGTTTTCTTCAAAATAAAGAGTTTTGTATATTAACCATCATATATATATATATATAGGGAAGTATTCAAATAATAACCCACTCTTAGAGCGATAACCCATTAACTTTGCCAAAACGAAGCCGAATCTTAAATTTTTTTTTTTGAACATCATTGTAACACAATTAGAACACTATGTTCTTTTATGAGTTTGTGAAAATTCATAACCGTTTAAGAGATATCATCGTTGTAAGTTTTTGACTTACAGCACTGTAACTGTTTTTGTCAAAAACTTACAACGATGATATCTCTTAAACGGTTATGAATTTTCACAAACTCATAAAAGAACATAGTGTTCTAATTGTATTACAATGATGTTAAAAAAAATTCAAGATTTGGCTTCGTTTTGGCAAAGTTAATGGGTTATCGCTCTAGAGTGGGTTATTATTTGATCTCAATCCTATATATATATATATATATATATATATATATATATGATTTGGTTCAAATAATAACTTTCTTAATTGTGGCTACCCAATAACTTTGACAAAAAATACCCGAATCTTTGTTTTTTTTTTCATTGTTTTTACTATACATATTTAGGGGTTTTTTTTTTGTGTTTTTGCTAATTCATAAGGTAAATCGAATTTGCACTAGTGTAAAAGTTTGGTCGGTTTATAAATGTTACTAAAATTGCCAAACTTTTACACTAGTGCAAATTCGATTTGTCTTGTGAATTAGCGAAAACACAAAAAAGAAAACCCCCTAAATATGTATAATAAAAACCATGAAAAAACCCCCCCCAAAAGATTCGGGTATTTTTTGTCAAAATTATTGGGTTACCACAATTAAGGTGAGTTAACAATAGAATCATCACACACACACATATATATGTATATGTGTGTATATATATATATATATATACACACACATATACATATATTAATGGAGTTCAAAAGCTATGAAGACCAAAAGCATTTGAAATAGAGCATGACGTTGAAATTTATTAGACCATTGTAATATATCATGGCTTTGTCTAACAAATCATCACCTTTAGGACTATGTTACTTTGATAATGGTTGACTTTTGGATTATGATTTTTGACTTTGGAAATGTGGATTTGAAAAGGGTTATGATCTTTTGCATCATCATATTAACCGTTCTCTATTGTTTTTTATTAAACCAAGAAACTGTAAAAACCAAACTGTGAAACTGTCAATACCAGTCGGTTTGGTTTACCCAACTTACGTGATCGGTTTGGTTTGTCATTTTTTGAAACCGCAGTTCGGGGTTTGGTTCTAAATTTTTGCAACACCGACTAAACCGCACCGTGACGTCCCTAGTATCCACTAGGATTGGTCTGCTTCTTGACCATTATCACTCATGCAATAAGCATGTCATGAGCCGATTTAAGAAAACCAATGAACCATATTGAAACAAGCAAAATTGGCATGGTTGGTTGATCTTGTATGTCGTTGTCTCACTATCGTCCAGTGATTTCTAGTTTTTTACAACACTAATTTAAACTAAGCTTATAATGATTATATATAAACCCAAGCTTGAGCGATCGAGTAGATCGTGATTCCTGAAGAATATATCTATCTATACTATATAATAAAATAATAGCAATTTTGTCACTTGTTACCTTCTTACATCACTTTTGTCACTTGTTAATTCTTTATTATCCATTTAATTCTCCCTCTTATTAAATAAATATATTATATCTCTTATAAAATAAATTATTTCTATTATTAAATAATTATTATAATACTAATGACTAATATTTTATTTATCTTTTTATTAGAAAACACGCTTAAAAAAAATTATAAAATATGAAATTTTCTAAAATCAAAATTTTTTAAAACAAGAAATATTTTAATATTCAAAAACCAAAATTTTTATATTCTTTATTTATAAAAGTTAGTGCAAACTGAAGTTTTTAACATCGGCTATTTTAAATATATCAATTGTTACACATCAAAAGTTCATATATTATTTGTATAGTGATTAAAGTTTTTAATTATTTTTTTATTACTTCAAATATTTATTAATATGTAAATTAATTATTTTATATCAAAATATCGTTTTATAATTACTAAATTTTCATTACTAATTATTTAATATTTTATATTAAACTAGAAATTTAACAGATTATCTAACAAAGGGTGAATCTTTATAATCAACGTACGAAAACATTTACTTAAGGTCACAAATGTAACAATTTGTAATAAATGTGAAAGGAGAAAGTAGAGTTCCAACTGTAATTGGACCATTATATTATTTTGAGCAACAAAAGTATATTAATGTTATCACAAGAGCACGATCCTATCAAAGCCGACTTTGATCATGTGCAGGAGGTGCGACCTAACAGACCTATTTTTAAGTGCCCGGAATTTTGAATTTTTTTAATATATATTCTATGTATAAAATTATTTTTTTAGATTTATTTTACTCGAATGCAAACTAGATAAACGTCCAACAATAATTAATTTATTAGTTATTTAACTTTTTTACAACTAAATCCATAGGCATGGTTCATATTACAAATAAAAAAATAACTTATTAAGCAATAACCATCAAATTAGGGACTCAAAGTTGTAAATTAAAGACCCAACTAGAAAAGTTATCCGCCCGCTACCGCGGGCGGTACAATTAGATTCACACGTTGTAACATGGTGATTTTATTACTAAAAACATATGAAGTTACGACTAATTAGTTGTGAATATTAAAACTTAGAAAGACAACATTATTGTGTCATATACATTGCAGAAAAAATAAATTGTAGATATACAACACTATTGTATCTTGTACATAAAAAACAAAAAATCTAGTACAAAAAACAAAAATATAGCACAATAAATAAAAATCTAATATAAAAAATAAAAAATCTAGTACTATAAAATAAAAATGTAATACAAAAAATACAAAAATCTAGTACAAGAAAAATGAAGAACAAAAAAAACAATCTAATAAAAATAATAAAAATATAGTATAAAAAATTAAAAATCTAGTCACAAAAAATATGAGATAATACGTAAATATAATGTCAAATGTCATATTAGTTCTTATTTTTCTTAGGAAAAAATATCTTCTTATTTGATCTTTACCCTATATATATGGGGCAATGATCAAATAAAATTGCTAAAAAGAATTTTTAAAACCGATTCCAACGAACTCCAATTGAATTCATTTCGATGGCATTAGAATCGTCTCATCAAACCCTACAATATTTGTCTTTTGGTTTTAGCTTTAACAACTATCTTTAGAGTTTTGATTTTAAAGCATGTATTTTAGCTTGTAGGTTTTATTTTTAGGTTTAGGGTTTGTTTTTATAATTTTGGTTTTATTATTAGGGTTTATTGTTTATAATTTAAGGTTTAGGGTTTAAGGAATTACAAGCTAGTTTCAATGATGTAAAAATGAATTCAATCGGAGTTTGTTTGGGTCGAGTTTCGAGTTTTTAAAAATCCTTCTTAGACTTTTTAGACAAAAAAAAAAAATTTTTAGGGAAACCATCCCTTATATATATGTATGTGTGTGTATGTATATCACAAGAAATAAAAGAAAAGAATGGTTTTATCAACTGATAAGAATAATATAAAACAAAATTATAAAAAACAAAGAACAATGAAAACGGAAACCAGTTTATTAACCAACAAAAAAATGCATTTGGTTGGAAAAGAAAGATTTATAATAATCTAATTATTATGGTTCCTTATAGTTTCGAACATTGGACCACTTGATTAAAAATGCAAAACATTTACCAGTATTCCAAGGAAGCCTTTAAGAGGACAATTTTAAATAAATGGATGTTATACATAAACCACTATAAAAGAAGTAAGAAGGCCCACCAACCGACGTTGGTATTTAAGATATATAGGAATGTGTGTAATACACATGTTAATAACCTAGTTATTTATAAAATTCCATTTAATATATTAAATATATATTTACATAATAACTTGTTTTATATAATTATAAAATCTAATTAAAATGTTAACTTTAGTTACAATTTAACATTTGATAATGAAACTAGGTTATAGACTTGTGTATTACACGAGTTTGTTAATAAATATTATGTGACATTTTTATTATGTATTTATAAATTTGCACAACTTAAATAATAATGCTAGTTATACTATTTTATATCAAAAATTTTTTTAAATAAAAAATGTTCTATATATGTGTGTGTAAAACATTAAACATAGCTGATACTTATCTTCGTATTATTGATTATTAGCATTAATAAGTCTATTTATGTAAATAATGTATATTATTAATATCAATAAGTGAGTAAGTTTTTAATTTAAAAATAAAAATTTATTTTTTGAATAATAAGAAAAGGTTTTGTGACATTTTTTAAGTTAGTTATTAGACCATGGGGTATGCCTTGTGGTCATACCCACTCCACATAGGCACGACCTAAGCTTCACCAAAACCATCCACTCAACCACTTGGGGGTGGAAATGCCAAGTGGTTGGGAAGGAGAAGTGTCACACCCTCAATTTTCAACTAACGGAATCATACCGTTTGGGAACATGACAAACCAGGATCTCAGATCATTAGACATAGCGAAGACCTCTATATGATTTTCAAAACATACTTTGGTCTTAAAACCGTAACATCAAAGTTTTCAAAGCTTGCGGAAGCGTTTTAAAACAATAACCAAAGTAACAGTTGTAAAAGTTGAATTACAAATTCAAAAATCCCAAATGTGTAACTTAAACAATATAAATGTAAAACATGCATGCGACTCTATCTCCTAGTCCATGCCAGCTTTATTGCGCGCCTTAGCGTCCTGAGAAAACATGTAAATCAAGTCAACACAAAGGTTGGTGCATAACACAGGTTTTTAAGTATTCACAATGTTCAAAACAACAGTTTGAATATCAAGTTTACAGATAACATAATCACACATGCATAGTCATGATAGCTACTCATTTGTACTATTTACATAAGTGGTCGACACCGAAGCTGACGATTGCCATGCTATAGCATGTTTTTGCCTTGCCACTATTGTCTAGCACAAACAATAGTAATGTGTGTTTGGTAAGTCAAACACCTGCGTAGATCCCATCTACCAGGTGAGGTTTGTCAAACCTAATAGATCTATTTCCAACTACCACGCTTTGCGCTACGGAAAACTAAACGGTTCGAAGTGTGTAAGGACTTATAAATGCTATGTTGTCACATAATGTAAACAACTAACTCATGCAAGTGATATGTATCTAAAAATGTTTGTTGCACATGTTTTCTCCCCCAAAACAGTTAAAATAAGAAAGGGGCCGTGTACGCACCTTTGATTATTTGCAGAATGATCAAATACGTGAGCTCGTATAGATAATCCTCTTACGAAGGATCTGTGTTTAAACAATAACGTAGTGTTATTCGGATAGTCGTTTTGTGCTTGAAATCACATACGTGTCAACACACGTATGTTAGAATATTAAGAATGTGCATACGTAAGTATGCGTGACTTTAAAATCATTTAAATAAAATCATATTTGATTTTATTTAAATAACGTAATTATACGCGATTTCGTTTTCGGATTAAAATATAAATTTTATTATTCCAATACGTTCGAAATCTCGTTACGGTTCCAACGCAACTGAAATGGATTGAATCGGAGTTATAACGAACGAGATATGGTCAAAATACTAAATTAATATTAAAAACCCAAAAATGGTTGGGACCGGATTCGAACCCGCGACCCCCCCCCCCTCACAACACATGCATCTTACCAGTTCAGCCCGCTAGGGTATCGCGACATTCATCCTAATTTAATTGTTTTAAGCTTAAGCCAACTGGTTCCCTTTTGTTCATCATAATCGAACCAAGAACTACCCAAATGGTCCCTAATTCGAACCCGATCGGTCCAACATCCATGGGGCTTTGTTTCCTCTGAATCAAACGAATTCTGAGATGAATTCAATTTGATTTCTAATCATCGAAAAGTTCCAATTCGTGATAATCATAGTTTCGAACATGGATACTCAAATCCATAACTCAATCTTGTTAAATTCAATTGTTATAGATTGAAATTTCATAGGTTTATCCTTAGACTACTGATTTCGAAACCTTCTGCACCATTTAATTTGATTTGAATGCTCATTATAATCAAAAACTCCAACTCGTTTTATCCTATAAACCCTAACATTAGAAATAATTTAATTCATTGATATAACATCGAATTGATATGGGATTATCATTATTCGGAGTCTTCTGAAACTCACAACACCATTCAATTCGATTCTAGAACCCATCTTGACTCAATCCCCCAATTCGTTTTTGATTACAAGCCCTAGAAATCGAAACCCTAACATTCATATTTGTTTGATGAAATTAACCTATGGATTACCTTATAATAATGATTTCGAAACTCTCTGTGCCAATTAATTTCATTCTTAAACTCGATTTAACCTAAACCCCCAAATCGTTAATACGAAGAACCCTAGAATCAAAATTCAAAGAATTAAGTGTTCTCAGTCGAAATTGGTTTAGGTTTAACCCTAGTCGGCACTTTTAGGTGTTGTAGAATAGAAAACTTACTTGTTTTGATGCTTAATTGGAAGAGATTGACTTCGGGTTGGAGTTCGGCTACACTTCGAATCAAATTCTTCTCCTGATGGTTCTAATCTTGAATTGATGAATGTTGCAGCCCCTAAAGATGTCGACTAGAGTCTCTGTGTGATCAATTGTGCTAATTTGAAACCATTTGTAAGATTTTGATAATCCTTTAAACGGTTACAAACTTTTCTACTATCTTGGTGTTAAATTCGATCATAATGTGTTCCCATAACGCATGTAACTGTTACAGATCATTAATATGTGATGATTGAAAGGTTTATTCAATCAATTTCAGTATAATGACTCCAATTTCGAATTTAATTGATTAACCCATGCGAATTTTGACTTTTAAGGTCAAAATTGGACCTTTAAATCAATTACAAACCTAAACTTTGAAATTTAAAAGTATTGGGACTGATTTCTATAATTTCCAATCCCTTGGATTTGATTTTTAACAATTACATAACATTTCGGTTTACCAAGTTGAACCCACAATCCCGAATTGTCACTAATCGAAATAATTGAACTAGTTTTGGGCTTGATTAATCCAATTGGGCCTCCTAAATACCATTGGGCCTACTTTGGGCTCATTGGGCCTACCTTGGCCTCATAGGGCCTACCTTGGCCTCATTGGGCCTACCTTGGCCTCATTGGGCCTACCTTGGCCTAATTGGGCCTTCCTTGGTTTCATTGGGCCTAACTTGTCTTGTTAAGCCTGTGATCTTACTATTTTCAGTTAACTAAGTTAATTCGAAAAGTCGGATTGTCACAAGAAGAAGGATGGTGTCGTAATGGGCTAGGTGAAGAAATTAAACAGTAAAGAAGCGTGGCCACGGTCATGCCCAACCACACCAAAAAACGCCCTTAATCATGGGACATACCCCATGTGACATTCGTCAATTTTCAAGTTTAACTTATTTAACACTGTTAATGTTTTTAAAGTTGAAGATGTTGCATCTGTTAGAAAACTTAATAAATTAATTTTTATTTGAAGTCTAGCAAAGTATATCTCTTTTATCATACATAATTTTTGCATTTGATAATTTTATATTTCGGTAAACTATCTGACAACTCGGTTAGTAAAATTATTCAATACGCTTAGTTTAGTATAAAATAATATATCATAAGTGATGAATTTAAATTAAAAAGGAAAAACCGTGAATTAAAACTTTACGTGGTAAATTTACAGACAATAGACTATACATGTGTTTTACCCGGTTAAAACCAACGCAATGAACCAAACATCATCCAATATTGTTAACTAAAATTTAATTATTTTAGTAAGTTTTAATAATTTAATAATTTACGAATAAAAATCGCTTATAAAATAATTACTCTTTACAAGATTTAAACACCGTAATACTCATATTATACCAGTTTTAATCTGTAAATAACCAACAAGGAACAAGACAACTATCTAAATAATAAAAATAAATAAATAAATAAACTATCTTCATACTCAACCATCAAATCCATCTTTTATTTACCCACACTTACACTCCACCATAATCATCTTCATTCAACTATGACAACACTCAACCTTCATATCACTCAACCATCAAGATCATACATGGATCTTCCTCTCCTTGAGCACTATAAATAAGAGTGAGATATCACCACAAAAATTCACACCAACCACTTACAACATCACCACTTCTATAGTCTTTCTTCATTGTGATCACCATCCATATTATTTCATTTTTCATCAAGAACAACACAAGAAAGGGCAGCAAGCTAGTTTTTTTCTCAAGTATTATTGTTCTTTCATCATCTACTAAGGTACACCATCCATTTTATTTTAAATTTACTCTTGAATGAGTGTATGCATGCATGTATACGTATATATACACATATGAATCCAAGTTTGGAATAATCTACAAACCCTAGCTGAGGCCAAGGAATGATTTCACATTCTCAGTCCCATTACATGGACGTTTGGTGATTTAAAGCTTGGTGAAACTTTTATTAAGTAATAATCTTGCATTCCAAAATTCTGGCAGAATGTTGTCATGACTTCCACAAGTCATAAAAACTTCAAAATGAACAAACTCAAGTTCTATGGCTAAGTTCATTGTGTTAGCTTTCCATTCACTTATACAGCTTCTAACTCGTCCAAATGATACCCCAAACAACCTTCACAAGATTAGTGCGCGTATTTGTACCCCCTGACTTGTGCTACTGTTTTGACCTATCTAAGGTCCGAATCATAAAAATATTTCTAAATGAAAGTTGTTCATAATATCTTAAAATAATATACTGGAGAGTTTCATAATTTAACTCAAAGGTTTACTATGTCAAAAATGAATCCAAACTCACTGGACTAAATCTGTTAAAACAGAAACTTCAAGGACTTATACTTGTGTGGCTCTTTTGACCCATTTACAAGCAAAATCACGAAAAGTTTTCCAAATGAAAGTTGTTCAAAACACCTTAAAATAGTAGACTGTAAAGTTTCATAATTTTATTCAAACGAAGTCTATAAGCCGGATAGAATTTGTGTAAAAGCAGTTTTATAAACTTGAACATTTTTACATAAATATTAATTATTTTCACATATACAAATGTGTATATATTTCATATACACACTTGAATGATATGATACATGTATATACTTGTAAATATATATTTTTATATGTTGATATAATTTATGAGTTTTGAAGTTGCTAAGCAAAATGGTAATTTTCTCAAAATGCGTTGTTATAATAACGAAATTTTTATAAAATCCAACACTTAGAAATTTCAATGCATTATAAAATAATATTTCAAGTATAACTTAAGACATAATTATTTTAAGAAAATCTCGACACACAAAACACAAACACAATTACATAAACTAGAGCAAGTATACAAACTTAAAAGAAACTCATTATGCTATAGGAACCGAGTTATAAGTCTTCATATAGACAATCAAGAAGTCAATCATCAATTATACTGTGTGAGTATTCGTAGCCTTTTCATTTCAATGTATTGGATGCAACATGTATACGCTATTAATTCTATTTCACAAAATTTGCAGATTCAAACTCTATGTCTATGTGTATGATACAATGTCATATGTGTTAAACTATGATTCTATGTGTGCGCTATTCGAAGTCTAATTCTACCATGATCACTAACTTTATGAGCCAATGGTAACAATAATAGATCTATTGGGTGACGCATATCCATCGTTTTGACCCTAATGAGGGCCTTTGGATGATTGAAACCAATTCAAGCTAATCGCAGCTTTCGAGTCGAGTGTCAAGTCAACGAAGATCTCATCATACATACGTTTATACATACATGCTTGGAATCTACCTTGACATATGAATCGCAAAAGTCTAAATTCTATTACATATAGTTTAAACCTATGTCTACTCACAAACTTTTTAGTTGACTTTATTTTTATACATGTTGCAGGAAATGTCGTTTGAGTATTGCCAAGTTGATGCTACACGTAGGATGCTATGGACCTAGTATAGTAAATAAAAACAATGTTTAATTTATATTTTGTTATGTTGAAAACTACTTGATTTGAGCATGTATTGAATTTGGTATGATTAAATTATGAAACTTAATTAGTCTCATGTGTTATGAACAATCACGTCACGCCCCGACGTTATTCTGCCGTCGGTTGAGGTGTGACACCCCATCGTCTTAGTATAGGAAGATATGTTGTGAAATTTCTAAAACTACTGAACCTCTCGCTCATTTACACTCTTTATGGAACAAAATTATATTTCCGTTCAAAAGTTATAAGCTCTGAAACATAGACGCAATTTGGTTCCTTTTTTCCATTGGCAATAATCAATCTATCGTATCAAAAAATTTTACTCCTGAGTATTTATAGGGGCGCGTTATTTGGACACTCCCTATGAATCAGTTAACATCACCTACACTTATACGGGTCGTATGACACTATACGAGTCGTATGGGTGTCAGATTTTGTCAGAAAAATATTTGACGGCTAAAGTACATACGGGCCGTATGCCGCAATACGACCCGTAAAGTTAGCTAGGTTGACTAGGGGTGTTTAAGAACATGTGTCAGGAAGCGACACCTTGAGTCCTGAGCTAGATGCATATATTACCCCCAGAGAGACTTGGAGACTCTGTACATGCACAACCTTTCTTTCTCTACACTTAAATAACTTGTGTCATGTGACATACTCTTTCATTATTTTATTTTATTTTATTTTATTTTATTTTTTATAAAAAAGAAGCGCTTTTATTTAACGATATTTGATCTCAACGTGTGAACATATTTTTCAGGCTATGTCACTAAGGTCTAGTTACCATAACCTCCGTTAAGACCCTACCACCACCCTATGAGGAAACCGCACCGGAAAACTACCGGGCCTCTCAAGGACCTCTATTTCGTCTTAGAAAAGATTTGAACCCATGACTTTCCATTTGGAAAGCCACCGGATTAACG
This sequence comes from Mikania micrantha, assembly GCA_009363875.1. Lineage (NCBI taxonomy): Eukaryota > Viridiplantae > Streptophyta > Magnoliopsida > Asterales > Asteraceae > Mikania > Mikania micrantha. Next base: position 1,529,988 of record CM018698.1, on the reverse strand, counting down.
TTAGGACAAAACCCCTTTGGTTAAAAAAAAAGAAGCACTTACATTATTATTTTTTAGAGTAAATATAATTATCGTTCTTAGAGTAAATATGAACCTCTTTTTTTTACGCACATATATAATTAAATAATAACAATTCTTAATTAACATATTAAACTTTGATTCTTTTGTAAATTTGTACAAAACAAAGGGGGAGAACTTAAAAATAATAATAAAGTTGGGGAAGAGATGACAGAGAAGAATGCATGTAAAAGTTAAAATTCTTTTGTTTATGTTGTCAGTGGGTAGTCTTATAACTATCGCAATCTCACTCCCACTGTTTTTATTTGATGGAGAATGCATACGGGTCGTATGACTGCATGTCAAAAATGTGATTTGACGTGCCAGTTTTTGTCGGAAATAAATTATTTATACGATCTGTATAGGCCCATACGAGTAGTATAGATGGTGTTTGTTGAACCAGCCTGGTGTCTCCCTAACAGGTCCCTATTTATACGATCTAAAGATAATCTAATATAGACACACAATAATGGTAAAAGTCATATTTTTTGAAGTGTGATAAGAAAACAGTACATGCTTAAATCACTTACGTTTATTTATTTATGAACACATAAGGCAGTTTAAATTACTGTTTAGATAGAAACCTACTCGAATCACATAATTACTTATAAATATAAATTTTTTTAACTACATGTATATAGAAAACGGTTTTTTAACAAGAAGTAATTATACATAAAAAGAGATTTATCAGAATAAGAACTAACAAGTTGTATAATTTTAAAAAGGTTCTTTATATACACATGATTTAACAGGTATAATAGTAATTTTCTTTAAAATAAAAAAGTTACTTTTATGTTTTTTAAATTTATGGGTAACACTTGTTTAGATACAAATCTTGATCAATTCATATCATTGTTAAACAGCGCTGGCTTAACTATTTTAAAGGCACCAAGCGGGATAAAAAGTTGGGGTCTTCACTTACAGTTACATTAAAACCTTCATCCTTTTATCCGGTCTTAAAACCGACAATAACAAACAAAAAGTTTATATTTAACGGAGTTAAAAAATAAATTTTGTTTATATTTACATGTATAAAATATTTAGATTACTTTATTTTTCTACTTTTTTTTAAATTCAAATTTTTTGATAAAATATTTGTAATTAATTTTTTAAGGAAGTCTTTTTAATATGATTAATAAAAAACTTTTATGTGAGGCTTTGTTGAATCTCCTATTCTTTTCAAAGCCTGCATGTTAAATAAAGCCCACAAGTCAAAAAAAAACTTACTACATAGAAAAATTAAAAAAAAAAATTGAAGGCCCTATATATTTGGAAGTTCTAAGCCCGTGCTTGGATGCTTAACTCATTGAGCCGACCATGTTGTTAAACACATATTTGAAGTTACTTACGTATTCATCGTATTTTGATCCAGGTGTCGCTACTTTGCATTCAAAATATTGGCTGTATGTACATATTGTATTTATGCCATAAAACTAGTAAGTTACCTGCTGCGCGTTGCGGCATCATCAAACATATAACACTTCGAATTTATTATATTGAATAAAAACATAATATATTTCACTCAACATGTTTCTTAAAAAATTTACGCCGAAACATAAAACAACAGAAGACATGCATAAAATAAATACAAAAGCGATATTTGACCGAACTCATTTCGGAGAAAATTTTATACCAAAACGTGGATCGACATGAATTTATATGGACTCTTACGAAAAACAAAACACGTACGAAATTACTATTTTTACTTAAAAATATTTACGGCGAAACATAGAACAACATAAGACATATATAAAATAAGCACAAAAGCGAAATTTGTCCGAACTCATTTGCAGGAGAATTTTATACCGAAACATGGATCGACACGAACTTATACGGACTCTTACATAAAACAAAATACATAAGAAATTATTATTTTTAGCTAAGGTACAAAATGGGTAAATTAGAAACTTTAGAGACTAAAAGTAATCAAAAGATGAAAAACGTTAACCTTGAAAATATAAAATGAAGATTCAAGAAACGAAAGGATAAATCAGGATCTTTAGAAAAGGGTTAAAACGATATTTTACTAACTTTTTAAAAGAGGTGAGAAGGCAAAAATATGAATATTTAAAAAACCAAAAAAGAAAAGGAATAACGGGTTCGAACCCTTGCCCCATTAACTTCACTAAAACAATTTACCAACTCCACCAACAAACATTTGTTTAGCAAAGTTGAATTCTTAGTTATATAACAAAGGAAAAAATAAAGAAAGAAAAGCGAGATATCAGTCACCGACGTTGCTTTTTATTAGTTACTAGTAAAGTTACCCATCGCGCGTTGCGGCGGGCATCAAAATGTAGAGTACTTTGACATTATTCTGTCAAGTGAAAATGTGATATATTTGACCCAATGTATCACCTAAAAGTATTTACGTCGAAATGTAGTCCGCTCTCATATAAATAGCTTGAACCACCAGAAAAACACATATAAAACTAAAACGTACCATATTTGACCAGGCTCGTTTTCGTAAAAAAATTATCAAAACGTGTATCAACATGAATTTATACGAACACTTACGTAAAACTAAGCTCGTAAGAAATTATTAATTTTAGTTAATTAACAAAATGGGTAAGCTGGAAAATTTAGAAACCCGAGGAAGTTAAATAACATTTTACGAAAATTGAGGAGGTGAAATTGTTACGCCCGAAAGCATAGGATGAAGATTTAAGAAATAAAATGGATAAATTCGAAACTTTAGAAACCTAAGGAGATGAAAACGATATCTTACAAAATTTCTAAAAAATTGAGAGAGTGAAAATACGAATCTAAACAAAAAAAAAAGTTAACGTAGTAAACATGTTAAAGAAAAATCAAAACCAAATGCATTAGTTGCAACTTGGTATTCAGTAAACTAAAGAAAAACATATTTTTCAGAAGGGCCGAATAGGATGACGATATATGACATAGCAGGACATTAACCTAACGAAAACAGTAGATTTATCATATTTTTAATAAAAATAAAAGAAAGAGCAAAAAGAGAAAGATGAGAATAAAAAAGAAAGTTTAGAGAGTTACACAAATACATGACAACGAAGATCAGTTGTAATTTCAGTTCCTTGTTTGTGAAGGAGTGAATTCATGATGGCAAAGAGGCAAAAATAAAACAAAAAAAAAAGAAAGACAAAAATAAAAAAAGAAAAGAAAAAAAGTCAGGAAAAATAAAATAAAAGACAAAATGAAAAATAAAAGAAAAATAGGTTTTTGATGGGGTTCAAATCCAGCACCGGGTAACGTTCTACCAACCCAACTACATCAAAATTGATGTAAGAGTGTTAAGTTGATTATTATTTAGGCAAAAAAAAAAATATGAAGTTTGAAATATGAGAAAAAAAGTGTGACATACCGTAAATTCCAGGTCAGCTTCTATTTATTTAAATGTTTATTTAATGATATTTGTACACGTGGCACTACAATTGGTTTAATTTAGTGTGACACATGGCATGACAGTACGAACACTGACACAAACACGATAATTCGGTGAATTATCGCAACACGCACACACGTGTTGAAGAAAACGCGAACGTTGGTGAACATTTAGCACATCGTGTAACAAACCACTAGAAACCTTACGAAATGCTCAAACATTGAACTTGGAAGTTCAAATGAGGCCGAACGATAGTTCGTAAGCGTGAAAACGGCAACGAACGGATCAAACCATTGAAACTGGGCCTATTGGGCTCTTCGGGGACCCGTCGCGGTACACGATGGATGGGCGGGGAGTTTGAACTCTCGAAATCCATCGCGGTACGCTGAGAGGATCTTGGACCCTCTCGACGGTAAGCGACGACACCCAGTCGCCAAATCTTTATAAAACCAAGAAAATTATGGCTACTCTACCCCTTACCATCATTTTGTTCGATCTTGCACGCCATAATTCGACTCTACCCTCTCCAGAACTTCTATTACACTCAAGAACCCCCATAGGAAGCCATTGGAGGGAAGCTTGAAGCTTAGGAACCTTGAAGAAAGCCTTCTAGATCACCATCCATCACCACCACCTTCTTGCTACTAAAGAACCCTACTGTCCAGAAGCTCCAGGAGGTGTTGAACTCATCATCTCGACCATTTGGAGCATCAAAGGTAGTTTTCATGGTCAAAATGTTCTATATTCACACACAAACACACATGCAAGACATTATACCCACATGCAAGCACTACACCATTACATGCACGAATTTCTTGACATGTAAATCTGGGTTTGTGGATTTTAATATGTTTCTTGATGATCTAAGATGATTTGATGAAGTTTTAGGATGATCCCTGAAGTTGTATATATGTCAAAATGCATAAATCGATCATAAGTGATGATATGCTTACATGCATGCACGATCTAAGTCTTGTTGAATGATATTGAATGTTCATAAGTGGTCATTGGTATTATTGATGATATGCTACATGATTTGGTGTTGTCTAGATAGTAAAATATGAGCATTTGTAATGACTTTCTAATTTTAGTAACTTTTTAGTTACAACATGATGTTATGGATGAGATTAGGGACATGCATGTATGTAGATTTGCTATTTGGATGATTATATGATGTTAAAATGCTAAGAAATGTGATTTAGGACTTGATTTTGGTCATATTTGGCCAAGTTACTAATTATAGTAACTTTTAAGGCCTAAATTATGATAAATGGTGATTTGGCTTAGAATTGACATGTTATGGATAGTGTTAAATGTCATTGCATGATCTTATAAGGTATAAAAATGGATTAGATATGTTAAAATGATCATTTTGATAAAAATGGTCATAGTTACTATTTATAGTAACTTTATTTTATGAAATATCGGTTTATGAATGTTTTGTATGATTTGAGCTTGCTAAGTGACTTAATATGTCTTAAAATGGCTATTGCATGCTAAGATAGATGGTTTCCGATGATAATCTTACTAAATCTAGAAACTTTCCTTTTTAGGAAACTTTATTGTGCAAAAATGACTTATGTGCTTATTTGACTATGTATGACAATGTGCTATGTGTTAACATGATCACGTAGGACTTAACAAGCATGCTAGAACCTTAAAACGATATGTGTTGTGAAAACTTGCCATAAATGGAAACTTACTATAAATAGTAAGTTGTCCACGAACGCGATTTGCGCGTTTTGCACACGACGAGCACTAACACGAATGTTACACGATTCACAACCAACACACGGTTCACCAACGGGTCGTTGACTTGACACGGTCAAACACGGTCTAGGTGGACAACATGAGCAAACACGGTCAATGTGGACCGACACGGATAAACATGAACAACCGGGAGTTGTTGAGCACAAACACGAACACGAAACACGGTCACTTACACGAACTCACGTATGATATACGATATAGGTAGCCGGTGGCCGACTACTTGACGACGAAGGAGCTTACGCTTGCATTTTGTTCATTTTCACTAAGGTGAGTTTACGGCCCCTCTTTACTCTTTTACAAACTTTTCAAATAGGGGGAGAATACTTGTTGCATCGAGTCCAACACTTACTACTATTGTACAAACATTATCTGTGTATGCTGGTTTATTAGACAAACATTAAGTGTTGTAATCGTAACAAGCCCTCACAAAGTCTTACCGTTAATGTACGAACAACGTGGTGAGTTTAAATGGATTCGTTTGGATGTGACTAACCCCATGTGGCACAATACTGACCGGAGGTCGGGACATGTGAAAATTTGACCTAACTTGCTATGTTATTACAAGACATAGCGAAGGCAAAGACTAACAAGTCTAGTTCGGTAGTGATGCACGGACACTTGGAGCCTAGGGCTCGGGACTAACATATGATAAACAACATGACACATGTTTTCTATTACTATATATATATATATATCAAAACCTGTGAACTCACCAACCATTGTGTTGACACTTTTTCTTAAACTTGTATTCTCAGGTAACTACCTGCGTACGGAATTCAGGATGCACATAAGGAACGAGCATTAGGATCCGCATGCATTCTATTATGTCTTTTGAAAAAAATACTTATTTCGTTATGTATTTTAAACAACGTAGTTTATGACATTTTACTTTCCGTTGCATGTTAAACAATTTGTATTTCCGCTGCTTACTTATTAAACTGTTTGGTTGTGCATATGTCAAACGTGTATTCTGAAACCGCGTATAGGGTTTTTCTATATGATCATGAGTTGCGATTCTGGCCACGTCACACCCATGTGGACTAACACCACACGTGGGAATTTGGGATGTTACAAAAAGAGCCAAAAAAAAGGTTTGGGGTGGGATTAGAACCCACGACACTTCACATTGAATTTAATGTTCCACCAACTCACCTGCATTAGCATTATTACCCAACAAAATAAGAAGCAAAAGCCACGTCGGAGTGCACCGGTGTTTTTTTTTTTTTTTTGAAAAAGGCAATGCCTTGGCAAATTTTATTAAAAAGAATAAAGTATGTTACAAACAAAATCGCATCCCCCCCTCCAGGACATTTTAACCTTAGAGGGGGGAACTGACATAAACACATAAAACAAACTAATGATAGGCACGCAGGCTCTAAACAAAAAAAAAACAAACAAAGGCACGCATGCCTAAACAAACAAGGACTCATACTAACTCTATGATTTGTCAATTAAAGAGTGTTCAAATCCCATAAAAACAAAGCGTCTCCAAGTCTTCATTCTTCATGCTGCAACATCTACATTACTTATCATCAACCTAGCCCATAATTAGGTTCAATCCCCGTCCCATTTCTAAGGCTCATTTAGGGGACCTAACACCCAAATAAAAGACAATTTCTAACTTTTTTCCTATATAGTACTAGAAGTTCACCTTAGCCCATACTTAGATGTGCTTCCTCCCCCATTTCTAAGGCCTTTAAGGAAACAAGAATAATCTTCCATTCAGGTGTTGATGATGTTCTTTAGAGTTGTAGCCACAAAGAATCAAACACCCAATCCAAACACATAACATGAACCTCAAGCACATCCACCACCGTTAGGTAGTCTTTATATACATTTCAATCCAAAGTAACTTGAGATCAACACCAACCAATCCAATAAATCAATCAACTTATCACATAAATATATGCAAAAGAAAAAACATTAACCCACATATACACCAAACCACGTCTAATTGCTCCATTATGCAATCCACATATCTATCCATTAAAACCATAATCACGTGGAAAAGCAAGGCACAAACAAATCAACACATCATAACACCTCACGTGGAATCATACCTTATCCAAATCCATTTGGAATTCAATTGAATCCATGCACCATAATCCACACAGAATTATACCTCATCCACAAAAAATGGCAGCCGCAACGATCCACATGCAACTCACACCATGTTCATTACCTCACTTCGTTATCCAAAGCAACCAAGCACCTCACTTAATCAACCAATGATAGTAACCGCAATTATATATGCAACCCTACAAACCGATTAAATGCAACCTAATCATTTACACCATGCAGCCCCACCTTCGGCCAACATTCATCCACGCATTCCAAAGCATGCACCACCGTAACAATAATATTGGCAGCCACAATTTTGTGCAGCCCCATAAACCAGTAGCCCCATGTGTTAGCAATCCAAACCATCACAACAAACAATAAATATAAACCCAAGGGCACCACCTTATGGCCTAGTCGGCTAGTCACCAAGAACCGAAGCCCAAATAAATAAAAACAGCCGCACCATGCCTCGACCAAGTGACCACCAACTCTTTAATTTGTAGAACTAATGTGCCGCCACCCAAACTTCAAGGACCACCTCCAGCACATCGTCATCGGCAAGGACAAAAAACAGGCCCCGTCATGATCTTCTAAATGTTCGACCACCATGAAACCAACGGCCATGATAACAATCAATAAGCATAAATCAAAAGCAAACAATCACGGCCCCTCTATATGCATCTTTGAATCGTAGGAAACCGGAAGATTTCTCACTTGCATTGTTATGATTTTCTAAGTTGTCTATCACCGATTAACAAAATCGGGTAACAATATATAACCATAATCATCCAAAGGGACTAAATGATTAAAATATCGATTGACATCGAACCCAAATGGCCGATTGTGATAACATGTAGATGAATCATTGTCCAAATGTACTAAACATCCACGTTTACTACACCATTTGAGCAATTCTTAGAGATCTAAAACAAAACAATCTCTAAAGGTGATATGTATTCCATTTGAACAATTCATACACCCATAAATCATCACGTATTGAGTTTCAACTCAAGGTTTATTCCCCTCCTATTCAACCTTCTTTAAACCATAAATCCTAGCACTAAATGAGATTTCATTCGGGTAACAACCATAGAAAACCATGGCCGATTGGATTTGTTAACCTAATCAAATGATCCTGTTAACAAAAATCAAGTAGTCCTTGATTATTCACGGCAAAGAAAGGAAGAAAGGAGAGGGGTGGCCTAGAGAGAAACACCTTAGAAAACACACACAAAAAACACAAAATGAGAGAATCCTCGGAGTGCACCGATGTTGGTTTTTGTTATATAGGTAATTAGAGTAGGTCATATAAAAATTTTTCATTTTTAAACCCTCACCCAACGTGTTAACGCCATTTTTAATATATAAACAAAGGTTTAACCAAAAAAACACGTCACATAATTTACAATCATGTTTTATAGAACATGTTTTAACAAAAGATAAGACTTTCATATTTAAACGTCCAATTCGATTCCATTCTTGATTAATCCCGATCATTACAGCTGTTGGTATCATATTTGACCTGCCAACATCATATATAAATATTTATTAGTTCCTGAGAACTAAGTAAGTTAATTCCCATATCAAATCATATCAATGACATAATTTTCAAGCCATTCCTGGCCCGCTTGACCGTTGGCTGACTTGCCAGGCCACCGCCCGCTCACTAGGCTACAACCGACTCTCTAACCAACTTACTAGGCCACGATCGACTCTTTGACCAGGACTGGTTTGCTAGGCCACAGCCTGGCTCATAAACCATTGTCCCCTCACTAGGCTGCGGCCAACTCCCTAGCAAAAGACTGTCTTGCTTGGCCATAGCCTAGCTTTTCCGGCCACAATTTGCTGGCTCCCTAGCTGGTTCGCTCGCCACACCATGGTTGTAGCCTACTCCCTTAAAGTCTTAAAACATGGACTCGTGGCCACTAGGTCATAGCCTACACTCCATAAGCAATGACTTACAACCCCATGTAGGCCTGACATCAGTTTATGACCAATATCATGAGTTTATAGTGTAAAACTCTTAAAGCATTACCACTACAACATAAATAGACTATAATTTATGCAATTTCATCCAAATGATCAATACACATACACACATAACCGCATGGAAAAATAGGGGCATATAAAGACAAAAGGACAAATACCAAAACACCAATGAGTAGACCAACATATAACACATATCAACACGCATTCTATTTATATTATATGGCCCCTAGAATTAAGGTCATACCTAAAACTAAGATCTCTAACCATATCCTAAAAAATCTAGAAATTTCTCACCTTTAATTCAAGCCTCCAAAAACTCATATTACTGAGCATGTCTTAAAAAATGTGCAACTCTAACAAATCATGATGATGCAACTACTCCCAAGTCAACTTAGGTCGGCCCTTGCACCTTTTCCTCTCCAAAATGAGATTCTCTACTCTTCATATAGGTGTCAACATGTTTAACATATGTACATATTCACGATGTAATCATTAATGTTACAAAATCACAGTACACGTATGCAGACGATCATGGTATCATTGTACAATTATTCGTATGTTTTAGAAATTTTATCGTGAGTGATTAAGTATACACTTAGTATTTAATTATTGCCAAATACGCTACGTAATAACACTATTGTAATATATCGAAACAACAGTGGGCTAGCAGCTGATAAGGTAGGTAGCTGGACTCTACGTATGCCCTATACATAAACTGCGTTCGGTATATTGGGATAGTGTTAGTGCGTAGTGTACAGACGAATAGTAAAACCAATAAGCTATTTAAACAAAATCGTAATACGTGAGCGAGACTTGGTATCATTATGGGTGACGATCCATAAAGATATCTATGTTAAACTTATAATTACGATGAAACTTAAATAAATACAATAAACAATCAAAAACGTGTATACTTACGGACATGCATGTAAATGTATTCGTTTACGGTTTGAAACGGACGAAATTTACAAAATCCGTAAAATATTATTATGTATTTTTACAATTTTGAAACTCGTCAAATAAAACCCAAATTGATAAAACAAAACTATTTTTAACAAGAAAATGACGTTCGTGTAATTTACGTAACAAAACACGTAAACGCGAAGCCGAACGAACCCGAACACGCGGGAAACTACTCGGGGTATTTAAGCCGTGAATTCCTTCATTTATGGCTCACCAACCAGATTTTTCTCTCCCTCTCTCTAAAAATCGGAGTTTTCTCTCTCTACTCTCTCTCTAGAAGAACATCAAGAGATCTCCTTCGTTTCTTGACGAAATTGTGAGTTCTTGGTGTCTACAGAAAGCTTACGAGGTCTACATTGCAGAAGTACAAAGGATCGGGGCTGAAAACGGCTAGATTTGAGCAGGTGTGTGCTTGAACTTTTGGGATTTTAGGGTTTTCTTCAACTTGGAATCCTTTCAAATTTAGCACGGGATTTGAGACTATTAGGGATGAAAGAGGAACACCAAACCATCCAGAAATCGCTTGGGAAACCTTGGATTAAGGTTTTGGAAGTTGGTCGGGTCTAAATTGGAGGATAGGATTAGAATCGATGGGCTGAAACATGAAGGAAGGTAGTATCGACATAAGAACAGTAGGTGTTGTTCTTGTGTCGATATTAATATGTTTGACAGGCTTCAAAATCGACCAGCCTCCCTTCGAGATTGCTAGGATCGATGGTCCAAAGAGTTGGGGTTGAAGTGGCCATCGACATTAACAATTTTGATGGGCTAAGATCGATGGAAAGTTCATATTGTCTACATTATAGTATCGATGATGCTGCCAATTCAGTTTTGAATCTTTGAGTCGACACTACTAGTGTCGACGCCCATGGAACAACCTTTAACTGTCGATACTAGTAGCCTAATCTCCTCCAAGTAACATGAACCCAACATAAGCCCAAAAACAACCATAAACAAGATAGAAAAGGATCTAAGAAGCACTATGGGTCGGGTAGGGTAAGTTAAACATTAGCCAATCCTAATTAGTAGAACTTTTCGACTTTGACCTTCAAGCTTAGCTCAAACAACTACAATCCTAAGTTAGCATCATTAAGAACAATTGTATAGACTTAAATGAGATACTATGAACAAATACGTTGTGCATATGAGAACTTAAACATAAAATACATTATGCATGGTGACCATGCATGGTGACATTAGATTATCTTTCTCTAAGTAAACGTATACTAATGTTTTCTACAAATAGCTAAGTAAAATAATAACCTTTACAATGATTAATTCAAGAAATGATGAGCTGAGCGTAGGATGGTTGTAAAGATCAAATCGCTAGAAAACACGTTTAAACAACTAAGTCTAATAAACATGAGATTATGAGCATGAAATGAACAAAAACTTACAAAATCATGAATTATGTTAACGCGATTAGGGTTTTGAGTACAATACACTTATCAACAACAAGAGAGAGAGAGAATCGTCTATCTATCATTCGTCATCACACGTCTCAATCATTTAGGTGAGTAAATAGCCCCTCTTTCCTACTTTTAAATCTTTTGGGGTAGAACATGTGAATACTATTTTTGAACTTACTTTCTTAAATGGATTTCACTACTCAAATACTTATGTTTGGCACTACTCAAATACTTATGTTTGGAAAATGTTGGTTAACTTAAATACATTTTAACATAAACATCGGATACAAGGCATTTAGTCATGACCTGTCATGTCACATGACCTAATCCATTTCATTGTTGTACAAGTTGGTTTTCAATCTTCAACTAAACTATGTAACACGAACGCACATGTGTAAACAAGCTTATTCACATCACATATGCTTATATTTAGGACTTCAAGGATTGAAATCACTATTCTCGGATTTCAGACTTGAAGTTCACGCATTTGTTCATATCAGGACTCAAGGGTTAGAAGTTATTAATTTAACCTCTAAGCTTGAGTTCACGCACTGGTTTATCGTTATTACTGGTAGATCACAACAAGAGAAAATGGGTTCTACACCAAGGTCAGAGTTGGCCTTAATTAACTTTATAGCCAAAGATGGGTTGGTGTAGATTTATCAATATGAATTAATTGTTGATTAATTTTGATAGTTTAGATCATATTGGACACACTTTCAATGACATAGTGTTGGTTTTAATTTATTTTATTACCATCGACAGTGTTGGTTTTTGTCAGTCTTTGCCTAATTTCGAACGTAGTTTGGGACTTGGATTGAAGATGATACCAGGATATACTTGATGATAGTTTGTGTTACAATAGCAGGTTACAACTTTTACATTTGTACTTGTACATTTCTATACAGTAGTTATTTGTACATGATTCATGGTTGTTTGAACTCAGGATTTATACATGTTACACTCACAGGTTTGCAAATGGTAATCTTTTGGACTTATATTTTTATATTCATAAACTATATTCTTTTACATATTTAAACTTATGTATCTCACCAACTACCATTTGTAGTTGACAGATTTTATTCACATGTTTCAGGTGAACAAAGGCAGGCACAGGACATGGACAACTAAGGCGACCTAGTCTAAGATAGAACAAGATCAAGAAACAAGATAGGATGGATTAGAAACACATTTAAATCTTTGATGTTTAATTATCTTGTATGTTCTTATTTTTTAAACATTATTTTGAGGTTGGTTAGTTGTATTCTTTTGATAGTTAGACATGATTTGTAAACATTAAGTTAATCATATGAAACGTAGTAATTCATTGTGATTATTCATTGGTAATCTTGTGCATTTTGAATCAACCGATCAATCAATCAGTCATCACCGCGCCGTGGATTCCGCACGCGGCGCAGGGGTGTGATAGGTTGGTATCAGAGCCAAGGTTATAATGAAATAGGAAAAACCCAATACTTAATGGCCTAGACTATAACCTAAGCTACACTATATGACTAAGTGCTATAGGTTGGAGGAGACTTAGGATTAGGTATACTTCAGTTAGCATTAAGTCTGCTTTATGCTTGAAAGATTTTAGGGACTAAAACTTTTCTAAAGATTATTTTCATATATAAAATCAAGGGATTAAGTACCAGAATTCTATAATTTTAGGACTCAGACTAAATTTTCAACAAAGGATTTCAGATGCAAGGATCTGTATTCTTAGTATCCTTGGTTTGAAATTCTCAACTTGTCTAGGGCTTTAGGAGTAGGAATATGTATTCTTAGTATTCCTAACTTGAAGTTCTCATCATAGGAACATTATGCTTAGTACTGTGGTACTGAGAAACTGGGATTTACATTCTACAAGAACAAGAAAACTAGAGGTTTTGGTTACAAGTAAACCAAAACTATTATTTTCTCAATCATGGATCATAGAACAATTGCGAACAGTTGTGAACAAATCATGAACAGTAGTGGGATGGGATGTTAGCTTCAAATACAAACAACGGCCTAGCCCTGATGTACTGAAGTGGTGGTGGGCTAGCAGCTGGGCTGGCAGTTAGCTTGACCCTACGTATGCCCTATATATAAACTAACTTCAGTAGGACAGGGGGAATTCGGCGTGACTATTTGTAGTGAGGCTCCAAGGTATTCAAGAATCATTAGAAAATCGAACAAGTACAATTGAACATCGAACAAGTAAAATTGAACATATTCATGAAGTCAAATGAACAAAGAACATATTGAACAATGTGTGATCAACTCATAGGTGAATAAATCATAGGTTTGAACAGTTTTGTGTGAACATGGTAGGTGAACATTGTATGAGAACATAGTGTGTGATTTTTTTGTGCAATTCTTTATGTGAGAACATGCTTAGATCTAGTGTAGATCACACATGTTTGGTACATGTCAACATACGGTAACTTGACAACTTAGTGCATACATACATGCCAATCTAATTAGTCAAGTTGACACTGCTATTAAATGCCAACATAAGTTTAGTCTTAGTCAAATCATGATTCAGTTGATCAAAATCAGTGGGATCATTATCCTTGGTACATTTTTATTCAATAGTAAAATTATAGTGCCAAATGCTAGCAAGGGCATGATCGTGGTATGTCGAAGAAGTGGTGGGCTGGCGGCTGAGCATGACTCTATGTATGCCCTATACATAGGCTCTCTTTAGTATATCAGGAAAGTGTCAGTGTGTAGATTTGGTGGAGTATTTCATGGAACTGGCACATAAGATCATGATATACAATCCTATGAGAAATATACTAATAAGTTAATTACTTATGTGTGTGCTTGCTCATTCCTTTGCAATTGAATGATAATATTAGTAGTATGAAAATATTACTAAATTATCTTATAATTCAATTGTATAACTTCTCGTTACTGACACGCTTGTGGCTTTCTCTTCGTAGAATGCCTCCTCGACGTAACACCAACGGCAAGGGTTCAACAAACGGAAATGACGACGAGATCAACAAAATTGCCCGAATCATCGCCGTGCATATGAAGAATGTTATTCCGGGCATGGTCACTGATATCACCCAGAACCTACGGGGGAGTGAGGATGATTCAGCAACCAACAACTCCAATACCACTACCACTTGAACTACAAATTTCACTTTTAAGCATTTTGCGATGCTAAGCCCCCAAAGTACTCTGGTGCGGCTGGAAAGCATCGAGGACATATGTAACATCTGTACATATTCATGATGTAATCATTTATGATATGCAATTCATAGTATATATATGCAGAAGTTCATGATATCATTGTACAAATATTTGTATGTTTTAGGAATTTATTGTGAGTGATTAAGGATACACTTAGTATTTAATTATTGTAAAAAAAGTTACATAATAACACTATTGTAATATATCAAAAAAGTGGTGGGTTGGCGGCTGATAAAGCAGGTAGCTGGACTCTACGTATGCCCTATACATAAATTGCGTTCGGTATATTGGGAAAGTGTTAGTGCGTAGCGTACAGACGAATAGTAAAACCAATAAATCATTTAAACAAAATTGTAATGCGTAAGCGAGACTTGGTATCATTATGGGTGACGATTCATAAAGATATCTACGTTAAACTTATAATTACGAGTTAACGTCAATCAATACAAGAAACAACCAAAAACGCGTACATTTACGGTTTGAAACGGACGAACTTTACAAAATGCGTAAAATACTAATTTGTATTTTTAAAATTTTGTAACTCGTTAAATAAAACCCAAAATGATAAAACAAAACTATTTTTAATGATAATTTTACGTTCGCGTAATTTACGTAATGGAACTTGTAAACGCAAAACCGAACAAGCCCGAACACGCGGGAAACTACCCAGGGTATTTAAGGTGTAAAATCCCATTTATTACCCCTCACCAACCAGAGTTTACACCCTCTCTCTAGAAAGATCAGAGCTTTCTCTCTCTACTCTGTCTCTCTCTAGAAGAACACAAGAAGATCTCTTTCATTTCTTGACGAAATCGTGCATTCTTGGTGTCTACGGAAATATTACTAGGTCTACATTGCAGAAGTACAGAGGATCGGAGCTGAAACCATCAAGGTTTGAGCAGGTTTGAGCTTAAAGGTACGGGATTTTAGGGTTTTATCAAACACGGATTCCCTTCAACTTTAGCTGCGGGTTTGAGGCTGTTATGGCCGAGGAATGAACACCAAAATGATCTAGGGTCACCTCGATGATCTTAGATTAAAGCCTGGAAGTTAGTTGGATCGAACTTTGAGGTTGGGAATAGGATCGCAGGCTGGAAGACATGAAGGATGGTAGTATTGACATAAGAACAGCAAGGGTTGTTCTTGTGTCGATATTATTAGATTCGACAAAGCCAAATTCTACCAAGTCCCTTTCAAGATTACTAGAGTCGACTCCTCCAAATATGAAAAAGTCAACCTCCATCGATTTTGTTAGATTCAGAGCAATGATGATCGACATTAAGCTCCCATCGATACTAATAGTATCAATGGGCTACATCTCTGGTTAAACCGAACATAACATCGATTCTAAGGATCCAGGAGGTCTGTAATCTTGGAAAATCATCAGGGGCTATTAGTGTAACATGATCCAAGTACAAAGGGGTGGAGGTTTTGACAATTCAATCGAGTTAAAAGTTTGCAAAGTGGCTGAAAAGAGAAGCCATCGATATTGCTAATATCGATGGACTCTTTCTAGTTGCATCACCCTTGAACCGTCGATAATACCAATCTCGACATCCCAAGCTCAGCCCTAACCGTCGATACTAACCATCTAAACATATCCAAGTGTCGTGAACATAGAAACAAGTCAAGAACAATCACAAACAAATTAGAAATGGATCAAAGATGCATGAAGAGTCGGATGTGAGGATTGTGCCTTAACCGATTTCATGCATTAGGGTTTCTTAACCATACAAATACCCAAGCTTAGTCCTACATGTATTTTAACCAAATTTAACACCATTAAGAGTAAATTAATAAACTTAATAATTACCTTAGGAATATTTCAAATGTAGATCATGAACATAATTTATAAGTTGCCATGCATAAGACTTATACATGGTACCATAGGTTATGTCCTCATGAGATGCCAAACGAAATTAAACTAAGGTTTAAAATATGGATTTTATTATGCTAACGTAAAGGTTGTGGACTAAGCTGAGGGTGGTTTAGAAACCAACTCACTACACATGTTTTAACAAGGAAATCAATTAATATAAAGTCTTAAACAAGGAATATACAATAACTTACAAATTACATAAATCATGATCAATGCATTTAGGCTTTTGAGTACAATACACTTATCAACAACAAGAGAGAACATTGTTCACCGTACATTTCAACCATTCAAGGTGAGTACATAGCCCCTTCTTTCCTACTTTTAAATTCTTTGGGGTGGAACATATGAATACTGTTTTCGAAAATCAATTTCTTAAATGGTTTTCATTACTTTACTACTTTAATGGTTTTCATTATTCAAAACTTTTGTTTCGCTATGTTGGTAAACTTAAACACATTTCAACAATAAACAATGGATACAAGGCACTTAGCCATGACTTGTCATGGCACACGACCTAATCCATTTCATTTCGTACAAGTTGGTTTTCAATTAAACTATGTAACATGGACGCACATTTTGTAAACAAGCTTATTCACATCATGTATGCCTATATTCAGGACTTTGAGGGCTGAAATCACTATTCTTGGATTTCAGACTTGAAGTTCACGTAATTGTACATATTAGGACTCAAGGGTTAGAAGTTATTAACTTAACCTCTAAACTTGAGTTCACGCACTGCTTCATCATTAGTACTGGGTGATCACAACAAGGGAAAATGGGTTCTTCACCAAGGTCAGAGTTGGCTTCAATGAACTTTATAGCCAAAGATGGATTTGTGTGGATTTAGCAATATGAATTAACTGTTGATTAATTTAACAATTTAGGTCATACTGGATACATTTTCATTGACACAGAGTTGGTTTTCATTTATTTTATTACCATGGGTTGTGTTGGTTATTCATCAATCTTTGCCTAACTCCGAACGTAGTTTGGGACTTGGATTTAAGATGACAATAGGATGTACTTGATGATAGTTTGTGTTACATTAGCATGTTACAAATTTTACAATTATGCATATACATTTTTATACAGTGGTGAAATGTACATGTTTCATTGATTGTTTGAACTCAGGTTTTATACAGGTTGCACTCACAGCTTTATAATGGATATATATTTTTTGAACTTATATTTTTAATATTCATAAACTTTAAGTTTTAAAATATTTAAACCTATGTATCTCACCAACTACTATTTGTGGTTGACATATTTTCTTCACATGTTTCAGGTGATCAAAGGTAGGCACAGGACAGGGACAACTAAAGAGACCTAGTCTAAGATAGAACAAGATCAAGAAACAAGCTAGGATGGATTAGAAACCCATTAAATCTTTGTTGTTTAATTATCTTGTATGTTCTTATTTTGTAAACTGTGTTTTTGAGGTCGGTTAGTTGTATTCTTTTGGTAGTTAGTCATGAAATCTAAACTTTACACTAATCATATGAAATGTAGTAATTCATTATGGTTGTTCATCATTAATCTTGTGCATTGAATCAACCGATCAATCAATCAAGTCGTCACTAGCTACTGGTGGATCAATTTTGGCCACGTCACGAGCTGAAGAAGCTCGAAGCTGAAATGTGGGGCCTTGTTCAAGATAGCGCGGACAACACTACGTACAAGACTCGGTTTCATGAGTTGTGTTTGTTGGTACCACATATAGTTACTCCTCTATCACGAAAGATAGAAAAGTACATTGAAGGTTTACCCTTGGTGATTAGGGGTAATGTTTTGGGAAGCTGCCCTGCTACATTGGAGAATGCAATTCATCTCAGTGCCACTCTGACTGAGGAGTATGTCAAGGCTGGCGTACTTCACCGGAAAGGTTTCAAAGGGGCTAAGGCTGATGATACGAAGAAGCCTGAACAATAGCCAAAGAAGACGAAACAGAAGACCATCAAGCATTACGTAGCGAAAGCTGCAAATGATCCAATTCAAGACACTCCAATTACTACTGTTCCACAAGCTGCTGCTGCCTGGAATGTCTACACTGGACAGTACCCATTCTGTACTAAGTACCAGTATCATCATCTCCCTACCCTTCCATGCTGAAAATGCACAAAGTGTGAGGTACAGGCACTAAGAGACTGTGTGTCACACTGCAAATTTTGCAGCCACTACAATCGCAATGGTTCCTGCTACTACAAGCAGGAAAGCTTGCTATAATTACGCGGCAGAAGGGAACTTCAGAAATCAATACCCTCGTCTCAAGAACACTGCAGCCACTTCCACTACTCGTGCTGTCGTCATTGGAACTACTGAAGCACGCAAAGAGCCGGAAGTCATTACAGGTACCTTTCTTGTGAACAACCGTTATGTTTCAGTATTATTTGATACAGGCGCAGACATAATTTTTGTCTCTGCGATTATTGCATCATTGTTTGATATACATCCATTAGTACTTAATACCCCTTATATGGTAGAAGTGCCTGATGGTAAGAACCTCCTTGTGAATTCGATACTTCATGGTTGTGAACTTATGTTAAATGAACAATCGTTTACGGTCGATCTCATTCCAATGGAACTCGGTAGCTTTGAGGTCTTCATCGGAATGGATTGGTTGTCAAAATATAACATCGAAGTTGTCTGCTCCGAGAAGCTGTTACGTATTCCTCTACCGTCCGGTGAAACGATGCAGGTGTACTGCGGGAAGCCTTGCCGGGAGCTGAAGATTGTGTCTTGCATCAAGGCACACAAGTACCTGAGGAAGAAATATTGTGCCTTCCTGGAACATGTAGTGGAGAAGAAGCTGGAAAAGAGGACTGTGAAAGACGTGCCAGTCATCAGATATTACCCAGAGGTGTTTCCAGAAGACTTGCCTGGACTACCACTGGTCCGGCAAGTGGAGTTTCGTATAGATTTGGTCCCTGGAGCAAACCCAGTGGCAAAATCTCCTTATCGATTAGCACCGTCCGAAATGCAGGAACTGTCTAGTCAGCTTCAGGAACTTCTAGACTAGGGATGGCAAAAAAAACTCGTTCCCAATGGGTTTACCCGAAACCCTCTACATATGGGACGGGTATTCTCAAACACGATGGGTATTGGGCCGGATATGGGATTAATTTTTCAAATTTTCACGGGTATGGGACGGGCTTGGGATTTTTTTATATACCCGTTTACCCTGCCCAATTACCCGATTATATATACCCGTTTACCTGATTATAAATGCCCATTTAAATAAATTTGAAATAGATAGAATTTGTTTCTTTTTTATTCTTTTTAAACTTTAGAAATTGTTTATAGAATTTGTTTCTTTTTTTATCTTTTTTTTTGTGACAACTGCAATATTTTTTTGAACCATTTTGTTAATGATAGCTATTTTTTGGTTTATCTTAAACGATGTTAATCAACTTATGACATTTTAAAATTCATGCTATTTGATATATTGAAAGTTTGTTCTTGCCATATTTAACATATAATTTTTGGTTATAAAAAAATAAATTTATTATTAGTTCCCCAATACCCGACATTTTTTAAGCCAGTTATATTCAACGAGTATATTTTGCTAACCCCGCCGGGATACCCAAAACCCGTTGGGATACCCGATACCCGACGGTTAAATACCCGATAGATACCCGATGGGTTTTGGGATGGGTATCGGACGTACTTTTATAAACGGGTATGGGACTGGGATTACCCAAACCCGGCCCATTGCCATCCCTATTATAGACAAAGGGTTCATTAGACCGAGCTACTCACCATGGGGAGTCCCGGTTCTCTTTGTCAAGAAGAAAGACGGTTCATTCCGCATGTGCATCGATTATCGTGAACTGAACAAGTTAACCATTAAGAACAGATATCCTCTGCCCAGGATCGATGACTTGTTTGATCAACTACAGGGAGCGACTTGCTTCTCTAATATAGATTTGCGATCCGGGTATCATCAGTTGAGAGTAAATGATGAGGACATACCAAAGAAGACATTTAGGACTCGCTATGGACACTAAGAGTTCGTGGTTATGCCTTTTGGCTAACTAATGCACCGGTAGTGTTCATGGACTTGATGAATCAAGTCTGTACGCCGTATCTAGATCAATTAGTTATCTTCTTTATTGATGATATATTTATCTATTCCAAGAATGAATAGGAACACGAGAGTCACTTGAGGAAAATCTTAGAACTGCTAAGAACTGAACAACTTTACGCCGAATTCTCTAAATGTGAATTCTGGTAAAAGGAAGTTCATTTCTTAGGTCATGTGATCAACAGAGATGGGATACATGTAGATCCAGTAAAGATTGAAGCTATTAAGAACTGGACCACCCCATCTACTCCCACTGAGATCCGTTCATTTCTGGGTCTGGCAGGCTACTATCGCAGATTTATCCCGAAATTTTCGAAGATTGCCTTGCCACTCACGACCTTGACCCAGAAGAGTCAAGCGTTTATATGGGGACAGAAGCAAGATGTAACATCTGTGCCAAAAATGTCGCCGTACCCGATAGCAATGCTTAAATTTCGAGACGAAATTTCTCTAACATGGGGAGACTGTAGCATCTATGCCGGAAACGTCGCCGGAACAGTGAGCTGAACAGTAAACACACAGTAACTCAGGTACAAACTACGTAAACTATTGTATGCTACTAATATCATGATGCTTGGTATTAAACTATTATGCTATTGTTTCTGTAATCTGATTAAACTTAACAGTTTAACAGTCAGAAACACATCAGACAACATTGAACGGTGATACAAATGCTTATTGATAGGCTATTATGTGTAAACGTATGCGAGGTTAAACGAAACAAAACTATAAGCGGTTATTGTTACAGAATGCTAAACCGACGAGTTATTCGTATAGGTGACGATCTGTACGAATAAGTCTGAAAGATTAACATTCTGAAATAATGACTGAAAAGTAGAAAACAAAAGTCTGAAAGCAAAACCATCGTCGTGCTCGTTCGAATGACGATTCGAACGAATACGCGTGATGGCGATGCGTTCTGACGAAACGAAAAACGATACGAACGATCATAAATTCAAGGAAATAAAATATTTCCTATTTTACAATTTTGAAACTCATCATAAACGAATTTAAAAGGAACTGTGTTAATAAATCGCGAGCAAATACGCGAAACGCGTAAAAGTATTAAATTCGATAAATAAACTAATATAACGATATTTAAAATGATTTATAACAATAACTGTATTTTTTTTATATCAAGAAATAACCCCTTTATTTAAATAACGAAAACTACGCGTTACGTTCCGGAAACGTAACGAAAACGCGAACCGAGCTACGAAAACTAACCCGAACTCACTCGGGGTATAAATACCCTAAATGAGTTCAACCAACTCACTTCTTCTTCTTCTTCTTCTTCTTCTTCTTCTTCTTCTTCTTCTCTCCTTTGAAACCCTAAATCCGGATTCAAGCTCCCACCTCCATTTTTGAAGCTTAAAACCTTAATATCTTGCTCATTACTCCACCAAATCATCTCATTTTTGAACCCACACGAAGCTCTCATCACCCTCTACACGAAAGTACAACCGCTCTAAAGCCAAACACACTGAAATTCGAGGTAATCAGTTGCAAAACCTCCGAAAATTAGGGTTTTATACCCATTTGTTGGGTTGTCACCTTTGACCGATTATAGTTCCTCCCCCTCGAACTCTATGACCACCGAGACTAACCCTAACCTACACCCTCCTTGAAAACACCATGGACATCCGGTTTGGGGACGGTTCTAAACCCCGCTCCGGCTGCGGCCGAATGAAAAACCCAGGTCGTCGAATGACCCAGGCCTAGGGTCGAATGAGGCTTCATTCGTCGACTATGGAGCTCTCATACGCCGGTCTCCCCCCTTTCGCCGGTTGCTGCCATTCGCCACCCTCATACACCGGTCATCACATTCGTCGAATCACGTCTGCCATTCGACCTAGACTCCTTCGCCCCTACCTCATTCGCCGGCAGCCATCTCATTCGGCCCAAGACTTTGGTTCGGTTTTCCTGGTTCGGCAACAGCCTTCATACGGCTAGAACACCAATCGCCCAACCAGCAACCACCAGTCGAACACCTTCATTCAGTGAACAATATTCATTCGACCTGCTTGTGGGATAAACACAACCGGTCAAGGAAACTATCATCGGGCTCAGAATCTTATTTACTCAGCCCACATTTGTTTGGCCCAGCTAATGCTACAACCCAACTTATTCGGCCCAAGCTATTATTTCGGCCCACATCACCACATCCAGGCCCAGACACAGATTCGGCCCAACATGTTACCAAGACTTCCTGATTTTGCTCAAGGTCCACTGAATGGGCCCATGACACGTTGATTTGGCCCACAACCAGCCCAAGGACTTTGTTTCGGCCCAATGGTCTAAGCACTCAAGTACTTGGCCCATGAAACTGTTTTGGCCCAACAGTTTGGCTCAAGGCCCACTGATTTCGGCCAAGGCCTACTGTTGCGGCCCAATCTCAAAATTTTGGCTGCTTTGATTTAATTTGACCCAATACCTAGTACAATAGCAGGCCCATCTAGTTTTGGCCCACCATCTAATGTGTTGGCCCACGGCCACCTAATTGGCCCATAAAATCATTCGGCCCATAGGGTTTTAATTGAAACAAATTCTTGAAATGAATTGGATATAACACAAAGGCACAACATGCATGAGAATGGTTAATAGTCATGTAATTACTATAAAGGTAGTTTTGGTTTTAATCTAAAGAAATTGACAAACTCAAAATATCAAGCTTGTACAAGAATTAACACTTAAATTATTCTTGGGATTTATTTACAAAGCCTCATATCAAAAACAATTACACGGAATAACAAAGTGTTGGGATTTCAAGAACGGACCAAGATTAAGTACACAACATAAATATATATAGTAACTTCAAATTTAGGACACTTGAAATGGGGGCCGAATGATGACCGGGACTCGCCGGGGTTAGCCAACATTGGAGCTAACACCTACGCGCACACAAACATTTATAACTTATACTAACAAATTACAAACAACGTGAAATCAATACAGGATCGTGAAAACAATATCAAGTACAATCGAGAGCGCGTGCATTTCTTGTCTAGGCTAAGTCAACTACCACAACTACAAGGTGAGTTCATTGTCCCTTTTCAAACTATTTTGAGTTTTACTTCGGGACTGAGAAGCATGTTATACCTTTTAAACAAATGTTTTAAATTTAACAAAATGCTTTATACGATTCTTATATACAGATGTTAATGCTACATGATTATGCCAAGTGCTAAAGGCATAAGTTCACTACTAATACTGATGCTACATGATTATGTCAAGTGCTAAAGGCATAAGTCAAGTGGTTAATACTAAAACTATGTGTTAATACCAAGTGTTAAAGGTATTCACTGTCTGTTGATGCTATTGTAAATGCAAATACTAAATGCTAATGCTATGCTACGGGTTTATGCTACAAACTAATGCTACGGGTTATGCTAAATGCTAATGCTACGGGTTATGCTAAATGCTAATGCTACGGGTTATGCTAAATGCTAAAGCTACGAGTTGATATTAAATGCTAATACTACGGGTTTATGCTAGATGCTAATGTTAACACTAAAAGCTAATAATTCTATGCTAACACTAATGCTATATACATACATACTTAATGCTCAAACTGCTCAGAATGCTCTAAACTTTGTATGCTTTATATGCTTGCCATGCTCAAACAACGGTTTGGCCTCTCAGTGCTTGCCCTACCGGTTGTAAAGCTAGTACTTGTGCACAAGTTACGTAAATGCTGGACTATTTGAATGCTATGCTAAAACTATTGGCTATGGAAGAACAATAGTTGGTCTCTCAGTGCTTGCCTTCATGTGTTCTTCCTAGTCGGGACTTGAAGAACAATAGTTGGTCTCTCAGTGCTTGCCTTCATGTGTTCTTCACAGTCGGGACTAGAAGGCATCTACTATGGTCTCTCAGTGTTTGCCATAGGGTGTCCTTCATGGTCTGAAACGAGGAAACGGACTGATGGCCTCTCAGTGCTTGCCATGCAGTGTTTCCCAAAACTATTTACACACGTGATCAGTAACTAGGACGATATTGGTAATCCTTAGTTGACTTTGTGTCATCATGGGAATCCTCTATCTCCCCCTAAGTTGTAAATTTCACCTAGTGCTAGTATGGATTGATACTGGATTCCTTCGGGCATTCAGTTGTCCATTCTGGTGACTCTCAAGCTAAACTCACAGATGCTATGGGTAAACTTATAAACAAAATGCGTAAACTATACTGGGAACGGAATGGATGGTAGGTAAAATGCTTAATTATCATTAACAGTAATGTCCTATGCGGCTTAGTATGTGGTGGGATGGAGTCTGGGCGGGTTGTAGGCTCGACCCAGGGGTATGCCCTATATATAAGCATACCGAGTCGGATAATACAGGTGGTGTTAATGAGGTTAAGGTTTTACTGGAAAGGTTTGCAAAAGCTATTTTAAACTTATAAACTATATGAACTCACCAACCTTTGTGTTGACTTTGTTTCTTTTACATGCTTTCTCAGGTGATGCACAGGTATAAGCTAAGGCTCAGGATTGCATACTAGGCTGCCCAGATAGAGGACCTAGTTGACTTTTGGAAGCACGCTTTTTGTTAATTATACGAATCACTTTTGGATGTCTTGTACAGTTACAAGATAGAAAACAATTGATTCTTTTGTTAGGTTTACCGAGTTAAAAAACTGAACATTGACATTGTAATTTAACTTTGTAATCCTATTTAAATGCTTTATTGTGCTTTAGTTATTCTTAACATTGATGCTATGTAAACAATCTGATCCTTATGATTATCACCCACGATATCGCGCCTCGGGAACCTTCCGCCCGACGGGGACTCCGATCCAACCCCGCCGGCTCAGGGTGTGACACAAGAAGATGCATTTCAACTTCTCAAACCAAAGTTATGCAACTCCCCTATTTTTAGTCACCCATAAGGCAACGACGATTTTGTTGTCTACTACGATGCTTCAAACCTTGGTCTTGGCTGTGTACTTATGCAACGAGACAAGGTTATCGTGTATGCTTCAAGACAACTCAAGGTTCACGAGAAGAACTACACAACTCATGACCTTGAGTTAAGGGCATTGGTCTTTGCATTGAAGATATGGAGACACTATCTTTATGATACTAAATGTGTCATTTATACGGACCACAAGAGCCTTCAGCACATCCTCAATCAGAAAGAGCTCAACATGTGGCAGAGATGCTGGGTTGAGCTGTTAACTGATTACGACTGTGAGATTCGTTATCACCTGGGTAAAGCCAACATGGTAGCGGATGCTCTTAGTAGCAAGGAACCGGTCAAGCCTATACGCATGAGAGCCATGGAGATCAACCCTCAACCAAACTTGAAGGACTTGATCCGTATTGCACAAGAACATGTGGTGAACATCGATCAACTGAAGACAGAATTAGATTGCGGGGTTGAAGGTAGGCAAGAACCTCGATCAAATGGGGTTTTGTATTTCAACGGTCGTATATGGATTCCAAAGGCAGAAGAATTGTGTGCCTCATTTGCGATGAGGCACATAAGTCGCGATATTCGGTTCATCCGGGAGCTGATAAGATGTATCAAGATTTGAAAACGTCTTACTGGTGGCCTGGCATGAAGAAAGACATAGCCTTATACGTAGGAAAACGTCTGACATGTTTAAAAGTCAAAGGAGAACATCTGAAACCTTCGGTTTGTTTAATCACCCTGAAATTCCTCAATGGAAATGGGAACAAATTTCTATGGATTTCATCACCAAGTTGCCGCAAACCCCGAGAGGTTACGTTTCTATTTGGGTGATCGTTGATCAACTCACCAAATCTGCTCATTTTCTCCCGATCCAAGAGGATTACAAAATGGAGAAACAATCCACTTTGTACATCAATGAGATCATCGTGCGTCACGGTACACCAACGTCAATTATATCTTATCGCAATAGTCGTTTCACTTCTTGCTTCTATCAATCATTGCAAAAGGCATTGGGAACCCGAGTTAATCTTAGCACAACGTATCATCCGCAGACCGACGGTCAAAGCGAGAGGACTATCCAGATACTCGAGGAAAAGTTGCGTTCTTGTGTGATTGATTTCAGAAGAAGTTGGGATACTCATCTCCCTCTTATCGAGTTCTCGTGCAATAATAGCTATCATACTTGCATTCAATGTGCACCATTTAAGGCTCTGTTTGATCGAAAGTGCCGATCACCGGTCTTCTATGGATTTCATCACCAAGTTGCCGCAAACCCCGAGAGGTTACGTTTCTATTTGGGTGATCGTTGATCAACTCACCAAATCTGCTCATTTTCTCCCGATCCAAGAGGATTACAAAATGGAGAAACAATCCACTTTGTACATCATTGAGATCATCGCGCGTCACGGTACACCAAAGTCAATTATATCTTATCGCAATAGTCGTTTCACTTCTTGCTTCTAGCAATCATTGCAAAAGGCATTGGGAACCCGAGTTAATCTTAGCACAACGTATCATCCGCAGACCGACGGTCAAAGCGAGAGGACTATCCAGATACTCGAGGAAAAGTTGCGTTCTTGTGTGATTGATTTCAGAAGAAGTTGGGATACTCATCTCCCTCTTATCGAGTTCTCGTGCAATAATAGCTATCATACTTGCATTCAATGTGCACCATTTAAGGCTCTGTATGATCGAAAGTGCCGATCACCGGTCTTCTGGACTGAGTTTGGTGACTCGCAGGTCGTGGGACCTAAGCTTATCCATGAAACGACTGACAAGATTTCAATTATTCAGTCTAGGTTAAAGGCCGCAAGGGATCGAAAAAATAGTTACGCCGATTGACGTCCAAAGCCGCTTGAATATGAAGAAATGCTTGGCTAATTACGATGTTTAAATTCCTTTGGAGGACATCCAGATCCAAAACAATATGCAATTCGTTGAACGACCGGTAGAAATCATGGGTCAAAAAACTAAAGCGTAGCCGGATTCCAATCTTAAAGGTGCAATGGGAAGGCAAACGTGGTGCTGAGTTCACCTAAGAACGTGAAGACCAGATAAAGCTCAAATACCCTCATCTTTTTACAGTAGCTTCAGCTAGTTAATTCCAGGACGAAATTCTCTTAACTAGGGGAGACTGTAACATCCGTACATATTCACGATGTAATCATTAGTGTTACGAAATCAAAGTACATGTCTGCAGACGATCATGGTATCATTGTACAATTATTCATATGTTTTAGAAATTTTATCGTGAGTGTTTAAGTATATACTTAGTATTTAATTATTGTCGAATACGCTACGTAATAACACTATTGTAATATATCGAAACAACGGTGGGCTAGCGGCTGATAAGGCAGGTAGCTGGACTCTATGTATGCCCTATACATAAACTGCGTTCGGTATATTGGGATAGTGTTAGTGCATAGTGTACAGACGAATAGTAAAACAAATAAGCTATTTAAACAAAATCGTAATACGTAAGCGAGACTTGGTATCATTATGGGTGACGATCCATAAAGATATCTCTGTTAAACTTATAATTATGATGAAACTTATATAAATATAATAAACAACTAAAAAAGGGTATACTTACGGGCAGACACTTAAATGTATTCGTTTACGGTTCGAAACGGACGAACTTTACAAAATGCGTAAAATATTATTATGTATTTTTACAATTTTGAAACTCGTCAAATAAAACCCAAATTGATAAAATAAAACTATTTTTAACAAGAAAATGACGTTCGCGTAATTTACGTAACGAAACACGTAAACGCAAATCTGAACGAACCTGAACACGTTGGAAACTACTCGGGGTATTTAAGCCATCAATTCCTTCATTTATGGCTCACCAACCAGATTTTTCCCTCTAGAAGAACATCAAGAAATCTCCTTCTTTTCTTGACGAAATTGTGAGTTCTTGGTGTCTATGGAAAGCTTACGAGGTATACATTTCATAAGTACAAAGGATCGGGGCTGAAAACGGCTAGATTTGAGCAGGTGTGTTCTTGAACTTTCGGAATTTTAGGGTTTTCTTCAACCCGAAATCCTTTCAAACTTAGCACGGGATATGAGACTGTTAGGGATGAAAGAGGAACACCAAACCGACCAGAAATCACTTGGGAAACCTTGGGTTAAGGTTTTGGAAGTTGGTTGGATCTAACTTGGAGGATAGGATTAGAATCGATGGGCTGAAACATGAAGGAAGGTAGTATCGACATAAGAACAACAGGTGTTGTTATTGTGTCGATATTATTATGTTCAAGAGTCTTCAAAATCGACCAACCTCCCTTCCTGATTGCGAGGATCGATGGTCCAAGGAGTTGGGGTTGAAGATGCCATCGAAATTAACAATGTCGATGGGCTAAGATCGATGGAAAGTTCATAGGGCTAAGATCGATGGAAAGTTCATATGGTCGACATTATAGTATCGATGATGCTGCCAATTCAGTTTTGAATCTTTGAGTAGAAACTACTAGCGTCGACACCCATGCAACAGCCTTTAACCGTCGATACTAGTAGCCTAATCTCCTCCAAGTAACATGAACCCGAAATAAGCCCAAAAACAACCATAAACAAGATAGAGAAGGATCTAAGAAGCACTATGGGTCAGGTAGGGTAAGTTGAACTTTAGCTGATCCTAATTGGTAGAACTTTTCTACTTTGACCTTCAAGCTTTGCTCAAACAAATACAATTCTAAGTTAGCATCATTAAGAACAATTCTATAGAATTAAATGAGATACTATGAACAAATACGTTGTGCATATGAGAACTTAAACATAAAATACATTATGCATGGTGACCATGCATGGTGACATTAGATTATGTTTCTCTAAGTAAACTTATACTAATGTTTTCTACAAATAGCTAAGTAAAATAATAACCTTTACAATGATTAATTCAAGAAATGATGATCTAAGCATAGGATGGTTGTAAAGATCAAATCGCTAGAAAACACGTTTAAACAACTAAGTATAATAAACATGAGATTATGAACATGAAATGAACAAAAACTTACAAAATCATGAATTATGTTAACGCGATTAGAGTTTTGAGCACAATACACATATCAACAACAAGAGATAGCATCGTCTATCTATCATTTGTTCATCATACATCTCAATCATTCAGGTGAGTACATAGTCCCTCTTTCCTACTTTTAAATCTTTTGGGGTGGAACATGTCAATCATATTTTTGAGCTTACATTCTTAAATGGATTTCACTACTCAAATACTTATGTTTGGCAAATATTGGTTAACTTAAATACATTTTAACTTAAACATCGGATACAAGGCATTTAGTCATGACTTGTCATGGCACACGACCTAATCCATTTCATTGTTGTACAAGTTGGTTTTCAATATTCAACTAAACTATGTAACATGGACGCACATGTGTAAACAAGCTTATTCACATCACGTATGCTTATATTCAGGACTTCAAGGATTAAAATCACTATTCTCGGATTTCAGACTTGAAGTTCACGCATTTGTACATATCATGACTCAAGGGTTAGAAGCTATTAATTTAACCTCTAAGCTTGAGTTCACGCACTGGTTTATTGTTAGTACTGGGTGATCACAACAAGGGAAAACGGGTTCTATACCAAGTTCAGAGTTGGTTTTAATTAACTTTATAGCCAAAGATGGGTTGGTGTATATTTAGTAATATGAATTAACTGTTGATTAGTTTTAAGAGTTTAGATCATATTGGACACACTTTCAATGACACATAGTTGGTTTTAACTTATTTTATTACCATGGGCTGTGTTGGTTTTTGTCATTCTTTGCCTAACTCCGAACGTATTTTGGGACTTGGGTTTAAGATGACACTAGGATATACTTGATGATAGTTTGTGTTACAATAGTATGTTACAACTTTTACATTTGTACTTATACATTTTTATACAGTAGTTATTTGTACATGATTCATGGTTGTTTGAACTCAGGTTTTATACAGGTTACACTCACAGGTTTGCAAATGGTTATCTTTTGGACTTATATTTTAATATTCATAAACTATATTCTTTTACATATTTAAACCTATGTATCTCACCAACTACTATTTATAGTTGTCAGATTTTATTCACATGTTTCATGTGAACAATAGGATATGGACAACTAAGGCGACCTAGTCTAAGATAGAACAAGATCAACAAACAAGATAGGATGGATTAGAAACCAATTTAAATCCTTGTTGTTTAATTATCTTGTATGTTCTAATTTTGTAAACATTATTTTGTGGTCGGTTAGTTGTATTCTTTTGGTTGTTAGACATGATTTGTAAACATTAAGTTAATCATATGAAACCTAGTAATTCATCGTGGTTGTTCATCAGTAATCTTGTGCATTTTGAATCAACCGATCAATCGATCAGTCGTCACCGCACCGTGGATTCCACACGCGGCGCAGGGTGTGACAACATGTTGCTTCCCTCACATATCCGA
The DNA here is from genome assembly GCA_009363875.1 of Mikania micrantha. Lineage (NCBI taxonomy): Eukaryota > Viridiplantae > Streptophyta > Magnoliopsida > Asterales > Asteraceae > Mikania > Mikania micrantha. The sequence continues at coordinate 1,498,868 of CM018698.1, read as the reverse complement.
ACCATCTCAATCTCCTTTTTTTTTCCTAAAATGCATGCTACCTCCACTCTTTTTCTGAAAACTTTGTTTCTTATATGTGATATTATTATATGTGATAATGGTATCACATATATGTAAAGAATTTTTGTATAACAAACACACAAATAACTTTAATAACCGTTTTCAAAAATTTTGATGTTAGACCTAGCAAAATTCAGCAATAACCCACAATATATCATCTAATTGATAACAAATGAGTCTATCATCAAATCAAGAACACAAAGTACTGCAGAAATATTAATCACATCTAAAATTAATATAAGAAGCTCTCGTTACAAAATTCACAAAGGGATTTTATCACATACAAACAATAACAACAAGAACTAAAATTTGGTTTCAACTGAATAATCAACTAATTATGGTTCAACAATTATTGATACTCATATTCATGCATAGGCACAAACTGTATTTAATTGTTTTTCCAAGTGGCAATTGTTGAAAATAAAAGGGATTTTTGAGGCATGGGTAGAAGCTTGTTTATGCATGACAAAATGGGCGGGTTGGGTAACGGATCAGATTGGGTTTGGGTCATGATGGATGCAGGTCAGGATAGGTGCGGGTGAGAACGGGTTTAAAGCAAAATCAGTTCAGGTCTAAATGGGTTGTTCTTAAAAAACATCAATTTAGTCTAAGTCAAATGTGTTATAACTAAACAATTAGTGATTAGTCTATTAGGATAGTTTTTAGTGATTTCATCAAATATGTATTAATCATTCTTAAATGTTTGAATCCATTGCATTCACATAGTTTTTAGGTTACCCATCATGACACGCATTGTGTTCAAGTGATACACATCTCAACCTATTCAATATTATGATGTTACCCGTTTCAACCCATTATACTACAATTGTTTACTCAAACCAACCAACTTCTTTTGATTTGGGTAAAATTGCCACGTCTAGGCCTGTTTGAAGATAAACTGCTTAACAAAAGAAAAGGAGCGCAGTGAGTGTCTACTCTTAAAATCTAACTCAAATAATCCTTTTAGACATTCAAATATCAGGAATCAAGAACAAAAATTCAAAGCACGACAATCCCGTTCCAGTATCCAAATATCGTATTTCATTCAAAACCTAACTTCAATTTGCTCAAAATCTAATCAACTTCAAATTAGAAATATTTGAATTTAATTTTATACTCTAGAATCATTTATTTTTATTGAGTTTTAAACAAGTTATTATGAGCTATTAAAGTTGAATAATATATTCTGACACAATTCTAAACAAAAATTAAGATATGGAGTCATAAGGGATTCTTATAAAAATAATGACCATTAACAATAGATTACGAATTCTTATGATTTTATAGTTCGGCCATTGTTAACTAGGTATTACTTGATTTTATCTTGAAGCCTATCATGTAGAAATTAAAGAATGTTATTATTATTATTATCATTATTATTTTTATTTTTGATCACTTTGTACATGAAATCATAAGGATCCACCTGTAACATCGATGATGGTTATGAACACAAACACAAATAACTATTTAGATTATCATATATGTACACAATACTTGTAATTTGATGGATAGAAAGAATGAAATTGTGAAGAAAAACTAATGTAAAGGCTTACTAACTTACAAGAAAATGTTGTTGATTCTTGAGAGTTCTTGGTTGCTACTTGCAAAACACTTCAAGATATGTGTGTGAAAATTTTTACTAGTGTAGTATAAGGAAGGTGAGGTTGTTGTGTGAAAATGACTTTGCTACAAGTGGTATTTATAAGTCCAATGTTGTGTTTAGTTAAAGATTAATGGGAATTATTATGCTTAATGAGATGTTATGAAAGGATTTATAAACCCCCCCATGTAGTCGTCGGTTTTGAGGGACAATTTGTTCCTTTTCTTGTTTAAATTTTTATCCTAAGTTTCATCATGTTGGAGAAATTCATCAATAAACGTCTGAAAATCTATCAGATCGTGTATGAAATCACTATCCGAAATCAATATTTCTACCATTCTGAGTTCAAAAAACTTGATTTTAGGACAATCCAACAGAGATATTTTCTGTGATACGAATTTCGATTATTGTTTCTTCTGTGAATTCGTTTTTTCTGTTAAACACCAACCAACAGCAAGGAAATTATTGGCTGTTTTTTTGCGGGACCACCTTCAGGGGTGCTGCTCCTAGGACCCCTCTAGGGCGCAACCCTCTTCACCCTCGCGCTTGATCAGGTGCTCAAAAATATTAAACGAATGTGCACTCCGTACATCTAACTCTTTAATATTTCCTTTACATCCAATTCATTTTACATGTGACATGTCACTTACCTTTCTTATGTAATAATTCAAACTTTTGGTGATAATTTTCTAATAATATTAGTGTATAATAAGCTATTTTGATGTGCATTGACCATGTATAACAATAAAATCGAAAATTATAACTAACACTCACTATAAATTCCTAGTTTTAGTGTCATATCTACGTCTATCATATAAATAATATCACATATTGTCAAGAACATGTCTATCAAATAAATAATATCATATATTGTCAAGAACATGTCTATCTATGAGGTTAAATAATCACATATCAATTAAAGTCTAAGTTAAAGTCAAAAGTCAGACCAATGTAAAACTTGAAATCGTGATGGATGTCACAACCTCAAAGTAACATGTGTCCTTCAATTATTAGAAACTATATATTATATGAATTGAATAATAAAGATTTTTATATTGATATATGAGTTATTGGTGAACAATGGTATACCATCTCATGGGTATATGGGTCGACTATCACTCATTAAAACTTTTTTATATGTGATTATATATCGATCAACACTCAGTTGGGAAATATTTTATGGAAGTATGTGAAATATCATTTGGTTCAAATATTTAGAGATGCATAGTTGGATTGATGATGAAAAATTGAGGTATACTTGGTGTTTGCTGTTTTGAATTTTCTTTAGTTGATTTAATGATTAGGCTTCAAAAAATAAAAACATGTATGAAACAACTTTAGATATATTATATGTTTATAGCGAATTTCTGTTTATGTATTTAAGAGTTTACTTGTATTCTTCGTTTGGGACTCAAATCTGATTTGAACCATTCTAAAAGATTTATAAAGTTTGTAATAGAAAACCAAACACTAAAACTTTCCGACCCTCATGAGAAATTTTCAAGGTCCATCATTGTTGATAAAGTAAGAGATAATAAAAATTTAAGAATTATAAATGATAGATAGTGAACATTTAAAAATTGTAAAATTATATTTAGAAGTAAGATATAATTATAATGTTTATATAATTAAGTTTTAATAAATTATTATAATAAGAATTTACTTATTTAAAATTATTAGCAATTAATAAAAAAATAACTTCATTCCAAGTTGACACATATAATAAACATTAAATATTTGAAATTTTTACATCCATCTTCTTACTAAAAATCTTTATTACATATTTATCTCATTCTTAAATTAATTACATATGGAGGGGAAATATGTAATTTATTTGTTTATTTGAAAGTGAAATATATAATTAATTTTTTACTTAAATAAATATATATTAAATTAAAATAATACTAATAATAATAATGATAGTAATAATGATAGTAGTAATAATAATAATATTAATAATAATAACAGTAATAATAATATATCATATGTCGTGCTTCTAACCTATTCACATCACATTTGACATGCGACCTCTTTTTATCTATCTGCATGACATATTTGACAAATTTAAATATTAATTTTATTTAATGTAATTATGTCAAACTTCCAAATTTAAAAAAAATATAATATTTATTTTTTTAAATATTAATGAAAATTTATTCATTTCAAACTTTCTATTTTTAATCAATAATTACGAAATTCAAAATATGCAAATCTCATTTGTATTGTTTGTAAATTTATAAAATGCACTTTTCTTTTTTTATAAATAAAATATTAAAAAGTTGACGTTATTTGTACATTTATTTTTTAATCATTGTTACTTATTTTTATACAATACACATGGACATTATCAAATGAAAATAGTTAAATTAAATAGTTCTGAACAATTTATTATAAGGTCATGTGTACTGATCAAGCTCCTATCACTTCACGTAGTCGTCATATATGCGTCACATGAACAACCAACGCTATCAACTTCTCATCACTTCACATCATCATCACATGTATTATCATCACCCTCTTATCACCCCCTCCTTTCTTCCCCTTTTCTCCTTTGTATCCTTCACGCCGTGACCTACATCACGTATATGCCTACTACGCCCCCAGTCACACCCCTATGTAAGACGCCATAGGTGCATGACCCCTTCCCTCACGCCTTCATAACGTATGATAACACATGGCTTGAGGAAGTCATTTGTTGAAGGAAAGCGATATGTATATTCAAACACAAAAAAATTGGTACGCGTGGCCACTTGTATATAGACGCCCAAGATTTATTGGCTTTAGTTTATTGAACCTTCCAACTTCAATTGGTGACCTGTCCCAAATAAGTGCGGGAAATTGGTACGCGTGTGAGTGTGATAGACTGATAGGAGTCAACATCACACACATAAATCGATTAAAAAGGAAAAATGTGTATAATTGGTTTACTTCATATATATTTTTGATTTCCCTTTTTTATTGTTAATTATTTTTTGTGATTTGTTCGATATTTTCCAAAGATCTAAGCCTCAAAATAAAATTTTATTTCTCAATTTTAGTTTTTACGTGGTGTGAAAATAATATTTTGTAAAACTGCATGATAACATTACATAGAAATGGGTTAGGTGTCAATAACACTACCAAAAATACCGATACTTGATTTTTGAAAAATCTGGTACCAAATATTTTACCCAATATATCCGTACAATAACTGTTTATTAGGATACGGGTACTACATCAGCTTGATACCGGTATATGTTACAAAATAATAATATCTAGATGATATTGACATCGTAGCCATATTGTTACCGAAAATATCGGTATTGAATTTATAAAAAGGTGGATAATGAATATTGGTATTAATTAGTTTGATGTGGTGCCGGCACTGGGTACACATGCTCATCCCTAAGATTACATACATGCATAAGCTTTAAGTACGTTAACCTCATGTCCTGGGTTTCTAACACGGAAGCATCGTGCCAAAAATAGTTATGAAAATATATAGTTATAATAACATCCATCGAACTTGGTCCACGTATAATAATACGTGGTGTTCATGACATTTGGCCAAAACCACGTAATTGAATTTGAAATTTGACGTTAATTTGATGTGTTCTTTTAAATTTTATGGTTAAAAATGAAGTGTTAGTGCTTAGTGGGATTAAATTTTATATCATAAAAGTAATTGTGGGTTGAGATTTTCATGAAAGATATTAATTAAACCATGTGTTGAGTGACTTAGTTCTAAATTTTAAGTACCTATATTTATATCTAATACTTTTTGTTTGTATAAAATTTGTTTTGGAAAATAATTTGTAAGACAGTACAATGAAAGTAAATGATATCAACGTACAAGACGATTCCAACCTTCATGGTTTGTAAGTGTAATCTTTAGTGTTTTTGTAGTAATTTGAAAATGCAATAGTGTCAAACTTTGAATAAACGAAGTAAATAAGAATTTCTTCAATATATATATATATATATATATATATTACATATGATTTACATATAAATTACGGTCAAATATTTTATAAACTTTTTAAAATATTATAATAAAATGATTCGATTTAAATATATAAAAAGCTATTTTTAAATTTGAAAAATAAAAATAATATCATTAGTTATTATTATTATTATTATAATTATTTAATAAGATAAATAATATAATTTATTTAATAGGAGAGATAATATAATGTATTTAATAACAGATAATTAAATGAGTGTATAAAAAATTGACAAGTGACATTATGGCTTTATAATTTGACAAGTGGCAAATGAAGATTTTTGTTTATTGTAATATATAGATATCAAATATACACACACATATATTAGTGATATTTAATTAATTTAAATCTTAATAAAATAAAGGCATATTATGAAGGATTGTTATCTATATATAAATTATATAGCTGATAGATATTTTAAAAGGACTTTAAACCTTAAAAAGACTAGAAAGTTAGAAAAGAATGATATGTGGATAAAAAGTGAAAAGGTAAACATATTAAAACAAAAAATAAATTTACGCATGCAAGTCACATGCAAACTTATCTCATTTTAAACGTTCATAATTTTTTTATACATTAATATTTAAAAAAAATTACACAATAAAATCAATCGTTTTTTATCTTTTAATGTGTATAATACTAATATATTTTTTTAAAATAAAAATAACAACTTAAACTGGGTTTCAAAAATATTAAAATTTTATAAATGTTGAATAAAAAAAATATTAAATATTAATTAATTAAGTAATTAGTTAATATTTTAAAAATATAAAACAACAGTTTGAATATAATATTACTGAAATTCCTATAAGTAATTTAAATAATAACATTTTTTAAGGGTTTTCCCAAAAAAGTTTGTTTTTTTTAAATATGTTGTATTAAAAAAATGTTTCTGAGTATCATTTATATATATTTTTTCTTATTTAAAAATTTGATTTTTAATTATTTATGTTTTCAAACTTTTTTTAAATTGTTTTTATAAAACTTTGTTTTTTAGAAGGACCGTTTTAAAATATATTATATATTCAAAAGAATTCTTTTTTAGCAAAATTAATATTTTATGAAAATTTCATGTTTATAATAATTTGATTACTTTAATAACTGCATTTTTTAACCAAAAGATTTTTTATAGCTTCACTAACATCAGCTGTAAAAAGCAGAATCTCACGAAATCCAGGAAAATATGTAAATAATATAATCCAAATCTAATTTTATCTCAAAAAGTCTTTAACATTAAGCAATTTTTCATATAGCGATCGATGTGTATTTACTTGGGCTTATAAATGAAAATAAACATGAAGAAAACCATGACAAACAAATTAATGTGCTTAATTATAATAGAAAGGAATAATTTTTTTTTTGTAAATAATAATTTTTAATTTAATCATGTTAAAAAAGAATGTGACAATACACAATTTTTAAAACTAAATCAATATATAATATAATACATTTATAGATCAACTATTCATATTTTATATAAAAAAAAAGTTTTTTTTTGTTAAATTCATTCTATTTTTTTTGTAATGCCTCGGTAATATTAACTCTACGACTCAAAAGTCAAAACTTTAAATTAAAACATAAAAACCAATGTTTACTATAGGTTATGGTTTAAGATAACGTCATCATTGTCCATTATTATATAAATACAAAATGAATTTACTGTTCATAATTCACAACCCTTTTTTTTTTTTTTTTGAACGGCTCATAATTCACAACCTTAGTTGCATACTTGCATCATGTACCATTTCAAAAGCATGAGCAGCAGCGCCTCAATATTACGCACAGAACCGCTTCAAAAGATATGACGCAAGAAAGGAACCGCTACAAAAGTTCACAAATACTTTGATTAATTCCAAAGTACCCAGAACTCTTATTTGTAAATATTTCTCTTACTTACTCACAGTTTTTTGATGTTTACATGTTTTTAGCACGTTCTTACGTTATCAGATGATAGTTATTATTTTATTAACTTGATCGCAACTACCTCACTAACGTTTATATAAATTTCGAACCCAAATTATTGCAAAATATTTATGTAGGCCAAGTGAACACGTCTACAATAGGTGCCCTTCAGGGCTTTACGTCAGGTGACACCACATATCTACATTTTTATATACGGAATTGTGGCAGAATACCCACGGCTGAGCGGGAAACTCACTAGTTGGTATACAAAAACAAAGAGTTAGGTCGTCAAAACCAACTAATTTACAAAAAGCAAAACGAGACATAGACCGTGGCTACAGACTACCATATACAAATATGCAAGAGGGATTGGAGAGAGGAGGTGATGTCATGTGAAGAAGCTCTTTTGATTGGTTGAATAATATCCATGGATTCTTTGAGCCTTTTTGGCCCTTTTAATCAACGTTGTCAGAACCGGACCGGACCAGAAGCCGGGTGGTCGACCGGCCTAAAAAACACTTGTGAACTGCCCTTAAGGGAACCGGCCGGTTCATCAGTTGGACCGGGAACCAGTTTACTGGTCGGACCGGATTTCAAATTTTTTTTAAGTAAAATCCAAAGAATTAAACATTAAAATCAAACCTTGTATTTTTTTACATGATTATGTTTGTTTGAACATTAATTATGTTTGTTTAAATGTGTTTATAATTTTATAATTCTATAATTTTTTTGGATTTTTTATATATTTATTATGTCATCCGGTCCGACCAGTATTACTTTCAATACACTTCTTGTTAACTAAGGGAGCTTATTGACATTATAGTAAAGCCAAGGGTGTTGGGTGTAAACTTACATCCCAAAGGCGGACATTTGAACCTGCACCTAATGCTTGCCAAATTTGATTTTGTTTTCCGTTATGTACGAGTAAAACTTTGACAATTGGAGGACATCACAATTCAAACACCCACCCCATCCCAACTACTTCTTTTCGTCATTTTCACAGGTGATCCAATTCAATTCACAAATGGGGTTCAAATTTATTTCGAGGAACTCTATTTTCTACAGATTTTAACGCCCTTACAATTGAAAAGAATAAACCTTCATTATTCCTTTTTTTTTTTTAAAAAAAAAAAAAAAAACTATTTCTGATCTTCTTATTCAATCCTGTTGTTGTTCAGCTACTCTGTTTTCATTTTCAAGTTTCAATGGGGCTTTTTCTGGGAATCATTGGTATCGGAATCGGGTTTGTTCTTGGTGCCTGCCTTGGATTCTACTTCTTCGTCTACTCCGACCCCGAAATCGAAGCTTTAAAGGTAATCTTTAATCCATAATTCTCATAATTTCATGACTTGTTTATACACCTTCATGTCAGTAGCAAAATTTAAGCTTTTAAGAAATCTTTAATCTGCATGTCAGTACCAAACCTGAATCTTTTAAATCTTTAATCCGTAATTTGTGTAATTTCAAGTCTTGATCGATACATCTTCATGTCATTAAACTTATTGCATTTTTATTTTAATTCAGGTTTAATCTTTTCAAATTTTCATCAGTCTTTTATACAAATATTGTTTTCAAAAAAAGATTACACCAATAAATACATATCTTAATTAGAGTAATTACAACTCGTTATGTTATAAAATTTTACCTTATTTTTAAAACATTCGTAAAATTTATATACATTGTTTTTTTAATAAAAACTACACCGTTAATATAATTATATTTTTATCTTTAATTTAATTATATTTTCATCAATTTTTTTAAAAGTATTCAAAATTACACTAATGTACACCAGTTGTATCATAAATATAATAAGTTTTCATCGTATATTCAAAAAAAAAAATTATCTCATTTAGAAAAAAAACTCCTACATTAAAAAAATCCCTCACTTTTAAAAATCCTCATAAACCTTTTATACATATGTTGTTTTTATGTAGAAATTACACTGTTAAATACAAATTGTTGCATTGATGTAATTGCACCTCGTTATGCAATGTTGTACTAATATAGTTTGTATTTATGTTATAGTTTGTTACATTGTTGTAATTTATATTGATGTTACAACTCGTACATTGATCTCACCCTATCTTGTATTGATGTAAATTTATTTAGTGGCCTAATTTTTATTAAAAAAAATTGTAGTATATGCTAAAGAATAAAGATGAGGGATTTTTTCAAAAAAAAAAAGAAGTTGATGAGTTTTTAAAAACAAGGGAAAATTATTGTAGCAATATTACTATTTGTTACGCTTGTGTGAGTACAAACATATGAAAAATTTAGGTATTACTATAATGGTATTAAAGAGAAATATACAACAAATTTCACGATTTAAATTTTTTTAAAAAATAACATAGTATAAAATTTTAATTTGTGTAAAAATCATGAGGGAATTTTTGATTTAAAAATAAGAAAATAGAGGGTGTTTTAAGAGTACATAGAGTCGTACTTTTATTAAACATGATTTTTTACACAAAGATAAATGAATAAAATACTATCAAAAAATAATTTATGACACGCGATACTATCTTGTTTAATTTTGAATTTTTCAACCATTGGATGGGGAAACCTCATTTTAGTCATAATACCATGAAAACAAAGTAAAAATCATGTAAAAAAACATTTATTTGAATTTTCTTTACAAGTTTGTAACACTATTGTGCACATTTTTATAAAAAAAATCAAAAAGACGCCGAGTAAATATTTAAAAAAAATATTTTATAAACCCATATAAAGCATACGTAATGTTGTGTCAACCCTGACGAATTTTTTTTCGTTTTGTTACGTATGTTTACATGATTTTATAAAATATTTTTTTAAAAATATCTAGTCGGCGCTTTTTTAATTTTTTTTTTATATAAAAACGTACCCAATAGTGTTACAGACCTGTAAAAAAATTTTCAAAAAAAACGTTTTTTTAAATAATTTTTGCCTTCTTTTCATGTTTTTTTTCACGATGAAGTGTTTTCAAATTGTATTTTCCCTGTATATAAATATTATGGGTTGCTTAACATTTATTTTATGTAAAGATTTCAACTTTATTAACATTCCTTTACCTTCTGCATATGTTTTTTGTTGCATTTTCAGCCTAGACATTAATCTACCTAGTAGCAATTTTTTTATTTTTAGTTTTGGATAATATATAGTTAATCCTGTCTATTTTGTTTTTTGCAACTAAAAATAAGTCTTTTTTCACTATAATAATTCTTGGTTAATTGATTACATGTTAGATTATTTATATGCTTCTAGTTTTGCTTTGTTGAAAATTTGATGATATAAAGTTTTGTTATATCTAATCTTCAGGATACGGTTGTAAGGCCGATTTCTGAGCTTCAATTAACGAGTCTGCAAGATCTAAAATCCGAGCTTCCTCTTTGGTTGAAGAACCCTGATTATGATCGCGTATGTATTTCTGTTGCAGCATGTAATCAAACTGCATTTCCTGCATACCACTTTATTTTTTAATTACTTGCATTTTTGTTATTTTCTCGTGTAACAGGTTGACTGGCTAAACAATTTTGTTTTGGACATGTGGCCTTATCTTGACAAGGTACCTTGTATGAAACTCTGTAATTTTATTTTTTATTTCTTATTTTTTATTTTTTTTGGCAAAAAGGGCTAAGGTTGTTTTAAGAAGTAAAAACAATTCTAATATTTTTTTTGAAACAAGAATCCATCGAAAACAAAATAATTCCTATATTGTTCAAAAAAACTAACAATCCATTCAATAAAATTCAATTCAAAAACTAAAAATCCATAAAAAAACAAACATTTGTGTTCATTGATGAGAGCTTGGCATGCCTCCAACTTGAATGTGCAGGCAATTTGTGCTGCAGTAAGGCGGATAGCAGAACCAATAGTTGCTGATTATATTGGACGTGGTCACAAACCGATCGAATCGATCACTTTTGAGACGTTGAGCCTCGGGACCCTTCCTCCTACATTTCAAGGTTAGTGTAGCTTGGCGATTTCCTTAATCTTAATATTGTTGGTAATCAGACTTGTAATATGAAGAACAATAATGAATTTTAAGAATAAAACTTGAAGAGAAAAATATGTTCTTTCAATTCACAAGATTATGAAATATGTACATGGTTTTGGGTTTTTATACCCTAATTGACTTTGACTTTTTACATACTAACCCCTTGACTTTACATAAGTACATACATGACTTTAAATATAAACTTTCTAATATATACATAAGAGACCCAAACTTATTTAGTTTATAATTTCAACACTCCCCCTTAAACTAAATATAGTTTAGCGAGGGTCTTCAACTTTCTTGACTTGATTGCTTCTTACAATCGAGTCGGTTCTTCATCATAGATGAGATTGAATGCTTATTGCTTGTCTTTCTCCTTGTTCTTCCATTTGGTGCAATTGTTTGCAAAATGACCAAAATCACCATCATAACTTTCTTTTGTCTTTACTTCCTTGACCCATGCTTCTTCCAAATGCATTTTCTCCATTGTTGAAGCGTTAACCTCATCCTTTACCACGACCTTGACTGCTTGAACTTGCCATTAGGAGTTCGCTTTGATAGTTTGCCTCGGGTTCATCTTGGCTTTTGAGGCGTTCTTCAAATGTTGTTATTCTTCCAATGGCTTCTTCAAATGGCATTTTATCAATTTCTTGATATTGCTCGATAGATGCCACGGTCGGTAAAATCTTCTTTGGAACTGAGTTAAGCAATTTTCTTACAAGTACTTTATCTTTTAAAGTACCACCAAGACTTTTGGCCTTTATGCTTCTTAACTTTCCAGGAAAGTCACTTGCTGTTTCGTTTGGTTTCATTTTCATAGCCTCTAGTTCACTCCTTAGAGTTTGTAAACGTGCTTTCTGAACTAGATCAGCTCCATATTTGACTTTGATTGAGTCCCAAACTTCTTTTGCAGTCGAATATTACGCAATTTGCATTAACACATCTTAAGGCAATGTTTGGATGATCATTGCCTTAGTTGTATGCACTTTCTTTTCATTAACTGCTTCTTTAACTTCAATTTTTTCCCAAAGGCCATAAGCCTTCAATATTGTTTCCATCATTAATGACCAAGTGGTATAATTTGTTTCAGTTAACTTAGGACATTGAAGAGGAAAATTTCCTTGCTCACGAATTGGAGCATTACTGCTTGACGGCTTTTCTTCCCAGTCATGCTTGATTGCTTTCGTGTTTTTTTCTTTTTGCCTATCTTGTGACACTTGCTAACTTGCTTATGATCAGTTGATCAATTTCTTGCTATATAGATTGTGTAACAATCTATATTTTGTGTTAAGATTATTAACACATACTTGCTTCAGTTTTGCGGTTTTGATCAAATATTGTCCAACAAACTTGCTAATTGGACAAAAAAGCTAACCTTGCTTGTTGCAGATTTGATCAAGAAATATCCAACAAAATTGCTAATTGGATTTTGTAAAAAACTTGTTCTGGCCAACTTGCTAACCAGATTTTGACCCACTTGCTAATCAGATTTATGTGCTCCTGACCAACTTGCTAATCAGGTTTTTATGCACTAACTTGCTATGACCAAAAATGGTCTTTTATTGCAAAGTCGAATCACGATGATTCTATTTGCTCTTGCTAAATTTTGAACAAATAATTGTTTGATTTGCTATGAACCAAAAAGTTCAACTTGCAACAAACCAATGGGTTTGTTTAACTTGCTATGAACCAAAAAGGGTTCGGTTTAACTTGCAAAATAAACCAACCGTTCAACACTTGCTACAAACCACATGAGTTTGTTTTATATCTTGCTATGAATCACAAAGATTCAAACTTGCACTTTCTATATGAACCGTATGAGTCAGGTTTCAAAGACTTGATTCTAATCAGAGGTCTTCTCAATTATAATTCTTTTAGTTTGATTTTTTTTGCTTACTTGCTCAATAATCACAATCCAATTCCACTTGGTTGTGACTGAATATAAAAACAAATATTCTTGTTTCTTGTAAGAATAAGAACATACAACAAATATGCCACGATTTGTCTATGTTTTTCAATTTCAAACCAGCCTCTTGGTTAAATATTAATCAAGCCAAGATGAAACAATTTTAAAATTCTGATTTTCTAGAATTTGGATAGCAAACAACAGCCTCTCAAATTCTATTAATAGGCAACAATTCAATGAATCTTTCAAGTTAGTCTTCTTGCTTTCTCCTTTAAACAATACAAGGAATTCTAACTTTCTAAGAACAAGACTATACTTTACTTTCAAACTCAGAAATTTAAATAAAGGTTGCATCCTACAAATTGAAGTTTCTCGAGTGTTGCCTCTTGAATGTGAAACACCATGAGAAATAAATACCGTCAATTTGTGTAAAACATATGCATCGGAAATTCAATTTCCACTTAACAATCAATCGAAAATTTGACTTCAAAAATACAAAAGACAATTCTATTTCCTTTTGTTTTATTGATCTGCACAATTTTCGAATTTGCAGACACCAAAGTCCAAACACAACCCCCAATTTAAAAATGATATGCAGAATTTCCAACAGGAAAATATGACAGAAACCTTTTGATTTCAATTGTTGTCGTGCCTTTTTTCAACGATCACACCAAACCATAAATTTGATTCAATCAGGGCAAGAACACACTTATTTTTTAGCCTTTAACATGCAATTCTGATTCCGATGTTAAGACTAAAACACGACGATTATTTCGATCAGGTTCAAAGAACGAACCCTCCTAATTGCCTCTATTTCAATTTGCAACTTCCAATGTTCCAATCAAAAACACACTATTTCGGTTCTTGCTATGATCGATTGTTGATGGCTCTGATACCAATTGTTATTCATACCAATTGTTGGCAATCAGACTTGTAATATGAACAACAATAATGAATTTTGAGGATAAAACTTGCAGAGAAAAATATGTTCTTTCAATTCACAAGATTATGAAATACGTACATGCTTTTGGGATTTTATACCCTAAGTCCCTAATTGACTATTTGACTTTGACTTTTTACATACTAACCCCTTAGACTTTACATAAGTACATACATGACTCTAAATATCAACTTTCTAATATATACATAAGAGACCTGAACTTATTTAGTTTATAATTTCAAGTTTTCAACAAATATGATGGAAGTAATGTTTCTTGTTTTAATTAATGACGTCAGGCATGAAAGTGTATGATACTAATGAGAATCAACTAGTGATGGAATCAGCAATTAAATGGGCTGGAAATCCAAATATAGTAATAGCTGTTAAAATATGGTCTTTGCGCATCAAGATCCAAGTAAGACGCTCGAGGTTTTACAACTATAAAAAAGATATATACATATATATAGGGTTTGAATACTTTGAAAACCCGATCTTAAAAGAAAACCCTTAAACTCTATCTCAGCTGTTAGATCAAACTTATTTTACTTTTTAATTAATTAAACATAAAAATATGTGATCCACAATTAAAGTTGATTATTTTATTGAGATTTTTAAAAAGAAAATACCTATTTTACCCCTTAAAGGGTAAAAATGACTTTTTCCACTATCTTCTCTCTCTCCTCTCTCTTTCTGTCACCATCAGTGTCTCTCTCCTCTCTCTCTTTGTCAGTATCTATATATTTTTTTTATATATTTTAATTACAAAAATAATACACATGTGTAATGTTTTTTTTAATTAAAAAAATATTTTTTAAAATATTACAACAACAACAAAAACTGTATAATTTTCATAGAAATAAGAAAGTCATATTTTATTAAAGAAAAAAATATGCACATGTGTATCAAACACAAAAATCAATACACAAACACAAAATTACATATTTTTAATCATAAATAAAACATTACACATGTGTATTTTTACATATGAAACAAACATTACACATGTGTAATTTTATACAAGAACATCAAATTAACCAAAACAACAAAAAAGTACACATGTGTAAAAAAAATGTACAAGTTTTACAACACACAATGCACCTGCTCAAGCACTACTATAAGATCTGAAAAAACTACATATGTGTATAAACAACAAATGTACAAGTTTCACTACACAAGGTACATCTGATCAAAGCAATATTATAAGACCTGAAAACTACACAAGTGTATAAATAAAGATGTGCAAGTTTTACAACACACAATGCACCTGGTCAAGCACTATTATAAATACCAGAAAAACTACACATGTGTAGTAATAAAAATATACAAGTTTTTCAGCATAAAGTACACCTGGTCAAGCATGTATTCAAACCACCACCATGAGCACCGCCTCTTGAAACTGCCACCACCTAACACAGGCATGTTCGTGTTCGTTCATTTAAACTTAACCGAACACGAACACGAACACGAACACCTTAACAAACATGAATTTTGTGTTCGTGTTCGTTTATTAAGAAAATGAATATGTTCGTGTTCGTTCATTAATAAATTAAACGAACTGTTCATGAACATAAACGAACACAAATGAACTAAAATAAACGAACAAACATAAATGTACATTTTTTTAACACCATTGAACTATCATAAACGAACATGAACACTATTGAACAAGCATAAACGAACACAATTGAATAAGTATAAAGGAGCACAAACGACAAGTCTCTTAAATGTAAATACATATCATTCGTAAATTAGTCAGTTAATCGAATAAAAACTAACATTACATAGTTAACGAACATAAACGAACATTAACGAACACAAATAAACGAACATAACCGAACTGTTCATGAACATAAATAAACGAACATAACCGAACTGTTCATGAACACAAATAAACGAACACAAGGTATGTTCATGTTCGTTCATTTAATTAAACGAACACAAATTTTGTGTTCGTGTTCGTTCATTTATTAAATAAACGAACATAAACGAACTTCTTACCGAACAGTTCACGAACAGTTCATGAACTGTTCGGTTCGTTTACAGGCCTACCACCACCTCCTCCTAGACCCATCGATGCCTCTTGAAACGGCCATCACCGACGCCGCCGCCGCCGTCGTTTGCCACCCCACGTCCACCCAAAACCGCTTGAAAAAACCCACCACCACCTTGATCTTTAGAGAGAGAGAGAGAGAGAAGGGAAAACACCATCACCATCGGACCACCACACAACCACCACTACTGTCGCCTAAAACCCACCACCACCACTGAACCTCGCCACAAGCACCATCACGCGTCGATTGTTGTCGCTGTTGCTCATCACCGACACCACCGTAAACCACCATCATCATCATCTGTGAATGTGTGTGTGTGTGTTTTGAGAGATGAGAGAGAGAGAGAGACAGACAGAGAGTGTGTATGTGTAAATCAATAAATGAAAAAAGAGAGAATATATGGCTGGTAATAGAGGGTGAAAAAAAATACCAAAATACCCCTCTAATTAATAATAAATAAAAAATTAATAAGTTTGATCTAACGGTCCACACAGGGTTTAAGGGTTTTCTCTTTAAGATCGGGTTTTCATAGGATTCAAATCCTATATATATATATATATATATATATATATACTTCGTTAACCCACTCTTATTGCGGTAACCCGTATAACTCCGCCAAGATCAATCCAAATCTTTGTTTTCTTTTTTTTAAATATCATTATTACACATAAACAATACTTTCTTCTTTTATGTGTATGTGTAAATTTATTACCGTTTAAGATTTAAAAGAAGTGTAAGTTTTTGTTACATTTCGTAATGTAAGTCAAAAACTTACATTACGGTTATGAATTTTCAACGATGATATCTCTTAAACGGTTATGAATTTTCACAAACTCATAAAAGAACATAGTATTCTAATTGTGTTACAATGATATTCAAAAAAAAATTCAAGATTCGGCTTCGTTTTGGCAAAGTTAATGGGTTATTGCTCTAAGAGTGGGTTATTATTTGAACACTTCCCTATATATATATGTTGTTTTCAATTATATGTTTGATTTTGAACTTTCAGTTGGTGGATTTACAAGTGTTTGCTATTCCAAGGATGACATTTAAGCCACTTGTTCCGGTTTTTCCATGTTTTTCCAATGTCACTGTATCTTTAATGGAGAAGGTACCTAACACTTTGGTAGTTACGTTTGTTTGTTTTGTTACGTGTTTGTAATACGTTAATTTGTTAAACAGCCTCATGTGGACTTTGGGCTAAAAATACAAGGTGGTGATGTTATGTCCATCCCAGGCCTTTATCGACTAGCGCAGGTTCATCTTTAAAAGAATTTTAGTTGTTAATGTATACAAGCTAGGTAGGATAATGAAAATGTTTCTTCATTGTAGGATATCATCAAAAAAGAAGTTGCAAAGCTTTACCTTTGGCCACAAACTCTTGAAATACCCATTCTTGATTCTTCCCTGTAAGTGAGTTAGTTAATGATATGATGCAAATCTTATGAAAAACATTTTGAAATTACTGTTCATGCTACTATACGTAATTTAAATGAAATGTTTGACCAGCCGTATATATGTTAAATAAATTTAAGGATCCATATTGAAAATAGCTCGGTGAATATGCAACTTTACCTTATACTTGATCTTTCTCCAAATCAAGTGTTGCTTGTTTAATGAACTCCATGTGAGTTCCCTTTACATCAGGGGTAGAACCCATGAGAGGCTAGGGTCCATTGATTCTTGGGTCATTGGAATAAGCTTATGATCGACGATTCTCTAAATAAAAACCATTTGTTTCTCGTCAGTTGCATTGTGAAAAAGCCAGTTGGAGTATTACACGTGAAAGTTGTAGAAGCTGCAAAGCTCATGAAAATGGACATATTGGGATTATCCGATCCGTATGTAAAACTTAAATTAAGTGGAGAGATGTTACCTTCAAAGAAAACAACAATCAAGAAAAAGACTTTAAACCCAGTGTGGAACGAGACCTTCAAGCTTCTAGTCAAGGACCCTCAAGCTCAAACCCTTCAAGTTAATGTCTATGATTGGGACAAGGTCAATTAAAACACCCTTTCTTGTATGTATATAAACATGATTATTGTTCTTTGTTAAGCTAGCTTGTTTGTTCTTTAGGTAGGGAGCCATGATCGGCTCGGGATGCAAATGGTGCCACTAAAACTATTAACACCCAACAAGACTATGAATCTAACACTTGATTTGCTAAAGAATACCAACATAGTTGATCCTCATAAAAAACAACAAAGAGGCCAAATTATGATGGAGATGACTTATGCACCATTTAAGGAGGATAATGATGTTTTAAGCGGGCCCCTTACGCCTGTTAACAAAGAAAATGACATGGGGCCTGCAAGCCGAACCCCAGGTGGGGCTGGTGTGCTTTTGGTGACTATCCAAGGGGCTGAGGATGTTGAAGGGGAGCATCACAACAATCCATATGCCATGGTAATATTTAGAGGAGAAAAAAAGAAAACAAAGGTGATTTCTTTTAAAACTTATTGCTTTTCATATTAATATGGGTTTTCTTGTAATTTTTAAGCTTCCTAGGACATAATTATATTTTATACCATAGGCGTTGCATCATTTAATAATCTTTATAAGCCTGGCAAAATGAGTAGTTCAAATGAGAAACTAGAAAATTCGGTTTGGGTTAAAACAAGTTCTTACCAAAATGGGTTCTTTTAAAAAGCATAACTTATTTTATTACCGTGAACCCACTTACGTAAAAAAATTAGAATTAGTCAGTATAAACAGATGATTCCGATGCACAATGGTGGCATGTGGTGCTTGCTGAGCAAGTTTTATAATAACTACCCAAATTGGTCCATTGTATAGTTTTATTAGACTGAAAGTAACCCTTAAACAAATTTTTTTTAACCAAATCTATCATTCTTAATAAATAGGTCATAAGTGCCTAGTTTTATACTAGTTCGGATTAATTGGTTTGACCTGAATAACCTGTAGAGAAATTCCAGAAATCACGAACACCGGATGAAATCGAAAGTCGTGGATCGCACTTTCAGATCAAACTATTTGCGGTTCACCCAAATATTTGATCGGATAAAATTCGATTTTCGTTCAAGAACAAGTATGAAGATTTCGTTGAGTTTTTCGTGAATGAACCAGAACCAAAAATCATCGATCAAAATCAAGAACAGCGGTTTGGAAACTGCCTCCAGGCAGTTTTCCAACTTTCATTTGTCATAATTTCGCCACTAAAGTTGTAAATTTAATTTTAAGTAAAACTTCGTAAAATCAATTTTTCTATTGATTTTCCAACATAACAACTTAGTGTAGAAAAAGGGGCTCTGCCCCTTGGACCCCGCCAGGGGCCGCCGCCCCTTGGATCCCGCTAACCGGGGCGCTGCCCCCGGACCCCTGCCAAGGGGGCGTTGCCCCCTTGGAACCTCCATTGAATTTATAAAATATTAAACAAGCATGCACCCCACACCCAACTTGTTTAATGATTTCATAATTCATATTGACGATTAAATTAACCCCAATTACACTAAAATATCTAACATAACCCAACCCCGTTAAGCTTACTCAGGTTTAGTGAAGGTCAAGTTAATTCGGTTTGGATATTTTTGACGCCCCTAATAGCTACCCAAATCATTTGTTAGTGCCTAGTTTTGCAATAATTTGGGTTAATCGGGTTGACCCGAATAACCCGACCCTATTAAGTTTATTTAGATTCGAGTGCAGGTCGAGTTAATTGGGTTTAGATAGTTTAGACCAAATTTGACCCGTGAGTAAATTCTTTTTACCCAAATTAAGCTATATCCAAAAATCGATAAATCCCCCATCCCCTCAACACACACATACACATTTGGAAGATATAAAGAAAACATATCAATTTCAAGTTGAAAATGAGTTCCTTTGACTTTTTGTGAACAGATAATTAAACGAACTCGAGATCCCAAGTGGAATGAAGAATTCCAGTTTATGCTTGAGGAACCACCGATACATGATAAAATACACGTCAAGATCATGAGCAGGAGAACACGGATGAGCTTCTTCTACTCGACGGTTGTAGTTTTGTTTATTTAGATCTTTTCATGCATTAATTGTTTTTAGACCCTATTTAAAAGTGGGATTTTACTGGGTATGTTTGTTTGTTTGTTTTTTTGAGTTGATATTTTTATAAAATGTGCAGGAATCACTTGGGCATGTGGATATTAACCTTGGTGATGTAGTGAACAATGGGCGGATTAACAATAAGTTTCATCTCATAGATTCTAGGAATGGCTTGGTTCATGTTGAGCTTCGTTGGAGAGAAACTTAATTAATTGATGTTTGTTGGTTTAGGCCCCACACAAAACAAACACTTGGAACTCTTTTTGTTGTATTCACGTAATTAAAGCAAACAGATACAAACTTAAAAATGAAAGATTCTAAAAAAAAAAAAAAACAAACTACTACTATTCTATTTATATTAAAAAACAACTAAACAAACTTCTACTTGAAATCTTTCACGTTCGCCTATTTTCATGCACAACCGGTCATTCACGATTCCAAGGTCTTCCCTAAAACCCGGTCAACATCTGACCAATTCTTTTCTGCCCATGAATATGTTGAACCAAAACAGGTACCCAATCGGTTTGTTCATACCCGTCACTCACAGCACCGAACCATCGTCTTTTGAACCATCCCGTCTTTTCCAGGACACCCGACCTTCACCTCAGTCACGCCCAAAGTCCTCCACTCTATTCGACTTATCCCGGACACCCCCAGCCTCCAACATGGCCACGTCCAAACCCGTCATCAAATTTGTTCCAAGAATCTTTTCTACCGATCCAGAAAACAAGGCTATCGGCCCGCCTCTACCGTTTTCTTTCACCCGCTAAACATGACCCGATTCAAAGCTACCTGCTTGACGAATCCTTCTAGTCCGTTTTTCCCGCAACCTAGTTCTCTTTTCACACAAACAAGTCGACCGTCTCTTTCTCCTTGGCTAATCACTGCTGTAACCACAGGCCTTTGATTCCGCCATCTGATTTGAGACCACCGTTGTCTCCTTTAATTATAACCTAAGAAACCCAACCGGCTAACATCATGACACACCCTTGCAACTACTAACCGAGGCAACAGTGAACTACAAATCAGTTCTCTTGTCATGCTAACCTTCATTTTAACAGCACCAAACCTTCCGATCATGCTTGTTAAAAAAAAAACTTCTCCATCGACAAAGAAAACAAAGCACCCGCTTTTCACACACGTAAGCCGGCCTCCTCTTATCACGAACAAATTGATCAAGGCCCGTAAGAAACCGTCAGCAGCACTCGTGCTGAAACACTTCTCGAAACATCCTTTTAATCACGAGTAACAGCCCACGGAACACACCGGCGTTCACCCGTCACCCCCCGTCGTCTTAACTGGTACTTCTCCCGCGACAACGACTGACACGAACCCCCTCCCGGTCTCCGTATACTGCTGTAAAACAGTCCCGAAAACAGCCCCTAAGAACCAAAATCCGGTTCGTACCGCTGCTGCGTTTGCCTTGCAGCCAAGGGCTACACCCTTTCGCGAAACCGACTCTCAAACCGGCGTCTTCAACCTTGGCTCTGATACCAAATGTTGGTTTAGGCCCCACACAAAACAAACACTTGGAACTCTTTCTGTTGTATTCACGTAATTAAAGCAAACGAATACAAGCTTAATAATGAAAGATTCTAAAAAAAAACAAACTACTGCTATTCTATTTATATTAAAAAACAACTAAACAAATATCTACTTGAAATCTTTCATGTTCGCCTATTTTCATGCACAACCGGTCATTCACGATCCCATGGTCTTTCCTAAAACCCGGTCAACATCTGACCAATTCTTTTCTGCCCATGAATATGTTGAACCAAAACAGGTACCCGCACACATGATCCGTACCCGTGACCCGTGAACAACCCGATTAAACCAACATGTTTCTCTTTGATGATGGACTTAAAGTGGCCTGGGAGCTAGTGGTGTTGGTGTATATATATTCAACATGCATGATATATTTTTAACTGTGTATTTTAGTGTTTATTGTAGACAAATTATTTGCTTATTAAGCATGTTATAAGATTAGGCAATATAGTTGCTTTTCCAAATGATGCATGTTGTAAATGCTGTTTTGCAACATAAATGTTATGCTGTTGGGTGCATTGCGTTTGAATTGCTTATTAGGGGTGTGCATGGTTCGGTTCTGTACGGTTATGGTCAATTTCATAACCAAAACCACTGCTTCGGTCAATTCTAAATCCTTAATTAACCATAACCATACTAATTGATCGGTTAACCATTGGTTACGGTTTGGTTTCGGTTAAATTCGGTAACAATGGAATTGTTGAAAAACTAAGAAAAAGCTGTAAATATGCTTGTGGATTATAGATATATTAATGATGAAAATCTAAGTGAAGCTTGTAAAACTTTGTACTAACTGAGAATACGTGAATAAAAAGTAAAACCACATGAAATCTAGTTCATTTTCTAATATATTTAGTCTCACATATGATCCATAATATTTTTTATATAGTAAAAAGTGATGATTCACCTTCTATACTCAACTTGAACCATAATTTCTTAAAAAACACACAAACATATCAATATTAAAAAACACAAATACACAATTATTCGGTTCGGTTCGCTTAAAGTCGGTTAATTACTTGACTTAACAATAACCATCGATTGAAGTCGGTTCCTATCCGGTTCTACCCTATGAACAGGTTTGGCTAAACCTGGTCGCCCTCGGAATGATTTTGAAATCGGTTCTAGCTCTTAAAAAAATCGGCTTGTGCACCTCTACCTACAACTACCACTCTAAAGTATAAGTGTATAACCCTAGACTGACATCAAGCATACACAATGAAAGAATTAGCAAACATACAAACATACCCGATGTCTAATATGTATGTATGCAAATTGTTTGTCTTTCAAAATATATTTGCATGCATGCACGCTATCTATGTATGTATACAAATTTGTCTATGTATCCATGAATGCAAATTTGTGTATGTAAATTATGTATATCTTTATGCATATTTGTATATTCATGCATGCATGCAAATTGTGTATCTATGTATGCAAGTTTGTGATTATGTTTGCAGATTTATGCATGGGAGTTGTGTATGTATGGTTGCAGTATTATGAATGCGGATTGTGTATGTATGCATTTAGACTTGTGTATGTAATTGTGTATATAAGTATGCATGTATGAAGATTTATGTATGTATATAGTGACGGTGTGACACCTGGCAAAACTTAGGTTACAACCAACGCTCACATTTCTTAAACATGATTCGTTAGTTGTGAAAGACTTAGAAACTTACACATCTGATTCACACATTAATACACACTTAACTATAATATGCATGCTTTAGAACTAACAGACTTTGGTTCCGGTCCAACAATTATAATAAACAATAGAGAGCATTATAAGAGTCATGGAACATCAACGTTTAATGATTGGGAAAAAGTAACTTTTTAACCATAACTTTAAAACGACCGTATCGGGCTTCTTAACCATTATTTGTTAGTTATGCATTACACTTAAGTAGGATTAACTAAGTGCCTCAAATATTGGACAAGTTCAAGTATTAAAATAATAACAAAACCCATAAATAATAAATATATAAAAATAAATAAATAAATAAAATGATAAAAAAATGAAAGAAAACTAAATTCAAAAATCTATCAGTTCTGGCGCATGTGCAGACCATCGAGTATGCAAATATACATATGTACGTATATCCAACCAATTCTAAATATGGGTCATATCAATATTGCAAATGTTACGGCAATCAAGAACTGTAAATCTAAAGCTATGGCTCTCAATGTTTTAAAAACCGATTCGAACCGGCTGGTACGAAACCCTCTGATATTATGCAGGTTATTTCGATCGACTGTGCCGGCAGTTTAATATACCGGTAAAACCGGTATTCCCGGTTTCAAAAAATCACAAGATAGTGAATTTCGGCCTTGAAGCAATCGTGAACTTGATGCGTTTAACATGCCAAAGTCACAATCCTATTATGCACTTTTATTAAAAAAAATTATTAAGATTTGAGTACTTTTTAGATTGTTTTGGACGAATTTGAGCACATTTTGATTTGTTTTTGGAAACTTATTTGATTATAAGTTGTATTTCTATGGAATTCCATGGTTAACTAGTGTGTCCGGTTGAACTATTCGATACAACCCAGTTCAACCGGTCGAACCATCTCTGAGCCAAATCCCGTGCACCTAAAATACCGGTTTTTAAAACATTGATGGCTGTACATACCCTCTCTAACCAAACCCTACTCATTCACAATTGATTCTACACCCAAGATCAACCAGTACCACTGTAGCAAGAGACGACAATCGAGTAACGACACCGTAAATCGTCTGCTAAATTGTTAATCATTGAATAAGAATTTATTTTGTAATATAATGAAGGTGTAAGGGTAGAAATGTAAATGTTCATAGTTCGTTACAGGTTGTTAGTGACAGTTGAATTTGTATTAATAGTCAATGACAGTAATGAAAATGGCTATGCTATGATTTGAATGAACTTCTCTTTGATTCTTAATTCTTTCAATTTGTAGCTAACAAATTAGTATTAGAGCGTCGATGCTCGATCATCTGATAATCAATTAAGAGCGTTTTTTTTCAAAAACCACGATAGAAAAAATAGATTCAATTTGTAATCGATAGGATTGGTGGCAAGAAAGGTGTCAGTATGACAACAAGAAATCAATCAATTGATCAACGTGTTCAAGAACATGACCAATCGTTACTGCAATTGGAATAGGTGGCAGGAAGACAAGTGACGGAGTTGGAAGCAATTAAAGTGGCAGCTGCGAAAAATGCAGAAAACATGGAATCAATGAAAAATCAATAGGAGATGCAGATGAATCAGATTCCTCAAAGTCTTCAATCGATGGGTAATAATTCGCATTCTCCGCATAATTCTGAATCAAATCTTAATGGTGTAGGATCTGGCAATTCGCATAATAGCAATTATACTCGTTTTACAAAAATGGAATTTCTGAAATTTAATGGAGAAAATGTTGAAGGGTGGTTGTATAATGTTGAACATTTCTTTATGATTGATTCGAAGCCTGAACATTTGAAGGTTAGGTATGCGATAGTTTTCTTAGAAGAAATGGAATTGTTATGGCATCAATCATTTGTTCAATCATGAGGTGGGTCAATTGAGGGAATGAGTTGGATAGAATATAAGAAATTTATTACAACAAGGTTTGCTGAAGTGTTGGGTCAAGATGTTGTGGGATCTTTAGCTAACTTGAAACAGACTGGTCTTAAAGATTTTTGTAAGCAATTTGGTTTGGCTTTGACTAAGGTAACTATTTGTGATGAATATGCTGTTAGCATTTTTCTGAGATTGTTAAGACCTAAGAATTTGCCAGAAGCTTATTTGTTAGCAAGAATTTAAGAAGAAGCAGTAACTACCTTGGTGTGTTTCGAAATTTAATAAAGGGTCTTATAACAATTCTTCTTCTTACACTAGTTATCCAACAAAAGTCAATAATACCATAGCTAATACAACATCTAATATGCCATTGTTACCTGCTCTAGCTATCAAGGCTAAACCTATAAATGCAAGAAGATTATCTCATAAGGAAATAGAGGAGAAACGAGCGAAAGGGGAGTGTTTTGGATGTACAGAGAAGTATAGTCCATGACATCAATGTAAGAATAAACAATTATTTTCAATAGAATTGATTGATGTAGAGGAAGAAATGCCTTAAACGGTAGATGAAGTTAGTGATTAGCAGGAATATGAACCATTTATTTCATTGAATGCTATAATGGGAGTGCCTTCTTTTTCAACCATGAGAGTAAAGGGTTCAATTGGAACTAAACCATTACAGATCTTGATTGACTCAGGATCTATTCCCAATTTCTTAGATATAGAATTGGCTTTAAAAATGCATTGTCCAATGAAAGAAGTAGCTGAATTGAATATTACCATTTTTGATGGTAATATGTCACACCCCCACCTCTCGTCACCTGTTGATAAAGTCACTGAAACGGATGCGGAAGCATAGTGGTGATGTCTCTGAAATGAGGTGTGACTTACTTTATCTGGTATCACAACACACAGATTAACTTATGGTAAATACATACCAAGGGTTTCATAATCATAACCAAACTTAAAATTTATAAACTGTATTTATTATACAATCCGAATTATTTAATTACAAGTCTTTGAAAGTGCAGCCTCACCGATGGTCACTGTCTCCCTGCAAAAGTTTTAAGTTTAAAAAGATCAGCACAAAGCTGGTGAGTTCGTAAATTTCAATTTAAACCATATGATATGATATGCAAGTTCTCAAGATATACAGTTCAAGATAACCATGTGACTCGTATCTAGTTCCTTTTGGACTACTCCGTTCTGTTCTATAAGATACTACATGTCGGTAACATCTTAATGCCTCATTGTCTTAATGTCTATCACAACATTAAGGAGTTCTAAAAACATGTAACAAAAATTCACAGCAAGGGGAGTTGCAAAATCCTAGCAAATGGGTTGTCAGTCGATAGTACTATCATTGTTCCCTGTTCGGCCCCACATGGGTTCACTAGATATAGTTCAAGGAATGAGGACTTTTAAGTTCTGTGATAGAGTTTTGTTATACAGGCAAAATCCCATGAAATCCACAAGTTCTCAACAAATCACATGTAATCTCACAGAAGATGGCAATGATAGTGTCAATGCTTTCCTCCTTATGTCACATATGAAGGAATTCCTCAGTAATTATGTCGATTGCCGCCTGCGGACAAAATCATTTAAGAAACAACTCCTTAGACTCCCCCCATGTTAGACTCTTAATGCCATCCCTACCCTTCTCCTTTCGAAGAAGCTCTCACCAATCCTTTGCCCTTTCTCGCAACTAATTTCCAACAAAGATCACCTCATCTTCCGGATCACAATGGCTCGTCTCAAACGTGCCCTCCATGTCGGTTATCCACCGTTGACTCAATAATGGGTCAACCTCCCCCTTGAATTCGCTTGGCTTGCAAGCTACAAACTCCTTATAAGTTACTTTCTTTGGAGTTCTCTCCCCATCTTGCCCTGTTAAAAGAGTTGCAAACTCTTGTCAAATGAATTCCATAATGGAGGCTTGTAGACCCTCCATATGGTGAGGAATCGAAGCTTCAAGCGCTCTTACCATCTCTTCCCTCACCATAGTTTGCATTTAAGTGAGGTTAGTTTCATGAAACAAGTCATTTGATACATTAGTTTTGCTATCTAGTTAATACAACTAAGCACACCATGAAATATGATCTTAAAAGCATCACAACATCAACTCCTAACACCTTACCTAATGTTCATAACCATAGTATGAGTTGATTCCATTAAGGTCATATACATGTCAAGAATATAATCTTATGTTGGCCATACACAACATTATACACTTCACATATCCAATTCCTTAACTTTACCTCCTCACAATATGACTAAGAATTTCAGTTTAACAAGAAAATTCACACCAAACACCAATAAACATATACAACTAAGGTAAATAATTCACAAACTTGTTACCTTAAACCCCCGGCTTCGTGATCGGATTTGGGATCAAACAATACTCCCCATATCAAAAGCACAACGATTTGAGTTCAAGTGTTCGTGACGCACTTGAATCCCTCAAACCAATGGCTCTGATGCCAACTTGTAAGCCCCAAAATCCAACCACGTTTGACACGTGTTTTTAAAACAACAACAGAGTTTAGGTCCCAAATTTTTTGAAACAAACAAGTGTATTAAACACTTGAACACCCCACTTTAAAAAAACTTTACAAAATATTTGAAGTTAGAAAAACATTCAACAATCAAATTACATTTAAAGTTATTCACAAAAACTTTGTTTGATACCAACAACGATTAAACCCCCAAAACACGTTTGATCCGAGTCCTTGCATAGGAATCCAATCACAACCGCTTTCACCCCTTCCGTTCACCTGAAAACACCATAATTAAGTCACCGTTAGTTCATTAGAACTTAGTAAGATCACAATGCCCGCCCATCCTAGCTTACATGACCAAAATAGTCAATTTTGGTCAAAATCAGCACCCGGCGTATTGGTTGGCGTATTGGTCAGCGTATCACAGAGAGTTTCAACTTTTGAGCTGAAACTGGCGTATTGGTTGGTGTATCCCTGGCATATGATACGCCGGGCACCCCCTATACTGCCATTTTTGATGTTTTTAACCATCTCGACCCATTCCGCTCATGTCCGACCATTCCAATACACTCATAAACATTATATAACACCATATAAACATACTAAACACCTTAATTCAACAATTTATAACCATCATGGTCATAATGTCAAACGATTTACTTACGGATCATTTATACCCAAAACACCATTGAAATCTTATTCCACAAAATTTCTCAAGTTAAGTAAACCACACCACTTGTGTTTTACTAACTTGATTACACCCAACAAAGGACATTCACACACCTTGTGAATAATCCAATGTCATGATCATACCACTTGTGATTCAAAACACCAATTTCAGTTAAACTCAATATAAGTTCACACACATTAAACTCTTTCCATACAATCACCAAACATACAAATTATCACCAAGTCAGTCATGAACTAGCATTAAAACACCAGGTTAACAATAATCAAGCAACATATATCACCTATTGCTTGTTGTTATCTAACAACAAGTACTAATTCATCTATTCACCACAAAGTCAAATCTTCAACAACATTCATACATGCATACACCTTTACACGTAATAAGTAGAAGATTTGGGTGACTTACCTTGTTCCAATGCATTATCCTCTATAACAAATTCCTTCCCGAATCATTTGGCTCCACTCACACCTTCACTATCAATTCCTATTATCAAAGCTAATAGGTTTAATATTAAGTTTGACTACAGTTAGTCAAAATACACCCATTCACCCCATTGCCATCGTTATAATTATGATTTACTTCCAATTCGCCCTCAACCATATCAATTCACTTTTGTTGAGTTTATACACCTCCCATATTTCATACCACCATTTAGTTTTAAACTAATTTTAAGACAAATGCCTTACTTGGCATTTCATCAAGCACCTTTTGTGCAGTAAATTTTATGCACATATGTATATCCTCTATATAAACTCCATAAAACTCCATATCTTGATACAAGATCATTTAGATTCAACATTATCACATATTTATCAATCACAATTTCATATTAACATCTATTTCATGTTTACACATTGATTTACACCCCCAAGTTCTTATCCCCCAAGAACCTTGCAACACCTCATCAACTTCATGATATCAAAAATCATGAAATCATCAAAAATGTGTTCTTAAATGTTATAAATATGAAAACCATTAACAACTAACCCCATATAAACTCCCAATTTCGGATTTTAACCATCCTACTCACACCCCAATGGTGACCCACGAAAATCGCATCGAAACCCCCAAAATTTCATACCTAAATGTAGTATGATGCAAGGAGAACTCCTATTCAAGATTGAATTGAAGATCAACTCACAAGTAGATCACCAATTTGTTCAATCTTTGAAATTTCTGGGTTTCTCCTTGGTCTCACCCTCTGCACATCGACACCCACAAGAGAAATGGTCTTTTGACCATTTGACAACCCCCAATTTCATTTATCCCCATTGTTATTTAAGTTTCAGCTATTGACACTTCTAACCCCTCAATTACAAGTTAAAACTAACTAACTTATATCCAGCTTAAGTAAGTTAGCTAACTCCGACTATAATATATTTAACAAATATTTATTTAAACACCAACCAAAAAATATAATTAAGATTATTACATCTTATAAAACACCCTTTAATTAAAATAAACACAATCATTCACCAATCATGTTTTATTTCTAATGTTTTTTCCAAAATGGGTCGTTACACTACTCCATCATGCCCAACATCAACACATCTGTTGATGAGCTGTTGTTGAAATCAGGCCGAAGGTTTGATTTCACCACTGGTTCTAGCAAACCAGTTCCTATGACAACAGATCCAGTTGAGACCGACCTAAATATTTCCGATGATTCTGAGGTGTGTGCAGATAGTTTAAATGATACAGGTCTGAGGGGGGGGGGAGAGAATGAAGAAAGAAGTGCTGGGAGGAGCACAGAGTGTTCAACATCATTTAGAACATCACCTTTTATTCCAAAAACTGATTTTGTAGGAAGATTTGATGAAATTAAAATCAAACCCAATGAGATTTTTAAGAACTTTAATTCTACTTTTGTTAAGAATGATGTTGTTTTAGAATCAATTTCTTCTTCTTTTCATCAGGTGAACAGGGGTCATTCCACAATCACCAAAGAGACTGGTTCAAAGTTGAACCCTAACTGTGAACCTTTTGTTCCAACCGGGTCATTGGAACAAGCCTCTACGAGTACTTTCACTGGTCATGGTGATTGTGATGTAAAGCCATTTGACCATAAAGAATTTCATGAAAAGGTATGTTGCTTTGCATGTGGTGGAC
Source organism: Mikania micrantha (assembly GCA_009363875.1). Lineage (NCBI taxonomy): Eukaryota > Viridiplantae > Streptophyta > Magnoliopsida > Asterales > Asteraceae > Mikania > Mikania micrantha. The sequence continues at coordinate 1,468,022 of CM018698.1, read as the reverse complement.
CAAGCCACATTGCCAGAAATTGTGTGCACCGACCTACTGAATTCTTCTATGGGAAGAATCAGAAGGTCACACCCAAGGCCAAACCTACCATCATATCAATGAGGACTGACCAATCCTCAAAGCCTAGGGTGACACCTCAGAAGGTACCTCAGAATCCTCCCACTGCCAAGAAAGCCAAACCAGTTAAAGAAAATCAATCTGGTTTTCGCAAGCAAAAATCAAAGGTTTTTAAAACTTAAAGCAAACCACCAGTGAAACCACCTTTAAAACCAATTGATCTTGGCAGTGGTGCAAGGCCCAAAATTATCAAGGCCAAACCAATCAAGCCCAAAGGGGCTATCAAGAAAGGACCCGTTGTTCCACATGTACCTAAACCTGTTATGGTTTGGGTACCCATTTCTCATTGATTGTGTGTGTTATGCATGGATGGCCCAATAAGCTTAAAAATGTTTGGTATGTGGATAGTGGCTGCTCCCGGCATATGATTGGGGATTTCTCTCAGTTACATGAAGTCACGCCTTTCAATGGAGCATATGTATCATTTGCAGGAGACAAGGGAGGGAAGATAAGCATGAAGGGCACATTCACTAATGGAACTCTCAGTTTTGAGGATGTGTACTACGTTGAACAACTCAATCACAGCTTATTGAGTGTTTCTCAGATATGTGACAAGAGCTTTTCAACACACTTCACAAACAAGGAGTGTCTTATTCTAAAGCCCAGATTTGTTATGCCTAAGAAGTGGATCTTGATGAGAACTCCGAGGATCAACAACGCCTACATCATCAATATGAATTCAGATTCATTCACTGAGAATAGTTGCTTGTTCTCAATGGCATCGGAGCATGACTGTTTGCTATGGGATCATCGACTGGGTCACGTCAATCTGAAGAATCTCAACCGACTAGCTAAGGGAGATCATGTCATTGGCTTACCTTCTAAATACTTCTCCACAATTGAGTAGTGCATCGTGTGTGCCAAGGGGAAGCATCACAAGAGACCCCACAAGCCTAAATTGTTCAGTTCAATCTCTTCAATTCTGCAACTTCTCCATATGGATCTACTTGGGTGTTCTTTCTGGCCAACAAAGATGAGACACCAGGGATTCTGAAAAAGTTTATCACCCTGATCGAGAATCAGAAAAATCTAAAGATAAAGGTGATCAGAACTGACAACAGCACTGAGTTTAGAAATCAGATACTTATTGATTTATGCGATGAGAAGGGGATTGCTCGGCAGTACAGTACAACTGATACTCCTCAACAAAATGGAGTTGCTGAAAGGAGGAACAAAACGCTTATTGAAGCTGCACGGACCATGCTATCAGAGTCCAAAATGCCAATATTCTTCTGGACTGAAGCTGTTAACACAGCTTGTTATGTTCAAAATCGAGCACTGTTGAACAAACGCCATCAGAAGACCCCCTATGAGATCTTCTTCAACCAGAAGCCTAAAGTTGGTCATTTCAAGTCCTTCGGGTGTCCGTGTACTCTCCTCGATACTGAGCCGAATCATAAGTTTGATGACAAGGCCGATGAGTGTTACTTTGTGGGCTATTCTTCAGAAAAGGCTGCCTACCGGGTATACAACAAGAAGACCCGGATGATTGTTGAGTCATACTATATTGATTGGCAAGAAATGAGCAACACCGACGCCGGTTCCGGTCCAAACTGGCTATTTCAGTATGATTCTACTTTCGATCCATTTAACACTACATCAGAGAGTGCAGGACCTTCTGAGCCAACTGAAAACTTCTACAAGTGTGATGACGTGGACTATCGGGTTGACTACGTTCCTTGTGATCCCAAACTTCTGACAGTTGACCCTCCAGGCATGTACGATCGGGGTCTATCAGTTGTGGGACCTAATCGGAGCTCGAAAACAATCCGATTCCAACGGATATCTACTCGACAGCCTCTGGAATAGTGCGGAATCCTATTCCAGGGTTTTCCAATTAAAACCAACAGCAACCGTGGTGATCCGAGTGCGTAGGAAGGATGTGTGAGTGATAATCGAACACCACAGGTTGAAAATCGAACTTGGACGATCAATGGCCACTCATATCTTCTAGGGTTTGACCCTAGGTTCTCTGGGAAGAAGAAGGGCTCTCAGAATTTAGGTTTGAAATGATTTCAACTTGTATTTATAGACTGTAGTCATTCGGCCGAATGAGTGGCCGAAGCAGCTCATTCGGCGAATGGCTATGTCGAATGGACAAGTCAGTCGAATGAGTGATTCGGCGAATGATTCATTCGCTCGCCTATGTCATTCGCTAGGGCGTTCATTCGGCGAATGACTTCATTCATAGAGTCATTCGCCCGAATGGTCAGACTTCATACTCAAATATTAATTAATCAAATCAAACAACCATATAATTAATATTAAACATTAAGAACAATATATAAAGACAACTTCCATTAATATAACTTGAACTTTACAAGATGGATAGTACAAAATTGAACTAGGGACATATAGTGCATCTACAAACTCCCCCTTGGACCTAGTTCAGTCTTTGGAAGTGTCTTTCCTGAAATACTTTTCTGAAATGGCTTTCCAGTCTGCTCCAGCATGAATCTTGAAAATACTGCAGAGACGGATCACCCTCATGAACTGTAGTGCCTGTACGATGTCTTGTACATCAAAAAATATCTGGTGTCGAAATAGAGCTTTGACGTCGTTGTGTGACAAGTTAGTCAACCACATCGGGTCAAATATACGTTCCGTTTCCCATTTCTTCTCCTTTCACATAATTATCACAGCTTCTCCACTTCGCCCGTCGTAGTACCACCATCGGAAGCCCTCTATAAAGTCTTGTCGCATCTTCCTTAACGGAATCTTCTTCAAAACTTTAGGAGGAAGCCACTTCAGGATAACTTTGTACTTTCGGGTGTCTCCATCAATCTCTGGTAAATAATAACGTTCAGGCTGTTGAGGCTGGAAGTTCACGCATCTCTTTCTGTACTCGTACTGAATTTGACGAGAAAACCAGGCTGACATTCCAGAATCTTCACTATAAAGCATCCTCAGACGTGCTAATTGATTGACTTCGAAACCGGGCAACGTCTTAAAATCATGAGGATGCTTAAGTCAATGCCTCTTTCCCTCTTTACTGCATAGCACCCAAGATCATGCAAGTATGCCCAGCTCAAAATTTGACCTCCAGCCTTGTAGCCTTTGGTTCTGTATACTTTCTTGTGCGTAGATCTTCAGTAGCTTGATCAAACTGATCAGTGAATGTAGGAAGCTCGGCCTCAGCAGATGTATACTTTGGATATTCTTCATCAGTGATATCCTCTAGGATGACTTCATCTACATCATCAAAGACCTCTGGAGTTAGCTCATCAAACATTGGGACAGAGGTATCATCAGTGATAACCTCATCAGGATTTAGCCTGAACAATTTGGCTATTTGCTCCTTTGATAAGCAGTGAATAATCTCCCCCTCCTCTTTGTCGTAGCTTACTGAGTGCTGTATAATGCCTTGAGCGTCTAAAATCATCGTGAGTGTCTCATCCAGTTGACGTCTCACAGGCACAGCTTCGACTTCCTCAGTAGCTGCTGGTTCTTCTGTTTGTGTAGGAGGAGGTTGAGAAGGAGCCTGTTTCTTCTTGTCTTGCATAGACTTAGACCTGATCTCAGAAGTAGAAGGGGCTTGATCATCATCATAATCGTCATCTGAACTTGATGAACCAGAAGACCCACTTCCTGATTCGTCCTGATCTGAGTCATCATCTTTATCAGAATCCTCATAATCTACTTTCTCCTCGTCAGATTCATCTTCTTCTTCATCATCTTCCTCTTCTTTATCCTTTTCTGAATCTGAGTCATCAGAGTGGGCTGTTGTTCCCTCAAGCCTGGGAGTGATGTCTTTAAGATCTTCAATTTGTTCAGCAAGACGAGCATTCTCCGCTTCTAATGCCAAAATCCTTTCATTGAAACCAGTGACTGTCAATGCCAGATGGTTGTGATCATCTATGTACTTAAGCAATTTTTTCTTCCTGCAGAGCAGATCTAGCTCTGAGATCTGCTCGCTGATTTGCAGCTTGAAGCAACAATGTATCCTGTTCAGTTATCCTATGAGAGAGTTGAGCAATAACCAAATCCTGCTCCCTGCTCCCTGCTCTTCCTTTCTTGTTCCATATTCCTCTCCATCAGTCTTAGTACCATACTGTTCAAAGTGTTCAGCTGATCCACAACTGAGACAGTAGGCACAGACGTGTCAGCTCGTGAAATGGAGGGACCAGAAGAGGCAGTAGTAAATATGGGAGCCTGAGCAATAGAAGTGGTCAGAGGGGCCACAGTAGTACGAATCGGAATAGCCCTTGACCTGGTCAATGAAGAAACTGAGGCAGCTGCTACTGATGTAACAGTAGTTGTAGCAGCTGTCGCCAGTTATGACCTTCTCTGAAAGAGGAACCTCGATCTCTTTCTCCTGCCAGCTTGAGATGAAGAAGACTAAACTGCATCAACAGAAACCGTTGCAGTAGCTGGAATAAAGGAACGAGGAGGAGGTGAAACATCAAACTTAGGAATGAATGATGGATCAGTAATCTCTTCCATCTCAGCTTCGCTTCTCTTCCTCTTCCTCTTCATAAATCTCCCTCCTATCCAGACACTCTCAAACTCATCATCCGGTGTATCTTCTGAATCTGAGCTATCAGCATCTTTATTTGCATCACCATCTTTACCCTCCACATCATCAGAATTCTCTCTATCCTCTGCAGAAGTAGTCCTGTCATATCAATAGGAGTAGAGGCAGTGGCTGTAGAAGCAGTCATGAAATCTAACTCCAGTAATGAATCAATATCAACATCCTCTTCTTCTGCAACAGATAGACCAGCTCCACCACCAGCAATCACATCACCTGTACTCACAACACCTACACTCACCACACCTACACTCACAGTACCAGCATCAGTCAAGCTAACTTCAGCAACAGTGCTCACAGTAACTATGCTAACAACCATACCAGCACTAGCACCACTACTACCTGCAACACCACCTTCTCCACCATCATCATCTCCCTCATCATCAGGTATAAGTATATCCTCCATATCTGAATCAGAATCCTCGTGCCTCAATCTCCGACCAATAGGGGCTATGTAATCAGGCCTAGAAAGATGACCAAACAAAGACCGAGCTGCAGGCTTCCTCTCTTTGCTTCTGTATGACATCACCCTGTTTAGAGTGATGTCATTCATGTGCTCTAGCCTAATGATATCAGCGTTGATATATGGCAGATCAGGAAACTGTGCATCGATCAACTGCTGCAAGAACCTCGGATACATCAAGAACTTCTTATCTCCCTTCAAAGCCACATTCTACTTCATATGAGTGAATATCATCTCAGAGAAGTTGAATGGTCTGTTCAGCACCAGGGCAACGAAGGCACACTGTATCATCTCCCTCATATCATCAAAACCTCCTCTCCTAGATCCAAGGCAGTGAATCAATACATGAGCGAGGTACTTGAACTGTGGAGACATATAAGCCTTGTTCAGGATCCCGCTCCAAGATCGCCTTCGTACTTGCACCTCATGAAGCAGCCACGAACCAAATAACGATCTAATAGATACGGCTGATCAGGTGTATCCTGGAAACCACAAACTCTCCTGATGTGCTCAGCGGATACAACAACATCGTGTCCAAGCACCTTTCCTCTGATAACGGGAGGCTCAACCTCACAATCGATATCGGCAGAAGCCCAGAAATCCTGTTGATGACAATGGTATGGCACATGTATGGTCGAAATGGCAGTGAAAATCCTGGAACGACGCAAAAAAGTGATAATCTCGGTGTAATGTCTGGCATTTGGAGTAGTGAGATCCAAATGTGCACAGATCTTGTTCTTCGTCACTGACTTGTATCCAGCCATTCTGAAAATCAGATAAAGACTTGTTAGAACCAATCAGTTACACAAAATACAGAAATCAGATCAAAAACACAGGTGAAACATATTGGTCGAATGAGCCTTATTTGGACGAATGAACTCTTTGGTCAAATGAGTCATTCTCCGAATGAGCTTCATTCGTCGAATAGACCTCATTCGCCGAATGAGATTTGTGTTGATTTAGTCATTCGTTGAATGAGACATTCGCCGAATGAGTCATTCGCCGAATGAGCTTCATTCGCCGAATAAGTCATTCGTCGAATGACGACATTCAGCTGTCTGTTCAAGTTCCAAACCTTTTTGACAAAAAGTTCAAATCAATGCACAAAACTCATGTAACTAGACTCAGAAACCACCGATTAGAAATATTAAAACATGGTTCTAGCATTTTCAGACCCATTTTGATGGTCTATTTACAGGGCGAACTAAAAAACCCTAAAACCCTAAAATTTGTGCGATTTTTGATGATTTCACGGTCCAAATTCGATGATATTTGATCCCAATATACATGAGATGACAAGTAACACAAATATCGGAAGCTGGATCAATAGAAATCACGAGAAAATGAATAACCAAAGAGAGAAGATATTTGGGCGAATGGGGTTCACACAGTATCAGGCGAAAGAGATTTTGACGAATGAGGTGGTTCACCCGATTAACTGTTTATATAGGGTGAGCCATTCGCCGAATAAGACTGGCGAAAGAGCTATTCTACATTAGTTAATTTGCCGAATGACACCAACGAATGAGTCATTCGGCACTGAGTCATTTGCCGAATGAAATTCAATAAACAATAGTCATTCGCCGAGTGAATGGGCGAAAGACTTGATTCTCTTTTACACAGCACTTCAATCGTGCGAATGAGTTGATCTCACACCTCATTTGTGCGAATGAGGATTCTTTCTCACAAAACACAAGATGATTTAAAGATTTTACATTTTGATCATCAAGACATATGCCATTTATGAAGATAGGTCTGGTTAGTTCAGGATTCAGATGAGACATACATCTGAACCTACAAGTGATCACCTAAACTGAAATGGAAAATATAAAATCCTTTTGTAATTTTCCGAAACAAAATACAACTGTACTACTAACAACTAAAAACAATTAAACACATATTTTTGTGAGAAGTCTTTTGAGAAATTAACACATACACCTAATCACATCATATCAGCATCACTGAATGATTCATTTCAGACACTTTTGACTTGTGATCTGATTACTGATATATCTGTCCACTTTAAGCTTTACAATACAAAATTATCAAACTCATTTGATGATCACTTATGTTTTCTGACTGAGTTACCCGTTTCATCTATTCAGCAAAGGTTTGAACTCAGTTTATAACTCATCTCCGCACATCTTAATACCCAGCATTATAAATTCCATAAGGTTCTAATTTATTTTCTTTTTGTATTTTTCTTTTTGATTTGTCCCACATGACCAACACATTCTCATGGATGGCTTCAACTAGGTTCGTCCCAGTAATATGGCACGTATACAGACCTGTGTTGACATGCTTGACTTGTTCTATCCAAATGGACGGCTTCAACTAGGTTCGTCCCAGTAATATGGCACGTTTATGGAATTGAACTTATTTAATTTATGTATATTTCACAAGCTTAATACTAGATTGACTTTCTTTTTCTTTTGTTTTGATTCAATCATTCTCTTCTGAATGGACGGCTTCAGCTAGGTTCGTCCCAGCAATATGGCACGTGTACAGACTTTGAATTCATGAATCATTGGAAACCTTATTGGATCTCATGATAACAGGTGTATGCATGATTTGAATTATAAACTATTTCTCACTTAACTGTCTTTCAAAAACAGATCCCACTAATCAGATTTTGTAAGTATTCGCAAATTTATCTATTCATTTTGTAAAGTCAGCCTATCAGTACATCAACTCACACTTCTCATATGTCTTCCATTTATGCATTCATTAACACTTTTAGGACATGATAGATTAATGTATTACTTTCTCAAAGAAGACTTTCTCATTTTTACTAAATTTTCAAATGTTTTTGTATTTTTCAAAATTTTTAGATGTTTTTGGTTTTTCAAATTAACATACTTTCTCTGTCACACCCCGAGCCGGCGGGGTAGGATCGGAAATCCCCGTCGGGCGGAAGGTTCCCGAGGCGCGATATCGTGAGTGATAATCGAAATGATCAGATTGTTACATTGCACATGAAATATAAGTGAGAAACTTGCTAAAATAAAATAGAATTACAAAGTTAAATTACATCAGTTAAGTTTATAATTTAACAATGTAAATCTACTATCTCAGCATAAATCTTTTATCTTGTATCTGCACAAGATATACAAAATAATTGTATAATGATGCTTCAGAATATGCAGGTCCAAAAAGCTAGGTCCTCTATCCGATAACCTAGTCCAAAGAAACAACTCTTCAGTTGACCTGTTCGTCACCTGAGAAGTCATGCAAAAATAAAGTCAACACATGGTTGGTGAGCTCATTAAGTTTTTATAAAATGAATTTGAATAACCTTAATGACAACCTTAACCTCACCAGTAACCACCTATACCATCCAGCTTAGTATGCTTATATATAGGGCATATGTAGGGTCGAACTTACCGCCCGCTCAGCCACCGTCCCACCACATACTAAACCACATGATATATTGTTCTAGTGATAATTAAGCATTTCATTCCACGACTTTGATTCCATGATATATGATTCCTTACATTTGATTACCCTGAAAATGTTTACCTTGATCCCCCGAAGTGACAACCTTAACCTCATCAACAACCACCTATGCTATCCAATCAAGTATGCTTATATATAGGGCATATGTAGGGGACAAGCCCCAGCCACCGTCCCACCACATACTGGACTGCTTAACATATTGTTATTAATGATAATTAAACGTTTCACTCCATTCACCTCTGATTTAGATTCTGATTTCTACAATTTGATTTACCTTTGCTCCTCTTGAGTTCATCATAGTTACATGATTTCCCAAAAGCATTTATAGAAATATAATGTTAATTATTTAATTAAACAAATAAATAAACATTTAAAATACAACTAAGGCATGATGATTGGGTCTTATTTGACTCAATCAATTAGACTTAGTTGTTGGTGGTTGTCCAAGTTGTAACCTCTCACACGTGACCCATATCAGGCATAACTCACAAGGAGTATACCTGAGCATGCCGGGATTTTAATGATGCCCATACAGCTTGACCCAATGGTCTACTGTACCTGAAGGGACTTTACGGATATCCTTTCATTCTTGATCTCTTTGATTCTCTTGATTTTTGATATTGATTTCATTTGATAGTTGACATTATTGCCCATATAGCTTGACTACAAGAGTCTACTATACCTGAAGGGACTTTATGTGTGTTACACGTGGTCTTGATTTCCTATACAACTGACATCCACCTTAACTCAAATATTAATGATTTCATTAGATTGTAATGATTTCATTATTTCAATGATTCACACACATTTATGATTTCTGATTCCTTGAGTCTCTTGATCTTGATCTTTAGAATTTCCATGATTCACAATGATAATTGATTCTTGATTATGATTCTTTGTTCTCAGATCCCACACCGAATTAGGTTTCCTTTGAATATGATCTTTTGTTTTAGTTCCTTTGATTCCACTTTAAATTTAGATTCTTGAATTTGAGCTTGATGGACTAAGGGTTTGTTAAGAGTTTAGAATTAAAGTATTACTCATAAGAGTAATTTAATTAACTTGATAATTTGATCTGTATTTTAATTACCTAGACATGAGTCTAGGAGTATCAACAAACATAAAGATATGACATATGATAAATAAAAGCATATAAGTAAACAATTTAAATAAAACAGTTTACGCATGCTTCTCAGCCCCGCGTTTTAAAACAAAATGTTAGAAAAGGGGCAATGAACTCACCTGTGTTGCTCTTTATAGATTTACCACAAAATGCGCGCTCGTTGTTGTAGCCTATGTATCTTCAGTCCCTGAGTTGTTTTAAGAGAATTCAAATACGATAAGTATTTATAATAGACGTTGTATCTAAGGCTTTGGTCTCGGTGTGCAAATAAGTGTCCTAGTTTACTACTGTGTATCTAATATCTTCTCTAATTAATCTAACTTATTACCCGTTAGTAACCCTTGTCCCGAACTTAATTATTACAATCCTTCATTAAAACATATTTAATTATTTCATTCTATATTAAATATTTAGAATCTTCATTTGATGTAATGTAATAAAATTCATAGTTCATTTTCTTTTATTAAACATAAATTTAGGTTAAGAAAGGTGAACTTACTCATGATGGCATGAGTTAGGCCCATTGGGCCAACCTCGGCCCATTACTAAGTTTGTTCTCAATACTAGAATTATCTAGACCTTGTTAGTTTTAAATAACCATCTAGATTAGTTACATGTTTTTATAGATTTTCCAAAGGTTTGGGTGTTAATATTTAAATCAACCCTATAACCTTTAAGTTGTCATTTCGATCCATAGTGTGCTTCCCCCATAATATTGATAGCTTAGTTTAAGGAGATTCAATTGTGTTTAACTAAAAGAATGATCACTCATATCCAAGGTTAACCTTTAATTGCATAATGGTGATTTGATACTATAGAACCCTAATAGTTCCCTTCTCCATGCATGAACCCACGTAACCCATTCATGCACCCCATGCACACACATACTTGCTAAATTACCATGCATGCATGCTCTTTACTCGACCCTATGTGAAATCAACCCAATCCAAATCCATTTAGATCGAATAACCATGGACCGTGCAAGCATGGGCCGAATCAGCTGGGCTTCGAGTATGGGCTTAGACACATGGGCTTGGTCGAATGAGACTTCAACCACCAGAATGTCTTGATCTGAAGGGAGGAGGGTCGAATGAAGTGCCATGGCTGAATGAGACTAACCAGTCGAATGTGGAGGTGACCGAAAGTGTGTTTGGTCGAATGGGTCTTGGTTCGTGCGAATGAGAGCTGACCGAAAGGAGGTGACAGCCGAATGAAGGGTGGCCGATTGAGGGCTAGTTCGGGCGAATGGGTGGCTCCTTTCAGTGTGTAGCCATTCGGCCGAATAGGCTAGCTGGTTCGGCCTTGGTCCTTCGGCCGGTTGGCCATTCGGCTAGCTGGGTAGCCACATTCGGCTCATCGAACTCAGCACACGGCATCCCTGGTTTTCCATGGTAAATCACTAGATCTGGACATGGTGTTTGTTCCTACATCATTTTAGGGTGTTTTCAAGGTGTTCCCCTAAGATTTTGAAGGCTGGAATTGGTTAAAACTTGATTCGACCATATGGGTTTTCAAAACCCTAGAACCGAACATAAGGCATGGATTTTACCTCAATTCTATCAGTTGGAAGCTTAGATCAGTTGTACTTTTGGGTTCCACTAGTGATGGTGGTGATTTTGACACCAAAATGGCTTGAAATGATGAAGAAATGAGAGAGTTAGGGTTTTGAAATGTAGAGAGAGAAACTAGAGAGAGAAGGTGGCAGAAATGAGGAGAGAGGATGGGTTGTTGAGGAAGATGATGGGGAAATTAAAGCCTCATCAAAGCTTCCATTTATCCGGTTGTTCGATCTCGATCGGTTTTGCTCGGTTTCGCGTAAAAGTGGCGGTTTCTTGTCGTTTTCGTAACGAACGACTCGGTTATAAAAATAGAATTTACAAAATTATTTTAGGATGTGATTCCTAATAAATTAACTAATATCTTTTATTTATTTGAAATTTTCAAAAATATTTAATTAACAGTTTAAAATCGAATCGTACAGTCGTCGCGCGTATTTGTTCGAATCGTCACCCGTACGAACCCAACGATAACTATACTTTTCAATCTTGTTTTCTAATTATCGGATATCATTCAGAACGCTAAACTTCCAGATTTATTCGTACAGATCGTCACCTATACGAATAATCTAATGATTCACGTAACGACATCCGTGTTGTTTTGTTCTGTAAAGCCTCACATACGTTTATACATAATAGAATCCTAACACATAATCACATGATGGTTCTTGTGATGCCAATAAATTTTCTGACTGATGAACCATAGTTCTGAACTTGTTTTTCTGAACTGAATATGAAATTGTGTTACGATAGCATAAAATGATAATGATATATGAATGATAACTGTAATGTACCTGATTCACTGTTCACATTACTGTTCAGATCACTGTTCCGGTGACGTTTCCGGCACTGATGTTACAGTCTCACCTTGTTAGAGAAATTTCGTCCCGAAATTTAAGAATTGTTATCGGGTACAGCTTCCTCTTCAAACAGTTGGGGATACTTTGACTTCATGTGATCTTCTCGTTCCCAAGTAAACTCGGGCCCGCGCCTTGAGTTCCAACGAACCTTTACAATCGGAATACGGCTTCGCCTCAGTTGCTTGACTTTGCAATCCATAATCTCTAAAGGTTCTTCAATAAAGTGTAACTGATCATCAACTTGAATTTCTTCGATTGGAATGACAAGTGATTCGTCAGCAAGGCATTTCTTTAAGTTCGAGACGTGAAATACGTCATGTACACCACTGAGTTCATCTGGTAGTCTCAGTCTATACGCCACAGGACCAATACGTTCAATGATTTCGAACGGTCCCACGTATCGGGGTGCTAACTTGCCTTTCTTTCAAAAATGGACTACGCCTTTCCATGGAGAAACCTTCAACATGACACGGTCTCCCATTTGGAATTCCAACGGCTTTCGTCGTTTATCGGCGTAGCTCTTTTGTCTGCTCCTAGTAGCTTGTAGTCTTCGCTGAATCTGGGCAATCTTGTCAGTGGTTTCCTGAATAAGCTCTGGCCCAGTAATATGGTTATCTCCAACTTCCGTCCAACAGATCGGTGATTGGCATTTCCGACCATACAAAGCCTCGAATGGTGCACATCCGATGCTACTATGATAACTGTTGTTGTAGGAGAATTCAATCAGTGGCAAATGAAAATCCCAATTCCCACCGAAATCCAACACACAGGTTCTTAACATGTCCTCCAGGGTTTCGATAGTACGTTCACTCTGACCGTCCGTTTGTGGATGGGAAGTTGTACTCAAATTTAACTGCGTCCCTAGAGATTTCTGTAACGATTGCCAGAACCTTGATGTAAATATGTTGTCTCTATCAAAAATAATAGACAATGGCACACCGTGGCGTACCACTATCTCATTGATGTAAATCCTTGCCAGTTTATCCATCGTGAGAGTCTCACGCATCGGCAAGAAATGAGCAGATTTAGTCAAACGATCAATGATAACCCATATTGTATCGTGACCATTGGAAGTGCGGGGTAGCTTGGTAATGAAATCCATAGCTATTTGTTCCCACTTCCAGAGCGGAATCTCTGGCTGTTCCAGTAAGCCAGACGGCCTCTGATGTTCCGCCTTTACCTTCGCACACGTAAGACATTGACCGACGTATTCGGCTACGTCTTTCTTCATTCCCGGTCACCAATAAAACCCACGCAAGTCTTGGTACATTTTATCGGCACCTGGATGAACAGAATACTTTGTCTTGTGTGCTTCATCGAAGATAAGTCTTCTTAATTCATCTACCGCAGGGATCCAGATACGACCCTTATAGTAAATGATTCCATCAGGCTTCGTATCAAATTGTTTCTCTGCTCCACAGTCAAGTTCTTTCTTCAAGTTTCCTCTATCAACTGATTCTTGCTGTGCTTGGATAATCTTGTCTCTTAAACTGGTCTGTACAGTCATTCCTATTGCTCTAACGCGCAAAGGTTTGACTCTTTCCTTCTAGCTCAAGGCATCAGCTACAACGTTCGCCTTTCCCGGATGATACTTGATCACACAATCGTAATCATTCAGAAGTTCAACCCAATGGCGTTGTCGCATGTTGAGTTCCTTCTGATCGAAGATGTGCTGCAGACTCTTGTGATCAGTAAATATGGTACACTTGGTGCCATATCAGTAATGTCTCCAGATCTTCAGTGCGAAGATTACAGCTCCCAGTTCAAGATCATGAGTAGTGTAGTTCTTCTCATGAACTTTTAACTGTCTGGATGCATAAGCGATTACTTTGTCCCGTTGCATTAGTACGCAACCAAGTCCCTGATGGGAAGCATCACAATAAACAACAAAGTCATCACATCCTTCCGGAAGAGATAAAATTGGAGCATCACACAACTTCTGTTTCAAAGTCTGAAAAGCGTCTTCTTGTTTCTGCTCCCAGACAAACGGTTCACTCTTCTGAGTTAATTTAGTGAGAGGCAAAGCTATCTTAGAAAAGTTTGAGATAAACCTTCTATAATAACCTGTCAAACCCAGAAAAGACCGTATCTCTGTCGGTGTTCTCGGAGTGTCCCAGTTCTTTATTGCTTCAATCTTGGCGGGATCTACGTGTATTCCCTCACTGTTGACTACATGACCTAGAAATTGAACTTCTCTTAGCCAGAATTCACACTTAGATAATTTGGCATAAAGTTTCTGCTCTTTCAACAGCTCCAAGATTTTCCTGAGGTGTTCATCGTTTTCAGCTTTACTCTTCGAATAAATCAGGATGTCATCGATAAAGACAATGACAAACTGATCCAAATACGGCTTTCACACTCGGTTCATGAGGTCCATGAAAACCGCCGGTGCATTCGTCAATCCGAAAGGCATCACCATGAATTCGTAATGCCCGTATCTGGTTCGAAATGCCGTCTTCGGTATGTCTTCGTCTTGAACCCTAAGTTGATGATACCCGGACCGTAGATCGATCTTCGAGAAATACTGAGCTCCTTGCAACTGATCAAACAAGTCATCAATCCTCGGCAATGGGTACCGATTCTTGATAGTCAACTTGTTCAGTTCTCGATAGTCGATGCACATTCTAAACGATCCGTCTTTCTTCTTCACAAACAAGACCGGAGCTCCCCAAGGTGACTTGCACCTTCCGAGTTATAAGAATTGGCGAGCCAGCTGCAAGAGCTTACTGATAAAGGATTTATTCACCCGAGCCATTCGCCATGGGGTGCACCGGTCCTGTTTGTCAAGAAGAAGGACGGGTCATTCCGAATGTGCATCGACTATCGCGAATTGAACAAGTTGACAATCAAGAATCGATATCCACTACCGAGCATTGATGATCTCTTCGATCAGCTTCAAGGCTCGACATGGTTTTCAAAGATCGATCTCAGGTCTGGATATCATCAGCTTCGCGTACATGAAGATGATATTCCCAAGACAGCTTTCAGGACAAGATATGGCCATTATGAATTTTTGGTAATGCCCTTCGGCCTTACCAATGCACCTGCGGTTTTCATGGACCTCATGAACCGTGTTTGCAGGCCATACTTGGACAAGTTTGTGATTGTATTCATTGATGATATTCTGATTTACTCAAAGACCAAAGAAGAACACGAAAAACACCTTAAGTTGGTTTTGGAGATCCTGAGAGAAGAACGACTGTATGCCAAGTTCTCTAAATGTGAATTCTGGCTTAAATAAGTTCAATTCTTGGGGCACATAGTCAATGAATATGGTGTTCACGTGGACCCTGCAAAGATTGATGCGGTTAAGAATTGGAGTACACCGAAGACACCCACGGAAATTCGATCGTTTCTCGGACTTGCCGGTTACTATCGGCGGTTTATTTCGAATTTCTCCAGGATTGCTGTCCCTCTCACCTCTTTGACCCAGAAGAATAAACCATATGAGTGGGGACCAAAGCAAGAGGAGGTATTTTAGACTTTAAAGCAGAAGCTTTGTGATGCTCCTGTCTTGACACTGCCTGATGGAAATGATGATTTCGTGGTTTATTGTGATGCATCCAACCTAGGTCTCGGTTGTGTTCTCATGCAACGGGGAAAGGTTGTGGCCTATGCATCAAGGCAACTGAAAATTCATGAGAAGAACTACACCACACACGACTTGGAACTTGGTGCAGTCGTGTTTGCCTTGAAGATATGGAGACACTATCTTTATGGCACTAAGTGTGTAGTGTTCACTGATCATAAAAGTTTACAACATATTCTCAATCAGAAAGAACTTAACATGAGACAACGGAGATAGGTTGAACTGTTGAATGATTATGACTGTGAAATTCGCTATCATCCTGGTAAAGCGAATGTAGTAGCAGATGCGCTTAGTCGCAAGAGTCAAGTTTAGATCCATAGGGTCCGAGTACACTCTAGTCTCCGTGATGATGTTCTCACAGCCCAACAACACTCATTAGCTCAAGATGACTTGAAAAATGAGATGTCGTGCGGGGCTGAAATTTTATTGGAAACTAAGGATGATGGCTTGATGTACTATTTGAATCGGTTGTGGATACCGAACAGGGGTGATCTAAGGATGGTGATTATGGATGAAGCTCATAAGTCTCGTTACTCGATTCATCCGGGTTCTGATAAGATGTATCAAGACCTTCAGGGTTTGTACTGGTGGCCTGGAATGAAGAAGGACATTGCTGAGTATGTGTCTAAGTGCCTTAACTGTGCTAAAGTCAAGGCAGAACACCAGCGTCCTTCTGGAATGTTAATACAACCTGAGATACTGATGTGGAAGTGGGAGAATATCTCCATGGACTTTATTACCAAACTCCCACGAACCACAAATGGTAAGGATAGTATCTGGGTGATAGTCGATAGATTGACCAAGTCGGCTCACTTCTTACCGATACGCGAAACGTACCCTGTGTGGAAGTTAGCGCGTATCTACATTGAGGAGATCATTAGCCGACATGGAATTCCCTTAAGCATAATATCGGATCGTGATGCTCGCTTCACGGCACGATTTTGGGAATCACTACATGAAGCTTTTGGAACAAGACTGGATCTTAGCACCGCTTATCATCCTCAAACGGATGGTCAAACGGAGGGAACGATTCAAACATTGGAAGACATGTTGAGAGCTTGTGTCATCGACTTTGGTGGCAATTGGGATAGCCATTTACCATTGGTTGAGTTCTCGTACAACAACAGTTATCACGCGAGCATTGGTATGGCGCCGTTCGAAGCTCTTTATGGCATGAAATCTCGGTCACCTATATGTTGGACCGAGGTCGGCGAATCGCAGATTACTGGTCCTGAGATTATTCAGGAAACGACTGACAAGATTCGCCAGATACGTGACAATCTATTAGCTGCACGCAGTCGACAGAAGAGCTATGCGGATAAATGAAGAAAACCTTTGGAGTTTGAAGTGGGAGATATGGTATTGCTTAAAGTGTCGCCTTGGAAGGGCGTTGTTCGATTCGGAAAGAAAGGAAAGTTTGCTCCACGTTATGTTGGCCCTTTTAAGATTCTTGAACGAATCGGGAAGGTTGCCTACAAATTGGAACTTCCTCCTGAACTTAGTAACGTGCACCCGACGTTTCACGTGTCCAATTTGAGAAAGTGCTTAGCTGATCAGGATCTTCAAGTGCCACTCGATGATATTCACATCGATGATAGCATGCACTTTGTCGAAAAACCAGTGGAGATAATGGATTGTGAGGTTAAACAACTCAAACGCAGTAGAATTCCAATTGTCAAAGTACGTTGGGAATCAAAGCGGGGTCCAGAATTCACTTGGGAGCGGGAAGATCAAATGAAGCTTAAGTACCCACATTTATTTACTACGGTCACTCCAAGTTGAATTTCGGGACGAAATTCCTTAAACTAGGGGAGACTGTAACATCACTGTACTTCCGGTCGTCCGTACATCCGTACGATTGTACTGTTACGATCTGAGATTTATTATTATTAATGATGAATACATTATTGGATGATTATCACTGTTACTGGTATGCATGTTTATAACATATTATACGCGTAAACCATGGGGAGTTTAGTTGTAACCCAACTAAACAGAACCAGAGAGTTTATCGCAGTTACATTATACTGATTATGGATTATTGGTTTGGAATGAGAATGGATTTGGGTTGGATTGGGATGGAACTAGGAGTTTGTTATGGTCTGGTTGCTAAACATAGTCAAGGACACATGGTCATGGTTTATCGAAATAGCGGTGGGACGGTGTAGGGAAGGTTGCGATCTACCTCTGCATATGCCCTATACATATGCATATTTCGGTCTATCATGGATGTGTCAGTGACTAGGGTTTAGTAGGTTTTGGTTTGGGAAGATAATATTAAAGTTAATAAAATAATGGAAGTGTAACTGGAATTTATAACGCGATGGTGAGGTTACGAACAATATTTAAACGCGAATATTAATTTAGAAATATTAACTCAACAAATGTATTTGCGTGGGTGACGATTCACACGAATATAATTATTGAGAATAATATTTCGAAACAATATTCCATTAATTGTAAATCGAATCGAAATACGATACGAGCGTTGGATTCTCAAAGGTGACGATCTTTACGAATACGTACGCGAGTAACGCGTTTCGACGAGATGAATTAATAATATTTAACGATGTTAAACTTATAAATAAAAACTTAAAATATTTATTAGGAATCACAACTTAAAATGAAACCGAATAAATTGGTTTATTTAATTAGATTAATTAGTGAGATAAAACAAAACCCTTTACGAAATAATCGGATTTAAAAACATTTCCTCAAAATGTAATTTGATTGTTTTAAACGCGTTATAATTTAAACATGAATTTCGAGAATAACCGAGCATTTTATTATATTATATCGCGATAAAAACGGAACCGAACACGCGGGGAGATCCCGGGCTATAAAAGCCCACTACTTCTTTTTCCTTCTCATTTTCACCTACAACTTTCTCTCTTTACACTCTCACACGCCATAGCTTTCTCTCTCTACCTTCTCTCTAACTTATCTCGCTCGTTACTCGACGGATTCAAGAGATTTTGGTGTCCACGCGTTCGTGTAAACGAGAGCTACAAGAGGATACGAAGAAATCACACATTTGACCAACGAATCGAGGTAAATCTGCGTTTTACTTTTTGGGTTTTGTTATAAACATGAGGTGGTTGCGTATTGGACATTTGATCGGGATTAGGATCTTGTTTTTCTGTTAAATCGAAACTATTGTGAACCGTGGGAAGTCATAGATAGTTTCTGTTAGGGACGAACGTGGCTGCTGATCGCGAACCACAGGTTGGCGAACCTGTCTGTGGGACTTGGCCGAACCCTGTGAACATTCCCCCACCAGCCGAACCTTTTAGCCGCCCCTCATGGCACTCACGAACCCTCGCCATGTCATGAACCTTTCTGTTGGAATTGCATGGTCGAGCCGAACCTTCAGCCAGCAGGGACCCCACGAACCTTTATCTCCTTTGGCCGAACCTTTTTAGTGCCACGAACCCAAGGGTGGCCAACCCTGGGCCGAACCATTGAGGAGTAGCGAACCAAGGGGGTAACCGAACCCTCTTGACTTGCGAACCATAGGTGGATACGAACCTTCATCATATAACTAACCTAGCCGAACCATTAATGGAAGCCGAACCATGCCATAGGCGAACCTAGGCTCTATTTCGGCGAACATATGACCGAGCCCCTCCCTAATGCAGCCGAACCCTAGCAGTTTCATGAACCAGGTGCTGGCGAACCTAGGAGGAACGAACCTAGGTTCTTCAGGCCACTAGGTTCGCTGGTCTTAGTGGTAGGCGAACCAAAACCTCTTCAAAAATTTAGGGGGAGATTACATAGACTTGTACAAATCGAAATAAGCAAAAAGGGAAGGATGTAAACACACTCATGCATGCATGATTACTTTATATTACCACTTTTATAATATGATGTTTGATTTTTTAAATTTACATCATTTGAAGATATTGGATTTCCATCTGAGTTGCTTAGAGAGGTATAATTTTCTGGCACTTGTGGCGATTAAAATGGTATTGTGCAACTTATGTGAAGTACTGTAACTGTTTTATGCATGCTGATCTGTCATTATGGAAGTTTCATCAACTTTCAGACTCATGTTTGCTTTCAATTTTTACTTTTGTCCCAGGTGCGATATTTGCTCTAGGGAGGAGCTAAATGTTGTACGCCGTGCCACCCCGCCTTCTTATAATGTACGGTGTTGCGTATTAGATCTTGAATACTCTTAAATGGTGGACCAATATTCTCTAAGCCCTAAGGGCTTTCCGAATCATCCATTGTTGGGTGATGATTTTTGGTCTGTGTGAAGAAGAGACTTCCCTCCATTTGGTGGGATTACATATTTACATATAATTTTTTTGGTTTATTTATTTAATGTTTTTCCATGTTATTATAAACATGTTAATAAGGACCCAAACACATATACAAGAAGCAGCATAAATCAACAAACACATGGTCAAAACCACACAACACATACTCACAGAGTAATGTAAAAATAACATATAACAGTTCTAGACACGAAACATATACATATACATAGATAACAATTAAACATACTAAGTGGCAAAAAAAACCTAGTGCTACAGAAACCAAAGCAAACAAATAGGCATATATCCAGCACAACATCATATCGTACGTATATCTATGTATCCTAATTTCCTACGTATGGCTAAAACCACTAACATAACTCTTAACTCATCCCTGGTCCTTCGTTCTCATCCTACATCTCCAAGAACTCCTATCACTGAGTTAGTAAATCATGGGATGTGATGATTAATTTCGAAAGTCATTTCTTTCCTTTTCACCACGCTAAAATATCTAAATTGTGATATCATCGGATTGAAAAGTGGGCATAAACTACTTTCCATTATGCCTTTCGAGCTTGCTTGATTGGTTACCCTTTTATGGTTTTGCCATCTCATTTTAGACAATATTTAGTAAAGCCATGAGGAGTCTCGTGCTTTGCAGCTGTCACTTGAGCTATATGTGCTCTGGCTCATGTGTATATTTACGTTAGGTGTATATTTATTAAATAAAAGTCCTACATGAATTTTAAATTAAGTGGGAATATCCTTTTTGTTTCAGTTAAAAATTTTGAAATTTCTTTGTGCACATCCAAATTTCATATATTTCGTCTATCAAAAATTAAACTATCGCAACATTCAAAAGTATTCTTAGAAATATTTTATGAAATTTATTTCATTGGGTTTATCATTTATTTAAACATTGATGTTTTATTTTCAAAATTTTATATTTACTTCCAGTAAATACAATTTTGAATGCTCTATATTACTACTAGGATAATAAACCCCAAATAATTTTGCAGCAACAGTTTTAAAAACGTCAAGAAAATCGGTTATATATTGATTATTTTTTCCCAATACCTATTAAAAAACTAATTGATCATATCACTTTCATTAGAACTTGCATGAAAAAATTATAAAATTACTAATTGTTGTAAAACACTTTCAAACATTTACAAGTGAAGTTCCACCTAGTAAAACATCTCAATTAGAACCCAAACAAACTCTTCTTGTGCCTTTACAAATTTTTTTATATTTGGTCTATGTTCTACTATTTTTCTTTATTTTTGAAAACATCATGTAACTACCTCTAAAACCGGTTATGAACGCCTCAACATGTTCAATGGAGAGCCCATCTTAAACAACTAAATTAATAATATATGCGAGTCAAGTGTGAAAATGTGTCATTACAAACAGATTGATATATTTTTTTTTTAAATTTTGTAACCACAACATTGTAGTTGAGGCTTCCCGAATGACATTGAATATATTTAATTTTGGAAATTAAATGTTGGATTAATGGATTAACCAATGAGCGTTGGCGCAAATGTATATTTCGATTTAACCATATGGAACGTCGGTGGTCAAGTTTACACTGATATTAAATTTTCAGAAAATAAAATAAAATATTTCTTTTCAGCTTTTCACATTTTTAAACAATAATGTTTCAATGTAGCACGACTTAATGAGTGCAACGAGGTCAAAGTGTCTTTCGTATCATGTTTGTCAATTGAGAGTTGTTGAAATGACTAAATGACAAAGCTTTTAGGAACAAGAACATTCGATCCCGAACCATATTTATGTCGTAATGAAATGTTCCATCTTTAATATCAATTTGTATTTGTCAGGACTTGAGATCGTTTTTCAACGCCTGGTAAAATGATTTGTTAATGGGCTTCTTTAAGTTCGAGTTTGATTCATTTGCTAAAAGTGCACAACAAAACTTACAACAAACTTTTTAAGACTCGTCATTCATCTCAACGAAATCCCAATTGCAGCAAATTCCCATGTTCTTACTATATACAAGAACTCGATTGGCATGGTGTTGAAGCCTTGACCAATGGAAGATAAACGATTGGTCTTATAAAGAATATAAAGTAAGAAAAGAAAGAAGTATATAAAAGATTAAGAGAATAAGAGATTATGATAGTATTACGAGCGGTTTTGCTCTTGGTGTGTGTTAGGAGAGTAAAAAACGAAAAAAAAAACTAGGATAGAAAACGACTAGAAAAATGCTCCCAACTGCTAAAACCTGAAACCAATCATTCCAATGGATATAACCGGTTAGGACCTGGTTTTTTTGGGCCGAGCAGGAATAACTGGTTAGGAACAGATAGAGGTGGGCAAACCGGGTTCAAAACCCAACCCGAACCGGGTTCAAAACCGGGTTCAAAATGGACCGGGTTCGGTGGAACCGGTTTTGAGTTAAACCCGAACCGGTTTGGAACCGGTTTCACATTTGTAGATCTAAACCCGGTAGAACCAGGTAGGGTAGGGTCGGGTCCAAAACCGGGTACACCTACCGGGTTCAAACCGGGTTCGGTTTAATTTTTTTTTTTTTTTTAAAATTTGAATACATAAATAAAAAAAAATAATATTAAAAACATTCATTATTATTTATAATAATTTACAATAAATTACATACATAACTTAAAAATAAAAATAACTTTTAATACATTTATTTATTTCAATTATTTAAAAAAAAGACATACATAAATAAAAAAAAAATACTTGATTTAAGAACATGAATAAAAAAAATAATGATATTAAAAAAATTCATTATTATTTCTAGTAATTTTACAATAAATTACATACATAACTACATAAGTACATAACATAAAAATAAAAATAACATATTTAACATTTATTTCTCTTTTAATTATTTAAAAAAATAAAAGACATACATAACTTAAAAAGATAAATACAAATACAATAACTTGAAAACATGCGTTTTATTCCGTGCTCGTTTCCGCTTACGTTTGCGTACGTTT
Source organism: Mikania micrantha (assembly GCA_009363875.1). Lineage (NCBI taxonomy): Eukaryota > Viridiplantae > Streptophyta > Magnoliopsida > Asterales > Asteraceae > Mikania > Mikania micrantha. The sequence continues at coordinate 1,445,081 of CM018698.1, read as the reverse complement.
ACGAGCACGAGCTTCTTGTGCAAGTTCTTCATCGGATATGTCGGGAGATAATCCTTCCTCCACCTCCTCTTCGTGTACCCTTGTTTCAAGTTCGATTTCATCTTCGAGGTTTGTTATGTTTTGAATTCGATCGATCGCGTCCAAGTGATCTTTTAAGCAAATACACATCTCTACTGATTCCGGAGTAAGTCTTGTTCTTCGTAAAGATAATACCCTGCCACTAAGAGAAAACGCAGATTCCGAAGCTACCGTAGAAGCTTGGACGGTTAGTAAATCACGTGCCATAGTGGATAGAATCGGATAATTGGATTCCTTTCCTTTCCACCATGACAAAAGGTCTAAATTGTGATAATCCTCAGATTGAAAAGTGGAAACAAAATCTGTTCCACTGTACCTTCCGAGCTCACTTGAAGGGGTGTTACCCCTTTGTCGTTTTGCCGTTTCATTACGAACGGTATTAAATAAACTAAGAAGCGGATCACGAGGTCTACTACTCGAGCTTGATGCGCTCGTGCTCGTACGTATGTTTATATTAGGACCATATTTATTTAAATAAAACTCATACATACTTTGTAAACTTTTTTGAAAACTTTTTTTTGCATCATTTGAAAAATTTGGATCTTCTTCATGAATATCCAAATTATCATTTATTTCGTCTATCAAACATTCAACCCCCGCAACATTCAAAATTGGGTTTAAAGCAGCGGCACAAGTAAACACGGGTGGTAAATCTTTAAAATATTTCTTTAATTTGAGTTTCATTGGACTTATCATTTCTTCAAACATTTGGTTTTTCATTTCAAAATTTTTTAAATTTGACGTCATCAAATACAATTCTGGTAACACCAATGGACTAGTAGGATAATAAACCCCTGATAATTTTGTAGTGGCGGTTTTAAAAGCTTCAAGAAAATCTTTTAAATCTTGAATATTCTCCCAAGCTAAGTCCGAAAATTGTTCGGCGTAACCACTTTCACAAAGACTCGTATGAAATGTTTGTAAAGTTGCTCTTTGTTTTAAAGCACTTTCAAACATTTTAAAAGTGGAGTTCCACCGAGTAGGTACATCCCAATTAGGACTATAACAAGGTCTGTTCGTATCTTTACACAATTTTTTGTTATCGGTAAATGTTTTTCTACTTTTTTTAAAAACATCATGTATCATATTTCTAGAACCATATTTAAAAGTTTCAAGATTCGGTGAAGAAAGACCGTCTTGCACCGCTAAGTTAATAATATGTGCTACACATCGACTGTGGAAAAATATACCATTGCAAAATGGTGTGTATTTTAATTTTAATTTTTCCACTGCAGCAGTGTTGTTTCAAGCATTATCAAATGCTATTGAAAATAGTTTATTTTCCAACTTAAATTGTGTTATTACGAAATCTAATAGTTGAAACAAATATTCAGCCGTATGTGGATACGGGAAAAGTTCAAACGCAATCGTACGTTTCATCATTTGCCACGAAACGGGATCCACCCAATGGGCGGTGACGCAAATATACGATTCCGGTAAACCATGAGGTGCAGACCAAACGTCTGTAGTTAAGTTTACACCAGTGTTTAGGTTTTCAAAAAATAACATCAAATCATTTTTTGCCTTGTTCCACATTTTTAAACAATGACGCCTTAGCGTCCTTCGACTTACATGATTATAACGAGGCTGAAGCGTATCTCGAATCATGTTTGTTAAACGAGGGTTGTCGAAATGTCCAAATGGCAACGCCTCTTGAATCACGAACTTCGCCATTCTATCACGAACTTCGCCATTCTATCACGAACCTCGTCTACGTTGTAGTGAAAAATTCCACCATCATTACTGATTTGTGTTTGTTGACTTTCTGGATCATTCTTCAACGCCTTGCAAAATGGTTTGGTAATATGTTTCTTCAAACTCGTGTTTGATTCTTTTGCAAGAAGCATACCACAATACTTGCAACGAGCCTTTTGAGACCCATCACTCATCTCAACTAAATCCCAGTTACACCATATTTCCATGTTCCTACTATGCGTTAGAACACGGACAACTGTAACTTCGGTGTTAGAACCTTGACCAACAGAAGATGTAGAGTGAGCCATTGCTTTAACAAGGTTATACTTGTTTAAAATACGAGTGTAATAAAAATGGATCGCGAAACAAAGAGTGTAAAGCAGTCGGGTGTACGAAACGAGAGCGTTTTTTGCTTAGATTGTTCGTTTTCAAGTGTGTAATCAAACTAAACCAAGCCACAACAATTTATACTAAGTTTTGGACCAAAAAAACATTAAAAAAAACGGCTAGAAATCGGTCCAAACGGCTAGTTCAACGGCTAGAACTCGAATTTTTGGTTAAAACGGTCAAAACCGGGTTGAAACCGGGTTGGAACCGGGTTCTATCTACCGGGTTGGAACCGGTTTGGACCCGCCTGAAAAATTTAAATATGGAACCGGTTAGGAACCGCCGGGTTCAATCGGGTTGGAACCGGGTTAGGGGTAGACCGGGTTGGAACCGGGTCCGGTTCCGGGTTGAACCCCGGGTTCGGGTTTGAAACCGGTTTCGATGCCCACCTCTAGGAACAGATCATTAGAAAACTTTAAGAACCAGGTATGACTTTTGGTTCCACTTTATACCGGCCTGGGATACTGTTACAAAACTGGTTTTTTTGTTCACATCTAGTAAGCTGATCATGTTTGTTTGGTAAAATCTATAAGAAAAAAAATTACATTCTCGTTTGTGATTGATCTTATTAGACAGTTTGTATAACATTAGAACATGAAACTTGTAATTTGAACCAACAATTATAATTTTATATATATAATCCTGGACTTAAATCATTATATTTTATAATGAGCAATGATACTAGACCATAGAATGCATTTGATGCTGTGTTCACCTCCGTTGCGTAGTTCCTTGTATCTCGTGACATAAAGGTTGATTGATACGAATGCTCTTATTAGTAAAGCACAAGGTCCTAAAAGGTTACAAGTTTATTCTAGGAGGGGCAAAGGTGTCCATAATAAAAGTAACTAAGAGTTTGTTACGTGATATAGAAGAATATAAATAGAGGGAATAAGGGGAAGGAGGAGGTAGGGATTTGGTTGTTAGATCTGAGGGCTCTTACTTTGTGAGAGAGAGGGTTTACCCTGGTTATTTGTTTTCTTCTTTTCATTCTCTGTAATCGTGGATTTCAATCTATACTAGTTCAATCCTCTAAATTGGTGTTGATTTCATATTGTATTGTGATTGTGTGTGTTTAAATCCTATCATTGGTCCGACCTGCCATAGACCTGCTGCTCCTATGGAAACACGAACAGTGGCGCGATTGGATGCTCAAGACCAGCAAATACAGAAAATCAATGATGAGATCAAGGAGATGAAGACGAGCTTGCAAACATTGGAAGCCGATCGAGTAGCTAATGTGGAGTTTCGTCAAATAATGTTGGCATGGGTGAAAACACAAGAGAAACAGAAGATGGATGGAACGTCGGGATCTGGGTCTTCTGGGGGAATTTTCAACAATCCGGATCATCAGTGGGATTCCGGGGATCGTTCATCGGGGGTTCCTTGGGCGGTGAAAAAGGTGAAATTACCGGAGTTCAGTGGATTTGATCCGCAAGGGTGGATTCAGAAGGCAAATCTCTACTTCGACATCAATGATACGCCGGATGAACTACGTCTTCGTTTAGCCCAATTGAGCATGGTAGGTGTGGCGCAACATTGGTTTACCATCATCACTCAGGTTTGTGACTCGTTATCCTGGGTTGATTTCCAATCTGAACTCTTACAACGCTTTAGTGGATTAGAAATCCAAAATCCTTATGAGCAGTTATCGGCCATCAAACAACTTGATTCGATTCATGATTATATCGATGATTTTGAATATTTGTTGTCGTTGGTCCCTCGGTTGCTAGAATCACAGGCGTTGGGTTACTTCATTGCCGGATTGAAGGATGGTGTCAAGCAATGGGTACGCCTACATCGGCCTCTGTCTCGTTTAGATGCCATGTACTTGGCCAAGGATGTAGAAAGCATGCTTCACCCCAATTTATCGGCCGCTAATATTTCTCAATCGCGTTTCAGATACCTCTCTCCGATGAATCCCATTTCTGCGGACTCGCTTAATGGATCTTCTAATTTGGGCCCAGTTGCGCCTAAGTCCTTTTCAGGCCCAAATTCAGTGGACCGGTCTTCCTCTTTTCGTTCGGAATCCTCAAGACCTACGGGATACCGCAACATTCTTCTTCTTCTCAGGGAGATGGTGCGGCAGTGTTTAACAAGGATAGGGGGTGCGATCCTTATCCAGAACCGAATGGGAGGAACGTAGAAAGAAAGGGCTATGTTTCTGTTGTGGGCAACAGTATGGCCCTGCGCACAAGTGTCCGGAAGGGAAATTACGGGTTCTTCTCTTGGGAGAGGATGAATATGAATTGTTGGAGGGTGATAATCTTCGATTGGAACATGTGGATTTTCAGGAGGAACCACCTGGGGAAGTTAAAGCTTTAGGCACTTGCCTGGCCCTCGTTTCAGATGGGGTTATTAATTTATGTGGTGGTGCAAAAACACTGAAGTTTGAAGGTAAAATAAATAGTATCATGGTAAGTTTAATGGTTGATAGTGGTGCTACCCACAATTTTATTTCTCGACGCTTGGTGGGAGCTTTGGGTTTGTCAATTTCAGTGTTTACAGGTCTCCACATTACTTTGGGTAATGGCTATTCGGTATTTGTGAATGAACAGTGCTTGCAGTTGCCTATCACTATTGGTTGTTCTATATTTTTGATTGATGTATTAGTTTTTGATACGGGTAAATTAGATTTGATCATGGGAATGGCGTGGCTATCGTCTTTGGGCGAAGTAACTCATGATTGGAAGCATTCGTGGATGCAGTTTTCGCATGAGGGTACCATAGTTCGGTTACAGGGCATCTTTCCAGCTAAACCTTCTACTGCTGTTTTGCAACAAGGGTTGGGTGGCTTGGATTTTAGTGATTTTGCCCCTGTTATGTTTTCGTTGACCCCTTCAATATTATCCATGAGTCAACAACATGAGATACGTTTGGTGTTAACCCAAAGGGCTGGTGTATTTGATGAACCCACTGGTCTTCCTTCGGCCAGATCCCATGCTCATTCCATGCTATGGACATCTGATCTTCCTTATTTGTGTTCGCCCTTATCGGTATCCCCATATCCATAAAACAGAAATTGAACGTCAGGTCAAGGACTTTTTAAAGCTGGGAATGCTTAGAGACAGTAAGAATGGGTCAAGGGTCAATTTTCTGCTACAAGGCTTGAGGTCAAGCCTTTATCACAAGGGGGGAGTAATGATACGAATGCTCTTATTAGTAAAGCACAAGGTCCTAAAAGGTTACAAGTTTATTCTAGGAGGGGCAAAGGTGTCCATAATAAAAGTAACTAAGAGTTTGTTACGTGATATAGAAGAATATAAATAGAGGGAATAAGGGGAAGGAGGAGGTAGGGATTTGGTTGTTAGATCTGAGGGCTCTTACTTTGTGAGAGAGAGGGTTTACCCTGGTTATTTGTTTTCTTCTTTTCATTCTCTGTAATCGTGTATTTCAATCTATACTAGTTCAATCCTCTAAATTGGTGTTGATTTCATATTGTATTGTGATTGTGTGTGTTTAAATCCTATCATTGATTTTCCAGATACCTGTTTACATGCCTTCTAACATGCTATGCCTGATCATCTCACGACACGGGTCTAACCAACTTGATTATTGTGATTCACTTGTAATCATGGTTTAATTGACCCAGACACAACCCTCAAATACAAAAAAATAATAAACTTATACAAACAATTGTTGATGATCGTGGTGAGTAAATTTGGTATATTTTGAGAAATAACACAATCAACTTGAGAATAATTTGGTATATTATTTCTTTTCTTCTAATTTTCGTTGATTTTTTTTATTATTTATTTTGAATGTGTTTATTTAATAAAACACTGGCAGAAAGCTGCATGGTCGGAGGAAGAAGACAAGCTATAAGCTATTGATTGCAATTCACAAACAAATGGTCAGAAATAGCGAAGAGGTTACCAGGAAGGAGTGAGAACACCATAAAAAACCAAACCAAAAGGCGCCAGGCGCCGCCAGCATGTCATCTCGGAGGCATGGAAAATCTAAGTACCAGTCACTCCTGCAACATCTTCTTCATCTGAAGATCAAATCAACATCAAACAAAATATTGACAAAAATTCACAGCTTATTAATGCAACAATGAAAACCCCTCTGCAAACAAGCTTCTCATATAGCGTGTCTCGCCTGTTTTCATCTTTGACCGAGGACTACAGTTTGATTACATGCCAGCGGTCAATGAGAACTGTATTGAGTTTGACCACTCAGTTGGAGTTTGATTTCCAGAAAGAGATGGAGATGCTCAAACAATAGAGGTTTTTATTAATTTTTTTGTTTTCTGTATGAGCCTGGGTTTAAATTATGTTTAGTTCATGTTCTTTCTTTTGGACCATAGATTTATGTATCATCTTTATGTTTTTTTGGCAATTGCGTTTGAAGATTGCATTGTTATTGCCTCATTTGCGGTGCACATATATAATGTATATATGTGTTGGCCCTAAAGTAAAACTGCACTAATTTTAACGTTATTTTACTTGTTTTGTGAAAATAACGTGAAAAAAGTTGGGATGATCAACTTCAAACGATAAATTTGAGCCGAGGACTCCTTCGGAGCAGCCTATCTTTCCCAACTGGGATAAATGTAAGGTTTGTGTCCATACTTCCCCCAGACCCTATTGAAAAGTGGGAATATACTGGGACGTTTGTTTGTTTGTTTTTACAAATTTTGATTCAATCGTGAGCTTGGTTTGGGGAAGAATTTAAGCATGAGTTGATTAGAGTAAAGGATGCTTCCCAGTGCCTAATACTTGAGTAAAGTGAAGGATGCTTTCACCATTTCAATTTTAGTTCCAAGTTCTAACCATGATACCTTGCCATCAAAAACCTTACAGGACCCCACTAATACCCTAATAATCAATGAGCAGTTTACATTAAGCAAACTATAATCAAGGGGGATAATGACAGTAAACAGGGAAAGCTGGATTCAAACATAAGATCACTGCTAAAAGGACTTACCAGTGAAGGTTACCATTTCACCTGTTAATAGTTTAATCTATTTGTAAAGTTTATTAATCAGTGGGTTAAGTTAATTTGCTCCTTAAGGCTATGTGCAGTGATCACATACCCATCACTCCTCATAGGCGCCACATAAACAACCAATACCATCACCCCCTCATCACTCCACGTAATCACCACATGTGTTATCATCACCCCTCATCAAGCCCATATCACCCCCTCCTTTTCCCCCTTCCTTCCTCCATGCCGTGAAGGTGGTCACGGATTTGAAACCACAGGGTGGTCAGTAGTGGAATTGGTGAGTGGTGAGCGCGTGATGGAGGCTGGTCAAGCCCTCCTCACGCCTCACTACACATGCTCTAACAATTTTATTGAAGAAGCTAAAACTAAACACATGTAAAATTGGTGGTCTTAGTATCCACAAAATTCAAAGCAAAGTGCTAGTTATCAAGGATTCAAGCCTCATTCAAGCTACAAAACTAGCAACTCTAGATGAACTTGATGCAACACATTTGAGTCTAGCAAATGTTAAATAGCCGGTGTGACCTTTTGCCTCACTAGACGGTCTAGCCATCACAATAGGTGAACCAGAATTATCTTGTTGCCAATGATTAGCTTCACCTGCATGGTGCTTCCTCTTGCATGGGCGCTGGGAACCAGGAGTACTTTCTTCACCTTGACATTGATCCATTTTTGCTTCTCGAACTTCATATGTGCGCAGAAGCACCTCGAATGTTCTTATATCTGCATACACATTTTAGTTACATTCACATCAGATGTTACCAATCTCCAATATTGGCCAATATGCTCTACAACATACTTTATTTATTTATTTTTATCTAAATCCAAAAGTGCACAATGCAAATTTCAAACCAAATATACGCATTCATACACAATTTTAAATTTAGCAGTTCTGTACTAGAAGTGGCAAAGTAGGCAGATAAGGTAACAAGTCAAAACAAATAATGTTTTTGTATAGGTCGGAACAAGTTGGGTTGGGTGGGTTGACCCAAAACACATTTTTCTCCAAAATCTTTGGATTCTCAACAAATAACAGGTGTGCCAAAAATGATTACAGAAACTATATATCAGTCGATTTTTTTTAATTATAAGCTATAAGGAATTAGGCATTAAAAAAACACCATTTCAATTTCAACAACTTTGTATCATATGAGTACCTTCTTTATAGCTTAGTTTCCAAATTACATCCGTTATAGATTAAATATAAAGTTATCAAGACATTGAAACTCAAAAGTTTGAAACTTTGAAGAAGAAAGGAGACTTTATTTGCATACCCGTAAATTTTGACGTAAGAGTTTCAGATGACCGTTGCACTTGTTCAATGCAAGGTGAGAATGAACACAGGACTCCATCCTGTTTCAACATTTCTCCAGCAGAAGGTATAGCAAGCCAAGGCTGTGGTAGATCCAAGAACACCGCATCTGCAAGACCAATCAAATCTTCCGGGAACCCCTCACCCTGAATATCTCTAACTCCCACTGTCACCAAACTGCTCAAACCTGTCTTCTCAAAATCCTCTCTAGCAGCCACAGCCCTCTGCTCATGAAAATCAAATGTATAAACCTGACCCATTGGAGCAATGGCCCTTGCTAGAGAAGTTGTAAGTGATCCACTTCCAGTCCCAGATTCAAGAACCACACAACCAGGAATTAGTTCCATGTACATGATCACAAAGCTTATATCTGCAATGTAAAGGATTTGAGTCCTGTGGCACAAAACTAATGTCCATAGCTCAGGAGTCGGAGACAGCAAGTAAACGAAACCACCCTTGTGGCTTGACACTTTGCAGCCATAAGGTTTTCCGATCCAATCTGAATGTTTGAAAACACCGAAACGGTTCTCGAGAACTGACTTCTCACATACTTTTACAGCCTTCATGTTATCATGTTTCTCATATACAATAACCAAATCTCCATCATTAATGTATCGATTGAATGATAATTTCTTTGTGTAATCAGTGGACAACATCCTTTGGGATTGTAATATAGACTACCACCTGGCTCCTATGAATCTGTTCTTTGTATATGTGTAACAAGGCAATCACCTAAGATCTCTGTAACTGTACATTCAAAATTTCAATTTTTCATGAATTACTAAGTTTTGTTTCAAGATCTGCTATCAAGTAAAAAATAAACACAAAGAGAAGTTGAATGAATGTCATTTTCAAACAAAAAATAATGGTTATTTGTGGTAACTGAATCGTATATCTATATCTTTTGATTCCTTTTTTTTTTCCCCAATGAACGGCGAAGCGAGAATTGCAATCAGATTAAAAGCTACGTGATTAATGTATGTGTAGTTACAGCATGTACCTGATTGAGATTCCGGCACCCACAATCAAACGCAAATGTCGTTCAGAGGTTGTGATTGTTCTTCATCCTCCAACACACTGGTCGAGTGGGTCACCGGTCGACAAAAATTCAACAGATTGAGTGGATCACTGGTCGACAACACACTTAATCAACACAAATCGAACAAGTATATGGTGAAATTTAGAGACAAGAAACTTACGGTTGAAACAAAGAGAGTGCCTGACGCAGCAGCCCCGCAGCAGCACCGCACCAGTCACCCCGCAGCAGCCCCGCACCAGTCACGAACGTGGTCTTCAAATCAAGGTTATGAATCAACAAAAGCTTTAGCAGAATTGCAAATCGTGGCAGCCATGGACCGATGAAGAGATCGTGAATCGTTGAAGCTAAAGGCAATTAGGATTTAGGTTAAAGATAGAAGTAGTGGCTATTGCATAAAAATATAAAATTAATATTTGGGATTCTGAATTATATTGAAACAGAGGTATTCTGAATTCAGTTTTTAACTCATTGTGAGATTTGGTAGCAACTAGGGTTAGCCCATCCGCGTGCTGCGGCCCCTTTATGTAATACGATAAAAATATTTTTTTTAAAATCAAAACTCAGATAATATAAACATGTTATTGTGTTGGAAAATTTTAACACAATTTTTTTTAAAATAATAGTAAAAAATAAAAATTGTCTAAAACTTACATTACACAATATGTAAAAAAAATCAAGTAACATGAAAAGAAGCATAAGTGCAATTATAATATTATTAGACTCGCAACGTAAAAAATAATGTCAAAACAGTAAATAAAACACACTTAGTCGTAAATTTTAAGAACTATGAACCTAAACGAATAAAAATTAAAATATAATAATGTTATTATAATAATAATATATTATTATTATTATTATTATTATTATTATTATTATTATTATTATTATATTATTATTATTATTATTTTTAGGATATTAGGATTGGGTTCAACTAAATAGTCCTCTTATCCTAAAAAGGCTAAGAAGGATTATTGGCTATTAGATCAAAGTATTAAATTTAAGATGAAAATTTTAAAATTTTAGTGGGAAAAGTTGTTAGAGGGTAATTTAGTCATAAGTCATAACCACTTTCCCCCAAATTTTTTAAACGTTCATAACTTTTACATACGAAATTATTTTAAAAATATATATATATATCATAAAAATGAGAATTTTTTTATCTTTAAAATAAGTATAATTTTGTTATAAAAAATGAAATTTTTTTCAGCTCATTGTGTCTAATTATCGTCATTGTGTCTTTTTTAAATATTTGTGTATAATTATCTTTTTGTGTTTTTTTACAAGTAATTGTGTCTTTTTTAAAAGTAATTATGTCTTTTTTAAATATCATTGTGTTATTCAAACTCGTCATTATGTCATTCTTGTTTAATATTATGTATTCTACAACATTATTGTGTCTTAAATTGTTCATTAAAACACAACTGTAACAACCGGTTTTTAATAATGAATGTGTTGTAAATAATCGTTAATTGAACGATTGTGATTGTTATAATCTGAAAATATGTGAGAATTACGTCATCAATGGCAAGAGCACATGTGATCGTTCTAGAAATTCATGTTGATTTGATGATTATAATTATTATAGGTTGATAGTATGCGAAAAATGGTGAACGTGGGCGAAAACCGTGCGCGAAACGGAATTACGAAAAATGAATGTGGAGCTTAACTCTGTGGTGGTGGTACGATAAAAGGAGGTCTTCTCGGCAGCATTCTGATCGTAACCAAAAGTATATTGGTTAGTGCAATGATCGAATGCGGAAGACACAATGCAAATAAAGTCTTAAGTCCTGTGTTTTCTACATGCAGGGTCCCTAGGTTATAGTCTAGGTCAAACCGTTTAAATATATGAGCTATATTTCTCTATAACCATGGCTCTGATACCAATCTGTCACACCCCGAGCCGGCGGGTTGGATCGATTTCCCCGTCGGGCGGAAGGTTCCCGGGGCGTGATATCGTGGGTGATAATCGTGATGATCAGATTGTTTACATTGCACATGATAATAATGAGAAATGCTAAATAGAATAGAATTACAAAGTTAAACTACATCAGTATCGTTCATAATTTAACAATGTAAATCTATCATCAACATCATAAATTTTCTATCTTGTATCTGCACAAGATATACAAAATATATTATATAATGATGTTTCAAAAGTATGCAGGACCATAAATACTAGGTCTTCTATCAGGAATCCTAGCCCAAAAGCATTAGCTTCTTAATTGACCTGTTTGTCACCTGAGAAGTCATGCAAAAATAAAGTCAACACATGGTTGGTGAGTTCATATAGTTTAGTATTTTAAACAAATGGCTTTGCAAAACCCTTTTTCGGTAACAACCCTAATCTCATTAACATCACCTGTATCATCTGACTCGGTATGCTTATATATAGGGCATACGAAAGGGTCGAGCCTACAACCCGTCCAGACGTCATTCCACCACATAATAAGCCACATAGGACATTGTTGTTAATGATAATTAGGCATTTTACCTACCCTTTTGATTCCATCTTCATTGTAGTTTTTAAACATGTACGTAAGACATTTGATAACCCTAGGGTAACAACCTTAACCTCATTAACATCACCTGCAATATCCAATTCGGTATGCTTATATATAGGGCATACGAAAGGGTCGAGCCTACAACCCGCCCAGACGCCATCCCACCACATACTAAATCGCATATGACATTGTTGTTAATGATAGTTAAGCATTTCACCCACACCCTTAACACATAAGTTCTGCAGTTCTTTGCTCCTGTAACTATACAAAGTTGAAATCTCAATTGATTTCTTAAGTTCATCACTCAATCATGATCAACCATAACATTTGTAGAAACAGTTAATAAATGCTTAGATAAGTAAATAAATAAACATTTAAATAAAATCTAAGACTTAAAGATTGGACCTTGGTCATACTCGAGTAAACTAGTCTAGCAATCTAAGTTCTTAGTAGTGGAGGAAAATCTATAAACATCATCAAGCATGCGACCTATACTCAATCAGTCTAGCTAGGACATCTTTTAAGATATAGGATTTTATTGACCGTTCTTGACCGTTATAGACCGTTCATATGCTATCTTTGACTATTTCCCAGAGATTCCTTTGAAAATAGACTGTTGATATTGACCATTGAAAATAGACCGTTGAACAAGTATACATTAAATGGATCAATTATCTACTTATGATAAGTTGATAATCCTTTGGGGTTAATATTTAAATCAACCCTATAACCTTTAGGTTATTGTTTTGATCCCCAAAATAGTGTTGACCACCTTTGTTTAGATAACAACATGTGTTATAAAATTTCTTGTTATTGACAACCCTAACTCCTTATTTCCTCGACATGAACTTGTATATTATTAACCATTCATGTCTAAAGTTGACCCCATGGATACTATGATAGACCATTAGTTCGTTGCCCCAGGATGAAACCATATCCACTCAACTTCATTATCCTTTATTTTAATTAAGAAAGGCTATAGTTGTTATCATATGACAAGATCATGTTAGTTTTCCCATGGTTCAAGCTTCATAGCAAGTTCATAACCCAACCTAGGTAGGTCTCATGTGTTAACCCTAATTTTTCCTTTTTCCCATGCATATAATTTACGTAGCTATCCATGCATAACATATTATTCCCCATGCATACCATACACCTAAGGTTAATTGATGGTGCATGATAGTTCTAATCCAAAACCCTAGCCAAAACAACCCCGATCGAATGAGTCTTGGCCGAATGTGGGCCTCATGAGACCTGATCGAAGTAACCTTGGTTCGGCCGAATGGGAAGGGTGCCGATCGAATGGGGAGTGGCCGATTGAGCGGTCCGACCGAATGAACTTGACCGAAGGAGTTGTGCCGAGAGAATGGCCATGGCCGACTGAAGGAGGTGTGGCCGAATGAAGAAGAGCTACTTCGACTATCCATTCGGCGAATGAGGAGGTGTTTCGGCCTAAGCCATTGGGCGAATGAGGAGATGGTTCATTCGTTGAGCTGATGCCTTCATTCGTCCCAATCGAACCCCACATCAATGGCAGCCCCAACCTTCGATCAAATGGCTAACTCATGGGATGTAACAATTTCCTAACTTCTTCTATGTGTACATTGTGGTGATTTCCTAGGGTTTTGAGGGGTGTTGGCCGGTTTCAAGAAAAGGCTCGATTTAGGGTTTTCAAACCCTAAAAACGAACGAAGAATAGATCTTTACCTCGAATCAGCTGGATAAACGTTTAGATCCGTTGTACTTTCAGGTTCTACAAGTGATGGGGCTCGTTTAGACACCAAAAACACAAGATTTCATGGAGAAATGGGGAAGATCTAGAGGTTTGAAGCTTGAATTTCTAGAGAGAGAAAGAAGAGAGAGAGAGAGTGACGATTTGGGGGTGAAAAATCTGGTAGGTGGGGTGGTAGTTGTGGGATTAAATGCCATCTTAAATGATGGTAAAATACCCGGGTTCGTTCGGTTTCGCGTGGTTTCGCGTAAAAGCGTTGGTTTTTCGTCGTTTTCGTAACGAAACGACTCGGTTTTAAAATAGAATTTATAATATTATTTTAGATTGTGATTCCTAATAAATTAACTAAATATCTTTCGTCTATTTTAAATTTTACGAAATTTTAATTTACTATTAAAATCGAATCGTACAGTTTTCACGCGTATTCGTTCGAATCGTCACCTGTACGAACAGGAAGATAACTATACTTTTCAATATGGTTTTCTAATTATTGGACATCATTCAGAACGTTAAACTTTCAGATATATTCGTACAGATCGTCACCTATACGAATAATCCAATGGTTTAGCATTCACGTAACAACGTCCGTGTGTTTTGTTATGTAAAGCCTCACATACGTTTATACATAATAAAATCCTAACACAAAATCACATGATGGTTCTGTAACGTCAGATATTTATCTGACTGATGAACCATATTTCTGAGTTCTATTTCCCTAAAATGATTCTGAATTTGCTATTTGATAACACGAAATGATAATGATATATGAAATGGTTATGACATGTAATGAAACACCTATAGTTCGTACCTGATTACTGTTCATGTTACTGTTGAGATCACTGTTCCGGTACGATTCCGGCACTGATGTTACAGTCTCCCCTTGTTAGAGAAATTTCGTCCCGAAATTTAAGAGTTGTTATCAGGTACGTCTTCCTCTGTAAATAGTTGGGGATACTTTGTTAAAAAGTGCATTCCTAATGCTCGTTCCCTTAATTGTGCATTCCTGGATGTCCCTCATCCTGTCAGTTACCTGAGAATACAAGTTAAAAAGTGTCAACACAATGGTTGGTGAGTTCACAGGTTTTCATATGTACATAATAGTAAGAAAACATGTGTCATGCTGTTTATCATGTGTTAGTATCGAGCCCTAGGCTCCAAGTGTCAGTGCGTCACTACCGAACTAGACTTGTTTGTCCTTGCCTCCACTGTGTCTCATGCACACAGTAAGTAAGGTCAGAATTTCGCGGGTTATGACACTCAGTCAATATTGTGCCCCATGGGGTTAGTCACACCCAAACGGATCCATTCAAATCTACCACGTTGTTTGTACATTAACGGTAAGACTTTGTGAGGGCTTGCTACGAGTTCAACACTTAATGTTTGTCCAATAAACCAGCATACACAAAATTTTTTTTCATAGTATAAATGTTTGACTTGATGCAATTAGTATTCTCCCCCTATTTAAAAGCGTTTGAAAAGAGTAAAGAGGGGCCGTAAACTCACCTTAGTGAAGAGAGTGATAAACAAGCATAAGCTCATACGTCGAAAGGTGTGTCGGTCACCGGCGACCTATATCGTATACCATACGTGAGTTTGTGTAACGACTGTACTCGTGTTCGTGTTAGTGCTCGTGTTTGTGCTCAACAACCCTCGGTTGTTCGTGTTTGTCCGTGTCGTCCACAATGACCGTGTTTGCTCGTGTTGGTCCACATTGACCGTGTTTGACAGTGTTTGAACGTGTTTGACTAAAGTTGACCGTGTCAAGTCAACGACCCGTTGGTGAACCGTGTGATGGTTGTGAATCGTGTAGCAATCGTGTAAGTGCTCGTCGTGCGCAAAACGCGCAAATCGCATCTATGGACAACTTACTATTTATAGTAAGTTTCCATTTATGGAAAGTTTCACAAAGCATGACGATTTTAGAGTTCTAGCATGCTCGTTAGTCCTACGTGGTCATGTTAACACATAGCACATTATCATACGAAATCACATAAATCATTTATATCACGTTTGCACATAAAAGTTTCCTAAAATGGAAAGTTTCCATTTATAGCATACGTGACATCGGAAACCATCTAACTTAGAATTCAATCATTATATTAAAGCATATTAAACCACTTAGCATGCCCAAATCATACTAAACATTCATACGTTAACATTTCTAAAAATAAAGTTACTATAAATAGTAACTATGACTATTCTCATATAAATGACCATTCTAGTAAATCCTAAACCATTTTTATAACACATTATATCATATTATGCCATTTAACATTATCAAATCATGATAATCTATACTATATCATCATTTAGCAACATTTCATCTATAAAAGTTACTAAAAATGGTAACTATGCCAAAATGACCATAATCATCATCAAAATCAACTTTCATGCATCAATATCATCCTAATATCATCTAATAGTAATTCCACATATATGCATGTTCACAACATCAACCATTTCTCCACCTTGTAAATAAAAAGTTACTATTAATAGCAAGTTTGCTATAAAATCATATTTTTACCATCAATATCATGATCTAATCTTGTAAAAACATTTAAACATAATCAAGAATCATCCCATTATAACTAAAATCATCTAGAATGCTTTAGATCATACATGCATGCATATATCTAACACTTTATGTACAAATCATGAGTTTTATCAATACCTACCATCATGGATCATCAAGATATGTCACAAAATCACCTTAGATTATCAAGAAACATGTTAAAATCAACAACCCAGTTGCAAAGTTCGTGCATGTGCACTATATATGCTTGCATGTGCTATTGTGAACGTGCATGTGCAAAATATGGTGGTTTTAAGCTACTAGGGTGATTGTACTACCTTCAAATGCTCTGAGATCCTTGTGATGATGATCCTACAGCCTCTAGTTCCTCTGGACAGCAAAGTTCTTGCAAGAACGAGATGGTGATGGTGGTGGTTTGAGTTCTAATGAATCTTCCAAGCCTTCTAGTGGTTCCCCCAAGCTTCCAAAGCTTCAAGGTGGGTTCTAATGGCTTCCAAAGGCTTCTAATGGAGGTTGCAGGTGGTTGTGAGGGAGAAGAAGCTGAATGATGGCTGATGAACTCGGGGAAAGTGTGCAGAGTAGGATAGAAATGATTTTCTTGGATAAATAAAGATTTTTGCGTGCTCCACTGCCAGGCGTATCGCCTGACGGGTGTCCATGTGCCCAGGCATACCGCGCGGGTGGCCAGGCATCCGAGGCGTCTCTTGTGTCTCGCGCGCACCGCCTAGGATCGAGACTTCGGGTTAGGCATAACGCATGGCCCGTTTGGTAGGTCCAATAAGCCTATTTTGTTGTTCTCGGCCCGTTTTTGCCAGTTTCTCGACTGTAAAACATCGTTCGAGCGTTGTTTGGACTCTAATCTTCAATTACTAACCATAATTGACTCGTGAAGTGTTTATGTGCCTAACTGTTGTGACGTTCACCAACGTTCGTGACTTCTGACACGTGTGTGCGGCATCTGATAATCCCTTGGATTATCCTGTTGTGTGTTAGTGTTCGTACTGTCGTGCCACGTGTCACACTAAATTAAACTAATTATAGTGCCATGTGTACAAATGCCAATTAAATAAACATTTAATAAAATAGAATCTGACCTGGAATTTACGGGGTGTCACAAGGCATCACCATGAATTCGTAATGCCCGTATCTGGTTCGAAACGCCGTCTCCGGTATATCCTCGTCTTGAACTCTGAGCTGATGATATCCAGACTGCAAGTCAATCTTCGTGAAGTACTTGGCTCCTTGCATTTGATCAAACAAATCGTCAATCCTCGGCAATGGATACCGATTCTTGATGGTCAGCTTGTTCAGCTCGCGGTAGTCTATGCACATTCGAAATGATCCGTCTTTCTTCTTTACGAACAAGACCGGAGCTCCCCATGGTGAGTAGCTCGGTCTGATGAAATCCTTATCAAGTAGCTCCCGTAACTGGTTTGACAATTCCTGCATCTCTAAAGGTGCTAACCTGTAAGGAGATTTAGCAATAGGATTTGCTCCAGGAACTAAATCAATGCGGTACTCTACCAGTCGCGTAGGTGGCAAACTAGGTAGATTGTCAGGAAACACATCCGGATATTCTTTCACTACCGGCATGTCTTGAATCTTCTTCTTGTCTTTCTCCTTTTCCACCACATGAGCCAAGAAAGCTACGCACTATTTCTGTAAAAACTTACGTGCCTTTATGAAGAAATGATTTTGACACTACGTTTTGTTGAATCCCCTCTGACTTCCAATACACGATCGTCCGGCAATGGAACTCGAAGCAGCTTTTCAGAACAGATGACTTCCACTCGATTAGAAGAAAGCCAATCCATTCCAACAATGATATTGAAACTACCCAACTCCATCGGTATCAAATCGATGGCGAATGTATGACCATTAAGCGTCAATGGGCAATTCCTGTATACTGTACTAACTGTGATTTGTTTCCCATTAGCTACTTCTATGAGGTAAGGGGAATCTAACTGTTCCTCTATAGAATCTAGTTGGCATGCAAAATTGGTAGAGATAAAACTCTGATCCGCACCAGTGTCAAATAGAACAGATGCATAAAAGTTATGTAAGAGAAATGTACCCGTGACCACGTTCGGGTCTTGGCGTGCTGCTGGAGCTCCTATAACGAAACCTATTCCAGGGGTGGTTGGACTGCCTACTGCGCTTTCTTCGTGCAGTTCTTTGCAAAGTGGCCAATTTCTCCACAGTTGTAGCATCCACCATTGTTCTGGTTGTTGGGTGGAGAGAGAGCTAAAGCAGCATTGTTGACTGCTTGATTAGGTGTCATCCGGCAGTGTTGGACCCAATGGCCCTTTTGCCCACATCCCGTACATTGTTTGCAGGGAGTGTTAGCAGTATGATGATATTGACACTTGGTACACAACAGATAGGCACCAGTGTAGGGCCTCTTGTTCGGGTTCTGGGGTGCAGCAGCTACTTGTTGGAGAGGGGTGGTGTAACATCAGTGCCGGAACCGTCACCGGAATAGTGATCGTGAACAGTAATCAGGTACAAATCTTATGTAATTCTGTATATTTCATATTCATATCAAGTTCAGTATCAAATCATGTTATCAGAACAGGGAATTCACAGTCATTTCAGATAAACAAGTTTAGAACAATGGTTCTTGAGTCAGATAATTATCTGGCAACACAGAATCATCATGTGAATTATTTGTTAGGATCTTACTATGTATAAACGTATGTGAGGCCTTACAGGACAAAACAACACGAATATCGTTAAGTGAATGCTAAACCGACATATTATTCGTATAGGTGACGATCTGTACGAATAAATCTAAAAGTTTAACGTTCTGAATGATATTCGATAATTAGAAAACAATATTGAAAAGTGTAGTTATCGTCGTATTTGATTCGAACAAATACACGCGATGACCGCGCGATTCGATTTAAACGCTAAATAAATATTTTTGTAAATTAAATAATTAAAAGATATTTAGTTAATTTATTAGGAATCACAACCTAAAATAAATTTTATGATTCTATTTTAAATCCGAGTCGTTTCGTTACGAAAACGACGCGAAAACGGCGTTTCTACGCGAAACCACACGAAACCGAACGAACCCGAACGAACCCGGTATTTTTCCACACATTTATTGTGGCATTTAATGCTACGAAAACCACCACCAACCAGAAAATATCCCCATTTTCGTTCATCTTCTCCACCCCCACTCTCTCTCTAAAAACCCACCACTTCTCACTAAGATTCCTAGCTTAAATCTCAACCATTTCTTGTGTTCTTGGTGTCTAAATCACCACCATCACTTGTAGATTTCGAAAGTACAACAGATCTAAGGTTGTATCCAACAGATTTGAGGTAAATTTTAAGTTTTCGTTCGATTTAAGGGTTTGAAAACCCTAATCACGAACCCACCTTCTAAACCGGTTCTACACCATGATAAGCCATAGGAACCACGTTGTAACACCTTAGAACAAGTAGGAATGAGTGATGCATTGTTTGAGAGTTTCTAGGTTCGATTAGAGGAAGCCGCTTTTGGGTTCATATGGTCGGCCGAATGACACACCTACAGGTGGTCGAATGGCTCCATGCGAACCACCTTCATTCGGCGAATGAACCAGGAACTACGTTCGGCGAATAGGGCCAAACTCCAATCACCAGCTCAGTCATTCGATCGGGCATAGCCTCATTCGACCCCCCCCTCATTCGGACATGGATTCATTCGAGGACCAACCACAATCGGCCAACTTCATTCGGCCATCTTGGTTCGGTCACCACCCCATTCGACTTTAAGGCTCATTCGACAAACACCTATTCGACCGAGCATCATTCGGGCTAACTGTTATTCGGTGAAACAGGGTGGTTCGGTCGGGAACTTTTAGGGTTGGCTAAGATTTGGTAAACATGAGTTCATGCATGGGAGGAAATCAAATGGATGTGTGTGTGCATGGGAATCTCAATGTAAAAGCATGCATGGGTGCTGATTTAGCTCTTAACCTTTAACCTTAGAAAAGCTATAAAGGCATACGACTAAGTAATATGGTTTTCATAAACCATTAAAGTTTAATTAACCAAGAAAGGATCACGAAATCGTTTAAAGATTCAAAAATCGAGTAATGGGCCGGGGATGGTCCAATGGGCTTAATCCAAGCTTATCATGAGAAGGCTTATTAATTTTAAATTTATTTTGTTTTAATAAAAGTAAATAATTCATACACTCTAGTAAATTATATTAAATAAAGTTTTCTAATTAATTAATCTAGAATGAAATAAATTAAACGTGTTTTAACTAAGGACTTGTGATAATAAATTGTGGGATAAGGGATATAATGGGTAATGAATTAGACTAACTTAGATGAAATCATAGAAACATACTAGTAATCTAGGACACATAGTTGCACACCGAGACCAAACCTTAGTTAGGACGTTTATTATAAATACTTATCGTCTGCGAATTCTTTTAAAACAAATTCAGGAACCGAAGATACTTAGACTACAACAACGAGCGCGCATTTTGTGGTAATTCTATACAAAGCAACACAAGTGAGTTCATTGCCCCTTTTCTAACATTTTTGTTTTAAAACGCGGGGCTGAGAAGCATGCGTAAACTGTTTTATTAAACTGTTTATTCAAATGCTTTATTTATTATATGTTTTACATATATATGTTTGTGGATACTCTTAGACTCCTGTCTAGGAAATTATTAAACAGATCAAATTATCAAGTTAATTAAATTACTCTTATGAGTAATACTTTAATTCTAAACTCAAATCAAACCCTTAGTCCATCAAGTTCAAATTCAAGAATCTAAATTCAAAGTGAAATCGAATGATCAAAATCAAAGGGTCATATTCAAAGGATCATAACTCAGTGTGGGATCTGAGAACAAAGAATCATAATCAAGAATCAAATATCATTGTGAATCATGGAAATTCTAAAGATCAAGATCAAGAGACTCAGGAAATCAGATATCATAAAGGTGTGTGAATCATTGAAATAATGAAATCATTATGATCTAATGAACTCATTAATACTCAAGTCAAGGTGGATGTCAGTTGTATATGGAATCAAGATCACGTGTAACACACATATAAAGTCCCTTCAGGTATAGAAGACTCTTGTAGTCAGGCTATACGGGCAATCACATGAACTATCAAAGGAAATCATTATCAAAGTCTAAAATCATGAGAATCAAGAGATCAAGAATCAAAGGATATCCTTAAAGTCCCCGCATGTACAGAAGACCTTTGGGGTCAAGCTGTAAGGGCAAAACCTTAAAATCCCACTCAGTTCAGGAGTACTCCTTGTGAGTTATGCCTGACATGGGTCACGTGTGAGAGGTTACAACTTGGACAACCACCAACAACTAAGTCTAATTGATTGAGTTAAATAAGGCCCAATCATCATGTCTTAGTTGTAATTAAATGTTTTATTTAGCTAATTAAATATTTAACATTTATTTCTATTACGGACTTTTGGGAAATCATATATCTATGATGAACTCAAGAGAATCAAAGGTAAATCAAGTTTTTTGGTGATCATAATCTAAATCAGAGGTGTTGGGTAAAAATGCTTAATTATTATTAACAACAGTGTCATATGCATATTAGTATGTGGTGGGATAGCGTCTGGGCTTGACCCTTTCGTGATTCCCTATATATAAGCATACCGATGTGGATATTACATGTGGAGTTAACGAGGTTAGGGTCTTTACCAAAAGAGGTTTCCAAATCATTTTCAAATCATAAAACTATATGAACTCACCAACCATGTGTTGACTTTATTTCTGCATGACTTCTTAGGTGACGAACAGGTCAACTAAGGAGTTATTCCTTTTGGATTAGGACTTCCGATAGAAGGCTTAGCATTTTGGACCTGCATTATTTTGAAGACATCATTATGCAAATTATTATGTATATCTTGTGTAAATACAAGATAGAAATACATGATGTTAATGGTAGATTTACATTGTTAAATTATAAACAATACTGATGTAATTTAACTTTGTAATTCTATTATGTTTAGCATTTCTCATTTGTATCATGTGCAATGTAAACAATCTGATCATCACGATTATCACTCATGATATCGCGCCCCGGGAACCTTCCGCCCGACGGGACAACCGATCCTATTCCGCCGGCTCGGGGTGTGACAGATTGGTATCAGAGCCATGGTTATAGAGAAATATAGGTCATTTATTTAAACGGTTTGGCCTAGACTATAACCTAGGGACCCTGCATATAGAGAACTTAGGATTTAAGGCTTATTGCATTGCGTCTTCTGCATTCGATCATTGCACTAACCAATATTCATTTGGTTATGATCAGAATGCCGCCACGAAGACAACCTCCGCTGTTGACATCAACACAAGACCAAGCTCCACACTCCTCCACGCCATCTCCAAATGACTCACCACCGCCACCTCCTCCACCGCCTCCACCTCCTCCTCCCCTGATCACACAGGCATCAGGTTCAGGCACGACTCCCATACTGGATCCTACCACCATCGCTTTGATGACTCTACTGAGCAACCAGATGACCAATCAGATGAAGGAAGCGATACCGGAGATGTTCAACCTTCTCCGTAATGAGATGAACAACACTGGCAACTCATCTGGAGAAGCCAGTGGGAATACTGGTGGTACCTCACACTACTCCTACAAGTCATTCGTAGGATGTAAGCCGCCTAGCTTTAGCGGATCTGAAGGAGCCGTTGGATTAATCCAATGGATTGAAAAGATTGAGGCTACTCTGGACCTCTGTAGCTGTCCAGAGCACCATAAAGTCCGCTACTCTGCTGGAACATTCAACAAGCGGGCTCTGACCTGGTGGAATGGTCAGATCAACGCCCGAGGGAGAGAAGAAGCCATGGCCATGCCATGGGAGGATTTCAAGACACTGCTGCGAACAGAGTTCTGCCCCAAGAATGAGCTGCAGAAACTGGAGGTTGAATTATCCAACCATGTGATGAAGGGGGCTGATCACATGGGGTATACAACTTGTTATCATGAGTTGGTTGCTTTGGTACCTGACATGGTACCAACCTTGGAGAAGAGAATAGACATATATGTGGGTGGACTTCCCGCCTGCATCCAGGGCATGGTTGTTTCAGCCAACCCTACCACTGTCGAATCTGCAGTGAGACTGTCTGGAAAACTTACTGAGTTGATGGTTGCCTCTGGAGTTCTGAAGAAAGAGGCAGACACCGGCAAGAGAAAGGAAGAGACTTCGAAGAAGCCACAACATCAGCAACACCCAAAGAAGAAGCAAAAGTTCATAAAGAATTACACTGTGGCTACTCCTCTGAATCAAGTAGCAGTGGCACAACAAAATGTGCCCAAGAGACAATATACTGGCCCACATCCTTTGTGTACTAAGTGTCAGTATCATCACAATGCTAACACTCCCTGCAGACAATGCACGGGGTGTGGAAGAAAAGGGCACTGGGTTCAGCAGTGCAGACTAACACCAAACCAAGCAGCCAACAATGCTGCTCAAGCACTTCCTCCACCAGCAAATCAGAACAATGGTGGATGCTTCAACTGTGGCGAACAAGGCCACTTTGCAAAGAACTGCCCGAAGAAGGCTCAACAAGCAGTTCAAGCTCCTCGTGGAAGAGCTTTTGTTATTGGAGCACCAGCTGCACGCCAGGACCCAAATGTGGTCACTGGTACGTTTCTCTTACATGACTTTTATGCATCTGTTCTATTTGACACTGGTGCGGATCAGAGTTTTATCTCTGCCGATTTTGCATGCCAACTAGATTCCATAGAGGAACAGTTAGATTCCCCTTACATTATAGAAGTAGCTTACGGAAAACAGATCACAGTTAGTACAGTTCACAGGAATTGCCCATTGACACTTAACGGTCATACATTCTCTATCGATTTGATACCGATGGAGTTGGGTAGTTTCGACATCATTGTTGGAATGGATTGGCTTTCCTCTAACCGAGTGGAAGTTGTCTGTTCTGAGAAGCTGCTTCGAGTTCCATTTCCCGATGATCGTGTATTGGAAGTCAGAGGGGACCAAGCAAAACGAAGTGTCAAAATCATTTCTTGCATAAAGGCGCGTAAGTGTTTACAGAAGCAGTGTGTAGCTTTCCTGGCTCACGTAGTGGAAAAAGAGAAAGACAAGAAAAAGATACGAGATGTACCAGTAGTGAAAGAGTATCCAGAAGTATTTCCTGAAGACCTACCTGGTTTGCCACCAGCGCGACCAGTAGAGTTCCGAATTGACTTAGTTCCTGGAGCAACTCCTGTTGCTAAATCTCCTTACCGGTTAGCACCTTCGGAGATGCAGGAATTGTCGAATCAGTTGCAGGAGCTATTGGATAAAGGCTTCATCAGACCGAGCTACTCGCCTTGGGGAGCTCCGGTCCTGTTTGTGAAGAAGAAAGACGGATCGTTCAGAATGTGCATAGATTACAGGGAGCTGAACAAACTAACCATCAAGAATCGGTATCCATTGCCGAGGATTGATGATTTGTTTGACCAACTGCAAGGAGCCCAGTATTTCTCAAAGATCGATCTACGGTCCGGTTATCATCAGCTTAGAGTTCAAGACGAAGACATACCGAAGACGGCTTTCCGAACCAGATACGGACATTACGAATTCCTAGTGATGCCTTTCGGATTGACGAACGCACCAGCGGTATTCATGGACCTCATGAACCGAGTGTGCAAGCCGTACTTGGATCAGTTTGTCATTGTCTTCATAGACGACATACTGATTTATTCCAAGAGCAAAGCAGAGCACGAGCAACACCTCAGGAAGATCTTGGAACTGTTGACAGAACAAAAGCTTTATGCCAAGTTCTCTAAATGTGAATTTTGGCTAAGAGAAGTTCAATTTCTGGGACATGTAGTCAACAGTGAGGGAATACACGTAGATCCCGCCAAGATTGAAGCAATAAAGAACTGGGACACTCCGAAGACACCAACGGAGATACGGTCTTTTCTGGGATTGGCAGGTTATTACAGGAGGTTCATCTCGAACTTTTCTAAGATAGCTTTGCCTCTCACTAAATTAACTCAGAAGAGTGAACCGTTTGTCTGGGAGCAGAAACAAGAAGATGCTTTTCAGACATTGAAACAGAAACTGTGTGATGCTCCAATCTTATCTCTCCCAGAAGGATGTGAAGACTTTGTTGTGTATTGTGATGCATCCCATCAGGGACTCGGTTGTGTTTTAATGCAACGGGACAAGGTCATAGCCTATGCATCAAGACAGTTAAAGATTCATGAGAAGAATTACACTACTCATGATCTTGAACTGGGAGCAGTAATCTTCGCATTGAAGATTTGGAGACATTACTTATATGGCACTAAGTGTACCATATTTACAGATCACAAGAGTCTGCAGCATATTTTTGATCAGAAGGAGCTCAACATGCGACAACGCCGTTGGGTAGAACTTCTGAATGATTACGATTGTGTGATCAAGTACCATCCGGGAAAGGCGAATGTTGTAGCTGATGCCTTGAGCCGGAAGGAACGGGTCAAACCCTTACGCGTTAGAGCTATGGGGATGACTGTGCAGACCAGTTTACAAGACAGGATCATTCAAGCCCAACAGGAATCAGTTGATAAGGGAAACTTGAAGAAAGAACTTGACTGCGGAGCAGAGAAACATTTAGAGACCAAGTCTGATGGAATGATCTACTATCAGGATCGTATATGGATCCCAGCAGTAGATGAATTGAGAAGACTGATCTTCGATGAAGCACACAGGACAAAATACTCTGTTCATCCAGGCGCTGATAAAATGTATCAAGACTTGCGTGGATTTTATTGGTGGCCGGGAATGAAGAAAGACATAGCCGAGTACGTCGGTCGGTGTCTGACGTGTGCAAAGGTAAAGGCGGAACACCAGAGACCGTCTGGTTTACTGGAACAGCCTGAGATTCCGCTCTGGAAGTGGGAACAAATAGCTATGGATTTCATTACCAAGCTACCCCGCACTTCCAATGGTCACGATACGATTTGGGTGATCATTGATCGTTTAACAAAATCTGCTCATTTCTTGCCGATGCGTGAAACCTTCACGATGGATAGACTGGCGAGATTGTACATTAATGAGATAGTGGTACGTCACGGTGTACCATTATCAATTATTTCTGATAGAGACAGCAGATTTACTTCAAGGTTCTGGCAATCACTGCAGAAATCTCTAGGGACACAGTTAAATCTGAGTACAGCTTACCATCCACAAACGGACGGCCAAAGCGAACGTACGATTCAGACCCTAGAGGATATGTTAAGGACCTGTATTTTGGATTTCGGTGGGAATTGGGATTCTCATTTTCCACTGATTGAGTTCTCCTACAACAACAGTTACCACAGCAGTATCGGATGTGCGCCATTCGAGGCTCTTTATGGTCGGAAATGTCGATCACCGATCTGTTGGACTGAAGTTGGAGATAATCGCATAACTGGGCCAGAGCTTATTCAGGAAACCACTGACAAGATTGCTCAGATTCAAAGAAGACTACAAGCTACCAGAAGCAGACAGAAAAGCTATGCCGACAAACGGCGTAAGCCGTTGGAATTTCAAGTGGGAGACCGTGTCATGTTGAAGGTTTCTCCATGGAAAGGCGTAGTCCGCTTTGGAAAGAAAGGCAAGTTAGCACCGCGATACGTGGGACCGTTCGAGATCATCGAGCGTATTGGTCCTGTAGCGTATAGACTGAGATTACCTGATGAACTCAGTGGTGTGCATGACGTGTTTCACGTCTCGAATTTAAAGAAATGCCTTGCTGACGAATCACTCATCATTCCACTCGAAGAGATTCAAGTTGATGAGCAGTTGCATTTTGTCGAAGAACCTTTAGAGATTATGGATCGCAAAGTCAAGCAACTAAGGCGAAGCCGTATTCCGATAGTAAAGGTTCGATGGAATTCAAGACGCGGACCCGAGTTTACTTGGGAACGCGAGGATCACATGAAGTTAAAGTATCCCCAACTGTTTGAAGAGGAAGCCGTACCCGATAACAATTCTTAAATTTCGGGACGAAATTTCTTTAACGAGGGGAGACTGTAACATCAGTGCCGGAACCGTCACCGGAACAGTGATCGTGAACAGTAATCAGGTACAAATCTTATGTAATTCTGTATATTTCATATTCATATCAAGTTCAGTATCAAATCATGTTATCAGAACAGGGAATTCACAGTCATTTCAGATAAACAAGTTTAGAACAATGATTCTTGAGTCAGATAATTATCTGGCAACACAGAATCATCATGTGAATTATTTGTTAGGATCTTACTATGTATAAACGTATGTGAGGCCTTACAGGACAAAACAACACGAATATCGTTAAGTGAATGCTAAACCGACAGATTATTCGTATAGGTGACGATCTGTACGAATAAATCTAAAAGTTTAACGTTCTGAATGATATTCGATAATTAGAAAACAATATTGAAAAGTGTAGTTATCGTCGTATTTGATTCGAACAAATACGCGCGATGACCGTGCGATTCGATTTAAACGCTAAAAAATATTTTTGTAAATTAAATAATTAAAAGATATTTAGTTAATTTATTAGGAATCACAACCTAAAATAAATTTTATGATTCTATTTTAAATCCGAGTCGTTTCGTTACGAAAACGACGCGAAAACGGCGTTTCTACGCGAAACCACACGAAACCGAACGAACCCGAACGAACCCGGTATTTTTCCCCACATTTATTGTGGCATTTAATGCTACAACAACCACCACCAACCAGAAAATATCCCCATTTTCGTTCATCTTCTCCACCCCCACTCTCTCTCTAAAAACCCACCACTTCTCACTAAGATTCCTAGCTTAAATCTCAACCATTTCTTGTGTTCTTGGTGTCTAAATCACCACCATCACTTGTAGATTTCGAAAGTACAACAGATCTAAGGTTGTATCCAACAGATTTGAGGTAAATTCTAAGTTTTCGTTCGATTTAAGGGTTTGAAAACCCTAATCACGAACCCACCTTCTAAACCGGTTCTACACCATGATAAGCCATAGGAACCACGTTGTAACACCTTAGAACAAGTAGGAATGAGTGATACATTGTTTGAGAGTTTCTAGGTTCGATTAGAGGAAGCCGCTTTTGGGTTCATATGGTCGGCCGAATGACACGCCTACAGGTGGTCGAATGGCTCCATGCGAACCACCTTCATTCGGCGAATGAACCAGGAACTACGTTCGGCGAATAGGGCCAAACTCCAATCACCAGCTCAGTCATTCGATCGGGCATAGCCTCATTCGACCCCCCCTCATTCGGACATGGATTCATTCGAGGACCAACCACAATCGGCCAACTTCATTCGGCCATCTTGGTTCGGTCACCACCCCATTCGACTTTAAGGCTCATTCGACAAACACCTATTCGACCGAGCATCATTCGGGCTAACTGTTATTCGGTGAAACAGGGTGGTTCGGTCGGGAACTTTTAGGGTTGGCTAAGATTTGGTAAACATGAGTTCATGCATGGGAGGAAATCAAATGGATGTGTGTGTGCATGGGAATCTCAATGTAAAAGCATGCATGGGTGCTGATTTAGCTCTTAACCTTTAACCTTAGAAAAGCTATAAAGGCATACGACTAAGTAATATGGTTTTCATAAACCATTAAAGTTTAATTAACCAAGAAAGGATCACGAAATCGTTTAAAGATTCAAAAATCGAGTAATGGGCCGGGGATGGTCCAATGGGCTTAATCCAAGCTTATCATGAGAAGGCTTATTAATTTTAAATTTATTTTGTTTTAATAAAAGTAAATAATTCATACACTCTAGTAAATTATATTAAATAAAGTTTTCTAATTAATTAATCTAGAATGAAATAAATTAAACGTGTTTTAACTAAGGACTTGTGATAATAAATTGTGGGATAAGGGATATAATGGGTAATGAATTAGACTAACTTAGATGAAATCATAGAAACATACTAGTAATCTAGGACACATAGTTGCACACCGAGACCAAACCTTAGTTAGGACGTTTATTATAAATACTTATCGTCTGCGAATTCTTTTAAAACAAATTCAGGAACCGAAGATACTTAGACTACAACAACGAGCGCGCATTTTGTGGTAATTCTATACAAAGCAACACAAGTGAGTTCATTGCCCCTTTTCTAACATTTTTGTTTTAAAACGCGGGGCTGAGAAGCATGCGTAAACTGTTTTATTAAACTGTTTATTCAAATGCTTTATTTATTATATGTTTTACATATATATGTTTGTGGATACTCTTAGACTCCTGTCTAGGAAATTATTAAACAGATCAAATTATCAAGTTAATTAAATTACTCTTATGAGTAATACTTTAATTCTAAACTCAAATCAAACCCTTAGTCCATCAAGTTCAAATTCAAGAATCTAAATTCAAAGTGAAATCGAATGATCAAAATCAAAGGGTCATATTCAAAGGATCATAACTCAGTGTGGGATCTGAGAACAAAGAATCATAATCAAGAATCAAATATCATTGTGAATCATGGAAATTCTAAAGATCAAGATCAAGAGACTCAGGAAATCAGATATCATAAATGTGTGTGAATCATTGAAATAATGAAATCATTATGATCTAATGAACTCATTAATACTCAAGTCAAGGTGGATGTCAGTTGTATATGGAATCAAGATCACGTGTAACACACATATAAAGTCCCTTCAGGTATAGAAGACTCTTGTAGTCAGGCTATACGGGCAATCACATGAACTATCAAAGGAAATCATTATCAAAGTCTAAAATCATGAGAATCAAGAGATCAAGAATCAAAGGATATCCTTAAAGTCCCCGCATGTACAGAAGACCTTTGGGGTCAAGCTGTAAGGGCAAAACCTTAAAATCCCGCTCAGTTCAGGAGTACTGCTTGTGAGTTATGCCTGACATGGGTCACGTGTGAGAGGTTACAACTTGGACAACCACCAACAACTAAGTCTAATTGATTGAGTTAAATAAGGCCCAATCATCATGTCTTAGTTGTAATTAAATGTTTTATTTAGCTAATTAAATATTTAACATTTATTTCTATTACGGACTTTTGGGAAATCATATATCTATGATGAACTCAAGAGAATCAAAGGTAAATCAAGTTTTTTGGTGATCATAATCTAAATCAGAGGTGTTGGGTAAAAATGCTTAATTATTATTAACAACAGTGTCATATGCATATTAGTATGTGGTGGGATAGCGTCTGGGCTTGACCCTTTCGTGATTCCCTATATATAAGCATACCGATGTGGATATTACATGTGGAGTTAACGAGGTTAGGGTCTTTACCAAAAGAGGTTTCCAAATCATTTTCAAATCATAAAACTATATGAACTCACCAACCATGTGTTAACTTTATTTCTGCATGACTTCTCAGGTGACGAACAGGTCAACTAAGGAGTTATTCCTTTTGGATTAGGACTTTCGATAGAAGGCTTAGCATTTTGGACCTGCATTATTTTGAAGACATCATTATGCAAATTATTATGTATATCTTGTGTAAATACAAGATAGAAATACATGATGTTAATGGTAGATTTACATTGTTAAATTATAAACAATACTGATGTAATTTAACTTTGTAATTCTATTATGTTTAGCATTTCTCATTTGTATCATGTGCAATGTAAACAATCTGATCATCACGATTATCACTCATGATATCGCGCCCCGGGAACCTTCCGCCCGACGGGACAACCGATCCTATTCCGCCGGCTCGGGGTGTGACAGATTGGTATCAGAGCCATGGTTATAGAGAAATATAGGTCATTTATTTAAACGGTTTGGCCTAGACTATAACCTAGGGACCCTGCATATAGAGAACTTAGGATTTAAGGCTTATTGCATTGCGTCTTCTGCATTCGATCATTGCACTAACCAATATTCATTTGGTTATGATCAGAATGCCGCCACGAAGACAACCTCCGCTGTTGACATCAACACAAGACCAAGCTCCACACTCCTCCACGCCATCTCCAAATGGCTCACCACCGCCACCTCCTCCACCGCCTCCACCTCCTCCTCCCCTGATCACAGAGGCATCAGGTTCAGGCACGACTCCCATACTGGATCCTACCACCATCGCTTTGATGACTCTACTGAGCAACCAGATGACCAATCAGATGAAGGAAGCGATACCGGAGATGTTCAACCTTCTCTGTAATGAGATGAACAACACTGGCAACTCATCTGGAGAAGCCAGTGGGAATACTGGTGGTACCTCACACTACTCCTACAAGTCATTCGTAGGATGTAAGCCGCCTAGCTTTAGCGGATCTGAAGGAGCCGTTGGATTAATCCAATGGATTGAAAAGATTGAGGCTACTCTGGACCTCTGTAGCTGTCCAGAGCACCATAAAGTCCACTGGTTTCCCCTGATGAATGCCTAGTGTTGTTGCTGTCGTTTCGTAAACGATTGAGCATATCCGGAATCACCTCCTTCAGCTGATTAGTCAGCTGACTGCTCAATATGGTCATCAATGCCACCGTAGCCGGATCTAATATTGGAGTCGTGCTCGGACCCGGAGGTGGGTTAAGTGGAGGAGGAGGAGATGGTGGTGGTGAATCAGCTGGTGATGGTGTCGATGAATGTGGAGCTGAACTCTGTGGTGGTGGTACGATAGAAGGAGGTCTTCTCGGCGGCATTCTGATCGTAACCAAAAGTATATTGGTTAGTGCAATGATTGAATGCAGAAGACACAATGCAAATAAAGTCTTAAGTCGTGTGTTTACTACATGAAGGGTCCCTAGGTTATAGTCTAGGTCAAACCGTTTAAATACGTGAGCTATATTTCTCTATAACCATGGCTCTGATACCAATCTGTCACACCCCGAGCCGGCGGGTTGGATCGATTTCCCCGTCGGGTGGCAGGTTCACGAGGCGCGATATCGTGGGTGATAATCGTGATGATCAGATTGTTTACATTGCACATGATAATAATGATAAATGCTAACTAGAATATAATTACAAAGTTAAATTACATCAGTATCGTTCATAATTTAACAATGTAAATCTATTATCAACATCATAAATTATTTATCTTGTATCTACACAAGTTACAAAATATATTGTAACATCAGTGCCGGACGCGTGCCAGAATAGTGATCGCAACAGTAAACCGTACAGTAAATCAGGTACTCATTACGTGAAACTATGCTTATTTTGTTAGAACATTATGCTTTATACTAGACTATTAAACGATTGTCTGAAATCTGACTGAAACTTTAGGGTTTAACAGTCAGGAACATGTCAGACAACACAGTGTTGAAACATAAATACTTGAGGTGATACTATTTTGTGTAAACGTATGTGAGGTTAAACAAAACAAAAACATAACGGTTAATATTGCTGAATGCTAAACCGACGAATTATTCGTATAGGTGACGATCTGTACAAATGATTCTGAGAGTTTAACGTTCCGAAATAATGACTGAACAGTAGAAAACAAGAATCAGAAAGCCAAACCATCGACGTGTTCGTTCGAATGACGATTCGAACGAACACGCGCGATGGCGACGCGTTCTGATGAAACGAAAACGAAAACGAAACGAACGATCATAAATTTAAGGAAATAAAATATTTCCTATTTTACAATTTTGAAACTCATAAAACTAAACTATTTTAATAAATCGCGAAACAAATTTACGAAACGCGTAAAAATAACGAACTTCGACAAATAAATTTATTAAACGAAATTTAAAATAATTATTAAAATTTAATAACATTCAAACGGTTAAATATAATTCTTTTTATTTTATCTACGAAAAATGCGCGTAACGTGTTGGATAAGCGACGAAACTACGAGCCGAGCAACCGAAACAAACTCGAACACCCTGAGGTATATAAACAACCAATGAGGTTATTTATTTCATTTCACCAACCATCTCTCTCTCTCTAGCTCAAATTTCCGGCCACCACAAATTTCCACCATTATCAACCTTCAAACAAGCATAACTCTCTCATTTCTTAACAAAAATCGGTGATTCTTGAACCCACGCGTAGCTCTCGAAGCCCTCTACAAGAAAGAACAGCAGATCTTAGGCTTTGGCCACGAAAATCAGAGGTATGGAGCTTGAAAACATACGGAAATTAGGGTTTTCATGCATACAATCGAACCACACACTCACAATCGGCATTTAGCATCATACATCGAACACCTGGAGCCATGAACAACTCATCTACACACGTGCTAAGCTTAGATTAGTAGCCATGTTGAACAACTCGATGTTGATGGTTCACAGATGGTGTGGGTTCGACGGCTGAACCTTTGAAAGGTGGCCGAGCCCTTCTCTTTGATGGCCGAACCCTTCTCTTTGATGGCCGAACCATTTTACTTGTTCCCGAACCCTTCTCTTTGATGGCCGAACCATTTTACTTGTTCCCGAACCCTTGTGACTAAGCCACTCATCTACCGAACCTTGAAGCGGCAACAAATTATTGTGAACCCACATGAGCTTGGCCGAACCTGTTTGCTAACAACGAACCCTTTTCATTAGCTGAAGCCTTCACCGGCGAACCCTAGACTACTCCCTCAACGAACCTTCTTGTGCATGCTGATGTCCCCACTGCCGAACCCTAGCTTCGTGACCCACACCTTGGCGGACCTTGTGGCTGTTGGACTTGTACACTGCAGCGAACCTTGGCCTCATAATTACCGAACCATGGGTGTGAGATGATACACGAACCCTTGGCCTGTTACATACCTAGCCGCATCTGATGAAGGGAACCGGACCTTGTGCTCAAAACCAACTAAGGGTTCGCTACCATGTGAAACTCTATTCGATTGATCCAGCCCAAGGCTTAATGCGGCCCAAAAGCCTATGTCCGGCCCAATTACACTCTTTTGGCCATTTGCTTTGTTTGGCCCACATAACCCTTAACCGGCCCATGTGAAACCGGCCCAAAGCCCACATCAATCATTATAGAATCAATTGGGCCTAAGGCCCACTAATTAGGCCCAATAGAAATTCTAACAGTTTAAACATATTAGCTATTCGGCCTTGAGTGGAGGAATCACCTAACATAGCAAACTAACAATTTAGAAGGATATACATGGATTAAGACACTAAATACTACCAAGTTGATGAACTTAAGTTCATGAAACTTATGATAAGGTAGTAAGTAAACAAATGAATTTAATTGTTAGACTAAGGGAATCAAAGGAAGCTGTGAAACTACAACGAATAACCAGGGCCGAATAATGACCGCGACTCACGGGTGTTAGCCAGATTTCAGGCTAACACATGCACATACACAACTTTTCACAACCTAAACTTATAAGTTACAAACACTATGAAATCAATACAGGACCGTAAACATTACAACCAGTGCAAACAAAGAGAGCGTGCATTCTTATTCTACATAGCCAATCACTAAGGACACAAGGTGAGTTCATTTGTCCCTTTTCAAACTTATTTGTTTTACTTCGGGACTGAGAAGCATGTTAAACATTTTCATAAACTATTGAAATGTTATTTATTGCTTTAAACATAAACATTATACTTATGTTGAAACTTATGCTTGGAACTTAGTATACTTTGAAAAGCAATAGACTTGAAACTTATACTTTCAACTTGAGGCTTGAAACCATATGTTGGATACTTATGAGACTTGATGCTTAAACATGAGACTAGATGCTTGTGAAACGATATGCTTAAACATGATACTTGATGCTTATGAAACCATATGCTTAAACGTGAGACTTTATGCTTGTGAAAACTATATGCTTAACATGAGACTTGATGCAAACTTATGGAATTCATGATGAGACATTGTGTGGACACTTGAAACTATATGCTTGAAACTACTGCTTGCGCATGAAACATTGTGCATGTATCTAATCATAGACTACGTAATTCCTAAACGACTGCTAGTGCAGAGCTTGTACCTATGGATTGAGATACATGTAAAACTTAACCATAACGAGGCTAAGTTATTACCTATATAAGAGACATGTAATTGCTAAATGACTGCTAGTGCAGAGCTTTTGTCTGCTTATATGAGGTATGTAATTGCTAAACTTAAACATAACGATGCTAAGCTATTATCTATATAAGAGACATGTAATTGCTAAACGACTGCTAGTGCAGAGCTTTTGTCTGCTTATATGAGATATGTAATTGCTGGATTACTTGTGTATGCATGGCTTGTGTCTATGTATGAGATACGTAATTGCTAAACGACTGCTAGTGCAGAGCTTGTATCTTGTATAGGAGACACGTAACTGCTAGACTAAGCTTAACTAATTCATGAGATACGTAATTGCTAAACGAATGCTAGTGTAGAGCTTGTATCTATCCGTGAGCTACGTAATTGCTAAACGACTGCTAGTGCAGAGCTTGTACTCACGCATGAGATTAGGGACAGCTAAACTATGTGCGTGTGAAACTATGATGCTGGATAAACATACTTTGAAACTAACACTTGTGAACATTATAGACTTGTAAACTTTGAAACAGAAAACAAAAGCTTTGATGAGGAATGGGTTGATTGGTAGGTAAAATGCTTAATTATTATTAACAACAGTGTCATATACGGATTAGTATGTGGTGGGATGGCGTCTGGGCGGGTTGTAGGCTCGACTCAGGGGTATGCCCTATATAGAAGCATACTGATTTGGATATTACATGTGGAGTTAATGAGGTTAAGGTTTTACCGAAGGAGGTTGCTAAAACTATTTTAAACTTATAAACCTTATGAACTCACCAACCATTGTGTTGACTTTGCTTTCTTACATGCATTCTCAGGTGAAGAACAGGTATAAGCTAAGGCTTCAGGATTTGCATACTACCCAGATAGAGGACCTAGTAGACTTTTGGGAAGCACATCTTTTGTTGATGATACACATTACTTTTGATATCTTGTACACATACAAGATATAAGCATTTGATTCTTTTGTTAGGTTTACTTAGTTAAATTGCTTAACTTTGATGTTGTAATTTAACTTTGTAATCCTAGTTATCATTTGATTGTGCTTTAGTTATTCTTAAACATTGATGCTATGCAAACAATTTGATCATCTAGATTATCACCCACGATATCACGCCCTGGGAACCTTCCGCCCGACCGGGACTCCGATCCAACCTCGCCGGCTCGGGGTGTGACAGATTGGTATCAGAGCTCAAGGTTATAGAGAATAATAGGTCATTTACTTAAACGGTTTGGCCTAAACTATAACTTAGGGACCCTCATGTAGAGAGCATAAGACTTAAGTTGCATTGTGTTTTCTGCATTTGATCACTGCACTAACCAAATTCTTTTGGTTATGATCAGAATGCCACCAAGAAAAAAACCGACTCTGATGCCTACTACTCAGACTTCTGCACCACACTCTTCTACTCCATCACCACCAGATTCACCACCACCACCACCTCGTCCTCCACATAGTCCTCCTCCGAACACGACTACGGGACCAGTTATTGATCCTGCTACCATCGCCTTGGCGACACTGCTGAGTACCCAACTGACAAGCCAACTGAAAGATGTCATCCCAGAGATGATAAACCGGACTCAGGGACATGGCAACACTTCTGGCCATACTACTGGGGAGGCTAGTGGAAACACTAGTCATACTTCTGACTGCTCCTACAAATCTTTTGTAGGATGCAAACCCCCAAGCTTTACTGGAGTCGAAGGCGATGTTGGATTAATCCAATGGCTAGAGAAAATGGAGAACACTCTGGACATTAGCAGTTGTCCAGAACACCATAAAGTTCGCTATGCAGCCGGTTCATTCAGCAAGCGAGCTTTAACATGGTGGAACGCACAGATCAGGGCTAAAGAAAGGGATGAGGCAATGGCGATGCCATGGGCAGAATTTAAACTTCTTTTGAGAAAGGAGTTCTGTCCAAAACACGAGCTACAACAGCTGGAGATTGAGCTCTCGAACCATGAGATGAAGGGAGCTGATCATATGACTTTTACCAACCGCTATCATGAACTGGTAGCTCTGGTGCCAGATATGGTGCCAACCTTGGAAAAGCTAATTGATCGCTATGTAGCAGAATTACCTTCTTGTATACAAAGCATTGTACTGGCTTCATATCCTGCTACACTGGAGTCAGCCATCTCCCTCTCGGCTAAGCTTACCAAGGTAATGGTAAAGTCTAGAGTTTTAAAAGATGATTCGGCAAAAGCTAAGGAAACAACCTCAAAGAAACCAGAGTACCACCAGAAGAAGAAACAAAAGGTCGTCAAAAACTATGCGGTCGTTACTCCTCTGCGACAGGCACCTGCAGCACCTGTCAATCCTGCTACTAGGGGCTATGGGGGAGAACATCCCCAGTGCACTCACTGTAAGTATCATCATCCTCCTGCTGCTCAATGTAGGAAGTGCACTAATTGTGGTCGGTTTGGCCACTGGGTTAACAAATGTCGTATTACTGTAAATCAGGCAACCAACACTGCGGCAAGAGCACTACCTCCACCACCACCATAGAATCCAGGCAACAACAACAACAACAGAGGCTGTTACAACTGTCATTTCTCCCGTGACTGTCCAAAGAGAGTGCAACCAGGAGCACAAGCACCTCGAGGACGAGCTTTTGTTATCGGAGCCAATGCCGCTCGCCAAAGACCCTAATGTGGTCACTGGTACATTTCTTTTACATGAGTCTTATGCATCTATACTATTTGATACTGGTGCAGACCAGAGTTTTATTTCATCTGATTTTGCACGACAACTTAGTCTTACTGAGGAAACTTTTGACTCCCCTTACATTATCGAAGTAGCCAACGGAAAGCAAGTTACAATTAGCACTATACTAAGGAACTGCCCACTTACACTCACTGATCACACATTTACCATCGACTTGTTGCCGATGGAGTTGGGCAGTTTCGACATCATCGTAGGGATGGATTGGCTATCACTCAACAGAGTTGAAGTCATCTGTTCTGAAAAGCTACTTCGGATTCCAGTAACGAATGATCGTGTATTGGAAGTTCGTGGGGATCAAGCAAAGCGAAACGTAAAGATCATATCATGCATAAAAGCGCGTAAGTGTCTGCAAAAGAAGTGCATAGCTTTCTTGGCTCATGTGGTGGAGAAAGAGAAAGACAAGAAAACAATACAAGACGTACCGATAGTGAAGGAATATCCTGAAGTGTTTCCTGAGGATCTACCCGGTTTGCCTCCTGTACGACCGGTAGAGTTCCGTATTGATCTGATTCCTGGAGCAACACCTGTTGCTAAATCTCCTTACAGGTTAGAACCTTCAGAGATGCAGGAACTATCTAATCAACTACAGGAGCTGCTTGATAAAGGTTTCATCCGACCGAGCTACTCACCTTGGGGAGCTCTGGTTTTGTTCGTGAAAAAGAAGGATGGATCCTTTCGGATGTGCATAGACTACAGGGAGTTAAACAAACTAACCATCAAGAATCGGTATCCATTACCGAGGATTGATGATTTGTTTGACCAATTGCAAGGAGCTCAATACTTTTCGAAGATTGATCTGCGTTCCGGATACCACCAGCTCAGAGTACAAGACGAAGACATACCGAAGACGGCGTTTCGTACCAGATACGGGCATTACGAATTCATGGTGATGCCTTTTGGTTTGACGAATGCACCCGCAGTTTTCATGGACCTTATGAACCGTGTGTGTAAGCTGTACTTGGATCAATTTGTTATTGTTTTTATTGATGACATATTGATCTATTCTAAAAGCAAAGCAGAACACGAGCAACATCTTAGAACGATCTTGGAATTGTTAAAGGAAGAGAAGCTCTATGCCAAATTCTCTAAGTGTGAATTTTGGTTAAAACAGGTTCAATTCCTAGGCCACGTTGTTAACAGTGAGGGGATACACGTTGATCCTGCCAAGATCGAAGCAATAAAAGATTGGGACACTCCGAAGACACCAACGGAGATACGTTCTTTTCTAGGTTTAGCAAGCTATTACAGAAGGTTCATCTCGAACTTTTCTAAGATAGCTCTGCCACTCACAAAGCTGACACAGAAAAGCGAGCCGTTTGTTTGGGAACAGAAGCAAGAAGAAGCCTTTCAGACTTTGAAGCAAAAGTTATGTGATGCTCCGATCTTATCTCTCCCAGATGGTTGTGATGACTTTGTAGTTTACTGTGATGCATCCCATCAGGGACTCGGCTGTGCGCTAATGCAGCGAGACAAAGTTATCGCCTATGCTTCAAGACAACTAAAGATTCATGAGAAGAACTACACTACTCATGATTTGGAACTGGGAGCCGTTATATTTGCATTAAAGATCTGGAGGCATTACTTATATGGAACCAAGTGTACCATATTTACAGATCACAAAAGTCTGCAACACATATTTGACCAGAAGGAACTCAACATGCGACAGCGACGTTGGGTTGAGCTTCTGAATGATTACGACTATGTGATCAAGTACCATCCGGGCAAGGCAAATGTTGTAGCGGATGCCTTGAGCCGGAAAGAACGAGTCAAACCTTTGCGCGTCAGAGCAATGGGAATGACTGTACAGACAAGCCTACATGATAACATTATGAAAGCACAACAGGAGGTCATTGAACATGAAAACTTGAAGAAAGAACTTGATTGCGGTGTGGAGAAACATTTGGAAACAAAACCCGATGGACTTGTCTACTTCAAGGATTGTATCTAGATTCCTGCAGTAGATGAGTTGAGGAAAATTATTTTTGATGAAGCACACAAAACCAAGTACTCTGTGCATCCCGGTGCTGATAAGATGTATCAAGACTTACGGGCATTTTATTGGTGGCCGGGTATGAAGAAAGACATAGCTGAGTATGTTGGTCGATGCCTTACGTGTGCTAAAGTGAAGGCGGAACACCAGAAACCGTCTGGTTTACTGGAACAACCTGAAATTCCACTCTGGAAGTGGGAACAAATAGCGATGGACTTTGTTACTAAGCTACCCCGCACTTCCAGTGGACATGATACTAGTTGGGTCATCGTTGATCGATTAACCAAGTCTGCTCATTTCTTGCCTATGCGAGAAACTTACTCGATGGATAAACTAGCAAAGCTTTACATCAATGAGATAGTGGTACGCCATGGTGTGCCATTGTCTATCATTTCGGATCGTGATAGCAGATTTACATCAAGGTTCTGGCAGTCATTGCAGAAATCTCTGGGGACGCAGTTAAACTTAAGTACAGCTTATCATCCACAAACGGATGGTCAAAGCGAACGTACTATTCAGACCCTGAAGGACATGTTGAGAACTTGTGTTCTAGACTTCGGTGGTAATTGGGATTCCCACTTGCCACTAATCGAGTTCTCCTACAACTACAGTTATCACAGCAGCATCGGTTGTGCCCCATTCGAGGCTCTTTATGGTCGAAAATGCCGGTCACCAATCTGTTGGTCGGAAGTGGGAGATAATCGAATAACAGGGCCAGAACTTATTCAAGAAACTACAGACAAGATTGCTCAGATACAACAAAGACTACAAGCAACACGCAGCAGACAAAAGAGCTATGCCGATAAACGGCGCAAGCCGTTGGGATTCCAAGTGGGAGACCGTGTCATGTTGAGGGTTTTTCCATGGAAAGGTGTAGTTCGTTTTGCAAAGAAAGGCAAACTAACACCACGATACGTCGGACCGTTCGAGATCATCGAACGCATGGTCCTGTGGCGTACAGATTAAGCTTACCGGATGAACTTAGTGGTGTGCATGACATGTTTCACGTCTCAAACTTGAAGAAATGCCTTGCGGATGAAACTCTTATTATTCCGGTTGAAAAAATTCAATTGGATGAACACTTACGTTTTGTGGAAGAACCTTTAGAGATTATGGATCGCAAAGTTAAGAAACTGAGGCGAAGCCATATTCCTATCGTTAAAGTTCGTTGGAACTCAAGGCGCGGACCCGAGTTTACTTGGGAACGTGAAGATCACATGAAGAACAAGTATCCCCAACTCTTTACAGAGGAAGCCGTACCGAATAATGAGTCTTAAATTTCGTGACGAAATTTCTCTAACAAGGGGAGACTGTAACATCAGTGCCGGACGCGTGCCGGAATAGTGATCGCAACAGTAAACCGTACAGTAAATCAGGTACACATTACGTGAAACTATGCTTATTTTGTTAGAACATTATGCTTTATACTAGACTATTAAACGATTGTCTGAAATCTGACTGAAACTTTAGGGTTTAACAGTCAGGAACATGTCAGACAACACAGTGTTGAAACATAAATACTTGACGTGATACTATTTTGTGTAAACGTATGTGAGGTTAAACAAAACAAAAACATAACGGTTAATATTGCGGAATGCTAAACCGACGAATTATTCGTATAGGTGACGATCTGTACAAATGATTCTGAGAGTTTAACGTTCTGAAATAATGACTGAACATTAGAAAACAAGAATCAGAAAGCCAAACCATCGACTGTTCGTTCGAATGACGATTCGAACGAATACGCGCGATGGCGACGCGTTCTGATGAAACGAAAACGAAAACGAAACGAACGATCATAAATTTAAGGAAATAAAATATTTCCTATTTTACAATTTTGAAACTCATCATAAACAAATTAAACTAAACTATTTTAATAAATCACGAAACAAATTTACGAAACGCGTAAAAATAACGAACTTCGACAAATAAATTTATTAAACGAAATTTAAAATAATTATTAAAATTTAATAACATTCAAACGGTTAAAAATAATTCTTTTTATTTTATCTACGAAAAATGTGCGTAACGTGCTGGATAAGCGACGAAACTACGAGCCGAGAAACCGAAACAAACCCGAACACCCCGGGGTATATAAACAACCAATGAGGTTTTTTATTTCATTTCACCAACCATCTCTCTCTAGCTCAAATTTCCGGCCACCACAAATTTCCACCATTATCAACCTTCAAACAAGGATAACTCTCTCATTTCTTAACGAAAATCGGTGATTCTTGAACCCACGCGTAGCTCTCGAAGCCCTCTACAAGAAAGTACAGCAGATATGAGGCTTTGGCCACGAAAATCAGAGGTATGGAGCTTGAAAACATACGGAAATTAAGGTTTTCATGCATACAATCGAACCACACACTCACAATCGGCATTTAGCATCATACATCGAACACCTGGAGCCATGAACAACCCATCTACACACGTGCTAACCTTAGATCAATAGCCATGTTGAACAACTCAATGTTGATGGTTCACAGATGGTGTGGGTTCGACGGCCAAACCTTAGAAATGTGGCCGAACCCTTCACTTTGATGGTCGAACCATTTTACTTGTTCCCGAACCCTTGTGACTAAACCACTCATCTACCGAACCTTGAAGCGGAAACAAATCATTGCGAACCCACATGAGCTTGGCCGAACCTGTTTGCTAACAACGAACCCTTTTCATCAGCCGAACCCTTCACCGACGAACCCTAGACTACTCCCTCAACGAACCTTCTTGTGCATGCTGATGTCCCCACTGCCGAACCCTAGCTTCGTGACCCACACCTTGGTGGACCTTGTGGCTGTTGGACTTGTACACTGCAGCGAACCTTGGCCTCATAATTACGAACCATGGGTGTGAGATGATACACGAACCCTTGGCCTGTTACATACCTAGCCGCATCTGATGAAGGGAACCGAACCTTGTGCTCAAAACCAACTAAGGGTTCGCTGCCATGTGAAACTCTATTCGATTGATCCAGCCCAAGGCTTAATGCGGCCCAAAAGCCTATGTCCGGCCCAATTACACTCTTTTGGCCATTTGCTTTGTTTCGGCCCACATAACCCTTAACCGGCCCATGTGAAACCGGCCCAAAGCCCACATCATTCATTATAGAATCAATTGGGCCTAAGGCCCACTAATTAGGCCCAATAGAAATTCTAACAGTTTAAACATATTAGCTATTCGGCCTTGAGTGGGGGAATCACCTAACATAGCAAACTAACAATTTAGAAGGATATACATGGATTAAGACACTAAATACTACCTAGTTGATGAACTTAAGTTCATGAAAATTATGATAAGGTAGTAAGTAAACAAATGAATTTAATTGTTAGACTAAGGGAATCAAAGGAAACTGTGAAACTACAACGAATAACCAGGGCCGAATAATGACCGCGACTCACGGGTGTTAGCCAGATTTCAGGCTAACACAGGCACATACACAACTTTTCACAACCTAAACTTATAAGTTACAAACACTATGAAATTAATACAGGACCGTAAACATTACAACCAGTGCAAACAAAGAGAGCGTGCCCAGATAGAGGACCTAGTAGACTTTTGGGAAGCACATCTTTTGTTGATGATACACATTACTTTTGATATCTTGTACATATACAAGATATAAGCATTTGATTCTTTTGTTAGGTTTACTTAAATTGCTTAACTTTGATGTTGTAATTTAACTTTGTAATCCTAGTTATCATTTGATTGTGCTTTAGTTATTCTTAAACATTGATGCTATGTAAACAATCTGATCATCTAGATTATCACCCACGATATCACGCCTCGGGAACCTTCCGCCCGACGGGGACTCCGATCCAACCTCGCCGGCTCGGGGTGTGACATATATTGTATAATGATGTTCCAAAAGTATGCAGGACCATAAATACTAGGTCTTCTATCAGGAATCCTAGCCCAAAAGCATTAGCTTCTTAATTGACCTGTTCGTCACCTGAGAAGTCATGCAGAAATAAAGTCAACACATGGTTGGTGAGTTCATATAGTTTAGTATTTG
This sequence comes from Mikania micrantha, assembly GCA_009363875.1. Lineage (NCBI taxonomy): Eukaryota > Viridiplantae > Streptophyta > Magnoliopsida > Asterales > Asteraceae > Mikania > Mikania micrantha. The sequence continues at coordinate 1,401,238 of CM018698.1, read as the reverse complement.
AAACAAATGGCTTTGCAAAACCCTTTTTCGGTAACAACCCTAATCTCATTAACATCACCTGTATCATCTGACTCGGTATGCTTATATATAGGGCATACGAAAGGGTCAAGCCTACAACCCGCCCAGACGCCATTCCGCCACATACTAAGCCACATAGGACATTGTTGTTAATGATAATTAGGCATTTTACCTACCCTTTTGATTCCATCTTCATTATAGTTTCTAAACATGTACGTAAGACATTTGATAACCCTTGGGTAACAACCTTAACCTCATTAACATCACCTGCAATATCCAATTCGGTATGCTTATATAAAGGGCATACGAAAGGGTCGAGCCTACAACCCGCCTAGACGCCATCCCACCACATACTAAATCGCATATGGCATTGTTGTTAATGATAGTTAAGCACTTTACCCACACCCTTAACACATAAGTTCTGCAGTTCTTTTCTCCTGTAACTATACAAAGTTGAAATCTCAATTGATTTCTTAAGTTCATCACTCAATCATGATCAACCATAACATTTGTAGAAACAGTTAATAAATGCTTAGATAAGTAAATAAATAAACATTTAAATAAAATCTAAGACTTAAAGATTGGGCCTTGGTCATACTCGAGTAGACTAGTCTAGCAATCTAAGTTCTTAGTAGTGGAGGAAAATCTGTAAACATCATCAAGCATGTGACCTATACTCAATGAGTCTAGCTAGGACATCTTTTAAGATATAGGATTTTATTGACCGTTCTTGACCTCGGGCCCATTATTCGACTTTCATCTTCAAACGATTTCTTGTTAGTTCCTTGATTACTAAGCCTTGATAGTTTAAATAAACCATCTAGGTTAGTCACATGTCTTTATAGATTTCCCGATGACTTTGGGGTTAATATTTAAATCAACCCTATAACCTTTAGGTTATTGTTTTGATCCCCAAAATAGTGTTGACCACCTTTGTTTTGATCACAACATGTGTTATAAAATTTCTTGTTGTTGACAACCCTAACTCCTTATTTCCTCGACATGAACTTGTATATTATTAACCATTCATGTCTAAAGTTGACCCCATGGATACTATGATAGACCATTAGTTCGTTGCCCCAGGATGAAACCATATCCACTCAATTTCATTATCCTTTATTTTAATTAAGAAAGGCTATAGTTGTTATCATATGACAAGATCATGTTAGTTTTCCCATGGTTCAAGCTTCATAGCAAGTTCATAACCCAACCTAGGTAGGTCTCATGTGTTAACCCTAATTTTTCCTTTTTCCCATGCATATAATTTACGTAGCTATCCATGCATAACATATTATTCCCCATGCATACCATACACCTAAGGTTAATTGATGGTGCATGATAGTTCTAATCCAAAACCCTAGCCAAAACAGCCCCGATCGAATGAGTCTTGGCCGAATGTGGGCCTCATGAGACCTGACCGAAGTAACCTTGGTTCGGCCGAATGGGAAGGGTGCCGATCGAATGGAGAGTGGCCGATTGAGCTGGGTCCGACCGAATGAACTTGACCGAAGGAGTTGTGCCGAGAGTAGGCCATGGCCGACCGAAGGAGGTGTGGCCGAATGAAGAAGAGCTGCTTCGACTATCCATTCGGCGAATGAGGAGGTGTTTCGGCCTAAGCCATTCGGCGAATGAGGAGATGGTTCATTCGTTGAGCTGATGCCTTCATTCGTCCCAATCGAACCCCACATCAATGGCAGCCCCAACCTTTGATCAAATGGCTAACTCATGGGATGTAACAAGTTCCTAACCTTTTCTATGTGTACATTGTGGTGATTTCCTAGGGTTTTGAGGGGTGTTGGCCGGTTTCAAGAGAAGGCTCGATTTAGGGTTTTCAAACCCTAAAAACGAACAAAGAATAGATCTTTACCTTGAATCAGCTGGATAAACATTTAGATCCGTTGTACTTTCAGGTTCTACAAGTGATGGGGGTCGTTTAGACACCAAAAACACAAGATTTCATGGAAAAATGGGGAAGATATAGAGGTTTGAAGCTTGAATTTCTAGAGAGAGAAAGAAGTGAGAGAGAGTGATGATTTGGTAGGTGGGGTGGTAGTTGTGGGATTAAATGCCATCTTAAATGATGGTAAAATACCCGGGTTCGTTCGGGTTCGTTCGGTTTCGCGTGGTTTCGCGTAGAAGCGTCGGTTTTTCGTCGTTTTCGTAACGAAACGACTCGGTTTTAAAATAGAATATATAATATTATTTTAGATTGTGATTCCTAATAAATTAACTAAATATCTTTCGTTTATTTTAAATTTTACGAAATGTTTAATTTTCTGTTTAAAATCGAATCGTACAGTTTTCGCGCGTATTCGTTCGAATCGTCACTCGTATGAACACGACGATAACTATAATTTTTAATATGGTTTTCTAATTATTGGACATCATTCAGAACGTTAAACTTTCAGATATATTCGTACAGATCGTCACCTATACGAATAATCTGTTGGTTTAGCATTCACGTAACAACATCCGTGTGTTTTGTTATGTAAAGCCTCACATACGTTTATACATAATAAAATCCTAACACATAATCACATGATGGTTCTGTAACGTCAGATATTTATCTGACTGATGAACCATATTCCTGAGTTATGTTTCCCTAAAATGATTCTGAATTTGCTATTTGATAACACGAAATGATAATGATATATGAAATGGTTATGACATGTAATGAAACACCTATAGTTCGTACCTGATTACTGTTCATGTTACTGTTGAGATCACTGTTCCGGTACGATTCCGGCACTGATGTTACAATTTACATGTAGTAATTGTGATAAATTGAATGGTAAATTAACCATATGTGTCATGAAATGTTGAAATTATGAAACCACAGGGTGGTGGTATTAACTACTTGATAGACGTCTTGTAGTATTGGATGAATATTATGTGCTAATTGCATAAGTTGAAAAGTGTTATTAAATGATAAATTATAGTTGACACTATAAATTGATGATAATCCACATTATGTGGGAGTATATGAATATGAAACCACGTGGGGTGGTATTTGAGATTGTTGAATAAAATATTGGATGTAACAATCTGAGTTTTGTTGAAATTGGTTAATATTATGATAAATTACATAACTAATGAAAGTGTCGTTATATGTTTAGAATAACTGACACGGATAATGGGTGACGCTTCACATTCGTGTGAAACTGATGTAAGACCACTGGTGCGTGGCATTAATATTGTCATGTAAGTCCATAATGAAATGGCATTGGTGTTTGTCATATAAGTCCACATTTTTGTGGCATTGGGGTAAACCATGTACACGAACATGATAGTAAGTCACCTGTTACCATTGAGTTGTTTAAACTTGTGATAATGAAATCACAAGTTTTATGATCATGTGCGTAAAACTCAATTGGTGATCAATATAAATGTAAACACAAGTGAATGTGTTCAAATGGTGTGTAAATTACCTATTTTATTGACTTGTAGTTGTAGGATTGGGTGAGTCCACACTACAAGTAATTGTGCATTTAGCATACATGTGATTTGTTATTTTAATTGAATTTGATGTAAATAATTATGGTTAGTGTGGTTATTGTAGTTGAATGATATACAAGGTGTATGAACATTCAACTAGTGATAATGATTGAGTTGAATTACAAGAGTGTAAACAACCATCATACTGTGGATGTTATGATCTACAAAAGTGTAGACATTAAATTGGTTATGTGCATGTTTCGATTCACAAGGTGTGTGAACATGAAACTTGCAAATCCAATGTAGTAGATTCACAAGATGTGTGAACAAAAGATGATCTACAAGAGTGTAGACATCCAATTTCAAGAGTCAAATTGCTTAAGTTGACTTTTGGGAAATATGAAGCATAATTGGAGTTTTGTGTGCACATATATAATTTGTGTTAAGTGATAATGATTGAGCATGAATGGTAGATAAGAATGTCTATCTGTGTAAATGAACGTAGTAATTATCATTATGTGTAATTAACAGCTCTTATGAGATAACGGATTACGCGAATGTGAAGCCATTCGGTTATGGAATAAATGATTAACACGAATGTTAAGTCATTCGGTTGTGGTGGTGTGTTAAATACATTATACATGAGGTTTGACTTTAAAAAGTCAAAGTTATGCCTATTTGTAAAGAAATAGGATATTTATAATATGTATAAATGGTATTCATACAAATAAGGGGATGAATATATATGTGATTATTCAAAAGAAATGTAAGATGTATGTAGAAATACACTTGAGTGTATGATTTGGTTTGGATGAAGAAAGTTAAACCAAATAATCAATTATAAATTGATAGAATCATGTATAATGATCACATTTATTTAAGGATATATGTTCCATTATACTTGAAATATGTGTTAGAGAAGTAGTGTCTAGGCATGGTGTGCCAGTGACGATTATTTCTGATCGAGACACTTGATTTACTTCTCATTTCTGGAGAAATTTCCAGGAAGAATTAGGGTCGTTGATAAGCACGGCGTATCATCCTCAGATTGATGGTCAAAGTGAAAGGACCATTCAAACGTTGGAGGATATGTTACGAGCGTGTATAATAGATTTTGAGGGTAGTTGGGATAATTATCTACCTTTGGCTGAGTTCTCATAAAATAATAATTATCATTCCAGTATTGGGATGCCTACATATGAAATGTTGTATGGGAGGAAATGTCGTACTCCTATGTCTTGACGAGAAGTTGGGCAATGAGAACTGGCAGATAAAAAGGTAGTTAAAGTAACGAATGAACGAATAGATTAGATTCTAGTTCATTTGAGGCGGCACAAGACCGTCAAAATGCCTATGCTGATAAGCATAGGAGGACTATTGAGTTCTAGGTGGGAGGTTTTGTATTGTTAAAGGTCTCTCCTTGTAAAGGTGTTATATATTTTAGAAAGCAAGGGAAGTTAAACCGCGTTTCATTAGACCATTCAAGATTATAGCTCGAATTGGCAAGGTTGCTTATCGTCTTGAGCTACCGGAGGAATTGAATGGCATATATGACACTTTTCATGTGTCATATCTGAGAAAATGTTTGGCAGATGAATCGACTTATGTGCCACTAGAAGACTTGGAAATTGATGACAAGTTGAACTATGTGGAAAAGCCGGTAGTTATAATAGACAGAAAGGTCAAGCAACTTAGAAATAAATCATTGAGCCAGGTGAAGGTTCAGTGGAAAAATAGAAACGGTTCTGAAGCCACGTGGGAGTCAGAAAATGAAATGAGAAAGTATTATCCTTTCCTTTTTGAAATTTAATCGGTTTCGGGGACGAAACCTTTGTAAGGAGGGGAGATTTGTAACAACCGGTTTTTAATAATGAATGTATTGTAAATAATCGTTAATTGAACGATTGTGATTGTTGTAATTTGAAAATATGTGAGAATTACGTCATCAATGGCAAGAGCACATGTGATCGTTCTAGAAATTCATGTTGATTTGATGATTGTAATTATTATAGGTTGATAGTATGCGAAAAATGGTGAACGTGGGCGAAAACCGTGCGCGAAACGGAGTTACGAATTGTCCGGAATCGTGAAACGAAGATAAGATAAAAAAATTGGACGAAATTAACTTGGGGCGGTATGCCCCGAACCAAACGTTGGGTTGGGGAGGTACGCCCGGCACGCTGTGAGTCGGTTAATGTGTTTAAAGATCAGATTTCATGGGAAAATGCATATTTTTTTCATTCACTCGAACTTTCAACACACAAAAGCGAATTTTGAGCATCTGGAAGTCAAATTCAAGCCGTTTAAACATCCGGATCATACCAAGGATTGTTTCTACAACATCTGATCGTTGTTTGGTGATTGAATATCCATTCGATTGGGTAACGATTCGTTTTATCCTAATAGTTTAATATTGTGTGGATTAAATTTAGTTTTGAATGTATTACTATGATTATGGTTATTGATTATTGCCTAGTTGATGACTAGGGATTGTTAGAAACGAAAAACTTGATATTTGGACGATGAAATCTTCGTTTGGAAGCCGGTATAGTGTCCGGTTGTTATGAAACCCATATCATGGTGTGATAACTAGTAGGATGGGTAGATTATGGTTTTAAATGAAATATGGATTATGATCCATGGGTTAAATGATGATTTTGATGAATTGATGTTAAAAATTATTAACAGTTATGATCATAAATGAATTTTGATTAAAAGAAGTGATTGAGATCATAACTAATATAATAAACATCAATTATTTGATGAAATGCATAAGGGAGGCATTGGATATGATTAATTATAATAATTGACTAAAACTTGCTAAATATAGTAAGATAGAGTCAATTATGTGATACATTGACTATGAGAAAGTCAAACCAGTCAATTGCGTTTAACTTGATTGTATGTGTTATATGTATTGAATATAGTTGTATATATGTGAATTACAACTAGGTATTGATGGTGAAAGTCAAGGGATAAGCCACAGAAGTGGAAAAGAAGTTGTAAAAAAATGAACAACCGTTTGAACCAGGTAAGTTACCCAACTTACTGTAACATTACATATAAGTAGCAGAAAGAGTCTACTTGATTGTGATATATATATATATATATAAATATTGATTGATTGATTTAAATGAATGGGCATAACTAAATTGGAACTAATTGAGTTAATAGACTCTAATGTATATATGTTAAGTTCCAATGTGTTTATGTCACGATTGAATTGAATATGCAACATATATTGCATAAGAATAGCTGGATGAGCCGGTGTTTGAGTAAGTAATCCCACAACTATGACATCACATAATGAACATTGAGTTTGTTGTTGAATAAATTGTATGATAAATATGGCATTGGTGATAGGGGAAAGTTGAATAATAAAAGTTCAACAACCTATGATAAATCCAATACCTTGGTGAATAAAAGAGTGGGAATTGTCTTAGATGGAAGTACCTGTGGGTGAACATCTTAAGACTTGAACTATTTATGACTTCACAATGGTGGATAGCTAGAGGTGCTAGCAACTGTCTTAGATGAAAGGACCGGTGGGTGAACATCTTAAGACTTAATATTTATGACTCCACAATGGTGGATAGCCAGAGGTGCTGGCAATTGTTTAGATGGAAGTACCGGTGGGTGAACATCTTAAGACTTGAATTAATTATGACTCCACAATGGTGGATAGCTAGAGGTGCTAGCAATTTGTCTTAGATGGAAGTACCGGTGTGTGAGCATCTTAAGACTTGAACTAATTATGATACCACAAATGTGTGAATAGTCAGAGGTGCTGACAAATAGCTATGGTGGAAGTACAGGAATGTGAACACTATAGTGTAATTTTGATTAAACTATTGTGAGCAATAGTTGATGATTGGTAATATGATATTATTACATTGTGAGAGTCAATTCGAATAAAAATAACTCAGTTTGAATATTGATTGTGAAAAATGTATTTTTACATTTTGTTGTGATACCACAAATGTGTGGATAACCGGTTAATCCGGAAACTAAATTGTTGAAACCACAGGTGTGTGGGTAATTGGTCAAGCCAATAATATATATATGGTGTTTTAATTTAGCCAGAGGTGCTGGTGATAGAGTTGAATTAGATAATATACTCATATTTGTGAAAATGTCTCATTAAGGGAAATAATTGCACAATGTGTGTGGGGTGCAGGTTGATGTTGGAATATGATATATTATTATCTAAACTTGATAAACATCCATATGATATATATATATATATATATGGATGTGTTAAAATGAGTTTTGGGAACTCTGGGAGGGGTTACTTACTTAGTTCATATGAACTAATTGTGACCTTATATGTGATGTTATAGGTCAAAGGTAGATATGCATTGGGCGATCAGATCGGGCACGTTGTGAAGCAGAACCAAACGTTATGTAAAATCTCTGGTGGTATTAACCTTAAACGCACTAGTTTTATTAATCATAGATGTAAATGGTGTGTTTAACTTATAAAATGGTGATTTCACGCTTCCGAACATCATTTTACGATAAAGTTTAATCTGGGACCAGAATTTGACACGTGTAAACGTGTGAGAGATTTAGGTGTTACAACAACATTGAGCATAAACACAAAAGACACGATGACATGTACAAAAGACACAATGACCTATACAAAAGACACAATTACTCGTACAAAGTTGTTATACTCATCATTGTGATTTTTTACAGGTAATTGTGTCTTTTTTTAAATATCATTGTTTTATTCATACTCGTCATTGTGTCATCCTTGCATAACATTATATATTCTGCAACATCATTGTGTTTTAAATTGTTCAGGAAAATACCATATTGAAAATAAACATAAAAGAAACAATGACCTAACCAAAAGACACAATGACATGTACAAAATTGGTCATGCTTGTCTTTATGTCTTTGTTATAAGTAATTGTGTCTTTTAAAGATAATTGGATTATTCATATTCGTCATTATTTCATAATTACTTGACATAATGTATTATGCGTATCATTGTGTCTTAAAATGTTCATGAAAACACAACATTGAGCAAAAACAAAAAAGACACAATGACCTGTACAAAAGACACAATGACCTGCACAAAAGACACATTGAACTAAAAAAATTAAATTTTTTCTATAGCAATACACTACTAATTTTGAAGATAAAAAAATGCTCGTTTTTATGGTGTATTTTTTTTTTTCAAAAATTAATTTCGTATGTAAAAGTTATGAATATTTAAAGAAAATGGAAGAACTTTATAAAAAAGTCAACAAAAGTATTCATTACTAAAATACCCTTCAACAACTTGATTTAATCATAGCCATTGATTAATGATCTAATGACTCAAGATCCTTCCCAGGCTTTTTAGATTAAGAGACTTATTTAGGTTAACCTAGCCTTAGTATATTATTATTAATATTATATCATTATTAATATTATTATCATTATTATATTATATTTTAAGAATAATAATATTATTATAGTATTATTTTAGATTATTATAATAATATATTTTAATATTACTGTGTTATAATATTATTAAATATTATTAACATTATATTTTTTTATTTTAATTATTATTTTAATATATTATAATATTATTATAAATATAATAAAATAAGAATAACCTTATGTTTATATTATATTATAATTAGAATTTGATAATATTTTTAAAGTAAATTACACATTTCGTCCTTTATGTTTAGTGTATTTTTCAGTACATGTCATTTCCCTTTAAAAATGACTAAAAGCATCCTTAATGTTTAGTTTTTTTGTCTGATATGTCATTTCTCCCTAACACCGTTAGTTTTGAACGGAAATACCAATCATGTGCCCTCCATGTGAGGGCAAAATAGTCATTATCCTTACCCTTGAGATTCACTCTTTACTATCCTTATCTGTGTCTTTCTTCCCCCAAATCACCATACATAAACCCGAATTTATACACCTACACAAACACAAACACATCAATGGCAAACAAAGCAAACTGCACTTAAATCCATGGGCACGAAGATAGCTACTGAACAAGACAATGGCGTTTCGAACTAGGGCTTAATGATAATGGGCCTTGAAGAGGGTTTGCTCGAAAGTCGGGATGTATTTGGGGATTGAAAGCGTGAAAGGGATAATGGGAAGAAGAGATTGAAGGTTTAATGGTATTTTTGAATGTGGGTTTTGTGAATCTTGAGATTTGGGATTCATTTTTTGTTGATTGAAGAAGATGAGGTGCCAATTACAGGTGCCATTCAAGAAACTGTGATGAGAGTGAGTGATTACACATAGGAGAAAATGACTATTTTGCCCTCACATGTAAGGCACGTGACTGACTTTTCTGTTTAAAACTAACGGGGTTAGGTCGAAAGGACATATCAGCCAAAAAATTTAAACATTAAAGATAATTTTAGTCATTTTTAAAGGAAAAGGACATGTACTGAAAAATGCACTAAACATAAAGGACGAAATGTGTAATTTACTCATATTTTTATTATAATAATAATATATTTTAATATTATTGTATTATAATATTATTAATATATTATTATTATTATTAAAATATTATTACTGCTTTATATTAATATTATATTATAATTACAATTTTTTAATAATATTATTATTATAATATTATATATTATTAATATTATCTTATTATTAATATAATATTATTATATTTTAATATTATAATACTATTAATATTCTATATTATTAATATATTACTATTATTATTATTATTATTATTAAAATAGTATTATTATTATTATTAAAATAGTATTACTGTTCATAAAATCTTACATTCCTCTTACTCTCGACTTTAAGGATAATTATTTTTGCCATATTTTTAGAGAACCGTCGATTTATATTATAATTATAATTTGATAATATTTTTATTATCATAATAATAATAATATATTTTTAATATTATTATATTATAATATTATTAATATTATATTATTAGTATTAAAATATTATTACTCTTTTATATTAATATTATATTATAATTACAATTATATTATAATTATAATTTGATAATATTTTTATTATAATAATAATATATTTTAATATTATTATATTATAATATTATTAATATTATATTATTATTACTGTTTTATATTAATATTATATTATAATTACAATTTTTAATATTATTATTATTATAATATTATATATAATTAATATTATATTTTAGTATTATAATATTATTAATATTATATATTATTAATATTATATTATTATTATTATTAAAATAGTATTAATAATAATAATAATATATTTTAATATTATGATATTATACTTATATTGTTACTATTTTATATTAATATTATATTATTATTAATATAATATTATTATTATATTTTAATATTATAAGATTATATTAATTTTATATTATTATCATTAAAATATTAATATTTTAATATTATTATATTATAATATTATAACTATATTATTATTATTATTATTAAAATATTAATATTATAATTACAATTTTTATATTAATATTATATTAAATTACAATTTTTTAATAATATTATATATTATTAATATTATCTTATTATTAATATAATATTATTATATTTTAATACTATTAATATTATATATTATTATTATATTATTATTATTACTGTTTTATATTAATATTATATTATAGTTACAATTTTTTAATATTATTATTATTATAATATTATATATTATTAATATTATATTTTAGTATTTTAATATTATTAATATTATATATTATTAATATTATATTATTATTATTATTATTATTATTATTATTATTATTATTATTACTATCTTAACAAAACTGAATTATGAACAGTAAGGTACGATAGCTTTTTGCATGTAGGGTACAAGATTCCATAGCATACTTATAAATCTAGATTATCACCACGTATTTTTTTCCTATGGCTGCCACGTTGACCTCCCTTTCACTAATAAATTATGAACGATAATACTACTTTAGTTTAAATAGTTTTTTCATATTTGGCGTCAGATTTTGTCGTATGTAGAGATGGAGAAAAAAACCGGGTTCGGAACCGAAACCGGTTCGGACCCAATCCGTACAAGACCCGGTCTCTACCCGCTTAAAACCGTCGGTCCCTAACCGGTTCTAGATCTATAATTTAATACCGGTCCCTAGGGGTGTGCATGTTTCGGTTCGGTGTGGTTATTGTCATTTCCATAACCAAAACCGCTACTTCGGTTAATTTTAAACCCTTAACCATAACCATAATCAATTGATCGGTTAACCACTAAAGGTTAACCACCGGTTACGGTTCGGTTTCGGTTAAATTCGGTTAATAATGGAATTGTTGAAAAAACTAAAAAAACTTGTAAATATGCTTGTGAATTATAATATATCAATGGTAAAAATCTTAGTGAAGCTTGTAAAACTTTGTAGTGGCTGAGAATGTGTGAACAAAAAGTAAAACCACGTGAATTCTGATTCATTTTCTAATATATTTAGTCTCACAATTGATCTATAATATTTTCATATACTAAAAAATGAAGATTCACCTTCTATACTTAACTTGCACCATAGCTTCTTAAAAAAAAATACAAACATATAAATATTAAAAAAACAAATACACATTATTCGGTTCGGTTCGGTTAAAGTCGGTTAATGGCTTCGCTTAACCATAACCGTCGGTTAAAGTCAGTTTAGATTAAATCGGTTATGGTTCGGGGCGGTTATCGGTTATTTTTCTGTTATGGTTATATTATGCTCACCCCTACCGGTTCCTAACGGGTTCCTACCCGAGAAATTGGTATCCATATTTGAGTTGTCGTCGAATTTTTGAGAAATTGGTTTTATATATTGGACTCTAGAAATATTTTTGACGAGGAATGAAAAATTTTTTTGGCCATTATCATTACGTAACTTTTTTCTTTTTGTTGGGTGTCCAGGCATGTTTAAAAAACAATCAAACTAAAGAGTCGTTTGATAACGTCTGAACCATCAAGTGCTGAATAGCTAAAATGTGTGAATGGTTAAAATAGTCTGAATAGTTAAATGCAAAATGTTAGGAGGCTGTTAGGATATAACATATGTATACTACTAAAAAGAATTTTCAAGGTGAACATTACCCCTGATTCATAAAACGGGCTCGCCCCTGGTTTGACCCAATACGACTAGATTGTTCTGTCTACGCGGCAACGCGCGAATGCGCCATCTAGTTATTATTAAAATAGTAATAATAATAATAATAATAATAATAATAATAATAATAATAATAATAATAATATATTTTAATATTATCATATTATACTTATATTATTATTATTTTTAAAATATTATTACTATTTTATATTAATATTATATTATAATTATAATTATATTATAATATTATTATTATAATATTATATATTATTAATATTATATTATATTATTATTAATATAATATTATTATTATATTTTAATATTATAAGATTATATTAATGTTATATTATTATCATTAAAATATTATATATTATTAATATTATATTATTATAATTTATTATTATATTTTAATATTATAATATTATTAATATTATATTATTATTATTATTAAAATAGTTTTACCTTTCATAAAACATTCAAATTTATATAACTAGTAAACTTTCCGCGTGTTGCTGTGGCGGCGGGTATTCAACTATAATTCCAAATATCATAATGTAGACACCATTCAATATATTAGAACACAAATATAAAAACACGTCACAACTTTTGTCACTCTATCGTAAACTTGCATGCTGAAAAAACAGGTCGCAATGATATTAATATTTAATAATGTATGAACTCGTCATAGGCATGCAAATGATGTGCACATTTTCTAGTGATAACTTGGGTTCAATATTATATAAACGTTTATGAGGTAATTGATATAAATTAAATATGATTATGACTATTATCCGATAACTTTAATGAATAAAATATGATAGAGATTTGAAAATAAAAGTCCAAAATTTAGGCTCCAAAATAAAAGTTCGAAACTAATTATAGTTGCCAAAAGCAAAAAAACCGACTATTTCCTATTTCTTTCAACTTATAAATAAATATATACTAAAAAAAGGCGCAGTGGTTGTCAATTTGTATAGCAACAATTAAAACGAAGTATTGCAAAACATACAACTCTCCCAAAAATATGAACACAAACATAAGCACATGAAATAAAAAGGAAATTGCATTCGCAAAATTTAGCGTAAAACTAAATTATTATCATTATTCCATAAATACTATTATAGTATTATGTAATTATTACTAATAGCTAAGAAAAATAAAAAAACTTATACGAAGGAGAATCGAACAGGGGACCTATTGTTTTGAGAGCATGTGTTTTAGCCACCATGGCAACTAAGCATATAGTTATGCTAGTGAAAAGCATATATACATATCCGGTTAATTTTTTGACCTAAATCCCACATAAAAGAGTAAAACCGTTAGTAATTTTATTTGTTTAATATTAACACTGTTCATGCCGTTCTCTTTTGTATATATAGTAATAATAATATTATTATTATTATTAAAATAGTATTAATAATAATAATAATATATTTTAATATTATCATATTATACTCATATTATTATTATTTTTAAAATATTATTACTATTTTATATTAATATTATATTATATTATAATTATATTATAATATTATTATTATAATATTATATATTATTAATATTATATTATATTATTATTAATATAATATTATTATTATATTTTAATATTATAAGATTATATTAGTGTTATATTATTATCATTAAAATATTATATATTATTAATATTATATTATTATAAATTATTATTATATTTTAATATTATAATATTATTAATATTATATTATTATTATTATTAAAATAGTTTTACTGTTCATAAAACATTCAAATGTATATAGGTATAATAATTCCAAAGTAGGAGTTAACCAGTAGATGCGTTTTTAAATTTGTTTCGAACATGATAAAAATAAGATCCCAATTCCCAAATAAGAGAATGCATGCAAATAACAGGTGTTACTATAAAAACTAAAACACATGTAAAAAAATTGATACGTTGTTATAAAACTTAAAATGATCTTGTTTATTTTGCTTTGGCTACTTTATTTCAGTGGCGATGATAAGATCTTGAATTTCAAAAAATAGATTAAAAAAATATCACAACATCTGTTATTTTATTGGAAAACTATGTTTTGTGGCTATTTCTACTTGCAAGATAAAAAAAAAAAACATAATGGTTGTTTGTTAATATATTGTAAAATCCTAAATTATACCCTCTAATAAAAGTGAGCATTATTTCTAAGTAAAACCCATTTTGTAGCTTAAGTTTACTTGATCACAAAAACAAAGATGCATAGCAAGTGTTGTCACACCATCTGAATACTGAAACAAATAAAAATAAAAAATTAAATACACGTATTCAATAACAAAAAAGTTGCTATTTTCTCCGTCATTAAAGGTATGTATAATTTCAATTAATTTTCTTCGTCAGTTAAATATATCTGCCAAAGGGTTTCTAGCGGTACTCTTTTAAGGCCATGACTTCTCTTATGAGAAGTTATAGATTTGAGTCTCTTTAAGAGCAATTTGTTTCTTTACTAGACGTTAGAATAAATCTTTTATTAATAGCACGAGTGAAAGATTTAGATAAACTTTATATTAGTAAATAAGGTAATCAAGTTGATTAACAAAGGTGAACAACGTTATAAAATGTCATATGTGCTTTATAGCATTATTTGTTTATAACATTTATGATTATCATTGTTGCCTGTAATAATGAATAACTAATGTACGCAGAGACAAATTAATATATTCTTATGTGCTTTTGGAATTTACGAACCATAGTTTTTTATGACAAGAAGAAAATCATTTACCAAAAAGGTTTCAATTTTTATATTTTTCTTGCCCTCCAAAACCTTAAGTTGTCCCCGTGTGAAAATTAGGAGTAAAACATGAAACCTCAAGACCTATCTCTCATCGTCAAACCATTTAGAAGCATGATTATTTGAAAGATGTAGAATAAAATTTTTATACACGATATAAAAATGTTTATCTGTCGGAAGTCAAGTTGCCGTTCTAGCTCAGTTGGTAGAGCGCGTGGCTTTTAACCACGTGGTCGTGGGTTCGAGTCCCACGGATGGCGATGATTATTTTTATTCTTTTTATCATTCATACATACTCGTCTCCCACGCACCGCGCTAATTTTATAAATTCGATCACAATGTCTACTTTGATTCTGATAATTCTACATCGTATTTCTTCATTGTAATTTGTGATTCTTGTGAAGATGAAGAACATCAAGTCGGTGATCGTAGTCTACAGATTCGACTCTCGCACCTGTTCAATTGCAGTTCTACAACAAGAGATGCACATTTCTTTGGTGAGTTATTTAGCAGCCCCATTTTTCGGTTGTAAATTTTGAATTGACGGTTATTGTTTTCACATATATATATGCATATATGTTCTATTAGATTAGATGATTGGGTGAGATATTAATAACGGGAGTAGAGGGGAATCAATCAAAATTCGAAGTTTTTTCGAATTGCAGGAAAATCTAACCTAAACCTACCAGAGTTTGATCCATCATTTGAATTTTTTAATTCTCTGATTCCCGTTTGTGGAATCAGAGGATAATCTTCGTCATCTTCAATCTCTCTTTTCTTACATGTTTATTCAATTTGCTCGCATGCAAACTTCAATAATTTCAGGCATTGGTTACATTTAGGAGATTCAAAATCTTAAGGTTAACACAATTATATCTTGTGGTTGGAAACCAGGCAAATGGATTTGGGAAAATCTGATGGAAGAATGGAGGGATGGTTGTATCTGATACGATCTAACCGGTTTGGATTACAATACTCTCGCAAACGGTATTTCATCCTTGAAGAAAGTTGCCTCAAGAGCTTTAAATCTAAGCCCACATCAGATTCACAGGTACATTGTTCATCTTCATGTTTGATCACTTATTTGTGTGATCACATTACATTATTGCTTTTGATCTTGCTTAAAATCTTCATTTGGGTGACATATTTATTTGAAATTCTTTAATAATTTATTGTATTTTCTGATTTCAATGCATTGCTGTTGGAAATTTGAATCCTGACATGAAAGAATTTGAAATGCGGAATTCCCTTTATAAGTCTTTTGATGTTCTTGAAATGAATGATGAAGAAGATTAATTTGTTGACAAGTAGATAAGTAATCAAATAAAACTTTGTATTGTTTTCAGGAGCCCCTAAGAAGTGCGGTCATAGATTCTTGCATTCGAGTTACAGACAATGGAAGAGAGAGCTTTAGTAGAAAAGTATGTTCCTACTTGTTTTTTTCCCTAATTAATTGTAATTGAAACTGAAATTCATTTTTATGCTAATTTTTTTTAAATAATAAGCAGGTGTTTTTCATTTTCTCTCTTTACAATGCTTCAAATCACAATGATTGTCTTAAGGCACGCCAATATTCTTGTGGAGATCATCTGAATTTTATTTAATTATTTATTTATTTCGTCATGATTATGTCTTTAAGATTTGATTTCACAGTTGGGAGCAAGCAATCCAGAAGAAGCTGCAAGATGGATACATTCTTTGCAGGATGTTGCAATGGAACCAGGAACAAATTCTAAACGGAGATGGCAGCCATATAGGTATCCAATTCAGATAATAAATATAATTAAAAGCTCATAATATGAATCTGCACCCTTAATTAAATTAAAATAGTTTGTTTGACAGATTAAGTGACCCTATGATTGCTGCTCGCAAACACTCTGTGGATTGGACATCATCTGCAAACATGCATGTTGATGCTATGACATCTGATGTGATTGCACCTTCACAATGGAAAATTTTCGGTTGTAAAAACGGTATAAACATTTCAACAAATACCTAAAATACATTTCAACAGAGAAATACTATGATCCCACATCTAATGACATGATTTGCAGGCTTGCGGTTATTCAAAGAAGCAAAAGATAATAATTCAAGTGAACGGGTTCATTTTACTGTTTAATTTTTTGCTAAAACATGATATTCATATTTGTCTATTACTTTCTGAATTACTTGAGTTTCCATTCACAGATTTCGAGTGATTTTCCAGCTATAATGGCAGTCGGTGTAATTGAGGGGACTTGTGAGGCCGTTTTCAGAACTTTCATGTCACTTGGCCTCTCTAGATCTGAGTAGAATCTTTATCTGGTGTTATTATTGAAGTTTATTAGACAATTAAATCAACTAATATTCAAAATGCAGATGGGACTTCTGTTTTCGTAATGGTAGTGTGGTTGAGCACCTTGATGGGCATACAGACATCATACACATTCAGCTATGCCGAGACTGGTTACCATGGTAGATAATCATATTACCAACTTCCAACAACATATCTAGCATTGACGCGTTGTGTTAGTTAATTATGGTAGTTATAGACATACATGTGATAGTTGACTTGTATTATGATATTAATACAAGACCTTGTATTATATTGTTGTTTAATGTTAATACGAAAAGGAGTTTTTTCCTAAAAATTGTTTAAAAAAAGTACATGGTGTAATAAATATTCTTATTTTTCTCTTTATAAAATTCAAAACATTACGCACATATGACATATTTAAAACGCCATGTGCTATATACATTTTTAAGGCAGGCAGGCAGGCAGGCATGCATATGTATACAGATACTGTGCTGACTCATTGATTTTCAGGGGAATGAGTCGAAGAGATTTACTTTTGAGACGATACTGGAGAAGGGAAGATGATGGGACTTATGGTAAATGCTGATAGTTATTTCACCATTTTCTTATTTATTTTTTTTTAATTTTAATATTACTTTATTAATTTATTTTCTTTATTTTTTTCAGTAATTCTTTGCCATTCTGTGATCCATAGCAAGTGTCCGCCACAACAAGGATATGTTCGAGCTTGTCTACTAAGTAATGCATGCTTTTAGTTATAAAGATTTTATGCAAGTTTTATTATAATGTATTTTGCAAATCTTGTTTTTCAGGTGGTGGGTTTGTGATGAGTCCTTTGAATGAAGGAAAAGAATGTGTGGTGAAACACATGCTTTCAATCGATTGGAAATTATGGAGATCGTATTTGCCAAAAACACATGCTCGTTCAATGACTATTCGTATGCTGGGCCGAGTTTCAGGTATTTAAATCATTAAAAAATAATCTAAAAATGTAAATAATCACATGCCTTGGTTGTCATTCTTGTGTTTTTCAGCACTGAAAGAACTATTTAGAGCAAAAGGTGGAGATCAGTTTCCTTCTGAATTTTTAACTGGAGAAGTTGAATCAATTCATGCAAATGAAGAACAAACTAAACAAGACGGTGATATGATGCAAATAGAAGATGATAAAATGGAAGATGCTAAAGATGCACCCGTTTCTTGTTCATCAAGTCTTATTGGATTAAATGATACCTCTGATGAATTCTATGATGTCCCTGAACCTTCAGAAGAAAAACAATATATGAACTCACAAGAAGAACAACAAACTTTTGTGGTATTTTTTTCTTATAGTAATCAATAAACATTATATTTATTTATTTCTTCTTTCTTTTACTTTTAAAGAGTTAATTAAATGAATGGTTTGCAGAAAGTAACATGTTTGGATTTTATGCTTTCAATTTTGTAACTAGTATAGGTACCAAGGTTAAATCAGGGTGAACTATAGCCAAAACATACTTTGACCTTTTGAATAGTTATTGGTTGTTTCACCTAATTTAACAGAAAAGTGAATGGAAGTTAGCCTTAAAACCTAAACTCTTTAATCTTTACAGCAAAGTTGTAACTTTAATCATTAGTTCCAAACATCTTGCTTTTGACAAACCACAAGTACAATATGTGTAATTAACTCACTTTTAATTTAATCTTTTTGTTAGCAGCCTACACTATCAACAGCTGCCAACTTTGTGAAAAAGTTGCAAGATCTTACATCTCAAAATAAGGGTTACATAGAGTTGCAAGATACCGCTTGGGGCTCCACTAAAGCGCATTGTTATGGATCAACCTTGCTAAAGGATTTGACTTGTAACATGCCATGCACTTGGGCAGCTTCTGATCCTTCTTTGTTTCTTGTCCGTGGACCGAATTATCTCAAAGATAACCAAAAGGTATCATCTTTTGTTGCAAATTAATTATATTTATGTGGTGTGGATTATGACGAGAGTGTAAATGTTACAGAATAAGGCCAAGGGGACTGTGATGGAAATGGCTGGTGCTGACTGGTTACAATCTAATACGCGTGAAGACCATCTTGCAGCCCGTCCAGGTGGCATTGTACAGGTATATTGAAAATAACCCGTGTTTCTTTATACCCAAAGATAAACAAAACTTAGCAAGTGTTTTAATCGGATGTATTTTTGTAGAAGTATGCAGCAAAAGGTGGACCTGAGTTTTTCTTTGTCATCAACATACAGGTTGACTTTCTGTTTTTATCAAATACAATGACGTTGACTGTTATAGCTTTTTAAGTAAACTAATGGAGGTTGGTAATGTAAATCAGGTCCCGGGTGCTACTGCATATAATCTTGTTCTTTATTACATGACTAAAACTCCTTTGGAAAAATCACCTTCACTAGAACGGTTTGTGAATGGGGATGATGCTTTTAGAAATTCAAGATTTAAGCTCATACCATACATATCTAAGGTCATTTATCTTTTACTTCTGCTTGTAACATAATGGGAAAACTGGCATAAGTTCACCGGACAAAGTGTTTGCAATTCAGTTCATGGTTGTTTTGTTTTTGCAGGGATCTTGGTTGGTAAAGCAGAGTGTTGGGAAGAAAGCATGTTTGGTTGGTCAAGCACTCGAAGTGAATTATTTTCGTGGAGATAATTACTTGGAGGTATAATTATTGTCTTTGACTTTATAGGTCAAACTAACTATTTTCAGCATCAGATTTTAAAATTTCTATAAATTTTGGTAATAGTGCTTGCACAGTAGAAGTATTTGTTGATATTAAAGTATTTGCTATTAAAAAGTTAGCACTAAAATTGAAATTAGATTGTAATATGTTGACTTTTGACCCAGCTTGACATCGATGTTGGTTCATCGACTGTGGCACGAGGTGTGGTAAATCTTGTTCTTGGTTACTTGAACAATTTGATTGTAGAAATGGCCTTTGTAATACAAGTAAGCTTCGTGTTAACTACTATCTCACATATATATATTCCATTGAGTAGTTGTACCTGTGACGTAACTTACAACTGTTTTCAGGCAAACGGGGAAGACGAGCTACCCGAATCCCTTCTTGGTACATGCCGGTTGAATCACATGGATACCGCCAAGTCCATCTCTGTTGATACTATTAATCACACTTAACGACACAAGATCAAGTTGACTTTTTCGCTGACTTAGTTACACATAGGTGCATTTTTTATCTTCATCCAAATGAAAGCATAAACATTTTTATGTATATATCATGTAAAGTTGTTTTTGTAATGGGTTTTTGACGTACAATAAAACATTGTTTTGGGGTAATGATTCTTTAATCTCAATGGCGTCTACTTGTGAGTTGTGACCAGAGCCGGCCCAATGGGCTTATTTGCTAGGCTCTTGCCTAGGGCCTTCACTTATAATAAATATCTAATAGGCTCATATAGCTATTTTGTATATGGGCTTTAGAGGATCAAGAAGAATTAGAAAAGAAGCAAAACAGGGGATAAAGACATATTAATAGTAATAGTATTAGTAATATGAAGCAACAAGACAATTATGGCATGGTAGCATCGGCGGGATTCGGGAGAAAAAAAGTCAAATTAGGATTTTAAAGTTTTCATCTATCTGATTTCATGATTGAGATTTCGTCCGTAGTTTCTTTCGAATTCATTGTTGTGGAAACCGAACTAAATCACCATCAGCCATCTAACTAGTCCGTTGAATTAGTTAGTGTGTTGACTACTTACTAAAGGTGCACCCAAACATGCAGTGAGGCTTTTACTCCGAAAGGTATACCAACCAATTAATCATACTCGGAAAATTTCATTCATATCGTGATTATTTGTATGGTCTTTACCTCTACCTAGAGGTGGAAAAACTGTTTTATTAAGACCGGTTTCGGTCAACAAATTCAAAAACCGATTCTGGTTTTTGACCGGTTCCGTCTGATTTTTGACCATCCGGTTCGGGTTTTAGCCGGATAAAGGTGGAATCGGTTTTGGTTTTGGTTCAGTTCCGGTTACGATTTCTGCGAGAACCCGGAACTGCCTGTCCCACGGGTTCGGGTATGGCAAGTTCTGGTTCAGGTTGTCGGTTCATGTTTCGGTTTTTTGCCCACCTCTACTACTACCAATGAAAGAGAGACTTAAAAAAACCCCCCGAGCTTAAGTGCAAACATACATAATCAAGCAACTAACAACCCTATATAGATTCCCTATATTGATAGATAACTACAATTAATCAAAACCTTGAGACTACAACCTTAGCCTGTGGATGACAAATTATTAGAAATCGTTTATTGTTCTTAATTTGGAAATTAAAAAAATTATAGAAAGCTAGTCAACTTTTTAAGTATTCTAATTTCTATATAGTTGAATACATAATCAATTTTATTTTTTTACATTATTATAAAGAATCAGAAATTATTCTTGAGATTTTGGCAAAAGTTTTTGCATTCATTAAACAATTTGATTACCAGCCCAATAATAACTATTTAAGTAAGATGTGTGAGCCCATTAAATAGTTTATAGTTTACAATTTTAGTAGTCCGTGTTTGGCTCTATTTCATGTAAAACGTAGCCCATGTTTTGAAAATTTGGGAACATGAAAGACTGTAAACATAGGCACGTAATTTATTTTAAAGGCAGTTCAGTCTAGAGGTGTCACACCCTGAGCCGGCGGGTTGGATCGACTTCCCCGTCGGGCGGAAGGTTTCCGGGGCGCGATATCGTGAGTGATAATCGGAATGATCAGATTGTTTATATTGCACATGATATATAAATGAGAAATTGCTAAAATCAAATAGAATTACAAATTTCAATTACATTAGTTAAGTTTATAATTTAACAATGTAAATCTACTATCACATCATAAATCTTCTATCTTACATCTGCACAAAATATACAAAATAAATCTGTATAATGATGCTTCAAAATATGCAGGTCCAAAAAACTAGGTCCTCTAACTGGAATCCTAGTCCAAAAGTAATAACTCCTTAGTTGACCTGTTCGTCACCTGAGAAGTCATGCAAAAATAAAATCAACACATGGTTGGTGAGTTCATGTAGTTATATGAAAATGAATTTGAATAACCTGAATGACAACCTTAACCTCACCATTAACCACATATACCATCTAATTCAGTATGCTTATATATAGGGCATATGTAGGGTCGAACTTATCGCCCGCCCAGCCACCGTTCCACCACATACTAAACCACATGATATATTGTTCCTGGTGATAATTAAGCATTTCATTCCACTACTTCGATTCCATAACATATGATTCATAGCATTTGATTACCCTGAAAATGTTTACCTTGATCCCCGAAATGACAACCTTAACCTCATTAACAACCACCTATGCTATCCAATCAAGTATGCTTATATATAGGGCATATGTAGGGAACAAGCCCCAGCCACCGTCCCACCACATACCGGACTGCTTAGCATATTGTTGTTAATGATAATTAAGCGTTTCACTCCATTCACCTTCAAGTTAGATTCTAATTTCCACAATTAGATTTACCTTTGATCTCTTGAGTTCACCATGTATTCACGATTTCCCAAAAGTGTTTGTAAAATATAACATTAAATGTTTAATTAAACTAATAACTAAGTATTTAAATGCAACTAAGACATGATGATTGGGCCTTATTTGACTCAATCAGTTAGACTTAGTTGTTGGTGGTTGTTCAAGTTGTACCCTCTCACACGTGGCCTATATCAGGCATGACTCACAAGGAGTCTACCTATGTGTGCCCGGACTTTAATGATACCCATATCAGCTTGACCCATTGGTCTACTGTACATGTCGGGACTTTACGGATATCCTTTGATTCTTGATCTTCTTTGATTCTAATGATTTTTGATAGTTCACGTTATTGCCCATATAGCTTGACTACAAGAGTCTACTATTTATGCCGGGACTTTATGTGTGTTACACGTGGTCTTGATTTCTATACAACTGACATCCACCTTGACTCAAGCATTAATGATCTCATTAGATTTTAACGATTTCATTATTTCAATGATTCTAGCACATTTCTGATTTCCTTGATTTCCTTGAGTCTCTTGATTTTGATCTTTAGAATTCCATGATTTCACAATGATTATAAATTTATGAGTAGGATCCTTTGATTTATTGATCTCCACACTTGATTAGTTTCCATCGCATTTGATCTTTAACTCTAGTTCTTTTGATTCCACTTTGAGTTTAGATTCTTGAATTTGAGCTTGATGGACTAAAGGTTTGTTTAAAGTTTTAGAATTAAGGTATTACTCATAAGAGTAATAAATTAACTTGTAAGTTCTTTCTGCATAGCAATTTCCTAGACATGAGTCTAGGAGTATAAACAAGCATATACAATAAGCAATTCATAATAAGTAAAAACATTTACGTTAAACATTTACGCATGCTTCTCTGTCACACCCCAACCAACGGCGGAATACGTTGGGGCGCGAGTTAGATTGTTCATTACTCATGGTGCTATGTGTAAGTTTCAATAATTAAACAATTGTATTTAATTCAAACATTCATTCATTCAATAAATCAATCATTCAAAGTCATTACAATAATCCAAATTCAAATCAAAACATAACATAAATAAAGTCTTAAACATTTGATTAAATTAAACTAGGTCTCTAGACCTATCTTATGTCTTGAATCTTTTCTTCCTTAACCTGTCACACATGTAAAATAAATTTTGTCAACTATTTGCATAGTTGGTGAGTTTACACAATAAGTTTGAATACTGAGTATAAAAGGATGCAAACTAAAACTTAATTAGAATATGTATCAAAGGCATAACATAATGCAAGTTTGAATAATTGAATGAATACATGAATAACAAATGCTTGTGTCCAAACAAGTATCCTTACATAATAATTCAAGTATAACTATACAAGAATTATCATTTGTAATTCAACTAGTTTGCTAATGTACTTTTCACCTTTTTCACACAAAGGCCAAAGCCATTGCGAAGATAGTATC
Organism: Mikania micrantha; assembly: GCA_009363875.1. Lineage (NCBI taxonomy): Eukaryota > Viridiplantae > Streptophyta > Magnoliopsida > Asterales > Asteraceae > Mikania > Mikania micrantha. The sequence continues at coordinate 1,376,691 of CM018698.1, read as the reverse complement.
TAACCACCCTAGGCTACTAAGTACTAATTTGCTTGACTGGCAACACACATAGAATCAAGTCATCAACACATTGTATAAACTTAGCATCTAACACATAAAACTAAATAAGTCTAAGGCTTGCATCATAAGTTTGAATTGAATAATAGAATGAATAATAGTTTGAATATGACATGTGTAACATCCCAAAAACAAGAAGTAAAAGGAGTGTGAAGAACTCACTTGTTAGGATGCTTAGGCTAGTTCCCAAATCCTTGATTAAACAATAAGGAAGTAAGGCTATCTACTCACCTATAATTTGAGTAATTCAAGTCTTAGCAATCCTATAGTTTAAGTTCAAAAATCCTAGAAACTATGGCAATCCTAATGGAAGTCCTAGTTTGAATGAAACTATGTTTTGAATGGATACTTAGAATAACTAATCTTATAATATTAATTAATAAAATAGAATATCAAATGTATTCTTTTTATTTATTAATATTATTTGTATGAATAAACTAGACTTAATATTGACTTAAATAAAATAGAATATCAAAGATATTCTTTTTATTTAATCAATATTATTTGTATGACTAGACTAATTGTTTAAGAATATTTAATAATATTCTTATAATAAATAAAAAATAGAATATTAAATATTCCTTTTTTATTTATTATTTTAGAATTGAATTTCTAAGTATACTACTTGGATTAATTTCCATCCATTTGTATTTAAAGACTTGCATGTTTGAATTTTTAAGTTTTATAAAATTTAGTTAACCTTTTAAGACTTTATAAACTTAAATCATTATCTGAATTATATTGATTAAAACAATTATTCCATTGATTGAAAAGATATTTAGCCTTTACTAATTTAAATCATTGTAATATGTTTATAATAAAACATATATTTATTGTGAATTGTATCAAATAATAACAATAATAAATAAGTAACTAATTATTTTTGAACAGAAGTTGCTAAATAATTTTGAATTAAAATCTTTCATCAAATTTGATAAGAATTTAATTTAAATCCTATTTAAACCTTCTTATTTAAATTAAATACCTTTAAGTAAATAAAAAATAATAATTAAATTTTATTTGAAAATATTTGATTTAAACAGAATGTTTTGAAATAAAAAAAAATTAAGTCCTTTTATCTGGGAAATTAAATACCATAATCAATTATAAAGTTTGTTTTTAATTATATAAATAATAAAGATTGGTTATTGTAAACCAGAATTTCTACAGCCCTTAGAAAATGATTCATGGGATTTTTGACAATATTTTTTAAAAAATGAGTTAAATGGATGGAAAATAAATAAAAAAAAAATTCTGATCTGGGCATGGCCAAGGGTTCGAACCCGCGACCTGTTAACCCTCAGCCGGCAGGCTTAACCGCTAAGCTGGGGGTGGAACTTTGAATGATTTCATTCCTAAATGATGTTATACAGTGGCTTAAATCGAACACAGAACATTATGAACCCTAGTTTACTTCTGGTTCGAATTCGTCTGATTCGCGTATTGTGAGTGATTAAAAGCATGGGGCTTTTAATCTTCACTTGATTTCGAATAGATTGGTACATAGGATTACCTGGTACGAGTACGAATGATGGAAGTTCGAGTAGCTTGAAGTTTCGGTCGATCTTGGTCCTGAATCGCGATCAAAATGATGTTGTTTGCTCGTTTTTCTTGTCCAGACTCGTTCGGGATTAGCAAGGGGTGAAGATAGAGTGTTTTGATTTGGGTTTTATACACGTTTGAATGGGATTCGAATTTCCAGTCGATCGGTTTAAGTTAGGAAGTGATTTTACGTGTGATTTTCGAATCAATTAAAATAATTGATGATTGACAAGTTTAAACGCACTCAAATCCTTGCTATATATGCGATTGATGAGCTGGAAATCGTGGACGAGTTTGGTCGAAGTTGGGTCGTTGGTGGATCTATGGGTTGAACGAGTAAAGAAGGAAACCCACTTTTGAGTATTTACAGCTTTGACCCTTTAAGTTTTATCCTTGTTTCTGTTTTTGATAACCCTTTTCCTCACTCACAAACTAGTTTTATAAATTGTCATTTTTAAACCCCATAATCAAATAACCTTTTTATGCTTTAAAATTTACAAAATCTTTTATTTATTTTCAATATTTAGGCTTTATAAATAATTTGTATAAAACATAAAATAATTTATAAAAACCTTTTTATAATTATAATGTCTTAATTATTATTATTATTATTATTATTATTATTATTATTATTATTATTATTATTATTATTATTATTATTTATTATGTATGTACATATTATGTATATATTTTTATAACTTTAAGAATAGGTTATTTACAAAATAAAATGCTTTTATTTTATTATAACCTATTACGACTTATTATAAATTATAATTTTTTTATAAAATGAATTTATAAAGACTTTGATTATGTATTGTATTATATTTGTTAGTATTGCTTTATTAATAAACATTTAATTAACTACAAATTCATGTTCTTCATTGTACCAGAAGATTTCATTTCGTTTAATGATAATTGTGTGCAATTGATTATTATTTTTTATCCTCTACAAGATCTTGTTTGATTGATCTTCGGTTTGGATTCCGCCCATACCGAAGTGGTTCGTTTGTTGAAATTTGATTTCTAGATCCAATGTGGTGAAATCAGGACCTACAAGTGGTATGAGAGCTTGACGCTCTTAACGAAAAATTTCAACAATATCGAGGTAAGACATTTTGCATTCTGATTCATATTTGGGTTGAAAAATAATTGTCTTGTGAAAAACTATCGAAGAACAACAAGAACAAGGCATTTGATCTGTTTTATTCATATTTTTAAGTGTTTATGAGAATCCAGGAGTTTAAGTAGGAAACAAATTTGAGAATGAACTTGTTTGAATTCCCGGGTCAATACCGAGAATAATTATTCGAGTTCTCGGCCACTTTTAATTATTTCGTTGACTACTTTGAAGTAACAGTTCTCTGGCTGGCTTCATTTATTTGTTAGTGGCCACAACAAATAGTTCTCGGCACGGTATACTGGAACACGACTCAAGATAGTTTTAGATTGAAATTGTTTTTGGGAACCTGAAAGATTTCGGCTACTTCCATTTATTAGGCATATTATGAGTTCTCGGCTACTTCTACATATTAAAGCAACTTTTAAGTGGATACTTCTAATTTAAATGTTCTCAGCACAACAATTTTATATAAGGAAAACATATTATTTTTGGAAAATATTTTGGGTTCTCGACCATAAACAAGGCATTTCATTATATTAGTTCTTGGCAACTATAAATTCTCAGTAAACTTTATTTGTTCTCAGCACACATTGTTGATTATCGACAAGTCTCCAATAATAAATTTGTGTTCTCTTATTATTTTGATTAGCATTTTCAGGTTAAAAGGTTTTTCTTTTCAAATGGATCCTCAAGTTAATCAATCATCTTCTTCTAAGGTGAATGAAAATTTATGCTGTCAAACTTGTCAAGATAAAGTGGTTCTATTTAAATCATAGTATTCTTAGTTGCTAGAGGATTTGCAAGCCTTGAAGACATCAAAAAGTGCTCTCGCTAGAAGCGAAAAGGTTTTAAGAGAAAAGGAGCGAAAAAGTTTTAAGAGAAAAGGTCGAAGGTCAAAAGAAAGATATTTCTAGATTTCAATCGGATTTCAGTATTAAAAGTTGTCAACATAGAGATGCAAAGGATAAAATTCAAGAGCTTTCTAATGAGATAGAACAGTTAAAAACTAAATACAATGATGCAGAGTTTAGCTTCAAGAAGTTTGAGTCATCTAGTAAGGTTGTGAATAACGTGCTTGATCAACAACTTCACAGGAATAACAAAAGAGGTTCGGGTTTGGGTTATAGAAGTGTACCTCCTCCATTCAATGATATTATACAAGCATGCAAACTTCTATAGAAGAAGAGGCAAATGAGGAACACATAACGTATGGTCCTAAGATTTCATTTGAAAATGTTGAAACCGTTTCAACAATGCAACTAATTCAATGGGTAAAGCTGTGAATGTTACGAATGTTTCCGAGACCACTGCAGAAGAAGTGATGGACACTGAAGTGAAACCGAGCAGTTCGAAATTTGTTCCTAGTGTTTTTATAAGTCATGCTTCCGGGAGTATTAAACCAGGTTTGAATGCAGAAAGTACACCATATATTCCACAACAATGTCAAGAGATAAGGTTTCATGGTTTTACGAATCAGAATCACATCAGACATGATAGATCGTGTTCCTCTCAATGGTCAACATATGGATTCAACAGTTCAGTTTATGTTCCATATGCAAAGAAGCATAAATGTTTTTCATGTGGCAAGCCCGGTCACATTGCTCGAAACTGATTTCACCGTCCCAAAGATTTTTATTATGAGTAAAAATCAGAAAGTTACTCAGAGGACCAAGGTTTCTTCTAATTCGAGGAAAGTTGAAAGACCAAAGATTTTGAATCATCCGAAACCAAATAATAAACCGTGTGATTTTAGGAAAGGTGAAGTCAAGCGAAATCAAATGTTTTTCAAGAAACAAAACTTTCAGATGTCTGAACCGATTAAAAAATCTAAAGTTTTTTCTCCAAAAGTGATAAATCAATTTGTTAAGCCGAAACAAATATGGAGAGTGAAATCTACCGAAGAACCAATTTTTAATGCAAATAATGAACGATGGTATTTGCAGGAAGTAAGTTACATTGATTCTTCAGGTTTGCTCAGGACAACCATGGCTTGGGTACCAGTACTTAATCTAAGATGTGAAGACAATGATAGCATAAGTCTAGGGGGAGATTTTAAGGACCTAGATTTGAGACTTAAGCAATCATTGGGGTAGTTCGGTGATTTATGGTTTTCGGTTTAGATTAATGTTGGTTCTCGGCAGGTTCTTGGTTAAAACAAGATTCTCGGTTAATATGACAGTTCTCGGATAAGTTCTCGGAAGGGCTTTCAGTGAGTTCGCGATGGTAGTTCTCGGTGGTGGTTCTCATTGTTGGTTCTCGGTTAACGGATTGGGCCGTAGGATTGTTTATTTATGTATTAATATAAATAAGTTTATTTATCTTAATTGTATGAGAGACTTTAGTGAGAGAGACAGAGAGAGCCAAAACCTAGAGATTGTTTGTTCTTCATTGTATCAGAAGTTTTCATTTTGTTTAATGATAATCGTGTGCAATTGATTATTATTGTTTTTCCTCTACAAGATCTTGTTTAATTGATCTTCGGTTTGGATTCTGCACATACCGAAGTGGTTCGTTTGTTGAAATTTGATTTCTAGATCCAACTTGGTGAAATCGGGACCTACAGGCGGTATGAGAGCTTGACGCTCTTAACGAAAAATTTCAACAATATCGAGGTAAGACATTTTGCATGCTGATTCATATTTGGGTTGAAAAATTATTGTTTTGTGAAAAACTATCGAAGAACAAGAAGAACAAGGCATTTGATCTGTTTTATTCATATTTTTAAGTGTTTATGAGAATCCAGGAGTTTAAGTAGGAATCAAATTTGAGACTGAAATTGTTTGAATTCTCGGGTCAATACCGAGAATAATTATTCGAGTTCTCGGCCACTTTTAATTATTTCATTGACTACTTTGAAGTAACAGTTCTCTGGCTGGCTTCATTTATTTGTTAGTGGCTACAACATATAGTTCTCGGCACGGTATACTGGAACACGACTCAAGATAGTTTTGGATTGAAATTGTTTTTGGGAACCTGAAAGATTTCAGCTACTTCCATTTATTAGGCATATTATGAGTTCTCGGCTACTTCAACATATTAAAGCAACTTTTGAGTGGATACTTCTAATTTAAATGTTCTCAGCACAACAATTTTATATAAGGAAAACATACTATTTTTGGCAATTATTTTGGGTTCTCGACCATAAACAAGGCATTTCATTATATTAGTTCTTGGCAACTACAAATTCTCAGTAAACTTTATTTGTTCTCAGCACACATTATTGATTACCGACAAGTCTCCAACAATAAATTTGTGTTCTCTGATTATTTTGATTAGCATTTTCAGGTTAAAAGATTTTTGTTTTCAGATGGATCCTCAAGTTAATCAATCATCTTCTTCTAAGGTGAATGAAAATTTATGCTGTCAAATTTGTCAAGATAAAGTGATTCTATTTAAATCACAGTATTCTTAGTTGCTAGAGGATTTGCAAGACTTGAAGATATCAAAAAGTTCTCTTGCTAGAAGCGAAAAAGGTTTTAAGAGAAAAGGAGCGAAAAAGTTTAAAGAGAAAAGGTCGAAGGTCAAAAGAAAGATATTTCTCGATTTCAATCAGATTTCATTATTAAAAGTTGTCACCATAGAGATGCAAAGGATAAAATTCAAGAGCTTTCTAATGAGATAGAACAGTTAAAAACTAAATACTATGATGCACGGTTTAGCTTCAAGAAGTTTGAGTCATCTAGTAAGGTTGTAAATAACCTGCTTGATCAACAACTTCACAGGAATAACAAAAGAGGTTCAGGTTTGGGTTATAGAAGTGTACCTCCTCCATTCAATGATATTATACAAGCTTGCAAACTTCTATAGAAGAAGAGACAAATGAAGAACACATAACGTATGGTCCTAAGATTTCATTTGAAAATGTTGAAACCGTTTCAACAAATGTAACTAATTCTATGGGTAAAGCTGTGAATGTTACGAATGTTTCTGAGACCACTGCAGAAGAAGTGATGGACGCTGAAGTGAAACCGAGCAGTTCGAAATTTATTCCTATTGTTTTTATAAGTCATGCTTCCGGGAGAATTAAACCAGGTTTGAATGCAGAAAGTACACCATATATTCCACAACAATGTCAAGAGATAAGGTTTCATGGTTTTACGAACAGAATCACTTCAGACATGATAGATCATGTTCCTCTCAACGGTCAACATATGGATTCAACAGTTCAGTTTATGTTCCATATGCAAAGAAGCATAAATGTTTTTCATGTGGCAAGCCCGGCACAATGCTCGAAACTGATTTCACCGTCCCAAAGATTTTTATTATGAGTAAAAATCAGAAAGTTACTCAGAGGACCAAGGTTTCTTCTAATTCGAGGAAAGTTGAAACACCAAACATTTTGAATCATCCGAAACCAAATAATAAACCGTGTGATTTTAGGAAAGGTGAAGTCAAGCGAAATCAAAAGTTTTTCACGAAACAAAACTTTCAGATGTCTGAATCAGTTAAAAAATCTAAAGTTTTTGCTCCAAAGGTGATGAATCAATTTGTTAAGCCGAAACAAATATGGAGAGTGAAATCTACCGAAGAACCAATTTTTAATGCAAATAATGAACGACGGTATTTGCAAGAAGTAAGTTACATTGATTCTTTAGGTTTGCTCAGGACAACCATGGCTTGGGTACCAGTACTTAATCCAAGATGTGAAGACAATGATAGCATAAGTCTAGGGGGAGATTTTAAGGACCTAGATTTGAGACTTAAGAAATCATTGGGGTAGTTTGGTGATTTATGGTTTTCAGTTTAGATTAATGTTGGCTCTCGGAAGGTTCTCGGTTAAATCAAGGTTCTCGGTTAATATGATAGTTCTGGGATAAGTTCTCGGAAGGGCTTTCAGTGAGTTCACGATGGTAGTTCTCGGTTAACGGATTGAGCCGTAGGATTGTTTATTTATGTATTAATATAAATAGGTTTATTTATCTTAATTGTATGAGAGACTTTAGTGAGAGAGACAGAGAGAGCCAAAACCTATAGATTGTTTGTTCTTCATTGTACCGGAAGTTTTAATTTCGTTTAATGATAATCGTGTGCAATTGATTATTATTGTTTATCCTCTACAAGATCTTGTTTTATCGATCTTCGGTTTGGATTCAGCCCATACCGAAGTGGTTCGTTTGTTGAAATTTCATTTCTAGATCCAATGTGGTGAAATCCGGACCTACAAGTGGTATGAGAGCTTGACGCTTTTAGCGAAAAATTTCAACAATATCGAGGTAAGAAATTTTGCATTCTGATTCATATTTGGGTTGAAAAATTCTTGTTTTGTGAAAAACTATCGAAGAACAAGGCATTTGATATGTTTTATTCATATTTTTAAGTGTTTATGAGAATCCAGTGGTTTAAGTAGGAAACAAATTTGAGACTGAAATTGTTTGAATTCTCGGGTCAATACCAAGAATAATTATTCGAGTTGTCGGCCACTTTTAATTATTTCATTGACTACTTTGAAGTAACAGTTCTCTGGCTAGCTTCATTTATTTGTTAGTGGCCACAACATATAGTTCTCGGCACGGTATACTGGAACACGACTCAAGATAGTTTTGGATTGAAAATGTTTTCGGGAGCGTGAAAGATTTCGGCTACTTCCATTTATTAGGCATATTATGAGTTCTCGGCTACTTCTACATATTAAAGCAACTTTTGAGTGGATACTTCTAATTTAAATGTTCTCAGCACAACAATTTTATATAAGGAAAAGATATTATTTTTGGCAATTATTTTGGGTTCTCGACCATAAACAAGGCATTTCATTATATTAGTTCTTGGCAACTATAGATTCTCAGTAAACTTTATTTGTTCTCAGCACACATTGTTGATTATCGACAAGTCTCCAACAATAAATTTGTGTTCTCTGATTTTTTTTATTAGCATTTTCTGGTTAAAAGGTTTTTCTTTTCAATTGGATCCTCAAGTTAATCAATCATCTTCTTCTAAGGTGAATGAAAATTTATGCTGTCAAACTTGTCAAGATAAAGTGATTCTATCTAAATCACAGTATTCTTAGTTGCTAGAGGATTTGCAAGACTTGAAGACATCAAAAAGTGCTCTTGCTAGAAGCAAAAAGGTTTTAAGAGTAAAGGAGCGAAAAAGTTTTAAGAGAAATGGTCGAAGGTCAAAAGAAAGATATTTCTCGATTTCAATCAGATTTAAGCATTAAAAGTTGTCACCATAGAGATGCAAAGGATAAAATTCAAGAGCTTTCTAATGACATAGAACAATTAAAAACTAAATACAATGATGCAGAGTTTAGCTTCAAGAAGTTTGAGTCATCTAGTAAGGTTGTGAATAACCTGCTTGATCAACAACTTCACAAGAATAACAAAAGAGGTTCGGGTTTGGGTTATAAAAGTGTATCTCCTCCATTCAATGATATTATACAAGCATGCAAACTTCTATAGCAGAAGAGGCAAATGAGGAACTCATAACGTATGGTCCTAAGATTTCTTTTGAAAATGTTGAAACCGTTTCAACAAATGTAACTAATTCTATGGGTAAAGGTGTGAATGTTACGAGTGTTTCTGAGACACTGCTGAAGAAGTGATGGACGCTGAAGTGAAACCGAGCAGTTCGACATTTGTTCCTAGTGTTTTTAAAAGTCATGCTTCTGGGAGTATTAAACCAGATTTGAATGCAGAAAGTACACCATATTTTCCACAACAATGTCAAGAGATAAGGTTTCATGGTTTTACGAATCAGAATCACTTCAGTAATGATAGATCGTGTTCCTCTCAATGGTCAACATATGGATTCAACAGTTCAGTTTATGTTTCATATGCAAAGAAGCATAAATGTTTTGCATGTGGCAAGCCCGGTCACATTGCTCGAAACTGTTTTCACCGTCCCAAAGATTTTTATTATGAGTAAAAATCAGAAAGTGACTCAGAGGGCCAAGGTTTCTTCTAATTCGAGGAAAGTTGAAAGACCAAAGATTTTGAATCATCCGAAACCAAATAATAAACCGTGTGATTTAGGAAAGGTGAAGTCAAGCGAAATTAATAGATTTTCAAGAAAGAAAACTTTCAGATGTCTGAACCGGTTAAAAAATCTAAAGTTTTTGCTCCAAATGTGATGAGTCAATTTGTTAAGCCGAAACAAATATGGAGAGTGAAATCTATCGAAGAACCAAATTTTAATGCAAATAATGAACGATGGTATTGTAGGAAGTAAGTTACATTGATTCTTCAGGTTTGCTCAGGACAACCATGGCTTGGGTACCAGTACTTAATCCAAGATGTGAAGACAATGATAGCATAAGTCTAGGGGGAGATTTTAAGGACCTAGATTTGAGACTTAAGAAATCATTGGGGTAGTTTGGTGATTTATGGTTTTCAGTTTAGATTAATGTTGGCTCTCGGAAGGTTCTCGGTTAATATGACAGTTCTGGGATAAGTTCTCGGAAGGGCTTTCAGTGAGTTCACGATGGTAGTTCTCGGTTAACGGATTGAGCCGTAGGATTGTTTATTTATGTATTAATATAAATAGGTTTATTTATCTTAATTGTATGAGAGACTTTAGTGAGAGAGACAGAGAGAGCCAAAACCTATAGATTGTTTGTTCTTCATTGTACCGGAAGTTTTAATTTCGTTTAATGATAATCGTGTGCAATTGATTATTATTGTTTATCCTCTACAAGATCTTGTTTTATCGATCTTCGGTTTGGATTCAGCCCATACCGAAGTGGTTCGTTTGTTGAAATTTCATTTCTAGATCCAATGTGGTGAAATCCGGACCTACAAGTGGTATGAGAGCTTGACGCTTTTAGCGAAAAATTTCAACAATATCGAGGTAAGAAATTTTGCATTCTGATTCATATTTGGGTTGAAAAATTCTTGTTTTGTGAAAAACTATCGAAGAACAAGGCATTTGATATGTTTTATTCATATTTTTAAGTGTTTATGAGAATCCAGTGGTTTAAGTAGGAAACAAATTTGAGACTGAAATTGTTTGAATTCTCGGGTCAATACCAAGAATAATTATTCGAGTTGTCGGCCACTTTTAATTATTTCATTGACTACTTTGAAGTAACAGTTCTCTGGCTAGCTTCATTTATTTGTTAGTGGCCACAACATATAGTTCTCGGCACGGTATACTGGAACACGACTCAAGATAGTTTTGGATTGAAAATGTTTTCGGGAGCGTGAAAGATTTCGGCTACTTCCATTTATTAGGCATATTATGAGTTCTCGGCTACTTCTACATATTAAAGCAACTTTTGAGTGGATACTTCTAATTTAAATGTTCTCAGCACAACAATTTTATATAAGGAAAAGATATTATTTTTGGCAATTATTTTGGGTTCTCGACCATAAACAAGGCATTTCATTATATTAGTTCTTGGCAACTATAGATTCTCAGTAAACTTTATTTGTTCTCAGCACACATTGTTGATTATCGACAAGTCTCCAACAATAAATTTGTGTTCTCTGATTTTTTTTATTAGCATTTTCTGGTTAAAAGGTTTTTCTTTTCAATTGGATCCTCAAGTTAATCAATCATCTTCTTCTAAGGTGAATGAAAATTTATGCTGTCAAACTTGTCAAGATAAAGTGATTCTATCTAAATCACAGTATTCTTAGTTGCTAGAGGATTTGCAAGACTTGAAGACATCAAAAAGTGCTCTTGCTAGAAGCAAAAAGGTTTTAAGAGTAAAGGAGCGAAAAAGTTTTAAGAGAAATGGTCGAAGGTCAAAAGAAAGATATTTCTCGATTTCAATCAGATTTAAGCATTAAAAGTTGTCACCATAGAGATGCAAAGGATAAAATTCAAGAGCTTTCTAATGACATAGAACAATTAAAAACTAAATACAATGATGCAGAGTTTAGCTTCAAGAAGTTTGAGTCATCTAGTAAGGTTGTGAATAACCTGCTTGATCAACAACTTCACAAGAATAACAAAAGAGGTTCGGGTTTGGGTTATAGAAGTGTATCTCCTCCATTCAATGATATTATACAAGCATGCAAACTTCTATAGCAGAAGAGGCAAATGAGGAACTCATAACGTATGGTCCTAAGATTTCTTTTGAAAATGTTGAAACCGTTTCAACAAATGTAACTAATTCTATGGGTAAAGGTGTGAATGTTACGAGTGTTTCTGAGACACTGCTGAAGAAGTGATGGACGCTGAAGTGAAACCGAGCAGTTCGACATTTGTTCCTAGTGTTTTTAAAAGTCATGCTTCTGGGAGTATTAAACCAGATTTGAATGCAGAAAGTACACCATATTTTCCACAACAATGTCAAGAGATAAGGTTTCATGGTTTTACGAATCAGAATCACTTCAGTAATGATAGATCGTGTTCCTCTCAATGGTCAACATATGGATTCAACAGTTCAGTTTATGTTTCATATGCAAAGAAGCATAAATGTTTTGCATGTGGCAAGCCCGGTCACATTGCTCGAAACTGTTTTCACCGTCCCAAAGATTTTTATTATGAGTAAAAATCAGAAAGTGACTCAGAGGGCCAAGGTTTCTTCTAATTCGAGGAAAGTTGAAAGACCAAAGATTTTGAATCATCCGAAACCAAATAATAAACCGTGTGATTTAGGAAAGGTGAAGTCAAGCGAAATTAATAGATTTTCAAGAAAGAAAACTTTCAGATGTCTGAACCGGTTAAAAAATCTAAAGTTTTTGCTCCAAATGTGATGAGTCAATTTGTTAAGCCGAAACAAATATGGAGAGTGAAATCTATCGAAGAACCAAATTTTAATGCAAATAATGAACGATGGTATTGTAGGAAGTAAGTTACATTGATTCTTCAGGTTTGCTCAGGACAACCATGGCTTGGGTACCAGTACTTAATCGAAGATGTGAAGACAATGATAGCATAAGTCTAGGGGGAGATTTTAAGGACCTAGATTTGAGACTTAAACCATCATTGGGGTAGTTCGGTGATTTATGGTTTTCGGTTTTGATTAATGTTGGTTCTCGGTAGGTTCTTGGTTAAAACAAGGTTCTCGGTTAATAAGACGGTTCTCGGATAAGTTCTCGAAAGGGCTTTCAATGACTTCTCGATGGTAATTCTCAGTGTTGGTTCTCGGTTAAGGGCTTGGCCCGTAGGATTTTTTAGTTATGTTTTAAATAAATAGGTTTATTGTTCTTAATTTTATGAGAGACTTTAGTGTGAGAGAGAGCCAAAACCTAGAGATTGTGTGTTCTTGTTTTGTTTGTTCTTCATTGTACCAGAGGATTCCATTTCGTTTGATGATAAACATGTGCAATTGATTATTATTGTGTTTATCCTCTACAATTTCTTGTTTGATTGATCTTCGGATTGGATTCTGCCCATACCAAAGTGGTTCATTTGTTGAAATTTGATTTCTAGATCTGACGTGGTGAAATCAGGACCTACAATTTGTCTCATTGTTTTTGCCCTGTAACATTGAATGTTGGGTATTTATACCCCAACCTTCCCCGAAATAATTGAATTGAATACCTATGCTTTGAACTTGAGTCTAAAGTCAATATTTCTGGTTAAGTAACTCCTCAAGGTTTAACACTTCATGCATGACATTATGTTTAAAGGTATTCCCCGTCGTTCTCCTTGTATAGATATTTGCTCCCTGTTCAATAGCGTGACTCAAACGATCTTTTCGATGCAAACAATCTCTGCTTGGTTTGCGGATAGTCAATCCATTCCAACGACCACTTCAAAGCTCCCTAGAGTTACCGGCCGCATGTCGATTTCGAGTTCGTGATTTGCCAAAACCATGACGCATCCTCGAAATATGTGTTACGTTTCAATTAGTTTGTTGTCAGCTAACTCTACTGTGTACTTATAATATGGTGGTGTTGGTGTGATGTTAAGTAGTTGGCTGAACTAGCTAGATATAAAACTCCTATCGGCACCGGTATCAAATAATATACTTGCGTAAACATTATTTAAAAGAAACGTATCGGTCACGATGTGGGGATCGTCCTTTGCCTCGCCAGATCCAATCACAAAGGCTCAGCCTTTCGCTATGTTTCCGTCTGCCTTCTTCAGCTGCGGGAAATCCCTGCGCATGTGTCCAGGCTTGCCGCATACGTAACATCCTCTGATGGTGTCCTTAGTTGTTATTGACAGGTTTGCTTCCACAGTGTTTAACCACATGGTCTTGCCTACCGCATTTCAGGCATCAGTACCGCTCACACGGGCCATAGTGGTTGTAAGCGCATTGGTTGCACTTGGGGTATTTTCCCCCGTAGACACTCTTGCCTTTGGTGTCGGATTGGGGTAGCAGTGAATGCTGGATGGTGCAGACCGATTTTAGGTAGGTTGTTGTCGGGTGAAAGTCCTGTTGTTGCTTGGTTCCTGCTTACGCTTGTTATTAGCTTGTTTGAGGTGTTCGTCCCTCTTGGCCAACTTTCCCTATGCCGCCTCCTGATTAGTCAAGTGATGAGCCATACAGATGGTTGGCTGGATAAGTGTGGGATCAGCTGTAGTGACCATGCTTTGAATTTTCTCGGGCAGTCCACTAATGTACTGCTGGATCTTCTTATATTCCGGGGTCGCCATTCCCGGGCACAACTTGAACTACTCATGGAATATTTTTGTATATTGCTCAACTTTGGATCCTTCCATATTGTGATCCTAAAATTCCTCCTCTAGTTTCTTGATTTCATTGCGAGGACAGTATTCCTCTTTCATCATTCTTGTCAACTCTTCCCATAAGATGGAGTTAGCAGTTTCCAGACCCAATGTCTAGACATTGAGAGTTCCACCATGTGAGGGCTTGACCCTCAAGTGTTCTAGTGGCAAAATTCTAAAAGTCCATTTGAATTGGGTTAAACGGAGATCACTCGACTCGTAAACGTGCGGAATCTGTAAATATGTTGATGTGTGTGTGAAAGGTTAAAGATGACAATGTAAGTAATCTGAATTCTCATTTCATCAATCTGATTACAAGACTTTTAATAAGAAGAATGAAATGAAAAGTCTCTCTCTATCTAGATTCAAAGAAAATATGAATGTTGTGAACAAAAAACTACTTGTAAAAACAAACACATGCCTATATACAGGCAACTAGTATCGGTATATCAATATTAGTAATATCGGCAATCTATACTTAGCCAATACAAGATATTCAATGAAAAATACAAAATACAATTCAAATACATGATCTAGACTAAAAAATGTCTTCAGTAATCATCGAAATCTGTTGTTAAATCCGCGCACTAACAGACTCTCCCCTTAGCAACAGCTCGATGATTGTTCTCTAATTTGCTCATATGAGACACACGGTAGCTTCCAAGAAGTATCTTATGCTGAATCAAGATCCACAAGTCTCTCAGATTATTTCTCCTCTATCTCAAGCATCTAAACTGTATTCTGAATTATTGTACTCAAATAACAATAATTAATCAACCAAAGATTTTACTAACTTTATATACCAACAGTCTCCCCCTTAGTAATAGCCTGAGTATCTAAATTAACAACCTTCCAAACCCTCTTTGGTTTGGGCTTCAATATAATTGCTACATTTTCAAGAAACTGGCATTCGGCTTCTTTATTAATCTTATCATCAATATGATGCCTTCTCTTTTCATCCATACTGGAACCATATCTTTGATTATTCCAAGTTGGTTGAAAAGATTCAGCATATGAATGAAACCACATTGTATTTCTTTGCCTATAACCACCATAAGTTCTGTAATTATATTGTTTCACAATTGAAACAGAATATCTTGAATTAAATGCATGTGGTTTGTAAAAATTTATTGTCTTCATCTTTTTTTTTGAAAATAATCATTGAAAGCCTTGGTTAATACATTGATTAAGTTGACATTCTCTGTCGTTTTCTTGTAGTTCCTTGACTTTCTTGACCTCCTCCTTATTTTCCTTTCTTCTTTTGTTTCTGACACTCAACAGGTTTGGATATTGACTTTAATGCTTCACTAGAAATATCAACATGATTCATCATCCATCCGTTTTTCCTGGAGTTCAGATTTAATTTTAAACCCTTAATTTCTTTCGTCAATCTAACATTCTTATCTTTCAACAAATCTAGTTCATCACATTTTTATTCATTTTCATAATTTCATCTTTCAGCTCATCAATCTGATTTTTTAAATCAATAGTATCATTCTTCAATTTAGATTCATCTCCCAAGTTGGTAATAGCAATCCAAAGATCTTCAGAATTCTTGATCAGTTTGAAAGTTTGAAAAATGTTTTTGGAGATTGACATAGAAAGCAAGGTAAAAACCTTCTTCTCACTATCCTAACTTTCCTTCTCTTCTTTATTTAATCTTGATGGATTCTTATAAACTCCATTGAGCTTAGGTTGAAAATATCCATCAAATACAAGAATTTTGAGATTCGGGTCAACAAGTTCGAGAAACGCTACAAATTGTTTACTACAAGATGAAAAATCGCTAAGAAAGAAAAGAACCGGAATCTTTGACATATTTTCAATCTCTGTTTTACTAAACAAACTAGATAATCTTGAATAATTTTCCATTTTGAATTCCCGAGAAAAAATTTTCAACACTTCGAAAAACATTTCTAAGTCTTGTTTTGTAGATACCGACAGTATATGCAAAAGCCAATGTTGATACTAAGAATTTGAAAAAGTCAACACTGATACTAATAGTATCAACAAAGATTCAATCGATACTAGTAGTATCAACATAGATTCCATCGATTGAAGGGTTTTTGTGATGTTCATCAAAGTCATATTAACCATTTTATATGAAAACGCAGCGGAGTTTATTCTTAAAATATTTTTAAGATTAGTGAGTTTATGTGTCATATGCACTTGTTAAAACAAAAAAACCCCAAGAACAATGGATCTAAATATGAAATAACATGCTATCAAATAACCATTCAAAACATCATATATTACCTCTTATAACTCGTGTAATATAAGATGAAGATGATGATGTTTGAGAGTTGAATCTTCAAGCAAGAAGACCTCAAATCCGTGATACCCCAAGCCACCAACAAACACCTTGAATGCTAGGTTTCTAACACAAGATTTTAGCACTAAAACATACTTGTTTTCAGCTCTAAAAACAACCTCTTAAAACCCTTTTTTCTGCCGAAAAATAAAGAGAAAGAAAAGGAGAAGAAGCTTAGATGTTCTTGAGAGAGAGAGAGAGATTTTTGCATGTGTGTTTAATGGTCAAATGAAGCCATCAAAAATCTAGGTGGGTGTGGCCTCCCAAGACCACATAATGGCCGAAAATTAAGGTCCAATGGGGTGGCTCCCTTTCAAATCTTCCCACCTAATTTATTTAACAAGATTTTAATTAAAACCCCTTTTAATTAAAACTTGTAACACATTACAAGTCATGTTACATTTTATAAATTTTAATAATGTTACTTAAACATTAAATAACAATTATAAAGTAATCTCTCATAAATAAAGAAACCCATGTTATTTATTTATTTCTTAAGAGTTAATGATTTAATGAAAATGAGTTTTATTAAAAGGAATAATGAAAATTGCTTTTCATAAAATACCATGCATTTGAATGCATTCAAATGCAAGGTATATAGAGTTTTCTAGACTAGAATTAAGAAAACTTAAAATCCCTTTTTTTTTTAACAAGTTTAACACCATCCTTTTAAACAACACTCAATTCACTTGCAACTTATTTATGGGATAAAGGTCACCTAACCATAAACTTAGAAACTTGTGAAGTTGAGGTGAAATTACCGTATTTGTGGGATAAAGGTCACCTAACCACTTGTATTTGTAAAATCACACGTGTGTTTAAGTAGGACGACTTGATTTGGAAATCATGCATTAGGATCACCGAAGCATGACGTACATTAGGTGTTGATGGGATAAACATGCCAAACAAAACATAAGATGTTTAAACCGATCCCATACACTAGAAATTGTAATAGGTTACAATTGTCAAAACGTTGACTACCTTGTTAATTTAAATAAAGGGATAAAGATCACCTAACCAATATTTAAATGTAACGTTGGATTCTAGATTTTAATATTAATTGTCTATGAGACATAAAAGGGTATTAGTAATTAAAATACATTGATATTAAAAATACTAAAATTGAACTTTGTAGAAATTGTAGATGGCAGCTAACAACAACAACGCAAACCCGAACGTCCACAACCTATCACTAAGAACCATCCTCGAAAAGGAACGTCTTAACCATGGGAACTTCATGGATTGGTACCAAAACTTGAGAATTGTTCTCAAGCAAGAGAAGAAATCCTATGTGTTGGACGATCCTATTCCCGATCAACCCGATGAGGATAACGTGGAGGCCTTTAACGATTAGGTCAAGTACGTTGAGGACTCCGTGCAAGTCTCATGTCTAATGTTGGCGAGTATGACTCCCGATTTACAAAAGGACTTTGAGAACCACAATGCCTATGACATGATAACCCAGTTGAAGGAAATGTTCCAACAACAATCTAGGGTGGAACGGTTCGAAACGGTTCGAGCACTTCATGCATGTCGGATGGACGAGACCCAATCGGTTTCATCTTATGTTCTCAAGATGAAAAGCCACATTGATCGCCTCGAGAGACTAAACTGCCGTGTCTCAAATGAGTTAGCTACGGATTTGATCCTTAACTCCCTATCCAAAAGGTTTGAAAGTTTTGTCATGAATTACAACATGAATGGATGGGACAAGAGCATTGGTGAACTTCATTCAATGCTCAAAAAGGCCGAGGCGGGTATGGGTAAAAAGGTTTTACCGGTCCTTACGATCAATGAGGGAGGTAATAAGAAAAGGAACCACCCCGACCCCAAGGCAAGTTTTGCCAAAGGGAAAGGGCACGTCAAGGGGAAGGGTAAAGGAAAAGCTAAAATGGAACCAACCAAACCGAAGGAAAAGAAGCAAAAGGTTGCTAAAGATGACCCATGTTTTGAATGTGGTGAGATAGGCCATTGGAAACGCAAATGTCCGGTCTATCTCAAAGAGTTGAAAGCTAAGAAGGATGCGGGGAAAACCTCAGGTACAAATTTTATGATACAAGTTGAGCTAAATGTTATTTCTTCTAACACATGGGTACTAGATACCGGATGTGGAACTCATATTTGCAATTTGTTGCAGGGGTTCAAAAGAAGTGAACATTATGCAAAAGGGGAAATAAGTCTCTTCATGGGCAATGGTGCAAAGGTTCATGTTGAAGCCCAAGGAGACTATGTTTTGAAGCTTCCAAGTGGTTTGGAAGTTATTTTGAAAAACATTTTGTATGCTCCTAGTTTGACTAGGAATATTATTTCAGTTTCCCTTTTAAGACAATATGGTTATGATTTCAAGTTTGTTGACAATGATATTCATGTTTCTTTAAATCATATGTTCTATTTTAAGGCTATGCCTTGTAATGGTATTTATGAATTGGTTCATGATAACACAACATATCATAGCTCAATGTACCAAGCTATCACCAAAAGGCTCAAATTAGATTTGAGTGATTCCTATCTTTGGCATTGTCGCCTTGGACACATAAACAAAAATCGCATGCAAAAACTTCAAAAGAATGGTCTTTTAAAAACTAATGAAAATGATTCATTTGATGTATGCGAGTCTTGTTTACAAGGTAAAATGACAAAGGCCCCTTTTAATGGGACTAATGAAAGGGCAAAGGATTTATTAGGGACATACATTCGGATGTATGTGGACCTTTTAATCCGATCACAAGGAATGGTGAAAGATACTTCATTACCTTTACCGATGACTATAGTCGTTATGGGTATGTGTACTTGTTAAGACACAAACATGAATCTTTTGAAATATTCAAAATCTTCAAGAATGAAGTAGAAAATCAACTCAGCAAAACGGTCAAGATTCTTCGAACCGATAGAGGAGGTGAATACCTAAGTAGTGAATTTCAAGAGTATCTTAGAAGTTGTGGGATTGTCTCACAACTTAGTCCACCTGGAACACCACAACATAATGGTGTGTCTGAGAGGAGGAATCGAACTCTATTGGATATGGTTCGATCTATGATGGCTAGAAGCACACTACCTCTATCATTTTGGGGTTTCGCTTTGCTCTCTGCGGCCCGTATTTTAAATATGGCCCCAACCAAGAAAGTGGAAAGGACACCTTTCGAAATATGGCATGGAAAGGTTCCATCATTGTCATATTTAAAAGTTTGGGGGTGTGAGGCTTATCCTAAGCAATACACTCAAAACAAACTGGTAGCCCGATCCACTAAGTGTATCTTTGTTGGATATCCTAGAGATTGTATGGGATATTATTTCTATGATCCAACAGAGCAGAAAGTGTTTATTGCTCGAAAGGCAGAGTTCTTGGAAACTAAGTTCCTTTCGGAAGGAACTAGTGGAAGAACAGTGGAACTTGAAGAGGTTCAAGATTCACAAGACGATACGCATTTGGTTGATACTAGCAATCAACATGAGGATGTTGAGAATGATCATGTGGATGATCAAGATACACAAAACATTCGCAGATATAGTAGAATTAGTGTTCCTCCTGAGAGATATGGATTTTTCATGGATGGATGCTATGTGGTGGATTCCGATGAACCAACCACATACCGTGATGCAATATCAAAACCTGATTTTGACAAAAGGCAAGAAGCCATGAACGTTGAGATGCAATCCATGTATGATAACCAAGTTTGGGAATTGGTTACACCACCTCTTAAGTCCAAGGTAGTTGGAAGTAAGTGGGTTTTCAAGAAGAAAACCGATATGCATGGAAACTTGGATACTTATAAAGCTAGACTTGTAGCAAAAGGTTTCACTCAAACTCAAGGTGTTGATTATGATGAAACCTTCTCACCTGTTGTGATGCTAAAGTCTATTAGGATATTGTTTGCCATAGCTGCATATTATGACTATGAGATTTGGCAAATGGATGTCAAAACCGCTTTCCTTAATGGATATCTTGAGGAAGATGTCCATATGGAACAGCCTGAAGGTTTTGTCGATCCAAAACATCCTAATAAGGTATGTAAGTTAAAGAAGTCAATCTATGGATTGAAACAAGCATCGAGAAGTTGGAATCATCGTTTTGATGATGAAGTAAAGAAATTTGGCTTCATCAAAAACGCTGACGAAGCTTGTGTATATAAAAAGGCTAGTGGGAGCATCATTACTTTCCTTGTATTATATGTCGATGACATTCTACTATTTGGAAATGACATTCCAACCTTGCAAGGTGTAAAAGCCTGGCTTGGAAGCTGTTTTTCCATTAAGGATCTTGGTGAAGCCGCTTATATTTTAGGAATAAAGATCTATAGGGATAGATCAAGGCGGTTGATAGGCTTAAACCAAAGTGCATACATTGACAAAGTCTTGAAAAGGTTCCAGATGGAGAATTCTAAGAAGGGTTTGGTACCTATTCAAAAGGGGACTATATTGAGTAGATCTCAATGCCCTAGTTCAAAAGTTGAGCAAGAAAGAATGAATGGAGTCCCATATGCGTCTGCTATAGGATCCATCATGTATGCAATGATATGCACTAGACCGGACGTGTCATGTGCTCTAAGCATGACAAGCAGATATCAACAGAATCCTGGAAATAGTCATTGGATGGCTGTTAAGAGTATTTTGAAATACCTTAGAAACACTAAGGATATGTTCTTAATATATGGATCTAGTGAGGAGGAACTCATTGTAAAGAGTTACACGGATGCGAGTTTCCAAACTGATCCAGATGATTCACGATCACAGTCGGGATATGTCTTCATTATGAATGGAGGAGCGGTCTCTTGGAAAAGCTCAAAGCAAGATGTAGTGGCATTATCTACAACAGAATCAGAATACATCGCCGCTTCATTGGCAGCTCAAGAAGCTGCATGGATAAGGAAGTTCATTGCCGATCTAGGGGTTGTTGCTACCATTCAAGACCCCCTAGAGATCTTTTGTGATAACGAAGGGGCCATTGCTCAAATCAAGGAACCTCGTGCTCATCAAAAGACTCGGCACATCGAACGGAGGTTCAACTACATAAGGGATGAAGTTGAAAAGGGAAAGATATGTATTCGCAAAGTTCACACCGATCAAAACATTGCGGATCCATTCACGAAGCTCCTTGAAAGGACAAAGCATGAAAGTCATACTTGTTCCTTAGGACTTCGATATTCTAGTGAATGGAGTTGATCAAATTTTGTATTTGGATATCGGAACTTAAGTAATTTGACTTGATTATATGGTTATAATTTTCATTTACTGTTCCATTTTAGCATGTTTAAATCCATGAATAAATAAGTTATTCTAAAAGTCCGTAGTCGGTCATATTTGTGGGAACAACTATGAATGTAACACTATTATAAACTTGGATTGGTTGATATTCACAAGGTATGAATATAGAGCAAGAGGTTGCTGCCAAGGTTCATTGATATCTATGGGATATAGATATAGGACTGGCCCGCTCTCAAATATTTCTTCATGGAATCTTTGTGATTAGTCATAAGAAATATTGAGTAAAGGCGAATATCATTGTGTCCTCAGACCTGAGATACATATTGGGTCTTGATATTCACCAAGTATTATACTTTGACTTAGTACTTTGCTGTTCTGAAACATGGCAGTACATAAGGCTGAGTTCAGGTATGATACAAGGTGATTTAGTAGTATCGACAAAGATTCCACCGATACTGGTAGCATTGACAAAGATTCCATGGATACTAATAGTCTCATTGATGATTCCTCCGATACTAATAGTGTCGATTCAATAAATGGCGGGAAAATATGGAAAACTCCCAACAGCTCGAAAAATCACAAAAATCCTTCTAAAATCTTCTTTTTTGAGAGTAAGAAGTCGAATTTTATATCAATCTATTCTTAATTCAAAAATACACAACCTAGCCGGTCAATTTGATCAAAATCAAATCTGAAAATGATCGATTTGCGTAAAAACGTGGCTGCAAACTTTCATCTTCAACAAACTTTCAAAATTTGAATCTTCGATAATCTGAATATGTTATAACACACACTATGATATCAGAACGGAGCACTAAGGCTCTGATACCACTTGAAAATCCGTTTGCATTGGATCAAACCAAGATCAATCGACTCGTAAACTTGCGAAATCTGTAAACGTGTCAATGTGTGTGTGAGAGTATGAAGACAATGTGAATGATATGAATTATCATTGAATCCAGATCTGATTACAAGACTTTTAATAAGAAGAATGAAATGCAAAATCTTTCTTTGTCTCTAGATTCAATGAAAATCTCAATGTTGTGATGAAAAAACTACTTGCAAAAACATACACATTCCTATATATAGGCAACTAGTATCGGCAGTATCGATATTAGTAATATCGGCAACTATTCATACAGTGATATCAGAACGGAGCACTAAGGCTCTGAATATGTTTATAACACACACTGTGATATCACAACGGAGCACTAAGGCTTTGATACCGCTTGAAAATCCGTTTGCATTGGATCAAGCCAAGATCACTCGACTCGTAAACTTGAGGAATTTGTAAATGTGTCAATGTGAGTGAGAGTATGAAGACAATGTGAATGATATGAATTATCATTGAATCCATATCTGATTACAAGACTTTTAATAAGAAGAACGAAATGAAAAATCTCTCTCTCTCTCTAGATTCAATGAAAATCTCAATGTTGTGATGGAAAAACTACTTGCAAAAACAAACACATGCCTATATATAGGCAACTAGTATCGGCAGTATCGATATTAGTAATATCGGCAACTATTCATACCGATACTATTAGTATCGGCAATCTATAATTAGACAATACAAGATATTCAATGAAAAATACAAAATTCAATTCAAATACATGATCTAGACTAAAAACAAGGTCTTCAATAATCATCGAAAACTGTTGATAAATCCGCGCGCTAACAACTTCACCTTGTTCTCTTCTGCGCAGTCGCACATAGAGAACACATATTCAGCTTTCTCCAACTAGCAAAGCAGTCTTACTGCTCCCTTAGATCCTTTGAGGGTATCGGGATTACAGCTCAAGAACATCTTGAATGAGCATCCCTTGGTATTGTTGTGAGATCCTGAGATTAGCAACCACGTTTACGTGTTAGTTTTTGTGTTTCTTTCGTTATGTTGTTTGAGTTAAAGATCGTTTACCGTTGTGAATCCCGCTAGACTCACTACGATTACGCGCAGCCTCGTAATCAGCAATCGCTTGTTGACACGGCGTTTAACCATGGCTTTGATTGATGTCGATCCAATGTTTCTATTGTTTGCTAGCACAGAGGTTTTGTGTCCCACCATTGGTAGTGTCTAAATACAATAAAGAGTGTTGTGTTACTCAATGTAAATACTAAAGTGGAAGTTAGCGTGCATACAAACACAACATTTTAAAACTAAACACGATATTTGAATAATAGTTTTCAAGATGGTCACAAAATTCTTTTCAATTCTGAATAGTACAATTTCAAAATAGTTGCATGGGCACAACCCGCCCATCTAGTTCATGCTACTACAACGTAAGAGAAACATCTATCACTGGTTAACCGACGTGATAGTGGAAAATAATTCCAACTGTCTACCGGTCTGTCCTCCTCTTCCTCAAAGGGTTCCTCCTCATCATCATCAACAGGGCCCTCCTCGTCCTCGAAGGGTTCTTCTTCCTCCTCTTTAGGTGCCGGCTCAATGGCCACGTGTGCAGCTACAGCCTCAACCGTAGCCACCGATGCTACTGCTCGGGCCTCAGCTAACCCAAATCTGGCCTCAGTCATCTCCAACCGCGATGTGACATCGCGCAACTGTGCCTCCACCCTGTGCACAGTGTCGACCAAGTTATTGTGGAACTAGCCGGTGTCGAACAGCTCCCCCTCAAGCTATGCCACTCTCTGAGTGATGCGGTGCTCTTCCTCAAGTACGCCGGTAATGGCTTCAGCTGCACTCCTCATTTGGCGGATCTCCTAGTCCATCGTCGCGACAAAGGTCGCGAATGCCTACACGAGAGGATATGCCAGAGCTGGCAAGGTAGGCAAGCCTGAATTGTTGCCTGGTGTCTATGGTGGGGGAACCTGCTCCCATGTATCCACCATCGAACCATGTCGGGGTACCAACCCCAATCCTACATATTGCTATGAGAGCGAACATGCATAACCTCTCCAGGAAAGATATCCGCTAAAGGTACCATCCTCCTCATCTTGCGCTCATCCTCTTCTTCCTCAGGAATCTCTGATGCAGGTCTTTTTCCTAGGTTTCACTCTCGGTTGTCTGCCATTCCTGTTAAATTCGTTTTCGTAAGTACATATACAATGTAAGATCTAAGTGTAGTGTCTAAGTGTAGAGCTATGGATATAGTCCAAGTTTACTACATGCAAACCTAGTTCTTTATAACCAAGGCTCTGGTGCCAATCTGTCACACCCCCAAATTACCACTTACGGTGTCAAACCATTAGGTGTGACATGGGAGGATCAGATGCGCTGGTCTTATAGAATGACTCTATATGAAGTTTAAAACACATGGATATATCATAAATATCCCAAACTAGTAATAAATGTTACACAGAGGAAATGTAAATAGTTGTGTAGAAGCTAGTACAAAATATGAATTGTTTACATATTATAATCACAAAAACAGTTTCAAAAGTTAAATCATGCATGCAGCACCTGGTGCTTGGCTCCTTATGTGCAGTCCTATCCACGTGCAATTTATTACCTGAGAATACATGATAAAAACATGTCAACATAAACATGGTTAGTTCACATGTTTATGTCAACAGTATGAAATAAAAGTAGAGTTTTTAGTATGTAATGTTGTTTCTAAGTATTTGTCAGGCCCAAGGCCCTAACTGTCAGTTGCGTCACTACCGAAATAGACTGTTTGTCGTGCCTCCGCCATGTTTATCGTAAAAACAATGGCGATGGCTCAAGTTTACACGCACCCTAACCTCTAGTCAGCATTGGAGACGTGTGGGGTTTGTCAATCCCAATAGTATTATTAAAGCTCGCCTCGTTGTATACATATTAACGGTGTGACTGTGCGAGGACTTTATACGATACACAATACTTATGAGTTTGTTCCCAATAAACCAGCACACACACAAATGTTCGTACAAATAGTTTTATAACAACATGTAGTATGCCCCTACTTTAAAGCATGAAAACAGTTTAATAGAAAAGAGGCCCATAACTCACCTGAGTTATGCGTGTGCGAATGATAAACTTGCTTGACCGTTACTTGTTACCTATATCACGTAGGATTTATAATTTTGTATTAATGTTCGTGCTCGTGTTCGTGTTTGTTCGTGTTCATGTTCGTGCCCGTGTTCGTGCCCAACAACTCCAAGTTGTTGTGTTTGTTCCTGTTTGACCATGTTTGTCCAAGTTTGACCAGTTTTGACCGTGTTGACTCAAGGACCCGTTGGTGACTCGTTTAATTTATTATTTTTCGTTTAATGCTCGTCATTTATTACGTATTACACGTAAACGCATAAATGACGTTCAATGGACAACTTACTATTTATAGTGAGTTTCCATTTTTAGTAGGTTTTTATTTTTGGTAAGTTTCTATATTTGGAAATTTCTATATTTGGCAAGTTTCTATATTTGGTAAGTTTCTATTTTTAGCAAGTTTACGCAAAAATCATATTTTACCATTCTTCGCATGCTTGATTCTCTAAGTGATCGTGTTGTCACATAGCATGTTGTCACATAGGACGTTGTCACATGTCATCAAATAATCACACATTTCATTTTTTAAGTAATTAAAGTTACAAAATATAGCAAGTTTCTATATTGATCACGTTTTGACACTAATGATTCATGCAACAACTTTCATATCATCAAAACAAAGTATTTACAACCATTTTTCATTTATTAATACGGTCATACACCTTTGTTTACAAAAATCCCCAATTCAAAGTTACTATTAATAGAAAGTATATCACAAAACCCAATTTATTCACAATCAAACTATTTAAATGTGTCCATATGACTATTAAAATCATCAAATCAAACAAACATCTCCAAAATGTTGCATGCATGACCAAATCACTTAACCAAACTTTCCATTTTTAGCATCTTATGAACAAAACCCATCTTCCATTAAATCTAAAATTCCTAGCATGTTATTATTCACATTATTAACCACAAATCATCATTCAAATATATTCATCATGCTTATAACATCATTTGCATTATTAAAGTTACTACTTATAGTAACATGCACAAATCATCACCAAATGACACCAAATAACAATAATACCAATAATAGTTGATCTAATATCTGAATCAGTAAATCAAAGCTCCAATAACATGTTCATAAGGTTATAATTTCGTGCATGTTTCACTTTAGGTGTTGCATGTGTGTGTGTGGGGTTGTATGTGTTTTTAGATGAAAGATTTAACCATTAAAACTACCTCTAGGGCCTTTAGAAGTCTTGGTTCAGCTAGGAATCGGCTATAACAGTAGTTTGAGGTCCTGGAGAGAGTTGGTTGTATCTCCTTCCTCAATGGTGGCTTGGGGTGAATTTCTTTAGTGCCTCAAGTCTTCAAACCTTCAACGGAGGCTCACAAATGGCTTGGGGAAAGCTTCTAGATGTCGAGTAAAGCTTGACATAATTATTTGGCCAAAGTTTGTGTTTTGCGGTCGAGGAAAATGATAAAGAGTGAAATGAATGAGAATAGATTGGTTTTTATAACATTTTAGTGTTCTGGGAGCCTTCACGTACCGCCAAGGAACCTCCCCGGACTTCTTGGCGTACCGCCAAGGACAAAATAGCCAAGTTCTCCTCCGAGACACGCCGCGTACCACAGAGTGGAAAATGATCGGTCGTGGCATACGGCGAAGAGCTTTGGCTGAATTCAAAATGCCCGCCCATCCCTCGCGTACCGCGAAGGATTTTGCCGAGCCCCATCGCGCACCGCGATGGATCCTGGGCTGGCCCAATGGCCTCTTTTTATTTATTTGATTCGTTTTTTGTCCGTTTTTCATTATCATTTAGCGTTTTTTGGCACACATCTTAGTTTTCGTTACTATGTGTTCACATATCATTCAATTTTGTTCGTTTGTTTTCTTTGTTTGATAACTCGCCAATGTTCGTGAGTTCGAGACACGTGTGTGCGTTTCCTGTAATTCATCGAATTACAGTGTGATGTTTTTGTGTTTGTACTAACGTGACACGTGTCACACTAAATTTAACCAATTCTAGTGACACGTATGATTAAACTATTTAATATAATACTAAATTAATCGAATTACTGACCTGGAATTTACGACTGTCACAATACTGATAATATCGATGAAAAGGTCGTCAATACTAATAATATCGAAGATGAAGCTGCCGATATTAATAATATCGATACTCAACAAACTTTGTAATTGTTTCTATCGATACTAGTATTGATACTAGTCTTTGTCGGTCCAAACTCAAGATTTTGACAAGTTTTTGAGTTTTGATATGGTCCACTAAGTGTTTGCAACATTAATCTTCATGTAGCTAACTTGTTTATGTGAAATTGAATGAAATATGCTTTGTTGATCGTTGAAACCCACTTTCTTTACTCAACTGATATCATAACCGAGCATTATGAAATCATAGTTCATGTGTTCAAACACTCATGGAATCATTGTACAATTGTTTGTATAGTTTAGGAATTCTATCGTGAGGTATTAAGTATATACTTATTTATAGTTAGAGATACTGTGTAATAACACTATTGTAATATATCGAAACTGTGGTGGGCTGGCAGATGATAAGGCAGGTAGCCGGACTCTACGTATGCCCTATACATAAACTGCGTTCGGTATATTGGGATAGTGTTAGTGCGTAGTGTATAGACAAATAGTAAAATGAATAAACCATTTAAACAAAATCGTAATGCGTAAGCGAGACTGGGTGTCATTATGGGCGACGATCCATAAAGATATCTGTGTTGAACTTATCATTACAAGTAAATTTTAACAAATACCTGAAATAACCAAAAACGTATATAGTTACGGGTATCCACATATATATATTCGTTAACGGTTCGAAACAGACGAATATTACAAAAATAGGTCAAATTTTATATTATATATTTTTACAAGTTTGAAACTTGTCAAATACAACTCAAAAATGATGAAACAAAACCATTTTTAGTGAAAACGTAACATTTACGTATTTTACGTAACGTAACGCGTAAACGCGACACCGAACGAACCGGAATGCGCGGGAAACCACTCAGGGTATTTAAGCCATGAAAACCTTCATTCAATGCTCCCACCAACCAGCTTTATCCTCCTCTCTCTCTAAAATCGGACTACTCTCTTTACTTTCTCTCTGTAGAAACCCACAAGAGATCTTGCTCATTTCTCAATGAAATCGCAAGATCTTGGTGTCTACGGAAAGGTCTCGAGGTCTACATTTCAGTAGTACAAAGGATCAGGGTTGAAAGCATCTGATCGATTCAGGTTGGTGATAGAATATTCGGGTTTCTAGGGTTTTCTTAAACCCGGAAGTCTTGAGCTAAGAACTGGTTTAAGATCGATCAAACCATGTTAAAAGGAACTACTTTTGGACTCTAAACACTTGGAAATAACTTCCCTTGAGTCTGGAAGGCTGGAGAAGTCATGGGTTAGGCTGAGAATTAGTATCGAAGGATGAAAATCTGGGTAGAATAGTATCGATGGATGAATACATGAGGTTGTTCATCCATCGAACCTAGCAATCTCGATAGACAATAGTATCGACCAAACCCTCTTCGACACTACTAAGTTCGAAGGTCCAAGGAGTTGCTGAGTAGGCCATCGATACTAAGAAGTTCGATGAGATAAGTTCGAAAGAAGTCAAGATGGCAGATACTATAGTATCGATGAGCTGCAATTTCAGTCTTTGAACTTTGGTGTCGTTACTATTAGTATCGACACCCACGCCCAGCCTACTAACTGTCGATACTAATAAGTCAACACCCTCCAAGTGCCATGAACATAAAACAAGTTGAAAAAGACCATAGACGAGCTATTAAGGGATCAATGAAGCACAAGGGGTCGGGTATGGTGAGCTTAACCTTGGCTGATCCTAAGTGCTAGAATTTTCCATTTTTATCATCCAAGCTTAGTCCAACTAACTTTTAATTTAAGTTAACATCATTATATATAATATCATAAACTTGAATTGGACACCATGAGCATTACATTATCCATACAATAGTTAAAACCTAAAATACATTATGCATGGATACCATGTATAGTATAATAGGTGTGTGTTTTCATGTTTCGCTATGTAAACTTAGACTAAAGTTTTAAACATGAAATCAAACAAAGAAATAAACTTTATAATGTTAACATAAAGAGAACTCATGCGAGCCGATATCCCTTCATTTGAGCTTTCTAACCCTGAAAGCTACAGGTCCTATTCAGGTGAGCCATTGAAGTCCCAGTCGAAGAATACTAAACACGACAACGCAGACGAAGGAAATGACAAGAGGAATGTTCAATAATTTGGGCTGTCAAATTGGTTAAATGAGAGACTTTTGACCACTTCGGTCTGGCTTTGAATAATCATTTCCTACAATTTCAAGAACCGTTCATCGGCTGAACACCTTCGCGCGAATGAGACCTGACCACTAATTTTGGAATTTGAAAGCGTAGTAACGCATCAACTCCGTACAATCACAACCACTTCCGTACCACAATACACTATGATCTACGGTGTAGGCATAGCTCGAAGAGAGTGAAGGGAAAACAAATTCCAAATGGTCTTAAAGTAATGAGAAAAGATAGTAATTACCTCACTTCAAAACACAAGGACTTTAGTCCTTTTGAGGAGGTAGTGTTAACATTACATAGCGTCAAGGAAAAAGGCATAGGCCTTTATATGCCTACATTGTGATGTTATGGTGGAGGCGGAAACTGCGCACCATCGGCAGCTTGAAGACAAGGCATCCTCTGCCATTTTCTTGCGAATCATCATTTTTAGAATGACAGTGTAGTGAAAGTCAACCTACATCTCCCAGACCAACACGACTGCAAGGGAGCTTAAACTCAACAGGGAGGGCTTACATGTTGTGAAAACAACTTAGAACATCCTTCCAAGCAAGGGAGGCGAAGTCCCCACTGATGGAGACATTTCCCGAAAACCTGAAATTTCAAGGGAAATACACCTAGTGTATGTAGCATCAGTAACTGCAAGGGACAATGAGGAAGTCGATCCTAAGGATGAATGTGAAGAGATGGTCATTAACTGTCTCAGTCCAACATATTAAGATCGCGGACGGCGAAAGGAAAAACAAAGATGTCAAGAAATGATAATCTTCACCTCCCAAATGAGTATCACTTTCAACAACCCAACATCAAGAAGCATCCTCTACATGCGGCATCCAACTCAACTAATGGTGAAGGAACATCGCAAGCGAATGAAATGAGAGATTTCTCCATGAGCTCGATGGGATTGGAAGAGACACAATCCAAGACAGTTCCGAGAGAGCTATGCTGCCAGATTGTGCAATGCCACAACTGACCTATATGCATCTGATCGTCGAGAGAGCTATGCTGCCGAGAGAAGTCAACCTCCAAGGTGCAGAATCTCCCAAAACATAGCCGAGGATAATCCGTAAATGGTCGTCCTCAAGCAAATTACCCAGCTGAGTTCTGGGATAGTGATGCCTATAAGGTGCGGGGACATCCATACAACTCCAAGGGCAAACCGTGAACCTGGAGATTTGAAGGAAAGAAACCATACGTATCCACCTCAGGAACAATGCAAGAAAACTGTACAATTCAAAAGATATGGTTCAACACATTGCATTGTCAACAGTGAGTAAATTGAGGAAGTAGACGTTCTTGGAAACGCAAAGTGGAAACACGGCTTCAATGAAAAGTCTAAACATATTAGACTAACTCACTAAGCAAACTCCAAAATCTATACGAATCAAAATTCGTAATGTTTATCCCAATTGAGAAGCATCAGGAATTACCGATCTAACTTATACATATGCTTCAATCAAACCACAACCATCAACTCAGTCAACAAAGGACACAGAGACACAGATGGTATCGTAACATCATTTGTGTATAAATCATCTGTGTAAAACCAAGTTAACCATATTACTCCATCGTGAACTGTAAGACTTCAAGTGGACATTCGGTACATCTTTGCTGAACCACAAACCGACACTACGGTCAGCAACTCATAGGACACGAGCATAGTGCACACAAATGGATGTCAGACTGTGACAACATTTTTCCCATGCACGCCTCAGTACAACCGGGACAACATGGAGACTCAAAATCCTACCCAGTTGTCTCCCAGTACATTCAAAAGGAAAATGAGGGCTCGATAACACATATTCAAATTTAGGGACTAAATTCCTTCAACAGGGGGAAACTGTGACAATCGGCATCCGAGCAACCATGAGTCGGAAATCCAAGGGTGTGCACTATCACAGTGTAAGACATAGGATTACGGGAGAGAAGACAACAATAATAAACGACAATAAAAATACACATGTTTTCCTAAAACAGTTAGGAAAATTCACTTAATCACATGAACACGAATCAGAAGAAAAGAGAACAACCTGTGAGGGAAAACAATGAACAAAACCACAATGGATAACATTTGGAGTATCGATCCAACGAGATGTCTACATGGGTGATGATCCATGTGGATATGTTGTTAGATTTAGATACCCTAAATGAAATCTTTACAGTATCGAACAATGTTAGCAGTTAGATTCAACGCGGTGTTTGTATGGGTGGCGATTCATACAGATGTCAGCATGAGTCTTTAGCGTTGATGTAAAATAATAACAATTTTAAATAAAACCCCACCAAAACAATTTAATAAACAATCAAAATTTTAAAACACACAACCGTTCGTACGAATGGACTTTCATTCGTACGAACTGGTCTAATTCGTGAAGTTTTTATAGCCACAGTTCGTTCGCACGAATGGGAGCCCTTCGTACGAATGGCTGATTCGTGTGACTGTACAACTATTAAAACAACACTTACTTTTTTCAAACCCATTTTTCACCCAACTCTCCCAAACGAACCCCTCTTTCACCCCTCTCTATTTTCGGACATTTCCACACGAAATCGGACCATTCCACCATCCTAATCGTGTGTATTTCAACCCCAACACCTCCATTTCAATATTTCAACCCTTTTCATATCCTTTCGGTCAAATACGAGCTCCATAGTAAGTATTAGCACCGATCCTTAGCACCAAAACACTCCAAAACGTTTTTCCATCTATTTCGACCATAAAAACACCAAAACAACCAGCGATTTCAAAAATGGCGTTCTTGGTGAACTTGCAGGCGAATGAGCAGTATTATGGGCTCATTCGTGCGAACGAGAAGCTTCGTTCGTGAAAGAGAGTCACGCGAACGAGCCGCCGAATGAACGAACTATCATACGAATGAAGACCCATTTGTACGAACGGATAATACGAAGGAGAGCACGCATTCGCATCACTTCGTTCATGTGAATGAGGGCCATTCGCACGAACCACTAGTTTGCACCAAGAACAGCCCAAAACGGCTAAGTGTAGAAAGTTCTATCTTACGCAATTTGAGCCGATAGAACCGAGCCTTAGACCTGATCTTGAATCTAATCAAACTAAAACCAATGAAAACATATTTTCCAAAATCACATAAAGAAACAGAGCACATAATCATCTAACTCCTAGCTAACTAATATTTAACACAGGATTCAAACCGAAAGAACATACCACAGGTGAGTTCACAGACCCCCTACTTTTCAATTTTCTTCCTTCCAAATCATTTGGGGCTGAGAACATGAAACCTCTTATTTGAGTGATCAACGAATAAGAGTTATTTTCAAATAATTTCAACAATAGGATCAACTCTCAACCTCATATACGAATTTTATAAGTATAAGAGTTTTTTAAATTACTTTTACTGAGCGTCCATCGCTCCACTCAACTTTTCAGTAAACAACAGCAACAAACCAGTTTCAAGGGTTCAAAACACAAATCACCGAGGAGATGTCCGTTGACCACAACAGTTCGAGGCTTTGTGCCTAACCAAGAGGTGAGCGGACACAAATCATGGAGTTGTGGTGCATAATCGAATACCATCATTTTCATGGAAACCCCCCATCAAGCAAATAATATTTTGTATGGTATCTGTCTAAGGTAATTCACTAGGACATGCGTCCACACAACATCAGAGTTTTTTACCATTAGTTGACGCGGGTCAACCGACGGTAACGTAGATGGTACCATAGGTTTAACAAACCTACAGCGCTGAGGCTGGTACGTTACACGCATACACACGTGCAACAACAACAACTCAGGTTAGTTCCAGGGGAACTAATCATACAATCATATCAGTTAGGGTTGGTAAATGATCACAAGGGTGATATTACGGACAAACTACACAACAAAAACAAGAGTTTTCAAATCAAATAAATGTTCAAGATCTGGTCTTGAACGAGTTTCAAACGAGTACACAGTAAACAATGTTTTACTAGAAGAAAGGAGCATCACTTGTGTGATTTTCTAAACAAACAAAACATGTCTCCTATATCAGGACATAGAGCATCGCTTCTTTCTCACAAATTCATTTTACAACCATCTGTAGTGTCGAGTAGAGTGGAGATACACAAGTGACAAGGTTCGATTTCCATTAAGGACACCCTCGTGGATTATCGAAGGGGTGGTGGGCTGGCGGTAAGCTTGACCCTACGTATGCCCTATACATAAACTACCTTTAGTGATTTGGGATGGTGTCTGTAATGATGGTCAGACTGACGCACTTGTGTAGTTCATTTGAGTTTTCAACACCATTCACACATCATATTCCAAATCGATGTGAATGGAAAGACTTTCACTAAACTTTTACAAAACCTAACATTTTCAAAACTAATGCGACTCACCAACCTAGTGTTGATAGATTTTTCGTGTTCTTAGGTGAAGAACAGGTGAAAGTAGGATCACTTTAGAGAGAGAAAGATAGGATCCCTTAGAGGAACCTACAACTCCAACATGGAAATCTCTTTGGTTAGCCCGGATTCAAGATTCGAGACATGTACTTGTGAAAACAACCATTGTAGGACATCTAGTCCTCTTTTAAGGTGTCCAAGTCAAGCTGTAATAGAATTAAATTATGAAACAGTTGTAATTTAATTTTATTCATTTAATGTATTTAGTATCTCTCATATCATCATGTGCAATGTAACAATCTGATCACTCCGATTACAATCACGCCTCGGGACTATTCCGCCCGACGGGTCTTCGATTCGGCCCACCGGCCCGAGGTGTGACACTTGTCATGGCAAACGACCTAATCCATTGCATTCTTTCGTACAAGTTGTTTTCAAATATAATGATAAACTCTGTAACATGGATGCATTTTTGTAAACAAACTTATTCACATTATGTTTGCCTATATTCATGATTTCAATGGCTGACATCACTATTCTTAGATTTCAGGCTTGAATTTCACGCAATCGTTATCCTTAGGACTTCTAGGGTTGGAATCACTATTCTTAGATTCAAAACTAGAAGTTCATGAAATCGTTAATCTCAGGACTCAAGGGTTAGAAACTATTAACTTAGCCTCTAAACTTGAGTTCATGCAATCGTTTATTGTTAGTACTTAGTGATCACAACTAGGGAAAGCGGGTTCTACACCAAGGTCAGGGTTGGCTTTAATTAACTTTATAGCCAATGATGGATTGGCGTAGGCTTGGCAATATGAATTACTATCAATTAACTTTAACAGTTTAGATCATATTGGACATATCCTTAGTAACACAGAGTTGGTATTAATAAACTTTATTACCATGGGCCATGTTGGTTTATTAGTCAGTCTTTGCCTAACTCTGAACGTAGTTTGGGACTTGGATTTAAGATGACACTAGGATATACTTGATGATAGTTTGGGTTACAACAGCATGTTACTATTTTTCATTATGTACTTTTACATTCTGTATACATTATTTGTTGTACATGGTTAACTGGTTTTCAATTTTGGTCTCATACAGGTTGTACTTACTTATGCACAGTTGATTATCTTTTGAACTTATATTTTGTTATTCATAAACTTAAATACTTTGAAATCATTAAACCTATGTATCTCACCAACTACTATTTGTAGTTGACAGATTCTTTTCACATGTTTCAGGTGGTCAAAGGTAGCCACAGGGCATGGACAACTAAGACGACCTAGTTAGATAGAACAAGATCAAGAAACAAGCTAGGATGGATTAGAAACTCATTAAAATCCTTTTTGTTTAATTATCTTGTCTGTTATTATTTTGTATTGTATTCTTTTGGTAGTTAGTGATGATCTGTAAACACTACTTTAATCATATGAAATCTAGTAATTCATTGTGGTTGTTCTTTATTAATCTTGTGCATGATTCAACCGATCAGTCGATCAGTCGTCACCGCGCCGTGCATTTAGTACGCGGCGTAGGGTGTGATAGGATTTGATACCACTTGTAGTTCCAGGTTACGATCTAAATGAATCGGTTTCACACACTAGATTGTATACAAAACAAATAGAATTCAAATCTTGAACTTGTATTAATTGTTGGGAATTAAGCTTGTACAAATTGAGAGAAAAATATAACTTCTAAACTCTAATGTTTCTAATGCTTATCAGCTAAGTTCCACAAGTCAACATATATATAGGAGAAATCTGATAACATCATACTAAAAGTATCGATGGTATCGATACTAATCCTTACCATTGATACTGATAGTATCGATGATACACTCCTACAAAACTAGTATCGATATTAATAATATCAACAATATGAAGGTTGTCGATACTATTAGTATCAAAACTATAGTTGTCAAATTTACAACTCAAATACAACTAAAACAAAACAGAAAAACAAAACAAACTATAATACAAGAAAATACAAATAAACAAAAAACAATATCATAAATATTCACTTTAAAGCAGCAACATCTTCAATATTCAGTTTAACATCTGAGGCTGATGCTATCAAGGTAGTAACACAATATGAATTCAAACCGGTTAAATCTTTAAAAAGAATTCCTTTATTAAAGTTTTAACTTGGGAATTATGAATAACCTCCACATAGTGTTCTTAGATGGTTATACTTCAGATGTTGTGTGTCAAGAAGAAAATAAAGTGGAATTGTGCCGAATTTTTGATCCTATCCACTTAATTAATCTTTCTGAAGAACACCAAAAGAAACTAAAAATGAAGAACATACAGTTTCATAAAGATCAAAAAGAAGAGGCAATGCAATTTAAAAGGGTAATTGATATATGTCTCAAGCACAAGATTTTTGCTGGCAGTCATCTACCTTTGCAATGGGCTGAATGAAGACCAAACTGAGCTGTTGCTAAGGGGGAGTATGTTAGTACCCTGATGACATCAATTGTCTCTACAGACTGCCTTTCAATTAACTCTGCAACAAAAGAATCTTGAACAAACTTTATTATATTCTATTGAATATCTTCCTCCAACACAAGATCTTCCCAATCTAGATCTGCAAACAAATCTCGTATCTCTATTGCCAAAAACCATTAACCTTCTTCTAACTCATCATCATGCACTTCATTATAATCATCAAAACTCGGTGCAATCTGATAGTCTTTGTCAATTAAGCTTTTGTCAACATGCAGAGCAAAATCACTGTCATCTTGATCTTCAAAGTCAAATTGTAATTCAGCATCATCATGATCAACAAGTGCTTCAATCATCAAATCATCATCTTGAACTTGAACTTGTTATTTACTTCAACTATCAAACCATCAAGATCTTTCTCTTGAACTTTCTCTTTTCCTTTATTAGTAACTGTCTTTCCTAATGGTCACGGGATCATCACCACTAGGACCATAACTGGATCTTGATCATCATCATTAGGTCCTTGAAATGGTCTAGTTGCTTCAACTATACTAAATCACCAATAATATTCTCAATTGGGTGATCTTTATGTATTCTATGAGTTGCAATTTCCTCCACAACAATTTCATTTTCAAGATTTGATCATATCTACTTAATTAATCTTTCTGAAGAAGAGTAGAAGATACTACAACTAAAGAACAAACAGCTTCATAAAGATCACAGAGAAGAGGCAATGCAATTTAAAAAGGTAATTGATGTATGTGTCAAGCACAAGATTTATGATCGTGTATTTTGTTTTGTTTTCTGTTTCTGTTCTGGTTGTAGTTGAGTTGTAAATTTTGACAAGTATAGCATCGATACTAATAGCATCGATAGCTTTCATATTATCGATACTATTAGTATCGATGAAAGTTTAATAGGAGTGTATCATTGATACTATCAGTATCGATGGGAAGGATTAGTATCGATGTATCAGATTTCTCCTATATATATATTGACTTGTCGAACTTATCAGATAGATTATAGGAAACATTAGAGTTCAGAATTCATATTTTTCTCTCAACTTGTACAAGTTCAATTCGCAACATTAATACAAATTCCATATTTGAATTCTATTTGTTTTGTATTCATCTTTACTAACATACATTAGATATGGATTTCGCACAATCTAGTGTGTGAAACTGATTCATTTAGATCGCAACTTAGACTTTCAAGTGGTATCAGAGCCTTAGTGCCCGGTTCTAAGATCACGCTGTGTGTTTTTGAACAGATTCGAATTGTTGAAGATTCAAAATTTTGAAAGTTTGTTGAAGATGAAAGTTTGCAGCCATGTTTTTAGGCAAATCGATTATTTTTAGATGTGATTTTGATCAAATTTACCTGCTAGGGTTGTGTACTTTTGAATTACGAAGAGATTGCTATAAAATTTGACTTCTAACTCTCAAAAATGAAGATTTTAGAAGGATTTTTGTGATTTTTCGAGCTGTTGGGAGTTTTCCAGAGTTTCCCGCTATTTCTTGCATCAATACTATTAGTACCGATGGAATCTTTGTCGATACTATTCGTATCGGTGGAATCTTTCTCGATACTATTAGTATCGGTGGAATCTTTGTCGATACTATTAGTATCGGAGGATCTTCATTGATACTATTAGTACCAACGTTGACTTTTTCAGATTATTAGTATCAGTGTTGACTTTTTCAGATTATTAGTATCAGTGTTGACTTTTTCAGATTGTTAGTATCAACATTGACTTTTATAGATATTTTTAGTATCTACAAAACAAGACTTATAAATTTTTTCGAAGTGTTTAAAAATTTTTCTCGGGAATTCAAAATGGCGCATTATTTAAGATTATCTACTTTGTTTAGTAAAATGGAGATTGAAAATATGTCAAAGCATCCGGTTTTTTTCTCGCTTAGCGATTTTTCATCTTGGAGTACACAATTTGAAGCGTTTCTCGAGCTTGTTGACCCAAATATCAAAATTCCTATATTTGATGGATATTTTCAGCCTAAGCTCAATGGAGTTTATAAGAATCCATCAATATTGAATAAAGAAGAGAATGAAAGTTATGATCTTGAAAATAAGGTTTTTACCTTCCTTTCTATGGCAATCTCTAAAAACATTCTTCAGGACTTCAAGCAGATCAAGAATTCTAAAGATCTTTGGATTGCTATTGCCAATTTGTGTGATGATTCTAAAATGAAAACTAATACTAATGATTTGAAAGATCAGATTGATGAGCTAAAAGCTGAAATTATAACACTAAATAAAAGATGTGATGAACTTGATTTGTTAAAAAGGAGAATATGAGTTTAAAGAAGGAAATTGAAGATTTAAATAATAAATATGAACTCTAGAAAAAGCAATGGATGAAGATCTTGTTTATATTTCTAAGGAAATATTCAAGTCCATATCCAAACCTGTTGAGTGCCAGAAAGAGAAGAAGAAAACGAAAACAATGAGAAGGTCAAGAAAGTCAAGGAACAAAAAGAAAACGATAGAGAATGTCAACTTAATTAACTTATTGACTAAGGCTTTTAATGAATATTTTCAAAATGAAAAGATGAAGCATAAAAAATTTTATCAACCACATGCTTTTAATTCAAGATATTCTGTTCCAATTGTGAAACAAAATAACTACAGAATTTATGGTGGTTATAGACAAAGAAATACAATGTGCTTTCAATCGTATACTCAGTCTTTTCAACCAGCTTGGAATAATCAGAGATGTGATTCTAGTATGGATGGAAAGAAAATGTATCATATTAATCATATGATTAAAAAGAAGTTGAATGGCAGTTTCATGAAAATGAAACAATTATATTGAAGCCCTAACCAAAATGGGTTTGGATAGTTGTTAATTCTGATACCCGTGTTATTACTAAGGGGGAGAATACTATTGGTACATAAAGTTAGTAAAAAATTTGGGTGATTAATTATTGTTATTTGATTACAATAATTCAGAATACAGTTCATATACTTGTGAAGGAGGAGAAATAATTTAAGAGACTTGTAGATCTTGATCCTGCATAAGATGCTTGCTTGAAGCTACTACCTGTCTCAAACGAGCTGATCAGAGAGTAATCACCGAGCTATTATTAAGGGAGGAGTATGTTAGTGCACAGATTTCTATCGATGATTACTGAAGACATTGTTTTTAGTCCAGATCATGTTTTTGAACTGTACTTTGTTGTTTAGTTTCAAATTCTAGGTTTTGTTGTTTAAAATTTTGGTCGATACTAGTAGTATCGATATCATTGGTGTCGATACCAATAGTATCGAAATCGACTTAGTTTTTTTCATATGTTTTGTATCGATACTATTAGTATCCATACTATTGGACTTTGTAAACCTATAAATAGGTAAGGTCTAGACTTGAGAGAATAGTACTTCATTCACAACATTTAGATCTTCTTTGAATCTAGAGAGAGACTTTTTATTTCATTCTTCTTAATAAAAATCTTGTAATCAGATCTTAATTGAAAGATAATTCTGATTACTTACATTGTCATCTTCAATCTTTAACACACACATCGACACGTTTATGGATTACGCACGTTTACGAGTCGAGTGATCTCAGTTTGATCCAATTCAAACGGACTTTCATTTATCTTCTATGTTTGCGGTTTAGAACTAAAATGAGTATTATCAATCTGCAGACATGTGTAATGCTCATAATAAATAATCACTTGGTCAAGTGGGAGAATGTAAGAATAAAATATATATTTACTATATGACCCTTATGATTATTTATCCAATTGATCAATTAAATAATACCTATATAGATAGGTAACGATTTGATGGACATAATTACCCTTAATATCCTAATTAGGGTTTTCTCTTGGGTGTATACAAGGAGATAAAAGCTCTCATTAGAAACTAATGAAACATAACATACGAATTCCTTACTATTAAATTCGTAACCCTCTCTCTCGCCTTTCCACTCAATCCATCCTAATCACACATCCTAAACAGGAACCCGGTCAGATCAAGTTAAAGAACTATGTCAGGAATCAACACTGCGCTTACTGGATTCATATGTTTCTTCTGATCCATATCATTATTATTATTTTTCGTATATATATTCATGTTTCACAATAGGAATCGATCAACAATCGATTCTAAAAGACAATGATAATGCACAAATGATACTCAACCGACCTTATAGGAATTGATGAAAAAAACTAATTGTCCATGTATATGTGCCAAGAAATGCATCACAACTTCTAGTAGATTTGATTGAACATAGTTATTAGCTTGTTTTACATTATGCAAATGACTACGATATATAGTTTTTTTATTTATTTGTTTAAAACTTTTTAATATGATGTTATGCATTTTATTTGCGTTACATTATAATTTAATAATGAATATTAACCTTTTTTTATATTTAATAGTTATATTTTTAAATAAATAAGCTCATTTACTATGTATCACTCATTTATTAAAACATACCAGGTGAGCGTTTTGATACAGTCTTCGCTATTCAACACTCACTCACCATAAAATATAGAATGATGATAATGAATCGTCATCATATACAAATATCCAACCCTTAAATGTAATTCTACAAATATCCATCAAAAACTCAGAATTACTACTATTCTCACATAAAAGATCATCTTCAAGTATATATGACTTAGAATAACTAACATGTCTCCTTAAAAATTTATACTATACATGCTTCAAAATAATAAATAAAGTGTGGAACTGGAGTGTTGCTTTGATTACGCTCTATTGGTCTCAATGTTTTAGCATGTTAGGATCCACATTAAAATGAAAGACTTTTGTTGCAGTCAAACCTTTAATGACAACTCAAATATAAAAAAGAACACCATGAAATAGGGAATAGTCTCTCTCCTTATGTGAAGATATGGGAGAACCTCTAGGCTCTAACCCTTGTATTTCAGACATGCATGACACGTGCACGTCTTAAAACATTTTCAAAGTTTGATTATAGATTTTTGAAAATAAAGTAACACATATAATACACGTTAATAAAATAAAACACCCAAAATATATGTTAAGTTTGAACAATATTATCAACTCAAAATAGACCAACATCTTTTAAAAAAAAAATGAGTTATAACTGAAAGATTTCCACTAAGGTCGTAGCCTATGCCCCCTATGTTGTATCCTACTCTCTAAGGTCGTACCCTACGGTCTCCTGGTCATAAAGCAGAAAGTTATCTACTCAGGACGTAAGGTAGGCCATAGCTTAATCCCTATGGATGTAACATAGGCCGTAGCTTATTCGCTAAGGTCGAAAGATATATAGAAGAAATCCCATTTAACTCTTAAAATTACAAACTACCGCAATCCAACCTACTAACAAGCGTTTAAAATGATTATATTCACATAACAATACCAAATTTACAACAATACGACCAAATGTAAACAATTGACCACATTACAAAATTTTTCCTAACAAACATCATTTCATAAGAAAACATCATGATTTCACAATCAAAAATTTATTCAGAGATCTTTGCTTACGCTTTAATAAGTCATAACTTGATTAAAACTTAACCAAATAGAAAGATTCTTGATTCTAAAAATAATTTTAGAGTTTTCTCTTTCCAATTCATATGGTCTAACGTTTTTATTGATAAGTTTATGCCCTTAAATAGAAAACATATATTGAGAACACTAAAAAGTGTTCTTATGAGAACTTATGTATTACCTTTGAAAGCTTATATCTCATTTAAATTTTTTAACCGAATTGAGTGATCTTGATTAGAATGTTAGTTTTATATCTTATATTTCATACCCACTCAAATCCATAAAGGATTAGACCTTCAACCAATAGCCACAATTTACGTATGCAACAGATATAGTTGTTGTATGATCTGAACTTGTGCAATTTATTCAAGTGGCTTATGAAACCCAATAAAATGTGAAAAAAATATTTATAATATTTTTAACACATTTATATTTAGCATATAGAATTTCCTGAGCAACAAATGTTATTTGTTATAGCAAAAGTTTAACACAAAATGATACAAAATATTAGACAATTTCAAGAAATGATTAAAGAACTTATTTTTAACTAAAATTGGTTAATAATATAAAATGGAGGCCAAGAACATACAACACACCATATATGTATCAGTAATGTTGTGTACAAATTCATATGGTTAGATAATCACAATAAGCAAGCATCAAGGTCGGAGACTAAAGTCTTGACCCTATTGTTACAATAGACAAACTAGTAACAAATTAAGTATTATTTTGTAACATATTTTGGTTGAGATTTTAAAAGTCATGTTCAAGTAAAGGAAATCACACAGACTTATCACTAAGAGGTATGTTTCTATCCATTTAAATGTTTTACATTTCAAATCATACACATATGAAGATTCCATTACGTCAATTGCATTTATCAATTGCAGTTAAGGGATTATGATTCTGGATCAAACACATCTGAAGATTCCATTGTATGTTCATTTGCTAAAATCTCTGTAATTTTTCTGAGCTTAAATTTTAATCAAATATTAGGTTTTCAAGACTCAATTACGTCATTGGCAAATCTATTTTTCATATTTATTTGAACTTGAGTTTTTGAGATTTTTTTACTAATTGAATTTGTTAAATTGCATTCCAGCTGAATTGGATTTGTGATCAGGCTGCTGAAGGTGCAAAATTGCAGGTGCTTCAAGTATCATTGGTGTTGATCTCAATGCCAACAGATTTAGCTTGGTAAGTTGCAACAAATCTAAGTATTTTTACAGCTTTATGTAGATGTTATGGTATGAAACAGATGCTTTGGGACATAGATCAGTTCATCATGTCATTCTCTTCAGGTTAATACTGCTACAGAGTCGGGGGTAGTCGAATGAATGGTATTGATTGGTTGTACGATCCATTGTAGCCACCGTGGTAGTATCTGATGGTTTCTTAACCAAGAGTCAAACAATTAACATAGGTTTGAACTTGGTAAAATCATAAGAATTTATGAAATAGAAGTTCTTAGATCATAAAACAGTTTACTTGTTATTTTTGGAGTTTATGAAATAGTAGAAGTCTTCATTATAGCTTATTAAATCCCAGAAACTAAATCTAAATCAAAAATAATAATTCTTGTTTTTTGGGATGTGCAGGTTGTTAGCTCGAGAAAATGGCCCCTGATATCTCTCTACAAGGCTTATATTCATTCACAATTTGCATGAGTTAAGATGATATATGGTTTGTTTAAACTTGTCTCACCAAGAAAAATAAGGATGATCAGGTTTGATTTAATTGCATTCCCAAAACCTAAAACATCTCAAAACTTCTGAACTTTCAGTTCTAGAATTGATTTAAATATGAACCTATTTAGTGAATTTTTAGGGAACTCTATAGAAGTACTGCTAAGCACAAGCCAAAGCATATAATCATTTTCAGGCATG
This sequence comes from Mikania micrantha, assembly GCA_009363875.1. Taxonomy (NCBI): domain Eukaryota; kingdom Viridiplantae; phylum Streptophyta; class Magnoliopsida; order Asterales; family Asteraceae; genus Mikania; species Mikania micrantha. The sequence goes on along the minus strand of CM018698.1, from coordinate 1,332,415 downwards.
ACACTTTAAGGCAACATGTCTATTGCAACATGATCCTTTTATAGATGGCAACTTAATATTGAATGTTTGACTTACACAACTGGCTATGTTGCTCATCTGCTTCTTGCTGCTTCTTTTTCCAGAGCAACGCATGTACTTCAAGTTTGCAACAATACAAGATATTTATCTAGAAATCATTATTCTTTTGATTAGTAACACATAACTTAATTTGCTAATGCATAGAACCTCCTATCTTCTCTCAACTTCTCAGCTTGGATTAACCCTATAAGGTAGCTTATATATTATGTTCTTTTTACCTACACACAAATTTGTAGCAGCAATTGAAAATTGACAATGTATGCAGTTTATGCAAAAATTTTTTTTTTTATATATGTATGTAGTTTATGCAGTTATGTGTTCATTTATGTTCTGTATGTATGTATGTATGCAATGTTGTATGTATGCATATGTATGTAGTTTGTGCATATTTTTTTTGTTATTGAAAACCTTCATATGTTAGTTTAAATAGTAAATATTTCATTTTAGTTTATACGTTTTTGTTCTTTATATTCTATCTTTGTTTTGATGCATTCACTTGCATCATAGTTTTTACTTGGTTTGACTTGCACACACTTTTTTGATGCTAAGGTATATATCATTTCTACACAAATTTTTTTATTGGTTGTCCTTAATGAATTTATGATAGGGTAACTAGAGTTACTAGGTAGAAAACTGGATTTATCATTTTCTATGGTAGATAAACTTAATTGAATAGGCTTTCTCTTTTTCGTTTTTCCTCAAAATGTTCTCATTTTCTGTATTTTGCATATAACTTGCCTCTTTTGATTATTTCAAATAGGGACAGGAATAACTCTGCGCATAGAAAAGGCTTTGGCCGAATTTGGTGTTGCTAGAGAAGATGTAGATTACATAAATGCCCATGCTATATCTACATAGCCTGGCGATCTAAATGATTATGATGCCATCATTTGTTGTTTTGGATACAAGTCTGTTGTAATGTTAATTGAATGAAATTATTAATGTATCAAAATGTAATAAGCAGATCAGTTTTAGTAAGTAATTCAAAACTTTAATAGCATAAGAATGAGTTGTAATTTTATACATACATACATACATACATGCATGCATGCATGCATGCATACATACATCCATACATACATACATACACACATACTATGGGTGGAAAGATGGTGTTAGAAATAATTTTTAATGATACAAAATTGTTTTTTTTATTAGGATAAACTTGTATATGAATAACTTATCTTGTTAGAAATTAGGGCACAGAGCTGCATTTTACCATGGCAGTATGAACCCATATAAAAATCAATATAAATATGTTGATTCAATTTAAATATGTGCGACTATGTGTTTTGGAATGGGTATGATGATCCAATCTTTTGGTTGCTTAATAAATGATTAATATTGAATAAAATGTCATAACATAGATGCTTTTAGGTATTAGTTGTGACACCCGGCAATTTCAGGTAAATTGCGACTCTTACATTTCTTACATTTCACATTCATACTTGTTGCATTTCATTTAATTATGTTTAATTAGATGAGTCAAACACACACAACTACGAAACGATAGTTCGAGGAACTATCGAATCGTACATTGCACATTGGTTTTGGAAACCAAGTGTGGCAAACACAAACACAATTGGATTGTGCAAATACATGTTGATTATGGTTAATCAAGCATGCAAACGGTTCGTAGCAACGAACACGAACTATCAAAGATAATTCAAGGAATTATCGAAACACACACGAGTCTCACGAACGTTGGTGATCAAACTTATGTGCTATCATATGATTATGTGCTAAACATGCGTTAGATGTTTAGGATAAGCGTTTGGAATCGAGTACGAGCGAAATCAAATCATCGAAGTTGAAAAACAGGAAAATAGACCCGTCGCGGTACGCGGAGAGCGCTTGGCGAAAGGCTTCGCGGTACACGGCGAAAACCGGGAGTCGAGACTCCCGAAGACCATCGCGATACGCGAAGATTATTTTTGATCGGCCTTCGCGGTACGCGAAGGCCATGCAGATCAAAAATTTTATAAATTCAATCCCAATTCATTTTCATTCGGTTCCTTCTCCATTTCTCCGAGTTCTTTCGTAAATTCTCGATCAAAACCACTGGAATCAAGCACTCTAACCTGCTGGAATCATCATTGAAGCCATTTCTTGGTGATTGAAGGCGATAAGAACATCAAGGAATCTTGGGAAGCTCTCAATCGACAAGAAGGTCGAAATCCAGCCACTAGAAGGAACTCCAGAAGCTGTTCTACCTAGAATCTTGTCATCTAAGGTAGTTTTAAACATTTATCTAGTGTTAGATCATACATGCAATGGGTAAAAACCCACATGCAACTCCATGTGGCTATTGTACACGAATGTGTTGGTGATTTTATGTGTTATTGTCATAGATTTACTGATTTTAGTGTTTAAGAATGTTAGATTTGAGTATTGTTGAGCTATTGGTTGATTTGATGATGTATTGGTACACTTGTCATAAAAGGAAACTTTTATGTTGCAAGTCTTGGATTTGTGATGATCTAGACATGTTAGACATGTCTAGATGTTGTTAAATGTGTATTGGAGTGTATAGAAACACATTGGGATATTTGATTTTGTCAAAAACTTGGTTTTGTATAAACTTGCTATTTATGGAAACTTTTATAAATCAAAAGAGGGCTTTTGATGTTTTAAAACGTTTTGATGAACTTTGAGCATTGGAATATGCTTAGAAATGATTTCTAACATATTTGGAAACCTTGAATTGTGAAAACGAGTTTTAAAACGAATACTTTCCAAATAAGGAAACTTTATTTGGGTAAAACGGCATAAATGATGATTTATGCGCAAGCGACATGTTTTAAGGGTATAAACGTATTTTACAAACACATTGGGAGTGTTAACTTTATGAAATGGGATTTCATAACCATATTTTCCTAAATTGGAAACGTTCAATAAATGGTAACTTGTGCGATTAGGGTCATAGAATGCATTATGGTGTCTTATGTGCATCAAGGTACATGAACACAACAATCGTGTCACCAACGATTCGTCGAGTCCCACTAGTTAACACACACACACTCGGTTGAGCACACCGAAACTTGGAGTTGTATTGTATACAACGTACCACAAAACACATACTCACTCCTTAATGGTTATAGGTGCATACTAGCAGGTGCTAGCTCTCGCAGACGCGAACACACATATACACCGGGACTGCTGTAACAGGTGAGTTCACGGCCCCTTTTTCTATTTTCTACCTTTGGGGGAGAAAACATTGCATACAAACTACTTTTGAACAACTCACACTTTTGGTTACTCTTGTACATGCTAATATCGTATATGCATATGTGTGGCATTCATCCACAAAATTGATTAGTCCTCATTAAACACACCTCGAACCGTTAATAGCGCGTTGCGCTTAGCATGGTAATTCTGAATAGTACTATTTGGGCCTGACAAGCCCCACTGTTGCGAGCCGTAAGGCCACCCCGACTGGAGGTCGAAACAGTGCATAATTGACCAAACAGTATTTGCCATATCTTGGATGGATATGGCGGGAGGCAGCATGTTAGCTTCGGTTGCGAACCCGCATATGATATAAAACATATTGACTAGCTATCAATTGATATTGCATTGTATTGAAAAGTAGACCTGCAACATTTACTTTAGACATTTTGATGTTTACTGCTGATTACAAACCTGTGCTCTCACCAACCTTTGTGTTGACCTTTTTCTCGCATGTTTTCTCAGGTAACTAAGGCACGCGCACAAGGAACCTAGGATGCTAGGATGGAGTCCATGCATCTACTTAAGTGTCTTAGACTATTAAACATTTACTATCATTTTGATATGTTATGTAATATTAAACATCTTTAATCGCTTCCGCAAACATTAAACTTATGTTGTTTCGAAAACTGTTTTGACAACACTTCCGAAATTTATGATTTGAATTTGCTTTAATCTTATTTAACTTCCGCAACTCTGATTTTACCAAACTAAATTTATCCAAGTAGTTGGATGTGCGTATACAACCAGACATATAGGTCTCGCAAGTTGTGTGACCGGAGACTGCGATCCTGGCAATCTGTTGTTGCTGGCGAGATCTGCGACAGATTGGTATGACTCCTTATTGCGAATTAGGTTTGCATTTAGTGAACTTAGTCTATAACCACTAGTCTCCACATAACACTTAGTGCTTACTATTGTGATACTGGCATACATGATTGTACACACACGCTTATTACGCGCACTATAGCAAATGGTGTCATCATCGTCCCCGCATGTGACTACACATGACGGTGAAAGCCGATTGCTCTACATGTTCCTTACAAGTACCTACTGCACACACTACATTAGTCATTGGGCAAACACTAACACTTACTCTCGCTATGAAGATCATGGCTGGAACATGTGGAGGACGCAGGAATGCAGGAGGACGTGGAAACATCAACCTGACGCAAGCTGAGTTGAACGCCCTCATCAACGAACGGGTTGAGGAGGTACTTGCTGCACGGGAAGCTGCCCGTAATCAAAACCCACTGAACCAAGGTGATGAATCTGTTCATATTCACCTTGCACCATAATCACTTGTTTCCAATTCAACACGTTTACCCGATACTTAACCAAACTCTACTCTTTGCATATCTCAGGAGCAAATCCTAACCCTCCCCTCTGCACGTTCAAGATGTTCCTGGATTGCAAACCCCATTCATTCAGCGGCACTGAGGGAGCTGTTGGACTGTTACGTTGGATTGAGAAGGCGGAATCAGCTTTCGCCATGAGCAACTGTAGGAACGAGGACAGGGTCAAGTTCGCTGCAGGGACATTCGAGGGAGCTGCCCTCACTTGGTGGAATGCCAATGTGCAAAACTTAGGGCTCGATGCAGCCAACGCTCTGCCTTGGGATAATTTTAAGTAAATGTTGAACCGCGAATACTGTCCTCGTGGTGAAGTACAGAAACTTGAGACTGAGTTCTGGAACCACAAGATGATTGGTTCTGAGGTTGAGGCTTACAATGCCAGGTCTTATGAGCTGGCAAACCTGTGCCCGGAAATGGCAAACCCGCCTTTCAAACACATAGAGAAGTACATTGAGGGACTACCACCTCAAATTCAGAGCATGGTACTTTCTGCTGACCCCATCACCATGCAACAAACTGTGCGACTAGCCCACAAGCTCACTGATTCGGCAGTTGCACAAGGACTCTTACCACCACGTGGTGCTGTGACAACAACCAATGACAAGAACAAACGCAAATGGGATGACACCCTGAGCAAGACTTCCACTCTCCAACAACCACCACAACAGCGCAAGTTTGGATCGACCCAAGCTTACGCACCACCTATCCCAACCACTCAGAACCAAGGAGGCTATGCAGGAAAACAACCCAAATGCCACAAGTGCAACTTCCATCATGCACAGGGTCAGTGTGGCCGTTTTCAATGCCAGCGCTGCGGAAGGGGGGGACATGCAGCCAAAGACTGCAGGGGTGAGCTGCTTGCAAAGACCCCACAGCCACAACAACAGCAACAACTTGAAGCACCAAAGGGTTGCTTCGAATGTGGCAAACCAGGGCACTTCAAGAAGGACTGCCCACACCTGAAAAACAACAACAACAGCAACCAACAGAACAATAACAATGGGAACAATGGTACGAGGGGACGAGCCTTCGTGATTGGGGCCAAGGAGGCCAGAAGGGATCCCAACCTTGCAACCGGTACGTATCTCTTAAACGATAATTATGCATTTGTGTTGTTTGATACTGGAGCTGAGAAAAGCTTTATATCTAAGGATTTTAGTGAGATGCTTGCCATTACCCCAACACCCTTAGAAGTTGAGTATACAGTAGAGCTAGCTGATGGTAAATTAATTGTGACTAAGCACATTCTAAAAGAATGCACCTTAGAGCTAGCAGGACATAAGTTTAAGATTGACCTCATGCCAGTTACACTAGGCAGTTTTGATGTCGTAGTGGGCATGGATTGGTTATCTGAAAACCAAGCTGAAATCATTTGCCACGACAAGGTTGTACGCATACCTCTCCCTGGCGGAGAAACTCTAGACATCAAAGGCGAAAGGAGTGACACTCCTCTGAACATCATCTCGTGCATGAAAGCTCACAAATGCTTACGAAAGGGATATACTGCCATTCTGGCACTTATCACTGACAAGACAGAAGAAGAGAAGAGAATAGAAGACATCCCAGTCGTATGCGACTATCCCGACGTATTCCCTGAGGATCTACCCGGACTTCCACCGCCTCGACAAGTGGAGTTCCGCATAGACCTCGCGCCAGGAGCAGCACCTATTGCACGGGCACCCTACCGACTTGCACCTTCCGAGATGCAGGAACTGTCCAATCAACTCCAAGAGCTGTTGGACAAGGGTTTCATCAAACCAAGCTTCTCACCTTGGGGAGCTCCGGTCTTGTTTGTAAAGAAGAAGGATGGCACTTTCCGTATGTGCATTGACTATCGGGAATTGAACAAAGTTACAATCAAGAACCGTTACCCCTTACCTCGCATTGACGATCTGTTCGATCAACTGCAAGGGTCAAGTTATTACTCTAAGATCGATTTGCGATCTGGGTACCATCAACTGAGAATTCAAGAGGAAGATATCCCAAAGACTGCTTTTCGCACACGGTATGGCCATTATGAGTTTTTGGTCATGCCATTTGGTCTCACAAACGCACCCGTAGTATTCATGGACCTCATGAATAGTGTGTGCAAACCATACCTCGACAAGTTCATCATTGTCTTCATAGATGATATCCTCATCTACTCCAAAACCCAGGAGGAACACAAAGAACATCTTCAATTGGCTCTTGAACTGCTACGGAAAGAGAAGCTGTACGCTAAACTCTCAAAATGCGACTTCTGGATTCGAGAAGTCCAATTCTTGGGACATGTTGTTAATGAACAAGGGATCCATGTGGATAAATCTAAGATAGAGGCAATCAAGAACTGGGAAGCACCAAAGACCCCAACTGAGGGTACAACAATTCCTAGGATTGGCCGGCTATTTCGATGATTTATCCAAGGATTTTCAAAGATAGCCCAACCACTCACCGCTTTGACCCACAAAGATAAGAAATATCTCTGGACTGACAAACAAGAAGCTGCATTCCAACTTCTCAAGCAGAAGCTCTGTAGTGCACCTATCTTATCGCTTCCTGATGGAACGGACGACTTCGTAGTATACTGCGATGCCTCAATACAGGGGCTCGGCTGTGTGCTGATGCAGCGAGACAAGGTGATCGCATATGCTTCTCGACAACTGAAATTCCACGAGAAGAACTACACCACCCACCACTTGGAACTTGGAGCCGTGGTATTTGTACTCAAGATCTGGAGACACTACCTGTACGGTACAAAGTGTACGATATACACTGATCACAAGAGTCTCCAACACATATTCGAGCAGAAGGAACTATACATGCGACAGCGTCGCTGGCTCGAACTCCTAAACGACTATGAGTGTGCTATCAAGTATCACCCGGGAAAGCCAGTGTAGTGGCCGATGCCCTGAGTCGGAAAAACACCTCGAAACCTAAGAGAGTACGAGCTTTACAACTCACTATCCATTCCAATCTCCCTGAACAGATGCGTACTGCCCAAGTAGAGGCACTTAAAGCAGAAAACCTAGTGGCCGAATCACTAAGGGGAATGGAGCAACAACTTAAGGAAAAAGCCGATGGCTTACAGTATTTCATGGAACGAGTCTGGGTTCCACATCACGGGAACCTACGAGACCTTGTGATGGACGAGGCTCACAAATCCTGATATTCCATTCACCCTGGATCTGATAAGATGTATCATGATCTGAAGGTACTTTACTGGTGGCCACATATGAAAGCCGACATCGCCACCTACGTGGGCAAGTGCTTGACTTGTGCCAAAGTCAAGGTTGAGTACCAGAAACCCTCTGGATTACTCACACAACCTGAGATCCCCATGTGGAAATGGGAACAATATCCATGGATTTCATCACCAAATTACCCCGTACTCCTAGTGGATGTGACACTATCTGGGTAATTGTGGACCGACTGACTAAGTCAACACATTTCCTTGCGATCAGGGAGAATGACAAAATGGAAAAGCTAGCCAGCATATATGTCAAGGAAGTAGTCTCATGACATGGAGTGCCAATCTCCATCATCTCTGATCGAGACGCCAGATTCACTTCTAACTTCTGGAAATCATTGCAAAAGTCGCTTGGTACACGGTTGGATATGAGTACAGCATACCACCCACAAACTGATGGCCAGAGCGAACGCACGATACAAACTCTCGAAGATATGCTACGAGCGTGCGTAGTAGACTTTGGCAACAGTTGGGAAACTCACCTACCGTTGGTGGAGTTCTCCTACAATAACAGTTACCACACCAGCATCAAGGCAGCGCCATTTGAGGCACTTTATGGCAGGAAATGCCGATCACCTATCTGTTAGGCGGAAGTGGGCGACAGTCAGCTCACTGGCCCGGAACTTGTACACGAAACTACGGAGAAAATCGTGCAAATCAGAAACCGCATGGCAGCAGCTCAAGATCGTCAAAAGAGCTATGCCAACAAACGCCGAAAACCTCTGGAATTTCAGGTAGGAGATAAAGTCCTTCTGAAAGTTTCACCATGGAAAGGCGTCATTCGTTTTGGTAAACGAGGCAAACTGAACCCACGGTATATTGGACCCTTCGAAATCCTGAAAAGGATTGGTCCAGTGGCATACCAACTCAATTTACCAGCCGAACTCGACGGACTTCACAACGTGTTCCACGTCTCAAACTTGAAAAAGTGCCTATCTGACGAAACACTTGTAGTTCCATTGGATGAGATCCAGGTGGATGAACAACTACAGTTCGTGGAAGAACCGGTAGAGATCATGGACCGTGAGGTCAAACAACTCAAGCAGAGTAAGATTCCTATTGTCAAATCCGATGGAATTCGAAACGCGGACCTGAATTCACGTGGGAGCGTGAAGATCAGATGATGCGCAAATATCCCCATCTCTTCAAGCAGACAACGTCGAACGCCGACAACAACAAATAAATTTCGGGACGAAATTCCTTTTAACAAGGGGATGATGTGACAACCAGAAAATTTTTGTTTCTCAAACATTCTTGCTACTCAAACACAACCAAGAACAACGAAATTTCGAGGCGAAATTTCTTTCAACAAGGGGATGATGTGACACCCGGCAATTTCAGGTAAATTGCGACTCTTACATTTCTTACATTTCACATTCATACTTGTTGCATTTCATTTAATTATGTTTAATTAGATGAGTCAAACACACACAACTACGAAACGATAGTTCGAGGAACTATCGAATCGTACATTGCACATTGGTTTTGGAAACCAAGTGTGGCAAACACAAACACAATTGGATTGTGCAAATACATGTTGATTATGGTTAATCAAGCATGCAAACGGTTCGTAGCAACGAACACGAACTATCAAAGATAATTCAAGGAATTATCGAAACACACACGAGTCTCACGAACGTTGGTGATCAAACTTATGTGCTATCATATGATTATGTGCTAAACATGCGTTAGATGTTTAGAATAAGCGTTTGGAATCGAGTACGAGCGAAATCAAATCATCGAAGTTGAAAAACAGGAAAATAGACCCGTCGCGGTACGCGGAGAGCGCTTGGCGAAAGGCTTCGCGGTACACGGCGAAAACCGGGAGTCGAGACTCCCGAAGACCATCGCGATACGCGAAGATTATTTTTGATCGGCCTTCGCGGTACGCGAAGGCCATGCAGATCAAAAATTTTATAAATTCAATCCCAATTCATTTTCATTCGGTTCCTTCTCCATTTCTCCGAGTTCTTTCGTAAATTCTCGATCAAAACCACTAGAATCAAGCACTCTAACCTGCTGGAATCATCATTGAAGCCATTTCTTGGTGATTGAAGGCGATAAGAACATCAAGGAATCTTGGGAAGCTCTCAATCGACAAGAAGGTCGAAATCCAGCCACTAGAAGGAACTCCAGAAGCTGTTCTACCTAGAATCTTGTCATCTAAGGTAGTTTTAAACATTTATCTAGTGTTAGATCGTACATGCAATGGGTAAAAACCCACATGCAACTCCATGTGGCTATTGTACACGAATGTGTTGGTGATTTTATGTGTTATTGTCATAGATTTACTGATTTTAGTGTTTAAGAATGTTAGATTTGAGTATTGTTGAGCTATTGGTTGATTTGATGATGTATTGGTACACTTGTCATAAAAGGAAACTTTTATGTTGCAAGTCTTGGATTTGTGATGATCTAGACATGTTAGACATGTCTAGATGTTGTTAAATGTGTATTGGAGTGTTTAGAAACACATTGGGATATTTGATTTTGTCAAAAACTTGGTTTTGTATAAACTTGCTATTTATGGAAACTTTTATAAATCAAAAGAGGGCTTTTGATGTTTTAAAACGTTTTGATGAACTTTGAGCATTGGAATATGCTTAGAAATGATTTCTAACATATTTGGAAACCTTGAATTGTGAAAACGAGTTTTAAAACGAATACTTTCCAAATAAGGAAACTTTATTTGGGTAAAACGGCATAAATGATGATTTATGCGCAAGCGACATGTTTTAAGGGTATAAACGTATTTTACAAACACATTGGGAGTGTTAACTTTATGAAATGGGATTTCATAACCATATTTTCCTAAATTGGAAACGTTCAATAAATGGTAACTTGTGCGATTAGGGTCATAGAATGCATTATGGTGTCTTATGTGCATCAAGGTACATGAACACAACAATCGTGTCACCAACGATTCGTCGAGTCCCACTAGTTAACACACACACACTCGGTTGAGCACACCGAAACTTGGAGTTGTATTGTATACAACGTACCACAAAACACATACTCACTCCTTAATGGTTATAGGTGCATACTAGCAGGTGCTAGCTCTCGCAGACGCGAACACACATATACACCGGGACTGCTGTAACAGGTGAGTTCACGGCCCCTTTTTCTATTTTCTACCTTTGGGGGAGAAAACATTGCATACAAACTACTTTTGAACAACTCACACTTTTGGTTACTCTTGTACATGCTAATATCGTATATGCATATGTGTGGCATTCATCCACAAAACTGATAAGTCCTCATTAAACACACCTCGATCCGTTAATAGCGCGTTGTGCTTAGCGTGGTAATTCTGAATAGTACTATTTGGGCCTGACAAACCCCACTGTTGCGAGCCGTAAGGCCACCCCGACTGGAGGTCGGAACAGTGCATAATTGACCAAACAACATTTGCCATATCTTTGATGGATATGGCGGGAGGCAGCATGTTAGCTTCGGTTGCGAACCCGCATATGATATAAAACATATTGACTAGCTATCAATTGATATTGCATTGTATTGAAAAGTAGACCTGTAACATTTACTTTAAACAATTTGATGTTTACTGCTGATTACAAACCTGTGCTCTCACCAACCTTTGTGTTGACCTTTTTCTCGCATGTTTTCTCAGGTAACTAAGGCACGCGCACAAGGAACCTAGGATGCTAGGATGGAGTCCATGCATCTACTTAAGTGTCTTAGACTATTAAACATTTACTATCATTTTGATATGTTATGTAATATTAAACATCTTTAATCGCTTCCGCAAACATTAAACTTATGTTGTTTTGAAAACTGTTTTGACAACGCTTCCGAAATTTATGATTTAAATTTGCTTTAATCTTATTTAACTTCCACAACTCTGATTTTACCAAACTAAATTTATCCAAGTAGTTGGATGTGCGTATACAACCAGACATATAGGTCTCGCAAGTTGTGTGACCGGAGACTGCGATCCTGACAATCTGTTGTTGCTCGCGCCCCAGAAGGGACGGGATTTCTCGGGGTGCGACATTAGTAAACCAGATGTTTGGTTTGTTATTCATCGTTCTCTTCCTAAATCCATTGAAGGATACCACCAGGTTTTTTTTTTTGATTAATGTATCGTACCACCAATTTTCATAAGTTAGCATTTATCAGTTCTTTCCTGAACAAGGTATTCTTTTCTCTTGTATATTTACAAGTTCACATTTACTCTCCATGCGGGGAATGAATGTCATCCGGATTAAGCAAAGGTCTCTTAAATAATTTTGATAAAAGGACTATTTTAACATACATTAATGACAATAACACCTGGCATACAACAAGCAAATGTGCTATTGAACATGTAATTTTTTTAATTGTGGTATCTATAATCTATGTTTTATAAATTAGTTGATATGTTTGTAAGGCTAATGGTATTGATCAATTAATAGAAAACAAGTACAACGTTTTAAATTGTTGCCGTCGCCGCATCGCGCGGGTTCCGACTAGTTATTTTGTAACATATTTTGGTTGAGATTTTAAAAGTCATGTTCAAGTAAAGGAATTCACAAACTTATCACTAAGAGGTATGTTTCTATCCATTTAAATGTTTTACATTTCAAATCAAGGTGAAAAACACATATCACAAGCTATTACAGTTTTGTTGCAATTCAATTTATGACTTGTATGCATGTTTATTTGATTGTTTTGATATGATTATATTCACGAGGATAACCTATTATTTAACTAAATTCTTATACGTAAGTCCTCATTATAATTACCACATTCAATTAACTCGCGAAGCGAATCGGCGGACATGTATTAGATAGATTTGATCGAGATTGATAACCCCCATCTAGGTTTGGTTGCACCAACGAAAACATAGTTTGTAGACAACTACATGAATCTACTATGCACCATTTTGTTTACAATTTGATCACGACAAGGTTACAATTAAAAAGTGTTTGATGTAGTTGTTGGGGTCACAAGTTTGGTTAGGTGTCGTATGTTTCTTTTAATCTCATACATAATATACTTGGAATTTCAATGGAGCCCTTATATACAAAATTACCAAGCCAAAAATTTGTGAGCTTATCAACTTTTTAGTTGTCTTTTTTAACCTGTTTTTCTTATATTGACTAATAAGTTTACAAAGGAGCTAGTTGCAAAAGACATATTTTATATTGAAGACACATTATATATGGTTTTAAGTTTGGGACAATTGTTATGTTTGGATTGTATGTGGCTATTTGCTTAGTTGCTTGTGGTGTGATTTAGATACTTTGGGATATTGTTTTGCGGTAGACTTTCAGGCAAGACTAGCCCTTGCAAGTGTTATAACATGCCTACACAATATGTCAATCATGTCATAGTGCATTTAATGAAATAAAAATAGTATGTCTAGCATCAAAATAATTTGTCTAAAGTGTCCATGCCTCATTTATGAACAACCTATGTGACGATAATGAGTCGTCCAAACCGTTGGATGTTTGGACAAGTACGCAAAGATATATGTTTCACATCTTAAATATTTTCCACAACACATGTATAAAAATCACTTAAAATTATTTTATACATCAACTAAACTATATATTTATAAACCTCTCTTGGTTAATTTATTTGAAAATTTATTGAATTTAAAGTTACTTTTTGCAAATAATCATCACCCTCGTAGTGTTTCCTTTTCCTTTTTGTTCATTTTTCATAACTTTTTTTTTCTAATATTATTTAGGTACGGATCAACCAAAGGGCTTCTAGCCTAGTGGTAGCCCCTTGACTTCTCTTATAAGAGGTCTTAGGTTGGAGTCTCACCTAGAGCAAATATTGCTTTGGGTTGAGCCAGAAGTTTTCCTAATTGTAGGTTTCCTCCTTGACGGGTGGGTCAGGTCATCACGCTCTGTTATTCGAGCGGAACGGTGATTTATTTGCCTGGGTGATCGTGAATGACCAGCGTTTGCTGTTAAAAAAAAGTTAGGTACGGATCAAGTTACTTTTCAAGAATGATGAAGTGATGTATAAGGAAGTGATCATTCAATGAGTAAAAATGAAGTTTGTTAAATAAATTAATAACAATATATATAAATTGTTTGTGTAGAGCAATTTTAAAAAAGATATATTTTTATATTAATAAATAAAAGAAAAATTGGAAACATATTATATTTTTAGATTATTCTTATACTATTTTATTATTTTTTACTCTCATATTAAGTGCATATATTTACTAAAACAAAATAAAACCTATATGGTAAAATCACATTATTAAGTTAATGCATCTATCGATTGTTAATTGTATCTTTCTTGTATTAAATAACTATATTATTTATATCTTTTTCAGAATAAAGAACAAACTTTTTAATATATTTTAAAATTGTTAAAAGGAAACTTTTATAATATGAAGTTTTCAAAAAATATAAAATTTTTACAAAAAAGATCATTTTGATAATAAATAAAATTCAAAACAATTCTTATCATCAAAAATAAATCTTTTATAAAATACCTTTCAAAAAAGAGAAATTTTTTATAAACAAAAATGATTAACTATTTAATATTTTTTATAATTTGTAAAGTTTTATTATTAATATTTAATATCTTTTTTATTTAAGTTGTTATATATGTGGTATTAGTCTAGCATTATTAATAAAGATTTGTTGCCTTTTTTATATGGGGGATTTTATTTGGACACCCCACTTTTATATTTTAACACCCCTGCGGTCCAATACGGGCCGTATTGGTCAGTACGGCTCGTATTGAGTACAAACAAACATTCCAGGGTATTTTTTGGATTCAGTGAAACATTTTGTTGGACGGCCCGTACTGACCCATATGGCTCGTCTTGGCCTTGACTTATTTTTCCAAGCCATTTGTGGGTGTCAAACAGTTGGAGTCACTTGATACGGCCCGTACTCGGCAGTACGGGCCGTCTTGTAATATTTATTTTATTTAAACTTAATTTACGTATTTAAATAATTTTTAACGATATACGTTTGGTACGTAAATTATTTGAACGATATATGTCTATTATGTTAATTAAACGTCATAATCTTGTTACGTTATCATGTTTAACGATATTGATTATTTACGAAATCGTTTTAACTAAATATTTCATTTTATAAATAGTTTGTTTATGTTAATTTAAATAATTTAAACGATATAAGTTTGTCGCGCAAATATTAAACAACACAAACAGAAACAAAACAACACAAACAGAAACAATACAAATGAAGAAAGAAACATACATATATACTTAGCATAAGTTTTACATACAAGGAAACAAAATACAAAAATACAAAAGTAACTACGAACCTCAGGATGGTCCATCGGACGATCCGTCGTCTGCGTAAACGTGTGGCTCCGGGAACGGTGGAAGCTGTGATCCGTCCTGTCGCGCATGCTCTTACGCAACCGACCACTAGACCAAATCATCAAGCCGATCGAGCAGTCGCTCGACGCGTGTCTCCCAGGCGGCCCGACGACGATCCCCCTGAGCCATCTCGTCGCACCGGGCCGCAATATGGTGCAACAACGCCTCGAGCGGCTCGGTCAGGCGCCCCGCACGGTAAACGTGCGGTGGATGCTGCGGCGGTGACTCCTCGCGAGCCGGTGATTGAACCGGCTCCTTCCGAATCGGCTCAGGCTCCAGCATCGAACCATTGTCCTCAGGCTGCTACTACTGCTCTAGGTATGACGGCGACCTGGGCGGCCTGAAATGGTCGGCCGTCGGATCCAATAAACCGCAATCCCAGACCCGGGATGTCGGCGACAAGTTTCATGCCCAGGATCGTCCGACAATCGAGCTTACGAGTCATGAGTGACAAAGGCGCCACCCCATAGTGTACCGTGCTCCTGTCAGCGGTAGAAGGATGCGTAGTATAATGCAAAACACCGTGCAAGGTTGCACGGCCTACCAGTCATGAGTGAGTGAAGATAGAACAGATCCGTCGTCATCACCCACTCCTGGCTCAATCCACGACCTGAGCTGGTCGTTACGATGCAGCAGTGGATGTAACGAATCAGAGGATCTCTGATCGTCGTCGCCCGTAATCGGAGGCAGATCAACGGTGTATCAGAGATTTGGGCCCACCAAGCCCTCATAACCCCGTCCTCACTCTGCGTCAACCCCTGGGTGAATGCGTCACGAACGGTCTTCACTCATAATATATGCCTAAGTGCACAATCTATACAAGGTGGGCAGCTCCGCGATATCGAATAGGCGAGTCCACGGTGTGTCCTCTCCAAGGATAGCTCTCGCATGCTCTGCTTGTCCGGCATCTGCTAAAACTCCCAGTCTTTACAACGTGGCGTCGCCACACTCATCCGTAAAATGCGACGGCACCTCATCGCTGCCGCCGACTCTGGCTCGAACTGAAGCCACTCATGTTGTGACAGTGCCAACGTCTCGGCATCTAGGGGCTGCTGGGCGCCGTCGTCGTGGTGTGGCATCTCGGGCTCCATCTCAATAAGTAAGTATAAGCTGAAAAATGAAAGCCGAGCTAACGTTAAAAAAAATCTGTTCAAGACATGCCGTACAGTTCAGGACGACCCGTACTGATGTTGGCCGTCTCAAACAAAACAGGCATTCTTAGACGAAGACTGTACTGGTCAAGACGACCCGTCTTGGTCATACCAGGCCAAAACCAGGCCGTCTGTACAAGACGGCCCGTCTTGGCCATACCAGGACAAAACCAGGCCGTCTGTCCAAGATGGCACGTCTTGGCCATACCAGGCTAAAACCAGGCCGTCTGTCCAAGACGGCCCGTCTTGGTCAAGATGCCCTGTACTGGCCAAGAAGGCCCCGTACTGGCAAAGACGGCCCGTCTTGGCCATATCAGGCCGTACAGGTCAAGACTGCCCGTCTTGATTGTTGTCTGGTTCAAATTTGAAAGAACAAGACGGGCCATACTGGCCAAGACGGGGCCGTATAGGCCAATACGGCTCGTCTTGTTCTTATTTCGAAAATGTAAAATCGCTAAAAACAGGTCCTTTTTCGATCCAAATCAAATAAAACACATATATTCATGATCTACGAAGCAAACTAAGTACCTGGTGTCGAAAGTTTGAAGATCCAAGACGGGGAGTAGACCAAGACGGGGAGTATAGACCAAGACGAGAGAATATGTGAGTTTTTTGTGTGAAAAAGTAAAAATGAGACTGAAATTCAAATGTAATGTGGATATTCTTGCACGTCTATATAGTCGACCAACTTATTTTCGTCTATAAATCTTTGATATTCTTGCAGGATGTCATGATATACGAACTCCCAGTCCGATACTGTTGGCATTGGATAATATCCTTGTAATGTAACAGTAATGAAATGGACGCCAAGATGAACTACTGATACGACGTTATGTTGCACCAAACTATTAGCAGATGTCCACAAAGGGAAAATGGTTTGAGCACCTCGATTGCTGAAAAGGTGAACGATTACACCAAATCTTTGAGCAATTACTAAGCCTGTGTGAGGCATAAACATCCAATGTTCAGCAGGGGCATGCGCAATCTGTTGCCAATTTATTGTGTTACGTAGTACATCATAAGATCCTGGGTCGTAGGAGTTGAACACATAGTTGTACAGATCTGCATTGAAATTCAATTCATGCAAGAGTTGTTGTCGAATAAATGCCCAACTATTTTCATCGAATCCTAAACCCACGGCTACAAAACGAAAACCACAGTTACCATCTGGCTCGACATCTTGTATGTTTATCATGTAAGGTTGAAATACAGGAAGGATGTGACGACCGAAGCAATGAACATTGTTTAATCCTTTTGGCTTCATGTTACGTGGAAAACGAAATTCGTTTTGACTTTGCGAGTCCGATGGTGGCATTGCTTTTGATACCGATGTGGAACGACTGAGCCGAAATGCGGGTTTCTGACTTTTCTCGGTCACAGCTGTAAACGAACTATGCCTCGAAGGTTCAAATGTACTTTCATGGGACGCTAAATTATCTTTAACAACGTCTTGCTCTTTTTTTCTGTGCATTTAAAGTTGGACGACCATGTGTATCTTTTTGAACTAAAGGCGCATTTTTGTCTCTTTTATTTGGAAATACATGCGACAAGACCTTCTTTTATAGACTCTTTTTTATTTCAAGAGGTTTGGAATTTATTTCTTCTGTAACCAAACCCATTTTTCCTATAACATCAATTTCTTCTTCTTCTAACAGTGTTGGGTTAGCTGTGTTAAGTTTTGTCCAAAAAATATCTATCTCTCAGAGCGGTATCTTCTTATCTGCATAATTTATAATTAAAATTAATATAACAGTAACTACGTGTGAAACATGTAAGATTTACATTTAATACAACGAACCTATGTTTAAGTATTTTGATATATTACAATTGTACGGCAACCCACAACTCATCCAAAGCTGGTGGACACACGTCATATTTGAGTCGCGCATAACTCTTATTTTATCTTTTTCCTCGACCAAAGCTGGTGGCCACATCCTCTTCTCTATGGGTAGGAGATTGATGAGTTTGAGCGAAGGTTTGATGTGGCTGTTCCTCTATTGGTGAAGGTGAAGGAGAACCAAGTTGCTCATAGACAGAATTAATCTCATGGAGAACATGGGTAGGAGAGTGAGGGGCTTTTTGTGGAGAAGAAGCAGAGATGTCCTTGAGAGATTGGACTACCATCTGAGTGTCAAGTGACACTTCAGTGGTTAGAGAGGGTTCCCTTTAGAGTACAACCTCATCCTGTTGATAGGATTGATGAGGAGCTAGATGGGGTGGAGATACTTGATTCATCTGTGAGGATGGAACAGATGTATTCAATTGCTTAGTGGGGTAGAGACATGTTCAAGGATCTCATCTTCCTGAACAGTCTTTTTGGGTTTTTTAGTTTTAGAGGTTGTGGTAGAAGTTTTCCTTTTGGCTGGTACCTGTACAGTTGTACAAGAAGAGGTGGATGTGGGTTCACCAAGGATGGGTGTTTCCTCAGTGTCATCCATGTGTCTTGCATCAGTGTTCAATCTAGTGAACACTTGTTTGTCAATGCTCTATATAGTAGAAAGAGGTGCAATATGACAAACATTATTAAAATCAGCAAAAAGGCAAGCCATCACAAACCGAGGATACAATAGAAATTTGGGGCTCTTCTGGTGATGTACCAGATGATCAAAAATTATTTGTGACAAATTGACCTTTTCGTTAGACATAACAACATACATGACATATTGCATGTCATATGACATTTCTCCCCAACTGGTCGTCCTTTGAGAAAGACACTATAAAATCGTGTGATACAGAAACTTGTACTTAGGGTAGAAGAAATCTTTGTACAAGATCCTGTTTTTCAGGTCACCCTGATAATCACACTAAACTAAAGCATTATGGAGAAGTTTTAAAGAAATAGTAGTGGGTGCCTCGGTGTCATTCAGATTTAGGGCAACACTTATTTTGGAAGGGGTGAGGGTGACTTGTTGACCAGCGACCAGCGACCACCGAAGCGATGCTTTCAACATAGTTATCCTTTGTCACCAAGGATGAATTTGCCCAAAACTGGTTTAGAGCAACTTCTGAGATAGGAGGATTTAGAAAAAGAGCAGTTTGAATGAAGGAGTTTACCAGAATGTTGATTGCTTCGTTATAGTGAGGGTACTTAGAAGATTTAACAAGGTAGGCTCCGAGGTTGTGAATCGACTTGATTTTCAGAGCTTCAGATGCCATTTTTGCGATGATGAACACCGAGTAGTTATGAGTGCAAAGTGTGATTACAAATCTTTGCCTTAAATTTAGAGAGAAAAAGATGAAGAAGTTTAACCGTTTACACATAAGGGCGGTTTCAAAAATAAAAACCTGCACTACTTATAACTTACCAAAAGTTTTCCCTTAGGGTTTTTACCCGTTGGACAAACCTTTGAGCAAGAGAGAGACAAAGACAAACGACAAATGAATACGTTCATGTACACCCTGATGTACAGACAAAGCTTTGTAAGGAATGATGCCTGGTCAGATGTCGTTACACCATCATCATGAGCATCATGCTCAGACGGAATCAGTGTAAGTGCATCGTGCCAGGAGACATGCTTGACAAGCAGTTGTCCTTCACCATAAGCAACATTCAGAAGGTTTGAGTTTGAACAAAGGGTTTTCTTGATCAAAAGAAGATCAAGAAAATTTCGTTACGTAATGTTGAAAGAACTGAAGAAGATAACCACTGATATAAATAAGATCAGTGGTCATTAGAGAGGAGAGTGTTAAGAAGGTAAAAATGAGAAGATATTATCGAGCCGTGAGAACAATTAATGAGGGTCAATTCAATTAATTACAGGGAGTCTAATCTTGCAGAGTGATTAGTGACGGTCAAATCAGGTGTAAGTATCAAGAATTTGATACCTACAGAGAGAAGATTTTAACCACGGAAGAGATTTTTTTTAACTTTGGATGAACCTTATCCTCGGAAGAAATGTAACCATGGATAAGTTACAAGGTTAAAAGTCTCGGAAGGAATGAAGACATCGGAAGGGAAAGAAACCACAGAAGGTTTAAGATGTATCAACAGATAGTTTTAACCGCGGGTAGATATGAAGCAGTGGCTAGCATAACCACTAATCCTATCCGTGTTTTGGAATTACCACTGAGATAGGCCAAGGTCACTTTATCAGTGGTTTATCAAATATCCGTTGTTAGGATTATTCTTGAAAATTATCCTTTTATATATTTATTAAAAGGTTTAAGAAACATATTCTTAACCATGTTTATTAGCTCATATTTATCATTCCCAATTTGGCCACAAACTTAGAAAAGGTTGAAGAGTTCAAAGGTTTGGTAAATATGTCCGCTATTTGGTCACTTGTAGAGACATGTTCTGGGACAATTAGTCTCTATGTGTTTGGTTTTAGAATGGTTGACAGGATTCCTTATTATGTTTTTGGCAGCTTCGCTGTCTATTAAGAGAGGTTTTTTAGTTCAGTTATTCCAAAATTCAACAGTTGGTATTGTAACCAAAGGATTTGGGCAGTGTAATGGGTTGGGCAATGTAATCGGCTTCAGCAGTTGAATTTGACACCGAAGTTTGCTTTTTGCTTTTCCATGACACTAAGCAATTTGCAAAGAACTGACATCCTCCCGAAGTAGACTTTCTGGTGAGCGAGCATCCATCATAATCACTGTCTGAAAAACCAACAAGTTTACAAGTTTGATTAGCTGGATACCAAATACCTAGCACAGGAGTGCCTTTAATATATCTGAGTATCCTCTTCACAAATGATAAATGGAATTGTCTGGGGGCAGACTGGTATCTTGCACAGACACATGTTGCATACATGATGTCTGGCCTTGATGCAGTAAGATATATCAGAGATCCAATCATGCATTTGTAGAGGGTTTAATCTACAGGTTCACCGTTTTCATCTGGACTTATTCCTGGACTTGTTGACATGGGGGTAGAAATTATTTTGCAATCATTCATATCAAATTTATTTAGAAGATCCTTTACATATTTATATTGATGGATGAAACTCCCATTGGGGGTTTGTTTGACTTGGAGTCCTAAAAATGTTTTTAGTTCACTTAAAGCACTCATTTCAAACTTAGAAGACATTAATTTAGAAAATTGTTCACACAAGGAAGGTTTTGTTGATCCAAAAATAATGTCATCTACATAGATTTGGACCAGCAAAAGTTCCTTGTCTACCCTCTTGATGAACAAGGTCTTATCAATGGTTCCCTGAGAAAATTTATTAGACAGAAAAAATTGAGAAAGAGTGTCATACCATGCTCTAGATGCATGTTTCAGACCATAAAGTGCTTTGTCTAGTTTGTACACCCAATCAGGATGATGAGCATCATCAAACCCTGGAGGTTGACTGACATAGACTTCCTCCTTTATAGTCCCATACAAAAATGCTCTTTTTATATCCATTTGATATACCTTTATGTTATGGGATATAGCAAATGCTAGGAAGAGTCTGATGGCTTCTAGTCTGGCCACAGGAGCAAAGGTTTCATCATAATCGGTGCCTTCCTCTTGGCAATACCCTTGTACTACCAATTTGGATATATTTTTAGTCACGATGCCTCTGTCATCTGTTTTATTTCTGAACACCCATCTAGTTTCGATAGGGTATTTTCCTACTGGCAAGGGGCAGAGAGTCCAAACATTTTGCCTTCTGAACTGCAATAGTTCATCTTGCATACCCTCTACCTAATTATTATCTTTAAGAGCTTTCTGATATTTGGAGGGCTCAATTTGGGACAGAAAGGCTGCATGGAGGCAGAATTTTGAAATCTGGCTCCTACTTTGAACACCTTTATTTAAATCACCTAATATTTGCTCTAGAGGATGATTTCTATTGAAGGGAATGATGTTCAAACAGTTATTTGTAGATCTACCATCGGAAGAAGATGGATTTTTAGTGGGGCCAGGAGAGTTTTCTGGTGGGGAAGCATGAACATGTTCAGGAATATTTACAGGTACATTATCCAATGCTGGGGATAAGGAAGTATATATTTGTTCATCTTGGTCTTGAGGATTTATTTGATAAGAAGGGATAGAGGTAAAGAGTTGAAATACCAAACATTCTCAAGAGATGATAGATCTTCAGAGGTTTGACATGATTCTGAAGAAGGAGCAGAAGAAGGGGTAGGAGAAGTTTAGGTGAAGCTTTCAAGATCAAAGAGGTCATCAGGAGCAGATGGGAAAGAGGACGCTGATGCAGATTCATTGAATTTAACATCAATAGTTACCTCAACAATTTTGGTCCTGATATTGAAAGTTCGGTAAGCTTTAGATGTTTGAGAGTATCCAACAAAATATCCAGAGTCAACTTTAGCAGCAAACTTGGACAAAGAGTCTTTTGTATTCAAAATGAAACAAGGACACCCAAAAAATTTGAAGAAAGAAATGAGAGGCTTTATGTTATGAAGGACTTCATAGGCAGTCTTGTTATGTCTTTTCACAATGTGAACTCTATTTAAGACATTGCAAGCAGTGTTTACTGCCTTAGCCCAGAAGGATAAAGGTAATCCTGAGTCTGCAAGCATAATTCTTACAGCTTCAATAAGTGTCCTATTCTTTCTTTCCACAACTCCATTTTGAGCAGGAGTTCTAGGAACACTATATTGTCTTAGGATTCCTTTAGAGATGCAGAATTTATCAAGAACCTGATTCTTGAATTCAGTGCCATTATCACTCCTGATTGTCTTGGCAGGAAGACCAAATTGTCTTTCAAGTTGAGTGATAAGGGCAATTATTTTATCAGAAGTCTCGTCTTTGTGGAAGAGGAAGAGGGTCCAGCAAAATCTTGAGTAATCATCCAGAACAACTAAACATTATCTCTTTCTTGCCAAGCTGGCTACCTTCACTGGACCAAACATATCCGTATGAAGCAGATTGAGACAGTTAGTTGTATTGGATTCCTCAATAGACTTATGTGATGTTTTATGTTGCTTTCCCTTTAAGAAATATTCACACTGACCTTCAAAGTGAAATTCTTTGGAAGGCTATCCTCTTACTAAAGAAAGGGTAGAAAGCTTCTGAAGAGTTTAGTGGTGAAGATGATTGAATCTTCTGTGCCAAAGAGCGGTTTCAGAAGATGATGCTTTGGCTATCAAACATGTAGGAGAAGATGTTTGAGAATCAGTGTTCATGTCTACAACGTAGACATTTCCACTAATTTTAGCCGTTAGTAGAGTATGTTGATCAATTAAGATCTTTATTTTTGAATTTATTTCAGGAGAAAGAATTTTGCAACTGTCCTTGGTGAAAAATGAACTAAAGTTCTTGTCCACTAATCGAGAAACACTCAAGAGATTAAACTTGAGGTTTTCAACTAAGCTTACATCTTTGAAGTGCAGTTTTCCACTCAAGACATAACCAGACCCTACTATTCAACCGTTTGCATTATTTCAAAAGGAAACATATCCTCCATTCTTTGGAATGAAGTTATTTAAAATGGATATGCATCCTGTCATGTGCCTAGAGCCTCCACTGTCCACATACCATAGATGATTTTGGTCTGAAGAAGGTCTCTGCACATGAGGATCAAATGCAAAAGGTTAGATATGGGTCATTATTTATTTTTAGAAGAAAGAGTAGAACATTTTAGATGTTTATTTGTTTTGCTGAGTGTTGTTCATCAACTTCTGCATCATTTGTATCAGCTGTTGCTGATTTTGATGCAGGATGTTGATTTGTGAATCCACAGAAGAGGGGTTCACAACAGCTGGAGAATAGGAAGCAAGAGTCACCACAGGATAAGAAGGTGGTGTACCAAGAATGGATGGTCCGTAAGAAGCAGATTGAAGTGAGGACAGGCGAAGGGATGAATGGGTGTTAGATCTTATTGCACTATTAGCTGATGATCTATTAGCTATGTTGGACTTTTTCATCTTATTGGGGAGATTCCCTTTAGATGAAGAAGCCTGTTTAGCTTTCAATTTTTCTGCTTTCAGTTTATCTCTAGCTTTCTCCAAAGGAGTTTTTGTCCAGCAGTTTTCAGTGGTGTGATTGTACATGAAACATTTTAGACAAGCAGGAGATAGTGAAGAATAGTTGGGGATGAAAGGCTTATTTGCCTTCATTATTTGATAAGGTGGGTGAGGATGAGAATGAGGGAATCTGATATCAACCATGGACCTCTTTCCTTTGTCAAGACAGGCCACAGGGTTATTAGAGGTTTCAAGGAGAGTTGTACCTTCCGAACTTCGAGTAGTGCTCATGGTTGGAGCAATCTCAGTTTGTTCAGAAGAATTACTGTTATGATCACTTTCCAAGTGTGTCTCTTCCAGTTTTTCCTCATTAGTTTCTGTGGGATAAACAAACGTAGGAAACTGTCTAGGTTGATACACTATTGGAGGTATGATCTTTATGGCTTGAAATTCATCAGGGAGAAAGGTAGGGGAGAGAGGTTCAGAATCAGTTTCATTTATTTAATTGTCAATCGGGGCATAGCCTTCTGGAGGACTAGTGTGATTCTACCCGATTCCAAACTTAGCCTTACTGTGAACTTGCTTACGAAGAAGCATTTTGAATCCTTTGCAGGATTCAACCCACTTGTCATAGCTGACTTTGGTTTGAGATAGTTCATCTCTACAAGCTGCATATTTTTCATTTTGCAAATCAAATAGAGCTTGTAGGTTAGATTTTTCAGTTTTTAAAATAGAAATTTGGCTATCTTTATTTTTTATTAAGCTGCATATTTTTCATTTTGCAAATCAAATAGAGCTTGTAGGTTAGATTTTTCAGTTTTTAAGATAGAAATTTGGCTATCTTTATTTTTTATTAACTTTTCTATTTCTGAATTTTATTAGCTAGCAGTTGCTCCAACTCCTGATTTTGTTGTTGAAGCAACATGTTGGCTTTCTTTATTTTTGCAAAAGCCTCAATGCACGCATCGGTGCACAGTTTTTCCAGAGTAGGAGAAGATACCTGCACATCATAAGTGTCTGCTTCAGGTTGATCGGAAGGAGTAGGATCTTCACCAACAGCCATGAGAGAAAATTCTGTTGGTTCAGAGGTTATGAGGGCATAGCCTACATCTTCAGGCAAGCTGCTCTAGTTTATGTACTCTTGGGTGAAAAGAGCCGGTTAATTGGAAGATGGGGACTGAACAACAGGACCTGGTGCATTTATTTGTGAAGAAGAAGGTGCAAAAATTTGAAAAGAGGCAGGAGAGATATGGTACACACTACCATTGGCAGCTTGTACAAATTGTACATTAGTAGAAGGAGAGTTCTGTACAATGTGCGCCGTCTCCTTAGAGTTGTTGTGCCTTTTAAAATGTGGAAAAGAAGAAGGAAAAGGTGCGGTAGAAGTATGTGAGTGTGTGTTTGGGAAAGTCACATACGGTGAAGAGTTAGAGTTAGGAGCATTTTTGCATTCCCTGGCGAAGTGTCCAGTGCCATGATACCTATAGCATTGGACCTTAGCCTTATTTAGGCCAATCCTGGTTTTCCCATGTATACCAGGAAATTTTCTTCCTGTCCTCTTGTAGAAGTTATTGGTTCTTATACTCAAGAGGGCAAGTTGATGAAGAATGTCCATCTCTTCCAAGTCATCACTTGGAACCTGATGGAGATCATCCATGATAAACCACAGATGATCAGAAATAGGAGAATGGTCATCACAAGAAGAAGAAGAGGTGATGCCAGTAGTTATGTCTATGTATTCATCATAACCCTGATCATTTGTCTCAGAGTTATGACTGAGAAGAGTTGTGTTCCCTTGAACGTACTATTTAGTTGATTTACCAGACTTTATTAGTTTTCGTTTATGGTCAATCTCCCGCTCAAAAGTGAGCAACTTACCATGGAGTTGGGTAAGTGAGAGTTTGCCAAAGTCTGGCGAAGATCTCATGACTATGGAATAAGTTTCCCATTTATCAGGAAGAGATCTCAAGCAACGATTGAGAACAGAGAAAGGGGTACTCTTGACCAGCTAATTTTTGTTCACTTAAGAGAAAAGTGAACCTTTCAAACTGCTGAATCAATGACTCATTATTTTGTTGGCCGAATGTCTCAAATTGTTGAGCTAATATCTCCCTTGTATTAGCCACAACATCGTCGGTATCACCGTATTGCTCTTTTAGAGCATCCCACTAGTCTTTAGCAGACTCGTGGTGAAGACCAGAATATGTTTCATTCGGGAGGGCCATAGCCAGTTGAGCATGTGCCTTTGCATCAAGCTCTAACTTCTGGTAGTCTTCTTTGGTGTAGTTTCGAGGATCCTTAGGGACATGGTCTCTAGTCTCTGTGTCCAAGACCATTGGTTTATGAGGTCCGAACATCACAAACTTCCAACATCTTGTATGATTATTGGACAAGAAATGTAACATCCTTCTCTGCCATATGTTGTATTGATGCCTTACCAAGATTGATGGCTTTGTGGCAGAGCCGGTGTTTTGGGGTCTAAGGTGAATTTTTCTGCCATGGGTTCACAAACGGTTATGAGTAAATTAAAGAGTGATGAGTTCTCAAGGTAGTTTGTTAGAATGATTTTTGAACACAGTTTAGTTCAAAAACCAAACTCCTGCAGATTTAAAAAGTAGAAAGACAGAAGAGACAGAACACAGAAAATAAACAACAATATATCGACGAGAGCTTTGAGTTTTAGTCTTGGCGGTTAAACCAAGACTAAGGACAAGGCCCTGATACCATTTGTTGAAAAAAGAAACCCGAGGAGAGGCTGTTTAACCCGGAACAAAGGCTTTTGACACTTAATCAAAGCTTTGGTATTAGCTCCCTCTAAAGTTTTGCACAAGGTTATTTTCGTTGTTTAGTTTCTTGCTAGAGTGAGAAGAATAGATAGAAAGCACAAGGAATTTTGGGGGAAGTAATTCATTTTACTCAGAGAATGTAGGGACTTAAATACCCAACATTCTGAGATACAAGACAGGAAATAATAAGACAAATAGCTGACACTGTTACGGACACTGAATCATCAGACTAGTACAAATACAAAGTCAACAACAACGGAAACAAGAGTCTTCAGGTCTTCCGAGGTTGAGATAGTTGTACTGATGCTCAGTGGTTATTCTATCAGAAGATGTTCATCGGAAGCTGATTAAACAATCAGTTATTTCGGAATAGGAGATTGTCTTCCGAATCATTTGATGTCTTCCGATGCAATAGTTGTCTTCCGAAGGTATCATGGTCAGCTAGTGTCTCCCGATGTAGAGAAGTTTAGCGGTAGTTCTTTTTGGCGAATCTTCCGCTTTTGATCTTCCGATGCTGAAGCAGTTCTTCAATCGAAGGAGAAGCATCCGTGGTTGGTCAATCCGCGGTATGTTTATTTGTCTGGCTTCAGTGGTTTTTCTCATAGGTCCTTATTTTCCAACAATATATATATATATATATATATATATATATATATATATATAGGGAGAAGATCAAATGTTAACCCTTCTTTATTGCGTTAACCAAATAACTAAATCTTATGACTTTGGGGCCCACACTAAAGTAAATATAAAGGTGTAGGTTTTTATTATTTTAAGTTAATGTAGGGCCCACTTACATTAATAAAAAAATAAGAAAAAACCTACATCTTTAGATTACTTTAATGTAGGCCCCAAAGTAATAAGGTGTAGTTATTCGGTTATCACAATAAAAAGGGTTAACATTCGAACCATCTCCTATATATATATATTTTATATATTTTGTAACAAATGCATTTTATTTTTATAAAAATATATTGTTCAATATTATAATTTTAAATATCTAGTTATTATATAGACATATGTGACACTTACAGACTAGTAAGAAAAGAGCAAAATGACTGTTAAATTTTTGACATACGTATTCGGTTAGTTAATATTATAGGAGACCTCCTAAAATTAATAAAATATATTATAATTAAACTTTCTCCGTTTTTAATGAAACTTAGGGCAAAACGTAGAGAAAAATGAAGAGGTCCTAACAGTATTTTTAGAATTTTATGAAATATTATATTTTAAAATTTATAAGCGAAAAAAAAATTTAGAGCTAAATTAATTATAATAATAAAATATTAAAATGTTAAAAATTTCAAATTTTGTGTACAAGATTACGTGGAGGAATTATAAAGAACTTATGATGCCTTATTTGATCGAATAAGAAACACGTATCATACCTACATCTATCATATTATTGAGTAGCAAGTATAAATTGCCTATAAATACTTCCTTTATTTTCATTTAAAAATCACATACTTACATACACAGTATATATACACACACACATTGAAAAAGAAATTAAAATATCCGGATTATAGGAGATGCTGATCAAAATACAAAGTCAAGATTAAAGAGTCAGTTCATTTAGGTATATTATTTAATTTTGTTATTCTCATAAATTTAAAAAAAGTATTAACCTATAGGGTTAGGGTTAAGATCCGACCCTATGTATATATTATAGTTTACTTAAAAATGATGATAATAATAATAGTAAATAATAATATAAATAAATAAATAAATTTTCCTTGCAGAATAGTTATAACGATAAATTAATCAAAAACGCTGCCAAAATTATATTAAGAAATTCTAAGCGGTCACTTGTCAAACCACGACCGGTGCTGGAAAACGCCAGAGCATGATTTGTGCAAGGATTGTCCATAAGCTCATGATTCTAATCCAACGTTTCATATTTAAAATACCCTATTACAATGTCTAAATAACTGTCATTATACTACAAGTTTAAAGTCAACTACAACATTTAAGAATTACAATTTATAAGTTTTTATTAAAACTATCTAGGTCCATCTTTTTAGATTGTGATATTGCTTCAATTAACTTGTCACACATGTAAAGTAATTGTCAACTAATTAAATAGTTGGTGAGTAGTTGTGGCAACGGGAAAATTTTTGTTCTCAAACACTACCAACAACAACCAAATTTCGGGACGAAATTTCTTTCAACAAGGGGATGATGTGACACCCTAAAATTAAGGTATTTCACATTCATACTTCTTCTATTTCATTTAATTAGGTCTAACTAAGTGAGTCAAACACAATTTATTGCGAAACGA
Organism: Mikania micrantha; assembly: GCA_009363875.1. Taxonomy (NCBI): domain Eukaryota; kingdom Viridiplantae; phylum Streptophyta; class Magnoliopsida; order Asterales; family Asteraceae; genus Mikania; species Mikania micrantha. Next base: position 1,303,126 of record CM018698.1, on the reverse strand, counting down.
TAGTTCGGGGAATTATCGAATTGCGCATTACACATTGATTTTGCAAATCAAGTGTGGTAAACACAAAACAATTGAAAAACAATAATTCAGGGAATTATTGAATTGTGCATTACGCATTGATTATGATTAATAAAGTGTGTAAAAATTTCTTAAAGACGAACACAAACGATCATTGGTAATTCAAGGAATGACTGAAACACACACGAGTCTCATTACACGAATGTTGGTGAACAAACGCAACAAAAATAAAACGAACATATGTGTCATTATGTGCTTATGTGGTTTACACAAACTCTTCGCGGAATGCGAAGCTTAGCGGGATTTTTGAATTCAGGCGAAATGCTTGGCAGTATGTCACAACCGATCATTTCTCACCTTGGCGGTACGCGGCCTGTCTCAGTGGACTACCCGGCCAATTTGTCCATGGCGGTATGCCAAGACCACCAATTCAAGTCTTGGCGGTGCGCGACGAATCCTAGTACTCTAAACTCACTATAAATACAACACATTTCCCATATTTCGTCTTTTTCACCCATTAAACGAACTTCTTGCTCATTGCTCGACCAAAACCTCCAGCCAAACCCTCCCAAAATTCTGTTGATCCATCCCAAGCCACTCCACTTTCATTTCTTAACAATTTGAAGCTATTGGAGCTCCAAGGAAGCATTAGAAGACTTGTGGCTGCCATCACTCTTGCTGGACTCTCCGCATCAACACCTGTAGCTACTATCCAGCTTAGATTTGATCATCAAACCCCTTCTAAGGTAGTTCTACATGCTTGTATACACTTAGATTAAACATGCAAGGGCTAAAAACCCACATGCATGAACATTTACTCACATGCAACTACAATCAACCCACATGCACGAAATTTTGAATGTCCTTGGATATCATTTGATGTATTGTAACTGAGAATGAATATAGATGTCATCTTGGATTGAGTTTTGTTGATTTGGTGAAGATTTTGTGCAACTTGCAATATTAGGAAACTTTTTAGTCGCATGTTGATGATAAATGATTATCTAGACATGTTAGATGTGTCTATTTGATGTCAAATGTTTATTAAAGTGTTTAGAAACACATTTGGATAGTTGAATTTGTGAAAGATATGGTTTTATTAACAACTTACTATATTTAGAAACTTTTGAGAATCAAAAGGGGGATTTCAATGATTTAACATGTTTTGATGATTTGGGATTATTGAAAAATGTTTAGATATGATATAAAAACATATTTGGAACTTTAATTTGTGGAAACAAATATTTAAATGGACACTTACCAAAAATGAAAACTTTATTTTGGGCAAAATGACATAAATGATGATTTATGCATAAAATACATGTTTTAGGTATTTAATGTGTTTTTACAAACATACTAGAAATAATAGTTTTATGAAATAGGGATTTCATAACTAAACTTTTCAAAAATATAAACTTTCTAAACATAAAAAGTTTCCAAAATTGGTAACTTTCAAGAAATGGAAACTTTTATGATTTCATACGTGACTTACGTGAACAGTGTTGTGATTATAATCGTAGGATGCATGATAATGTCCTACTTACGTGTTAAGATCAATATGACATAAACGAACTAAACACAACAAACGTGTCACCAACGATTCGTCGCGTGAACACAAGTCAACACACAAACACTCGGTTGAGCACGCCGACAATTGAAGTTGTATGGGATACAACACACCACAAAACATATACTCATGAACTATATGGTTATAAGTGATCACTAGCAGGTGCGAGCATTCGCTGTAGCGAACACAAACCGGAAACTGCACTATCAGGTGAGTTCACGGGCCCTTTTTCTATTTTCTACCTTTGGTGGAGAAAACATTGCATACAAACTGTTTTTGAACAACAAACATATTTTGGATACATATGGACATGATTTATCACTATATGTATATGTGTGGCACACGTCACAACTAAAGTCCTCACAAACACAACTTGGACCATTAGTAGTGCCGGGCGCCTAGCGTGGTGATCTTGGATAGTACTCTGTGGGTCTGACAAACCCTTTTGTTGCTCGCCTGGGAGGACACCTCGACTAGCTATCAAATTTTCCATTGTCTATAATGATGGACATGACAGGAGGCATGCAGTCAGCTTCGGTTTCGAAGCCACATAAAATATATATAACACTACTGACTAGCTATCAATCGGTATTGCATTGTAATGATATGTAGTGCAGCAACACTTACTTTAAACATTTATTGTTTACTGCTTATGTAAAGCCTATGCTCTCACCAACCATTATGTTGACCTTTTTTCGCATGTTTTCTCAAGTACCTAAGGCACGCACACAGGACTAAGATGCTAAGACAGGGTCTCATGTATCTATTTAAGTCTTAGGACGATGTAAACACTTTATTTGTTTTGTCTTGTAGTGTAATGTTAAACCATTTAAACCGCTTCCGCAACTTTCGATATGTAATGTTTTGGAAACATTAACTTAGCTTCCACAACTATGATTTACAAAACTGTTTTATCCAAGTTATTGGTTGTTCGTATATAACCAGAAATGTAGATCTCGCAAGTGTGACCGGGGACTGAGATCCTACACAACCAACCGAGTCGCGCCTTCGGCGGCCCGAAAACCCAGGGTGCGACAAATTGGTATCAGAGCCCTCAGTTACTACGAATTAGTTTGCATTTATTGAACTTAATTTATAACCGTTAGTCTCCACACAACACATAGTGCTTAGTATTGATACTACTTGCATACATGATCATACATATACTTATTACACGTATTTTAGATATGGCATCATCACCACCATTACCTACGCTCGTATTCGACCAGGAGGAGCCGATAGCTCCAGCACTATCATCATTACCCCTATCGGTGGCCGTAGAGTCACCTGACCAGCATCTCCTACCATTTGAGGGGAGCAAGATGGACGACCCCATGGAGGATTCTAGTAAGGATCCTAAGGAGGATCTTGAGGAGGACCCTAACGAGGATCCCGAGTGTAACATCACTGCCGGACGCGTGCCGGAACAGTGATCGCAACAGTAAACCGTACGGTAAAACAGGTACACATTTCGTGAAACTATGTTTATGCTATTGATACATTTCGATTAACATGAAACTATTAAACGATTGTCTGAAATCTGACTGAAACTTTAGGGTTTAACAGTCAGAAACATGTCAGACAACACAGTGTTGAAACATAGATATTTAATTGGATACTATTGTGTATAAACGTATGTGAGGTTAAACAAAACAAAACCAAAACGGTTATTGTTACGGAATGCTAAACAGACGAATTATTCGTATAGGTGACGATCTGTACGAATAATTCTGAGAGTTTAACGTTCTGAAATAATGACTTAACAGTAGAAAACAAGAATCAGAAAGCCAAACCATCGTCGTGTTCGTTCGAATGACGATTCGAACGAATACGCGCGATGACGACGCGACCTAACGAAACGAAAAACGAAAACGAAGAACGATTCGAACGAACGATTATAAATTTAAGGAAACAAAATATTTCCTATTTTACAATTTTGAAACTCATCGTAAATAAATTAAACTAAACTATTTTATTTAAATCGCGAATAAACAAACGAAACGCGTAAAATAATGAAACGTGATAAATAAATTAAATAAACGAAATTTAATTTAATTATTAAAATTTAATAACATCCAAATAGTTAAAATAAACTCTTTTTATTTTAATAGCGAAAAATGCGCGTAACGTGCCGGATACGCGACGAAAATACGAACCGAGCAGCCGAAACGAACCCGAATACCCACGGGGTATTTAAACCCTAAATGAAGCATTAAATTTCATTTTTCATCATCTCTCTTCCTCCAAAATCCTCTCAAACCCGTCACCACCATTTTCACTCAAGTTTCCAACTTCTAACCTCAAGATCTCCCTCATTTGTGATGAAATCGAGCAAATTCGGTGTCTAAACGAAGGTCTTGAGGTCCTCTACGCAGAAGTAAATCATATCTACGAATTTGTCCAACCATTTTCGAGGTAAATGAATTTGAAGGAGGCAAAAACTAGGGTTTCTTAACCCATATTCGGTCCACACACACACAGGCTAAAACCTTAAACCCCACGCATCCTACACCCCGAGTGACTCACCTACACGATGCCGCATCATGGGAGTGACCCAAAACCTGATTCGGTATGATGATGAATAACATGTTCGTGATATTGAAGCTGGTCGAGGTTCCCCAGCCGAACCTTCCTATAGCTAGAAGCAGCCGAACCCTTGCTCTCACATAGACGAACCCTTCACCGGCTACCGAACCTTGCTGCTTCGGCCAGTGGCGAACCTGCATGCATGCTGGTGAACCTATCACCCACGCGACCGAACCCTCATCATGCTGCGAACCCTACAGCCTGGGGAATCTAAGCCGCGAACCTATGGGCTGGCGCATGGGTGGCCGAACCCTTGGTGATGGCCGAACCCCTAAGCTGCCAAACCCAAGAACCTTCTTGGTGACTCCCGAACCATGTTGGGCCGAACCCTGTCGAGACAGTATCAGCCTAACCATGAGACCACCGAACCTTATTGCAGATGAGCCATGAACCTTGCTTCTCGACGAACCCTTGTGTGTAGCACCGAACTGCGAACCTTGGAACGAACCTACCTAAGCCGAACCCATGCATGAATGCATGGGCGAACCCTAGCCGAACTCTGTTTCTTCTCAGATGAACGAACCCTGGTGCAATTCGCTTCCTAGGTTCGTTGAACAACTAGCATCAGCCCAAATAAATGGTCGGTTGATTATCTTCCTTGGTCCATTATTCTGGCAGCCCACGTATTTTACTGGTCCAACAGCAAGGTTTTAGGCCCAAGATCCATAGTAGGCCCAAATTTTATCACACTGGCTCATGTTCGCCTTAGGCCCAACAGAATCAAGGGAGGCCTAATCGTGTAACCCCACATAAGATAACTGACCCAATTCGGCCCATGATGTTCTCTTCGGCCCATGTGATTTACTCGGCCCAATTCATCTTACAGCCCACATGTGTAACCTTTAGGCCTAAGGGGAGTGTTGGCCCAATCTACCATTGAACAAACTCAAACACTTAACCCAAATTGTTTTCGGCCCAAGCTAGGAAACCCACCCTTTTAGGCCAATACACATAACCAGCCCACATACATAACTTTTAGGCCCCAATCTTATAATAAATGGTCCAATAGGTTATCCGGCCCTACTGACACTAAGCGAATGACGAACACATGAAAGAAAGTTGGAAACAATAAAAACAATGAACAAATACAATTACGATATAATCATTTTGTTATTATATAGTGATAACAAGTTTTAAAGCCAATTTACATAAAGGTTTAAGAAGCCTTATACACAAATGATAACTATTGATTAATGAGCAAGTATGGAATCTTTAACGATGGAGAATTGGGGCCGGATAACAAACAAGAGTCATGAGTGTTAATCAATTTAGCACTAACGCTTACACGCGCAACGAACCCTTACAAAATTTTACTTATAAACTACAACATTATTAAATCAACACAGGAACGTGAACATCATATCAAGTGCAAACAAAGAGAGCGTGCATTCTTATTCTACTTAGTCAAACACTACGGACAGAAGGTGAGTTCATTTGTCCCTTTTCAAACTTATTTGTTTTACTTCGGGACTGAGAAGCATGTTAAACATTTTCATAAACTATTAAAATGTTATTTAATGCTTTAAACATAGACATGATACATATGTTGAAACTTATGCTTGGAACTTAGTATACTTTGAAAAGCAATGGACTTGAAACTTATACTTTAAACTTGAGGCTTGAAACCATATGTTGGATACTTATGAGACTTGATGCTTAAACATGAGACTAGATGCTTGTGAAACGATATGCTTAAACATGATACTTGATGCTTATGAAACCATATGCTTAAACGTGAGACTTTATGCTTGTGAAAACCATATGCTTAAACATGAGACTGGATGCAAACCTATGGAATTCATGATGAGACATTGTGTGGACAGTTGAAACTATATGCTTGAAACTACTACTTGCGCATGAAACATTGTGCATGTATCTAATCATAGGCTACGTAATTGCTAAACGACTGCTAGTGCAGAGCTTGTACCTATGGATTGAGATACATGTAAAACTTAACCATAACGAGGCTAAGCTATTACCTATATAAGAGACATGTAATTGCTAAACGACTGCTAGTGCAGAGCTTTTGTCTGCGTATATGATGTATGTAATTGCTAAACTTAAACATAACGATGCTAAGCTATTATCTATATAAGAGACATGTAATTTCTAAACGACTGCTATTGCAGAGCTTTTGTCTGCTTATATGAGATATGTAATTCCTGGATTACTTGTGTATGCATGGCTTGTGTCTATGTATGAGATACGTAATTGCTAAACAACTGCTAGTGTAGAGCTTGTATCTTGTATAGGAGACACGTAATTGCTAGACTAAGCTTAACTAATTCATGAGATACGTAATTGCTAAACGACTGCTAGTGCAGAGCTTGTATCTATCTGTGAGCTACGTAATTGCTAAACGACTGCTAGTGCAGAGCTTGTACTCACGTATGAGATTAGGGACAGCTAAACTATGTGCGTGTGTAAGTATGATGCTTGATAAACATACTTAGAAACTAACACTTACGAACACTATAGACATGAAAACATTGAAACAGACAACAAAAGCTATGATGAGGAATGGGTAAAATGGTAGGTAAAAGGCTTAACTATTATTAACAACAGTGTCATATCCGGGTTAGTATGTGGTGGGATGTTGGCTGGGCGGGCGGTGATTTCGACCCTACATATGCCCTATATATAAGCATACCGATTTGGATATTACTTGTGGAGTTACTAAGGTTAAGGTTTTACCGAAGGAGGTTTGTTAAAACTATTTTAAACTTATAAACGTTATGAACTGACCAACCATTGTGTTGACTTTGTTTTCTTACATGCATTCTCAGGTGAAGAACAGGTATAAGCTAATGCTTCAGGATTGCATACTAGGCTGCCCAGATAGAGGACCTAGTAGACTTTTGGGAAGCACATCTTTTGTTGATGATATACATTACTTTTGATATCTTGTACATATACAAGATATAAACATTCGATTCTTTTGTTAGGTTTACTTAGTTAAATTGCTGAACATTGATGTTGTAATTTAACTTTGTAATCCTAGTTACTACTTGATTGGGCTTTAGATATTCTTAAACATTGATGCTATGTAAACAATCTGATCATATTGATTTTCACCCACGATATCGCGCCCCGAGAACTTTCCGCCCGACGGGGACTCCGATCCAATCCCGTCGGCTCGGGGTGTGACACCGAGGAGCATTCTCCTAGCCGTGCATCACCCATACTACACGCCCCTGAGCCTAAGAGGCCACGACCTGAGTCAGAATAGACTGTTAGACTAACTCAGTAAGTGAGGTATACACATGCTCGACACGTAGAGCTCCATAGTTTAGTCAACAGGATGGATAGAGATATTACCCAGTTGACTGAATGACTTCATGTGACAGAGAACCGAGTCACCATTGCTGAGGCTAAACTCTCAGAAGTAGACGACATGGTTGTAGTACCAGACCCAGAGGAGCCTGACTTCTGTAACATTTGTACATTTAGTCATGTAGTAGTGAACAGTGTTAGAACAGTGTGTACCCATGTTCAGTCAGTCAATGTGAATCATGTGTCATTATGTGCTTGTGTGTTAGAATCTTTATCATTTAACAAGTATGTATTATTTATTTACAGTCGAGTTCACTAGGCAAGAACAGTATTGTGTTATATCGAAACAGTGGTGGGCAGCGAGAGTGAGCCCTATATATATACTGCGTTCGGTGTAACAGGATAGTGTTGGTGCGTAGTGTCAAGACGAATATTATGACAATTAATTCAACAAGAATCGTAATACGTAAGCGAGACTGAGTATAGTTATGGGTGACGATCCATAATGATACGAATGTTGAACTTATAATTATGATTAAACGACTTTAAATATTTTAATACGATCGGAAAACGTACGCGATTGCGGGTATACACGTAATTGTGAATGTTTAACGGTCTGGCAACACACGAAGAGTAAAAATAATTATATTAATTATTTTATATTTTTACAATTTTGAAACTCATCATTTATTTGAGTTTAACAACTCTTGTTATTTAAATTCGCGTAAAATACGCGCTACGTTCCGGAAACGCGAACCGAGCGACCGAAACGAACCCGAATACCACCCGGACTATAAAAGCCCTAAAGAGGGTCATTTCTCATTTAATTCCCCAACAACCACTTCTCTCTCTAGAAATCCCGTCTACCCTCTCTCTCTCTAGAAAACCGACCTTCAAACGCGCGTATCCTCTTCGTTTCTCAACGGATTTCGTCGTTCTTGGTGTCCACTCGAAGCTCTCAACATCTTCTATCAGAAAGTACAAGAATTTCGCAGATTTATCCGGCCAAAAAACGAGGTATGATCGAGTGAAAGGGCTGAAAATTAGGGTTTTCATGTGTATTTTGTTTAAACCAAACATTCGGCTGGTTCTAGCAATCCAAATCCATTTCCGCACCTATAGCAACAGTTTTTGATGATAATATAGCTTAGATCGTGGTCTGGATCCAAAGATTCGAAGATGGTGATGATGCAGGTAACAGGTTCGCGAGGGTTCAGCAACCACAGCAATGGAACGAACCTGTTAGGGTTCTTTGGCCGAACCATTCGTGTGAGGCGAACCCTAATACACCCACATGGTTCGTTACCCGACTAGCCGAACACAGAAGATCCTCACGAGCCTGTACCGAGCCTTCATGCCGCCCACGAACCCTCCTATGCCGAACCTTAAAAGAGTCACGAACCCTGCATGGTTCGTGGCTTGATCAGCCGAACCCTTCTGATGGTTATGGTCGACGAACCCTGACTCAATGGCGAACCTGCATGAGGTCATCTTGATCACGAACCCTTAACCTACGGAAAGCCTTCACGAACCTATATAGTTTCCTGCAAGCCGAACCTTGTTGGGTTCTTGACCGAACCTTAGTAGTTTGAGCATGATCAAGGAACCTAGCCTCATGAACCTAAAAGGTTCGCTGCCAAGAGAGTTGGCCGAGACCCAACATGCGAGTTTCTTTACACATCTTGGCCCAATCGATTTGTTTAACTTGGCCCACATTAGTTCCATTCCTTCCGGCCCAAAACAATTATCATTGGCCCATGTTATTCCCTTTGTTACACATTATGGCTTCCGGTCCATTAAGAGTTTAAGTTGGCCCAATAGCATCTTCAATTGGCCCATAGTGATCTAAGTGGCCCATGGCATTTGTTAAGCCTTATGGTTACATGAGTTAAGGCCCAATTGTGTTGGGTTCGACTTATGATACTTGTGAATTGATCATGAATTGGTTAAATTATAACTTGACAACAATCATGAAGATAAATTCACAATCACAAGACTTAAAACAATTGGAACATTATTTCATAAATCAGTAATCAATGGTTATCAAATTCTCAAACAATTATCATTTTATGCATAAGATTTATGCACAATGGAACATTTCATATTCGTTTCTTGGACCCATGATCAATCAAGTGATTCAAATCATAACTTTCAAGTTTCACAACAATCTTAATCATGAGAACACAAGTCAATCAATGAATCAAAGTCTATACAATTATAAATCCTATATCTTATGTATGATTACAATGTTATAGGAATCAATTAGAAGTCCTGTTTGCTACTTGCTATCTGTTTTAGTTCAGAGTCTACTGCAGACAGGTGAGAACTTTAGCCCCTCTTTTACTGTTTTATAACTGTTTTGGGGTGGAACACGTGATCAAAACCGCTATTTCAATCTTGTTTCATTACACAAGTTATGTGTATTTCATAAACATTACAGGTTCATCTTACGAATCCAAGGGATTCATCAATTGTTTAAAGAAATTGTCAACCGTTTTAAGGACTTATTAACTATTGGAATCTTTTTACTAAAAAGGATTTATAAAGACTCTTTGAAATGTGTTATAACAGATTTACTCAAATGTTCTTATAAAGGATCAACACTTTTAAATAAATGATTTGATAAACTCTTTTGTTATAAACCTTGTTGTTACACAAGGTCACTAAATCATGGTATTCAAATCAAGTGGTTCACATCATGGTATTCAAATCAAGTGGTTCACATCATGGTATTCAAATCAAGTGGTTCACATCATGGTATTCAAATCAAGAGATTCATTTCATGGTATACAAAACAAAGGATTTAATTCGTGGAATTAAATCTTGGTTTTCAATTCATGTTATCAAATAAGGCATTAACACATTTGGTTAAAGTAAGATTCAGAAACATGGTGTCTATTGTTGTAAACAAACTTGTAAAAGCATCAAGTATCATATTCATTAGCGTTAGTACTGGGTGATCACAACAAGGGAAAGCGGACACATTGTTTCTTATCCAGGATGGAGTTAGCTTTTAAATTTGTTTTAAAAGCTAACTGTAGGTCTGGTGTCATTGTTTTCTTATCCAGGATGGAGTTGGCTTTTAAATTTGTTTTTAAAAGCCAACTGCAGGTCTGGTGTCATATGGTTATCAAAACTGCTGATGTATTATCTTACTCCAAACGTGTTTTGGGACTTGATATTATATGTTGGCTTTCGTGCGAACAGTGATTGGACTGTTTACACTCATTTTCTTACTTGATCTTAGTTTGGGTTGCAGCTCATCCGTGTGAATCTTATGTTGCTTTAACTTACCTATGCCTTAAATCATATACTCATGTTTACAAATGTTTAAACCTATTGTTCTCACCAACTACGTCTGTAGTTGACAGTTACTTTTAACGTGTTTCAGGTAATCAAGTTTAAGACATTCTCAGAGACAACTAAGGAGACCATACTAAGATAGAACAAGATGAAGAAACATGCTAGGATGGATTAGAAACACACTAAATCCTGATTGTTTACTTGTCTTGTTTGAAGTCTTATTTTGTAAACTATATTTTGGGTCTGTAGTTGTCTTTCTTTTGGTAGATAGATTGTATGTAACTAAACAACTGTCTAAACATTATGAAATGTAGTAATCCATTGTGGTTGTTCTTATTCAATACTTGTGCATGATTCAACTGTTCATACGTCACCGCGCCGTGGATTCCGCACGTGGCGCAGGGGTGTGACAGGTTGGTATCAGAGCCAAGGTTGTAGAGAACTAGGAAAAACCCAATGTTTAATGACCTAGACTATAACCTAAGCTACCCAATAGGACTAAGTGCTATAGGCTTGAGGATACTTAGGATCTAAGTAACTTAAGTGAGCATTAAGTCTACAATAAGGTTGAAAGATCTTAGGGACATTTTTCTAAGATTAGATATTGAGTCAAAGAATTTGAATCGGACTTCTATAATTTTAGAAACCGGATTAAATTCTCACACATATGCATTTAAGGATTTCAGAGGCAAGGATCTGTATTCTTAGTATCCTTGATCTGAAATTCTCACACAGAGATCATTATAGAAATTCGGAGGCAAAGATCTGTATTTTCAGTATCTTTGATATGAATTTCTTGTCATATTCATTATAGGATTTAGAGACAAAGATTGATATCTTTGATCTAAAGTCCTTGTCATATTCAGTATAGGATTTAGAGGCAAAGATTGGTATCTTTGATCTAAAGTCCTTGTCATATTCATTATAGGAATTCAAATGTCAAGATCTATTAATTTAGAGGCTTGATTTGAAATCCTTGTCATACTCATTATAGGAATTCAAATGTCAAGATCTATTAATTTAGAGGCTTGATTTGAAATCCTTGTCATATTCATTATAGGAATTCAAATGTCAAGATCTATTAATTTAGAGGCTTGATTTGAAATCCTTGTCATGCTCATTATAGGAATTCAAAGGTCAAGAACTATTAATTTAGAATCTTGATTTGAAATCCTGGTCATTGTTATCATTATCAGGTGTTCATTATCATAGGAACTTTATAACTTAGAATCTGTGTAACAGTATTCTTTAGTTGAAGTTCTCACAAGAGATCATTATACTCGATACTGTAGGTATTGAGAACCTAGGTTAATTAACCTAGGACACACATGCTAAAACCTAAGGTTTTAATTTCTCACAAGAGATCATTATACTCGATACTGTAGGTATTGAGAACCTAGGTTAATTAACCTAGGACACACATGCTAAAACCTAAGGTTTTAATTTCTAAGTAAATTAAGAACCATGGTTTACATAATCATTATCATAGTCACAGAACAAGAGGCAATCATGAAACAATCATAATCAATCAACAGTTGGAATCTTAGCCCCAAATATAGACGACAGATTAACGCTGATGTGTTGAGGTAAGTGGTGGGTCGGTGAGAGCTTACCCTATATATAAGCTTATTTCAGTATGTTAGGGGGAATCCGGCGTTTGTATTTGGAGTGAGGATTCGGGATCAACTGGAAACATGGAACATTAGTCAAACACATGGGATACAAACATTTGGGAAACAATCATTGGTGAATCAAATCATAGTGCAATTCAAACTTGGATGAACCAAACATTATGGGGAGTCAATCAAGTTGTGAACATTCTTTAGATGTAAACCTTAAGTGAAATTCTTAAGTGATTACATCATTAGTACTTACTGACATAGGTTAACAGGAAAGTGTAGAACACACGTATGACTTAGTTCTACATGTTAACAACTGTTAGTAGGTGCACGCATAACATAATCATAGTTCAATCATGGAATCAATCATAGTTCAAGTTGATCAAAGATCATGAGATTCTTAATCAATGGAACACACTTGGAAATCAATACAAACGTGTTGCCAAATGCTAGCAAGGGCATGATCGTGGTATATCGAAACGGTGGTGGGCAGCGAGAGTGAGCCCTATATATAAACTATTTTCGGTATATCGGGAAAGTGTCAGTGTGTAGGTTTGGTGGAGAGATCATGGGACATCGTACATATTCACATGATAAGTATGCAAATAAGTTGATAACTTATACGTGTACTAGATCATATTACAATTGAATGATAATACTAGTAGTATGGATATATTACTGACCTTATCATGAAAATTCAATTGTATCCTTCCTCATTACTGACCCGCTTGTGGCTTCTATTCGTAGAATGCCTCCCCGACGTGATCCTAACGGAGGGGGTTCAACAAGTGGCAACGACGATGAAATCAACAAGATTGCTCGAGCTATCGCTGTTCATATGAGGGAAGTAATCCCTGGTATGGTCACTGATATTACCCAGAATCTTCGGGGAAGTACTAGTGATTCAGCACATAACTCAAATGCCACTAACGCTGGAACTGCTAACTTTACTTTCAAGCAGTTCAACGATGCTAAGCCTCCTAAGTACTCTGGTACCGAGGGAGCTACCGGCCTACTACAATGGCTGGAAAGCATTGAAGACATTCTCGACTTTACTGGATGTCCTGAGAATCTGAAGGTCAAGATGGCCTCAAGCGCTTTTCATAAGGGCGTACTCACTTGGTGGAATTATGAAAAGAACACCAGAGGACGCGAAGTCGCTCTAGCTTTACCGTGGGACGGATTCAAGAACTTACTTGTGGAAAATTTTTGTCCACGTCATGAACTGAAGAAACTCGAGGTAGAGATGTGGAATCTGGTGCAAGACAGTGGTGAAAATGCCAAGTACACAACTCGATTCCATGAGTTGTGCATTCTGGTACCCCATTTGGTTACTCCTCTATCCCGCAGGATAGAGAAATACATTGAAGGTCTACCTTTAGTAGTCAGGGGAACAGTCATGGGTAATGACCCTACTACTTTGGAGGCGGCGATTCAACTTGGTGCTACTCTTACTGAAGAGTATGTGAAGTCTGGAGTGCTCACCCGAAAGGGATTCAAGAGAGCACAGACTGAAGAAGGCAAGAAGCCTGAACAGCACGATCACAAGAAGAAGAAGCAAAAGACAATCAAGAACTTTGCAGCGTTGACTGCGGCTGCACCTACTCATGCCACACCTATCACTGCTATGCCACAACCTGCTAATGTCAGAAAGTCTTATACTGGCACATTTCCACTTTGCACCAAATGCCAGTATCATCATCTGCCCAACACTCCATGCAAGAAGTGTCTCAAATGTGGGCGTATGGGACATTTTGCAGCTACATGCAGAGCTGCTCATCTTGCTGCTGCAACAACTGCTACCACAACCACTACTGTTACAGGTGGAAGAGTCTGCTATAATTGTGGGGCAGAGGGACACTTCAGAAACCAGTGTCCAAAACTCAACAACACCACTGCTGCTGCTCGTGCTTTTGTTATTGGAACTGCTGAAGCACGTGAAGAGCCGGCAGTCATCACTGGTACATTTCTTATCAATGATCACTACGTTTCTATCATATTTGATACTTGTGCTGATAAAAGCTTTATCTCTGCTCATACTGCTTCTTTGCTTAATATGCAACTATCTATACTTACTGCTCCCTATACAGTAGAAGTAGCGAATGGTAAGACTATAGTTGTAGATTCTATTATCCATGGTAGTGAATTAAGATTAAATGACCATCTTTTCTCCATCGATCTCATTCCTATGACTCTCGGAAGCTTCGAAGTTGTGATAGGAATGGATTGGTTATCCAAAAACAATGCTGAAATCGTATGCTCGGAGAAACTTATCCGAATCCCCTTACCGTCCGGCGAAAAACCATGCCGCGGATTGAAGATTGTATCGTGCATCAAGGCGAGGAAGTACTTGAAGAAGAAATATTATGCTTTCCTAGCTCATGTAGTGGAAAAGAAACCTGAAAAGAAAGCAGTTGGAGATGTTCCAGTTATCAAAGAATATCCAGACGTATTTCCAGAAGACTTGCCTGGACTACCACCAGTCCGACAAGTGGAGTTTAGAATTGATCTCGTCCCTGGAGCAAGCCCAGTGGCGAGGTCACCGTATCGATTAGCACCGTCTGAGATGCATGAACTGTCTAGTCAGCTTCAAGAACTTTTAGACAAAGGTTTCATAAGACCGAGTTTCTCTCCATGGGGAGCTCCGGTTCTCTTTGTCAAAAAGAAAGACGGTTCATTTCGCATGTGCATCGACTATCGTGAGCTAAACAAGTTGACCATCAAGAATAGATATCCTCTGCCTAGGATCGATGATCTGTTTGATCAATTACAGGGAGCAACTTGCTTCTCTAAGATTGATTTACGGTCCGGGTATCATCAGTTAAGAGTAAATGATGAGGATATACCAAAGACTGCATTTAGGACTCGATATGGACACTATGAGTTCGTGGTCATGCCATTTGGGCTGACCAATGCACCTGCAGTGTTCATGGACTTGATGAATCGAGTCTGCAGGCCTTACTTGGATCAGTTTGTTATTGTCTTTATTGATGATATACTGATTTATTCCAAGTCGGAACAAGAGCATGAAGATCATTTGAGGAAAGTCTTAGAGTTACTAAGAGCTGAACAACTCTATGCTAAATTCTCAAAGTGTGAATTTTGGCTAAAGGAAGTTCACTTCTTAGGACATGTCATAAACAAAGATGGAATTCATGTAGATCCAGCAAAGATTGAGGCGATTAAGATCTGGACTACTCCATCTACTCCAATAGAGATTCGTTCATTTCTGGGTTTGGCAGGTTATTACAGAAGATTCATTGCAAACTTCTCTAAGATAGCCTTGCCACTTACCACACTAACTCAGAAAAGTCAAGCATTTATATGGGGACAGAAGCAAGAAGATGCATTTCAACTTCTTAAACAGAAGTTATGCAACTCCCCTATCCTTAGTCTTCCAGAAGGCAGTGATGATTTCATTGTCTACTGTGATGCTTCAAACCTTGGTCTCGGTTGTGTACTTATGCAACGGGACAAGGTCATTGCTTATGCTTCAAGACAACTTAAGGTTCACGAGAAGAATTACACTACTCATGACCTTGAGTTAGGGGCTGTGGTCTTTGCATTGAAAATTTGGAGACACTACCTTTATGGTACTAAATGTGTCATCTATACAGACCACAAGAGCCTACAACACATTCTCAATCAGAAAGAACTCAACATGAGACAACGGCGTTGGGTTGAGCTTCTAACTGATTACGACTGTGAGATTCGTTACCATCCGGGTAAAGCCAATGTGGTGGCGGATGCTCTTAGTCGCAAGGAACCAGTCAAACCAATTCGTGTAAGAGCCATGGAGATCAACACACAGCCAAACTTGAAAGACTTGATTCGTATTGCACAACAACAAGTAATAACAGACAATCAACTCAAGGCAGACTTGGATTGTGGCATTGAGAAGAAACTAGAACCCCGATCTGATGGGGTGTTATATCTCAACGGCCGCATTTGGATTCCAAAGTCAGAAGAATTGCGCACACTCATCTGTGATGAGGCTCATAAGTCGCGATACTCAGTTCATCCTGGAGCCGATAAGATGTATCAGGACTTGAGGACATCTTACTGGTGGCCGGGAATGAAGAAAGACATAGCACTGTACGTGGGAAAGTGTCTTACTTGTTCAAAAGTCAAAGCAGAACATCAAAAGCCTTCGGGACTTCTACAGCAACCAGAAATTCCTCAATGGAAATGGGAGCAAATTTCCATGGATTTCATAACTAAGTTGCCGAGAACTCCACGAGGTTTCGATTCGATTTGGGTGATCGTTGATCGACACACCAAATCTGCTCATTTTCTCCCGATCCGAGAGGATTACAAGATGGAGAAGTTATCCACATTGTACATCAACGAAATCATTGCACGTCATGGTACACCAACATCAATCATTTCTGATCGTGATAGTCGCTTCACTTCTCGCTTTTGGCAATCATTGCAAAAGGCTTTGGGAACGCGTGTTAATCTTAGCACGGCGTATCATCCTCAAACCGACGGCCAAAGCGAAAGGACTATCCAAACACTTGAAGACATGCTTCGTTCTTGTGTCATTGACTTCGGTGGAAGTTGGGACACTCATCTCCCACTCATTGAGTTTTCATATAACAATAGCTATCATACGAGCATTCAATGTGCACCATTCGAAGCTCTATATGGTAGAAAGTGCCGATCACCGGTCTGTTGGACCGAGATTGGTGACTCACAGGTCGTAGGACCAGAACTCATTCAGGAAACATCAGACAAAATCACAATCATTCAGTCACGGCTTAAGGCCGCACGAGATCGGCAGAAAAGTTATGCTGATCGACGTCGGAAACCGCTTGAGTTTCAAGTCGGTGACCGAGTCTTACTCAAAGTTTCTCCCTGGAAAGGCGTTGTTCGATTCGGGAAGAAAGGGAAACTTGCACCAAGGTACGTTGGACCTTTTGAGATCCTGGAACGGATTGGTCCCGTAGCCTACAAACTCAAACTTCCAGTGGAGCTAAGCAATGTTCATGATACTTTTCATGTATCAAATCTTAAGAAATGCTTAGCGGATCATGATGTTCAGATTCCACTGGAAGACATACAGATTCAGAACAACATGCAATTCATAGAATGTCCAGTTGAGATCATGGATCATGGGGTCAAGAAACTTAAACGCAGCCGTATCCCGATCGTGAAAGTGCGATGGGAGGGCAAACGCGGTGCTGAGTTCACCTGGGAACGTGAAGACCAGATGAAGCTTAAGTACCCTCATCTTTTTACAGTATCTTCGGCTAGTTAATTTCGGGACGAAATTCCCTTAACTAGGGGAGACTGTAACATTTGTACATTTAGTCATGTAGTAGTGAACAGTGTTAGAACAGTGTGTACCCATGTTCAGTCAGTCAATGTGAATCATGTGTCATTATGTGCTTGTGTGTTAGAATCTTTGTCATTTAACAAGTATGTATTATTTATTTACAGTCGAGTTCACTAGGCAAGAACAGTATTGTGTTATATCGAAACAGTGGTGGGCAGCGAGAGTGAGCCCTATATATATACTGCGTTCGGTGTAACAGGATAGTGTTGGTGCGTAGTGTCAAGACGAATATTATGACAATTAATTCAACAAGAATCGTAATACGTAAGCGAGACTGAGTATAGTTATGGGTGACGATCCATAATGATACGAATGTTGAACTTATAATTATGATTAAACGACTTTAAATATTTTAATACGATCGGAAAACGTACGCGATTGCGGGTATACACGTAATTGTGAATGTTTAACGGTCTGGCAACACACGAAGAGTAAAAATAATTATATTAATTATTTTATATTTTTACAATTTTGAAACTCATCATTTATTTGAGTTTAACAACTCTTGTTATTTAAATTCGCGTAAAATACGCGCTACGTTCCGGAAACGCGAACCGAGCGACCGAAACGAACCCGAATACCACCCGGACTATAAAAGCCCTAAAGAGGGTCATTTCTCATTTAATTCCCCAACAACCACTTCTCTCTCTAGAAATCCCGTCTACCCTCTCTCTCTCTAGAAAACCGACCTTCAAACGCGCGTATCCTCTTCGTTTCTCAACGGATTTCGTCGTTCTTGGTGTCCACTCGAAGCTCTCAACATCTTCTATCAGAAAGTACAAGAATTTCGCAGATTTATCCGGCCAAAAACGAGGTATGATCGAGTGAAAGGGCTGAAAAATTAGGGTTTTCATGTGTATTTTTGTTTAAACCAAACATTCGGCTGGTTCTAGCAATCCAAATCCATTTCCGCACCTATAGCAACAGTTTTTGATGATAATATAGCTTAGATCATGGTCTGGATCCAAAGATTCGAAGATGGTGATGATGCAGGTAACAGGTTCGCGAGGGTTCAGCAACCACAGCAATGGAACGAACCTGTTAGGGTTCTTTGGCCGAACCATTCGTGTGAGGCGAACCCTAATACACCCACATGGTTCGTTACCCGACTAGCCGAACCCAGAAGATCCTCACGAGCCTGTACCGAGCCTTCATGCCGCCCACGAACCCTCCTATGCCGAACCTTAAAAGAGTCACGAACCCTGCATGGTTCGTGGCATGATCAGCCGAACCTTCTGATGGTTATGGTCGACGAACCCTGACTCAATGGCGAACCTGCATGAGGTCATCTTGATCACGAACCCTTAACCTACGGAAAGCCTTCACGAACCTATATAGTTTCCTGCAAGCCGAACCTTGTTGGGTTCTTGACCGAACCTTAGTAGTTTGAGCATGATCAAGGAACCTAGCCTCATGAACCTAAAAGGTTCGCTGCCAAGAGAGTTGGCCGAGACCCAACATGCGAGTTTCTTTACACATCTTGGCCCAATCGATTTGTTTAACTTGGCCCACATTAGTTCCATTCCTTCCGCCCAAAACAATTATCATTGGCCCATGTTATTCCCTTTGTTACACATTATGGCTTCCGGTCCATTAAGAGTTTAAGTTGGCCCAATAGCATCTTCAATTGGCCCATAGTGATCTAAGTGGCCCATGGAATTTGTTAAGCCTTATGGTTACATGAGTTAAGGCCCAATTGTGTTGGGTTCGACTTATGATACTTGTGAATTGATCATGAATTGGTTAAGTTATAACTTGACAACAATCATGAAGATAAATTCACAATCACAAGACTTAAAACAATTGGAACATTATTTCATAAATCAGTAATCAATGGTTATCAAATTCTCAAACAATTATCATTTTATGCATAAGATTTATGCACAATGGAACATTTCATATTCGTTTCTTGGACCCATGATCAATCAAGTGATTCAAATCATAACTTTCAAGTTTCACAACAATCTTAATCATGAGAACACAAGTCAATCAATGAATCAAAGTCTATACAATTATAAATCCTATATCTTATGTATGATTACAATGTTATAGGAATCAATTAGAAGTCCTGTTTGCTACTTGCTATCTGTTTTAGTTCAGAGTCTACTGCAGACAGGTGAGAACTTTAGCCCCTCTTTTACTGTTTTATAACTGTTTTGGGGTGGAACACGTGATCAAAACCGCTATTTCAATCTTGTTTCATTACACAAGTTATGTGTATTTCATAAACATTACAGGTTCATCTTACGAATCCAAGGGATTCATCAATTGTTTAAAGAAATTGTCAACCGTTTTAAGGACTTATTAACTATTGGAATCTTTTTACTAAAAAGGATTTATAAAGACTCTTTGAAATGTGTTATAACAGATTTACTCAAATGTTCTTATAAAGGATCAACACTTTTAAATAAATGATTTGATAAACTCTTTTGTTATAAACCTTGTTGTTACACAAGGTCACTAAATCATGGTATTCAAATCAAGTGGTTCACATCATGGTATTCAAATCAAGTGGTTCACATCATGGTATTCAAATCAAGTGGTTCACATCATGGTATTCAAATCAAGAGATTCATTTCATGGTATACAAAACAAAGGATTTAATTCGTGGAATTAAATCTTGGTTTTCAATTCATGTTATCAAATAAGGCATTAACACATTTGGTTAAAGTAAGATTCAGAAAACATGGTGTCTATTGTTGTAAACAAACTTGTAAAAGCATCAAGTATCATATTCATTAGCGTTAGTACTGGGTGATCACAACAAGGGAAAGCGGACACATTGTTTCTTATCCAGGATGGAGTTAGCTTTTAAATTTGTTTTAAAAGCTAACTGTAGGTCTGGTGTCATTGTTTTCTTATCCAGGATGGAGTTGGCTTTTAAATTTGTTTTTAAAAGCCAACTGCAGGTCTGGTGTCATATGGTTATCAAAACTGCTGATGTATTATCTAACTCCAAACGTGTTTTGGGACTTGATATTATATGTTGGCTTTCGTGCGAACAGTGATTGGACTGTTTACACTCATTTTCTTACTTGATCTTAGTTTGGGTTGCAGCTCATCCGTGTGAATCTTATGTTGCTTTAACTTACCTATGCCTTAAATCATATACTCATGTTTACAAATGTTTAAACCTATTGTTCTCACCAACTACGTCTGTAGTTGACAGTTACTTTTCACGTGTTTCAGGTAATCAAGTTTAAGACATTCTCAGAGACAACTAAGGAGACCATACTAAGATAGATCAAGATGAAGAAACATGCTAGGATGGATTAGAAACACACTAAATCCTGATTGTTTACTTGTCTTGTTTGAAGTCTTATTTTGTAAACTATATTTTGGGTCTGTAGTTGTCTTTCTTTTGGTAGATAGATTGTCTGTAACTAAACAACTGTCTAAACATTATGAAATGTAGTAATCCATTGTGGTTGTTCTTATTCAATACTTGTGCATGATTCAACTGTTCATACGTCACCGCGCCGTGGATTCCGCACGCGGCGCAGGGGTGTGACAACTTCGAGGAGGAGGAGCCACCAGAGGATGCTGATTTCGAGTCCACTATCGATGATGCCTTAGATTGATTTAGCATAGACCTAGTAGGGACGGGTTGTGTCCCTGTACTTCATATTTTGGGATTTTGATGTTTTGATATTAAATGAATTATAACCAGTACAACTTATTATATGTAAAAAGCTTATTATCTAGTATTGAACAATTTTGTCTATGCATATCAATACATGTTTCCCTTCTATACCAACCACACATTTCATTTGAGACTTTAGCTACATTCTAACGCTTATTATCACTATGAAGATCATGGATGGAAGACACAGAGGACGTCGAAATGCGGGAGGACGTGGAAACATCAATTTGATGACAGAAGAACTGAACACACTCATCAACGAGCGAGTTGAAGAGGCAATTGATGCACGAGAATTGCTTGTACTCAGAACCAACTGAACCAAGGTGACGAATTTCATTTTCAAATTCACCTTGAACCATGACCACTTATCCCAGACTCAACGCATATACTGAATCCTGAATAAAATCCTTTGCTTTACTTATTTCAGGAACAAATCCTAATCCGCCCCACCGCACAGTTAAAAGATTCCTGGACTGCAAACCCCACTCATTCAACGTTACTGAGGGTGCCGTCAGTCTCTTGCGCTGGATGGAGAAGGCGGAGTCAGCTTTTGGCATGAGCAACTGTAAGAATGAAGACTGGGTCAAGTTCACAGCAGGAACTCTTGAGGGAGTTGCCCTCACTTGGTGGAATGCCAATGTGGAAAACCTAGGGCTAGATGCAGTCAATGCTCTACCTTAGGACGAGTTTAAAAGGATGATGAACCGTGAATACTGTCCTCGTGGTGAAGTGCAGAAGCTTGAAACAGAATTCTGGAACCATAAGATGGTTGGTTCCAAGATCGAGGCATACACTGCTCGATCGTATGAACTGGCACACATGTGCTAGGAGAGGGTAACACCTGCTTACAAACACATAGAGAAGTACATCGAGGGATTACCCCCTCAAATTCAGGATATGGTTCTATCTGCAGATCCCATCACCCTGTAACAAGCTATGCGACTAGCCCACCGACTCACTGACTTGGCAGTTGCACAAGGATTTCTACCACCTTGTGGTTTAGTAGCCAAAACCACTGATAATAAACACAAATGGGATAACACCCTAAGCAAATCTTCAACTCTTCAACCACCACCACAGCAGCGTAAGTTTGTGTCACCCCAAGCTTACACACCACCCACTCCAACCACCCAGAAGCAAAGAGCATATGCAGTCTAACACCCTAAGTGCAAAAAATGCAACTTCCATCATGCACAGGTTCAATGTGGCATGTTACGATGCCAACGCTGTGGGAAAGCAGGACATGAAGCTAAAGACTGTAGAGGTGAACTGCAAGTTAAGAACCCACAACCACAGCCACAACCACAACGACAACAACATTAAGCACCGAAAGGATGCTTCGAATGTAGGAAACCATGACACTTCAATAAGGACTGCCCATACTTGAAGAACAACAATCACAACTAGCCGAAAAAAATGGGAACAAAAATGATCCGACGGGACGAGCCTTTGTGATTGAAGCTAAGGAAGCCGAAAGGGACCCCCAACCTCTCAACATGTACATTTCTCCTGAACGATCATTTCGCTTCTGTATTGTTTGATACTAGAGCTGAGAAAAGCTTTAAATCTAGCGAATTTAGTGCGATAGTTACCATAACCCCGACACCCTTAGAGGTTGAATACTTTATAGAGCTAGCTGATGGTAAATTGATAGTAACTAAACACATTATGAAAGAATACACCCTAGAGCTTGCAAATCAAAAATTTAAGATCAACCTCATGCCAGTCATACTTGGAAGTTTAGATGTCGTAGTCAGCATGGATTGGCTGTCGGAAAACCAAGTTGAAATAATTTGTCACCATAAGGTTGTGCGTATACTCCTCCCTAACGTGGAAACCTTAAACATCAATGGCGATAGGAGTGACACTCCTTTGAACATCATCTTGTGCATGAAAGCTCACAAATGCTTACGAAAGGGATACACGGCCATACTAACTCTTGTCACCGACAAAACCGAAGAGGAGAAGAAACTAGAAGAATCCCAGTCCTATGCGACTATTTCGACGTATTTCCTGAGGATCTACAGGACTTCCACCACCACGACAAGTGGAATTTTGCGTAGACCTCGTGCTAGGAGCAACACCTATTGCACAAGCACCCTATCGACTTGCACCCTGGAAGATGCAGGAACTATCCAATAAACTGCAAGAATTGTTGGACAAGGGTTTCATTAGACCGAGCTTCTCGTCGTGGGGAGCACCTGTTCTATTTGTTAAGAAGAAGGATAGCACATTTCGCATGTGCATTGACTACCGCGAGTGGTTGAACAAAGTGATGATCAAGAACAGTTACCCCTAACCTCGGATAGATGACATGTTCGATCAACTACAAGGATCGAGTTACTACTCCAAGATAGATTTGTGATCTGGGTACCATCAATTGAGAATCCAAGAGGAAGATGTTCCTAAAACAGCTTTTCATACTTGGTATGGCCATTACGAGTTTTTGGTCATTCCATTCGATCTCACAAACACACCTGCAGTGTTCATGGACCTCATGAATCGAGTGTGTAAACCCTATCTGTTGGTGCATAATGTAATAGGTTGCTTTCAAGTCAGTTTTGGTTAAGTTAGAGTTGTTTTTGCTAGGTTCGTCTGGCCCACGAACCTATGCATTTTGTTATAATGCAAACAAACCAATGGTTTTGTGTTGTAAAGGTTCGTCCAATGAACCTATTGGTTCCTCTGGCGAACCTAGTGGTTCATGAGGGTTCGTCCAATGTGTATAGGTTCGTCTGTCTTTTGTATATATTTGCAGGTTTACTGTATTGTCATAACCACTTGACAGAACCTGAGTTTTCAGAATAGAGTTATGAGAGATTGAACTGTGTGTTCACTGTTGTGTGCAACTTGTAATTTATCTTATTATCAATGAGAATGGTATTTACAAGCGTGATTGTGTTTACTTCAATTCATATAAGTGTTATCTAGATTCCCCATAGTTAAAACTGTTAATAGAATTCATATTATATCGATCCAGAGCCCACAACAATGGTATCAAAGCATAGGAGGAGTTCTATACACGTTTTCGTAGATTACTAATCATTCTGGACTATTCTGGAAATGGTTGAAGTTTGAATTTCGGTGTTTGAATATTTTTCGGACATTTCATCATCATCTGTTGACATGTTGTTGGTCAAAATCAGATGTTTTTGTCAAAACAGTACAGTTGAAGCTCTGAAGCTTTAAAGGTTTTCCCTCCAAATCTTGAAGATTTTCCTGCCAAAATTCTCAAGCCAAAACAACAGGTTTGTGAGACGAACTTAGCCGAATCACAATCAAACCCTAAGGTTCGTTAAGGTTCGTAGGGCGAACCTATTTCGATTGCAGGTTCGTTGATCAAAAGGTTTTGAAGAAGGTTCGTTGATCAAAGGTTTTCGAGAAGGCTCGTTACTCAAAAGATTTTGGAGAAGGTTAGTTGATCCAAAGGTTTTGAAGAAGGTTTTTTGGTCAAAAGGTTTTGGAGAAGGTTCGTTGATCAAAGGTTCGTTGTTGATCATTAGGTTTGCTGGTTTTAGAAATTGGTAAAGGTTCGCTGATTAGAAGAAAGATGGCAGATTAGCTTGCAGCGGTTGCGAATCAAAATTCATACAAAGTATATTGATTAGTGAAACTGAGGCTGGGAGTACAAACAAAGTGCCAAAACTCATTGATTTATCTAACTACGAGAACTGGAAAAGGTCGATTTGAGACACATCTTAATGGTACTAATACAAACCTTTGGGAGAGAATTTTGTTACCATATGAACGTCCAAAGGTGGTTGCAACGGATCTTGACCAATCACTTGATCGATTAGATGTTGAACAACGAAAGAAATATGACCGCGAGAATAAGACATATTGGATGCTAAGCCAAGCCATTTGTAACCAAATCCTTCATCAGTTTGATGAACATAAGTCATCGTATGGGTTATGTAATGAACTGAAGGATAGAGTGGAGGGAACACTAAACTCAAGAAGATGAAGGCAACTGATTTGAGAAAAGAATTCCAGAACATTAACCACATAGGAAATGAGAGTCTTGATTCTTTGTTTACTAGATATAGACACTTGTTGACAGAAGTACGTAAATGTGGTATTGAGTATTCAGAAGAAGAAAAGATAGATCGCTTTGCAGACGTATTTTTAGATAAGTGGAACTCATTGGTACTGATCTTGAGAGAAAATCTTCCAGGAATGACACTCGTGGAGTTTATTCAAAAGTTAGAAGAACATGAGATGAAGGACAAGGGGAAAGCTAGAAGAGTTAATGTAACACAGGATCCTTCACTTTATGGTGCATAAGTTGTCACACCTCCTGTACAATCAGCCAAAATACAGACAACTTTTGTCTCATGTATTACTGAGAGTACTTCATTACCATCTGCATCTACTAGTTACACCATTCCAAGTTCACCATCTTCTGGGAATGAGAAGAAGTCTGATTCTTCATCTGCTACTCCAATTCAACTAAACACTACAAATCTAGGAAAAGTGACTATGGAGGCTGTCAAAGACCACATGTCAGTACTTTCATGTGTGGTCTGCGCGTATGATGAACAAATAGTTGGAAGGATATGGAATTCTAATCTTACTTTAGAAGATTACGAGCAGAAAGATGAGGATGAAATGGAACTTATTGACACACAGTGGGCTTTGGCCAGTGCAATCAGAAGAATAGAAAAGTATGAGAAGAAAACGGGAAAGAAGTTCACTTTTGATCGCAACACAAAGTTCGGATTTAATCCAAAAGCCACACAGTGCTACAACTGCGGTGAACTGGGTCATTTTTCTTGTGAATGCAAAAACCCCAAGAAGCAAGGCAACCTAAACCCATTCAAGCCAAAATAGGTCTATCAAAAGAACAAGAAGAAGTCTGAAGAATCAACCAAAGCTCTAGTCAGTCAAGCAGATGAAGGATACGACTGGGGCAAATAGTATGATGATCTAATGGGTGCTTTTATGGCCTCAATGGTGAAAGATTCTAAGGCTGAAGAGGACAGCAAGGGAAAAGAAAACGCTGAGGAGGTACATAATGAACTTTTGGAAGTAATTGAAAAGTTGAAGGGGTTGAATGCTCAACTAACTGCTGACCTGATTGAGTGCACTGAAGCTAACAAAAAGTTAGTTTCAAGAGAAAAAGATTTTGATAAAAAGATTATAGATTTGGGTAAAGAAAATGAAGAACTAAAAATTAAAGTCTTGCAAAATAATCATGCAATTATGTGCACCTCGAGTCAGTACTAAAGCTAAAAGTAGAATTGTCAGCAGCTAGGGTAGAGGCAGAGATGCACAAAAGCAAGCTCGAGAATTACCAGAATTCTCATTAAGTTATCGATTGTTTTGCTCCTGTGCAAAGGTCATCGAAAGATACTACTGGCTTGGGATATCATGTAGTTCCGGCTCCTTCAAGATATTTTCCAAGGCCACAAATTGACCCTGAGCTTGAAGTGCATCCAGCTTCTCTAAGGGAGTCTGAGCCTGAAAATGTTTCTGAAAATGTTAGAGCCTCATCTTCTGATGAAAAGGTTTCACTTGATAGTGATGCCTCAATCATCGAAGACATCACTGAGTCGGAATACTTTTTCGAAATTTTGAGGCAAAATGGTTACAAAGGAAAAGGTGTTGAGAAACAGACTGTTGAGACCAAGCAGTCAAGATCTGAAACTAAACAAGTTGAGAAAGTGGTGACTAAACCCACACAAGTTTCTAGATCAGTGACTTTGACCAAGCCAACCACTACTCTCAAACCAATTGTGTATATTAGATCATCTAACACACATCAAGGAGAATCTAATGTAAATTTTCAAAAGAAAAATGTGAAGTATAAAAAGGTAGAGAAGGTGGATTTCTTCTTTGACAATTTTGGGGCTGGGCAAAAGGAAAAATCAAAGAGTTTTGAAAATAAAATGAATAATTCAAATAAAAGCTCAACTAGGTTAAGAAACAAAAGTTCATCGGCTATCACAAGACCTTTCTGTTCATCAAGTTTTTATGATGAATTCAAACCAAAAACCCAAACTAAAGAGAGGAAGTGTTACCGATGTGGTAAAATGGGTCATTTGGTTGCTAACTGCAATATAGGATTCAGTTCGAGTGATTGTGGCAGTTCGAGGTCTTTCTCACTAAGGGAAACACGCAAGTGTTTTACTTGTTGTAGTAAGGGGCAAATTTCTGCTAATTACCCTAATAACAAAGTCAGAAAGAGTTTGAATGAGGAGATGGGGATGCATGTTCCAAGTAGGAGTTTTAGGAAAGATAGACCAACTGAAGATGAAATGAAAGTTCTTCGAAAATTTAACCCTGATTGTTTTTGGGTGAAGGAAGAAAATTAAGCAAAAGAAAAGAGTTTTTGAAAATAAAAGAAATGTTAAAAAGATTGAGAAAATTGTGACTTCATCAGATGATGAGTCCTTTGATAATTTTTCTTCAAGATTCTCATTTTCAAAATAATCTACTAAGTCTGAATCATTGTGGAAACTCAAGAACAAATCGGGTGGTGAATTCTCTAAGAAAGGGGAGGATATGAGTGATGATGGTTATTCAATCAAGTCATCACAGAAGAATGGAAAGGGTCCATTCAGGGAGACTCGACGTCGAAATGGCGGGGGTCATCCCTTTTGAGTATTAACAAGTTTCTTTTAATTTATTGTGCAGGTTACATCCACGGGCCATATTAGCAATCGTTGCATTGTTGATAGTGGATGTTCCCTTCATATGACTGGTGAATTAAGCTTGTTAAGATATGTCAAGCTTGTGAAGGGGAGTTATGTGAACTTCGCTGGAGACAAGAGAGGTCAAATCATAGGGATTGGTAGTTTGACAAATGGGAAGGTTTCTTTTGCCAATGTTAATTTTTAACTAACAACTTGTTGAGTGTCTCGTAGATTTGTAATAAAGAATACAAAGTGATGTTTCACAAAGAGAGGTGTTACGTGCTCAAGAAAGTCTTCAAGATTACAGATGAGTGGATTCTAATGACAGCTGAGCGTAGCAAGGACCTCTATGTGCTTGACATGGCAAAAGCAGAGACAGTTGGAGATGTTATATAAGCTAAGGGTGAGGCGTGTAAGATCTAACAATGGGACTAAGTTCAAGAATCATCAAATGGAGGAATTTTGTAACTCCAAAGGCATACAACAGCAATTCAGTGCACCATACGAGCCTCAGATGAATGGTGTAGCTAAAAGGAAGAATATGACTTTGATTGAAACTGCAAGAACGATGCTAGCAGATTCTAAACTTCCCATTAATTTTTGGAGTGAGGCCGTGGCTACTTCTTGTTTTACCCTTAACTGAGTTTTAATTGTCAAAAGACACAACAAAACTTGTTATGAATTGCTTCAAAATCGAAAGCCCAATCTGGAAGACTTGGAACCTTTCGGGGCTACTTGCACAATGCTGAAGAAGGATTCAAAATTCAATTCTAAAGTTGAAGAGGGTTTCTTTCTAGGATATAGTCTTCCAAACAAACATGTGTTTAACAAACGTACGGGTGTTGTGGTATTGTGGTATCATGTGGATGTCCAACAACATGCACCTATACTAAATGCGAAGGGTCCAGATTGGCTTTTCAATTACATTAAGTTGTTTGAGTCTTTTAATATATCTACTGTTTCTGATGATGAGATAACCTTACAAATGTTGTATGATTTGCAGAATTCAGATGTACAAAAAATTTCTCATCAACCTGGAGATGAAGTCTTTACACCACATGGGGAAAGCACTTCAGGGGTTCATACACTGTTTCAGCTTTTTCTTGCTTTTGCAGCCCACAAGAAATTCAAAGTATTTCAGTTGGATGTTAAATCTGCTTTTCTGTATGTCTCTTTGAAGGAAACAATGTATGTTAGTCAGCCACCGGGCTTTGAGGATCCAATCCATCGGGATCAGGTTTACCTCATAGACAAAGCATTGTACGATCTTCATCAGGCCCCGAGGGCCCTGTATGAGACCCTATCGACTCATCTTATTGAACACGTGTTCAATAGGGGTCAGATTGACAAAACTTTGTTCTTTCGGGAAAAGGGCACGGACATTCTCCTTGTTCAGATCTATGTAGATGACATCATCTTCGGATCTACCGATGAACAAATGTGCATGGAATTCAAAGAGGTGATGACTGATGAATTCTAGATGAGCGCGATGTCAGAAATCATGTTCTTTCTTGGTTTACAAATAAACCAAACCGATAAAGGGATCTTCATACATCAAACCAAATATATTCAAGACGTGCTAAAACGGTTTAGCATGCCTGACTCAAAATCAATTTCCACACCCATTCAGCCCAATCACGAGACTGATCCTGACCTTAAGGGGGAGTTGGTAGATGCCACACTTTATCATGGTATTATTGGAAGTTTAATGTATCTGACTGCGTCATGACCAGATATCGTTTTTGCTACAAGCATATGTGCTATATACCAATCTAAACCTAAGGTATCACGTCTGATAAAAGTGAAACAGATTCTTTCTTATCTGAAGGGTACACCATACACCGGTCTGTGGTATCCTAAGGATGATAAATTTTCCTTCAATTGTAACATCCAGTACCAGATCGTCCGGCAAGTCTGTACGGTATGTGTACTTTCACTATTTACTATGTGTAAATACATGATTGTGAACAGTACTTGTACTAACAGAATTCGAAATACAAGAAACAGTTGTACGTATTTATGTGTAAACTTAAATGCCGTAAGTACAACATTCATATTAAACGATAGTTGTTTGTATTTAGGTGAAAACCTAAGTACAGATAATACAACGAAACAAGAGAAACAACAGTGTTCAAGTACATAACAAGAACAAGTCGGTTGCGATCTGATATCCATAGATGACAGGAATCAGATGGCCGACAAATCAGTACGAAAACAAAGTGAAAACAGGAGGTTTAGTTGAGTCTGACAGTGAGGAAATACAATTTAAAACAATATTGCAATGTCGTTTCAGAATAACGAACTGATAGTGTGTTTGCGTGGGTGACGATTCACACAAACATATCTGTGAGTTTAACGTTCTGAAATGATGAATGGGAAGTAGAAAACAAAAGTCAGAAAGCCAAACCATCGACGTGTTCGTTCAAATGACGATTCAAACGAATACGCGCGATGGTGACGCATTCTTACGAAACGAAAACGAAATACGACACGAACGGTAATAAATTAAGAAAATATAATAATTTATATTTTTACAATTTTGAAACTCATCAAAATAAATAAAACAAATTTATTTTAAAAACATGTAAAATACACGTTACGTTCCGGAAACGCAACGGAGACGGAAACCGAGCAACCGAAACAAACCCGAATACCCTGAGGGTATATAAACACCAAATAAGGCTTCCCACCTCATTTATTGCAGCTCTCTCTCTCTAAACTCACTTTCACAAACCTTTCACTCTCACTCTAGAAACCAAATTCAAATCGCGATAACTCAGTCATTTCTCAACGAAATTGGACGTTCTTGGTGTCCACGCATAGCTCTCGACCTTCTCCACCTGAAAGTACAACAGATCGGAAGTTTGGTCCATTGAAAAACGAGGTATGATCAAGAGAAAACTTGAAAAAAATAGCGTTTCTTACGTTTGTTGGAACCATGTACACCTAGTCGGCTCCCAACCTCTCTCTGTGAACAAGACACCATCCAAAACTCCTCCTAGTGCACCATCGAAGTGGGAACAACACTATGACCAGTCGTAGTCTGAGGAAGATGATGGTGCTGCAACAGGTTCGTCGAGTGGGGGGGGGGGAGTGGCCGAACCCTAGGACACCGGCCGAACCCATGCTGGATCAACAGGTGATCAGCCGAACCCCTGGACTGTCTTGGCCGAACCTTCAGCAAGTCGCGAACCCTTGATCCCGAACCTCCTTCCTGGCGAACCCTTGGCTGAATCATCATCCGTGAACCCTGCTCCATGTCTACGAAACTATCCTCACAGCCGAACCTGTTGGTTGTTGCGAACCATCCAAGCCGAACCATTAGTTAGCCACACGAACCATGGTATGGGTGAACCTGTGGCTCCATTGGGACGAACCTTCGAGTCTCAGCTAACCTTGACCATGTGCCGAACCCTATTGGTCCTAAAGACTTAGCCGAACCTATACCTTAATGAACCATAAGGTTCGCTAGAGTGTAGCTAGTCCCAACCTTGTGTCTTTCGACCGCCGTAGTTTCACCCTTTCCTGTTTGGGCTAGCTTCGGTCCAAAGGGACTTGAGTGGCCCATGTGATTCTTGGTCGAAATCAATTGCAGCCCAAAACCCTATCACTCGGCCCATCTTGGTTAAACGGCCCAATGGATTGGCCCAAACCCAATGCTTTAGCACACACTTTCGACCCATACGGTTCACCGGCCCAATTTCATTCGGCCCATGGTCATCAAATTCGGCCCAACTAATAATGAAATAAACAACCACTTTGGAAAGAAACTAATGAACTCATGCATGATTATTATGGAATGTTACTACAAGGGTGGTAAGGTATTGAGTGTAGTTTCATAAAGCCTAAAATATTGTATTTCGAATATATCAACAAGCGGTTCTTTTAAATGCGAAGTCAATTAGAACAATGATGGCACAAAACTATATTACAAGAGGTTACGGATGGTTAACCTTTAGACTACCATCTAGTTCTATACTTAGAATCACTATTGTCATGATATTAAATCAAGATTTAACATACAATCAATAATAAGTGAACCAAGGCCGAATGATGATCAAGACCAAGAGGTGTTAGCTAACTTTAAGGGTTAACACAAACACATGCACAAACACATACTTAAAACTTATACTCATAAGTTACATACAACGTGAAATCAATACAGGATCGTGAATACACAACAAATACAATCTAGGAGCGCGTGCATTCTAGTTTAAGCTAAGTCAACCACTACAACAATGAGGTGAGTTCATATGCCCCTTTTCTCTAATCTTAACTGATTTTAAACTTTTGGGGCTGAGAAACATGCTTAGCTTTTATTTATTTAAAAGTTTTATGTTTAACATATTGCTTATACTATGATTAGATAATACTGTTTAATTTATTATCATTTATCATTGTATGAATGCTTGTATGATGATATGACAGGAACAACTAAGATGAATATGATAATATAATTTCATAACTCATCAACACAATAGAATAACATAGTTGTAAGGTTATATCTTATAACACTTAATTATTCATACAAGTATGAACATGAATATAATCACAGATAAACATGATGACAAGAACAAAACACAAGAATGATATGAAGATAACACATCTTCTTAACATCATTCAACACTAGAGTTAACTAAGTGTAATAAGACAGGTGCTTATAATACTTAGCTTACAACTCAACACATATTATAAGAGAACACGGAACAAGAATCATCCACCACCTGAGTCGACTAAGTGTAGTAAGACTAGTTCTTACTACAGCTTAGTGACAATATAGTGACCATATGGAACACAAGGAATGATAATCATGATAACATAATTTCATGATAACAACATCATTCACACAACGATTAACATAATGTAATAAGACAAGATCTTATTCAACTTTGTTAACAACATTGAGAACATACAACAGTGAGAACAAACAACAACATTGATGAACACAATACAATTGATTTTACTTGAATTGTCGGTATTATATCATGTCAATCATGTACCATTTATTCAAGATTCATTGTAAATCCCTTCATAGAACCGTTTACCAGTTAATTTAGTGGGATCTAAACCGACGATAGCATAGTGGTACCATAGGTTTGACAAACCTCCGGCGAGTAGGTCGGTATGTTATTCGTAATTTCAATTGGCCGATAACGTATGACCGGTAACAGGGCGACATCAGTCAGGTTTGGTAAAAGACGCATGGTGATATAATTTGACAGTGAAATTGTAATCAATCCATCGTTACTTGTTGACTAGTAGACTGAAGAATTTATTCTCTCAAGTCATAACATTAGTAACCGTTTCGATGAGGACTATGGTAACATAAAGTGATAGAGGTAAATCGGATGCATTGTAACCTGATTACGTGAGGGTTGAAATGGATTCCTTTTCGGCTCTAAGCTTTTCAAGTTGAGAACAAAGAACAATTGGTTAACTTACACTCTTAATATTTAAAAGTGATTAACAGTTAACCCCACAAGTATTAGAATAATACAAGGATCTGATTAAATAAATCTAATATCCTTAATACATAAAAGGGTCATCAATACTTCAGTTTGATAACTAAACCCTTATTATTATATTATTCTACACATGATTTGACAGGTGATTAACAAACGAGATGAACAGGTAAAATGGAAATGGATATCTATAGTTGTATAGCAAGTAATGGGGAGTTCTAGCTGTTATATGGTGGGATGTTGGCTGGGGCTTGGTTCCCCTACATATGCCCTATATATAAGCATAACTACTAGGATGATGTATTACTTGTGAATATAACTATGGAGAAGCCATTGGGGGGAAACAGGCGAATCAAACAACATACAAGTAACAATAATGATATTGTGATTGAGCATGTGAATAGATCAAAGTTTTCAATTATCATACTTATGAACTCACCAACCTAGTGTTGACTTTGTTTAAATGCATGTTTTCTCAAGTGACGAACACGTTTAGTCACCAGGATTACAGGGAGATAGCTAGTGGACTTTTAGAAGGCCTAGCTACTTTTGTGTTGCATACTTTTGGATGACAAAACTATGAATCATCTTTTGTATATATTGTACAGATACAAGATATGAACTCATTAATTCTTTTGATTAGATTTACTTAGTTAAATTATGAGGAAACAATGTAATTTAACTTTGTAATTCTATTTCATGTCATGTTAGCATTTCTCATTCGATTATCATGTGCTATGTAAACAATCTGATCATTTTAATTATAACAACGATATCGCGCCCCGGGAACCTTCCGCTCGGCGGGAAAGTCGATCCAGCCCGCCGGCTCGGGGTGTGACATCAATGCCTACAATGGTAGTGCACAATTCTAGAGGGAAAGACTGGTCTCATGGCAATGCAAAAAAGCAAACTTCAGTAGCTACTTCCACGTGCAAAGCAGAGTACATAGCTGCTGCAAGTTGTTCTTCACAAGTGTTGTGGATACAACAGCAAGTAAGAGACTATGGTTGGGATTTTCTTACTACCGCTATACATGTGGATAATGAGGCTGCTATTGTCATTACCAAAAGTCCAGTGTATCATTCGCGTTCAACACACATTCATATCTCGTTTCATTTCATATGCGATTGTTATGAAAAGAAACTCATTGATGTGGTGAAGATACACACAAATGAGCAACGCGCAGACCTTCTCACTAAGGCCTTCGAACGAACTCATTTTGAGTATTTACTCAAACTTAACGGAATTCAGGTCATGGGTGAGGTCATACCAAATAAATTTCCTTCATAATCAATTTTTATTGAATCAACATCAGATTTTTTCTTTATAGCATTTTTTTTTCCTCATAACTTGTTTTGTGTTTTAGGTTTTTTGGGGGAGAACATTTTGAAAATTTTGAAAGATAAAAAAACATTTGAGAAAAAAAAACACAAAAAAAATATAAAATTTAAAAAAAATACAAAAACATTTAAAAAATACAAAAATTTGAGAAACTGATTCGACCTAGTGAGAAATGATGGTACGTTGAATCAATTGGAAAGGCATCTGAATCATACTAGAACTTAAACACGAAGAGAATTCATAGTTACTAAGTATGATATGTTCGTAGGTTTATAACTTAGTTGTGATAAGTTTTGACCAAATTATGATCATACTTTGTGGGAACAGTTGCTTAGGACACAGTGCTTAGCTTTCTCCTGAAAGTTTGGTTTTTGATCTTACAATGATTGCTTCTTGCTCTAAGGTCACTTAAATGCTAGTCTTTGATCATGCTTTTCATTTTAAATTCTTAAAAAAACAGAGATTCTAAATTTGTTTTTCTTTTATTTTCATTCGAAGCTAAAGCATTCTTTGCATATACTTACGTATCGACCTGATTGTTAAGGCCTTGAACAATTCAAATTTGTTTTCTTGGTTTGATTAAGGTTTGGGCAATCTCTACGTATATGAGAATATCGATCTGATTGCTAAAATCTTAATCTTCAGTTATTGTTTCATTCATTATCTGGTTCATTTGTGCATACAGAAGTATCAACCTTGATTCCAAGATCTTGAACACTTTCAACTTGTTTTATACTTTGTAATTTTCAAAAGAAATTCTATCTTGTTTTTGCATGATCAAACTAGTCAAATACTTGAATTAAATTGTCTCAAGAGCATCATTGTTTGGTTAACAATTGACAAAACGGGGATGTGTTCAAGTAAGTGAGGAACATAAAGTCTGTGATTGGTTTGTTTCAATTGATATCTCAACTAAGTGATTAAACTTAATTTGGATCCACATACTGGCAATCATCTTTGAATTGATTTTCTAATTTAACATATTCATTAACTCAATCAGATTGTGTAGATGATTGAATACAGTATGATCTCATGTCTGGATCTTTCTCACCAAAAATATGTATTTGTTTTCTTTCATTTTCATGTTTCATTTTAGTACTTTTCAAAAATAAAAATTTTGGTGTGTATTAATATAAACTTTAAAAAATCAAAAAGATTTTCTGTTTATATCTAATGTTGAATTAATAATAATTGATTGATTGTTTTCAACTCTTAAACACCAAGTTTTGTTTTTGTTTGGACTATTTATGATTAAACCTGAAATGTCAAAGTGTTGAAGGTTTGTGAGAATTTGTGTAATAGGTTTGACAGACGAACCTATTCTAGTTTTGTTCAAGGGTTCGTCAATGAAGATTTGTTCAGAGGTTCGTCCAAAAAGGTTTGTCTAAGAGGTTCATTCAGATAGGTTTGTTCATAGGTTCGTTCAAGGTTTCTTAAAAGGTTTGTTCAGAGGTTCGTCCAAGAAGGTTTGTTCAGAGGTTCATCAAAGAATGTTTGTTCAGAGGTTCGTCCAAGAAGGTTTGTTCAGAGGTTCGTCCAAAAAGGTTTGTTCAAGGGGTCCGTCTGAATCTTTTGTAAGTATATATACAAAGGTTCGCTCATTGATTTGTCACTTTTACTGATTTGCGAGAGACGAACCTATGCATGTTCCAGACTGATTTTTCGATTTATTGACTTTCTGATTGATTGCCATATACCATTGGATTTGTCTTGTTGTCATGAATACAAAAAGGTAAATTGATTGAAATTTTACCGGCTGGATTTGTCTAGATCTAGGTTTTAAGTTTCAGTTAGCCGAACACTTGACAGTTGAATAAATCATACTTAATCAAAGATTGGTAAAAAGTACTTTCATTAAAGTTGTTAATCGGCTCATGGAGAACATATTGATGTGTTTAATTTGATCTAATTCATAAAATTGGATTTTGGTTTGAAAATTAAACAGGTTCGTTTGACGAAGAAAGGTTCGTGCCGAACCTTGTCTTAGTCAATGAACGAACCTTTAGTTATTAGAGGTTCATTTGACCAAAGGTTCACACCTGTTGACAAGGTTCGTCTGAAACTTAGGTTCGTCAATGAGTAATTAGGTTTGTTTGGAACTTAGGTTCGTTCATATTGTCAAGTTCGGCTAAGGGTATAGGCTCGCTGGACTTAAGACATGGAAAAAAATTTTAATTTTTTTAATAATGAATTGAATTATGTTTTTGATATTTGTTTTGTTTTAATTGCAGATATGGCAACTTGGCTTTTGGTGACAAACATAACATATGTGCTTATTTGGATCCAACAACCAAGAATGGCAAGGAGTTGAGACCGATGATCGAGTTTTTGAGACGTTCAAGGATTTATTATGCGATATCCAATCATTGTCACATTTAAAAATCTCATATTCAAAGCTTCTGGGAGTCAGCAAGATTGATCAATATCAATGATGTTTCTGTTATTAAGGCCATTGTGCTTGGGCAGGTGATAAGAATTGGTGAAGCTGATGTATGTAGAGTACTGAGATTTACCTGAAGGAATGACTCTGATTCCTGAACGATGTATTAAAGGATGCTTCTTGAGAATCAAATACTTTGGAATATACGGTGAATATTTTATCAAGAAAGGAAAACTACCTCTTCAGTACAAATTTCTAGCACATGTACTGCTTCATTGTATGAGTATGAGGCGGGGTACATTTGATGAGCTGAGAGATCTTATGAGATCGGCTATGGTTGCATTGATTTTAAACAAGCCATTCAACTTTTCTCCTATGATTTTAAGATATTTATCTGATAACATTACAAAGGCCAAGGATAAGTTTTTAATGTATCCAAGATTTGTTCAGATGCTCATTGATGAAAGATTTCTTGAACAAGGTTTGACAAGGGTTGTGGATGAAAGATTGAAATTAAAGCACTTGACAGATTCTAGTTTGGGACAAGTAAAGACTTATCAAAAAAGCAATGACGTGGTGCTTACAAAAGATCTAATATGTCACAGTGCAAGGGCTAACTATGTTGAACCACCTAATGATGCTTGGAGAAATGAAGATTCTAGTTCTAAAAATGAAAACATGGATGATGATCAACCACCACCACCTCCTCCTCCTCCACAAGATCCACCAGTTCAACAAGTACGTGAAAAATCTTTATCGGTTCATCAACAAGAACAATCAACACCTAGAGCTGCACAAACTCCATTGGAACCTCTTCAAGTTATATATCCAGATCAACCGTTTGTTTCTAAGCAAACAACTGCTACTACATCACCATCAAATGTTCAAGGCGAATATGTTTTTGATGAAATAGAACAGGATTCATCTGAATCTGAATTAAAAGAAGTGCAAGTTGGGAACCGAATGGTTCGTAGAATGAAGAGAAATCCCATTCAGAAACAACAGAGAAGGAAAGATCAGGAAGAAAGAAAGAAATGATCCATATTTTGTTATTACATAAGATGAGCCAGAATCATCTTGTCCAAAGAAGAAGAAAAGGATGGCTAATGTACCCAGGAAAAAGAAAACCCGATCACTAAGTGTTATTCTATCTTCTCCTGTGGTTACTACTTCTGCATCTGTTTCTGTTAATGCATCATCTATAACTGTATCGATTGAAGCTACAATGCCAAGTGCATCAATTCATATTCCTGTGTGTGTTGCACCATTTGTTGAAGCAACTACTGTTACCACATCGTTACCAGAGACATCTAGTACAAGAGTTGATATAATGTTTGAAGGATTGGATGATTTAGATTTGAATTTTTCTTTGGAATATGATGATTCCGAGTTCAAACGTAGAATATCTCTTCTGTCTCAAGAATTTAGAAGTATAGGAAGCAAAAGGAGAAAGTTGTTTCTGAGCAATCGTCCTCCTCCATTCAGAGTGAAATTGATACAATGAAGCTTCAGATTACTCAATTACAGAGATGGAGAGAGGAGGATCAAAGAGAAAAGGGGATTATGAATGATTGAATTATTTCTTTGGAAAGAGTTGTTCAGGAACAGACTGAAAAAACGGTTATTCTTGAAGAAGAAAATCAGTTGCTGAAGAAAAAGATAAGTGATCTTCAAGGTGAACCGTCTACAACTATTCACACTAAAGCAAGAATTGATGAAGATGTAGAATTTCACGTGTCTGGAGAGAACATTGTTGATCTTGATGTTGTCAACATGGAAGATGAAAATGATGAGCAGAAAGTAGATTATGAGGATTCAGATTATGATGAATATCCAGGTTTTGATCCACATAATGACGATGATGATGATGGTGATGATGATGGTGTAGCTGGTGTTAGTGGATCTAGTGGGCTAAACTCTATCACTGGTGTGATTGTAATTTACAATTCGTTAGAAATTTCTTTAGATGTCAATCCAATCTCTGTTGCTGAACCAAATCAAGCCAAAGATTTTGAAGAAATTGAAATTGAAGATATCACTGATAAGGAATGTAAAAAGAGATTTGTTGATGAGACATTGCCTACACTTGCTGATTTGTCTAAATAAACTAGAGAGGAAGTGTTGCAAAGAAATTTTAATAAACCGAGTAATGGAAAAGAACTTGAAGAAGAGGAAATTGAAAATGATTATCAGTTGAATTTGAAGATGTTGATACTTCGGAAGAAAATTTGTATAACTTACCAACTTTGGCAAAATTATTTGAAGTGGAAGCTAATGATAAATGCCAGGCTGTGTTCAGTTAAAAGTTGAATATTAAAAGACCAATGGAGTTGTGGAGAGAGAATCAAGAGGAACAAAAATACATTGTTGATAATTTGATTATCTTTAGACGATTCATTGAGAGATATGATCAGCCTGATCCTTTGAAACATCCAAAACAAGCTTCAAGGTTTAAGATTGGATCAAAATCGAAGATGCATGGGAGAATATTGAGTTATGGTTATTATCATAACATTCCAGGTGAGTTGAAAAACAGGGGTTGCTATGTAGTGAAGAAAGTTGATGGGTGCCAATACTTTGGGAAGGCTTATGATTTGATGTCATTACCGTCGTTTGAATGTATGCAGCTTTCAAGATTGAAGATGTTCAAGCCTTTTCAAACTGATCATAATGAAAGATTTGAGATTTTATTGAAGTGTGAAGCGAAGAAAGGATGGAATTGGTTGGTTCCACAATTTTCCGTTTTGAAGCATAATTCATATGTTTATCCAAAGCCTAAGGTATACTCAAGACCAAGGCTAAGGAAAATGGAACAAGACTGGACTCCATTCTTCAAAATATGGTTTTATGATGAGAGATCTTCTGAAGCAGTTATTATGTTGAAAGAAAACGATCAATGGAGAGTTATTAGGTTAATTGATCCTGTGTAGCTTGTAAATTGTTCTAGACAAGACATTGGAAATCTAAATGAAGATTTGATTTATGCAAGAGAGGGTTATCATGATATAGAAATCAGTTAAAAAGATATGGCTTTACAATTTCAAATGATTGCTAGAATGTGTTATACATTGCGAATTCATTCAGGATGTAATTGGGAAGATGTTAATTATTTGTATGTGGAGTTGATGGCATTACAGAAAGAGATTGATGAAAGGGATGCTAGGATTGAAGCTGAAATATTGGCATATCTATGGTTGTACGTGCAGCAGACAATGTTTGTGAAGGTCAGTCATCAAGTGGGACTCGAACTGAAGAATGAAGACTAACGATCAAGATTTTGAAGACTTGCAGCAACTATTAAGGGGGAGTTTGTTGTTGCATAATGTAATAGGTTGCTTTCAAGTCAGTTTTTGTTAAGTTAGAGTTGTTTTCGCTAGGTTCGTCTAGCCCACGAACCTATGCATTTTGTTATAGTGCAAACGAACCTATGGTTATGTGTTGTAAAGGTTCGTCCAACGAACCTATTGGTTCGTCTGGCAAACCTAGTGGTTTGTGAGGGTTCGTCCAATATGTATAGGTTCATCTGTCTTTTGTATATATTTGCAGGTTTATTGTATTGTCATAACCACTTGACAGAACCTGAGTTTTTAGATTAGAGTTTTGAGAGATTGAACTGTGTGTTCACTGCTGTGTGCAACTTGTAATTGATCTTATTATCAATGAGAATGGTATTTACAAGCATGATTGTGTTTACTTCAATACATATAAGTGTTATCTAGATTCCGCATAGATAAAACTGTTAATAGAATCCATATTATATCGATCCGGAGCCCACAACACTATTTCTTTAAGTTTATCATTATCTTCATCGATGATATTCTCATCTCCTCCCAAACTTAGGAAGAACACAAAAAGCATCTCCAATTGGCACTTGAACTCTTGCGACAAGAGAAGCTGTATGCTAAACTCTTAAAATATGACTTCTGGATCCGAGACGTCCAATTTTTGGGACATGTTGTTAATGAACAAGGAATACACATGGATAAATCCAATATAGAGGCTATCAAGAGCTGGGAAGCACCAAAGACCCAAACTGAGGTGCGACATTTCCTAGGCTTGGCAGGCTATTATCAACGTTTCATAGAAGGATTTTCCAAGATAGCATAACTACTCACAGCCCTCACCCACAAAGACAAGAAATATATCTGGATTGACAAACAAGAAGATGCGTTACAGCTTCTCAAGAAAAAATTTTGTTGCGCACCTATTTTATCTCTTCCAGAGGGAACAGAAGATTTCGTGGTATACTTCGATGCCTAGATACAAAGAATCGGCTGCGTGCTGATGCAACGAGAGAAGATGATTGCATATGCCCCTCAACAACTGAAAGTCCATGAGAAGAATTACACGACTTGGAACTTGGAGCCATGGTATTCGCACTGGAGGCACTACATGTATGGTACAAAGTGTACTATATACACTGACCATAAGAGTCTCCAACACATATTCAAGCAGAAGGAACTAAACATGTGACAGCGTCTCTGGCTCGAACTTCTGAATGACTATGAGTGTGCAATCAAGAATCACCAAGGGAAGGCCAATGTAGTGGCCGATGCCCTAAGCCAAAAGAACGCCTCAAAACCCAAAAGAGTACAAGCTCTTCAAATTACCATTCATCCCACTCTCCATGAACAGATACGTAGTGCTCAAGTTGAAGCACTGAAAGAAGAAAACTAAATGGCCGAATCACTAAGGGGAATGGAGAAGCAACTTGAAGTAAAAGACGATGTCTTACACTATTTCATGGAACGCGTCTGGGCTCCATATTATAGGAAGTTACGAGACCTTGTGATGGACGAGGCTCATAAATCTCGATACACTATTCACCCTGGATCAGATAGGTTGTATCACGATCCGAGTGTACTTTATTTGTGGCCGAACATGAAAGCCGACATTGCCACTTATTTGAGCAAATTCTTGACTTGCACCAAA
The DNA here is from genome assembly GCA_009363875.1 of Mikania micrantha. Taxonomy (NCBI): domain Eukaryota; kingdom Viridiplantae; phylum Streptophyta; class Magnoliopsida; order Asterales; family Asteraceae; genus Mikania; species Mikania micrantha. The sequence goes on along the minus strand of CM018698.1, from coordinate 1,261,029 downwards.
GTCAAGATCGAGTGCCAGAAACTGTCTGGACTACTAACACAACCAGAGATCCCCATATGGAAGTGGGAGCAGATATCCATGGATTCATTACCAAAGTACCCCGTACTCCAAGTGAATGCCACACCATCTGGGTAATTGTGGATCGATTGACCAAGTTGGCACACTTTCTTGCAATCAAGGAAAACGAAAAAATGGAAAATCTGGCTAGAATCTACGTTAAGGAAGTAGTCTCACAACATGGAGTGCCAATCTCCATCATATTTGATCGAGACCGCTCTACTCACTTCGAACTTCTAGAAATCTTTACAAAAGTCGCTTGGTGCACGGATGGATATGAGTATAACATACCACCCACAAACTGATGGCCAGAGTAAACGTACAATACAGACTCTCAAGACATGCTATGAGCTTACGTAATAGACTTCGACAATAGTTGGGAAACTCACCTACCGTTGGTGGAGTTCTCCTACTACCAACAACAACCAAATTTCGAAATTTCTTTCAACAAGGGGATGATGTGGCACTTGAAAATTTCAGGTATTTCACATTCATACTTGTTGTATTTCATTTAATTAGGTTTAATTAAGTGAGTCAAACACATTTCATTGCGAAACGATAGTTCGCGGAATTATCGAATCATACATTACACATTGATTTTGGAAATCAAGTGTGATAAAGACAAACACAATTGCAAAACAATAATTCTAGGAATTATTGAATTGTGCATAACACATTGATTATGATTAATCAAGTGTCAAAAAATTTCTTAAAGACAAACACAAACGATCATCGGTAATTCAAGGAATTACCGAAATACACACGAGTCTCATTACACGAACGTTGGTGAACAAACGAAATGAAAATCAAATGAACATATGTGTCATTATGTGCTTATGTGGTTTACACAAGCTAAATGTTTATAATAGGAGCTACAAATCGAACGCAAACGAAATAAAATAAATCAAAGAATCTGTGAAATGAACCCTTCAATGTACGCGAAGACCCTTCGACAAAACTCTTCGCGGTATGCGGATTTTGAGCGTGATTTTTCAATTCAACCGAAATGATCGGTAGTACGCCATGATGGATCATTTCCCACCTTGGTGGTACGCGGCATGTCTAGGTGGACTACCTGGCTAATTTGTCCATGGTGGTATGCCAAGATCACCAATTCAAATATTGGCGGTACGCGACGAGTCCTAGTATTCTAAACTCACTGTAAATACAACCCATTTCCCACATTTCGTCTTTTACACCCATTACACGAACTTCTTGCTCATTGCTCGACCAAAACCTCCGGCCACACCCTTCCAAACTTCTGTTTATCCATCCCAAGCCACTCAACTTGCATTTCTTGACGTTTTGAAGCTATTGGAGCGCCAAGGAAGCATGAGAAGACTTGTGGCTGCCATCACTCATGCTGGAATCTCCTCATCAACACCCATAGCTATTGTCCAGCTCATATTTGATCATCAAACCTATTCTAAGGTAGTTCTACATGCTTGTATACACTTAGATTACACATGCAAGGACTAAAAACCCACATGCATGAACATTTACTCACATGCAACTCCAATCAATCCACATGAACAAAATTTTGAATGTCCTTGGTTATTATTTGATGTATTGTAACTGAGAATGAGTATATATGTCATCTTGGAATGAGTTTTGTTGATTTGGAGAAGATTTTGTGCAACTTGCTATATTAGGAAACTTTTTAGTCGCATGTTGATGATAAATGATGATCTTGACATGTTAGATGTGTCTATTTGATGTCAAACGTTTATTAAAGTGTTTAGAAACACATTTGGATTTGTGAAAGATATGTTTTATTAAGAACTTACTATATTTAGAAACTTTTGAAAATCAAAAGAGGGATTTCAATGATTTAACATGTTTTGATGATTTGGGATTGTTGAAAAATGTTTGAATATGATATAAAAACATACTCGGAACTTTAATTTGAGGAAACGGATATTTAAATGGACACTTACCAAAAATGAAAACTTTATTTTGGGCAAAATGACATAAACGATGATTTATGCATAAAATACATGTTTTAGGTATTTAATGTGTTTTTACAAACATACTAGAAATAATAGTTTTATGAAATAGGGATTTTATAACTAAACTTTTCAAATCTATAAACTTTCTTTACATAAAAAGTTTCCAAAATGGTAACTTTCAAGAAATGGAAACTTTTATGATTTCATACGTGACTTACGTGAACATTGTTGTGATTATAATCGTAGGATGCATGATAATGTCCTACTTACATGTTAAGATCAATATTACACATAAATGAACAAAACACAACAAACGTGTCACCAACGATTCGTCGCGTCAACACAAGTCAACACACAAACACTCGGTTGAGCACGTCGCCACTTGGATTTGTATGGGATATAACACACCACAAAACATATACTCACAACCTATATGGTTACAGGTGATCACTAGCTGGTCTAGCATTCGCTGTAGCGAACACAAACCAGAAACCGCACTATCAGGTGAGTTCAAGGGCTCTTTTTCTATTTTCTACCTTTAGGGGAGAAAAATTGCATACAAACTGGTTTTGAACAACAAACATATTGTGGATACATATGGACATGCTTTATCACTATATGTATGTGTGGCACATATCACAACTAAAGTCCTCTGAAACACAACTCGGACCGTTAGTAGCGCCGCGCGCCTAGCGTAGTTATCTTGGATACTACTATGCGGGTCTGACAAACCCCTCTGTTGCGCGCCTGGGAGGCCACCCCGACTGTGAGTCGGAATTAAGAAAAATTGACCAAACGCATTTGCCATTGTCTTGTATGATAGACATGGCGGGAGGCATGCAGTCAGCTTTGGTTACGAACCCACATATCATATAACTGTATTGACTAGCTATCAATCGATATTGCATTGTAATGGTATGTAGTCCAACCATTGTGTTGACCTTTTTGCGCATGTTTTCTCAGGTAACTAAGGCACGCACACAGGACTACGATGCTAGGATGGGGTCTCATGCATCTATTTAAGTCTTAGGCTGTTGAAAACACATTATTGTTTTGTCTTGTAATGTAATGTTAAACCATTTAAACCGTTTCCGCAACTTTCGATATGTAATGTTTGGAAACATTTAACTTAGCTTTCGCAACACTGATTTACAAAACTGCTTTATCCAAGTTATTGGATCTGCGTATATAACCAGACATGTAGGTCTCGCAAGTGTGACAGGAGACTGCGATCCTACACAACTATCACACCTCCACCTCTCGTCACCTAATAATATCACTTTTTGTTGTAATGTGGTTGTATCAAAACACATACATGGCATACTAAACACATAAAGTAGATCAGAGGTTTCCTAAATGTGTGAACTTGTTGTGCATCCTCACCTTCGATTCTTTCATTTAGTCAATGTTTACCTGAAATTGGTATTTCTAATATAAAAGATCAGCACGAATGCTGGTGATTTCATAGTTGTAATAGACTCGATGTAATGTTATATGATAAGTATGCATGCATACACAACTTTATGAATATGATTCACCATGAAAACCCATAACCAAATCCTATGTGACTGTAATGTAATTGGCGGTAATACCTGAAGGTAAGACCTTAGCCTCACTCATAATGCCTATCATTACATTAAGCGGTTATCTTGTAATGTATTAAATGGTAACATGAATTCACATCAGGGTAGACGCTATCTTTCCATGAATGGGGTTGTCAGCCAGATTGTACTATCATTGTTATCATCCAGCTTATCCATGAGTTTATTGGTTACAGTTTTTATGTGAGGACTTTCACGATAGCATGGTACAATTTTCATGTAATCATCAAACAGGAGTTGAGATGCACAAGCAACATTGTAAAAGAAATATGTAACCATAATGTAATTGTAATGCAAACCCCGAGTGTTAGAAATCCGAAGATTTGAAAAGGGGTAATGAAATCATATAAGTATACCACTGTAATTGAAATATGTAACCATATTGTTATTGTAATTGAATCCCCGAGTTTTGGAAAACAAAACATTAAAAAAGGGGTCTATGAGACTCACCATTTTAATGTTTAGCCGTTCTTGGAATTGTCTTTATTCACAATTGTTGTTCGTCCGTATGAATCCTAGAAAATTCAGCTTGTAATTTGGAATTCGAGAATTTGGAATCGAGAAAAATGGATTCTTTTGGTTCTTTTTACCTAAAATTATCCAAAATGTTATGATTCGATGATTTATATCCCAAAGGATTCTTAGATCAATCCCAATGTTTTATACAGCTTACAACGGATATAGAAAGTGATTTTACTTGTTTTTAGGCTTTGGAAATCATTGGAATTGATTTTCGACATTTATGCCCCTAGTTGGACCTTGACTGGATTTTAAACGTTTCTCTCCGTAAATTCCAATATTGCATAAAAGTCAGTTGGTTTTTAGTTGGAATGGCTCTAACTACTGAATTGGCACCCAAAGAATTACCAATTCCATTTCCAGCATCATGTCTTTTGACTTTTACAAGTCAAAGCATTAATTTTGGCTAACTCAAGAGCTAAAAGTTTTAATTCTTTCACAAACTTGTAGATTTCATATAGATTTAACAAGCATGAAAGTCATGCTACTAATTGGGATCTCAAGGAAGCCTAATTTCACATGCAAATTTGTTGAATTTGACTTTTTAGAAAGTCAAAGTTTGGGCTCATGCTCGGTGTTTGAATTACGTATTTCCTTAAACTTCAATTGAGGACTAACCTTTATATCCCTTTGTTCCTTAACTTAGTTATACACTTTTAACAGCTAATATCGTTTTTTTGCTCATGTATCCAACCTATTCTCGACGATGTCCTCATTTTCAAATACCGTTGAAGATTACAGTTCATCATAAATTTTATTCGAAGTATCGTTTCAGAATCCCGTTCCCTTATTTTCACCATTTCCATGACTTTGTCATTAATAAGGGATCATTTTGTCACTATTATGGATTTCTTAGAAACATTATTTGAAAGGTGTTTGAAGCCACTGCAAGGGGGTGGAAGGCTCTGGTCGAAATTAGAGGGTTTTGGAGAGAAAGGAGAGTGTGAAAAAGTTGACCAAGGTCAATATCTAGCCTCTTATAACCCTATAGCTTGTTCAGCAAGTTTGGTGGGTATTTCTGGCCATAATTATCTGGAAATAACCAGATTGAGAAGCATAGGTGTGAAAAGTATCAAGGGTTTACTTAATTTTTGCCATTTTCGCGATTGGTTATTCGGCTTCTACACGCGTAACTTTGGGAATTGCTAATAATGATCAACCATCATCGTTATACTTAGAATTACATTCCATTAAGAACATAATGTGATTAGTAAGTTTGGGCTGCCATGAATTCGTCAATTACGCATGCCAAATTGTCTGTTCGAAGATTTTCACAATTAAACATATTAACTTAGGTTTTCTTTAATTTAGGCTTTGTAATTGATATATTTCACTTCAATTCATTATATAATTGATATTAATTTAGTTTTGAACTTTGAATTTGGCTTTCGGTCATTATTATCACAATTTCGCGCAATTCGGTGGTTATGCGTAATGTCTTTTGTAATTGGTTCCTTCTTGTAATTCCCTTACATATATACAAACATTCACATGTATATACATATTTAACCACAATTAAATTAATTAAAATAATTAATTCAGGAATTTAGGAAATTACCTCACAACAAGAAATGAAATGTCACATTCTCCCACCGTTAAAGTAATTTCGTCCCAAAATTTTAGCAGAACTCATTTGGAATCAACTTTTTGTGAAAATAGATGGGGATATTTTCCATCATGAGATCCTCACGTTCCCAAGTGAACACAGGCCCACGTCTAGAATTTTACCTAACTTTCACAATTGGTTGACAACTTCGTTTAAGTTTCTTGACAGTGCGATCCATAACCTCTACAGGTTCTTCTGTGAAATGAAGTTGTTATTCAATTTGAACTTTTACAAGAGGTATGGTAAATGATTTTTTCTGTGAGTTCTTGAATATATTCGGGGTCTATGATTTGGCTTTTCCCGATTTCAGACCAGCAGACAGGAGATCTGCATTTACGGCTATACAATGCTTCAAAAGCATCATATTTGATACTTGTATGATAGTTGTTATTGTATGAGAATTTAACAAGTGTTAGATGAATATCCAAGCTATCACCAAAATCAATCACACAACTTCTAATCATATCCTCCAAAGTTTGGTTGGTATGCTCAGTTTGTCCATCCATTTGAGGATGATAAGCCATGCACGTGTAAGTTTTTGGTACACCATAACCGTAACATGAAACGACTATCTCTGTCAGAGATGATTGAAATTGGTACCCTATGTTGTGTTACCACTTCAATTGATGCATATTTTGGGTGTCCGCTGCTGGTCGAATTTAGATTAGTATTTGTTCATTTGTAATCACTTGTATGTATTTGTATGTTGTTACACTGGGAACTGAGTCATTCGCAGGGGCATATGCGAATGAATTTAGTGTATATGGGTCCATTCGTACGAATGGACATACGAATGGCTCCTTTCGTACGAGTGGAGAGCAGGCCCTATAAATACCAGTTTCCAGTTCTTGAGAGTTAAGGTTTTTGAGTGTTCTAGGGTTTTAAGCACGAGGGGGAGAGATTATGCTTGATCTCTCCCTGGCAACACTATGTTCTTTTATGATATGGATTCAATCTTGTAATTATTCGTTTATTCAATATACCATTTGATTTGATTCATACTCGTCATGTGTTCTTGCCCTAACCTTCCGTCCAATACCGAAATCGTCGGCCCTTAACGTTTCTTCAATTGGTATCAGAGCGGGGTTACCACTAGAAAGGTCTAACAACCAATCTAGTAGACCATGATCTTAATTTTTGGACCTTAAACTTTGTCTCTGTTTGATTCGATTTGTCTCGACTCTCGGTGGGTTTTTTCAAAATTGGTTGTTTCAATCTCTTAGTCGCTTCCGTAGGTCATTCGTTCAAAGTTTGGTGATCTAATTCAAGCTAAATCGTTTTTTGCAATTTTCTCCATTCTGGGCATCAGTGCAGGAGAATGGCCCCCATTAGCACAAGTTTCACACGAATGAAGTAATTCACATTAGTCTCATGAGAATGAGTTTTCATTCTGGTCAATACACACGAATGGATCTTTCGTTCGCCCAAGTAACACATTTTTATGGTCCATTCGTGTATGTTATTCATTCTGATGTCCATTTGTATGAAGAGGCCTCTTATTCGCACAAGTTACCAATTATGGAGGCTCATTCGTACAAGGGGAGCTGGAAAAATTCTTATTTTGCACAATGTTGTTTTGTAAAAATCTCTTTAGATACTTGATTTTTCTCAACAACTGTCTTGATACAGCACCTTGTACGAATGAGCCTCCAGAATGGGTAACTTGTGCGAATGAGAGGCCTCTTCATACGAATGGACATCAGAATGAATAACATACACGAATGAGTTAGTTGTGCGAATGAAAGATCCATTCGTGTGTATTGAATAGAATGAAAACTCATTCGCGTGAGACTAATGCGAATTACTTAATTCGTGGGAAACTAGTGCGAATGGGGTCCATTTGCCTGAACTCATGCCCAGAACAGTGAAAATTGCAAAAACACGATTTAGCTCGAATTAGATCACCAAACTTTGAACGAATGACCTAAGGGGAGCGACTAAGACATTGAAACAACCAATTTTGCAAAAACCCACCGAGAGTCGAGACAAATGGAATCAAAGAGAGAAAAAGTTTAATGTCCAACCATCAATAGCTTGGTCTACTAGATTGGTTGTTAGACCTTTCCAGTGGTAACACCGCTTTAATACCAATTGAAAAAACGTTAAGGACTGATGATTTCTGTATTGGACGGAAGGTTAGGGCAAGAACACATGTCGAGTATGAATAAAATCAAACGGTATATTGAATAAACGAATGATTACAAGATTGAATCCCTATCATAAAAGAACATAGTGTTGCCGGGGAGAGATCGAGCATGATCTTTCCCCATCTCATGCTCAAAACCCTAGAACACTCAAAAACCTTAACTCTCAAAAACTGGAAACTAGTATTTATAGGGCCTGCACTTCATTCTTAGGAATGGAGCCATTCATATGTCCATTCGCATGAATGAACCCATATACACTAAATTCATTCGCATATGCCCCTGCGAATGACTCAATTCCCAGTATGACAACATACAAATACATACGAGTGATTACAGATGAACAAATACTAATCTAACCTATTTGACCAGCAGCGGACACCCAAAATATGCATCAACAATTTCACCATGTAAATTTGGGCGAATCAATTCACTATATAATCTTCACGGATGGATAATAAATGAGCAGACTTAGTCAATCTGTCCATAATGATCCATATAGAATCATGGGTCCGTGAAGTTCTGGATAACTTGGTAATGAAAACTATAGAGATTTGTTTTTACTTTCATATGGAAATCTCTAGTTTTTGTAGTAACCCTGATGGTTTTTGATGTTCTGCCTTAACTTTAAGACATGTAAGACATTTGTTTACGTACAATGCAATGTCCTTCTCCATACCAAGCCACTAGTAATAACCATGAAGATCATAATACATCTTATCAGTGCCTGGATGAATGGAATATTTGGACTTATGGTTTCATCCAAGATTATTCAAAGTAGATTGACAAAATTAGGAACCCATACTCGGTTCATGAAGTAAAGTACTTTCTCAGCTTCAATCTTCAATTGTTTACCTAATCCTTGTAATGCTTCATCTGCCTGATTTGGTTCCTGCAAAGTTTGATGCTGGGTTTCACGTATTTGAGATAATAGCCTGGTCTGGATGATCATTCTGAAAGCTTAAGCCCATGACAGTTTGATTTGATCCTAGCAGCTTAATGCGTCGGCAACCACATTTGCCTTGCCTTGGAGATAGTGAATTTCATATCCTTCTGTGTTAGGTTTGTTAAAGGTGAGGCTATTTTAGAAGAATTCTTTATGAATTCAATGATAATACCGTGCCAACCTTATGAATTGTCATATTTAAATTGGGATTACAAGTGTTAACCATTGGTTTACAGCATAAATCTTACTCAGATTTACTTGTGTACTTTTCCACTGACTATACGTCCAAGGAATTTGGACTTCTTGTAGTTAGAATTTGCATTTGGAAAAGTTTCTATACAATTTTTCGTGTTTTAGTAATACAAGAATTTGGTTAAGATGTTATTCATTGTCTTTCTAATTTTTGGAATAGATGAGGATATCATCATGAACACAATCACAATTTATCCAGATAGGATCTACATACTCGGTTCATTTAATCCATTGATATTGCAGGTGCACTCCTTACTCCAAATGGCATTACCAAGAACTCATAATGCCCATATCAGGTTCGAAATCAGTTTCAGGAATATCATCCTCGTGAACTTATAATTGATGTGTCCTAATTTGAGATTGATCTTTGAAAATAGATAGCCCCTTGGATCTTGTCAAAGAGATCTTCAATATGAGGTAAAGGATAACGATTCTTGATGGTAAACTAGTCAAGTTCCCTATAATCAATGCACACCTTGAATCATCCATCCTTCTCCTCATAGAACAAATGGTGCTCCCTAACATGAAAAACAAGATCTTATGAAACCTTTGTCCAGAAGTTCTTGCACTTTTTTCGATGCATGATGATAACAAATTTAGCTTCTGGTGTTGCACCTGGAACCAGGTCGATACAAAATTTTGGTAGTCTCTATCCTTGATACATTTTTGTTTGATATTCTTTTCTATCATATTTGGCAGAAAACCTCGATAACTCTTCCTCAGATATTTCTGAGCTTTCATACATGGCATGATCCCAAGTTTTCTGCCAGCTCATTCACCTTATACTGTAAGTATTTCATCATTAGATAACGGGACTTGGATAACCTTGTCCTGACATACTACTTCCACCTAATTCTTTGAAAGCTCCATTCTGATAATGCCATTAAATCCTTCAAGTTTGATAGGGAGAAGATGAATGTTGAAGAGGTGATCGTTCAAATTCAAGGTAAACCCTTAAATAATGTTATTTTCTTTAATTGGGGTTGTTATTATTAGGGCAGTTTTTTATAAAGTGATCAAGGCTTCCACATTTTTATCATGTCCTTTTATCACATTACATTATTTGGAATAGTGCCCTACTACTTTACAATTTGAACAAAAGGGAATGGACCATTGTGATGAAGGACATTTGTTACACTTCAATGTCATCCCTGTATAAGTTTTCTTCTCCTGACCAGTTGCCCAGTAAGTCTTAATAGTTGGGACATTCTGACTGGTTTCTCCTGAAGTTCTTTATTTATCTTTTACAGACCATTTTCGTTTAATGCCCTTTATACTACTATGGTATTCATATTGGTGCAACTGAGAATTTGTTCATCCTACTTTGATATGGTGCCACTCCTCACTATCTCATCAGTAAGTTTAGTGGTCAAGATAATGGTTCATTTCAGACTTATGGGTTCAACAAAGGTTATCATTCCTCTGATTTACAGAACCAAGCCTTTAATATATTTCTCTACTGCAGATTGCTCAGTAGGAAACATGTTAGGGAGTAAGCATGTGAACTCATGAAATCATTCATTAAATTTCAAACAATCCGCATCGATCATAGATTGATGCCAGAATTCTTCTTGCAGTTTCTAGATTTCAGTGGTTGGGCAATATTCTGAAATAATCAAAGTTTTGAATTCATTCTAGCCCATCACATCAACAGTGGTTGTACCCAATGGTTTCACTTGGGTATTTCACCATGTTAAAGTCGTGTCTCTGAGAGAGCAGGCAGCATAAGACACTTTATGCTTCTCTAAGCATTGGTTGATTTTCACTTTTGCTTCCATTTCCTTAATCCACTTTAGCAATTTTACACCTTCTTCCTTTCTTGTAAAACTCGGAGGGTTGAAGGACACAAAGTATTTGTATGTACATCCATGTTATGGAGGATTTGGGATAGTTATGTTTGTACCAGTGGTAGTATTAGTTTCCATACACTCACCGGTTGTATTGTCCTCAGTATAGCCCCCACCTGCGCCAGAAGCTATGTTCTATTGATATCGGGCTAACATATCCAAAATAATTGTAGCTAGTTGTTCATGTAAAATCCGAGTTGTATCAGTTTTGCTCAATTTTGATCCACTTGTAGGTGGATCTGTATTTCTTTCTTAATTTGTAGTGTTCTTAGAAGGTCGACCACATTTAAGAGGTACATTTTGATTACATACCAATGACCTAAAATCAGAATTGATTGAACAAGAACACTTAGATATGAGCATATTCAGTCACACGGATTTAGTTATGCACGGTTGTATTGAAGTGTTGTATTTGATATACAGATACATGATGTCACACAAAAGATATTGTATAACCGCACATATATGTTTTGTTACACAGATTCGGGTATGCATAGTCACACAGGTACAATGTCTACTATCATGTTCATACTCATACTTAGACAATGTATGTTTTGTTATCTAACATATGTGTTCTAGTATCACTTACTAACATGGCATTGTGACACTGAAATTGTTACTTCTGTTATTTAGATAGGTTATGTTATGCTATAGATATGTTCAGTTTTACTATTACACATGTTAAGTTTTGGTAAGTCTCGATATGTTTGTATTAACGTTATTGCCTCTACAAAACCAAAAGGTATGTGTTGCTAAAGCTGAATTACCAAGGTAGGAATTATAGCCGCCAGTTGTTCATTAAAAACTCTGGCTATGTCAGCTTTTGTAGAGTTAGTACCACCAGTAGTTGCATTAACGTTCGTTTCTGTTGCTGGTGTATTGATATTAACCCCTGCTAAAGGGGTATCTTGATGTAGTTGTCCACTCTTGGGAGGAATAAATAAATTTAATTGAAATATGCACTACAATATGTAACTGTTACTTGTCATCCCATAATCACACAAGGATTTGGAATATGGGAACTCTTAGATTTAATTTGAAATAACGCTCGTCCTCTTGTAGACAAGTAAGAAATCAATTCATCGTAATTCATGAATATGTGAAATATGTCATGGACACATGAAATTTCCACTACTCACGCACTGACACTTTCCCAACATACCGAAGGTGGTTTATATATAGGGTATATGTCGGACACAATGCACAACCACCAACCCACCACCCCTTAGATATATCACGATCATGCTCTTGCACTTACACACCATACACACATAACTTGTTGTTTGAAATTGATACGTTTGTAATCCCACATGATGCACATGTAGTCTGTTATCTGAAATTGATATGATTATATCTCCACATGATACACACAATATATATACATATATATATATATAGAATTGTATTATTATGCTTCGTTCTATTTTGTTATGTTATTTTTCTGCTTACCTTGAGGTTCACCAAAATGCACATGTTGCATGTTCCAATTATGATGGCCACTCATACTTGTAAACTGCACAACCTAATTATTCTAGTTTAACTAAAGTTAAGAAATTTTCGATACGAATAATTAAATATGTTTAAATAATAAGTAACACTAAATTTATCTTTAATTTACGCCAAGGAGTACGTCGAGTTAGTTATACATATATGGAATATCTCTATTACGCCTGTTTGACATCCTACAACCAGTACTTCCATCACCACCCTCAGATGCACTATCTTAGTATACACACACACCATTTCTCACAATTGTATGACCTGTCCACAATACAACTGTTGAATTGTCAAAATTTGGAATCCACCGTTTTATATAACCTCCTTTCCAAATAAAGGTAGGCATGAAACTAAAATTGCAAAGGCTGCAACTGCAGCCACACCCATCAACAACTGATACAATCGTCGGCTGAATCATATATTATGTGTGGTGCCCCTGCATCACCTTCGCCAATCCATGTACCCTGTCCTCCAGAATCCTCCTCCAAGATACTGAATTAGCCTCCATGGCAGTCAACTGCTCATTAAGGATCTGCTGAGCAGTACGGACCAGTTCCACACAAGCATGAGTCTGTTGGATTGTAGTATAAGCCCTTTATAATCTCTTGTGAGTCCTCTGCAACTGATCTTGCATATCCTAGAGATTTATTGTAACCCTCTATAGTCGTGCTTGTAGGTTGACCTGTGCTGAGGACGCTCTTTGTTCTTAATTAAGATGGGATACGTCATGTGTAGCTAGTTTACCTCATATAGGGTACTGTCTAGCTGGTGGACGGTATATCGATACAATATGATCCTTCCCACAACAGGCATCGGCAACATCATTGTCAGATACATGCAGTTAGCTGTCAAGTGATTGATGTTATGAAGAAGCAGCATACACACGTGACACAGTTGTACTAGTTGCTAGATAAGGAGATTCAGAAAAATCACTGTCAGAGGAACTAGAACTAGAAGGAGTGGCATTAATGAGAATCCGAGGTATAACCTCCACACTGCATTCTTTAAGTGACCTTGAAATCTTCGTTTGAAGGTTTTGAAATTGTATCAAAAATCTGTCATTAGTACATAGTAATAATATGCCTCTTGTAAAATACACGTGTAATTGCACTCTATGTTATTATACGAGCCTGAAGATATAGACTAGGTTTTTAAGTCAACCTATTTCCCTATAACCATTCGCTCTGATACCAACCTGTCACACCCCCACCTCTCGTCACCTGACATTGTCGCTTGTTGTTGTAATGTGTTGCGGAAGCTTGGTGGTTAAGTCACCGAGATGGGGTAGAACTTTCGATGTGGTAGTATCAAAACACATACATGGCATACTAAACATAAGTTATATTAGATGATAAGTGAATATTACACTATCTTTGTTATAGTCGTCCAAAGTAACTCAGAGGTTTCCTAAATGTGTGAACTTGTTGTGCATCCTCGCTTTCGATTCTTTCATTTAGTCAATGTTCACCTGTAATTGGTTTTTGTAATATAAAAGATCAGCACGAATGCTGGTAAGTTCATAGTTGTAATAGGCTCGATGTAATGTGATATGATAAGTATGCATGCATACAAAACTTTCTGAATATGATTCACCATGAAAACTGCGACAAATAGTACCAGATCGTTCAGCAAGTCCGTACAGTATGTGTACTTTACTGTTACTATGGGTAAATACTATGTGTTAATCAGTTGTGTGACAACAATTTTGTGAAAACAATTAACAGTTGTATGTATTTGAATGAAAATTTAAACACAGATATACAACAACACATGTGAAATAACAGTTGTGAAAACAAATGGCAAAAACATATCGGTTGCGATATGATATCTACAAATAATAGAAATCAGATGGCCGACAATTCAGTAAGAAAACAGTGTGAAATCATTCATAACAATGTGAAAACTGTTAGGGTTAATTGTGTCCGTCAGTGAGAATGTCCAATTCAAAACAACAATTCAGTATCGTTTACGAATAATAAACTGACAGTGTGTTTTCGTGGGTGACGATTCACAGAAACATATCTATAGTTTTAACGTTCTGAATGATAACTGAAAATTAGAAAAACAAAATAAGATAGTAAAGCCATCGTCATTTTCGTTCGGGTGACGATTCGAACGAATACGCGCGACGGCAATACGATCTGACGAAATGGGTAAAATAATTGTTTTCGAAACAGTAAAATAAGAAAAAAAATATAAAACATTTACTAGAAATAACCACTTTAATAAGAATTAAAGGAAACCATTTTATTTATCTTTCGTAAAACACGCGTTACGTTACGAAAACGAAAAGAAAACTTAAAAACCGAGCAACCGAACCAACCCTAAACACTAAGGGGTATATAAACCCTAAATAACAGTAACTTCTTCATTTAGTTCCCTTACCAACACCCTTCTCTCTCTAACTTCCGTTTCTCTCTCTCTCTCTTTCTAAAATTTCATCAAGATTTGAACCTAAAATCTTTGTTACTTAACCAAATTTCACAAACTTGGTGTCAAATTGAAGCTTACAACACCTAGAATTTGAAATCAAGCCCTTGAAGAGCCAAATTGGAGGTAAATTGAGCTGCAAACAATCGGTTATCCGGGTTTCTTGTAAAACCTGGATATTCGAACTTGTAGCCTAGATTTCTACCATCAAATCATGTTAGTTTTGCATGAAATCAGTTTTACCATGCTGGGATAACATCACCATAAAGATTTGGAACCAGGGCCGGTAGTATCGACACAAGCAAGTAGTAATATCGATGGATGAGCTGTGAAACAAGGGATAGTATCAACGGTAAATGAACAAGGAAGTTCCATCGAAACTATCAAGTTCGATGGCCTCAAAATCGATCTGCCCTTGGTCGATACTGATAGTATCGACTGATCCAAATATTTTCCAAGTAAAATCCATCGATACTACTGTCGTGATTAACATGTGCATCGAGATTAAGTTCTGTCAATATTGTTAATATTGACAGGGAGCTGCTCCCACTTTGTTCATCGATATTAGCAACTTCGACGGTGACTCAAGCCTAAAACTCTACCGACACTAGTTCATAGTTGTTATCCAAGTTATGCAACACAAGAGTTAAGTAAATTGGTTCACAAATGAGGTCATACGGTCAACGAGGAACAAGTAATATCGATGGAAACTAATTGGTAGTCACTTTGTTTAACATCAATTTTGTCTTCATTAGACATCGATATTAACTTAAAACACATCTAAATCTTATATAAGTTAGAAACCAAATGATTTCATAACAAAACAAATGTGATTTAGAGTATACCTAAAGATGTTAAACAAACTATGTTGTTCAAAAATTTTTAGGGTTTCATAAAAATGAAAGTGTTAACCAAGTTTATTACAAAGTTGATGAAACCTTTCTAACCATTATTGATAAATCGCTTTCTAAACTCTTTTTTATACTATATAAAATGATTAAGTTTTGCAACAAATTACTTACGTTAGTAAACTTAAGACATGTTAATTATGTTTTAACATAAAATCTAAGTTTAACTTAGGAAATATTTATGATTTCAAAACACTTACAATATGTTAAAGTTAATAACAAGTTTAAAACATGTAAACAAAGAATAGTATGATGTACCAAGGTTAACCATAAATGGCTAAGTATTAGTATGTTATACTACGAAGTGAGCTAAGATTAATCAAATAACAAGGAGTCTCTCAAGTTAACCAACTTTAGGGTTAACTCATAAGACAGTAACTTATACTCATAAGTTGTGAACACCATTGAATCAAACACAGGGCTTTGAATACAACATCCTTACAACAACAAGTGAGTGCGTGCATTCTTGATTTCTTAGTCAACCCCAACAACTACATGGTGAGTTCATATGCCCCTTTTCTAATCTTTTGATTTTAAATGCAGGGCTGAGAAACATGCTAACTCTTTTATATATTTATAAGCTTTAGTACATTATTTCAATTATCATATGATTTAGATAATAAAGATTCTATTTTTATTATCATACTTTTATTTTATCAATGTGTATGCTTATGTGTGCAATGACAACTATGACAAAACAAGGATGTTTCATGATAACATTGTTTCATGATATCATCATATCATTGAAATAACACAAGTGTATTAAGATGTGATCTTATAACTCTATATTATTAACACAGAGATAACAAGGAGATAACACTGAGACAATTACAAGAAAAAACAAGAATGATACTCATGATAACGTAATTTCATGATGATATCATTCACTACATATCCTAACATTGTGTAATAATGCTATTGAGACTAGTTCTTATAACACTTTGTTAAAGGCAATGAGAATACATAACATTGAGATCAGAGAACACTGAGACAATGACAATGGAAGAACACATAACCACAACTAATTACTATTAAGACTATTTGTATTATATCACGACAATCATGTGTTCATGAGTTCATGTCCAGTCACAAGTCCCTACAAGAAAATCGTTTACCATTCATTTAGTAGAGGCTAAACCGACGATAGTGTAGTGGTACCATAGGTTTGACAAACCGCTGGTGATTGAGGGTCGGTACGTTATTCGTAACATTATCATTGGCTGGTATCATATGACCAGTAACAGGGCTGCATCATGTCAAGTTTGGTAAACGAAACATTGTGATATAAATCTATAGACACTGATTGTAATTATGCCCTTCGTTTCTTTTGACTGGTAGACTAAGGAATTGATTTTCTCTCATGTCATATTACTGGTAATAGAATCGTTGTGAAGTCACGGATTCTATGAGATTACAAAAGTATAGGTGTAAGTTGGAGGCATTGTGGTGTGATTATGTGAGGACCATAATGGGTCCCATTTATGCTCTATACATTCAAGCTGTGAACACTACAAAGGAGTTAACTGTCACTTCTAATGTTAGCAGTGAATCACAGTAAACTCTACAATTGAGAGAACATTAAAAAGGATAAGATTTAATCAATCTATATCCTTAAAACAATAAGGGATTACCAAACCTAGGTCATGGTAATATATTCCCTTCAAATACTTTTATTTTATACATATAACACTGTGGGAGGTGAACACAATCTCATGGGTTGGATATCAAATGAGACAAACACATGTGAGTTGGAAAATGGGTATCCATAGTTGGAATACAAGTGGTGTTCAATTCATTTAGGTGTGCGGTGGGCTGGCGGCTTCAATCCTGATACGTATGCACTATATATAAGCATGCTTGATTTGGATGACATACTATTTGTAAGTGTGACTATGGAGAGGACATTGTTGTGAGACAGGATAAGAAAATATCAATAAGACTTGTGTGTGACACTATGACTTGTGAATGACAAAATATAAGTATTTTCAATTACTAAACATATGAACTCACCAACCTAGTGTTGACTTGTTTTAAATGCATGTTTTCTCAGGTGACGAACAGGTTTAGTCACTAGACCTCAGGACATAAGCTAGTTGGACTTTATAGAGGGCCAATAGCTTACTTTTGTGTTGTGCATATTTTGGATGACTTGTTTGTGAATCATCTTTCTTAAATCTTGTGCATATACAAGATAGAAACTCAATGATTCTTTTTGGGTAGATTTACTTAGTTAAATTATGAACATGTATTACATAATTTAACTTTGTTATTCTATATCAATGTCATGTTATCATTTCTCATTATACATCATATGCCATCTAAACAATCTGATCATTTTGACTATCACAGGATATCATGCCTCAGGAACTTTCCACCCTACGGGAAAGTCAATCCAACCCACCAGCTCAAGGTAAGACAAAAACCCATAACCAAAGCCTATGTGACTGTGATGTAATTGACGCTAATACCCGAAGGTAAGACCTTAGCCGCACTCTTAATGCCTATCATTGCATTAAGTTGTTATCTTGTAATGTAATAAATGGTAACTGGCATTCACATTAGGGTAGACGCTATCTTCTCGTGAATGGGGTTGTTAACCTGATAGTACTGTCATTGTTATCATCCGGCTCATCCATGAGTTTATTGGTTATAGTTGTTATGTGAGGACTTTTACGATAGCATGGTACAATTTTCATGTAATCATCAAACAAGAGTTGAGATGTGCAAGCAACATGCAAGCATATCATTGTAAATGAAATATGTAACCTTAATGTAATTGTAATGCAAACCCCGAGTGTTAGAAATCTAAAGATTTGAAAAGGGGTAATGAAATCATATAAGTATACCACTGTAATTGAAATTGTAACCATATTGTTATTGTAATTGAATCCACGAGTTTTGGAAAAAAAACATTAAAAAGGGGTTCTATGAAACTCACATGTTTAATGTTTGACAATTCTTGGAATTGTCCCTGTTCACAATTGTTGTTCGTCCGTATGAATCCTAGAATTCAGCTTGTAATTTGGAATTCAAGGATTTGGAATCGAGAGAATTGGATTCTTTTGGCTCTTTTTACTTAAAATTATCCAAAATGTCATGATTCCATGATTTATATCCCAAAGGAGTCTTAGATTAATCCCAATGTCTTATACAGCTTACAAGGGATATATAAAGTGATTTTACTTGTTTTTAGGCTTTGGAAATCGTTGGAATTGATTTTGGACATTTATGCCCCTACTTGGACCTTTACTGGATTTTAAACATTTCTCTCCGTAAATTGCCAATATTGCATAAAAGTCAGTTGGTTTTTAGTTGGAATGGCTCTAACTACTGAATTCGCACCCAAAGAATCATCAATTCCATTTCCAACTTCATGTCTTTGGACTTTTACAAGTCAAAGCATTGATTTTTGCTAAATCAAGATCTAAAAGTTGTAATTCTATCACAAACTTGTAGATTTCATATAGATTTAAGAATCGTGAATGTAACATCACTGTACTTCCGGTCGTCCGTACATCCGTACGATTGTACTGTTACGACCTGAGATTTTGTAATTATTAATATTGATACATTATTTGATGATTATCACTGTTACTGGTATACATGTTTAGAACATATTATACGCGTAAATCCTGGAAAGTTTAGTTGTAACTCAACTAAACAGAACCAGAGAGTTTATCGCAGTTATATTGTTGAGAATTATGGATTTGGTTTGGAAATGGAAAGGGGATTCAAGTTGGTTGTCGTTTTGGTTACTAAGCATAGTCAAGGACACATGGTCATGGTTTATGGAAATAGCGGTGGGACGGTGGATAGGGCAGTTGGGACTGACCCTTACATATGCCCTATACATATGCATATTTCGGTCTATCATGGATGTGTCAGTGACTTGGTTTAGTGGGTTTTTGTCACACCCCGAGCCGGCGGGATAGGATCGGTTGTCCCGTCGGGCGGAAGGTTCCCGGGGCGCGATATCATGAGTGATAATCGTGATGATCAGATTGTTTACATTGCACATGATACAAATGAGAAATGCTAAACATAATAGAATTACAAAGTTAAATTACATCAGTATTGTTTATAATTTAACAATGTAAATCTACCATTAACATCATGTATTTCTATCTTGTATTTACACAAGATATACATAATAATTTGCATAATGATGTCTTCAAAATAATGCAGGTCCAAAATGCTAAGCCTTCTATCGGAAGTCCTAATCCAAAAGGAATAACTCCTTAGTTGACCCGTTCGTCACCTGAGAAGTCATGCAGAAATAAAGTCAACACATGGTTGGTGAGTTCATATAGTTTTATGATTTGAAAACCTCTTTTGGTAAAGACCCTAACCTCTTTAACTCCACATGTAATATCCACATCGGTATGCTTATATATAGGGAATCACGAAAGGGTCAAGCCCAGACGCTATCCCACCACATACTAATATGCATATGACACTGTTGTTAATAATTATTAAGCATTTTTACCCAACATCTCTGATTTAGATTATGATCACCAAAAAAAACTTGATTTACCTTTGATTCTCTTGAGTTCATCATAGATATATGATTTCCCAAAAGTCCGTAATAGAAATAAATGTTAAATATTTAATTAGCTAAATAAAACATTTAATTGCAACTAAGACATGATGATTGGGCCTTATTTAACTCAATCAATTAGACTTAGTTGTTGGTGGTTGTCCAAGTTGTAACCTCTCACACGTGACCCATGTCAGGCATAACTCACAAGGAGTCCACCTGAACTGAGCGGGATTTTAAGGTTTTGCCCTTACAGCTTGACCCAAAGGTCTTCTGTACATGCGGGGACTTTAAGGATATCCTTTGATTCTTGATCTCTTGATTCTCATGATTTTAGACTTTGATAATGATTTCCTTTGATAGTTCATGTGATTGCCCGTATAGCCTGACTACAAGAGTCTTCTATACCTGAAGGGACTTTATATGTGTGTTACACGTGATCTTGATTCCATATACAACTGACATCCACCTTGACTTGAGTATTAATGAGTTCATTAGATCATAATGATTTCATTATTTCAATGATTCACACACATTTATGATATCTGATTCCATGAGGCTCTTGATCTTGATCTTTAGAATTTCCATGATTCACAATGATATTTGATTCTTGATTATGATTCTTTGTTCTCAGATCCCACACTGAGTTATGATTCCTTTGAATATGGTCTTTTGATTTTGATCATTCGATTTCACTTTGAATTTAGATTCTTGAATTTGAACTTGATGGACTAAGGGTTTGATTTGAGTTTAGAATTAAAGTATTACTCATAAGAGTAATTTAATTAACTTGATAATTTGATCTGTTTAATAATTTCCTAGACAGGAGTCTAAGAGTATCCACAAACATATATATGTAAAACATATAATAAATAAAGCATTTGAATAAACAGTTTAATAAAACAGTTTACGCATGCTTCTCAGCCCCGCGTTTTAAAACAAAAATGTTAGAAAAGGAGCAATGAACTCACTTGTGTTGCTTTGTATAGAATTACCACAAAATGCGCGCTCGTTGTTGTAGTCTAAGTATCTTCGGTTCCTGAATTTGTTTTAAAAGAATTCGCAGACGATAAGTATTTATAATAAACGTCCTAACTAAGGTTTGGTCTCGGTGTGCAACTATGTGTCCTAGATTACTAGTATGTTTCTATGATTTCATCTAAGTTAGTCTAATTCATTACCCATTATATCCCTTATCCCACAATTTATTATCACAAGTCCTTAGTTAAAACACGTTTAATTTATTTCATTCTAGATTAATTAATTAGAAAACTTTATTTAATATAATTTACTAGAGTGTATGAATTATTTACTTTTATTAAAACAAAATAAATTTAAAATTAATAAGCCTTCTCATGATAAGCTTGGATTAAGCCCATTGGACCATCCCCGGCCCATTACTCGATTTTTGAATCTTTAAACGATTTCGTGATCCTTTCTTGGTTAATTAAACTTTAATGGTTTATGAAAACCATATTACTTAGTTGTATGCCTTTATAGCTTTTCTAAGGTTAAAGGTTAAAAGCTAAATCAACACCCATGCATGCTTTTACATTGAGATTCCCATGCACACACACATCCATTTGATTTCCTCCCATGCATGAACTCATGTTTACCAAATCTTAGCCAACCCTAAAAGTTCCCGACCGAACCACCCTGTTTCACCGAATAACAGTTAGCCCGAATGATGCTCGGTCGAATAGGTGTTTGTCGAATGAGCCTTAAAGTCGAATGGGGTGGTGACCGAACCAAGATGGCCGAATGAAGTTGGCCGATTGTGGTTGGTCCTCGAATGAATCCATGTCCGAATGAGGGGGGGTCGAATGAGGCTATGCCCGATCGAATGACTGAGCTGGTGATTGGAGTTTGGCCCTATTCGCCGAACGTAGTTCCTGGTTCATTCGCCGAATGAAGGTGGTTCGCATGGAGCCATTCGACCACCTGTAGGTGTGTCATTCGGCCGACCATATGAACCCAAAAGCGGCTTCCTCTAATCGAACCTAGAAACTCTCAAACAATGTATCACTCATTCCTACTTGTTCTAAGGTGTTACAACGTGGTTCCTATGGCTTATCATGGTGTAGAACCGGTTTAGAAGGTGGGTTCGTGATTAGGGTTTTCAAACCCTTAAATCGAACGAAAACTTAGAATTTACCTCAAATCTGTTGGATACAACCTTAGATCTGTTGTACTTTCGAAATCTACAAGTGATGGTGGTGATTTAGACACCAAGAACACAAGAAATGGTTGAGATTTAAGCTAGGAATCTTAGTGAGAAGTGGTGGGTTTTTAGAGAGAGAGTGGGGGTGGAGAAGATGAACGAAAATGGGGATATTTTCTGGTTGGTGGTGGTTGTTGTAGCATTAAATGCCACAATAAATGTGGGGAAAAATACCGGGTTCGTTCGGGTTCGTTCGGTTTCGTGTGGTTTCGCGTAGAAACGCCGTTTTCGCGTCGTTTTCGTAACGAAACGACTCGGATTTAAAATAGAATCATAAAATTTATTTTAGGTTGTGATTCCTAATAAATTAACTAAATATCTTTTAATTATTTAATTTACAAAAATATTTATTTAGCGTTTAAATCGAATCGCGCGGTCATCGCGCGTATTTGTTCGAATCAAATACGACGATAACTACACTTTTCAATATTGTTTTCTAATTATCGAATATCATTCAGAACGTTAAACTTTTAGATTTATTCGTACAGATCGTCACCTATACGAATAATCTGTCGGTTTAGCATTCACTTAACGATATTCGTGTTGTTTTGTCCTGTAAGGCCCCACATACGTTTATACATAGTAAGATCCTAACAAATAATTCACATGATGATTCTGTGTTGCCAGATAATTATCTGACTCAAGAACCATTGTTCTAAACTTGTTTATCTGAAATGACTGTGAATTCCCTGTTCTGATAACATGATTTGATACTGAACTTGATATGAATATGAAATATACAGAATTACATAAGATTTGTACCTGATTACTGTTCACGATCACTGTTCCGGTGACGGTTCCGGCACTGATGTTACAGTTTTGGTTTGGGAATTATAATATTAAAATTAACAAAATAATGGAATTGATAACGCGATGGTGAGGTTACGAACACAATTTAAACGCGAATATAAATTCAGAAATATTAACTTAATAAAGGTATTCGCATGGGTGACGATTCACCCGAATATAATTATTAAGAATAATATTCTGAAATAATATTCCATAAATCGTAAATCGAATCGAAATACGATACAAGCGTTGGATTCGTAAAGGTGACGATCTTTACGAATACGTACGTAAGTAACGTGTTTCGACGAGATAATTAAATAATATCAAACGATATTAAATCTATAAATGAAAACTAAAAAATATTTATTACGAATCACAATCTAAATTAAATCTGAATAAATTGTTTATTTACACAAATAATTTAGCGAAAATAAAACTAAAACTGCTTTACGAAACCACTTTATTCGAAATCGTTTTATGAGACAATATTTATTAGAAATCATGTTATTTGAAAAGAAATATAATTTTTTTAAACGGTTATTAATTTAAATATGAAATAAGAGAAAAACCGAGCACTTCGTTATATTCTAACGCGATAAAAACGAGACCGAGCACGGGGGAAGGGATACGCGATATAAGGAAGAACATTCCCTTCCTTTCTTTCATTTCTCACATCCTTCTTCTCTCTCTAACCTACAAAGCTCGCCACTTTCTCTCTCTACATCTTCTCTCTAAGATTTCTCCTTCGTTACCCAACGGATTCGCGAGATTTTGGCGCCCACACAATCGCGTGATCGAGAGGAACAAGTAGATACGAAGAAATCATGTTTTTAACCGCAGATTCGAGGTAAATCTGAGCTTCTCTTTGCGGATCTTGTTAGAAACTAATTGTATGCGTGAATATCGATTATTAAACGAGATTGGGGTTGTTTATTGTTAAACCGAGTGATTATTGGACCTGAGACAGAGTCATAGCCGACCTTATAACCCACCGGTTCATGAAGATGAAGAGGATAATGATGATGGCTCGTCGCACAGCACCTGGCCGAACCTGTGGATTTCCGGGTTCTAGCCGAACCTTGCATAGCAAGCTTCTTGGCCGAACCTTTTTCCACATGGAGCCTGCAACGAACCCTAAGCTTGCATGGCCGAACCCTTAGGCCACGAACCATCTGCTGGAGCACCTCATGCCGAACCCTCCTTGGATTAGCCAAACCTTCTAAGGAATCGCGAACCTAAAGCCAGCGAACCTAGGGGCTACGAACCCTAGGCTAGCGAACCTCCCATGCACCCGCGAACTAGGAAAATCAGACGAACCTGTGTTTAGTCGGGGACGAACCTGTGAGCTACCAACCTATCACGAACCTTTCTAATTAATTTGGCCGAACCTAAGCCGAACCTAGGCATAGGTTCGCTGGAAATGTTTGTGATAAAACCTAATAATCGAACCTGGGGTTAAGGACGATCCAAGAACAACATAATGGGTTAAATACATATACGCATGAATAACTTGAGTCATTATTTCTTTAAAATTTTAATGAGTATAAGTTATATTACATAGTGTTATATTCTATGAACCATGTAACATTACTTGAATTTGAAATTTGATTTGCCGCAAACTTAGTTAATAAAAGGGAGTCAAATTAATAAGACATGCATGCATGTGTATACATGTGTATGATCAAAGGAATCATCTCAAAGTTTCACACTCCTAGAAAATATCACCTATAGACTCACAAGTTTAAAGTAAAATGGAATAATGATCACTTACATTCGGGGAGGGAGTTGTCTTAACTAGGAAGTAAATCAACAAAGTTGATGGTATCTACAATAATCAAGAGTAAACACTTATGAACGCGTAATCGAAATGGAACGCATATACTTATAAATATGAAACGCTATAATTACAGATTGTTGAGTTGATCTTGAGTTCACTTACGCGAGCACGCATATTACAGAAACACTGATTCCAAGGACTCAGGTGAGTTCTCATAACCTCCATTTTTAAACGGTTTTGTTTTAAACTCGGAGGTGAAACATGTATACCCATTTTCAATATTATTTTGATATCACATGGATGACACTTGTTTATTTGTACGAAATCCCTACTTATGGATTATCATACTCCATGAGTTGTTACTGTTGACTTCGGTCATTCGTAATGACTGCATGTATTGTCACGAGGAATTTGCCTCATCCGTGTGTCGTTGTCTTGACTCCGGTCAACTACAATGATACATGTATTGTCACAAGGAGTTTGCCTCATCCGTGTGTTGTTGTTTTTGACTTCGGTCAACTACAAGGATGCATGTATTGTCACGTGGAGTTTGCCACATCCGTGTGTCATTGACTTGACTTCGGTCATTTGAAATGATACATGTATAGTCACTTATAATATTTGAGATGGTTGATAATTGAGATTGGTTGAATGTTTATGTGATTGAATACTTATGATTAATTGAGATGTGTGATTATGTGTTGGATTTTGTGTTTGGATTATGGGTTTGGATTGTGATGGATTATCTCGCAGGTGTCATGTGGATTTTCTCAGGAAAACTCTAAACTTTTAATAATCATTTTGAAAACACTTTTAAATATAAAACTTATGATTACTCACCAACTACTTTGTAGTTGACACTTGATTTTTCCTACATGTTTCAGGTAATGAAGCTAAGTAGGTTGATGAAGCGGAACTTGCACTTTTGGACATCATCATATAGGATCTTGGACTTAGCTAATTAACTGAAATTATGGTGACTTGAATTTAGTTAAATAGTTAATTCTCTTTTGTAATTGATGTAACTATTTCATGATGAACATGATTTTTGTGTAATTAATTGGGTTGATTGAATGATATATGATGATTTGATTTTGATACCCACGAGCTTTTGAACAATCTACACATCTCTCGTGGCATCCTGACGTTTCCGCCATCGGTCGGAATGTTACAGATTGGTACTGAGCCTGGGTTATAGGGAATTAGGTTACTAGAAATGGTTGACCTAGTCTATAACCGTAGGATACCCTAGTATGAAGTTACTTCATACAATAGTTAGTATATTCAGGATTTCATGCTTATGTGTTTATTACATGTTAACTGAACTCTTGTTGTACATCTGATCTATAAATGCTGCTTATGAATTATTTGCTTACTTGTGCCCTAATGACTCGATAAGGACATACTCATTGGTGTATTGTGAAGGTGGTGGGACGGTGGTTTGGGCGGTTGTGACCTACCCTTATCATATAAACTATATATATATACCATTTACAGTACATCGGATGGATGTCAGTATTAAGGAATTAGGGAACTACCCGGTTGGGGACACTTGTCTGCTTAAGAACTTAACTGCTTAGGAATTTATGTGCTTTAGAAATTATCTGCTAGATCTCTTGATCTCCAGACAAGGACACACTCGTGGTATACTACAAAGGTGGTGGGATGTTGGCTAGGGCAGTTGCGACTGACCCTTACATGTGCCCTATACATATACCATTTGTAGTATATTTGGGGGTCTGTCAGTGTCAGGAACTTAGGATATTATTAGGAAAATTACTAGGTATTATTGTGAGGATATGATTGGAATATTGTTGATGGTATGTTGGTTAAGGTTGGTTGGATTGACTCATGGATGATCACACTTGATAAACACTATAAACTCACTTATGAAACACACAGATTGGACACGTAGGGTGCATAGGATCAACGAACGATATGAACGATTAGTGATGGAATATGGACCCTTATTGATGATTATGGACATTGAGATTTGGTATGGAATTTAGTGAACTTAGACATTAGGGGAACTTTAATGTCCGGTGAACTTAGACATTAGGTGAACTTAGAAATAGGCGAACCTACATGTCAGGTGAACTTAGACATTAGGCGAACCTAATTGTCCAAGGGAACTAGAGACCACTTCACTCAAAATTATCCTATCTAGGATAAGGTTTGTGAAGTGAGTCTATGGTAAGATACATGATACTCCCTAAATGCTAACACGGGCATAATCGTGGTGCAATGGAATGGTGGTGGGACGGTGTAGGGGAGATTGCGATCTACCTCTGCATATGCCCTATATATAAGCTTGTTGCATTGTATCGGGAGGTTGTCAGTGTTGGTATAGGGAGGGGAATGTATGGAACTTAGGAATAGTTAGCTAATATGAGTTATGACCAACTAGGACACTTAGTATAATATTAGGAAATTGATAAATGTTATGAGTTAATGACAGACAGGAGAGAAATATAGTTCCTATATGAAATCCTAACTGTTTAAATGAACTCATTTGATCATTGTTTGTATGACTTACGTTGTAAACGGTAGTAACATGTTTCTAATTTCTCAGAAACATGCCGCCGCACCGTCACAACGAAGATGACCCGAACAATGGGGATGCTAACAACAGTAATGCCAACTCCGGCATACAAGAGTTAGCAACACTTATCTCTGGATTGGTAAACCAATTGACTCAGGCCAATCAGAACATCAATCAAAACAGAGGAGGTACAAATCCGCCAACTTGCACATTCAAGCATTTCAACTCCTGTAATCCTCTGAAGTTCACGGGTGCTGAATCAGCCACTTGTCTGCTGCAGTGTTTGAGAGCATGGAGAACACCTTCATTAACAGCGATTTCCCGAAGAATCTGAAAGTTCGCTATGCCACCAATGTTTTCCAAAAGAGAGCACTGACTTGGTGGAACGGCGAGAAGCGAACTAGGGGAGTGGACGCTGCCCTAGCCCTGACTTGGACTGAGGTCAAGAATTTGATGAACACTGAGTTTTGTCCTCACAGGGAGATGAGGAAACTGGAGACGGAGTTCTGGGAACTCAAGCAGGATAGCGGAGAGAATGTTATCTACAATACTCAGTTTCATGAGTATAGTCTGCTGGTACCTCATCTGGTGACACCCTTGGAGAGGGCGATTGAGAAGTACATCGGGGGTCTCCCGATGCAGATTCAAGATACTGTCTACGGAAGCAACCCCAAAACACTTGAGGCTGCGATCCGTTTATCTGCTACGCTTACTGACAATCATGTGAAGACTGGAACACTCACCAGGAAGGGGACAAAGAAAACTGATGTGAAGACTGCTACAAAAGAAACCAAGACTAAAGTTAAGTCTGAAGTTGCTAGTACTTCTAAGAGCAACAACAAAAAGAGAAAGACCAGGAATTTCATGGTCACTACTCCTGCTGCTAAGTCTAGGCAGCAATCAACCAACAACACCACTGCAAGGAATTACATTGGGAATACTCCCCAGCGTAACACTTGTAGATATCATCACTTGCCAAACGTGTCGTGTCGCATCTGCAACAACTGTGGCAAGTTTGGCCATTTTGCTAATGTTTGCCAGAGTGCACCGCAAGCACAAAGGATGCAACATGCATCGCTTGCACTGCCAGCTCCTCAAGCTCAACCTATTCCAGCTGTACCCGTTCGCCAGGTACCTCAAGCACAGGCAAGAGCCTGTTATGAGTGTGGTGAAGTGGGTCATTTCAGGAATCAATGCCCAAAGTTGACCGGGAACAATCAGAGGGTGGCAAGAGGCCGGGCGTTTCAACTGAATGCTCCAGCTGCTCAAGCCAACCAGGACGTGGTCAACGGTACATTTCTGATCAACAACTCTTATGCATCTGTCTTATTTGATTATGGTGCTGATAGGAGTTTCATTTCATATGATTTTGAATGCTTACTTGGTAGAACACATACATATTTAGATAAACCGTTTAACGTGGAGGTGGCTGACGGAAACACTATTGATATTGACACTGTTATTATCGGATGCACCGTGAACTTAAATGATCACGTTTTCCCGATTGATCTTATACCTATGCATCTTGGTATCTTTGATGTTATCATAGGCATGGATTGGTTAGCCACCCACAGAGCGGAGATAGTTTGCCATGAAAAATATATTCATATTCCATTACCTTCGGGTGAAACTTTAAGAGTTTTTGGAGAAACTTCTAGTAAAGGTCTTAAGCTGACGTCATGCACTAAACCACATAAGTACCTTAGGAAGAAATGTATAGCATTCTTAGCTCACATCATGGAGAAGAAAGAGAAAGGAGAGAGAATTGAAGATGTTCCAGTGATACGAGATTTTCCAGAAGTATTTCCAGATGATTTGCCGGGTCTTCCACCAGAACGTCAAGTAGAGTTTCAAATTGACTTAGTACCTGGTGCTAACCCAGTTGCTAAAGCTCCCTACAGACTTGCACCATCGGAGTTGCAAGAATTGGCGAGCCAGCTGCAAGAGCTTACTGATAAAGGATTCATTCGCCCGAGCCATTGGCCATGGGGTGCACCGGTCCTATTTGTCAAGAAAAAGGACAGGTCATTTCGAATGTGCATCGACTACAGCGAATTGAATAAACTCACAACTAAGAATCGATATCCTCTGCCGCGCATCGATGATCTCTTCGATCAGCTTCAAGACTCGGCATGGTTTTCAAAGATCGATCCTAGGTCTGGATATCATCAGCTTTGCGTACATGAGGATGATATACCCAAGACAGCTTTCAGAACAAGATATGGTCATTATGAATTTTTGGTAATGCCTTTCGGCCTTACCAATGCACCGGCGGTTTTCATGGACCTCATGAACCGTGTCTGCAGGCCATACTTGGATAAATTTGTGATTGTATTCATTGATAATATTTTGATCTACTCAAAGACCAAAGAAGAACACGAGAAACACCTTAAGTTGGTTTTGGAGATCCTGAGAGAAGAGCGACTGTATGCCAAGTTCTCTAAATGTGAATTTTGGCTTGAGGAAATTCAATTCTTGGGACAAATAGTCAATGAATATGGTGTTCACGTGTATCCAGCAAAGATTGACGCGGTGAAGAATTGGAGTACACCGAAGACACCCACGGAGATTCGATCGTTCCTTGGACTTGCCGGTTACTATCGGCGGTTCATCTCGAATTTCTCCAGGATTGATGTCCCTCTCACTTCTTTGACTCAAAAGAATAAACCATATGAGTGGAGACTGAAGCAAGAAGAGGCATTTCAGACTTTGAAGCAGAAACTTTGTGACGCTCCTGTCTTGACACTGCCTGATGGAAATGATGACTTTGTGGTGTATTGCGATGCATCCAACCTAGGTCTCGGTTGTGTTCTCATGCAATGGGGAAAGGTTGTGGCTTATGCATCAAGACAGTTGAAAATTCATGAGAAGAACTACACTACACATGACTTGGAACTTGGTACAGTCATGTTTGCCTTGAAGATATGGGGACACTATCTTTATGGCACAAAATGTGTAGTGTTCACTGATCATAAAAGCTTACAACACATTCTCAATCAGAAAGAACTCAACATGAGACAATGGAGATGGGTTGAACTGTTGAATGATTATGACTGTGAAATTCGCTACCATCCTGGTAAAGCGAATGTAGTAGCAGATGCGCTTAGTCGCAAAAGTCAAGTTCAGATTCACAGCGTCCGAGTGCACACCAATCTCCGTAATGATGTTCTCACAGCCCAACAACACTCATTGGCTCAGATTAACTTGAAAAATGAGATGTCGTGCAGGGCTGAAATCTTATTGGAAACTAAGGATGATGGTTTAATGTATTATTTGAATCGGTCGTGGATACCGAACAGGGGTGATCTTAGGATGGTAATTATGGATGAAGCTCATAAGTCTCGTTACTCAATCCATTCGGGTTCTGACAAGATGTATCAATACTTTAGGGTCTTGTACTGGTGGCCTTGAATGAAGAAGGATATTGCTGAATATGTGTCCAAATGCCTTAACTGTGCTAAAGTCAAGGCAGAACACCAGCGACCTTCAGGATTGTTATTACAACCAGAAATACCGATGTGGAAGTGGAAGAATATCTCTATGGTTTTCATTACTAAACTTCCATGAAACGCAAATGGCAAGGATAGTATTTGGGTAATAGTTGATAGATTAACCAAGTCGGCTCATTTCTTACCGATACGCGAAACGTACCCTGTACGGAAGTTAGCTCGTATCTACATTGATGAGATCGTTAGCCGACATGGTATTCCCTTAAGCATAATATCGGATCGTGACGCTCATTTCACGGCACGATTTTGGGAATCACTTCATGAAGCCTTTAGAACAAGATTGGATCTTAGCACTGCTTATCATCCTCAAACGGATGGTCAAATGGAGCGAACGATTCAAACATTGGAAGATATGTTAAGAGCTTGTGTCATCGATCTTGGTGGCAATTGGGATAGCCATTTACCATTGGTTGAGTTCTCGTATAACAGCAGTTATCATGCGAGCATTGGTATGGCACCGTTTGAAGCTCTTTATGGCAGGAAATGTCGGTCACCTATTTGTTGGACCGAGGTCGGCGATTCGCAGATTACTGGTCCCGAGATTATTCAGGAGACGACTGACAAGATCCGCCAGATTCGCGACAATCTGTTAGCTGCTCGCAGTCGACAGAAGAGTTACGCGTACAAACGAAGAAAACCTTTGGAATTTGAAGTAGGAGATATGGTATTACTTAAGGTATCGCCTTGGAAGCGCGTTGTACAATTCGGGAAGAAAGGTAAGCTTGCTCCACGGTATGTTGGCCCTTTCAAGATCCTCGAACGGATCGGGAAGGTTGCTTACAATTTGGAACTTCCTACTGAACTTAGTAATGTGCACCCGACATTTCATGTGTCCAATCTAAGAAAGTGTGATGTCGACGGAGCTTAGCTATAAAACTAACTAAAAACCGACTTTAAACTAGACACAAAGTAATAAATCTAGACTCTCTAAAACCTAAGCTACCGACAGGCAAGTGTACCTATCGTATGTAGCAGAGCAAAGCAAGTCCGGATATCGAACCCACAGACTTCTACAGACTGTACTAACTAGACTCAAATGCTTATCTATACAAAATTTGTACTTAAATAAAAATAATAATTGTTTGAAAGGGGGGTTTTGCTAACAAAACTAGAAATACTTAAAAGACACTTAGAAATAAAAAAGACGAGTAAACAAAGACTAAATCAGAGAAGGAAAGAAACACTATCTAGATTTGAATCATATACATGCTTGACAAGGTTTTAACGGGGATGGAACTAATGTGATACCGGGATCTTATGATACTAAACTCAAAGGAAACTTAGAGCACCCTCGACCCTTCTCAAGGATAGTCAACTAAGAGTCCTAACTACCGGTTAAATGGATTTCCCTCACAGGTCATCCAACTGCTTATGAAATATCCACTAGATTATCTACCTCACAGCACGATAACCTCAAAAACACCTAAGAAACAACTGTTAAACACTCTACCTCACGGCTCGAAAGTCACAGTTCACTTAAATGCTAGGGATAACTTGAGTTTTCCTATTGGACTCGATAAACAAGAAATGATAGACATACTAGAAAGATCTTCTCACAAAGGCTCTAACTAGAAATCCAACATCCAAGACTCATCGACAACTTCTCACCTCACGGCTATTGAAGCAAGTTGCACATCTTAACTGTTTAAATCTTGATAAGACATTCCTATGAATCACTCGGCCTAAGCAACTCATCCACTAATCAAAAACACACAGTAATTGATTCTAGCATGCACCTATTTTGCGACAGACAATCGCCAAGACACATGAGGAACATAATATCAATCATTCAACCATAAAAGATACACATACACATCCAATATTCAAAACCAAATCTTTAAATCATAAATCCATCACATCAAAATGTTCCAACACCGAATTAAACCAAAATCAAACATGCATAATCATCTAACCTAGATCATCATATGAAAACAAACCACAATCTGTTTAATGTAAGAAAACATGAGAAACAAAGTTAACCAATCACGTTACACCCTTTGGATCACTCGTCTAGGGCTTCCCGATGATTAAGATCGACTCCAATCTCGTCCTCTAGCCTCCAATCGCCCCTAGCTGTCTCTCTGATCGTCCAAAAACGAATTCCCTAGCCTCCAGCCGTTTCAGAAAACATAAACTCGAGTTTCTGAATTTTTAACCCTGTCGCGTACCGCGACAGGCTTCTCTAAACCCTTCGCGCTACGCGAGGGTACCCACTACCCGACAAAATAGTCGGGTCAAACCAACAATCATTAAAAGGGGCATTTTGGTCATTTCCACCTGTCGCGTACCGCGACAGGGTTTCTTGTAGTTGTCGCGCTACGCGACAGACCTAAAATCCAGCTTTTGTCTTCTTTTGTTCTTCGGTCCGTTCTCGTCCAACGGGGAGCTCTATTTCTTGATCTTTAGCACCAAATACACATGTTTATTACCTGCAAGCATCAAATTATAGAAATGTGAAGAACCAGCATAAATCGACTCTAAAACCAATAAACTGTACAGAAACTCAATAAAAACAAATAGAAAAACAGATGTGTTTTGCAACACATCACATCCCCACACTTATCTCTTTTTCGTCCCTGAAAAAGGCTTATGCAAAAATCTGGGATCATAGTTAGACAAAATGGTTTCTACACAACTAAAGTAGTCAATTTAAAATTCAACGCTTTGGAAAAGATTGCAAGTATTTTTATCCTTTTAAACCCATACTGATTATTCATGCCCCTTAATCATGGTTCATTATGTTCATGTTCTCCATTCATTTCATTTGACCCACACTTAGGTAATCTAAAATCAACTCAATCCTGGATTCTAGCTTTCAAGTCATCCTTACATATAAACAAACAAAAAATTTCTCAAATCAGATTTTTATAATGGAAGCAGATGAAAGCGTGAGCATTTTTCCTTCTTTCAATTTTTTATTGAACTTAGCTTAGTGGTGTTTCAACCAGGCTGCAACCCGGCGTGTGACACATAAGTTTCTCGTCCAACTTCTTTTCTTTCATTTTTTTCTTTTTACTCAGCTTATTTGGTGAAATGGGGGCGTCATAAGACTCGGATTTATTCTCATAAAAAGAGTACTTATGTGCCAAACAAAAATAAGATTTTCAAAACTCTTACTTGTTATTATGCAAAGATTCATTTACAACTAGAAAACAGTTTCATTAATTCCAAATCCCCAAGATGTTTCCCATGAAAATGATGCATTTAATTAAAATTTTACCAATCTTACGGAACAAAAACAATCAGTTGAGCCTACTTACACATCCCATAACCAAAGCATAAAAACCCAAAACAACAAGTTAACTATGAAAGAAACCATAAAAACCAACTTTTCTATCATTTCCCATCATGCTTTTGCAAGCATCTTAAACAAGGACAAGAAAGATCTAAGCCAAAGATGTAGAAACAGAAATAAAAATAAAAATTTTCAAAAATTTTGACTCAAGAACTTTAGTAAACTAAAACAAACTTGAAAAACTAACTACTAACACAAAACTAAACTAAGTTTCCCATATACATCCCCACACTCAAACTTTACATTGTCCCCAATGTAGAGAAAAAGGAAACTCAAAAGAAAAACTAAAAACTAAAAACTGAAAATGACTTAGCTGGTTGAAGAGAAGACTGTCGAGTGCCAATCTTTCCACGTAGCTCCACAATCTACAATTCTGCTCCACTGGCTATAAACAATAACATAAGATCTACACAAAACAAAGATCAAACAAGCATCAACACGTCCAAAACATGATAACAAATATATCCATGATTAAGTCCAACCACAAACCAACCCTACCAATTAACTAAAATTAATAAAGAAAAGCACAAATCAAAACAAGAAAATTAAGAACTAAATAAAAATAAAAAAAACATCAATCCAATGCAACAAAAATGAACTTAGATGGCCTCATATGGTAGTGAACACGATGTATGAAAGGAAATTGGGGGTAGAATTTGAAAACCAGGGTTTTTAAACATTTTTAAGCATTCCCGATCCCGTCGCGTACCGCGACAGTTTTTCAATTATCCGTCGCGTACCGCAACAGGTGGTTGACCCGCGTTTTGACCAAAATCGCTCGCGTAGCGCGACAGGTAGGGCCCTGGGTGTCGCGTGACGCGACAGGGTCCAATTTCCAGAAAGTTTCCGGGATTTTCATGCCTTAGCCAAATTTTCACCTCCCTTTTTCTTCCTAAACACCTAAAATCAATTCTAAGGTAAAGAATACATACCTGGTGCCTCTATTTCATCATTATGGCATCAAATTGATTAAAAACCTGCAAAACAAATTAAAACACACAAAAAACGAAAACGAAAAAACGAAAAAACAATCACGAAAAATGAAAAACACACCAACGACACTAGGAACTAATAACTTACATACTCTACACTTGGGATTTTAACCCAAGAGTTCACTCACACTCATCTCAACCGGGAGAATAAATGGGAATCTTTTCCCTTACCATCAAATCTGGACCACTATCACCAACATTCCATGGTCCCTCTCCCATAAACTCATCACCATCCACACCTAAACTATCAACTACATAGGGAGGCTTACCACCGGTGGTCACAAAATCGACTATCTTAAGACAAACACTCTCGTCACCCACTCTAAAAGTGAGTTTTCCCTCGTACATATCTATGATAGCCTTGGCGGTGCGCAAAAATGGGCGACCAAGAATGATGGGAACCGTCGTGTCCGCCTCCATATCCATCACCACAAAATCCACGGGAAACACAAACCTATCCACTTTGACTAACACATTCTTCAAGATTCCCCGTTGACACTTCACCGACCGATCCGCCAATGACAAGGTCATGCGTGTGGGAGACAAATCACCAAGGGCTAGCTTCTCGTATAAAGAATATGGCATCAGATTGATGCTAGCCCCTGAGTCCGCCAGAGCATACCTCCTCACATCATCTCCAAACAAACACGGGATAGTGAACATTCCCGGATCTGCAAGCTTTTCGGGAAACTTGTTTAAAATCACCGCGGAACACCCCTCGCTCAAAGGAATGTTGGCGACCCCTCCCAAACTATCCTTACTCTTCAGCAACTCTTTCAGAAACTTAGCATATTTAGGAATACGCTGAAGGACATCAATGAGTGGGAGATTGATCTTCAATTGTCTGAAAAATATCAAGGAAGTGCCCGTATTCCTTCGCGTGCTTTTGATTAGTTAAGCGCGCGGGGTAGGGAACACGGGTAAGATCAATCTCCGGTGTGGGTTTACACATGACCGGCTTCTTCCCAACTACCGGTTTCTCAACTAGAGACTCACTGTTAGGTGCGGTACTTGCTGGGACTAGCCTCGGGGGCACCCTCCCAGGAGTCTCCATCTCAATTTCCTCATCCACCGGTTCCTCCTCATCTAAATCAACCGGTGGGATCACAAAATCACTCTCCTCCACTTCCACCAACACAGGTGGTATGAATCTCTCTCCTCCACCTCCTCCAGAACGGGTAGTGACCGCCTTAACGTGGGCGTTTGGGTTGGTTTGGGGCTGACCCGGGAACTGGCCTTGAGGCCGTTCATCCAACCGTTTGGCGATGTCACCAACCGTTCTTTGTAAATCAAGGAATGCAGACTGTTGATTTTTAAGGAGGACGTCATGTTCATGTAGGATCTTTTGTGTAGTGGCATCCTTAGCCACTAACTGAGTCAACAATTCTTCAATCCTACCCATACTACCACCAACACCTGAAGTGCTACCAGAACTACCACTCGGCTGACCCTGCCCTTGGTTTTGAGGATGACTATGATGGAAACCAGGGGGATTACCTGAAGATCTATAAGGCTGGGAGTGCTGAGAATTTCCCCATCCGGGGTTATATGAGTGCCCGAACTTACCCTGTCCTCCTAAGTAGTTAGCCTGCTCCTGGCTCACCAAACACTCAGAAGTGGCATGACCACCTCTGCAAATCTCACACCTATCTACTCTCATCTTCAAATCCTTAACATCCCTAGCTAAAGACTCAAGAGCAGCAGCAACACTAGTGTCCACATTAACGTGGTGAACTCCTCTTGTGGAAGATGAGGAACTAGCAATAGGAGTAGAATTCCTATTTGAAGACCGCTGCTCATACTCAGCCTGAGCAAAACTTTCAAACATATCGGTGCACTCAGCAACATCCCTTTTTCCCATGAGATGACCACCCGCAGAAGTGTCGAAACGAGCCCGAGTCTCATAAGTTAGACCATTATAGAACTTCTCTACAAGAGCCCAATCAGAGAGACCGTGCTGGGAGCATCTGTTTAGAAGGTTTTGGAACCTCTCCCAAGCAAGATAATAGGGCTCATCAGGTGCCATTCAGAATGAATGGATCTCATCTCTCAGGCGGGCGGCCTTAGCAGGTGGGAAATACTTTTAAAGAAAAGCATCCCGAAGGCTAGCCCAAGTGGTGAAAGTGCCTGGAGGATGAGAGTCGAGCCAAGTGGCTGCTCGCCCTGACAAAGAAAAGGGAAATAGGTGCATGAAAATTGCATCTTCGGTGGCACCTTGAAGATTAAAGGTGCCACAGATGCGTGTGAGCCGAGCAAGGTGTGCGGGTGCATCTTCATCATCACGACCGCTGAATTGAGCATTATTAATAGCGGTCATGATATATGAAGGAATCTGCCACGAATTTTCATTCGGGATCGGTGGCGGTGTAATGGGGTTGTTAAGCCCCGTGAAACCCGCAGTGGCCTGCTGATGAACAGTGCGACGCGCCGCCATTTGTGAATCAAAAGGCACGCGTGGACTAGAGTGAGTGGAAGAACTAGAAGAAGAAGATGGTGTGTGATCAGAAAAATCAGCAGAAATGGGAGTAGAGGCACTTACCTCGCTCGTAGAACCTTCAGAAAAGTCCCGCGAATCGCTCCTTGATGGCAAAGAAAGCTCAGGTGGCGGTCCGTGTGAGCATAGGTGTGGCATACACTACCAAACCTGCAACAAATAAAAATGAATCAAAAAGAAATAAAATAAAATTAAATTAAAATTGAAAAGCAAAATAAAGACAACTATGCACAGATAAGAACAAGAACTAGTAAGCACAATCGACTAAGAAGTCCCCGGCAACGGCGCCAAAAACTTGATGTCGACGGAGCTTAGCTATAAAACTAACTAAAAACCGACTTTAAACTAGACACAAAGTAATAAATCTAGACTCTCTAAAACCTAAGCTACCGACAGGCAAGTGTACCTATCGTATGTAGCAGAGCAAAGCAAGTCCGGAT
This sequence comes from Mikania micrantha, assembly GCA_009363875.1. Taxonomy (NCBI): domain Eukaryota; kingdom Viridiplantae; phylum Streptophyta; class Magnoliopsida; order Asterales; family Asteraceae; genus Mikania; species Mikania micrantha. The sequence goes on along the minus strand of CM018698.1, from coordinate 1,222,677 downwards.
ATCGAACCCACAGACTTCTACAGACTGTACTAACTAGACTCAAATGCTTATCTATACAAAATTTGTACTTAAATAAAAATAATAATTGTTTGAAAGGGGGGTTTTGCTAACAAAACTAGAAATACTTAAAAGACACTTAGAAATAAAAACAGACGAGTAAACAAAGACTAAATCAGAGAAGGAAAGAAACACTATCTAGATTTGAATCATATACATGCTTGACAAGGTTTTAACGGGGATGGAACTAATGTGATACCGGGATCTTATGATACTAAACTCAAAGGAAACTTAGAGCACCCTCGACCCTTCTCAAGGATAGTCAACTAAGAGTCCTAACTACCGGTTAAATGGATTTCCCTCACAGGTCATCCAACTGCTTATGAAATATCCACTAGATTATCTACCTCACAGCACGATAACCTCAAAAACACCTAAGAAACAACTGTTAAACACTCTACCTCACGGCTCGAAAGTCACAGTTCACTTAAATGCTAGGGATAACTTGAGTTTTCCTATTGGACTCGATAAACAAGAAATGATAGACATACTAGAAAGATCTTCTCACAAAGGCGCTAACTAGAAATCCAACATCCAAGACTCATCGACAACTTCTCACCTCACGGCTATTGAAGCAAGTTGCACATCTTAACTGTTTAAATCTTGATAAGACATTGTAAGCAACTCATCCACTAATCAAAAACACACAGTAATTGATTCTAGCATGCACCTATTTTGCGACAGACAATCGCCAAGACACATGAGGAACATAATATCAATCATTCAACCATAAAAGATACACATACACATCCAATATTCAAAACCAAATCTTTAAATCATAAATCCATCACATCAAAATGTTTCAACACCGAATTAAACCAAAATCAAACATGCATAATCATCTAACCTAGATAGTTCTAAGAGTTTAGCCACTAAACATCATATGAAAACAAACCACAATCTGTTTAATGTAAGAAAACATGAGAAACAAAGTAAACCAATCACGTTACACCCTTTGGATCACTCGTCTAGGGCTTCCCGATGATTAAGATCGACTCAAATCTCGTCCACTAGCCTCCAATCGCCCCTAGCTGTCTCTCTGATCGTCCAAAAACGAATTCCCTAGCCTCCAGCCGTTTCAGAAAACATAAACTAGAGTTTCTGAATTTTTAACCATGTCGCGTACCGCGATAGGCTTCTCTAAACCCTTAGCGCTACGCAAGGGTACCCACTACCCGACAAAATAGTCGGGTCAAACCCGCAATCATTAAAAGGGGCATTTTGGTCATTTCAACCTGTCGCGTACCGCGACAGGGTTTCTTGTAGTTGTCGCGCTACGCGACAGACCTAAAATCCAGCTTTTGTCTTCTTTTGTTCTTCGGTCCGTTCTCGTCCAACCGGGAGCTCTATTTCTTGATCTTTAGCACCAAATACACATGTTTATTACCTGCAAGCATCAAATTATAGAAATGTGAAGAACCAGCATAAATCGACTCTAAAAACCAATAAACTGTACAGAAACTCAATAAAAACAAATTGAAAAACAGATGTGTTTTGCAACACATCAAAGTGCTTAGTTGATCAGGATCTTCAAGTACCACTCGATGACATTTGCGTCGATGATACCATGCACTTTATTGAAAGACCAGTGGAGATAATGGATTGTGAGGTTAAAAAGCTCAAACGCAGTAGAATTCCAATTGTCAAAGTACGTTGGGAATCGAAGCGGGGTCCAGAATTCACCTGGGAGCGGGAAGATAAGATGAAGCTTAAGTACCCACATTTATTTACTACGGTCACTCCAAGTTAAATTTCGGGACGAAATTCCTTTAAATAGGGGAGACTGTAACATCACTGTACTTCCGGTCGTCCGTACATCCGTACGATTGTACTGTTACGACCTCAGATTTTGTAATTATTAATATTGATACATTATTTGATGATTATCACTGTTACTGGTATACATGTTTAGAACATATTATACGCGTAAATCATGGAAAGTTTAGTTGTAACTCAACTAAACAGAACCAGAGAGTTTATCGCAGTTATATTGTTGAGAATTATGGATTTGGTTTGGAAATGGAAGGGGATTCAAGTTGGTTGTCGTTTTGGTTACTAAACATCGTCAAGGACACATGGTCATGGTTTATCGAAATAGCGGTGGGACGGTGGATAGGGCAGTTGCGACTGACCCTTACATATGCCCTATACATATGCATATTTCGGTCTATCATGGATGTGTCAGTGACTTGGTTTAGTGGGTTTTGGTTTGGGAATTATAATATTAAAATTAATAAAATAATGGAATTGATAACGCGATAGTGAGGTTACGAACACAATTTAAACGCGAATATAAATTCAGAAATATTAACTTAATAAAGGTATTCGCGTGGGTGACAATTCACCCGAATATAATTATTAAGAATAATATTCTGAAATAATATTCCATAAATCGTAAATAGAATCGAAATACGATACGAGCGTTGGATTCGTAAAGGTGACGATCTTTACGAATACGTACGTAAGTAACGTGTTTCGACGAGATAATTAAATAATATCAAACGATATTAAATCAATAAATGAAAACTAAAAAATATTTATTAGGAATCACAATCTAAATTAAATCTGAATAAATTGTTTATTTACACAAATAATTTAGCGAAAATAAAACTAAAACTGCTTTACGAAACTACTTTATTCGAAATCGTTTTATGAGACAATATTAATTAGAAATCATGTTATTTGAAATGAAATATAATTATTTTAAATGGTTATTGTTTTAAATATGAAATACGAGAAAAACCGAGCACTTTGTTATATTCTAACGCGATAAAAACGAGACCGAGCACGGGGGAAGGGATACGCGATATAAGGAAGAACATTCCCTTCCTTTCTTTCATTTCTCACACCCTTCTACTCTCTCTAACCTACAAAGCTCGCCACTTTCTCTCTCTACATCTTCTCTCTACGATTTCTCCTTCGTTACCCAACGGATTCGCGAGATTTTAGCGCCCACACGACCGCGTGATCGAGAGGAACAAGTAGATACGAAGAAATCAAGTTTTTAACCGCAGATTCGAGGTAAATCTGAGCTTCTCTTTGCGGATCTTGTTAGAAACTAATTGTATGCATGAATATCGATTATTAAACGAGATTGGGGTTGTTTATTGTTAAACCGAGTGATTATTGGACCTGAGACAGAGTCATAGCCGACCTTATAACCCACCGGTTCATGAAGATGAAGAGGATAATGATGATGGCTCGTCGCACAGCACCTGGCCGAACCTGTGGATTTTCAGGTTCTAGCCAAACCTTGCATAGCAAGCTTCTTGGCCGAACCTTTTTCCACATGGAGCCTGCAACGAACCCAAAGCTTGCATGGCCGAACCCTTAGGCCACGAACCATCTGCTGGAGCACCTCATGCCGAACCCTCCTTGGATTAGCCGAACCTTCTAAGGAATCGCGAACCTAAAGCCAGCGAACCTAGGGGCTACGAACCCTAGGCTAGCAAACCTCCCATGCACCCGCGAACCAGGAAAATCAGACGAACCTGTGTTTAGTCGGGGACGAACCTGTGAGCTGCCAACCTATCACGAACCTTTCTAATTAATTTGGCCGAAACTAAGCCGAACCTAGGCATAGGTTCGCTGGAAATGTTTGAGATAAAACCTAATGATCGAACCTCGGGTTAAGGACGATCCAAGAATAACATAATGTGGTAAATACATATACGCATGAATAACTTGAGTCATTATATTCTTTAAAATTTTAATGAGCATAAGTTATATTACATAGTGTTATATTCTATGAACCATGTAACATTACTTGAATTTGAAATTTGATTTGCCATAAACTTAGTTAATAAAAGGGAGTCAAATTAATAAGACATGCATGCATGTGTATACATATGTATGATCAAAGGAATCATCTCAATGTTTCACACTCCTAGAAAATATCACCTAAGAAATTATAAGTTATTTTTCATTATATAGATAATTTAGACTCACAAGTTTAAAGTAAAATGGAATAATGATCACTTACATTCGGGGAGGGAGTTGTCTTAACTTGGAAGTAAATCAACAAAGTTGATGGTATCTACAATAATCAAGAGTAAACACTTATGAACGCGTAATCGAAATGGAATGCATATACTTATAAATATGAAACACTATAATTACAGATTGTTGAGTTGATCTTGAGTTCACTTACGCGAGCGCGCATATTACAGAAACACTGATTCTAAGGACTCAGGTGAGTTCTCATAACCTCTCTTTTTAAACGGTTTTGTTTTAAACTCGGAGGTGAAACATGTATACCCATTTTCAATATTATTTTGATATCACATGGATGACACTTGTTTATTTGTACGAAATCCCTACTTATGGATTATCATACTCCATGAGTTGTTACTGTTGACTTCGGTCATTCGTAATGACTGCATGTATTGTCACGAGGAATTTGCCTCATCCGTGTGTCGTTGTCTTGACTCCGGTCAACTACAATGATACATGTATTGTCACGAGGAGTTTGCCTCATCCGTGTGTCGTTGTTTTTGACTTCGGTCAACTACAAGGATGCATGTATTGTCACGTGGAGTTTGCCACATCCGTGTGTCGTTGACTTGACTTCGGTCATTTGAAATGATACATGTATAGTCACTTATAATATTTGAGATGGTTGATAATTGAGATTGGTTGAATGTTTATGTGATTGAATACTTATGATTAATTGAGATGTGTGATTATGTGTTGGATTTTGTGTTTGGGTTGTGATGGATTATCTCGCAGGTGTCATGTGGATTTTCTCAGGAAAACTCTAAACTTTTAATAATCATTTTGAAAACACTTTTAAATATAAAACTTATGATTACTCACCAACTACTTTGTAGTTGACACTTGATTTTTCCTACATGTTTCAGGTAATGAAGCTAAGTAGGTTGATGAAGCGGAACTTGCACTTTTGGACATCATCATATAGGATGTTGGACTTAGCTAATTAACTGAAATTCTGGCGACTTTAATTTAGTTAAATAGTTAATTCTCTTTTGTAATAGATGTAACTATTTCATGATGAACATGATTTTTGTGTAATTAATTGGGTTGATTTAATGATATATGATAATTTGATTTAGATGCCTACGAGCTTTTGAACAATCTACACATCCCTCGTGGTATCCCGACGTTTCCGCCATCGGTCGGGGTGTTACAATGAAAGTCATGCTACTAATTAGGATCTCAAGGAAACCCAATTTCACATGCAAAATTGCTGAATTTGACTTTTCAGAAAGTCAAAGTTTGATTTCATGATTCCTAGTTGCAATTCAAGGATTTAGCCATGGAAACATCACTTTTGTTGTTTCTACTTGCTTCCAATCATGAACTAAGCAATTATCATCAATAAACCAACTGAATTTATTGATCTACATGTTCAATCCACAACAGGGCTTTATATTGAAAAATAAACCGAAATAAACCTCACGAAGTGATTTGCGTGGATAGAACGATGATTCGGTTGATCCTCAATGATTCCCAACTTGTTCCCAGCGGTCCCCAGGCTTCAGAGCAGCTAAAAATGGATTTTGGAACGAGTTGTAGCGTTTGAAAGGCTCCATATCGCGTAGAAATGAGTTTTGATCGAGCAGATCAGATTTTTATATCAGACGGGTCGGTCGCATACCGCCATGGGTGGCAAGAGAGTTCTTGGCGTACCTCCACCACCATAGTCAGACCTAGATTTTGTTTTCGCGATTCCGGGAGCAAACGAACTCCGTTTTACGCGCCGTTTTCTCCCACGTTTACGATTTTCCAAGCTCTTTCCAACTATTAAAAATTCATACCCTAAAGGTTTTGAAATATTTGGACTCATGCTCAATGTTTGAATTACGTATTCGCGTAAACTTCAATTCAGACCCAACCTTTATCTCCCTTTCTTCCTTAACTTATTTATACATTTTTAACAGATAATATTGTTTTTTTTCTCATTTATCCAACCTATTCTCGACGATGTCCTCATTTAAGATTACCGTTTAAGATTTCGGTTCATCATAACTTTTATTCGGAGTATCGTTTCAGAATTCCGCTTTCCCTTATTTTCACCATTTCCATGTCTTAGTCATTATTAAGGGATCGGTTTGTCACTATTATGGATTGCTTAGAAACATTATTTTAAAGGTGTTTGAAGCTACTTTAAAGGGGGTGGAAGGCTCTGGTCGAAATTATAGAGTTTTGGGGAGAAAGGAGAGTGTGAAAAAGTTGACCAAGGTCAACATCTAGCCTCTTGTAGCCCTATAGCTTGTTCAGCAAGTTTGGTGGGTATTTCTGGCCATAATTATCTGGTAATAACCTGAATAAGAAGCATTTGTGTAAAAAGAATCAAGGGTTTACTTGATGTTTGCCGTTTTCGCGATTGTTTATTTGGCTTTTACATGCGTAACTTTGGGAATTGCTAATAATGATCAACCATCATCATTATACTTCCAATTACATTCCATTAATAACATAATGTGATTAGTAAGTTTTGGTTGCCATGAATTCGTCAATTACGCATGCCGAATTGTCTTTTCGAAGATTTTCGCAATTAAGCTTATTAACTTAGGTTTTCTTTAACTTAGGCTTTTTGATTGATACATTTCACTTCAATTCATCATATAATTGATATTAATTTAATTTCGAACTTTGAATTTGGCTTTCGGTCATTATTATCGCTATTTCGTGCAATTCGGCAATTCTGCGTAATGTCTTTTGTAATTGGTTCCTTCTTGTAATTCCCTAACGTATATACACACATTCACATGTATATACATATTTAACCATAATTAAATTAACTAAAAAAATTAATTCAATAATTTAGGAAATTACCCCAACAAGAAACGAAATGTCACAACAACCAACCGCCCTCGGCGGCCGGAAAACCTTGGTCGAGTGGTTAATGTCTGATTACATGTGATTAGATCTAATTACAGCATTAAAATGGTCTTGTCGGATCGTGGTTGGGGTCGAACGAGCGTGCTTAGTTGGTTACATGCGATGATTCGTGATTGGGGAAGAAACCGGTTGTGCAGGTCTCGAAAACGTGGGTAGGGGGAGCCGGGCTGACAGTTTTGGGTTGTTGACAAAACAGGCCCTTCTAATTTCGGCCATGTGCCCTTTTCTGACTAAAACCTCATACACACATACATAGTTTTTGTTTTGGCAAAATCCACCCTTGAATTTTTAAACCCTTGTTATTTCATGTTTAAAACTTTATAAAACTTTATAATTATCTTTTATAACTTGTTGAATTTACAAAAACTTAAATAGTGTTTATATGTATTTCATTTATATATATTATTATTATTTATTTATTTAAACATTTATTTATTTATATATTTATTGACAAGCTTGGTAATTTTAAAGCTTTATTAAAGTGTGTGTGTTTGTGTGTGTGTATACATATATATAGAAGGTTCCCCTAAAAAGTTTTTTTTGCCTAAGAAGGCTAAGAAGGATTTTTAAAAACTCGAAAACCGACTCAAACAAACTTGGATTGAATTCATTTTTACATCATTAGAACCGGCTTGCAATTACCTAAAACCTAAACCTTAAATCATAAAGAATAAACCCTAATCATAAAACCAAAATTGTAAAAACAAACACTAAACATAAAGATATAACCTAAAAGCTTAAAAACATGCCATAAAATCCAAACTCTAAAACTAGTTGTTAAAGCTAAAACGAAAAGGCAAATATTGTAGGGTTTGATGAGACGGTTCCAATGCCATCGAAATGAGTTCAATCGGAGTTCGTTTGGGTCGGTTTTTATGGTTTTAAAATCCTTTTTAGCCTTCTTAGGCAAAATAAACTTTTTATTTGATCCTTACCCTATATATATATATATATATATATATATATATATATATATATATATATATATATATTTGGATAAGGTTCATTACATTTTAAAGTATATATACTCATTTAATTTCGTTAATTTGTTTACTTAAAGTTTTAATTTAACTTTAAAACTTTGTAATTTGAATTTTAGTTGTACATATATATTTATGATTAATCACTCATAAAATTCCTAAAATGATACGGTTTTTAAAATAACGCTTTTAGAGTTTTACAATGATTATCGAATTTTCATAAATATTACAGTCTCCCCTACTTTAGGAATTTCGTCTCGAAATTTTTTAAGATAATACTTGTAACACCCCGACCGATGGTGGAAATGTAACATCAGTGCCGGAACCACCACCGGAACAGTGATCTCTACAGTACATGAACAGTAAAACAGGTATGAACCCTATGCATTTCAGTACATTTCACATTCATATCATTTACCATCATCATTTTGTGATGTCATAGAACAAGTTCAGAAACATTTAACAGAAACACAGTTCAGAATAATGGTTCTTGAATCAGATAATTATTTGACAATACAGAACCATCATGTGATTATTTGTTTAGGAGTTATTATGTATAAACATATGCGAGACTAAAGAACAAAACACACGAATATTATTACGTGAATGCTAAATTGACGGGTTATTTGTATAGGTGACGATCTGTACGAATATATCTGAAATTTTAACGTTCTGAATGATATTCTATAATTATAAAACAAGATTTAAAGGTATAATTATCGCCGTGTCCGTACGGGTGACGATTCGAACGAATACGTGCGACGACTGTACATTTCGATTTAAACAGTAAATTAATATTTTAAATTTAAAATAAATAGAAGATATTAGTTAATTTATTAGGAATCACAACTTAGAATAAGTAAATGATTTCTATTTTTAAAAATCGTGTCGTTTCGTCGCGAAAACTACGCGAAACCGGCACGTTACGCGAAACCGAACGAGACCGAGCGAGTGGGTATTTTAACCCACATTTAATGTGACATAAATGCCACAACCACCACCATTCACTCTCCTCTCTCTCTCTCTCAAAATCGTTTTTCTCTCTCTCTCTAGTTTCCACCCAAGAAATCACCATCTCTCTAGAAGATCTCACCTAGTTCAAGCCGGATTCGAGTGTAGTTGGTGTTATCCTGATCCTCTCATCTTGTAGATCACAGAAGTACAAGAAAAACAAAAATCCAACCGGGGAATTTGAGGTAAATATCCGTTCTAAATTCGGTTTTATAGGGGTTTCACGAGCTTAAGAGGTTTTGCTATGATCATCGATATTAAGCACTTAAACATACGTAGATGAAGGTGTTATATGTTTAGGAACTGTTAGGGGTGAATTTGTAACAGGTTTAGCTTCTTAGATTGAAAATGATGAGGCATGAACCACGACAGGTTCGTGGGTTTCTCGGGCGAACCTATTGATAATAGGCCGAACCTTTTCCTCCACAACAGACGAATCCAAGGGTTGTTAAACGAACCCTGCTTCACGAACCTGCCCTTACTGAAACGAACCTGTTGCCAGACTCCTAACCACCGAGCCTTGTTGTAACCGAACCTAGCTGTTCGCGAACCCATCATAGACAAACCTTTCTCCTTAAACGAACCTGTAACCTTAAACGAACCCTAGAACTGTTACCGAACCTTGAACGAACCCTGCTAATACTCCCAGCCGAACCTTAAAGGCTCGCTTAGATGTTTATTGCCGAACCAAGTCACGAACAACATGGGTTCGCCTAAGGTGAAGCTGGGCCGAACCTTCTCTTTTGGTCAATAGGTTCGCTGCTCTAACTGGGGGGTCGAACCTAAATGTCGTTTAGATTGGTTAAGGTGGGATCAAGGATCATAAAAACTAGTAGTAAGAACTTAGAAAATGTGTAACTCACCACCAACCTAGGTTTCTCATGAGGATTGATTTTATAAGGTGCATGCATGGGTGTACTTGGATCAATTATACATACATGTGTGTGTGCATGAACAAGGATGAAACCCTAATCATGCATGCATATGTAGAACTAAATGTTCAACATATAATAATATTGTTAAATAAATAGGATCACATGGTCATAGACATTCATAAGAATCAAGATACAAGTCTAGACATCAATGGGAAGACAAAGATATTCTAGCGGGCCTAAGTGGGCCCAATGGGACTTAGTTAAGTCCATCACACATATAATGTCACTTAAACTCTTGTAAGGAGGTTTTAATAAAGGAAATTTATTGGTAATTTGTTAGATTTCATTAAATGGTTTATGACTTAATATTGAATTAAAATGGAAATTTAATTGAAATGCTTTGATTTAAATATTTATTTGAATTGATTGATTGGGATTTTGTTATAAAATAGACAATGAAATTGTCTGGATTTTAAACATAGAACAAAGGAAACTCTGCCGAAATTTCTAAAAATATAAAAGTAAGTTATTATGACTAAACTATGGGAATTGGGATCATTAAAGAGGGTAACTAAGTTAGATTAGATGCTAGATGCACTTAGTGCTAGGACACTTAGTTGCACACACGACAAGACCAGACCTTAGGCACGACGACTACTACGCGTACTTATTGTATTCGAATTCTATTAAAATAACTCAGGAACTGAAGAAACCTAGCTACAAACAAGAGCGCGCATTTTGTGTAGATCATTTACATAGCAGCACAGGTGAGTTCATTGCCCCTTTTCTAACATTTTTGTTTTAAAACGCGGGGCTGAGAAGCATGCGTAAACTGTTTATTTAAATTGTTTACTTAAATGCTTTTAAATTTTATATGTTTACGTATATAAATGTTATTCTAGACCATGTCTAGGAAGATTTTATGCAGGTTTACTAACTGATTTACTTATAAATTAAGTGAATAATCGGGTTAAACTAAAACATTTCAACAGATCAAAACATTTCAAACGAATCAAATCAAACATTTTGACAAAACAGGTGTGTGAGTTCAAGGAATCAAACGAAACATTTTTGACGAATCAAATGGGTGATTTCAATGAATCAAACGAAACATTTTGACGAAACAAGTGTGGGATTTCAAGGAATCAAACGAAACATTTTTGACGAATCAAATGGGTGATTTCAATGAATCAAACGAAACATTTTGACGAAACAAGTGTGGGATTTCAACGAATCAAACGAAACAATCTTTGCAAAGACAATATTCAATGTTCTACAAATCAAGTGTTTGTTGAACAATGAATCAAGTGTACAATTGATTAATGAATCTAGTATTCTATGATCAACGAATCAAGTACATCTTGTAACAGAATCAGACGAATCAATAAATCATTTTCAAGGGAAAGCCTGGGAAATATCAGAGATAACATATGCCAAAACAGAAGAAAAAAAAACCCTACATTTCAAGAAGTCCTAGCTAGACCATTTGATTTGTAGGTCGTATGTTTGAGGATATTTACAGATTCCCTAACTACTAAGTACCTAGATTGACAGACTAGTCTACTCGAGTTTGACCAAGGCCCCAATCATTTGGACTTAGATTTTATTAAATGTTTATTTATTTATTTACTTAAACATTTATAACTGTTTATACAATTGCTATGGTTGATCATATTGGGTGATGAACTTATGAAATCAACATGAATTTCAAATGATTGTAAATACAGGGACAACAAACAGAAGAACTTATGGGATTGTGTTAAGGGTAAAAATGCCTAATTATCATTAACAGCAGTGTCATATGCATATTAGTATGTGGTGGGATGTTGGCTAGGGCTTGTCCCTTACATATGCCCTATATATAAGCATACCGATGTGGATATTACATGTGGTGTTAATGGGGTTAGGGTCTTTACCGAGAGAGGTTTTCAAATCATTTTCAAATACTAAACTATATGAACTCACCAACCATGTGATGACTTTTATTTTTGGCATGACTTCTAAGGTGACGAACAGGTTAATTAAGAAGTCATTTCTTTTGGACTAGGACTTCCCATGGAAGACTTAGTATTTTGGACCTGCATACTTTTGAAGACATCATTATAAAATTTATTTTGTATATCTTGTGTAAATACAAGATAGTCATTTTATGATGTTTACAATAGATTTACATTGTTAAATTATAAACGATACTGATGTAATTTAACTTTGTAATTCTATTATATTTAGCATTTCTCATTTATATCATGTGTCATGTAAACAATCTGATCACTTTCGATTATCACTCACGATATCGCGCCCCGGGAACCTTCCGCCTGACGGGGACTCCGATCCAACCCCGCCGGCTCAGGGTGTGACAGAAAATATCAGGGCGGCACGAAGTGTAGATTGTTCATAGCACAAGGTATATAGTTGTAAATAATTCAAAAGTCGTATTCATTTCATCATTTAATCCAAACATTCAATACATTGCTTAACAAGTCAAAACCCTAACTATTACATCAATTGAATTCAAACATTAAACATAAATAAACTCAATTCAATCTCATTACTATAGCTAATTGGCATTCCCACCTGAAACATGTTTAAAAATCAAGTGTCAACTACAAAGAGTTGCTGAATTATCATAGGTTTGTTCATATAGCAAAATAGTTTAATAATAGATGAGTTAACACATGTGATTACAAAGCAAAATGCACATAGATTTTAAATGAACAAACAATTTATCAGATAGTTAAGTTTGACCAGTAGGGAACAATCACCATGTGCTTTCCCCCACAGGGAAAACCCATCCTGGGTGGGTGGTCAATCCAATGGATCCATTATTGCTACCAATAGATAATTTGTGATCAATGCAATTCTTAATAGATAAGTTCAATAGTTAAGTTCAATAGATAAGTTCAAAACAACTAAGGCCATTTAAACTAAGTTCACATGATTTAAAGTTAAGATAACTTCAAAGATAACATGTTTCACCCCAAAAGTTAAAAGCAATTAAAAGAGGGACTATGAAGACTCACCTCGTGATGATTTGGATTGCTTTGCAACAAATGATTTAAATAGTAGCTCAAGTTGTCCAACAAATTTAATAACAACCTGTATAGTTCATTAAGTGTAAGTTCTAATAACTATGGTATTCTATGGATCTTCTAAAGTCTAAATTGGTCATTGAGTTCGGTTTTGTTTCGTGCTATACTTTGAGTGTTTTTAACAATTATTTTGTTCAAAATGATATTCAAATCTTATTTGTTTTTTTTTGTGAAAGTTTTGATTAAGATTTTTAAATAAAAACCTCTAAAGTTGAAATATATAAAATGTAAATCAATTAAATGTTTTTAGGATTAAAATAGATTTAAGTTATTAAATAAGTGAGAAATAGTTTTAAAATATATAAATTGAACAACTAATATTAAAGATTTATTTGGTTTAATAATTGGTAGATAAGTTTTTATAATATCGAATTTAAAATAAAAATAAAGTTAAAATGTTTGTAGGTTTTACAAGTTATCAAAAGTTTATATATATATATAACAAACTATAATATGTGTTATCATAAGTTGCTAAAATATATATAATAAATAAAAAAAATATGTTTGTATATATATATTTGTATAATAAGTAAAAGATTTATATTAAAATGTTAAACTAAAAGATATATTTTTGTGTGTGTGTGTGTGTATATAGATTTGTGTAAGCACTTAGTTTTGATTTACTTATAAGTAATAAATCAAGTAATGATATATGTTTATTCTAAATAACTAAATAAAAAAATAAATAAAATTCTTTTTTTATCTAGTTTATAAAGTTAAATTTATAAAAATTTTCTGTAAAAACAAAATTTTAAAAATAAATACAGATTAATAGTTATAAAAATATTACAAAAATCTTGTCCAAAACCGGTTATAACACGGTTCGAACCCCCGACCTACGGTTGAGAACCAAATGCATTTACCGGTTGTTCTAATGGCCTAAGCCGCGAGAGACTTCCGGATCAATTAAACTTAACATAGTTCAATGCCCTTTCCCCAAATCAGCTTTGAAAAACAAAAGAACCCTAAACCTTTCTTTCGATCAATTCGTTCGATTCATGATTCGATAGCCTCAATAATCATAGGGCTTTTGTTTATCCACTAAAAACGAGTAAAATGGTATAGGAATTACTTACTTGGTGTTAAGGATTGGTGGATTTCGACAGAGAGGCAAGGAGTCGGCCGTTCGAGAGCTTCTCAACCTTGGTTCGTCTTTGTTTCGAATTCAGAGTTTGTTTTGAGTCCACATAACTTTTCATAGATATCACAGGATTGTTTTGGCTTAATAAATTGAGTTTTTATGGACGTTTGGTTAGGTTTTGAAATCCGGTCGTGGTTCATATATTTGGGAATGATTTACGCGTATTTGGGGTTTAATGGTTTTAATTGAGAATGCCAATCAGTTGGCGCCTTCGTATCATTTCCTATTTTGTGGTTGATTGGCTTTAAACGAGTGTATACAGTGGTTCGGGTTCGAACGGGTCGAATGGGGTAACCAGGTCGATCCGAGTAGGTGATGGGTGAAAGGGATGGTGAATTTGAGGGTTTGGCACAATTAGTCCCTCATAGTTTCTTTGTAATAATAGTTTCAATTCTATCTCTTTTTACCCTAAAACTTTTGTTAACTCTTCTTAAACTTTATTTAAACTCCATAGTTAATAAAAATTGGTTATATATATGTGTATATATATATATATATATATATTATATAAATCTTCATTTTAATTTTATATTAAAATTATAAAAATAAAACATAATTATTTACTTTATGATATTATGATAAAAGTTTTGTAAACATTTTTGTTATTAGATAAGATATATATATATTCTATAGATTTTTTATTAAATATTTTAAAATTTAGATTTTATTTTTTTATGTTAGTTATAAATAGGTTCTAAATCTTATAAACCTTATTAAAAATATATAAGTAACTTTAAGATTATGTTTCTTTTATTTCTCTAACTTGTATAGTTTTAAATAATTACTTACATATTTAATCATATATTAAAATGGTTTAAATTTGTTTTCCTCATATATAGATATATATATATGTATATACACACATGCATATATATACATATTTATTTAACTATACATATATATATGTATATACTCATAGATGAAAAAATTTTTATATGACGTCATAAATTATCTAGTAATGTAATTGTTTATTATAAATTACAGAAATATTACAATACTGTTGGTTTTAGTTTTCATCTGATATATTTTGATTTCTAACAAACACGATTACTACTATTTGGTTATGTTTGAGTGGTTTGTTAGGTTTTTAAATTACTATTAATGCTCTTTCGAGAACGTTGAGCAACCTTACATAGTGAGACTTTGGTTTAGTTGAATGGTTACTTGCTTTTGTTGTATTAATAAAAGTGGGAAGGGTTCCTTCGTTGAAATGATATAGCAGAGGAATACATGTTAGTCTCATGTCGTTTGTCGAGTTATTATATTTTAAGCATAGTAAAAGATCTTTGAATAATGTTTACTTCCTAAACGAGACCAAGTATTGCGTGAATGTTAGAGTAGGCTATTATTTGACATATTCTTGTAATCATGTTTTCCAATATATTATCAAGTTAAAATGGTTATTAAATTGTTCAAGTTTATTTGCAAAATGTGATGAATTCAGTTAGCTATTAGTTAACTCAAAAGGAATATAACCATAACCCATAGTTATGAATACCACATTTACATGTATGAATTTAAAAATGATTGGAAGTAAAGGAAATTGCAAGTGTTTAGAAACGGATGTCAAGAGATTCTTTGTGTGATCATTTTTTTTATTAAATTTCAAAACGTTTATTATGATTTACGTTTTAAAATGAAATACTCAGGAGAATAGTAGACAACACTTTCTCCCCTACTTTAGTTATTATATTACGGTGGTAGAATTTGTATGGGGTTCTCCTTTGAAAAGGTGTTGTTAAAGATTGCCTTTATATTACTTACCTATGTTTTGTTTTTTAATTTACATGTTTAAGATGTCGTGGGTTGCACTACTAGAAAAATGAAATCTTTCCTACAAAATACCAACAAACATAGTTTCTCATAAGTTCGCAACAAATTTCCTACAAAAAATTGAACAAAAAATAACTCTAAATTTTCCTACAATTTTACGACATAATAGCAACAAGAACAATTTTGTAGTAATTTCGTAGCAAAATATAAGCATATTCTGACAATGTTCTGACCTATTTCCCACAAAACAATACAAAATTTTTGTTTTTATGTTTTGTAGGAAAATTGTAGGAAAATATATATTTTTCCGAAAAAATTCTCATGACATTAATTTTTATTTTATTTAAATAAGTTATATAATTTATTAATTAAGGTACATTATTTAATTAAAAACCAAAAAAAAGAAATTTTTACTTATTGTCGGAAAATTATAGGAACGCATATAAATTTCCTACGAATTTCCTACAAAACAAATTTTAATTTTTTTAATTCAACAAATTTCACGTTTCCTAAGAAACTTTTAGAAAACTATCTAGACTTCCTACAAATTTCATACAAAAGAACATTAAAACTTGTAATTCTTTTATTTTGTTATTAATCTAAGTAAGTTACTTTAAAATTTTTTTAAGTTTTGCAGGAACCTTGTAGTAAAATAGTTAGGTTTCTTACAAGTTTATAAAAAAAAAACTTATTTTCTATGTTTTTGTCGTAAAATTGTAGGAAAAATATTAATTTTTCCGACAAATTTCCCACAACACAAAATTTTTAATTTTTAGTTATTTTATACAATCTAATAATTAAGGTAACTTAATAAAGTAAAGAAGAAAAAACGAACTTTTTTACATGTTATATTATTTATTAGGCAAGGCAACTTAGATATTTAGTAAATTACAAACACTATGTGTTTTTTTGTGTATATGCATATGTGTTTGTGTGTGTATGCATACGCGTTAAAGCAAATATGACTTGTTATTACGCATTAAGGTTTAATATAATTCATTTCAAATTGATACATCCTTTTTAGACAAATATAATATTATAAATGACATAATAAACCCTAAATAACGATTAAAAACAATAAATGTTTTAATACGGTCATATTAAGACAATTATGTCATGTTATTGTACATTTGTTAATTAATGATAGTATATGTATGTGTGTTTGTGTTTGTGTGTATTTTACGCAAATAATTAGGGCCCGTTAATAGTAGTCAAGATACAACTTGATGCATCCATCCATCCACACATAAAAAGTCATAAATAAGTAATAAATGTCAAATATGATCCTACTAAGACAAGCATGACATGTTATTGTACATGTGTTAATATTAGTGTATCTATGTAGCTTTGTTATCTATGTAGCTTTGTGTCTATGTGTGTGTTACGCAAGTAATCAGGGCCCTAATCAATGTCCATAATGACACACAAACACACAAAAACACAAAAACGATAATAGAGTCATTGAAAACAATAAAGGGTCCACTATGATCCTATTAAGACAAATGTTACAGTCCATAAAAGCAAACAACTATTTATATTTATACGTTTTTATTATTTTAATGTGTGTATGTATGTATGTTTATGGTGGGGGATTTGCTGGTAGTCATAGTCGTGTAGCTCGTGGCGATGAAATGGCTGATATGGCTGGGGTATTTCGTAACACTATGGGGTTACATGTATAGATGACAACGAGGATGAATATGATTATGATGAGGATGATGGTAGTCATCATAATGATGTTGGTGAGAATGGTGATAGTGAGAATGAAAATGGTGAGGATGTTGGCTTTGAGGACGCTGGCGGTGAAAGGACATTGATCAAACGTGCCGGAAGAAAGTATGTTTCTAATATAAAAACTGTAATTATCTTTTATTCATGTTATGAATATAATTTGGCTATTTCAATGATGCAGGTTTGAATGTGGAGCTATTCACAGAAGTGCCATTGATATATTAAAACAAAATATTGATGGAGATTGGGCCACATTTTCTCTAGTCCCACATAATAAATTAAAGGAGATGTTTAATATATTTCGTGTAACATATCGTTTAGTTATTTGCATGTGTAATAATTATTTGATTTAATCTTCTTTTTTTACCTTTATTTTTAATTTTTACAGACGAAGTGGAAATGGAATCCTCGAGACGACCAACATACTTATGATGGATTCGTTAATGTGCTCAAGGATTGTTTTCCAGATATTATGAAGGAACTAAGAGATGAGTCTAGAAAAAAAGCGAGTGCAGATGGACATTTTATTGCACCTAAAGAATATAAATCTGATACAATTTGTAATTATCCGCCTGATAAGATACCTCTTGAAAGATGGCAACGCTTATGTAAAGTAAGAATGTTAATACATTATAGTTTTTCTTGAACATTATTGTTTTTTATATATTTTACATATGTTTTTACTATTTATAGATGTGTAATACCCCAGAATGGTTGAAAAGGTCCCAAGCTGGGAGAAACAATCGAAAGAATGATCGATCTTGTCACACAGGCGGGTCTATGGGCTTTGAGGAACATCGCATTTGTAGGGTAGCTAATTATATTGATAAATATTAGTAAGTCTAAAACTTATCATTTACAACATTTTGTTTTATGTAGGAAAAACAAAAGGGTTGAAAAGTTGGTTACACATTTGTCTTCATTGATACCCATGCCACCAAAGCAACAAAAAAAAGATTGCGAGAAGGGGAGATCACTATTGATGACCTGGATAAGTTAGAGTTTGTAACAGAAAAATCAAAAAAATCATATGTAGGTTATCTTTATCATCTATATGTTATTATTGTATTATTTTCTAGAATTGTATGACTCGCTTAGTTTTAATAAAAATGTAGATATCGTTCACGAAGGAACTTGAGAAGGTGTATGGTCCGGACAAAGATCAGAATGTAGATCATGACGAATTTGTTGTGTGGCAGAGTCTCAATCCTAACAGTCATTTTGAGATAGGTTCTTCTGATCCACGCTTTGTGGTGACCGGAAAAACATCATCATTTCATGGGTCTACCTCATATGTCGATTCTCAACAATTTCAAGAGGTACATATTGCTATTATTAGTGTTGCAAGTCATTTTATAAATAGATTTGGGTCATTTTGTTCCTAATCCATATGAGCGCGTGCGTGCCCACACCCCACATATACATATATGTGATTATTGATTGTTTTGTTTCATAAAATGGGTTTGTATCATTTGGATCCGTTTGAATTTATAGCTGATATATATAAATTTTATATAGTATGTTTGAGTCATTTTGACCCATATCCATATGCTCATATATTTGTGATTATTAGGTGGTTAAAGTGGAACTTGTCTTTTTTTAGTTTTATAAAACAAGTTTGGGTCATTTTAACACATTTGAATTAAAAGTTGATAGTTAGAACCAACGTATTTTTTCTTTGTTTCCGGTTAATCAACACCACTTTTTTGTCTTAGTCTTCGAATTAGATCTAGCGACCCATCCCATTTGGCTTGTTTGCTTCGACTTTATACTACAAAAAACTGCATGAAATGCATTTTTGCATTTCATTGTGACCACCTGCACACCTGTAGTGCTTGAGGCCTTCATTGGATGTAGAAGGATGAGCACTCCTTCATTGGATGTAGAAGGATGGTACTCTTGCAGCTCTCAATTAAATACACATACACACCATACTCATTTTAGTGAAGCATGGTGTTCATATATTGAACAATAATTTTATGAATTAGTTAGCCGAAAACTTTTGTTCAATTAAAAATTTTAATTGCATATAGAACAATTGATTTGGTACCATTAAAGGTGTTTATTTTATAATTTTAGGTGCTTATTTTGGCTATATGTTTTTCTAATTATTATATAGGTACAACGTGTTCAATCTGAGTTAGAGAAAGAACAACAAGCTCGGCAAAACTTGGAAAATCGTTTGGAACAAATGGAAATAGAAAGGGAACAAGAGAGGGCTGAACGAGAACAAGAGCGGGTTGAACGAGAAAATTTAAGAAAACAAATGGATGAAATTGTGAAAAAATTCGCTAAGAAGTAATTTCTTGTTTTTATGTATTTTGGCTATCTTTTGTAATGTTGAAAGATTGTTATGAATTAAAGTACGTTTCTTGGATTATTGAATTTTTTTTGGGATTTTGTTGTAAAAAATTTGGATTTTTAAATTTATATTTGAAAACCTTGTTTTGAAAGTTTAGAGTTGTAGGAACTTTGTCGATATGTAAGAACTAAAATATAAATTAAAAGTAGCTTTTGTAGGAAATTTGTCAGTATATTTAACATTAAAAACAAAATAACTGTTGGATCGGGTTGTTTACCTCAAACAACACTTCACAAGTATTTCTCTCTTTCAATTTAACAGATGCGGAATGTCTGTTAGAAGGATCTCACAAACACTCAATGATAAACAAATAATCTTTGAACGATAATAAGAACACAAGAATAAATTCAAGCTCAAAGATATATTTCTCTCAAAGTTTTTACAGGAGTAAGCAAGCAAGCACAAAACATACAAGCACCCCTAAATAAGTTTACAATGAGAGGTTATATAGCTAAGGCTACAACCGTATACACATAGGAATACAGTTGGGTATACTATACAATACATAAAGTAAAGCTTATTCTAGTATATGGATTGTCTTAACAGGCTAAGACACTTAATTACAATCATTACAAATATAGACATTGACTTTACAAAGACTAGCTAAATACAAAAGGCATTTAATGTTGTTGATCTTTAATGCTTCAGATAATCTTTTCCATTTAATGCAGCTGCGGAGAAGTAAGGTGTTGTATCTGACTTTAGGTATGTTGATCCTTGTTGTTCTCAGATCAGCACGTCTGTTGTCAGTACCTTTTGTACTATAAAAGTGCTCAGCTACAGTCTTTGTCAGAGGGTAAACCTCGGAAGTCTTTGTCTTTGTATTTGGTGCAGAAAAGAATCTTCGGAAGCCTTTGGTTCTTCGGAAGCTTTATTGTCTTCATAAGCTTTGAAGCTTTAACTCTTAAGTGTTGGCCTTCCGAAGTGTTTGCCTTGTACAGCCTTCAGCAGGAGTGAGTTACTCTTCGGAAGCAATGTTGCTTCCGAAAAGGAACTCCTTCCTTCCGAAGACTGTTTGTCTTCGTAGACCTTTATACTTGGACAAAATTGAAGTTTGGTGAGCATCAGCCTTTATTAGTCTTTACAGTCTCCCGCTAGGCTGATGCTACCAAAACTTCCTATTGGATTCTCTTCAAAAACTTTTCTCCCCTAAGGACCTGAGCCCTTGCCTTTACCCACTTGACACCAACTCTCCCATCTGATCGATTGTCTGGATTTTCAAGTGGTAGTCTTTCCAGGTCAAAGATAAAGGGCTGAGCCAGCACCATTAATTTTGTCAAATCCAAAACCTTTATTCCTACATTCATCTGATATAGAGTGAACTCCTTGTGAAGTGCATTGAAGTTCCAATTTATTATAGGAATGTAGGTATGATGATGCATCAGATCATAGAGGTTTCTTGATTGATCTTTAAGCAGTGGATTATCTGGTGTGGCTTTTGGTCCTGAGGGTGGTGAATCTGGCTCAGAGTCAGAGGAGATGACAGTTGTTCTCTTTTTCCTTCTGGCTATGCTTTTTCTTCTTCTGAATCCTGGTCTCTCTTGAGCAGTAGCTTGACTCCTCTGATCTCTGGCCTGATCATCTTCTACATTTGAGCCCACTGCTGCACATGTTGTAGCAGTGGACTGTGGACCAGCATCCTCAATTGTTGAGGGCTCTGTTCTCCTCTCATCCGCCTGTGTTTGTCTCTCATGATCAGGGTCTGTTGATTGTTGTTTCCTTGTAGTCTTTTTACCCTTATTGATCTTGATCACTGAAGAGATTGGCATGTTGTCCATAGAAGGACTTGATGGAGGAGAGGCTGGTTCTGCCTTAGGGTTCAGGGGGAACATGTTGGGGAACATGGCCTTAGTTGCTTCCCCACACATGACTTCTTCTCCCTCTCTGATTCCAGCACCAGAGAGGGGAATTTCAATTGTAGCTCCTCCCCCTAGACCTAAGCCTAAGTTTAGGCTTGCCCTTTGGCTACTTTGGCCTTGATGTCTCTGACATGCATGTCCATGGTAGAGTTCTTCATAGGGCCTAGCTGCGGAGCATGGAAGCCATATTGTAGAAGGAAAGCCTTCAACTTGTCTCTATAGGCCGTCTCCTTTTGTTTCTTGGTAAGGACAACCATGGCCTTGGATGCAGCAGCAGCCTGTTCTTGCTGCTGCACCTTGTCCAGCTCAGCAGCCATCTGAGGCACCGACCAGAGCTATACTTCATCAAAATCATAGCCCTTCTCCTTGAGTAGAGCAGAAATTCTGATGCGCTCTTCATCCTGAGAGGTGTCTGGTCGGCCCTTCTTCTTCTTAGGTACCCTCTCCTCTAGCTCTGCTTCCTCCTCTGGGGTGAGTTCTCGTTTTCCTTTGTCCAATGCTTTGGTCCCAGAGGAGATGGATCCTGTAGCCTCGCCAACTGGTTCATTGGCTAGTAGCTCCTCTGTGGAGGAATCATCAATAATGACTGAGCCTTCAGAAGCAGCTGCAGCTTCGGAGTTAACCTCAGCGTTCACTACCTCTTTCGGTTGACCAACCATCTTGGGTGACTCCTTATTAGTATCCACAGAGTGCTCAAGAATTGAGGAGGGGTCTTCAGCAGTCTTACTCCCAGAAGGGGACACAGGCTCCATGGAGATAGGCTGTTCTTCTTGAGTGGTATCCTCCATAGCAACCTGGGCTATAGTCTCAGGAGGAGACTTAGTCCCGGAAGGGGACTGTCGAGTCCCAACAGGGGACTGAGGTTCCAAAGAGACATTTGTTGTTGTAAACTCTTGTTCTGTCTCTTTGGCAGCCTCTGTTGCCTCTGAAGAAGAGGAAGAGGAAGTAGTGGAATCATGAAAGTAAGTGCCAAAGAAGTCATCCCATTCATTAGTCAAAGTGACTATGGATGGGTTGACATCTTGTACAACTTCCTCTTCTCTTACTTCTGGTCCTGACCTGTAGGTGGTACTTTCTCCCCCTTTTTGGTAGCATCAGGGGAGACAAAGGTAGTTGTAGTAGGATCAGGATGAAAATGCTGTAGAATCATCTGGGGGCGCCTCCTAAGGTCCAAGATAGTAGCATCTTTAGCCTAGACCTCAAGCCGCAGGGTAGTAACCTCAGCTTCCAGGTGAGCTACCTTGGCTTGGAGGGATGTGATTTTTGCCGTCAATTCCTGTGTATTGGTGCCCTCATCCACATGAGTGGATTCATTGGGCGATGGAGTCCTGAGCCTAGCTCCTGCACCTCCACCACCAGATGTGGTTTCTTGGCACCCTGGGTTCCCCTCATTGAGAAGGGCCTCAAAGAAGTCCTCCCCAGTTTGGGTTGCCGCAGGTGAGGTCCTAGTTCCTGTACCAATGGCCTGAGGATCATGATTAGGATCAACAGTAGTGGCAGCCTCATCTGCATAGACCCCTTCTGTACTCCTGGGGTCAACCTCTGAAGTGGTAGGCTCTGGGTCAGGAAACCTGGCTTGTAGCTGTGTCACCACTCTCATAAGTGTTTGGGTAGTTGGAGAGAGTGGTTCCTCCACAGCAACAGCAAAGGTTCCTTGAGCCTGGGTAGGTGAATGGGTGGGGGCATTTCTGGGTGATAAGAGCCTGGAGACCTAGAAGGCAGTCTCAGATCTAATGGAGTTACTTCATCAGAAGCAAACTCAATAATGGGGTCATCACTTTGGATATGCTCAGGTATGTGTTGTGACATACTCTGAGGGCTATCAGGCTGGTTGAGGGCAGCCATAGGTTCCAGAGGAAGAACCTGTGGAATAACAATAGGTGTGGCTGTCACCTTAGGTGGAACTGTGCCCTTGACAGTTCTTTTCACCTTTTTCTTGATGTGTTCAGATGAAGGGGCCTGAACAGCTGCAGAGAGATGTTCAGGGGTTCGGCGGCGTTTGTAGGTGATCTTTATGGGGTGAGGAACTGAAATGGAACGTGTGGGTTAAGAATTTGTGGGTTCAACAGATCTGTCACCTTCTGGAGCTTGTAACTCCATGGAAGGAAGAAGAGGAGTAAAGTTCCCAAATAACTCTTTACTCTTCTTCTTTAATTGTACAAAAACCTTGGAGGTTACCAAGGGGATTTTGTATATATTCCCAGTTAGTAAGAGGACTGAACCTAACTCACCATAAAATATATGCTGCAAAAACCTGGGATACATACAAAATTTCTTTGGTGACGAAATATTGTCAACCAAATTATTGAAAATAAAAGCATGAAAGTTAAAAAGTTTGTTGGAGACCAAGCCATGAATAGCCGAAGCTAAATCAGAAGGAACTTGATCCCAACCACCTTTCTTATTAGAAAGACAGTGCAAAAATAAATGTATGAGGTACTTATAATTATAGGACACTCTACCCTTCAAATAAGTTGTTGAAGGGAGAGGACCTTCGTACCCCATGGACCTAAAGGTCTATGCTACCTCATCCTTAGTGAATGAGACCCTTCCCCCGACATCACAAAGTTGAAGATGCCGGCAGATGGTCTCCACTGTGATTGAAATGGGATGAGCATCAATGGCGGCATTGAGAATCCGACCATTGGGAGATGAAGAAACTGAACAAGAAGCCCAAAATTGTTGGTGATGAGATTCATACACCAAGGGCTGAACTGTGAAAGCGAAGAAATACCTGCTCCTTCGAATGAAGGAGATGATCGGAGCGAAATCAGCATCATTATCTGCTGATAACTCCGTAGGAAGATTGTGAGAGGGTCTAAAGGGAAGAAGTTCCATGGTGATCGACGGTTTCTAGGTTTTAATCGGAGAGAAAAGGACAATTCGAAATGAAACGATGAGAGAAGGTGAATGAGCGGGAGACCTTTTATACCTTCGGATGTCAGCATTTAATATAGAAACACATTAAATTTTGAGATCCGAATGTCAGAAAAAGGTCTTCCGAAGACAGCTCATTTATTATTCAAAATTGCTAAGGACATAGTTGCTTTCGAGAGAATTAGTCATCGGAAGTAGTTCAAGAGATCAAAGAAGTTCTTCGGAAGATACTTATTTCTGAAGCATATACAAGTATATCATCGGAAGTGCATATTATGAAGACTCAGATAAGGTCATCAGAAGAATTGTTCTTCGGAAGACATCTTCTTCTGAGTAGTAAACTCAGAAGATTCTGCTTCTGAAGTTATAATGTATCGGAAGTATAATACTGCAGAACTGAAGTTATCTTCTGAAGTGTGACATCTTCCGACATAGGGAAGAAATAATGCTTCCGAAGACTTAAACCATCTTCTGAGGAGTATTTACTCATTTGAAGATACTTTAAGTTTATCTTTCGAAGAATTATTTATTCCTTATTAATCCATTTACTCAAATTTAATCATGCTAATTGCTGTTATTAAATACCTGAATGTTCCTTCATCAAATGCCTTGGTGAAAAGATCAGCCAAATTGTTTTCTATATCAACTTTGACTAGATGGATCAACTTCTTCTCTGCACAATCTCTAATGAAGTGATACCTGATGTCAATGTGCTTGGTCTTTGAATTCTTGACAGGATTATTGGTTATGGAGATTGCACTAGAATTGTCTATTTGAATGGGAGTATTGAACAGCTCTACTCCATAATCCTTCATCTGATTTTGAATCCATATGACTTGTGCACAGCAGCTAGAAGCAACTATGTATTCTGCCTCTGCAGTAAAGGTAGAAACACATGATTGTTTCTTGCATTGCCAAGACACAATTCTGGATCCAAGAAATTGACATCCTCCTAATTTGGATTTCTTACTGATGTTGCAACCTCCATAATCACTATCAGTATAAGCCATGAACTGAAAGTCTTCATTTCTAGGATACCATAATCCTAGACCTGGTGCTCCTTTGAGGTATCTAAAAATTCTTTTCACAGCAAGCATGTGTGATACTTTGGGATTGGCCTGAAATCTTGCACACAAGCAAGTTGCAAACATTATATCAGGCCTGCTTGCTGTGAGATACATCAAAGAACCAATCATTGCTCTGTATTGGTGTTGATCAACATCCTCCCCCTCAAGATCAGGGCTAAGAGATGTTGTCGTGGACATTGGAGTTCCCAAAGCTTTGCAATCAGTCAGCTTGAATCTTTCTAGAATGTCCTTGACATACTTTGATTGACTAATTAAAATTCCCTATAGGAGTTTGTTTCACCTGTAATCGAAGAAAGAAAGTGAGTTCTCCCATTGAACTCATTTCAAACTTGGACTTCATTAATGATTCAAAGTCCTTGTAGAGAGATTCATTAGTAGAACCAAAGATAATGTCATCAACATAGATCTGTACTAGCATGATATGTTGATTGGACTTCTTGAAGAAGAGAGTTTTATCAATTGTTCCTCTCCTAAAGTTGTTAGCCAATAGAAAAGAAGATAAAGTTTAATACCACTTTCTGGGAGCTTGATGCAGCCCATAAAGAGCTTTATTAAGCTTACAGACATGGTCAGGAAACTTTGGATCTTCAAAACCAGGAGGCTGACACACATATACCTCCTCATCAATCCTTCCATACAAGAATGCACTTTTCACATCCATTTGAAAAACCTTGAAGTCTTTGGCAGCTGCAAAGGCTAAAAATATTCGGATTGCTTCAATTCTTGCAACTGGAGCAAAAAATTCATCATAATCAATGCCTTCTTCCTGTGTATACCCCTGAACAACCAACCTTGCTTTGTTCTTTATGACCACTCCCTTGTCATCCTTCTTGTTTCTAAAAACCCATTTTGTTCCAATGGGACACTTACCCTTAGGTAAAGGGAAAATCTTCCAAACACCTTGCCTTTCAAATTGAAGAAGCTCCTCCTGCATTGCTTCTACCCAACTATTGCCCTTTAATGCCTTAGCAACTTTCTTTGGTTCTACTTGGGATAGAAAGCAAGAAAACAAACATATGTTTGCGTCATGCATAGAGCTTCTTGTTCTGACTCCTTCTTCGACATTACCAATAATGTTTTCAACTGGATAGTTGTTATGGATGTGAGTTCTAGGAATCACATCCAATTGAGAAACTAGATCCAGATCTCTTGACTCAAGGTTAGGAAGTACTACCTCAAGCTGGATTTCTGGCATCTCTTGTGGTGTTTGAGTTTAGACTGTTGTGGGATCACCTTCTCTGGGAGTAGAATTTTCTATAGTGTTTGGAACTGATTGGACTGTTGAGGTACTCACATCTTCTTCTTGACTCAATGGAACTGAAGTAGAGTCGCTTAAAGGGACAGCATGAGATGTGTTCGCTGTCTCAGTCTGAGAGACATCATTCTGTGCTGAAGTGGATTCTGCCAAGATTTGTCTTGAAGCTGTTGGCAGTTCAACATGAAAGTATTCTTCTCTTATGGACTTGTATGAATCTGTGCTAGTTGACTGTCACTCTGGAACACACTCTTTCACAAGATTAAATGCAGATATAAAGCTATCAAGATCAAATAGCCAATCAGGACCGGTTCCAGGCTTATTGATAATATGTTCATTGAACTGAACATTTGCAGACTCTTCAATAATTCTGGAAGCTTTGATGTATACTCTATATGCTTTTGCATGTGAAGAGTACCCAACAAAGTAGCCCTCTGCTGATTTCTCAGTAAATTTGGCTAAATGATCTTTAGTATTCAAGATAGTGCATTGACATCCAAATGGTTTGAGAAAGCCAATAAATGGTTTTCTTTTATGCCAAATTTCATGAGGAGTCATCACATGAGTCTTAACTACCAATATTCTATTTTGGACATAACAGGCAGTGTTGACTGCTTCTGCCCAAAAAGTTATTGGAAGTTTGGCATCAGACAACATGGTCCTTGCAGCCTCAATTATTGTCCTATTCCTTCTCTCAGCAACACCATTTTGTTGTGGAGTCCTAGGAGCACTAAATTGTCTTGTTATACCTTTAGATTCACAAAAAGAATTTAAAACATTATTCTTGAATTCCGTTCCTTGATCTGATCTGATTATTTTTACATGATGATCACTTTCATTCTCCACCCTAAGTATGAATGACTTTAGGGTCTCAGCAGTTTCATCCTTGGTGTTTAAGAAAAATACCCAGGTATACCGAGAGAAATCATCAGTGATCACCAAGCAATATGACTTTTTACCAAGACATTTTACACTTGTGGGGCCAAATAAGTCCATGTGAAGTAAATGTAGGACAGTTGTGATAGAATTTATCTCTTTGGCATGATGTGATGATTTGTGTTGCTTACCTTTTAAGCAGGCAACACATTTATCAACACAGATGAATTCCTTTGTTGGTAAACCAGTCACTAAGTTGTTTTTGACAAGTTTATTCATATTTTTAAGGTTTACATGAAAAAGTCTTCTATGCCAAAGAGATGACTCATCAAGTGAAGCTTTTGAGACAAAGCAACTTATATTACTGAGAGGTGCAGCTGTGCTCATGTCTAGCATATACATGTTATTCCTTCTAGGAGCTCTGAGCAAGATCTGATCATTTGGAACTACAAATCCTGGTTTTAGAACAATGCATTCATGCTCAGTGAACAACATGTTGTGCTTTTGATCACACACCTGTGATACACTCAGCAAATTGTAATTTAGTTCGTTTACAAAATGTACATTCTTAAAGCTTACTTTGTCATTTGTAATTGTCCCCCTACCTGTGATGTATCCGCCCACTGGATCACTTCCAAATGAAACAGACCCACCAAAGAATGGTTCATATTTTTACAGGTGAGTCTTATTGCCTGTCATGTGCCTAGAGCAGCCACTGTCAACAATCCACAAGTTGCTCTTTGATTCCTGTTGCCCCTGCACATGACCAGAAGTGAATTAATTCCTGATGGGAACCCAAGCCCATGCGGTCTTGGGTTTTCCATTGGCATCATTATAAGTAAATTTCTTTAAAATCATCTTAGGTGGGACAGATGATGAGTTTGTTGGTGGTTGAACTGGTGATTGAACAGTTGGTTCAGTTATTTCCTTTTTCTTCCATATCTGTTTGACTTTTAATGTTGTCGGCTGAGTTAGCTTCTTTTGACAATCATCGGAAGCATCTTTTGAATTTCCTTCTGATGACTTGGTTTTTGTTGACAGGTTGGGCATTACTTCTGAAGGAATTCTTCTTCTTCCGAAGGGAAAAACTTTCTTTGGTCTTTAGGAAGCTTTCCTTGCATGGTTTTCCGATGTTCTTTTTCCTTCGGAAGCCTTTCTTTCTTGATCTTCCGAAACATTCCTTTCGGAAGTCTTCTTTTTCTGATTATCAAAACTGCTTGCTTCCGATATTTTCTTTCCTGAAGTTCTTCCGAAGAAACAGATGATTTGCTCCAACTCACCTTTCTTCCTCTCCCTTGTTTCTCAGAGAACATTTTGCTTCTTGGATTATAGAAGCAATCAGCAGCAAAGTGATTTTTATCACCACACATCAAACATACAGTCTGATTGTTTAGGAATTGTTGATGCTAACGGTTGTTGAAGGAAATTGAGCGTTGAGTCACAAGAGATGATGATTTGGATGTTTCAACAGACTTGTTGGCTGGAAGATTTACCTGTTTTCCTGAAAAACTGGTCTTTCTCTCCTTTGACCTACCCCTTTTGGATTTGTCAGATGGACAAGTAACATAGTCATTTGAGGAGATACTCCCAGTATGAATGTTCTTAGCTTTGACAAAAACTGATGACTGTTTCTTAGTTTTCTTAGTTCTTTTCTTAGTTTTCAAAGCTGATTTTTCTATTTCTGGTTTAATGAGAGTATCATCATCATCTGAGCATGTTGAGCTACTTGGGTTTAGATCAGAGAGATTTTCAGTTCGGACAACCTTTTGTATGTCCAATTCATCATCATACACGAGGTCAACTACTGGTTTACACCTAATCTCCACTATGGGAGTGTAGGCAGAAGGAGGCTCTACTTTGTTGTAACCCAAACCAGCCCCCTTCTTATTTACCAGTTCAGTTGTGCTGCTCATTCTGAAAAGCTTTTCATACTTTTCACCTTGACTCAAAAATTTGTCTCTATAGGACTCGGCCAATACAAGTTCAGTCTTTGCAGTGGTTAGTCTTTTTAAAAGATTGTTAATTTGACACTGTTTGTTAGTGTCTTCATGTTTTAAGCTAGAAATGGTCTTTCCCATTTCTTCAATCTTTTCTTTGTAATTTATTTCACATTCAAAAAAGTTTTCCTTGACTACTTGTAATGACTCAAGTTCATTACAGAGTTGAGAGTTTATTCTTTTAAAAACATTTAACTTCTCCAAACATTCAGGTGTGCACATATCCTCAGTTAACTTGAATGAAGAAGTTGAATCATTTGCCATCAGAGCACTTTAGGAGAAAGAAGGAACTTCAGCTTGAAAGCTCCAATCTGCAAAGTCTTGCTCTGCAATGTTTGCATTGTTTGATGAGCCTCATGGTCTTTGAGAAGTTTGCCTAGAAGTAGATGGTTGAGTGCCTGTGGATTTGCATTCTTTAGCAAAGTGCCCTAACTGTTGGCAGTTGTAGCATTTGTGCTTGGACTTGTCAAGACCAAACCCAATCTTCATATTATGCTTTTTGAATTGCCTGCCAGTTCTTTGGTAGAACTTCTTTGCTCTATAGGAGATCATGGCCATCTGGTAGTTGATGTCCATCTCCTCAAGATCATCAGCAGGAATGGCATCTAAGTCTTCCTGGCACAAGTGAAAATAATTTGTTTCCTCAGCCATGAATGCTCCTTGCCCAGATGTTATAAGTGGAGTTGGGTTGGAAAAAGGGTTTGTATGTGAGGTTGATGGAGTTGGTGTTGGTGTTTCAGGAAAGCTAACAATGGGTGTAGAGGTAGGGTGGTAAATGGGTTGATAACTCTGGAAAGGAAGGTTGTTGATGGGTGCATAGAGTGCTGCTGAACCAGAAGTCACATGAGAGGACTAAGGTTCCTGGGTATCTATTTTCATCTAGTAAGCACTGAGAATACCAAACAGCTCACTCAGCTTTAGAGTCTTTAGATTTTCTGTCCTCCGGATGGCCACAGAGTATATATTCCACGCATGAGGAAGTGATTTAAGAAACTTTCTGATCACATCCTGGTTCTCCACCTTGAC
The DNA here is from genome assembly GCA_009363875.1 of Mikania micrantha. Taxonomy (NCBI): domain Eukaryota; kingdom Viridiplantae; phylum Streptophyta; class Magnoliopsida; order Asterales; family Asteraceae; genus Mikania; species Mikania micrantha. The sequence continues at coordinate 1,191,816 of CM018698.1, read as the reverse complement.
ACCTGCAGCTACTAACTCATCAACCAGTTGAACATACCAGAGATATTGAGAAGTCATCTTCTCATTGTTCTGTTGACAGAAGTTCTCAAACTTCTGTTTCAGCATATATTTCTTGTTCTCTTTAACATCTTCAGAACCTTCATACATCTGCTGTAGAGAATTCCATAACTCTTGAGCAGATTTGCATTTCTTGAATGCATGTATGATTGAGTTAGGGATGGCCATCTGAATGAGCCATAAAGCCTTCGAGTCCACTTCCATTCTTTTGTAATCTTCATCAGAATAGAGAGCTGGATCCTTTGGCACAGGAGCTCCACCAGCACGCAGGAACAGTAGGGATGAAAGGTCCTTCAAGAACTGACTTCCAGAGTTTGAATCCCTCCATCTAACTTTCCAAGTGTCATAGTCTTCTAGAGTGAACATTGGTGGCTTGTTGAGAGTACCATTTTCTGTATCATGTTTGTTAAGTGCAGCCATTTGAACAAACAAATAGAATATGTGTTTGTTAAGTATCTGACCGGCCGGCAAGTCCGTACGATAGGTGTACTTGCAACAGTAACTATGTGTACATACGTGATTGTAAACAGTGTTTGTAATATCAAAAAAACTAAATACAACAAATCGTTGTACGTATTTTTGTGTAAACTTAGATACAATAAGTACAATGTACATTTGAAACATTAGTTGTGTGTATTTAAGTGAAAACTTAAGTACAATTAACACAACGGATCATGAGAAACAACAGTGTTCAAACAAATATCATAAACAAATCGGTTGCGATCTGATATCCATAGATGACAGGAATCAGATGGCCGACAATTCAATGTGAAAACAATGTGATAGCATGATGTTTAGTTGAGTCCGACAGTGAGGAAACACAATTCAAACAATAATACAGTGTCGTTTCAGAATAACGAACTGACAGTGTGTTTGCGTGGGTGACGATTCACACAAACATATCTGTGAGTTTAACGTTCTGAAATGATGACTGGAAAGTAGAAAACAAAATTCGGAAAGCAAAATCATCGTCGTGTTTGTTCGAATGACGATTCGAACGAATACGCGCGATGGTGACGCGATTCGACGAGACGAAAACAAAACGCGACACGAACGATAATAAAATTAATAGAATAAAATATTTAACATTTTACAATTTTGAAACTCATCAAATAATTTAAATAACATTCTTCTATTTATTATATTTAAAATTTCGCGTAATTTCCGGATACGCGACGAAATTACAAACCGAGCAACCGAAACGAACCCGAAAACCCGTGGAGTATTTAAAGTCTAAATTGAGACCATTTCTTCATTTTTCACATTTCCCTTCTCTCTCTACATTGAATTCCCGTCTACCACCAAAAACCACCAAATTCAAGCTTCAATCTTCCATAACTTCTTCATTTCTCCACCGATTTGAGTGATTCTTGCGCCCCAAGCGTAGCCCTTGACGAGCTCTACATAGAAGTACAAGGGATCTGAAGTTTTGTCCACTAAAATCGAAGGTATAGTGCTGTGCAAGTTCACGAAAAATAGGGTTTTTCTAGTTCTTGTTTGAACCCATATGTTTAGCCGTTCATCACCTTGTCAGTCGAACCACACACCTTCGAAACACATATCCTGGTGCTCTCGAGATGTGTGAGAAGCCGATGGTACAACAAACAATGGGGACGAGGGCGAAGGAAAGGCTACAGGTTCTTGGAATCACTGGGTATAGCCGAACCAGCATGAGGGTGGCGAACCCTGGGTGCGACCACCGAACCTCCTCTGGCAAGCACAAATGAGCCGAACCCTTGTTGCTCGATGAACCCTCCCTCGCTCAGCACCCTAGTTGTTTCCCGAACCTTTGCGCAGTTGGCGAACCCTTGTGGCGACTCACGAACCATCAAGTTGCGAACCCTAAGTTGCAGGCGCCGAACCTTTGCATGCATACGACGAACCTTGCCTCGATGAGAGCCGAACCTTGTGCTACATCCCTGCTGCCGAACCATATAACCACCGAACCCACCCATGTTGGACGAACCTTCACCTCTACGAACCTTAGGGTTCGCTTGAAATAGAAGGTGGCCATGCGGCCTAGTGGTTTCGAACGGCCCAACAGATGGATTCCATATACAATTGACCTCAACCGTTTATGAGATTCAAGGCCCAACACCGATTATTTTGGTCCATGTGGCCAATAGGCCCATGATGCTCGTGTAATTTGGCCCAACAGTTGTTATAATCTAGTCCAAGGGGGTTTTAGGAGGCCCATCAATACCCGGCCCACTTCCACCTTCTGTATCTTTGTCGGCCCAATAAAACTAACCAGCCCAGCAGCCTAAAGTCTTTGGCCCAATTGTTTCGTTTGGTCCAATACATGAGTAACCGGCCCACATAGTTGCTAATCGGCCCAAACACACACACACATCGGCCCACGTCCATCATTCGAACTATTAAATTCATTCGGTCAACATAAGTGATAAATTAATTCAACACATTAGAAGCAAAATGCAATTAGAAAAAGTATACAAGAAATCAATTATCATTTATGTGTTATAACAAGGTTTGGGACTTATGTTCATAAAATCTAAAGTAACATAATTTGGAATGTAACATCAAGTGAGTTCAAGTATGAAGACAAAATGGATCGTTGAACATGTAAGAATTATAATTAATACATAAGGGCCGAATGAAAACCGAGACCCACGAGTGTTAGCCAATACTAGGGCTAACACATACACGCGCACAAAAAAAAATCAAAGTGATTTATTCTTATGAGTCAAATACATTGTGAGATCAATACAGGAGCATGAAAACTACCGCAAGAACAATCAAGAGCGCGTGTCTTCTTTCTTTTAAGCTAAGTCAACCCTCCTACTACAAGGTGAGTTCATATGCCCCTTTTACTTTAATCTTTACTGATTTTAACTCTCGGGGCTGAGAAACATGTTTACTTTTATTTATTTAAAAGTTTTGCTTAACATGTTATTTATACTCTGATTTAGACAATATTAAATTGTTTATTATCGCTTATCATTGTATGCATGCTTGTATGATCATGAGACAACAGGGAAACTCAGATGATTATGATAATGTAATTTCTTAATCATCAACACATTAGAATAACATAGTTGTAAGACTATATCTTATAACACTTGGTTATTCCTACATGAGTAAACATTGAGAAAATTCATACGCGAACAAACAATGAGAACTACTACAGTGGAACATAGTAACACTTCACAACACATAAATGATTAGAAGATAAAATATCTTCTTAATATCATTTCACATTATAATTGATGAAGTGTGATAAGTAAATCACCTTATAACACTTAATCTACACCTTAAAAACATACTATGTGATAGTATGATCGCATTGGGTATCCACCACCTGCGTCACTTAAGGGTACTAAGACATTTTCTTACTACGGCTTAAGGATTACATGGTGAACATATGGATTTCAAGTGAATGATGATCATGATAACATAACTTCATGAGGATTCTTATCATTCACACATGATTAACATAAAGTAATAAGACAAGTTCTTATTCGACTTTGTTAATCACACTAGAACAATCCCACATTGAGGCTTTGGGATCATATGGATTACAGTAAATGATGATCATGATAACGTAACTTCATGAGGATTCTTATCATTTACACATAATTAACATGATGTAATAAGACAAGTTCTTATTTGACTTTGTTAATCACATGAGATCAATCCCACATGGAGGCTTTAGGATCACACGGCGGAATAGAGGTGAATGGAATGCATTGTAATCTGATTACGTGAGGATTACAATGGATTTCATTTGGGCTCTATACGTTTCATTGAGATTACATTACAAACAGTTAACTAACACTTTTAATAATTAAAAGTGAAACAACAGTTAACCCCACAATATAGAATAATACAAGGAACAGATTGAAAATCTAATATCCTTAACACATATATTGGTTATTAATACTTCGGTTTGATAACTACAACGCCATCATTTTATTATTCTATACATGAGAACATAGGTGATCAAGGAAGAGATAAACATGTGAATTGAGAGTGTAAATCAATAGTTGTATTGCAAGTAGTGTGGAGTTCTAGTGGTGTTGTGGTGGGATGTTGGCTAGGGCTTAGTTCCCTTACATATGCCCTATATATAAGCAACACTACTAGGATGATATAGTACTTGTGACTATAACTATTGAGGAGCCATTGGGTGAACAAGTGAAGCAGACAATCATACAAGTAACATGTTATCATTGTGAATGTGCATGTGAACGAATCATGGTTTTACATTAACTTACTTATGAACTCACCAACCTAGTGTTGACTTTGTTTAAATACATGTTTTCTCAGGTGATGAACATGTGTAGCTACTATCATGCAAGGATTAGCTAGTGGACTTTTAAGAAGACCTAGTTACTTTTGATATTGCATGCTTTTGGTGATATGAACAATGAATCATCTTTTGTATATCTTGTACATATACAAGATATAGTTGCATTGATTCTTTTTGGTAGATTTACTTGATTAAATTATGAACGATACAATGTAATTTAATCTTGTAATTCTATATCATGGATGTGTTAGCAATTTCTCATTTATTTATCATGTGCTATGTAAACAATCTGATCATTTGATTATCACTCATGATATCGCGCCCCGGGAATCCTTCCGCTCGACGGGATAACACGATCTGTTCCCGCCGGCCTGGGGTGTGACAGATTGATATCAGAGCCATTGTTATAGAGAAATATAGGTCATATTACTTTAACGGTTTGGCCTAAACTATAACCTAGGGACCCTCATATAGAGATCATGTGACTTAGGATTCAATTTGCATATGTCTTCTACTTCTGATCACTGCACTAACCGATTTCTTTTGGTTATGATCAGAATGCCGCCAAGAAGACAACCACCTCTATTACCATTGACTCAAGGCTCTGTTCCTCACTCATCTACGCCGACACCACCTGATTCTCCTCCACCTCCTCCTCCGCCACCACCAGCTTATCAGTTGGACCCTGCTACTGTGGCATTGGCCACTCTTCTTACTAGCCAACTGAGGGAGGTGATTCCCGAGATGATGAATCGTATTAACAACAACAGCAGCAGCAACGTTGGTAACTCATCTGGAGAAGGCAGCGGTAACACCAGACAGAGTCACGACTATGCCTACAAGAACTTTGTAGGTTGCAAGCCACCCAGTTTCAGTGGTAGTGAGGGTGCAGTCGGACTGATCTAGTGGATCGAGAAGATGGAGGCTACCCTCAACATCAGTGGCTGTCCTGAACAGAACAGAGTTAAGTATGCTGCGGGATCATTTAGCAAGCGAGCGTTAACTTGGTGGAACGCTCAGGTTTCAGTCAGAGGTCGGGATGAGGCCCAGGCTATGCCGTGGAGTGAATTCAAGCGATGTTGAGGGCAGAATTTTGCCCACGAAATGAACTAAAGAAGGTTGAGACTGAGCTGCTCAATCTGGAGATGATTGGTGCTGGGCATCTGGCCTATACCACACGATTTCATGAGTTAGCCACTCTGGCACCGGACGTGGTGCCAACACTTGAGAAGAGAATTGAGCGGTATGTTAGTGGATTACCGCCCAGTATCCGAGGTCATGTGATTTCTGCCCACCCTACTACCATGGAACTAGCTGTTACACTGTCAGCATCCCTGACAGATATGATGGTTGCCTCTGGGGCATTCAAGAAGGAGGCTGACTCAGCCAAGGTTGGAACTTCCAAAAAGTCGGATAAACGTCCGGCTAAGAAACAAAAGGTGACTAGAAACTTTGCTGCCACTACTCAAGCTCCAATGCGCAACCAGCCACAACCATTGGAGATCAGGAAACCATACACTGGCACTGCACCTCCGTGCAACTCATGCCAGTTTCATTACTTGACAAATGTTCCGTGCAGACATTGCACCAACTGTGGAAGATTTGGTCACACAGTAAACTACTGCAGGAGCCCGAAAGTTCAGAACAGAAACAACAATGCAGCTACTGCTGCTGCTGCTACAGATCCTAGGTCTTGCTACAACTGTGCCGAACCAGGACATTTCTCTCGGGATTCTCCCAAGAGGAATCAACAAGGGGCTCAAGCACCGCGAGGAAGAGCCTTTCAAATAGGAGCTGCTGCTGCTCGACAGGACCCGAATGTCATTACGGGTACATTTCTCTTATCTCACTTATATGCATCCATATTATTTGACACTGGTGCGGATCAGAGTTTCATCTCATCCGATTTTGCATGCCATCTTAATTATGATAAGGAATTGTTAGACTCCCCTTACACTATTGAGATAGCAAATGGCAAACAGATCACAGTAGACACAATATTTAGGAATTGCCCACTAACACTTGGCGATCATACATTTTCCATCGACTTGATACCGATGGAGCTGGGCAGTTTCAACATCATCATCGGAATGGATTGGCTATCTCTTAACCGAGTTGAGTTCATCTGTTCCGATAAACTACTACGCATTCCAATGGAGAACAATGATGTCGCACCCCGAGAAATCCCGTCCCTTCCGGGGCGCGAGCGGCGGCAGACTGTCAGGATCGCAGTCTCCGGTCACACAACATGCGAGACCTATATGTCTGGTTATGCACGTACATCCAATAATTTGGATAAAACAGTTTATTAATATCAGAGTTGCGGAAGTAAAGTATAAGTTGGCAAAATGGTTTAACATTCATATCTTGCGGAAGCGTTGAATTAAAACAGTTTTCAAAATGACAATTAACAATAGTGCGGAAGCGATTAAAGTAGTTTGACAATACATAATTAACACAACCAAATGTTAAATATTATCAAGTGGCCTAAGACACTACAGTAGATGCATGGACCCCATCCTAGCATCCTAGTCCTCGTATGCATGCCTTAGTTACCTGAGAAAACATGCGAGTAAAAGGTCAACACAAAGGTTGGTGAGAGCACAGGTTTATCATAAGCATTAAACATCCAATGTTTAAAGTAAGAGTTGTTATTAATGTATCATTACAATGCAGCATCGATTGATAGCTAGTCAATACAGTTATATTATATTGTGGATGGTACCGAAGCTGACAGGGGGTGCCTCCCGCCATGTCCATCACAAGACTATGGCACAGTGTTGGTCAATTTTGCACTGTTCCGACCTCCAGTCGGGTGTAGTGGGGCTTGTCAGGCTCAAATAGTACTATTCAAGATTACCACGCTAGGCGTTATGCTATTAACGGTCCGAGGAGTATCGCGAGGACTTTTAGTTGTGATAGGGGCCCACACATATACATATAATGATAAAGCATGTCCATACATAGATAAAATGAGTTGTTGTTCTAAAACAGTTGTAGTGCAGTGTTTTCTCCCCCAAAGGTTAGAAAAGTAAAAAGGGGCCGTGAACTCACCTGATAGAGCAGTTCCGGTTTACAGGGTGTTCGCGTCTGCGCAAGCTAGCTGTCCTGCTAGTAAGCACCTATGATCGTATAGGTGTAAGTATGTGTTTTGTGGTGTGTTGTATTCCATACAACTCCAAGTGTCGGTGTGCTCAACCGAGTATGTGTGTGTTGACTTGTGTTGACTCGACGAATCGTTGGTGACACGATTGTTGTGTTTATGTGCCTTGACGCACATAAGACACTAATATGCATCCTACGACTCTAGTCACATAAGTTTCCATTTTTAGAAAGTTTCCAATTTAGGAAAGTGTGGTTATGAAATCCCATTTCATAACTTCCAATATGTTTATAAAATACGTTTAAACTCTTAAAACATGTCGTTTGTGCATAAATCACCATTTATGCCGTTTTGCCCAAATAAAGTTTCCTTATTTGGAAAGTATCCGTTTAAAAACTCGTTTTCACAAATCAAGGTTTCCAATATGCTTAGAAATCATTTCTAAACATATTTCAATAATCTAAGTTCATCAAAACTCTTTAAAACATCAAAAGCCCTTTTTAGATTTACAAAAGTTTCCATTTTTAGCAAGTTTCTACAAAACCATGATTTTGACAAAATCAAATATCCCAATGTGTTTCTAAACACTCAACTATACATTTAACAACATCTAGACATGTCTAACATGTCTAGATCATCACAAATCCAAGACTTGCAACATAAAAGGAAAAGTTTGTCCAAATCATCATCAAATCAAACCTAACTTAACCAAAACTCAATTCTAACATTACTAAACACTAAAATCAGTAAATCTACAAGTACTCATCAAATCACCAACGATTTCAAGCACAATAATCATATGGAGTTGCATGTGGGTTTTAACCCATTGCATGTACGATCTAACTATAAGAAATCATGTAAAACTACCTTAGAATGCAAAATCCAGTGGAAACAATGGCTGGGAATGAAGGTCTAGTGGTTGATGGTCGTTCTAAGCTCCTTAGCTTCTTTTCCAAGTTTCCAAGAGCTCCAATGGTTCACAAATACAAGGAATGGCTCCACCAATGTTTCCAGAAGGTTTGAAAGCTTGTTTTCAGTGGTTTTGGTCGAGAATGAACGAAGAAACTCGGAGAAATGGTGAAGGAGTTCGACTGAAATGAAGTGGGTTGGTTTATATTGAAATTTTGATCTGCATGGCCTTCGCGTACCGCGGAGGCCGATCAAAATTTATCATCGCGTACCGCGATGTAATTCGGGAGTCTCGACTCCCGGTTTGCTTCGCGTATCGCGAAGCCTTTCGCCGAGGGACTTGTCGCGTACCGCGACGGGTCCATATCCTTGTTTTTCGATTTCGTTGAAACGATTTCGCTCATACATGATTCCTAACGTTTATCTAAAGCATCTAATGCTCGTTTAAGCGCGTATATACAAATAGCACATAAGTTTGATTGATCACCAACGTTCGTGAGACTCGTGTGTGTGTTTCGATAATTTCCTCGAATTATCTTCGATAGTTTGTGTTCGTATCTAACGAAGTGTTTGCACGCTTGATTAATCCTAATCAACGTGTGATGCACAATTCAATAATTCTCCGAACTATTGTTTTGTGTTAGTGTTGTGTTTGTCACACTTGGTTTCCAAAACCAATGTGCAATGTATGATTCGATAGTTCCTCGAACTATCGTTTCGCAGTTGTGCGTGTTCAACTCATCTAATTAAACATAATTAAATGAAATACAACAAGTATGAATGTGAAATGTAAAGAATATAAGAGTTGCAATTTACCTGAAATTGCCGGGTGTCACATCATCCCCTTGTTGAAAGAAATTTCGTCCCGAAATTTGGTTGTTGTTGGTAGTATTTGAGAAGCAACAGTGTTTGAAAGACAAAAATTTTCCGGTTGTCACATCATCCCCTTGTTGAAAGGAATTTCGTCCCGAAATTTATTCGTTGTTGTCGACGTTCGGCGTTGTCTGCTTGAAGAGATGGGGATATTTACGCATCATCTGATCTTCACGTTCCCACGTGAATTCAGGTCCGCGTTTCGAGTTCCATCGGACTTTGACAATTGGGATCTTACTCTGCTTGAGTTGTTTGACCTCATTGTCCATGATCTCTACCGGTTCTTCCACGAACCGTAGTTGTTCATCCACCTGGATCTCATCTAGTGGAACAATAAGTGTTTCGTCAGATAGACACTTTTTCAAGTTTGAGACGTGAAACACGTTGTGAACTCCGTCGAGTTCTGCTGGTAAATTGAGTTGGTATGCCACTGGACCAATCCTCTTCAGGATCTCGAAGGGTCCTATATACCGTGGGTTCAGTTTGCCTCGTTTACCGAAACGAATGACGCCTTTCCATGGTGAGACTTTCAGAAGGACTTTATCTCCTACCTGAAATTCCAAAGGCTTTCGGCGTTTGTCGGCATAGCTCTTTTGACGATCTCGAGCTGCTGCCATGTGGTTTCTTATTTGCACGATTTTCTCCGTTGTTTCGTGTACAAGTTCCGGGCCAGTGAGCTGACTATCGCCCACTTCTGCCCAACAGATGGGTGATCGGCATTTCCTGCCATAGAGTGCCTCAAAAGGCGCTGCCTTTATGCTTGTATGATAGCTGTTGTTGTAAGAAAACTCCACTAACGGTAGGTGAGTTTCCCAGCTGTTACCGAAGTCCACTACGCACGCTCGTAGCATATCTTCAAGGGTTTGGATCGTGCGTTCGCTCTGGCCATCAGTTTGTGGGTGATACGCTGTACTCATATCCAACCGCGTGCCAAGCGACTTTTGTAGTGATTTCCAGAAGTTAGAAGTGAATCTGGCGTCTCGATCCGAAATAATGGAGATCGGCACTCCATGTCACGAGACCACTTCCTTGACATAGATTCTGGCTAGTTTTTCCATCTTGTCATTTTCCTTGATCGCGAGGAAATGTGCTGACTTAGTCAGTCGATCAACAATTACCCAGATAGTGTCACATCCACTAGGAGTACGGGGTAATTTGGTGATGAAATCCATGGATATTTGTTCCCACTTCCACATGGGGATCTCTGGTTGTGTGAGTAATCCAGATGGTTTCTGGTACTCGATCTTGACTTTGGCACAAGTCAAGCATTTGCCTACGTAAGTAGCGATGTCGGCTTTCATGTGCGGCCACCAGTAAAGTATCTTCAGATCATGATACATCTTATCAGATCCAGGGTGAATGGAATATCGGGATTTATGAGCCTCGTCCATCACAAGGTCTCGTAGGTTTCCGTGGCGTGGAACCCAAACGCGTTCCATGAAATATTGTAAGCCATCGGCTTTTTCCGTAAGTTGTTGCTCCATTCCCCTTAGTGATTCAGCCGCTAGATTTTCTGCCTTAAGTGCCTCCACTTGAGCAACGCGTATCTGCTCAGGAAGGTTGGGAAGGATGGTGAGTTGTAAAGCTCTTATCCTCTTGGGCTTTGGTGTATTCTTCCGACTTAGGGCATCGGCCACTACATTGGCCTTCCCTGGGTGATACTTGATAGCGCACTCATAGTCATTTAAGAGCTCGAGCCAGCGACGTTGTCGCATGTTCAGTTCCCTTTGCTCGAATATGTGTTGGAGACTCTTGTGATCAGTGTATATCGTACACTTTGTACCGTACAGGTAGTGTCTCCAGATCTTGAGTGCGAATACCACGGCTCCAAGTTCTAAGTCGTGGGTGGTGTAGTTCTTCTCGTGGACTTTCAGTTGTCTAGAAGCATATGCGATCACCTTGTCGCGCTGCATCAGCACGCAGCCGAGTCCTTGTATTGAGGCATCGCAATATACTACGAAGTCATCCGTTCCATCAGGAAGTGATAAGATAGGTGCACTACAGAGCTTCTGCTTGAGAAGTTGGAATGCAGCTTCTTGTTTGTCAGTCCAGAGATACTTCTTGTCCTTATGGGTTAAGGCTGTAAGGGGTTGGGCTATCTTCGAAAATCCTTCAATAAATCGTCGGTAATAGCCGGCCAATCCTAGGAATTGTCGCACCTCAGTTGGGGTCTTTGGTGCTTCCCAGTTCTTGATTGCCTCTATCTTAGATTTATCCACATGAATCCCTTGTTCATTAACAACATGTCCCAAAAATTGGACTTCTCGAATCCAGAAGTCGCACTTTGAGAGTTTAGCGTACAGCTTCTCTTTCTGTAGTAGTTCAAGAGCCAATTGCAGATGCTCTTTGTGTTCTTCCTGAGTTTTGGAGTAAATAAGTATATCATCAATGAAAACAATGATAAACTTGTCAAGGTATGGTTTGCACACTCTATTCATGAGGTCCATGAATACTGCAGGTGCGTTTGTCAGCCCAAACGGCATAACCAAGAACTCATAATGGCCATACCGAGTGCGAAAAGCAGTCTTGGGTATATCTTCCTCCTGAATCCTCAACTGATGGTACCCAGATCGCAGATCGATCTTAGAGTAGTAACTCGATCCTTGCAGTTGATCGAATAAATCGTCAATGCGAGGTAAGGGGTAACGGTTCTTGATTGTCACTTTGTTCAACTCCCGATAGTCAATGCACATGCGAAAAGTGCCATCTTTCTTCTTTACAAACAAGACCGGAGCTCCCCAAGGTGAGAAGCTTGGTCTAATGAAACCCTTGTCCAACAGCTCTTGCAGTTGATTGGACAGTTCCTGCATCTCCGAAGGTGCAAGTCGATATGGTGCTCGTGCGATAGGTGCTGATCCCGGCACAAGGTCTATGCGGAAATCCACTTGTCGAGGTGGTGGTAGTCCGGGTAGATCCTCAGGGAATACGTCGGAATAGTCGCATACGACTGGGATGTCTTCTATTCTTTTCTCCTCTTCAGTCTTGTCGGTGATAAGCGCCAGAATGGCTGTGTATCCCTTTCGTAAGCATTTGTGAGCTTTCATGCACGAGATGATGTTCAGAGGAGTGTCACTCCTTTCGCCTTTGATGTCTAGAGTTTCTCCGCCAGGGAGGGGTATGCGCACAACCTTGTCGTGGCAAATGATTTCAGCCTGGTTTTTAGACAACCAATCCATGCCCACTACGACATCAAAACTGCCTAGTGTAACTGGCATGAGGTCAATCTTAAACTTATGGCCTGCTAGCTCTAAGGTGCATTCTTTAAGAATGTGCTTGGTCACAATTAATTTACCATCAGCTAGCTCTACCGTATAGTCAACATCTAAAGGTGTTGGGGTAACGGCCAGTATCTCACTAAAATCCTTAGATATAAAGCTTCTCTCAACTCCAGTATCAAACAGTACAGAAGCATAATTATTGTTCAAGAGATACGTACCAGTTGCAAGGTTGGGATCTTTTCTGGCCTCCTTAGCCCCGATCACGAAGGCTCGTCCCTTCGGACCGTTGTTGTTCCCATTATTGTTGTCCTTCAGATGTGGGCAGTCTCTCTTGAAGTGCCCTGGTTTTCCACATTCGAAGCAGCCCTTCGGTGCTTCCTGTTGTTGTTGTTGTGGCTGTGGGGTCTTTGTACGCAGCTCACCCCTGCAGTCTTTGGCGAGGTGTCCCCCTTGCCACATCGTTGGCATCGGATAGAACCGCATTGTCCCAAAACATGGTGTAAATTGCATTTGTTGCACTTGGGATGTTTGCCTGCGTAGGATCCTGAGCCTTGGTTGGTTGGGATGGGTGGTGCGTAAGCTTGGATTGCTCCAAACTTACGTTGCTGTGGTGGTGGTTGGAGAGTGGAAGTCTTGCTCATGGTGTCATCCCATTTGCGTTTGCCCTTGTCATTGGTCGTGGTCACAGCACCACGGGGTGGCAAGAGTCCTTGTGCAACTGCCGAGTCAGTGAGTTTGTGGGTTAGTCGCACGGCTTGTTGCATGGTGATGGGGTCAGCAGAGAGCACCATGCCCTGAATTTGAGGTGGCAGTCCATCAATGTATTTTTCTATATGTTTGAAGGGTGGGGTTGCCATTTCCGGGCACAAGTTTGCCAGCTCATACGATCGAGCTGTGTAAGCCTCGACCTCGGAACCAATCATCTTATGGTTCCAGAATTCTGTTTCCAATTTCTGCACTTCGCCGCGAGGACAGTATTCGCGGTTCAACATCCTCTTAAAGTCATCCCAAGGTAGGGCGTTGGCTGCATCGAGCCCTTGATTCTGGACATTGGCATTCCACCAAGTGAGGGCAGCTCCCTCGAATGTCCCTACAGCGAACTTGACCCTGTCCTCGTTCCTGCAGTTGCTCATGGCAAAGGCCGATTCCGCCTTCTCGATCCAGCGTAATAGTCCAACGGCACCCTCTGTACCGCTGAAGGAGTGGGTTTTGCAGTCCAGAAACATCTTGAACGTGCAGAGAGGTGGGTTAGGATTTGCTCCTGAGATAAGCAAAGAGTAGAGTTGGGTTAAGTATCGGTTAAACGTGTTGAATTGGAAACAAGTGATTGTGATGCAAGGTGAGTAAGAATAGATTCATCACCTTGGTTCAGTGGGTTTTGGTTACGGGCAGCTTCCCGTGCAGCAAGTACCTCCTCAACTCGCTCGTTGATGAGCGCGTTCAGTTCAGCTGCAGTAAGGTTGATGTTTCCTCGTCCTCCTGCATTCCTGCGTCCTCCACGTCTTCCAGCCATGATCTTCATAGCGAGAATACGTGTTAGTGTTTGTCTAATGACTAATGTAGTGTGTGCGATAGGTACTGTGAAGAACGTGTAGAGCTATCGGCTCTTCCCCGTCATGGGTAGTCACGTGCAGTGACGAACGTAATGCATAAAAGATGTAACGTGTGTGCAAGTACTACAATACTAAGCACTATGTGTTGTGTGGAGACTAGTGGTTATAGACTAAGTTCACTAAATGCAAACCTAATTCGCAATAACCGGAGTCTCTGATACCAATATGTCGCACCCCGAGAAATCCCGTCCCTTCCGGGGCGCGAGCGGCGGCAGACTGTCAGGATCGCAGTCTCCGGTCACACAACATGCGAGACCTATATGTCTGGTTATGCACGTACATCCAATAATTTGGATAAAACAGTTTATTAATATCAGAGTTGCGGAAGTAAAGTATAAGTTGGCAAAATGGTTTAACATTCATATCTTGCGGAAGCGTTGAATTAAAACAGTTTTCAAAATGACAATTAACAATAGTGCGGAAGCGATTAAAGTAGTTTGACAATACATAATTAACACAACCAAATGTTAAATATTATCAAGTGGCCTAAGACACTACAGTAGATGCATGGACCCCATCCTAGCATCCTAGTCCTTGTACGCATGCCTTAGTTACCTGAGAAAACATGCGAGTAAAAGGTCAACACAAAGGTTGGTGAGAGCACAGGTTTATCATAAGCATTAAACATCCAATGTTTAAAGTAAGAGTTGTTATTAATGTATCATTACAATGCAGTATCGATTGATAGCTAGTCAATACAGTTATATTATATTGTGGATGGTACCGAAGCTGACAGGGGGTGCCTCCCGCCATGTCCATCACAAGACTATGGCACAGTGTTGGTCAATTTTGCACTGTTCCGACCTCCAGTCGGGTGTAGTGGGGCTTGTCAGGCCCAAATAGTACTATTCAAGATTACCACGCTAGGCGTTATGCTATTAACGGTCCGAGGAGTATCGCGAGGACTTTTAGTTGTGATAGGGGCCCACACATATACATATAATGATAAAGCATGTCCATACATAGATAAAATGAGTTGTTGTTCTAAAACAGTTGTAGTGCAGTGTTTTCTCCCCCAAAGGTTAGAAAAGTAAAAAGGGGCCGTGAACTCACCTGATAGAGCAGTTCCGGTTTACAGGGTGTTCGCGTCTGCGCAAGCTAGCTGTCCTGCTAGTAAGCACCTATGATCGTATAGGTGTAAGTATGTGTTTTGTGGTGTGTTGTATTCCATACAACTCCAAGTGTCGGTGTGCTCAACCGAGTATGTGTGTGTTGACTTGTGTTGACTCGACGAATCGTTGGTGACACGATTGTTGTGTTTATGTGCCTTGACGCACATAAGACACTAATATGCATCCTATGACTCTAGTCACATAAGTTTCCATTTTTAGAAAGTTTCCAATTTAGGAAAGTGTGGTTATGAAATCCCATTTCATAACTTCCAATATGTTTATAAAATACGTTTAAACTCTTAAAACATGTCGTTTGTGCATAAATCACCATTTATGCCGTTTTGCCCAAATAAAGTTTCCTTATTTGGAAAGTATCCGTTTAAAAACTCGTTTTCACAAATCAAGGTTTCCAATATGCTTAGAAATCATTTCTAAACATATTTCAATAATCTAAGTTCATCAAAACTCTTTAAAACATCAAAAGCCCTTTTTAGATTTACAAAAGTTTCCATTTTTAGCAAGTTTCTACAAAACCATGATTTTGACAAAATCAAATATCCCAATGTGTTTCTAAACACTCAACTATACATTTAACAACATCTAGACATGTCTAACATGTCTAGATCATCACAAATCCAAGACTTGCAACATAAAAGGAAAAGTTTGTCCAAATCATCATCAAATCAAACCTAACTTAACCAAAACTCAATTCTAACATTACTAAACACTAAAATCAGTAAATCTACAACAAGTACTCATCAAATCACCAACGATTTCAAGCACAATAATCATATGGAGTTGCATGTGGGTTTTAACCCATTGCATGTACGATCTAACTATAAGAAATCATGTAAAACTACCTTAGAATGCAAAATCCAGTGGAAACAATGGCTGGGAATGAAGATCTAGTGGTTGATGGTCGTTCTAAGCTCCTTAGCTTCTTTTCCAAGTTTCCAAGAGCTCCAATGGTTCACAAATACAAGGAATGGCTCCACCAATGTTTCCAGAAGGTTTGAAAGCTTGTTTTCAGTGGTTTTGGTCGAGAATGAACGAAGAAACTCGGAGAAATGGTGAAGGAGTTCGACTGAAATGAAGTGGGTTGGTTTATATTGAAATTTTGATCTGCATGGCCTTCGCGTACCGCGGAGGCCGATCAAAATTTATCATCGCGTACCGCGATGTAATTCGGGAGTCTCGACTCCCGGTTTGCTTCGCGTATCGCGAAGCCTTTCGCCGAGGGACTTGTCGCGTACCGCGACGGGTCCATATCCTTGTTTTTCGATTTCGTTGAAACGATTTCGCTCATACATGATTCCTAACGTTTATCTAAAGCATCTAATGCTCGTTTAAGCGCGTATATACAAATAGCACATAAGTTTGATTGATCACCAACGTTCGTGAGACTCGTGTGTGTGTTTCGATAATTTCCTCGAATTATCTTCGATAGTTTGTGTTCGTATCTAACGAAGTGTTTGCACGCTTGATTAATCCTAATCAACGTGTGATGCACAATTCAATAATTCTCCGAACTATTGTTTTGTGTTAGTGTTGTGTTTGTCACACTTGGTTTCCAAAACCAATGTGCAATGTATGATTCGATAGTTCCTCGAACTATCGTTTCGCAGTTGTGCGTGTTCAACTCATCTAATTAAACATAATTAAATGAAATACAACAAGTATGAATGTGAAATGTAAAGAATATAAGAGTTGCAATTTACCTGAAATTGCCGGGTGTCACAAATGAGGTCTTGGAGATTCGTGGAGACCAAGCGAAACGCAGTGTCAAGATAATATCGTGCATGAAGGCTCGCAAGCACTTACGAAAACAATGTGTTGCATTTCTAGCTCACGTGATTCAGAAAGACAAGAAGACGATCAAGATTCAAGATGTACCAGTTGTGAGAGACTTTGCAGAAGTATTTCCGGATGATTTACCGGGACTGCCACCCGAGAGATCGGTGCAGTTCCGAATCGATTTGATTCCGGGAGCAACTCCTGTAGCTAAGTCTCCTTAAAGACTTGCTCCGTCAGAGATGCAGGAGCTGTCTAATCAGTTACAAGAGTTACTTGATAAAGGATTCATCCGACCGAGCTTTTCCCCGTGGGGAGCTCCGGTTCTTTTTGTTAAAAAGAAGGATGGAACTTTCAGGATGTGCATCGATTATCGAGAACTCAACAAACTCACCATCAAGAATCGGTACCCGTTACCAAGGATTGATGATTTGTTTGATCAGTTACAGGGAGCACAGTACTTTTCAAAGATAGACCTGAGATCCGGCTATCATCAGCTCCGGATTCAAGAGGAAGACATACCAAAGACGGCCTTTCGTACCCGATATGGTCATTACGAATTCATGGTGATGCCATTCGGATTGACGAACGCACCGGCTGTGTTCATGGATTTGATGAACCGGGTGTGCAAGTCGTATCTAGATCAGTTTGTTATCGTCTTCATTGATGATATATTGATTAATTCAAAGAATGAGAAGGAACACGAGCAACACCTCAAGACAATTTTGGAGCTTCTGAAAGAAGAACGACTCTATGCCAAATTCTCCAAGTGTGAATTCTGGCTAAGGGAAGTTCAGTTTTTTGGGTCACGTGATTAACAGTGATGGTATTCATGTGGATCCTGCCAAGATAGAAGCAATCAAGAACTGTGATGTGCCTACAACACCGACTGAGATCAGATCATTTTTGGGATTGGCAGGTTATTACAAGAGATTCATTTCGAATTTCTCTAAGATAGCCTTGCCTCTCACCAAGCTCACACAGAAGACTGAACCTTTCGTGTGGACTTAGAAACAAGAAGAGGCATTCCAGACACTGAAACAAAGATTGTGCAATGCTCCAATCTTAACACTCCCAGAAGGCAATGACGACTTTGTAGTTTATTGTGATGCTTCCCATCAGGGACTCGGATGTGTTTTGATGCAACGAGACAAAGTCATTGCTTATGCCTCACAACAGTTGAAGATACAAGAGAGGAATTACACAACACACGATCTTGAACTGGGAGCTGTTGTCTTTGCATTAAATATTTGGAGACACTACCTATATGGTACCAAATGCACTATCTTCACAGATCACAAGAGTTTACAGCATATATTTGATCAGAAGGAGCTTAACATGAGACAGAGACGTTGGGTTGAGCTCCTGAACGATTACGATTGTGTGATCAAATACCATCCGGGCAAAGCAAATGTTGTTGCAGATGCTTTGAGCCGGAAGGAAAGAGTCAAACCCTTACGCGTTCGCGCAATGGGAATGACTGTGCAAACAAGTTTGAGATATCATATTTTACAAGCACAACAAGAATCAGTGGCAAGAGACAATCTGAAACGCGAGCTCGATTGTGGAGCCGAGAAACATTTCAAGACAAAACAAGATGGAGTTATCTATTATCTGGATCGTGTCTAGATTCCAGCAGTAGATGAACTTCGAACACTTATACTTGACGAGGCACACAAAACACGCTACTCAGTTCATCCTGGTGCCGATAAGATGTACCAAGATCTTAGGTCATTTTATTGGTGGCCGGGTATGAAGAAAGACATTGCCACTTATGTTGGCAAATGTATTACATGTGCCAAAGTCAAAGCTGAACACCAGAAGCCCTCGGGTTTGCTGGAACAACTGGAGATACCACAATGGAAGTGGGAACAAATAGCTATGGACTTTATTACCAAGCTCCCCCGCACTTCCAGCGGATACGATTCTATTTGGGTCATCATTGATCGATTGACCAAGTCCGCACATTTCTTGCCGATCAGAGAGACGTACAAGATGGAGAAACTAGCGAGGCTGTATATTGATGAAATAGTAGTTAGGCACGGGGTGCCATTGTCTATTATTTCAGACCGGGACATTCGATTCACTTCGCGGTTCTGGCAATCATTGCAACAATCCTAAGGGACGAGTGTTAACTTGAGCACCGCTTATCATCCACAAACGGATGGACAAAGCGAGCGCACCATTCAAACTCTAGAGGATATGCTGAGAACATGCATCCTAGACTTCGGTGGAAGTTGGGATACACACTTACCACTTATTGAGTTCTCCTACAACAATAGCTACCACAGCAGCATCGGATGTGCTCCTTTTGAAGCACTCTATGGTAGAAAATGTCGATCTCCAATTTGTTGGACCGAAGTGGGAGACAACAGAATAACTGGGCCTGAACTTATTCAGGAAACTACTGATAAGATTGCCCAGATACAACAACGATTACAAGCAACACGTAGCCGCCAAACGAGTTACGCAGACAAACGACGCAAGCCTTTGGAATTCGATGTGGGTGACCGAGTTATGTTGAAAGTGTCCCCATGGAAAGGCGTAGTTCGTTTTGGGGCTAAAGGCAAGCTAGCACCTAGGTATGTCGGACCGTTTGAGATTACTCAACGCATAGGTCCTGTGGCATACAGACTCAGACTCCCTGATGAACTCAGTGGAGTACACGATGTGTTTCATGTATCAAATCTCAAAAGGTGCATAGCAGACGAATCATTGATCATACCATTGGAAGAGATACAAGTTGATGAGCAACTACATTTCATTGAAGAACCTGTAGAGATTATGGAACATGAAGTTAAGAAACTGAAATGTAGCCGTATCCCTATTGTAAAGATTCGATGGAACTCCAAGCGTGGACCAGAATTTACTTGGGAACGCGAGGACAACATGAAGGCAAAGTATCCCCAACTGTTCGAAAAGTAAAGCCCGACCTTTACGCTTAACTTTCAGGACGAAATTTCTTTAACAAGGGGAGACTGTGACAACTAGTACCTGACCGGCCGGCAAGTCCGTACGGTAGGTGTACTTGCAACAGTAACTATGTGTACATACATGATTGTAAACAGTGTTTGTAATATCAGAAAAACTAAATACAAGAAATCGTTGTACGTATTTTTGTGTAAACTTAGATACAATAAGTACAACGTACATTTGAAACATTAGTTGTGTGTATTTAAGTGAAAACTTAAGTACAATTAACACAACGGATCATGAGAAACAACAGTGTTCAAACAAATATCATAAACAAATCGGTTGCGATCTGATATCCATAGATGACAGGAATCAGATGGCCGACAATTCAATGTGAAAACAACGTGATAGCATGATGTTTAGTTGAGTCCGACAGTGAGGAAACACAATTCAAACAATAATACAGTGTCGTTTCAGAATAACGAACTGACAGTGTGTTTGCGTGGGTGACGATTCACACAAACATATCTGTGAGTTTAACGTTCTAAAATGATGACTGGAAAGTAGAAAACAAAATTCAGAAAGCAAAATCATCTTCGTGTTTGTTCGAATGACGATTCGAACGAATACGCGCGATGGTGACGCGATTCGACGAGACGAAAACAAAACGCGACACGAACGATAATAAAATTAATAGAATAAAATATTTAACATTTTACAATTTTGAAACTCATCAAATAATTTAAATAACATTCTTCTATTTATTATATTTAAAATTTCGCGTAATTTCCGGATACGCGACGAAATTACAAACCGAGCAACCGAAACGAACCCGAAAACCCGTGGAGTATTTAAAGTCTAAATTGAGACCATTTCTTCATTTTTCACATTTCCCTTCTCTCTCTACATTGAATTCCCATCTACCACCAAATTCAAGCTTCAATCTTCCATAACTTCTTCATTTCTCCACCAATTTGAGTGATTCTTGCGCCCAAGCGTAGCCCTTGACGAGCTCTACATAGAAGTACAAGGGATCTGAAGTTTTGTCCACTAAAATCCAAGGTATAGTGCTGTGCAAGTTCACGAAAAATAGGGTTTTTCTAGTTCTTGTTTGAACCCATATGTTTAGCCGTTCATCACCTTGTCAGTCGAACCACACACCTTCGAAACACATATCCTGGTGCACTCGAGATGTGTGAAACGATAAACGATTTCCAGTTTATTTTACAATTTTGAATTCAATCTCATTGCCTGCTTTTATCTATTGTCAAGTTTAATGTTATTGGTTTTTAAAGCACTCTAGAAATCCTACATTTTGTGAAACAAGTAATTAACTTAGTCAAAAACATCGGTATAGTTATTCGTTTTCAACAAAGTCATTGACTTGTTTTCAAATCATAATTGTTTAATAATCTAAGCATGAATTATGTCTATGTGACTTCCAATTAACAAGTATAAAAGACCTAGTTATTTTACGAACTTGAAATCCGAAGTGATCACCTTTTCATTTATTGTTTACAAATCTTTTAATTAAGTGTTTTAGATTTTATATGTATGTTTTGTTTGCAACTCAAAACCCAACAATCCAAAGTTATTTTTTCATCGCAATTAGTTAAGTGACTTGTGTTGAAAATGATTTCCACTTGAATTCTCGTGGATTGATACCCGACTTCCCTAGCTAAGGTGGGCTGTAGGACTAGAGTGAAAACTCTTATTTTTGATCGTTACTTTGACATCGATCAAATTTTGGCGCCGTTGCTGGGGAGTCATGCACAAATTACTTTCAATTACAATTGTATTTTATTTTATTGTTCGGATTTACGTCGGGTTGTGTTATTGTGCATGTGATAAAGGATTGCATGCATACTAGGTTTTCAAGAAGATTTTCACCGTTGAATTTTGACCCAGAAATTGAACGCACAGCTCGTAGGAACCGAGTACTTCACCGAACAGAACTTGCATCTCCAAGTGTTTGACAACCTGCTACAATGGAATTCCTAAAGAATAACACACCACCTGAGCCACCAAGATTTGATGATTTGAAAAATCTTCAAGGTAACCCAAATCCAAATTCAACCACCTGTTCAACCTATCGCTCACCAACATAATCAATCTCACCATATACCTCACTTCAATCCTCCTAATGATGACCAAAATTACAACACTCATTTGGAGGGAAATACTTAGGAAGGAGGAAGTCACCATGGGACAGTAGGAAGTGGTGCAGACAGAGTTAATAATTGGGATGATGGATGGAATGGTGAGGACTATAACCTTCAGAATGTTAATGCTGCTTATGAAAATCCATATGGGTATCAACCACCACCACAAACACAAATGCAACATCCTTACCCAATGAATCCCTAACCCCTGAATCAAGGGGGATATGGTTTTCAACAACAATAATATGGATATCAACCTCAGCAAGGGTTCAACTAGCCACCTAGACCTTAGAATCATAATTATGGGCCTGGAATTCCTATGCCACCACCTCCTCCAAACATGTGAGTGCCAATGAATTACAATCATGGTATGACACACGCACAAGGTGCAACTACTCATTTTAGACCTTCTTTGACTACCAATTCCTCACCAGTAGTTACACCCGTTAGGCATGGTAGATCTTTTGAAGTGAGACCTGCAGTGTTGTCTTCCTTACCCACATTTCATGGAAGAGCCACTGAAGAACCCTATCAGCATTTGGAAGACTTTGAACAGTTTTGCTAAGTTACAGGAGGTCAAGGATTCTCACCAGATGAAATCAAACTCATCTTGTTTCCTTTTAGTCTGAAAGATAGGGTTAAGGAATGGTTCTCTTTCATACCAGCAGCTAGCATCTACACTTGGGCTGAAATGCAACTACAATTTCTGAATGAGTTCTACACCCTGAAGAAGACAACTGAAGCTCGGGCTGCTATTAGGAATTTCAAAAAAAAAGGAGGAGAGTTATTTCATGAGCCCTTTACTCGGTTCAAATACATGTTGAGGAAATGCCCACATCATGGGATCAACATGTGGGAACTCTTAGTTGCTTTTTATGATGGAATGTCATCTGAAGACATTCGGGACATCAACTCCCAAAGCAATGGTACATTCTTATACAACCATGTGCTAGTGGACTTGGACATGCTTGAACGAATGAGCACTCCTTCAAAGAGGTTAGAACAATCTAACAAGAGATCAAAGCATGAGACTGTAAATGGTGCATCTGCACAGTTAAATGAAGAGCAATTGGAGATGATGGCACAAAAGATGGCAAGGTTTGCTGGGATAGGGAAAGATACTAATCAATAAGAGAAATTATTTTGTGTGTGGGGGGGATGTGGAGAGATTGGGCACAAATCTAGTCAGTTTTCGGTGCAGTTTGGTCCAACTGAGGAAGTCAATCAAGTGTATAGAGACATGAACTCCAACACTTACCATCTAGGGTTGCGCAACCATCCTAACTTTAGGTATGGTAACACTACAAATCAAATGAATCCAAATTTCCAAGTTCCTGATAATCAAGGAGGTTACAATAAACCATATCAAGGAAATCAACAACAACGTTCAAAACAACTATAGGCACCAACCTCCACAGCAAGGTGGACCAACATCTAATTTTGAAGCTTCAAAGTTGGATGACATATTAGAGATGTTGAAAGAGATGAAGAAAGAAAATGAGATGCGGGATAAGGAATTCAATGCTTTGAACAAGCAGGTAGGACAGATGGCAGAGGAGCTGACGAGAAGAAATCATGGAATGCTTCCAAGTGACACACAAGTGAATCCAGCACATCAAGGCTCAGGCTCAAAGAATCTGTATGTCAATGTTGTAATGGTGTGAATGAGCTTAATTTGAAAAAATAGGACCCATCTCAAGATGAGAGGTGGAAAATTTTTGAAAAAGTTAAATTTAATTTACCATTGCTTGATGATTTAAAGAAAGTTCCTGCCCATGTTAAGTGTTTGAAACGGTTGTGCACTAAAAAACGGCATCATAAGATACCAAGTCAAGTTCAGTTAACAATGAATATGGATGCTGTTTTGTCTGGTGAATTGCCACCTAAACTTCACGATCCAGGAATGCCTTTGATTGCTATACAAATTGGGAGTTTTCAAATTGATCAGCCATTGTTGTATTAGGGAGCATGTGTTAGCATTCTTTCGGGGAGTGTGTATGACCAATATGATTTTGGTCCTCTTAAGAAAGTTGACACTACTGTGATGTTAGATAATCATACATCTTCATTTCTTATGGGAATGTTATCTGATGTGATTGTTAAGGTGGGAATTTTTACTACCCAATTGATATTTTGGTTTTAGACTGTGCTGAAAGTGCCAAAGACACTCATCCTACAATCTTCTGGGTAGACCTTTTCTTGCCACAGCACATACTATGATTGATTGTGCCAAGAGGACTGTGGGGATAAGGTTTGGTGGCCAGGAAAAGCATATTAACATGTTTGAGATTGCTACTAACCCTCTTGTCAAGGATGAATGCTTAAAAGCAAACACTGTTGGCAGGTGTGACTTCCTTTCTAAGGAAGATAACACCAAAGAGGAGTGTTTTGTGTTGCACAGGTCTGAAGTAGCAAAAGAAGAACAACCCAAGGAAGAAAAAATGTTGAGAAGAAAGGGGCATCAAAGATGATGGGTGGATATCGAAATGGAGAAGGGTGAAGAATGAGAAGAAAGCTAAATCCCTGGAGTTTGATCAAGAGCAAGTAAGGTTAAAGATGTTTGGACCCAACTGGGAACCTGGGAAGATTTACCTGAGCCACGAAAGCTTGATTTTGTGGGTTATGCAGCAGATGATAGCCTTTTCAGGCCCCCTTGAGTGGTAGTGAGTATGGTCTGGCTAAAGATCGTAAACAAAACTTAGCGCTGCATAGGAGGCAACCTATGTGTTTGTATCGATTTTATTTAGTTTGTTTGTTTATTTTTAAGTCTTTCACATTTAATATTTCTTGTTTTGTTAAGTTCCTGCCACAATCGTTGCTGGAAATAAGTGTGGGGAAGACCCATGGAGATTTAAGGTGACGATGACATCTATAACATTATCTACATCACGAGGGCAACAAGACCAGGTTCATGTTTCTTTTCCTTCATCACTAGTTGTGTTTTTGTTTAGTGTTTGAATCCAAGTGTGGGTTGATGGTTTTGAAGAGATGATTGCATGATTGGGGTTAAATTTTAGATTGCACCTTACATTGGGGACAATGTATCTTAAGTGTCGGATGTGGATTAAAAAGGAAAATTTTCAAATTTTCAAAAATATTGTCTTTAGATGGGTTTAATTGAACATAAAAACTTAACTTGCAATGAATTAATGGATACTTACCAAGGGAAGGATAGAGTCTTAAATCATGCTTGTCCCTTTAAGGCATTTTAATGCTAAACCGGTCGAATCGATTTGCTTAACTAAGTTGTTTATTAATTTTTTTAATTATTTGTAAATTTTGTAAATCGAATATTTTAAGGTCTTAGATCGGAATGGTTAATGCAGACCAATTTAAAAATGTGTTTTGAATCGAATCTAAATCCGTGTCCTCCCGACTAAGATTTCCAAGTGTGAACTATTTGACTTAATTCACATCGTTTGTTTTGAATTTTGTTAAACAGTCCTAAAAACAATTCTTTTTTTTTTTTATCAAAAACATGACTTGGAGGGTTTCAAAAAACAAACTTCCAAAACTAATTTTCAAATATAAACTAGTTGATGTCACAGCTTCTATTTGTTATCATCTTGATATATTAGTTTTGCTTTTGGAATTTTGTCAGAACTAAAATCCCTACACAAACCAAACTAAAATATGCACCTAGTTAACATGTTTGTTGATTTAATATTTAACCGTTAACATTCCAGATCCTTCTTCTTCATCTTTTATTTCTGATTTTTTTTAAAACACATGCAGTAGGTTGCTAAATTTCAAACTAATTAATATATATATATATATATACACACACACATGTGTATATACACACACATGACACACCATGCATGCTTTCACACTATAATAGGTTATGATCTTAATGAAAGGATCACAAATTTTAGGCCTCATAAACGTTTATCCAATTTCTTCGTATGTTAATATATATAATAGGTTATGACCCCGTGTAATACACGGGCTAAATGATAAAAATATAATAAACATCTATTAATGAAAATTTAGAGAATAAAAGATTTTTTTAATATAAATGGCTAAAATTTTGTATAGTTTAATAATTTAAGTAATAAAATAATTATATTGTTTCTTTAAACAATAACTTTTTTCAAAATTTGTTTCTTAATTTTTTTTTAAATACTAATTTTAAAAATTGTATATTTTATAATAAGTTGGATATTTAATATGTGTTTCTTAATATTAATATATTTTAATATATTATAAATATGTTTCTTAGTTTAAAAATGTAAAACAAAGTATTTTATATTTTATATTATTATTTAATATGAGGTGTATTTAATATGAGAGAGATGCGGGAAACCAAAGATGAGGTGCTATGTAATCACGCCATGTGTCATCCTAGAAACCTTGATTTATTAGAATAGATAGATATGTATGTATACAACCAAGCTCTGGTTATTTATATAAAAAATACAGACTATCAAACGGATTTGATTAACCAACTTATTTGATTATTAAGATGATTTAAAAACTTTAACTTACATGCAACGCGGATGAACTAGCACCTCAAACCGAAATCAAATTGACGCGCGTAATAGAACCAGTGTGCACACCGGTTGTATGTTCTTGATTATATTTCCAGCGATCCACACGAATCAAATATAGGTTATACGATGTTTGCTCCCAGTAGTTGTGTTTCGAGAGGTTGAAGGTTATCATGTTGTTTTATGTGGAGGTTTATCCAAGTTTTAGAACAAAAAGATGATCAATTTCCTTGAGATAATGCTTTTTTATTAAAATTCTGGCTATGAGACTTTGCACTGGGCGAATTATTTGGTTTCCGTAGCCGATAGTATATGAACACAAAATTTGCTTCTGTTGCAATTGAAATGAAATGACCGGTGGACTTAAAAGTCTAATTATGAAAGGTTAATTGATTGGTTGAGTATTTGATTGGAATTTAAGTTAGATTTTATTGATTCTCTCTTCAGTTACCATAAGAATTAATAGAGTAACGATTGGAATTAGATATATAGTAATATTGATTTGTTCACAACCTTGTGATTGATTTTATTTTGTATTAAAATTTTATAGTAAACTAAACAAAAACTATACCGAGCTAGGATGATTGCGATTTTAAATTAAATAGTCGTGTAATAGGATTATGTTTCTAACTTTGTTATTAGTTCATCCGAACATGTAAATCCGAACCTATTAATTCATCTTGACTTGTAAAGTCCATCCAAACTTAATAACATTCACCCAAACTTGATTGATTTTTATAATTTGTTTATTTATCAATTTCATTTAATTTTTTTTTTTCAATTTTTCTTGATATTATAGTTGAAGACTTTGTTGTCTACTGTAATGCTTCTCATATAGGATTAGGATGCGTATTGATGCAACGAAACAAAGTTATTGTTTATGCATCACGCCAATTGAAGACTCATTAGAAGAACTATGTGACTCATGATCTTTGCATTAAAGTTATGGAGACACTATCTGTACGAAGTTCATTTCATAGCTTATATTGATCACAAGAGTTTAAAGTATATCTTTGGTCAGAAGGAACTAAATATGTGACAACGAAGATGGATGGAAACGTTGAATGACTATGACTATGAAATTATCTATCATGAAGGAAAGGCGAATGTGGTAACAGATGCCTTAAGTCGAAAGGAGGCAGAGAAACCAAAAAGAGTACATGCCTTAAGGCTTGAACTTCAAGTTGATTTGATCAGTCAAATTAAAGAAGCACATAAACAAGCCCAAGAAGATGAAAACAAGGAACATGAAGGAATGAAGGGCATGACTGAACAACTGGTCAAAGGAGACGATGAATTTCTTCGAATGAACACAAGAATCTAGGTGCCCGTCACTGATGGCTTAAGAGAAAGGGTATTGGAAGAAGCGTATAAATCTAAATACATGATATACCCAGGAGGCGATAAAATGTATAAGAATCTAAAAGAAAGCTATTGGTAGATTGGCATGAAGAAATATTCGCCGCATATGTTGCAAAATGTTTGACAACATGTACGTTACATGTAAGTAACAAGTACATATAATTTGTTTTTATTTTCTTATAACAGCATGTATACACACCTAAACACAAAATGGAAAAAAAAATGAATATTGCATCGGGTGTTCTTGACTCAAGTGATTTACCAATGTATTTTTCCCATATGTGTGTGGGTGTGTGTGAGAGGTGTTTTTCAAGTGTTAAATGATGTAGGACTTTTTAGTGTTTTTAATGTCACAAACGTGTGTGCTTTATACCTTTTTATGTTAACTTTTTACGGCCTTTTTGGATGATTAATGAAACAAAGAGTCAAGTTCGGATTAATTAACAAGTTAACAACAATAATTAAGGTCACTTCGAATGAGGAGATTAAGTTCGTATGACCAAACAAGAACTAGTTCGAACGAGGAAATGATAATAAGTTCGGATAAGCAAATACGTACTTGATCGAGATTATGTACATACTAAAAACACAATGTTTAGTAGGCATGTAAATGAACCGAATGAACATGAACATGGCATGTTTATGTTCATTTGTTTAACTTTAATTGAACAAACGATTGAACATGCACATTTAAATGAACAGAGGTTTTTGTTCGTGTTCGTTCGTTAAGAAACTTTGTGTGTTCGTGTTTGTTTAATAGTATAAACGAACAGTTCAAGAATATAGACAAACGTAAGTAAACATTCATAAATGAACCTAACTGAAGAAACAGAAACAGACATAACTAAAGAAATAAAAACGTACATAACTGAACACATATAGTTAAACAAACATGAATGAACACGTGGGTTCTAAACTTGCATTGATATTAGCTCATTTCAGTTATAAATTCATTAAAATTTAGGTAAAAATAAAAATGTCACAAGCATGTTAATTTATAAAAAAAGACGAATATATCACTAATTTATTAAAATAAATGAATTGATTTATTAATAAAAATAAACGAACGAACATAAACAAACCTAAATGAACAAATATAAATAAACATAAATGAACGAACATAAAAGAAAGTTCACAAACGTAAATGAATGAACGAGACATGTGTTTATGTTCGTTCATTTAGTTAAATCTAAAACAAATTTTGTTCATGTACGTTTATTTTACTTAATAAGCGAACATGAACGGACTATTTAGTGAACAATTAACAACGGTTTACTGAATATTCGGTTCATTTACATGCCTAATGTATAGACTTAAAAAACATGTACAAATTTGAAAACCATTAATAGAATTACAAACATCATGAACCAACCAAAAAAAATCGAGAACATACTTAAAGGGTCCTAATATTTATACACGACCCCTTCTTTTATACACCATACTCATATCAAATCAATCACATCATACTCATATAATTTTTACTTATACATATTTTTTAATATAAAAAATTACAAAAAATGTTGTTATCTATACACTAGTGTACCAATATCCATACCCTACTTAAAACACCATGTGTCACAACATAAAAACACGATTGACATAACTAAAAACATCATGTAATTGAAAAGAAAACACTAAAAACATACTTAGGATACCAAAAACATCGTGAGCATCATGTGTAAAATTATCCATTTTTATAACCATAGTATAATTGTTATCTTTTTCGTTCATTCAACGAAAAAATATTATAAACGTCTTGTTTAAAGAACATTTGAAAAACACCCAAAACAAACGCACAAACTTATGAGGATTAAGGATAGTAAACTCCATAATAGTGTTACATTTTTTGTTTATTAAGTTAAAAACGTCATATGTTGATTAAGGATAGTAACATTATTGGTTTTTTTTCATTAAAAAAGTATACGCCTATAAACTTTTGAAACACCATAACACATCCAGTTCCAGTTTATAAACACCCAATTTGTGTCTTTTTTATAGCAATACTATATTCGTTACAAAGATAAAAAGACTATCGAATTTATGGTATACTTTTTTTTCTAAATAATGAAGTATGATAAAGTTATAAATGTTTAGAAAATGAGAGGAAATTATTAAAAAATCAAGAATAGCTACAATACATGTTATACCCTCAAACCACTTAAATTTCCGTTTAATTCTTCCTTACTTACGTGACACACTTCCAACCCTCCATCTAAAAAATTTGTGGCTCAAATTTCTTTCTAAACTGAAGTTTTTATTCCTTTTAGCCTAACCACAATCTACATGTATATTTTAACGACAATAGTCGATTGGCTGATATATCTTTGAAAAAAGTTTATACATTAGTCACACTACCTATATCTTACCAATACATGAGAAAATCTACCACCGTGTTAACCCTCTAGAATCATGATTAAAATTTAAGATCTTAAAAGACACGAGCTATATCCTTCATTCCTCATGTCATCGAACCATAAGGCTATTAGGCTATTAGCTAATCTATCTTATATAATACATACAATTTTTTTTTGTCACATGCCATACAATGAAACATATTTTAGTTTAATTTTTCACCTTAAATTTGAAGCATTAATTCTCTAATTAACATTAATAATTAATAAATTTGACCAAGTATTATATAAATTTTGTTCTTGGATTTTATAAGTTATACATAGAAATAAATAATCAAACCATAACTATGTTACACTTTTAATGTAAATTAATAATTACGTATCCTAATTACGAAGTTTTCAAATAAATTTATTCTTTTATCTAAACTTCTTTTTTAACTAATATCATTAAATTAAAATTATGTTCATAAAATATTCAAAGTAGAAATAATGACAGTAATTATTCTTTATGATTGATTTAAATGTTAAAAAAATAATTAAAATAATAAAAAATAAGTGATATTTAAGAATCCAAGTTTTAATTCTCAATTTTTACATATGTATTAATATTACGCTAAAAAATATTTAAAGAAAAAATTATACTTTAATAGAATTAATATTTATCAATTACATAAAAATGCTAAAAATTAGTTAAAAGATATTTTAAAAATTAACTTAAAAAATTTATAATTATCACACAAGAGGTATACCTTTAAAAATGTATTTTAATATTAAAAAACACATTTTTAAAAAATCAAATTAATATAAAATATGAAAAATTTCCAATAATTTATAACTCATAATATCTTTTTATTATTTATAAGTTATTATTTTTTATCATTTTTTATTTTTATTGATTTGTTTAATAATTGAAAACATCTTACAATTATGTAAAAAATAACATTTTTAAAAACAACTTTTTTAAAATGTTTAAATACCAAACTTTGCAAAAGGAACTTTTAAAATTACGGTATTATTATTTTATTTTTTATATAATGTTAATCATATTTTTAAATTAAAAAATAATTTATAAATTTTAAATTTATATTATTTAATAGTTACCTATATTTATTAACCTGTATAATACGGACCAACCTAACATTCAATAGATAAAAGAAGAGGTGGAGTAGATTTGCGCGTTGGACCCACTCATGATGGAAGACTGGAATCGGTGAAAACTGGTGGGTAATTAGGCCACAAGAGTCATCCCATCTTTTCCTATGTTTTCCTATTTTCATATCAACGTCATATCAGCTTTTCTCACTTTTCTCTATTTTACACGGTGTTGTCCCACTTTTTCCCACTTTTCCTCATTTTCAAATCTTATTTTTAATTAATTATTTTAATAATAAATAATAATAATAATAATAAAATAAAAAAAGATTAATTAAATTTAAAATAAAAAAAAGAATACAACAAAAAAAAAGGAGAATACAACCTAAAAAATTAAATTAAAAAACCTAAAAAAGGGCAATGTCATTCCTAACGAGCAGCAATTTCTCATTTACGATCGAGAATCAGTTGTAGCATTGGTTCTTGATAAAATAATTAAAAAATTAATTATTTTAATCATCTACAGCCTTTTGCTGTTCGTCTAAGGCCTATTGTTGTCGGCGCATTAACTGGATGCGTGCGTTTTTCTCCTCTTGCAAAACACGGAGTTTTTCTTCTCGAAGGCGAAATCTTTGTTGGGATTCCTCTTTGATGAACGAATTGAATTCCACCATTTGTTGAATTAACTCATCATGCGACGAGGAGGACGCGGCCGATCTTTTGCCCTTTCTTGTTGGCCTATCCGGTTCATAATAAATGCGTGAGCCATCACGATCAAGGTTGATGTTGATGTCTTCGTCATCATCAAGGTTGATGTTGGTGTGGCGTTCGCACTACCCATTGACTTGTTTGGCTTCGGCCTTTTTGTTGTAGATTGTGACTCATAACCTACTGATATTTTTTTATTTTTTTTATTTTTGAAGTCCAACGGCTAGCCCAATGGTCGACCAAAGGATAATTTTCCTTCCCCCGGTCTCGGCTTCAATCGGTGAAGGCTTCCCAATTTACCCCACCCCATTTCCGAAGGAGCGGTGTTCCCACTTTTCCCCGGTTCGGTGAAACGCTCCCCGGGTTCCTCCTGGGTTCCACTCCGAGCGCTCTTAGTAATAAAAGCCAGCTATCAGTTTCACCTACACACACTTCCCTCCATTTTTAGGGTTTCTCTCTCTTTCAAATTCTCACACTGATTGAGATTGAATTGGAGCTTTCTTCTTCTTCTACCTCCCTCTTCTCGTTTTCAACTCACCTTTCCCAATTTTCAAATTCCAAGCATTTTGTCGCTTCCTTTGTGAAATTTTTTACCTTCTTCTTCGAAATTCTCGCCACTACTGTGCTCAATTGCTGCTTTTTGGCGGCAATTAGGGCTTTTAACCTCAGGTTTGTATCCAGCTCTCTCGATTTCAACACAAATAACACTTTGATGGATAATGAAGCTTTTAGGCGTGCTCATTTCTCATTTGCTTGAATTGATTTGGTGAAAATGTGACGAGTATGATTGGCTTTGATGTTTTTGTTCAATTTGTAAGACGCTAATGTAGCCTACGGAGTTATAAGTTTCAATTGTTTTCGTCGTTCGAGTAAATTTGTTAGGATTTTGCGTTTTTGCGTGCTCAATTGCTAGATACTCGTCAATTTCGTTAAACTCTACTGTTTTATTATTTAATTTATGAAGAAACGGTGAAATATGAAGTGTAAATATGTGAAATTCTGCTTGTGTTTGCTTTGTTTTGGTTGTTGAACCTCTGTTTTCTATCCGAAATTGTAATTTTTTTAGAGTTTTAACATCATATTGTTCTACGTTTTCACTTTCAGTTTTGCTTTTTGCAGGTATAACTGTACTGAATTCACAAGCTTTGGGTGAAACCGCCGTTAATTTCGAAGGTGAGCTTAGCTACTGCTAATTGTAGTAAAATTCGAAAAAAGGTTGCCATAGATTGTTAGGGTTTTTCTAATTTTATAGAAAGAATATCTGCACCTCAATACTCTAGCTAGATTCAGGGAAAATACTCCTATGAAAAAAATTTTCCTTCTTTTCCAAATCACTCATACCTTTGTGATCTGTCAATTTGTCATTCGTCTGTATTTCCCTGCAATTTAATTTTTCGAAGAAATTACCCTTCAAATCTGGCTTTTTTTTTTTTTTTTTTATATGTTTGTTTTTTAAGTTACTGAACTAATTCTTTAAACATTTTTAAAAGAAAATGACGGGCCAAAATTTCACTGAAGAGATTGATTGTTCAAGCTTCTTCGATCACATTGATGATTTGATCGAATTCCCTTCGGTCAAGGACACCACTCTTAATTCAGTTGAATGTAATGAGTTTCCGAGCACTTGGACCAACAATTCCGATGACTTGCCGGTGGCCGATCCCATTTTCTGTGGTGGCAATTCCGATAACGCCTCCAGTCTGTCGGCAGATCTTGCGGTTCCGGTGAGTGATTAACGACTCAGTACAGTTGACATTCTTCTATGATTCTTGATATTATTGATGCCATCCATGTCTGTTCTTGGCTGCCAGTTAAGCATTTTTTATAATAAAAGTGGGGTGTATGATGATGATTATGCACATGCTTTGTGCTTACTGTAGGGATGAAGTTTCAAAATTTAAATCTACTGCATATAAAAAGATATATACATTTTTTTTTATAAAAAAATAAATTAATGTATTATTATAAATTATATTCTTCAACCTTTTAACATATTAATTATTGAATTTTTTATTAGCCTATAAATGTTCCATCTTTCTTGAATTTTGATTTTGGCAAGTGTTAAAATCATAACTGTTCTTGTCATTCTTGAAGCTAAAAACCAATATACTTAACACTAAAGTCAAATATAAACTTCAATCTTCAGATAAAAGAAGTTCAATCAGTGAATAATATCTTTTAATTTTGTGGACCCATCAATAATTGTAATTTTTGATTGTTTAAAAAGTAAGGGTTATTTCAAATTTCGTTATGGACTTGTGGGCCCCATTTCATGTTACATGTGAAGGAGTAAAGTGCACTTAATTTGGAATGAAGAAAGTATTGTTCTTGAAGTTATAAATTGATTAAATAGTTTGACAATTAAATCAAAGATTGGTCCTTTTCTAAAGCTTAATCAATGGTTACCTCAATTTGAACCAACTTCGGTAGTTTAGTGTAATGGGTAATTCCAAAAATAGGAAAAAAATAACTGAAATTTAATAAATAAGAAGTAATTGCCATACAACAACAACAACAACCATACCCAGTATATTCCCACTTTTCAGTAGGGTCTGGGGGGAAGGATAGATACAAATCTTACCCCTATCACAAACCTTCCCCCTATCCCAATTGGGATAGAGAGGCTGCTCCGAAAGAGTCCCCGGCTCTGTTCTAAATTATGCATATGTTTTTTCACAGTATGAGGACATTGTTCAGTTGGAATGGCTTTCAAACTTTGTGGAAGACTCGTTTTCTGGCAGCGGATTGACCATTAACAAAGAGAAAATCTCGGTCCAAACAGACACCGTTGTTCCATACCACCGGTTCCAGATTGCAAGCCCAGTATCGGTTCTTGAGAGTAGTAGCAGCAGCTCAAGCTCCAGCTCCTATTCTGGCAGTACTGGCAAAATGATCCCACTCAGCCCAATTCAGCATGGGCCGCAACGGCCCCGAACCAAACGTCCTCGGCAACCAACCTTCAATCCGCGTGCCATGATTGAACTCCTCTCTCCTTTAGTTCTCATGCCTGTTTCCGCTTCCTCAGAATCCGAAAAGAGTTTCATGTCACGGTTCGGGCCGGATTTGGTTTCTGGTGAGTTTGATCATAAAAAGAAAAAGAAGATGCAAAAGCCTAAGGTTGAAGTGGAAAACCCAAACCAGAATCAGAACCAACCAGCACAAGGAGTTAGGAAGTGTTTACATTGTGAAATTACCAAAACGCCACAATGGCGGGCAGGCCCAATGGGCCCAAAGACCCTTTGCAATGCTTGTGGTGTTCGTTACAAATCCGGGAGGCTGTTCCCAGAGTACCGACCGGCAGCCAGCCCGACTTTTGTTCCTACACTGCACTCCAACTCCCACAAGAAGGTGGTTGAGATGAGAACCAAGTACGGGCCGAATGACAAAATGGTAATTGAGAAGCCCAGACCTGAGCCCAAACCCGAGCCCGAATTGATCCCGAATATGAACCCTCAGGCGAGTTATGTTTAAAATGAAATACGGGTTTGTTATTGAGTTTATAGTATTAATTGTATAGGTTTGAAGGGAGAGGAAGGAGGTTATAGAAATGAGATTGTATTTAGTTGGTAGAGAGAGACAGGGTAAGATCTATGAGGAGGATAAATGAGTCATTTTAATGTTTGTTATGTTAATTGCTAGTTCATGTTTTCTTTTTTGCTGTTTGTAGTCCTCAAATGAGATAGAGATTAGCAAGGTTTGTCACGTTTTATTTTCCCATCCGTTTTTTTAGAGTTTTAAATCAATTTTTGTTTTTTTGTTACTTTTATCTTGAATTATAGTTATTTATACATGCTTTGTATTGTATTATGGGATTATGGTTTTGTTCTTTTAGCTCTTTTAACAAATCACTTAAAATCACATCTATAGTATTTTTATTGTGAACTCAATTGTAATACATATGATG
Source organism: Mikania micrantha (assembly GCA_009363875.1). Lineage (NCBI taxonomy): Eukaryota > Viridiplantae > Streptophyta > Magnoliopsida > Asterales > Asteraceae > Mikania > Mikania micrantha. Next base: position 1,155,888 of record CM018698.1, on the reverse strand, counting down.
ATTTGGATTAACATATGTCAGGATTTTTATTGATTTTTTTACGACATAGACCAATATATGTATTCTTTTAATTCTCAGTTACTAAAATACAAAAAAAAAAAAAAAAAAACCAAAAACCAGATTCAATTGCAACACATTTGATGATTTGGATCATCATTTCTTAGGAATCTTTCTACATTTTTTTGTTAGTATCTTTTTTTTTAATTCCGCAAAGTACAAACATAATAGTATCTTTAATCTACATTTCAATTTTCATAATCAATCTGTCGTGATTTCATATGTATCTTTTAAACGCACCCTTATACTGTAACGCTTTTGTTTTTAACAAAGACAAATGCCAAGCACAATTTTTTCTTTTGAACATTAACACCTAGAATGCTAAAGATAAATTCACAACATCTAGTTATTTCAAGATTAAGCCACAACTCTTGATACTCAAACCCACATCAGTTGGTTGTGTGAGATCCAACTTCTATCTGTTTACCACTAAATCAAAATCTCTCATCCCTTTAGAGCGGCCTCATAGCTTTTGGGATTAATGTGTTTACTTTATTAGGAAAAAAAAACTAAATTAACTACCATACATCCATGCAAAATTAGCATGCAATAAAGTAATTATAGGTTCCTTTTCAAAGTTGGTATTTTGTTATATACATGTAGTTTAATTTAAACTAAGGGTTTATCCCGCGCGTTGCGGCGGTAAACTGTAATAAACAAAACAAAAACACAATATCTATCGAGTTAAAATTCTGGCAAAAAAAGATTGAGCCATACCATTTTACTCATATGCATTCAATCACGACTTGATGACAACATCAAAACTATCAAAACACAGACAAAATAATCAGCCGTGAAGACAATTAATCCGTTCTTAAACAACAAATCAAACCGTCGCAAAAGCAAGCGCCACACATAAGGAATACGAACCCCAAATATAAACCTACAATGTTAAAAATCAGAACTAAAATAAAAAAGTGTTAATAATTGTAAAATCTATCAAGAAATAGAAACATAAAACAAACAAATATTTATTATTATCATTATTTAGTTATTATTACTATTTTATATAATTTTTATTATTCAATAAATGATACAAACCAGATTTGTGTATAAGGTGGGTGGGGGGTAATATAAATAATGAAAACAAAATAAAATCTAAATATGATAAAATCCAAAAATCCTAATAACAAAATAGTCCTTCGAACATGTTCTATAATTACCATTATATGTCCAAGATCACCTTCAAGATAAAAGAAATAGTTGGCAAAAGTAAAAAAATTAAATTGATGATTCACAAGTAATCGTTCACAATTGATGATGCTAAAATCTACTTCCTTCACTTAAATCCAAGCACGTCACAAACATATTCAAATGAAACAAGCAGAGCATACATCGATTGGACAAAGCAAACGGAAACCATATGGATAGCAAAAAAAAAGTAAATGCTTTTACATGGAAAAAATACCCGGCGGTGAGAGGATCTGTGTGGAGGCAACAGGTGGAGCATTGCGGCGGAGACGTGAGGAGCTATGCAGGCGGCGACCGGAGGAGCTGGGCGGGCTGTGGGAAACGAGAGAGCTGCGCAGGTGGTTGGAGAGGATAGATGCGACTGAAGGAGCTGCCAGAGGAGGTATTGCGGCCGGTGACCTTGGGGGCTGAGGGAGGCGACAGTACAATATGAAGAGCAAATAGGGCTGCAAGGGAAAGAGAAACGTGGGTATAATTGAACACTCTTTTTTTTTTCCATTCAGACTTGGCTTCACATCTGAATGATTCATACCCTGATTCGGATGTTTTTTTTTCGTTCAGACGTCTGAAACAAACGGTTTGAATCTGAATGGTTCAGATTCAGACCCATTCAGATGCTAACAAACAGCCCCAAAGTTGAGGGTGCTCATTTCGAACCAGAAGGATGTTGAGACACTATGGAAAGAGCGAGTGTTATGATTCATTATTTGAAGCTACCAAAAGGGTTGTGAGGAGCCTTTAGGCCTAGAGGTGGGCAAACCAGTTTGTTTTGTTTTTGAGAACCGGTTCCAAATCTGATAAACAAAGTCAATAATCGGTTCCATTTAGGGTCGGGTTTTTGAGCCCTTTTGGTTGGTTCCGATTCAATTTATGGCTAGCTAAAGGTGGAACCATTTCTGGTTCTTTTTCTTGGAAAACCCAAAACAACCTATATCCGAGAGTTAGTCTCGTAGGTTCTGGCTCCGAAACCGGTTTTAGTTCCGGAATTGGTTTTTTTTTTTGCCAATCTCCATTTTGGCTTACAATTAGCCTTGATTACCATAAACATATAGAAATATTTTTTACTAGTGTGTTTATTAAATTTTGAAAAGTTGATGTGTTTGAGCATAATCTTTCCAGTTTTGAACAAATCTTAATGCACAAGCAATAACAGTAGCAAAAGCCATCTGCTATATCCTGCACCACTAAGGCTAACAACACCTCATCCGTTGCTTGAGGTGTTTATCAGGTCGCCCCTGACACTAGCCTTGCTGCTACTATAGAGTCTTTAGCGAGAGACATGAAGGAACTCAAGACACAGCTGAAGAAATGTGAGATATGTCGAGGAGGACATGAGACTGCTGAGTGCCACATTACTGATCATGAGCAGTTAGATTCCGTTAACTCTAGTTGGAACAAACCATTCACTTCCAACTTCAATTCCAATCCCAATCCTAACTTGAATTCTAACTCAAATTGGCGAAGCTCAAACAACAACTGGCATGGTAACAACTCTTATCAACTATTTCAGAATCAGGCAGTGACTGGGAATGCAGGAGCGGGTCCAAGTAGTAGTGGTGAACCAGAAGTGAAGGACATGCTCAAGCAACAGATGCAGATGCTACAGTAGTTGATAGCAAATGATCAAAACACACAGGTGAAGCTTCAGGATCATCATACATTGCTAAGGAATCAACAGTCAACAATCCTGGACCTACAACGATCAGTAGGTGATATTGCAAAGAGGTTGGATGAGAGGCAGGGTGGATCCTTTTCGGGGAATACTGAAGCAAACCAGAAGGGTCATGTGAAAGCTGTGATGACTAGGAGTGGTCATGGAGGTGAGAAAGAGGTAGAGAAGTCATCGGATGTTGATGTTGAGGAACCGGTTGACGAGGAGATTGAGATGGAGACTCCTGTTAGGGTGCACCAGAGGCTAGGCCCGACAAGTACAGAACCAATAGGTGAGTCTTCAGTTGAGAAGAAGGGAGTTGAGGCAGAGAAGAAGAAGAGGGAAGAGAAGAGGACTCCTAAGATTGACATAAGCAAGCTTCCATATCCATCACGTGCAATGCAACATAAGTATGAACATGAATATGGACATTTCTTAGAGATGTTTAAGTAGCTTAACATCAATCCCCCTTTTGTAGAAGCGCTCCATCATATGCCCAAATATGCCAAATTCTTGAAAGATCTTCTGTCTAACAAGAAGAAGCTGGAGTCACTTTATACAGTTACTTTAGGAGCTCGATGTTCTGTATTGGCTCAGAATAAAGTGCCTGAGAAGCTTGACGATCCAGGGATTTTCACTATTCCTTGTGTAACACCTCGACCGATGGCGGAAACGTCGGGATGCCACGAGGGATGTGTAGATTGTTCATAAGCTCGTGGGCATCTAAATAAATCATCACATATCAATTAAATCAACCAAATTAATTACCTCAAAAATCATGTTCATCATGATTTAGTTACAGTAATTACACAAAAGATTTAGCTAAATTGACTAAACTCTAGTCTTCAGAAATCCAGTTAATTTAGCTAAGTCCAAGACCCTAAGTGATGATGTCCAAAAGATGTAGAGCTATCCTGCTCTACCTACTTCTCCTCGTTCCCTAAAACATGTAGAAAATGAAGTGTCAACTACAAAGTAGTTGGTGAGTAATCATAAGTTTTTATGTTTCATAAATGTTTATAAAAGTTTAGAGTTTTCCAAGAAAATCCACATGTGGACCTGTGAGATAATCTAACACTGCCAACACACAAACACAAACACAAACACAACACATCACATAATTCAAATAATCTCAAATAGTCACTCACATATATCAAACTAATCTCAACCAGCAATATTTCCATATAGTATAAGTGACAATACATGCAATCATTGCGAATGACCGAAGTCAACGACAACGACCCATGGAGTTGTGGTAATCCACGTGACAATACATGCAATCATTGCGGATGACCGAAGTCAACGGCAACGACTCATGGAGTTGTGATAATGCAAGTGAAAATACATGCAATCGTTGCAGATGACCGAAGTCAACAACAACGACCCATGGAGTTGTGATAATATGTGATAATCCATAACAATGATAATTCAATAATATGAATATCATAATGATAAACCAGGTGTCACCCATGTGTTATCAAAATAATATGTAAAACTGGTATACATGTTCCACCTCCGAGTTTAAAAAAAATGATTTAAAAAGGAGGTTATGAGAACTCACCTGAATTTCTTAGATTCAGTGTTTTCGTAGAATGCGCTCTCACGTAAGAGAAGTCAAAGGCAACTCAATCAACCTGTAATTATCATGCGTTTGTATACGCGTTTCATTTCGATTAAGTGTCCATGAGTTTTTAATTTAAATTTTTAAGTGTTTCATTCGCTTAGTTTATTTCATCAAAGTTAAACTATATCACCCAAGATTTTAACCATGATCATCATATAATGTACTTTAAACTTGTTAGTTTTAATTATCCTAATTAGAATGACTTCTTAATAATCTATCCAAGGTATGCAAAGTGTAAAGGTAATAACCTTATACACTTATGTATACTCTCATTTAAGTACATGCATGCATATTCCATTACATTGACCACCGTAGTCCAAATTAGTAAAAATTTAATTTTAAGTCTAGGAATCACACTTAGGTTATTTATGCAGATTACTCAATATATCGAATCTCAAAGTTTATATCTTGTTGTTTATAAATAAAAGGTGGCAACTCAGCATATTCATGCATGCATGAGCTTCATGTTTTTTTATTTATCATTGGTTATATGTGTTTCTATACTCCCTTCTCCTTGGTTCAAGTACTTGAGTTCAACAGCCCCTAGGTTTCGGCCACACCTGGTTTGGTGTTGGCATAGGTTCGCTGCCCATGTAGGGTTTTAATAGCCTAAGGTTCGCAGCCCTAGGTTCGCTGGACCTAGGTTCGCAACCAGTTCGGGTTCGTCCTTAGTAATGGTTCGGCTAGGTTTAGGTTTGGTGACCGCTTAGATTCGTCCCAATGAGGTTCGACTCTCCAGGTTCGTGGTTTCATGTAGGTTCAGCTGGCCCAACTAGAGTTTGGCAGATTGGAGGTTAACCATAATAACTGGTTCAGTGGTCCATTGGTTCGACCAACCTAAGATTCGGCCAAGAGGAAAGCTCGGCCAATAGAGGTTTGCCCAAAGAATTTTCGGCCAAACATGGGTTCTTCTGGACCATGGTTTGCAACTAGATGCTAGGTTCGTCCAAAGGAAAGGTTCGGCTCCTATGTAGGGTTTGTGGAGCTGTGGGTTCAGTGCTAACAGGTTCGGCCATCCAGAACTCAGCCACCATAGGTTCGGCTGACCTGCACTTGTTACCTGTTCATCATCATCCTCGACTCTAATCTATTACAGGCTGTTCCTATGGCTTCCCTATGCGTTTACTGGTTAGTTTTCAATGTTTTCATGCGTGGATTTGTATAAAAATGTGATGAACTAGATTGGTTGTGTCCAAGTGAGTAAACGAAAAAGTGAAATACTCTACATACCTTTGAATCGTGTTCAAATGCTCGAAATCTTTGTGAGTTCTCGTTCTATTCGATATCACGAACGTTTAGGCACCAAGATCTCGCGAAACCGTTAAGAAATAAAGAAGATCTTGTAGAGAGAAGTTAGAGAGAGAGAATGGTGACGGGTTGGTGGTCTAGAGAGAGAAAGTGAAAGATGAGAATGAGGAGGAAGATGGTGTTCTTCCCTCTTTATATCCCAGGTCGATCCCGTCCACTTGGTTTCGTTTATATCGCGATAGAAATTACTAAATGCTTGGTTTTTCTTGTAAGATATATTTAAAACACAAAACATTTAAATGATCATATTTCATTTTGATAGAATGATTTTAATTAAAGTCGTTTCGTAAAAGGATTTCGTTTTCTTTCGTTGAATTATTTAATTAATAAAACAATTTATTCAAATACGTCTTAGGCCGTAATTCCTAATCAACGTTTTTAAATATTTTTTCTTAATTTAATATTGTTAAATATTATTTCGTTATCTCGTCGAAACGCGGTACTTACGTACGCATTCGTAAAGATCGTCACCTTTCCGAATCCAACGCTCGTATTGTATTTCGATTTGATTTACGATTTAAGGGATATCGTTTCAGGATATTATTCATAATAATTATATTCATTTAAATCGTCACCCACACGAATACATTATTAAGTTAATATTTCTGAAATAACATCCGCGTTTAATTTATAATCGTAACCTCACCATCGCGTAATCATTTCCAATAAAGCTTTCATTATTTTATTATCTTGAATATTAAAATTTCCCAATCCAATCCCACTAAATCATATCACTGACACATCCATGATAGACCGAAATAAGCTTATGTATAGGGCATATGTAGGAGTAAGTCGCAACCTATCCAGCCACCATCCCACCACCATTTCAATAAACCATGACCATGTGTCCTTGACTATGTTTAGTAACCAAACAATAAATAACTCATACTCTTTGTCATACCAAAACCAAAACCTCGGATTCTCCTCACCAAAGCCTCAACACTGATATAATCATGATAAACCGAAGATGGTTTATGTATAGGGCATACGTAGAGGTCAGTTGCAACTGCCTCAGCCGCCATCCCACCACCTCTTCGATAGACCATGATCGTATCCTTGCCTATATTTGGCTATAGAATCTTATACCACTACCATTCCAAGTCAACAACCAATATCAAATTATTTCGACTACGATAAACTCTCTGGTTCTATTTAGTTGTTTTTCAAACTAAATCTCCGCAAGGTTTATGCTTATTGTGATAATATATGTTCCCAATATGTATACCAGTGACAATAACATTCAATAATTCATATCAGACCTTAACAGTACAAACATATATGTAATGTAATTTCCTGAAATACAGTGATGTTACAGTCTCCCCTAGTTAAGGGAATTTCGTCCCGAAATTCAACTTGGAGTGACCGTAGTGAATAAATGTGGATACTTAAGCTTCATCTGATCTTCTCGTTCCCAGGTGAATTATGGACCACGCTTCGACTCCCATCGTATTTGACAATTGGAATTCGACTGTGTTTGAGCTTTTTAACTTCACGGTGCATTATCTCTACTGGTTTTTCAACGAAGTGCATGGTATCATCGATGTGAATGTCATCGAGTGGTACCTGAAGATCCTGATCCACTAAGCATTTTCTTAAATTGAACACGTGAAACGTCGGGTGTACATTGCTAAGTTCAGGAGGAAGTTCCAACTTGTAGGCAACCTTCCCAATCCGTTCAAGAATCTTAAAAGGGCCAACATAACGTGGAGCAAGCTTACCCTTCTTCCTGAATCGTACGAATCCTTTCCAAGGTGATTCTTTGAGTAATACCAAATCATCAACTTCAAACTCTAAAGGTTCTCGTCGCTTATCCGCGTAACTCTTTTGTCGACTGCGAGCAGCTAACAGATTATCGCGAATCTGATGAATCTTGTCAGTCGTTTTTTGAATAATCTCAGGACCAGTAATCTGCGATTCGCCGATCTCGGTCCAACAAATAGGTGACCGACATTTTCTACCATAAAGAGCTTCAAACGGCTCCATACCAATGCTCGCGTGATAACTGTTGTTATACGAGAACTCGACTAATGGTAAATGGCTATCCCAGTTGCCACCGAAATCGATGACACAAGCTCTTAACATATCTTCAAGTGTCTGGATCGTCCGTTCTGTCTGTCCATCCGTTTGAGGATGATAGGTGGTGCTAAGATCCAATCTTGTTCCAAATGCTTCATGAAGTGATTCCCAAAATCGTGCTGTGAAACAAGCATCACGATCCGATATTATGCTTAAAGGAATTCCATGTCGGCTAGAGTTCTCATCAATGTAGATACGAGCTAATTTCCGCACAGGGTACGTCTCGCGTATCTGTATGAAATGAGCTGACTTGGTTAATCTATCAATTATCACCCAAATACTATCATTACCACTTGCGGTTCGTGGGGGTTTGGTAATAAAATCCATGGATATATTCTCCCACTTCCACATGGGTATATCTGGTTGTACTAACAATCCCGAAGGTCGCTGGTGTTCTGCCTTGACTTTCGCACAGTTAAGGCACTTAGCTACATACTCAACAATGTCCTTCTTCATCCCAGGCCACCAGTATAAGACTCTAAGGTCTTGATACATCTTGTCAGCACCCGGATGGATTGAGTAACGAGACTTATGAGCTTCATCCAGAATCATCATCCTTAGATCATCCCTGTTCGGTATCCACAACCGATTCAAATAATACATCAAACCATCATCCTTAGTTTCCAAGAGTAACTCGGCCCCACAAGACATCTCATCTTTTAGGCTATCTTGAGCCAATGAGTGTTGTTGGGCTGTGAGAATATCGTTATGGAGATTAGTGTGCACTCGGACACTATGGATTTGAACATGACTCTTGCGACTAAGCGCATCTGCTACTACATTCGCTTTACCAGGATGGTAGCGAATTTCGCAGTCATAATCATTCAACAGTTCAACCCATCTCCGTTGTCTCATATTAAGTTCTTTCTAATTGAGTATATGCTGCAAACTTTTATGATCTGTAAAGACTACACACTTAGTGCCATAATGATAATGTCTCCATATCTTCAAAGCAAACACGACTGCACCAAGTTCCAAGTCATGTGTAGTGTAGTTCTTCTTGTGAATTTTCAGATGTCTTGATGCATAGGCCACAACCTTTCCCCGCTGCATGAGAACACAACCGAGACCTAGGTTGGATGCATCACAGTAAACCACAAAATCATCATTTCCATCAGGCAATGTCAAGACAGGAGCATCACAAAGTTTCTGCTTTAAAGTCTGAAATGCCTCTTCTTGCTTTGGTCCCCACTCATAAGGTTTATTCTTTTGAGTCAAAGAAGTGAGAGGGACAGCAATCCTGGAGAAATTCGAAATAAACCGCCGATAGTAACCGGCAAGTCCAAGAGACGATCGAATCTCCGTTGGTGTCTTCGGTGTACTCCAATTCTTCACCGCGTCAATCTTCGTAGGATCCATGTGAACACCCTTTTCATTGACTATGTGTCACAAGAATTGAACTTCCTTAAGCCAAAATTCACACTTGGAGAATTTGGCATACAGTCGTTCTTCTGTTAGGATCTCCAAAACCAACTTAAGGTGTTGCTCGTATTCTTCTTTGCTCTTAGAGTATATCAAAATAGCATCTATGAATACGATCACAAATTTATCCAAGTATGGCCTGCAATGAGATCCATGAAAACCGCTGGTGCATTGGTAAGGCCGAAAGGCATTACCAGAAATTCATAATGGCCATATCTTGTTTTGAAAGCCGTCTTGGGAATATCATCATCATGTACACGAAGCTGATGATACCCAGACCTAAGATCGATCTTCGAAAACCATGCCGAGCCTTGAAGTTGATCGAAAAGATCATCGATGCGCGGCAGAGGATATCGATTCTTACTGGTCAGCTTGTTCAATTTGAGGTAGTCGATGCACATTCAGAATGACCCGTCCTTCTTCTTGACTAACAGGATCGGTGCACCCCATGGCGAATGGCTCGGGCAAATAAATCCCTTATCAGTCAGTTCTTGTAGTTGGTTTGCCAATTCTCGTAACTCCGAAGGTGCAAGTATATAAGGAGCTTTGGCGACTGGGTTTGCACCAGGTACTAAGTCAATTCGAAACGCTACTTGACGTTCTGGTGTAAGACTCGGCAAGCCGTCTGGAAATACTTCAGGAAAATCTCTTATCACATGAATGTCTTCAATGCTCTTTCCTTTCTCCTTTTTCTCCACAACGTGTGCTAAAAATGCTATGCATTTCTTCCTAAGGTACTTGTGTGCTTTAGTGCATGAAATCAACTTAAGACCCTTACTAGAAGTTTCCCCAATAACTCTTAAAGTTTCACCCGAACGTAAGGGAATACGAATATATTTTTCATGACAAACAATTTTCGCTTTGTGGGTGGCTAACCAATCCATGCCTATGATAACATCAAAGCTACCAAGTTGCATAGGTATAAGATCAATTGGGAAAACGTGATCGTTTAAGTTCACAGTACATCCAATAATAACAGTGTCAATGTCAATAGTATTACCATCAGCCACCTCTATGTTAAACGGTTTGTCAATCTTAGTACGTGTTATCCCAAGCATACATTCAAAATCATGTGAAACAAAACTCCTATCAGCACCAGAATCAAATAAGACTGATGCATAAGAGTTGTTAATCAGAAATGTGCCATTGACCACATCCTGGTTGGCTTGAGCTGTTGGAGCATTCAGTTGAAAAGATTTGCCTCTCGCCACCCTTTGATTATTTCCTGTCAATCTCGGGCACTGGTTTCTGAAATGACCCACTTCACCGCACTCATAACAGGCTCTTGCCTGTACATGCACTTGTCGAACAGGTACAACTTGAATTGGTTGGGCATGCGCAGCTGGCAGTGCAAGCGGTGCAGGTTGCATCCTTTGTGCTTGCGGTGCACTCCGACAAACATTTGCAAAATGACCATACTTGCCGTAGGTGTTGCTGACGCGACACGGCAAGTTAGGTGTGTGATGATATCGACAGATATTACATTGAGGAGTAGTCCCAACATAATTTCTGGCAGTTGTGTTGTTTGATGATTTCTGAGTAGACTTAGCAGCAGGAGTAGTAACAATGAAATTTCTGGTCTTTCGTTTCTTGTTGCTGCTTTTGGATGAACTTCCTTGTTCAGTTTTGACTTCAGTTGAAGCCTCCTTTGCAGCTGACTTTGTATCAACCTTCTTAGATCCCTTTCTTGTGAGTGTTCCAGCCTTCACTTGATTATCATTCAAAGTTGCAGATAGACGGATTGCAGCTTCCAAAGTGTTAGGGTTGCTACCATAGACTGTGTCTTGAATCTGCATAGGTAGACCGCCTATGTACTTCTCGATCGCTTTCTCCAATGGTGTCACCAAATGAGGTACCGGCAAACTGTACTCATGGAAGCGAGAATTATAGATTACATTCTCATCACTATCTTGCTTGAGTTCCCAGAACTCAGTTTCCAATTTCCTCATCTCACTGCGAGGACAGAATTTAGTGGTCATCAGGTTCTTGACCTTAGTCCACGTCAGTGCTAGAGCAGCGTCAACTCCCCTAGTTCTCTTTTCGCCATTCCACCAAGTTAGTGCTCTCTTTGGAAAACACTGGTGGCATAGCGCACCTTCAGATTTTCAGGACAGTCACTGTTGATGAAGGTGTTTTCAATACTCTCAAACCACTGCAGCAGACCAGTGGCTCCCTCAGAACCCGTGAATTTTTGCGGGTTGCAGGAGTTGAAGTGCTTAAACGTGCAAACTGGTGGGTTTGCACCACCTCTGTTCTGATTGAGAGTTTGGTTGGCCTGATTCAACTGAGTCACCAAACCGGAGATAAGATTTGCTAACTCTTGAAAGCCGTTGTTGGCATTACCGTTGTTAGCTTCTCTGTCATGTGGGTTTGTAGTATATTCGTTGTGACAGCGTGGCGGCATGTTTCTGAGGATGTTAGAAACATGTTACTACCGTTTACAACGTAAGTCATACAAACAATGGTCAAATGAGTTCATTTCAACAGTTAGAATTACATATAGGAACTACATTTTTCTCCTATCTGTCATTAAACTCATAACAAGATAATAATCTCCTAATATTATACTAAAGCACCCTAATTTCTCATATCTAATATTAACTAAGTATTCCTAAGTTTCAACAATTCTCACCCTATACTAACACTGACAACCTCCCGATGCAGTGCAACAAGCTTATATATAAGGCATACGTAGACTTGATCACAGTCGCATCAGCTGCCATCCCATCACCGTTGCATTGCACCACGATTATGCCCTTGTTAAGATTTAGGGTATACATATGTTTCTCAAGTGTTCCACTTCACAACCTTATTCTATAAAGGATAATTATGAGTGAAGTGTATTCCAGTACTTCTGACATCTAGGTTCGCCTAATGTCTAAGTTCACCTTAACAATAGGTGCACCTATTTTCTAAGTTCACATAATGTCTAAGTTCACCTGACAATTAAGCTCCCCTAATGTCTAAGTTTACTATATGTCCACAACTCATTATTAAGTGTTCATACCATCACTAAGTGTTAGTATCATCAATATGCATTCATATTTTCACCAAGTGTCTATATCAATACTCAAGTATTCAGTCCGTTAGTAGGTGTCCATATCATTCATTGTGTCCATCTCAGCACTACATATCCATTTCATCATCAAGTGTTTGTATCATTAGTTGATCCTATTCACCCCAAGTGTCCAATAAGTGTGTTTCATAAGTGAGTATATATACATGTCCATCCAAATCATTATCAATAATCAATCCTCATCAACAATTCTCATCACCCATATCCAAAAAATCCTAGTAAGTTCCTAGTTCCTGACACTGACAGACCCCCAATATACTACAAATGGTATATGTATATGGCATATGTAGGGGTAGGTCGCAACCGCCCCAGCCACCGTCCCACCACCTTTGTAGTATACCATGAGTGTGTCCTTGTCTAGTGATCAAAGATCAAACAAGCAATTCCTAAGCAAATAAATTTTCCAAAACAAATAATTTTCCTAAACAAATAATTTCCTAATCAAATAATTTCCCAAACGGGTAGTTCCCTTATTCCTCAATACTGACATTCAGCTAATGTACCGTAAATGGTATATGTATAGGGCATATGTAGAAGTCAGTCGCAACTGCTTCAGCCACTAGCCCACCACCTTTACGATACACCACGTGCATGTCCTTATCAAATCATTAGGGCACCATCAATCATATAATCAGCAAGTAACATATGCAATTCAGATATATAGCAGGAGTTCAGTTAACATGTAATAAACACATAAGCATAAGATCCTGAATATAATAACTAGTGTATGAAATAATTTCATACTAAGGTATCCTACGGTTATAGACTAGGTCAACGATTTCTAGTAACCTAATTCCCTATAACCCAGGCTCTGATACCAATGTGTAACACCCCGACCGATGGTGGAAACGTCGGGATGCCACGAGGGATGTGTAGATTGTTCATAAGCTCGTGGGCATCTAAATAAATCATCACATATCAATTAAATCAACCAAATTAATTACCTCAAAAATCATGTTCATCATGATTTAGTTAAAGTAATTACACAAAAGATTTAGCTAAATTGACTAAACTCTAGTCTTCAGAAATCCAGTTAATTTAGCTAAGTCCAAGACCCTAAGTGATAATGTCCAAAAGATGTAGAGCTATCCTGCTCGACCTACTTCTGCTCGTTCCCTGAAAACATGTAGAAAATCAAGTGTCAACTACAAAGTAGTTGGTGAGTAATCATAAGTTTTTATGCTTCATAAATGTTTATAAAATGTTTATAAAAGTTTAGAGTTTTCCAAGAAAATCCACATGTGCACCTGCGAGATAATCCAACACTGCCAACACACAAACACAAACACAACAATCACATAATTCAAATAATCACAAATAGTCAATCACATATATCCAACTAATCTCAACCAACAATATTTCAAAATAGTATAAGTGACAATACATGCAATCATTGCGAATGACCGAAGTCAACGACAACGACCCATGGAGTTGTGGTAATCCACGTGACAATACATGCAATCATTGCGGATGAACGAAGTCAACGACAACGACTCAGGGAGTTGTCATAATCCAAGTGACAATATATGGAATCGTTGTGGATGACCGAAGTCAACAACAACGACCCATGGAGTTGTGATAATATGTGATAATCCATAACAATGATAATTCAATAATATGAATATCATAATGATAAACCAGGTGTCAGCCATGTGTTATCAAAATAATATGTAAAACTGGTATACATGTTCCACCTCCGAGTTTAAAAAAAATGATTTAAAAAGGAGGTTATGAGAACTCACCTGAATTTCTTAGATTCAGTGTTTTCGTAGAATGCGCTCTCACGTAAGAGAAGTCAAAGGCAACTCAATCAACCTGTAATTATCATGTGTTTGTGTTCATAAGTATACGTGTTTCATTTCTATTAAGTGTCCAAGAGTGTTTACTTTAAATTTTTAACTGTTTCATTCGCTTAGTTTATTTCATCAAAGTTAAACTAAATCACCCAAGATTTTAACAATGATCATCATATAATGTACTTTAAACTTGTTAGTTTTAATTATCCTATTTAGAATGACTTTTTAATAATGTATCCAAGGTATGCAAAGTGTAAAGGTAATAACCTTATACACTTATGTATACTCTCATTTAAGTACATGCATGCATATTCCATTACATTGACCATCGTAGTTCAAATTAGTATAAATTTAGTTTTAAGTCTAGGAATCACACTTAGGTTATTTATGCAAAGTACTCAATATATCAAATCTCAAAGTTTATATCTTATTGTTTGTAAATAAAAGGTGGCAAGTCAACATATTCATGCATGCATGAGCTTCATGTTCTTTTATTTATCATTGGTTATATGTGTTTCTATACTCCCTTCTCCTTGGTTCAAGAACTTGAGTTCAACAGCCCCTAGGTTTCGGCCACACCTGGTTTGATGTTGGCGTAGGTTCGCTGCCCATGTAGGGTTTTAATAGCCTAAGGTTCGCAGCCCTAGGTTTGCTGGACCTAGGTTCGCAACCAGTTCGGGTTAGTCCTTAGTAATGGTTCGGCTAGGTATAGGTTTGGTGACCGCTTAGATTCGTCCCAATGAGGTTCGACTCTCCAGGTTCGTGGTTTCATGTATGTTCGGCTGGCCCAACTAGAGTTTGGCAGATTGGAGGTTCGGCCATAATCACTGGTTCGGTGGTCCATTGGTTCGGCCAACCAAAGATTCGGCCAAGAGGAAAGCTCGGCCAATAGAGGTTTTCCCAAAGAAGTTTCGGCCAAACATGGGTGCGTCTGGACCACGGTTTGCAGCTAGATGCTAGGTTCCTCCAGAGGAAAGGTTCGGCTCCTATGTAGGGTTCGTGGAGATGTGGGTTCGGTGCTAACAGGTTCGGCCATCCAGAACTCAGCCACCATAGGTTCGGCCGACCTGCACTTGTTACCTATTCATCATCATCCTTGACTCTAATCTATTATAGGCTGATCCCATGGCTTCCCCATGCGTTTATTGGTTAGTTTTCAATGTTTTCATGCGTGGATTTGTATA
Source organism: Mikania micrantha (assembly GCA_009363875.1). NCBI lineage: Eukaryota > Viridiplantae > Streptophyta > Magnoliopsida > Asterales > Asteraceae > Mikania > Mikania micrantha. The sequence continues at coordinate 1,140,503 of CM018698.1, read as the reverse complement.
AAAATGTGATGAACTAAATAGGTTGTGTCCAAGTGAGTAATCCAATACTCTACGTACCTTCGAATCGTGTTCAAATGCTCGAAATCTTTGTGGGTTCTCGTTCTATTAGATCTCACGAACGTTTAGGCACCAAGATCTCGCGAAACCATTAAGAAATGAAGAAGATCTTGTAGAGAGAAGTTAGAGAGAGAGAATGGTGACGAGTTGGTGGTCTAGAGAGAGAAAGTGAAAGATTAGAATGAGGAGGAAGATGGTGTTCTTCCCTCTTTATATCCCGGGTCGATCCCGTCCGCTTGGTTTCGTTTATATCGCGATAGAAATTACTAAATGCCCGGTTTTTCTCGTAAGACATATTTAAAACACAAAAAAGTTTAAATGATCATATTTCGTTTTGATAGAATGATTTTAATTAAAGTCGTTTCGTAAAAGGATTTCGTTTTCTTTCGTTGAATTATTTAATTAGTAAAACAATTTATTCAAATACGTCTTAGTTCGTAATTCCTAATAAACGTTTTTAAATCCTTTTTCTTAATTTAATATTGTTAAATATTATTTCGTTATATCGTCGAAACGCGTTACTTACGTACGTATTCGTAAAGATCGTCACCTTTCCGAATCCAACGCTCGTATTGTATTTTGATTCGATTTACGATTTATGGGATATCGTTTCATGATATTATTCCTAATAATTATATTCATGTGAATCGTCACCCACGCGAATACATTAGTAAGTTAATATTTCTGAAATAACATCCGCGTTTAATTTATAATCGTAACCTCACCATCGCGTAATCATTTCCAATAACGCTTTCATTATTTTATCATCTTGAATATTAAAATTTCCCAATCCAATCCCACTAAACCATATCACTGACACATCCATGATAGACCAAAATAAGCTTATGTATAGGGCTTATGTAAGAGTAAGTCGCAACCTATCCAGCCACCGTCCCACCACCATTTCGATAAACCGTGACTATGTGTCCTTGACTATGTTTAGTAACCAAACAATAACTAACTCATACTCTTTTTCATACCAAAACCAAAACCTCGGATTCTACTCACCAAAGCCTCAACACTGATATAATCATGATAAACCGAACAATAACTAACTCATACTCTTTTTCATACCAAAACCAAAACCTCGGATTCTACTCACCAAAGCCTCAACACTGATATAATCATGATAAACCGAAGATGGTTTATGTATAGGGCATACGTAGAGGTCAGTCGCAACTGCCTCAGCCGCCATCCCACCACCTCTTCGATAGACCATGATCGTATCCTTGCCTATCTATGGCTATAGAATCTTATACCACTACCATTCCAAGTCAATAACCAATATCAAATTAATTCGACTGCGATAAGCTCTCTGGTTCTATTTAGTTGTTTTTCAAACTAAGTCTCCCTAAGTTTTATGCTTATTGTGATAATATATGTTCCCAATATGTATACCAGTGATAATAACATTCAATAATTCATATCAGACCTTAACAGTACAAACATATATGTAATGTAATTGCCTGAAATACAGTGATGTTACACCTTGTTTATTTGGCAGTTCTTCAGTCAACCACGCGTTGGCTGACTTATGTGCTAGCATTAACTTGATGCCATACTCGACTTATCAGAAGCTAGATCTTGGAGACCCATCGCAGACGCGCATGAGCATCACTTTGGCCGACCAATCGGTGAAGTATCCATGGGGAATTGTGGAGAATGTGTTGGTGAAAGTAGATAAGTTTGTATTCCTCATGGATTTTATCATTCTACAAATGGAGGCTGATGGCAGAGTCTCGCTCATAATGGGACGTCCTTTCATGCGCACTACTAAGGCAATAACAGATGTGTTCGAAGGTAAGATTACATTGCACGTGGGAGAGGAGAATGTTACATTCTATGTGAGGAAGTTGATGAAGCATTCGAATGGTCTGGACGATTCTGTGTATTTTCTTGATTCTTTCATTCCTTACATAGATCATTGTCTAGATTACATTTCTGGAGTTGATTTATTAAAAGATCAAGACCTGGGTGAGGAGAACCAAGCTGTTGAGATTGATTCTTCTTCAAAGCATATTTCGAGTAGTCTGGCTAGTAAGCCTCCTGAGTACCCGATGGATTTTGAGCTTTTTGAGAGTACAGATCCGGTTGAGAAACCATCTGTTGAGGCATCAGCATCCTTAGAGCTTAAGGAATTGCCATCTCACTTGGAGTATGCATTTTTGGATGGTGATTCTGAGTACCCGTCATTATTTTATCTCCATTGACGGAGGAGAAGTCTAGATTGATTGATGTGCTTAAGGCAAATAAGCAGACGATTGCATGGAAGTTGATGGATATTAAGGGCATTCACCCTTCATTTTGTACGCATCGCATTCTGATGGAGGAGCATTACATGCCAGTGGTCCAACCACAAAGAAGGCTTAATCCTAACATGTCTGAAGTTGTGAAGAAAGAGGTTCTTAAGCTCTTAGATGTCGGATTGATCTATCCCATTTCAGATTCTGCTTGGGTCAGTCAGGTACAGGTTGTTCCTAAGAAGGGAGGCATGACTGTCATTGTGAATAAAAAGGAGCTGATTCCAACTAGGACAGTCACGGGTTGAAGAGTATGCATCGATTATAGAAGACTGCATAATGCTACTAGGAAAGATCATTTCCCATTGCCTTTCATTGATCAGATGTTGGAGTGTTTGTCAGGACAACAATTTTACTGTTGTCTTGATGGTTTCTCAGGTTATTTCCAGACTCTTATAGAACCAGAGGATCCGAAGAAAACTACATTTACATGCCCATATGGTACCTTTGCATATCGCCGTATGCTGATTGGGTTATGCAATGCTCCAGCTACATTTCAGAGATGCATGGTGGCTATATTTCAGGATATGATCGAGACTTCCATGGAATTTTCCATGGATTATTTTTCAGTGTTTTGAAGCTCTTTTGATCATTGTCTACAGAATTTAGATAAGATGCTTGCTAAATGTGTGGAGATTAATCTGATGCTGAACTAGGAGAAGTGTCATTTCTTGGTGACTGAGGGTATCGTGCTAGTGCACAAAATTTCACGAGATGGCATTGAGGTAGATAAAGCTAAGATCGAGACGATTAGTAAACTTCCACAATCCTTAGTGGAAATTGGAAAACGATATTTATCTCTCGCATAAATAATGTCTTAGCTACCACGGTAGCAGAAAAGATATATAAACTCAATAGAAAACAATATTTAGAGGACAAGTAAGAAAGAAATCAAACCCTTTCTCCCTTTTCATAAAGAAAGTCGTATCCGATATTGATTTTAAATTTCGGGAAGAAATTTCTTTTACAAGGGGAGACTGTAATATCAGTGCTGGAACAACACTTCGGAATAGTAGGAAAGTACTGTAGTTGTTGGGACGGAAAGCATTCGTATAATATTCTGTGTTAATGTTATACGAAACAATTGATGTTAAGAGTGCAGAAACTCAAAACTGACAAAAATACACGCAGACACAATACTGATATGCTTAAACATTAAACTATGATAGGATACTATGTATGAATAGTAGATAGGATCTTATTATCTATAAACGTACGTGAGAAAATCCAAACTAAAACCGTAACGGATGTCGTTAATTGAATATTAAACATACGATATATTCGTGTGGGTGACGATTCGAATGAATATGTTTGTAAGTTTAACGTTCTGAACTATGTCTAATAATTAGAAAACCATATTGGAAAGTAACGTTGTCGTCGTGTTCGAATGGGTGACGATTCGTACGAATACGAGGGAAAACGATACGATCCGGTAAAACAATAAAAATAAATGTTTTTGAAATTTTAAAAATAAATAAAAGATGGATAGTAAATTTACTAGGAATTACCACCTGAAATAATTTAGGAATGTAAAATTTTAAAACGTTACGTAATATACGCGTAACTACGAAAAACGACGAGAATGACGCGTTCAACCGAAACCGAACGAAACCGAACACACCCGAACGTACCTGGACTATAAAATCCTGGGAAACCCTTCTTCTTCCACAAGAAATTCAAAATTTCCCTCTCCTCTCTCCAAAATCCCGGTTTTCTCTCTCTCCTCTCTCACTACCTTCAAACCTTCATAACTGTCACACCCCTTGCACCGCGTGCGGAATCCACGGCGCGGTGACAATCGATGGTTGAATCATGCACAAGTATTGAATAAGAACAACCACAATGCATTACTATATTTCATAGAGATTAGACCATTGTTTAGTTACAGACAATTTATCTATCTACCAAAATAATGACAACTACAGACTCAAAATATAGTTTACAAAATAAGACTTCAAACAAGACAATTAAACAAGCAGGATTTTAATGTGTTTCTAAATCCATCCTAGCATGTTTTTTCATCTTGTTTTATCAAATGGTCCCCTTAGTTGTCCTTGAGAATGATCTAAACCTGATTACCTGAAACACGTGAAAAGTAACTGTCAACTACAGAAGTAGTTGGTGAGAACAATAGGTTTAACAGTTGTAAACATAAATCTGCATTGTAAGACATATGTAATGAACAATGAATGAAAATACATGGATGGTTGCAACCCAAACTAACATCAAGTCTGTAAAATGTGTGCAAACAGTCAAAAGACTATTTACTGGAAAAGCCAACATATAATCAAGTCCCAAACTACGTTTGGAGTCAGAAAATGTATCAGCAACTTTGATATAACCATAATGTAACCAACTCTGCAGTTAGCTTTTAAAACAAATTTAAAAGCTAACTCCATTTTTGGTCTGTCCAAATGTGTCCGTTTTCCCTTGTTGTGATCACCCAGTACTAACGCTAAATGAATATGTAACTTGATGTATGTATAAGTTTGTTCACAACGATGAACACCATGTTTTTGAGTACTATGACTTGAAACCATTGATTGAAATGCCTTAGTTGATTATCATGATTTGAAAACCTTGCTTGAATACCATAAATTGAAAACCTTGCTTGAACACCATGAATTGTAATCCTTTGGTTGAATACCGAGAATGGAGTCCTTGTGTAATAACAAGGTTTAAGAATATCATTTTATTGAGAACACAAGATTTTAGTAAAAGAGTTTATAAAACTTATTCCTTAAAAGTATTTATCAGTTATTAAAACCATTTATGTAAAATTGGTGTAAAACAGTTAGTGAACCTTTTATAAAACATTTTAGTAGAACTTCTTTAACGGTTGATAAAACCATTATAAACAGTTGATAATTCCTTTGAAAATAGTTGAGAAATCCCTTGGATTTCTAAGGTGAACTCGTAACAGTTGGACAGTAGCATAAATCCTGTATATGAAATATGATTTTCATAAAGAGAGTTTGATCACGTGTTCCACCCCAAAACAGTTGAAAAACAGTAAAAGAGGGGCTAATGTTCTCACATGTCTGCAGTAGACTCTGAACTATAACAAGTAGCAACTAGCAAGCCAGACTTCTAACTGGTTCCTATATCATTGTAATCATACATAGAGTATAAGATTTATGATTGTATAAACTTCGATTTATCACTTAACTTGTGTTATCATGATCTTGATTAACTCTTGAATAACTTGTTCTCGTGATTAAGAATATTGTGTGAATTTGAAGATCATGATTGAGTCACTTGATTGATAATTGATTCATGAAAAAGAGTGTGTCATGTTCTTTTATGCACAACTTGTATGCATAAAATTAACACGTGTTTATGATTATGATAACTCTTGTTTAATATGAGATTTAAAGAGAAATTAAGATGTTTCCAAGCCTTTGAGTTTATGACTTGATCATATTATTGGGTTAAGTTACACTTAAACCAATCATGATCATTTCATAATTCATGAATGAAAAGGCCAAGATTGGGCCGAGATATAATCCCATGGGCCAATCTCTTCCTATTGGGCCTAAGCATTGGTTATTGGGCCCTTGGGCCATGTGTAGGATGCATATGGTCGATTGGGCCATATTGGGCTGATTGTAACTCAACTGAGCCGATCGTTAGTGTAGATCAATGGGCCGAATTCTAAGTTTCGAATGGATTGATGTGGGTGTGGGCCGGGCCAGCCCATGGACCGAATGAAATCAAATTGGACTGCATAAGACTAGTGGGCCAAGAGTCCTATTGGGCTTGATCGATTCATGTGGGCCGAATGGGGTGTTAGCTTCCCAATTCCAGCGAACCTATTAAAGGGGTCGGCCAAGAATTCTCACAATGGTTCGGCTCTAAGGGTTTGCATGCAAGGTTCGCCGGGGTTATGCATTAAGGTTCGGTGGATGCTAGGTTCGTGGGTAATGGCTCAGACCAAGGCTCGTATGAAGGAAAATAGTTCGGCTGCAACGCAAAGGTTCGCCTGCATGTGATGGTTCGTCCCCATGCAAGGGTTCGGCAGCTCTCGATGTTCGCTGATCGTGAGAAGGTTCGGCTTGAGCAGTAGGTTCGCTACCTAGGGTTCGCGAGTCAAGCATGGTTCGACTAATGTGTTGATGGGCACATGTTCGTTTGCATGGAAGGGTTCGTCGGGCTAATGATGCTGTGCATGGTTCAGCACTATGAACGACAGGGTTCGGTGGGAAGCATGTAGGTTCGTCTGTGATGATCATCGGCCCAATGGTTCGCCTGGAATGCCTTGATCGAGGGGAGGTTCGGCCGTGGTGCAGCACAAGGTTCGGCCACCTTGCATTCCAGCAAGAAGGTTCGGCTAGTAAGCAGCCACGAACCCTGTGTGTTTCCATCAAACCCTCAGCTCCAACCCTCGATCTAGCTGTCCCCATGATGTGTATAGGCATGGACCGGTATTCGGTGATGTAGGGAAGATGTATGTCGAGTTTTTTTACACCGGTTACACGCATGGGATTGAACAAACATAGAAAACCCTAAAATTCGAACTTTTCAAGCTCAAATACCTCGAGATTCCGTGGATAAAACTTCAGATCTGTGGTACTCCCTTGTAGAGGATGTTGAGAGCTACGCGTGGACACCAAGAACACCCAATTCCGTCAAGAAACGAGCAAGTTACGTGCGTTTAAAGCTTGGCTTTCTAGAGAGAGTGGGTTCACGAAAATTGTAGAGAGAGAGAGAGTTGTGGCTGAAATAAATGAGGAGGTTGAAGGGAATTAAGGGCTTTTATGCCCCGGTTGATTATCCGCGTGTTTGGTCTCGCTCGGTGTCGGTTTCGCGTATTTTTACGTACGCGTTGTCACGATTACAAAAATAATATTTTGAATTATTTTTGATGAGTTTCAAAATTGTAAAATGTAAAATAAATTATTTTACTTATTTTTACTTGTTCGTTCGAAAAACCGACCGTTAAACGAATACAATTACGTGTATACCCGCAATCGCGTACGTTTTTCGATCGTATTATTTATTGCCGTTTACTCGTAATTATAAGTTCAACATTCGTATCATTATGGATAGTCACCCATAACTATACTCAGTCTTGCTTACGCATTACGATTTTGTTTGATTAATTGATTGTCATACTATTCGTCATAACACTACGCACTAACACTATCCCATTACACCGAACGCAGTATATGTATAGGGCATACCCCAGAGTCCAGCTACCTGCCTTATCTGACGCCATCCCACCACTGTTTCGATATAATACGATACTGTTCTTGCCTAGCGTAATCGACTGTAAATAAATAATATATACTTGTTCCTAATTAAAGAATTCCTACAACACACAAACACATATATGAACACTTGAATCACATTGACATACTGAATGTAAATATACATTGTACTATTCCTGTTTATGACTAACATGACTACATGCACAGATGTTACAGTCTCCCCTAGTTAAGGGAATTTCGTCCCGAAATTAACTAACCGAAGGTACTGTAAAAAGATGAGGGTACTTAAGCTTCATCTGGTCTTCACGTTCCCAGGTGAACTCAGCACCACGTTTGCCCTCCCATCGTACCTTTACGATCGGGATACGGTTACGTTTGAGTTTCTTGACTCCATGATCCATGATTTCGATCGTACGTTCTATGAATTGCATGTTGTTCTGAACCCGAATGTCTTCCAGTGGAATCTGAACATCATGATCCGCCAAGCATTTCTTAAGATTTGATACATGAAACGTATCGTAAACATTGCTTAGCTCCACTGGAAGTTTGAGTTTGTAGGCTACGGGACCAATCCTTTCCAGGATCTCAAAAGGTCCAACGTACCTTGGTGCAAGTTTCCCTTTCTTCCTGAATCGGACAACGCCTTTCCAGGGAGAAACCTTGAGTAAGACTCGGTCACCGACTTGAAACTCAAGCGGTTTCCGACGTCTATCGGCATAACTCTTTTGTCGATCCCTTGCGACCTTAAGCCTTGATTGAATGATTTTATTCTTGTCTGTTGTTTCTTGAATGAGTTCAGGTCCTACGGCCTGTGAGTCACCAACCTCGATCCAACAGACCGGTGATCGGCACTTCCTACCATATAAAGCTTCGAACGGTGCACATTGAATGCTTGTATGGTAGCTGTTGTTGTACGAAAACTCGATGAGTGGAAGATGAGTATCCCAACTCCCACCGAAATCGATCACACAAGAACGAAGCATGTCCTTGAGTGTTTGGATAGTCCTTTCGCTTTGACCGTCGGTTTGGGGATGATACGCCGTGCTAAGATTAACACGGGTTCCCAAAGCCTTTTGCAATGATTGCCAAAAGCGAGAAGTGAAACGACTATCACGATCAGAAATGGTTGATGTTGGAGTACCATGACGTGCAATGATTTCGTTGATGTACAGAGTGGATAACTTCTCCATTTTGTAATCCTCTCGGATTGGGAGAAAATGAGCAGATTTGGTGAGTCGATCAACGATCACCCAAATCGAATAGAATCCTTGCGGAGTTCTCGGCAACTTAGTTATGAAATCCATGGAAATTTGTTCCTATTTCCATTGAGGAATTTCAGGTTGCTGCAGAAATCCCGAAGGCTTTTGATGTTTTGCTTTGACTTTGGAACATGTTAGACATTTTCCCACATACAATGCTATGTCTTTCTTCATTCCTGGCCACCAGTAAGATGCCTGTAAGTCTTGGTACATCTTATCGGCTCCTGGATGAACTGAGTATCGCGACTTATGAGCCTCATCACAGATGAGTGTGCGCAATTCTTCTGACTTTGGAATCCACAGGCGACCGTTGAAGTATAAAACCCCATCAGCTCGAGGTTCTAGTTTACCCTCAACTCCGCAGTCTAAATCTGTCTTCAGTTGATTGTCGATCACTACTTGTTGTTGTGCAATACGAATCAGATCTTTCAAGTTTGGTTGTGTGTTGATGTCCATGGCTCTTACACGAATTGGCTTGACTGGTTCCTTATGACTAAGAGCATCCGCCACCACATTGGCTTTAACCGGGTGATAACGAATCTCACAGTCATAATCAGTTAGAAGCTCAACCCAACGCCGTTGTCTCATGTTGAGTTCCTTCTGATTGAGTATGTGTTGCAGGCTCTTATGGTCCGTATAGATGACACATTTAATACAGTAAAGGTAGTGCCTCCACATCTTCAATGCAAAGACCACAGCCCCTAACTCAAGGTCACGAGTAGTATAATTCTTCTCATGAACCTTAAGTTGTCTTGAAGCATATGCAATTACCTTGTCCCGTTGCATAAGTACACAACCGAGTCCATGGTTTGAGGCATCACAGTAGACAATGAAATCATCACTGCCTTCTGGGAGACTAAGGATAGGGGAGTTGCATAACTTCTGTTTTCGAAGTTGGAATGCATCTTCTTGTTTCTGCCCCCATATGAAAGCTTGACTTTTCTGAGTCAGAGTGGTAAGTGGCAAGGCCATCTTTGAAAAGTTCATGATGAACCTTCTGTAATAACCTGCCAGACCCAGAAATGATCGAATCTCTGTTGGAGTAGATGGGGTAGTCCAGTTCTTAATTGCCTCAATCTTTGTTGGATCTACATGAATCCCATCCTTGTTTATGACATGCCCTAAGAAGTGAACCTCTTTTAGCCAAAATTCACACTTTGAGAATTTAGCATAAAGCTGTTCAGCTTTTAGTAGCTCTAAGACTTTCCTCAAATGATCCTCATGTTCTTGCTCAGTCTTTGAATAAATCAGTATATCATCAATGAAGACAATAACGAACTGATCTAAGTACGACCTGCAGACTCGATTCATCAAATCCATGAACACTGCCGGTGCATTGGTCATTCCAAACGGCATAACCACGAATTCGTAGTGCCCATATCGAGTCCTAAATGCAGTATTTGGTATATCCTCATCATTTACTCGTAACTGATGATACCCGGATCGTAGATCAATTTTAGAAAAGCAAGTCGCTCCCTGTAACTGATCAAACAGGTCATCGATCCTACGCAGAGGATACCTATTCTTGATTGTCAACTTGTTTAACTCACGATAGTCGATGCACATACGAAACGAACCATCTTTCTTCTTGACAAAGAGAACCGGAGCTCCCCAACGTGAGAAACTCGGTCTAATGAAACCTTTGTCTAAAAGCTCCTGAAGTTGACTAGACAGTTCTTGCATCTCAGACGGTGCTAATCAATACGGTGACTTCACCACTGGGTTTGCTCCAGGGACGAGATCGATTCTAAACTCTACTTGCCTGTTCGGTGGTAGTCCAGGCAAGTCTTCCGGGAATACGTCTGGAAAATCTCTGATGACTGGAATGTCTCCAACTGCTTTCTTCTCAGGTTTCTTCTCTACCACGTGAGCCAGGAATGCACATTATCTCTTCTTCAGGTACTTCCTAGCCTTGATGCACGACACAATCTTCAATCCGCGGCAGGGTTTCTCGCCATAAACATGCATCATTTCGCCGGACGGTAGGGTAATTCGAATAAGTTTCTCCGAGCATACCATCTCGGCGTGGTTTTTGGATAACCAATCCATTCCTACTACAACTTTGAAGCTTCCGAGTGTCATAGGAATGAGATCGATAAGGAAAAGATGATCGTTCAATCTCAATTCACAATCACGAATTATTGAATTCACTAATATGGTCTTACCATTCGCTACTTCTACGGTGTAAGGAGCATCAAGTATAGATGGTTGTTTATTAAACAATGAAGCATTATTAGTAGAGACAAAACTTTTATCAGCACCAGTGTCAAATATGATAGAAATGTAGTGATCATTAATGAGAAATGTACCCGTGATGACTACCCGGTCCTTGCGTGCTTCGAAAGTTTCGATAACAAAGGCACGAGCAGTAGCAGTTGTGTAGTTGAGACGGGGACATTGGTTTCTGAAGTGTCCTTCTGCTCCATAGTTATAATAGGCTTTACCACCTGTAGTAGTAGTAGGAGTAGTAGTAGCAGTTGTAGCAACAGTAAGATGAGTAGCTCGACATGTAGCTGCCAAGTGTCCCATCCGTCCACACTTGAGACATTTTCTGCATGGGGTCGTGGGTAGGTGATGGTATTAACATTTGGTGCAAAGTGGAAACAGATCAGCATAGGGTTTTCTGGTCGTTGCAGGTTATGGAATAGCAGTAATGGGAGTGGCTTAAGTAGGTGCAGCTACAGTCATGGCTGCAAAATTCTTGATTGACTTTTGTTTCTGCTTTTTCTTTTTGGGTTGGTGCTGTTCAGGCTTCTTGCCTTCTTCAATCTGTGCTCTCTTGTACCCCTTTCGAGTGAGCACACCAGCCTTAACATATTCTTCAGTAAGAGTGGCACCAAGCTGAATTGCCGCTTCCAGTGTAGTGGGGCTACTCCCCATAACAGTTCCCCTGATGACTAGGGGTAATCCTTCAATGTACTTCTCTATCCTGAGGGATAGAGGAGTAACCAGATGTGGCACTAGAATGCACAACTCATGGAAACGAGTTATATATTTGGCGCTTTCGCCACTGTCTTGGACTAAGTTCCACATTTCCACCTCGAGTTTCTTCAGTTCATGGTGTGGACAAAACTGTTCCACCAATACCTTCTTGAAATCCTCCCATGGTAAGGCCAAAGCAACTTCTCGTCCTCTAGTGTTCTTCTCAGAATTCTACCAGGTGAGTGTGCCCTTATGAAAAGCACTTGAAGCCATCTTGACCTTCACGTTTTCTGGACATCCGGTGAAGTCTAGGATGTCCTCAATGCTTTCCAGCCATTGCAGTAGACTGGTAGCTCCCTCAGTACCAGAGTACTTAGGAGGCTTAGCATCATTGAACTGCTTAAAAGTGAAAGTAGCAGTTCCGGCGTTGTTGGCATTTGAATTGTGTGCTGAATCACTGGTACTTCCCCGAAGGTTCTGGGTGATATCAGTGACCATACTCGGAATAACATCCTTCATATGTACAGCGATGGCCCGGGAAATTTTGTTGATCTCATCATCGTTGCCAGTTGTTGAACCCCCTCCGTTGGGATCACGTCGAGGAGGCATTCTACGAATAGAAGCCACAAGTGGTTCAGTAATGAGATAGAATACAATTGAATTTACATGATAAAGTTAGTAATATCTCCATACTACTAATATTATCATTCAATTGTAATATGAGCTAATACACGTATAAGCAATTAACTTATTAGCATACTTCTCATGTGAATATGTACGATGTCTCATGATTTCATTCCACCAAACCTACACACTGACACTTTCCCAATATACCAAAGATAGCTTATATATAGGGCATACAAAAGGGTCAAGCAAACTGCCAGCCCAGTCGCCAGCCCACCACCGCTTCGATATACAACGATCATGCCCTTGCTATCATTTGGAAATACGATTGTATTGATTTACAAGTATGTTCCATTGATTAAACATCCCATGATCTTTGATCAATTGAACTATGATTGAATCTATGATTGAATTATGGTTGGATTATGTGTGCACTTACTAACAGTTGTTAACATGTAGAACTAAATCATCTGTGTGCTCTACATTTTTCTTGTTAACCTATGTTAGTAAGTACTAAACATGTAATCACTTAAGAATTTCACTTAAAGTTTACATTTAAAGGATGTTCACAACTTGATTGATTCACACACAATGGTTGTCTCATCCATGGTTGATTAGCACAATGATCGTTTCACACTATGGTTGTATCTCAAATGATTGTATCTCATATGTTTGACTAATGTTCAATGACTCCAGTTGCTCCCGAATCTTCACTTCAAATACGAATGCCGAATTCCCCCTGTTATACTGAAGATAACTTATATATAGGGCTTACGTAGGGTCAAGCAAACTGCCTGCCTAGCCGACATCCCACCACCACTTCAGTATGCCAGAGTTTGGCCGCCATTTGTATTTGAAGCTAGGATTCCAACTCTTGATTGATTATGATTGATTCATGATTGTTTCTTGAACTATGAATATGATTATGATTGTCAAAACTGAGATTCTTGATTTACTGAAAATCAGGACCTTAGGTTTTAATATATGTGTCCTAGGTTAATTAACCTAGGTTCTCAGTACTTACAGTATTGAGTATAATATTCTCCTTGTGTGAACTTCAACTAAAGAATGCTGTTACACAGATTCTAAGTTACGAAGTCCTAATGATAATGAATACGTGATAATGATAACATGATGAGAATTTCAGATCAAAGATACTAAGAATATAGATCTTTGCCTCTGAAACTCTTAATGAACTCTGATTAAGAATTTCAGATCAAGGATACTAAGAATACAGATCATTGCCTCTGAAATCCTGGAATGAACTATGATTAAGAATTTCAGATCAAGGATACTAAGAATACATATCCTTGCCTCTGAAATCCTTTAATGAATATGTGTTGAGGAATTTAGTTCGGTTTCTAAAGTTATAGAATTCCGATTCAAATTCCTTGACTCGATATCTAATCTTAGAAAGTATCCCTAAGATCTTTCAAGCTTAATGTAGACTTAATGCTTACTTAAGTTTACTTAGATCCTAAGTATCCTCAAGCCTATAGCACTTAGTCCTATTGGGTAGCTTAGGTTATAGTCTAGGTCGTTAATTATTGGGTTTTTCCTAGTTCTCTACAACCTTGGCTCTGATACCAACCTGTCACACCCCCTGCGCCGCGTGCGGAATCCACGGCGCGGTGACGATCGATGGTTGAATCATGCACAAGTATTGAATAAGAACAACCACAATGCATTCCTAGATTTCATAGAGATTAGACCATTGTTTAGTTACATGCAATTTATCTATCTAACAAAAGAATGACAACTACAGACCTAAAATATAGTTTACAAAATAAGACTTCAAACAAGAGAATTAAACAATCAGGATTTTAATGTGTTTCTAAATCCATCCTAGCATGTTTCTTCATCTTGTTTTATCTTAAAATGGTCCCCTTAGTTGTCCTTGAGAATGATCTAAACCTGATTACCTGAAACACGTGAAAAGTAACTGTCAACCACAGAAGTAGTTGGTGAGAACAATAGGTTTAACAGTTGTAAACATAAATCTGCATTGTAAGGCATATGTAATGAACAATGAATGAAAATACATGGATGGTTGCAACCCAAACTAACATCAAGTCTGTAAAATGTGTGCAAACAGTCAAAAGACTATTTACTAGAATAGCCAACATATAATCAAGTCCCAAACTACGTTTGGAGTCAGAAAATGTATCAGCAACTTTGATATAACCATAATGTAACCAACTCTGCAGTTAGCTTTTAAAACAAATTTAAAAGCTAACTCCATTTTTGGTCTGTCCAAATGTGTCCGCTTTCCCTTGTTGTGATCACCCAGTACTAACGCTAAATGAATATGTAACTTGATTTATGTATAAGTTTGTTCACAACGATGAACACCATGTTTTTGAGTACTATGACTTGAAACCATTGATTGAAATGCCTAATTAGTTGATTATCATGATTTGAAAACCTTGCTTGAATACCATGAATTGAAAACCTTGCTTGAATACCATGAATTGTAATCCTTTGGTTGAATACCGAGAATGGAGTCCTTGTGTAATAACAAGGTTTAAAAATATCATTTTATTGAGAACGCAAGATTTTAGTAAAAGAGTTTATAAAACTTATTCCTTAAAAGTATTTATCATTTATTAAAACCATTTATGTAAAATTGGTGTAAAACAGTTAGTGAACCTTTTATAAAACATTTTAGTAGAACTTGTTTAACGGTTGATAAAACCATTATAAACAGTTGATAATTCCTTTGAAAATAGTTGAGAAATCCCTTGGATTTCTAAAGTGAACTCGTAACAGTTGGACAGTAGCATAAATCCTGTATATGAAATATGATTTGCATAAAGAGAGTTTGATCACCTGTTCCACCCCAAAACAGTTGAAAAACAGTTAAAGAGGGGCTAATGTTCTCACATGTCTGCAGTAGACTCTGAACTATAACAAGTAGCAACTAGCAAGCAAGACTTCTAACTGGTTCCTATATCATTGTAATCATACATAGAGTATAAGATTTATGATTGTATAAACTTTGATTTATCGGTTAACTTGTGTTATCATGATCTTGATTAACTCTTGAATAACTTGTTCTCATGATTAAGAATGTTGTGTGAATTTGAAGATCATGATTGAGTGACTTGATTGATAATTGATTCATGAAAAAGAGTGTGTCATGTTCTTTTATGCACAACTTGTATGCATAAAATTAACACGTGTTTATGATTATGATAACTCTTGTTTAATATGAGATTTAAAGAGAAATTAAGATGTTTCCAAGCCTTTGAGTTTATGACTTGATCATATAATTGGGTTAACTTACACTTAAACCAATCATGATCATTTCATAATTAATGAATGAAAAGGCCAAGATTGGGCCGAGATATAATCCCATGGGCCAATCTCTTCCTATTGGGCCTAAGCATTGGTTATTGGGCCCTTGGGCCATGTGTAGGATGCATATGGTCGATTGGGCCATATTGGGCTGATTGTAACTCAACTGAGCCGATCGTTAGTGTAGATCAATGGGCCGAATTCTAAGTTTCGAATCGATTGATGTGGGTGTGGGCCGGGCCAGCCCATGGACCGAATGAAATCAAATTGGAGTGCATAAGACTAGTGGGCCAAGAGTCCTATTGGGCTTGATCGAATCATGTGGGCCGAATGGGGTGTTAGCTTCCCAATTCCAGCGAACCTATTAAAGGGTTCGGCCAAGAATTCTCACAATGGTTCGGCTCTAAGGGTTTGCATGCAAGGTTCGCCTGGGTTATGCATTAAGGTTCGGTGGATGCTAGGTTCGTGGGTGATGGCTCAGACCAAGGCTCGTATGAAGGAAAATAGTTCGGCTGCAACGCAAAGGTTCGCCTGCATGTGATGGTTCGTCCCCATGCAAGGGTTCGGCAGCTCTCGATGTTCGCTGATCGTGAGAAGGTTCGGCTTGACATACTGAATGTAAATACACATTGTACTATTCCTGTTTATGACTAACATGACTACATGCACAGATGTTACAATAACTTATTCATTTGTCCGCCAAATTTGACGTTCTAGAAGTCAAAACGATCGTGGGAACGAGAGGAACACAGTAGTACAAATGATCGGAGCTGAAACGAGCTGAGTTGGTTGCAGTTTTAGAGAGAAGATTCGGGTTTTGAGGGTTTTCTCTAATTCCAAAGAGGTAAACTTCTAAACCAATTTAAGCAATTGAAATGGCTAGGGAACGCACATAGAACTACTTAGGAACTCTAGGGTTGTGTTGGATTGGGCTTTGGATGACAAAATAGGGTATTTTAGGAAACCTGCAATTTATGAAGTCTGGGAAACGGGAAGGTTGAAGATGAAACAGTTCGAGAACCCTTCTTGTTTTTAAACATTGAAGTCGAGAAACTCCTTAGCAATTCGAGAATCCTTTCTTTAAAACCCTTAAATTCGAGAACCTCATAACTGGAAAGCCAAAAAAAATTCGACAACCATGTAGAATTCTCTAGATCTCTCACTGGAATTCTATTAACAATTAAATCTATGCGGAATATAGATAAACTGTATGTGAATCAAAGACAATACAATTATTCTTATAAGCATTCTCTTCATTAATATTGAAATCGATTACAAGAGTACACATCAAGAGCACACAGTTCTATAACAATCACACAAATCTGAGAAATACAGGTTCTGTCACTTACCCACAAAATCAGAAAACCTGCAAATATATACAAAGTCAGCCGAACCTATACGAAACATTAGGTTCGCCAGACGAACCAATAGGTTCCCTGGACGAACCTTTACAATAATAAGACCATAGGTTCGCCGAACCTAACATACACATGCCTAGTGTCACACCCCCAATTTCCAACTAACGGAATCACACCGTTTGGGAACGTGACAAACCAGGATCTCAGATCATTAGACATAACGAAGACCTCTATATGAATTTCAAAACATACTTTGGTCTAAAAACATAATATCAAAGTTTTCAAAGTTTGCGGAAGCGTTTAAAATAATAACAAGTGTAAAAGTTTAATTACAAATTCAAAAATCCCAAATGTGTAACTTAAACAGTATAAATGTAAAACATGCATGCGACTCTATCTCCTAGTCCATGCCAGCTTTATTGCGCACCTTAGCGTCCTGAGAAAACATGAAAATCAAGTCAACACAAAGGTTGGTGCATAACACAGGTTTTAAGTATTCACAATGTTCAAAACAACAGTTTGAATATCAAGTTTGTAGATAACATAATCACACATGCACAGTCATGATAGCTAGTCATTTATACTATTTACATAAGTGGTCGACACCGAAGCTGACGATTGCCATGCTATAGCATGTTTTTGCCTTGCCACTATTGTCTAGCACAACAATAGTAATGTGTGTTTGGTCAGTCAAACACCTGCATAGATCCCATCTACCAGGTGAGGTTTGTCAAACCTAATAGATCTATTTCCAACTACCACGCTTTGCGCTACGGCAAACTAAACGGTTCGAAGTGTGTAAGGACTTTTAAATGCTATGTTGTCACATAATGTAAACACCTAACTCATGCAAGTGATATGTATCTAAAATGTTTGTTTGCACATGTTTTCTCCCCCAAAACAGTTAAAATAAGAAAGGGGCCGTGTACGCACCTTTGATAGTTGCAGAATGATCAAACGCACTTAAACTCGTGTAGACAGTCCTCGTACGAAGAACCTGTGTTGTAACAATAACCTATTGTTATTCGTATTGTCGTTTTGTGCTTGAAATTACATACGTGTCAACATACGTATGTTAGAGTGTTAGGAATATGCATACGGGTGCACGCGTGCTTTTGAAATCGTTTAAATAAAATCCTATACGATTTTATTTAAGTAAACGTAATTATACGCGATTTCGTTTTCGGATTAAAATATGAATATTATTATTCTAATTAGTTCGGAATTGAACTCTGGTTCTAACGAAATTCGAATGGGTTAAATCGGAGTTCGTATGCGGGAGTTATAGCAAAAATACCAAAAATGGTGTTTTTAAACAAAAACGGTCGAAGCAAGCCTCGAACCCGCGACCTCCCACTCAACACACACATCGCTTACCAGTCTCACCCGCTAGGGTATCGCAATCTATTTCTCAAATCAATTCTTTTAAACATCGGATAGCCGGTTCCCCTTTGTCTTCCTATAGCCGAAGCAACCCAGTCCCAATTGACCCACAATTCACGCTCGATCGAATTCCAAACCTTAGGGGTTTTGTTCTACACATTCAGACGACTCCTTAGATGTTTTTAATTGATCCATCTCGATCAAAATCCTCTGATTTTATAACTCGAATCGAATTCAACCCTAAATCCAAATCCTCAATTTAAATTAGTTAAATTCGATAATGTCAGCCTGAAAATTCATAGGTTTCCTGTTACATGGGCTATTTCGAAACTACCTGTGTTGCTTAATTTGATTATTAACTTCAATTAATCCGAAATCCCTAATTCGTTCTTATAACAAGCCCTAGAAACTAGAATTCAACCAATTCGATGTTACTCACTAAAATTGATACATGGGTTAGCTTAATCGAACCCTTCTGAAACTATACATGTACATTAATTTGATTTTAATACTCATTAAGATGAAAACCCCCAAACCCGTTTATGCTTAGAACCCTAATTATTGAATCCATACCACTCGTTGTTAAATCACGAAATTTATAGATGGTTTTGTTTAGTCGTCATCTTATGAAACTACCCATATGATTTAATTTGAATATCAAACTCGTTTGGGTTGAAATCCCCAATTCGGTTCCTCTAAGAACCCTAGAACCTCAAACACTATCAATTCTAGATTTTTCAATGAGTTTGTGTTATGGGTATTCTTAGTCGGTATGATTAGAAGGTGTAGGAACGAATTTTTACCTTAATTGATGTAGAATTGATATAGTTCGACTATGGGCTTGATGTTCGGCCCCCCTTCCAATCGACTTCACTTTCTGCTGCGTCTTGAATCGAATTGCTTAGTTTCACAGGTTCTAAAGGTGCCGAATAGGGTCTCTGTAAGTTCAATTGTGAGGAATGAAATCGAATTGTATGGTTTTGATGCAACCATGTGACGGTTACGACTTTTGGGTGTGATTTGAGTTTAATTCGACCCTTTCAAAAGTTGTAACAGATGATTAACGGCTAATCATTATCACAATGAGTTATATGAACATTTAATTCGATGATTAACAGCCTATTGATGCACACTTCGAATTCCCCCAACCTTCTTGGCCGAATTTTGACTTTTCTAGTCAAAATTGGGTAATTAGTCTAATCATCAATCAATTTCTTATAATCTAAGTGTATTATACTCTATTTTGTTCAAGCTTAAACCTTCTAATTTGATTTTTGACTCATCATGATCATTTCTTCAAATTCTTGTTAAAAAGTTAATCCGATAATATCAAATTGTCACCAATTGAACCAATTGAACTATTATTGGCCTTGATTAATCCAATTGGACCTCCTAAATACCATTGGGCCTACCTTGGGCTCATTGGGCCTACCTTGGCCTTACTGGGCCTTCCTTGGCCTTACTGGGCCTTCCTTGGCCTTACTGGGCCTTACATGTCTTGTTGGGCCTGTGATCTAACCATTTTCAGTTAACAAGGTTAATCCGAAAAGTCGGATTGTCACATCATCCCCTTGTTGAAGGAATTTTCGTCCCGAAAATTAGTAAATGTTAGGAGTAGTTAGGAAACTACTTACGAGTTTAAATCGTACGTGATAGTGTTATTTGATCATTCCGTGTACTTGTGTCTCACACACAAAATCTAATGCTTGCAACATCACAACTAAATGTGATCGTTCAATGTGACTGTTCGTGTGTATACTAGTTAGTTCACCTAACTGTGACTGTTTGTATTTGATCATACTGTGTTGTGTAACCTCACACATAGTGAGTGTCTGTAATGTTTGTACTATGCAACCCCGCACATAGTAAAATGTGTGTAACTAATCATGCATGTACTACCATAACATGTAACATATGAAATGTAGCACATAAAATGTATAAAATGTAATGTAGCACAAATGTTTGTAAACAAAACCAATTGAATAAAGTGTTTGTGCTTACAGTCTAAAATTTGCAGTGTTGATGTGTGAAGCATCACGTCATCCCCTTGTTGAAGGAAATTTCGTCCCGAAATTTAACGTGCGCTCTCAGTGTTAGCAGTAGCTGTTTTGAACAGATGAGGATACTTCTTCATCATTTTGTCTTCCCGTTCCCATGTGAATTCCGGACCACGTATTGAATTCCATCGAACTTTGACTATCGGAATCTTGCTTTGCTTAAGTTGTTTGACCTTTCGGTCCATGATTTCTGCTGGTTCTTCAATGAATCGTAACTGTTCATCCACATGTATTTCCTCCAACGGTACAATCAGTGTCTCGTCAGAAAGACATTTCTTTAAGTTCGATACGTGAAAAACATCATGAACTCCACTGAGTTCATCCGGTAGTTTGAGTTGATACGCAACCGGACCAATCCTTTTCAGGATCTCAAAAGGTCCTACATAACGTGGACTAAGCTTCCTGCGCTTGCCAAATTGTATCACACCTTTCCAAGGTGATACCTTAAGAAGGACTCGGTCTCCTACTTGAAATTCCAACGGTTTACGACGTTTGTCAGCATAACTCTTCTGTCGATCCCGGGCCGCTGCCATACGGTTCCGGATTTGAACTATCTTCTCTGTCGTCTCGTGTACTAGTTCAGGACCTGTTATCTGACTGTCACCAATTTCAGCCCAGCAAACTAGTGAACGACATTTGCGACCATACAAAGCTTCAAACGGTGCTGCTTGAATACTTGTATGATAACTATTATTGTAAGAGAATTCCACCAACGGTAAGTGATTTTCCCAACTGTCACCAAAATCAATTACACAAGCTCGTAACATATCCTCGAGCGTTTGAATTGTACGTTCACTTTGACCGTCGGTCTGTGGATGATAGGCGGTACTCATATCCAAGCGAGTCCCCAATGACTTATGAAGTGATTTCCAAAAGTTGGAAGTAAATCGGGCATCCCGATCTGATATGATAGAGATTGGCACGCCATGCCGTGCTACCACTTCCTTGATATAAATGCGAGTCAGTTTCTCCATCTTATCAGTTTCCTTGATTGTTAAGAAATGTGCAGATTTCGTTAATCGATCAACAATTACCCATATCGTATCACAACCACTCGGTGTACGGGGTAACTTAGTAATGAAGTCCATCGAAATCTGTTCCCATTTCCACATCGGTATCTCTGGTTGTTGCAGTAAACCAGATGGCTTCTGGTATTCAACTTTGACTTTTGAACAAGTCAAACATTTGCTAACGTACTTAGCAATGTCAGCTTTCATGTGAGGCCACCAATACAGTGCCTTCAAATCATGATACATCTTGTCTGATCCCGGATGGACTGAATACCTGGACTTGTGTGCTTCATCCATCACGAGTTCCCTTAAACCTCCATACAAAGGTATCCAATGTCGATTAATGAAATAACGAATTCCATCAGACTTAACATCCAGTTGTTCTTCCATTCCTCGTAAGGATTCCGGTATTAAGTTTTCCTTTTTCAAGGCCTCGATATGAGCACTGCGTACCTTGTCAGGTAAGTCAGTATGTATCGTCATCATAAGTGCACGAACCCGTCTTGTTGAAGTATCTTTTCTGCTTAAAGCGTCAGCTACCACATTAGCTTTTCCCGGGTGATACTTAATCGCGCATTCATAATCGTTCAACAACTCAACCCATCGTCGTTGTCTCATATTCAGCTCCTTCTGATCAAAGATATGTTGCAAACTCTTATGATCAGTGTAAATAGTACACTTAGTTCCATACAAGTAATGCCTCCAAATCTTCAAAGCAAAAACCACTGCTCCTAACTCCAAGTCATGAGTAGTGTAATTCTTTTCGTGTGGTCGTAGTTGCCTTGAAGCATAAGCAATCACTTTATCACGTTGCATCAACACACATCCCAAACCCTGTGCAGATGCATCACAATACACCACAAAATCTTCTGTTCCTTCCGGTAAGGACAGAATCGGTGCACTACAGAGTTTCTGTTTCAATAACTGGAATGCAGCTTCCTGTTCATCTGTCCAGTTATACTTCGTTCCCTTATGCGTTAGAGCTGTAAGTGGTTGAGCGATCTTTGAGAAACCTTCAATGAATCGTCGATAATAACCCGCCAAACCAAGGAATTGTCGTACCTCGGTAGGGGTTTTTGGTGCTTCCCAATTCTTAATCGCTTCAATCTTTGCTGGATCAACATGTATGCCCTTTTCATTGACTATATGACCCAGAAATTGTACTTCTCGCATCCAGAAATCACATTTCGAGAACTTAGCGTACAATTGTTCCTGTTTCAGTAATTCTAGTAGCAATCGAAGATGTTCAGCGTGCTCCTCCTCAGTCTGAGAATAGATAAGAATGTCATCAATGAAAACAATGACAAACTTGTCAAGATAAGGTTTACAAACACGATTCATGAGATCCATGAATACAGTTGGAGCGTTTGTCAACCCAAATGGCATGACCAAAAATTCATAATGGCCATAGCGTGTCCTGAATGCTGTCTTCGGGATATCCTCCTCCTGGACTCTTAGTTGATGATATCCAGACCTGAGATCAATCTTCGAGTAGTAACTCGAACCTTGCAACTGATCAAACAAATCGTCAATTCTGGGTAACGGATACCGGTTCTTGATAGTAACCTTGTTCAATTCCCGGTAATCGATACACATACGGAAAGTCCTGTCCTTCTTCTTAACAAACAAAACTGGAGCACCCCACGGTGAAAAACTAGGTCGTATGAAACCCTTATCCAACAACTCTTGCAGTTGTGTAGATAACTCTTGCATCTCAGACGGTGCAATCGATAAGGCGCCCTAGCTATCGGTGCTGCATCTGGTGTAAGGTCGATTCGGAATTCCACCTGTCTGATAGGCGGTAATCCCGGCAAGTCTTCTGGAAATACCTCCAGAAATTCACAAACTACTGGTATATCTTCAATCTTCTTTTCAGCTACCGGCTTTTCAGTTATAAGTGCTATAACTGCCATATGACCTTTACGCAGACATTTGTGTGCTTTCATACAAGATATGAGACGCAGTGGCGTACTGATCTTTTCACCTTGCACATACAGTGTCTCTCCATTTGTAAGAGGTATACGAACAATCTTTTCATGGCATACTATTTCAGCTGGTGTTTGGACAACCAGTCCATGCCAATGACTACATCAAAACTGCCTAAGGCAATAGGCATAAGGTCAATTTCCAATGTTTGACCCATCAAATCAAGGATACATCCTTTAAGGATTTGTTCAACTATAATTAACTTGCCATCAGCTAATTCTACAGTGTATGGACTATCTAAGGCGGTGGGACTAACATTTACCAACTTAGCAAGTGAACTAGATATAAAACTCCGATCGGCACCAGTGTCAAATAACATAGAGGCATAGTGATTATTTAAGAGGAACGTACCCGTAACAATGTTGGGATCCTCCCGTGCTTGACGTCCCCCAATCACAAATGCCCTGCCCCTAGCACCATTGTTGTTGTTGTTGTTATTATTGTTGTTGTTGGTGCCATTACCGTTACCATTGCCGTTGCCATTGCCATTTGCATTATTATTTTCCCCGCCTTTCTTGAGTTGTGGGCAATCCTTCTTAAAGTGCCCCATCTTGCCACACTCAAAACAACCCTTCTGTGCGTTGTTCTGGTTATTATTCTGTTTGTTGTGGTTGTTTTGTAGCTCCCCACGACAATCCTTAGCCGCATGTCCAATCTTGCCACACCTTTGGCAGCTAGCTCTATCACACTGATTACCTGCATGATGAAACCCACACCTGTTGCACTTGGGGTGTTTACCAATATAACCCCCGATGATGACGATTGCTGACCACTGTTTGAATTATGGTAAGACTTGTTTGAGTCTTGCTTCCGGTTCTGCTGATACGATTGTTGGTTGTGACCCTTGGAGTTGTTACCTTCCCACTTCCTTTTATGGTCTCCCGCCTTGGTAGCCGATGTTCGTTTAGGCAGAGTCCCCTGTAATACTGCCTGATCAGTAAGCTGATGCGCTAAACGAACAGCTTGTTGAATGGTGGTGGGATTTGCAGAAGTAACTAATCCCTGAATCTGAGGCACTAGTCCTCCAATATATCTTTCAATCCACTTGCTGGCTGGAGTAGCCATGTGTGGTAGAAGTCTGGACAATTCATGTGACAGGGTCGTGTACTCTTCGATATTTGACCCCTCCATCTTGAGATGCCAATATTCCTCCTCCAGCTTTTGCATCTCACTGCGAGGACAGTACTCCTCCTGCAGTAAAGTTTTGAAACCGTTCCATGTCAAGGCATTAGCCTCACCCAACCCCAAAGTCTGAACATTTGAGTTCCACCAAGTTAATGCTGGACCCTCCAATGTTCCCGTAGCATACTTCACCTTGTTCTCATCCGGACAATTGCACATCTCAAACACAGATTCAGCCTTCTCAATCCATCGTAGGAGTCCAATGGCTCCTTCTGATCCTTTGAAATTGTGTGGTTTACAGTCTAAGAACATCTTGAACGTGCATACCTGTGGGTTAACCAGTCCCCCTGCCGGACCCTGTGGCCCTGTGGTGTGTGTCTGAGCATATTGTGCGATTGCCTCAGCGACTCTGTTATTGATAGCTCGTTGAGCTCAGCAACTATCATGTGAACGTTCTCGTTGGCCATTATCTTCCTAGTTAAAAGAAATGTTAGAGCGTTATCAAAATCCAATGTGACATGTGTAAACGAAACAACAAACACAACATGTAATGTATAAATCAACACAACTGTTGGCAATAAGTAATAGTTTTTCAATAGATAGAAATTTGATTTAAGTACAATACTTTTGAAATCAAACATAAGTTTTCCAAACACCTAGTGTAGGAACACAACCCGTTCCTAATAAGTTTAAACAAAACAAGGAAAATCAATCATCCTCAACAGTAGATTCAGGATCAGAATCAACAACTGGTGCTGGTTCCTCCCCTTCCTCCTCTTCATCCTCTTCCTCATTCTCAGAGGCCACCAAGTCTTCCAAGGCTTCAATTCTGCCTTCCAGAATCTCCGCTCGGTTCTCTGACTCTTCAAGACGACCAATCAAATTAATCATCTCATCCCGCATATCATTGACCAGATAGGCAAGATTATCTTGTCTCTCATTAGCATCCCATAGTTCCCTAACATTATACTCGATCCTGTCATTCGCCCAGTACAAATCCTCGCGCAGTTTGGCGATCTCCTCAGCGTCAGTCCTTTGCCTCTTAGGCTCAGGAATATCCAATACCGGTGGTGGATGGGTAGAAGGTCCCTCAGCAGGTATCTGCTGAGTGCCCTCCACTGGCTCCTCCTCCGGATCCTCATCCGGGTCCTCATCTGGATCCTCCTCTGGATCCTCCTCGGGGTCCTCGATATAGATGTACGGTACTGATGATGATGCCATGACTGTTACGTAATACCATATGTAAGTGCAGTGCCATGGAATGTGTAAACAAGTCAATTACATAATGTCATATGTAATTTCTATGTAATATGTGTAAGCATATGTGTCTAGTGTTTAATGTCTAACAGTCATAGTCTAAGTCTACAAATGCAAACCTAGTTCGCTATAACCAAATGCTCTGATACCAATCTGTCACACCCCCAATTTCCAACTAACGGAATCACACCGTTTGGGAACGTGACAAACCAGGATCTCAGATCATTAGACATAACGAAGACCTCTATATGAATTTCAAAACATACTTTGGTCTAAAAACATAATATCAAAGTTTTCAAAGTTTGCGGAAGCGTTTAAAATAATAACAAGTGTAAAAGTTTAATTACAAATTCAAAAATCCCAAATGTGTAACTTAAACAGTATAAATGTAAAACATGCATGCGACTCTATCTCCTAGTCCATGCCAGCTTTATTGCGCACCTTAGCGTCCTGAGAAAACATGAAAATCAAGTCAACACAAAGGTTGGTGCATAACACAGGTTTTAAGTATTCACAATGTTCAAAACAACAGTTTGAATATCAAGTTTGTAGATAACATAATCACACATGCACAGTCATGATAGCTAGTCATTTATACTATTTACATAAGTGGTCGACACCGAAGCTGACGATTGCCATGCTATAGCATGTTTTTGCCTTGCCACTATTGTCTAGCACAACAATAGTAATGTGTGTTTGGTCAGTCAAACACCTGCATAGATCCCATCTACCAGGTGAGGTTTGTCAAACCTAATAGATCTATTTCCAACTATCACGCTTTGCGCTACGGCAAACTAAACGGTTCGAAGTGTGTAAGGACTTTTAAATGCTATGTTGTCACATAATGTAAACAGCTAACTCATGCAAGTGATATGTATCTAAAATGTTTGTTTGCACATGTTTTCTCCCCCAAAACAGTTAAAATAAGAAAGGGGCCATGTACGCACCTTTGATAGTTGCAGAATGATCAAACGCACTTAAACTCGTGTAGACAGTCCTCTTACGAAGAACCTGTGTTGTAACAATAACCTAGTGTTATTCGTATTGTCGTTTTGTGCTTGAAATTACATACGTGTCAACATACGTATGTTAGAGTGTTAGGAATATGCATACGGGTGCACGCGTGCTTTTGAAATCGTTTAAATAAAATCCTATACGATTTTATTTAAGTAAACGTAATTATACGCGATTTCGTTTTCGGATTAAAATATGAATTATATTATTCTAATTAGTTCGGAATTGAACTCTGGTTCTAACGAAATTCGAATGGGTTAAATCGGAGTTCGTATGCGGGAGTTATAGCAAAAACACCAAAAATGGTGTTTTTAAACAAAAACGGTCGAAGCAAGCCTCGAACCCACGACCTCCCACTCAACACACACATCGCTTACCAGTCTCACCCGCTAGGGTATCGCAATCTACTTCTCAAATCAATTATTTTAAACATCGGATAGCCGGTTCCCCTTTGTCTTCCTATAGCCGAAGCAACCCAGTCCTAATTGACCCACAATTCACGCTCGATCGAATTCCAAACCTTAGGGGTTTTGTTCTACACATTCAGACGACTCCTTAGATGTTTTTAATTGATCCATCTCGATCAAAATCCTCTGATTTTATAACTCGAATCGAATTCAACCCTAAATCCAAATCCTCAATTTAAATTAGTTAAATTCGATAATGTCAGCCTGAAAATTCATAGGTTTCCTGTTACATGGGCTATTTCAAAACTATCTGTGTTGCTTAATTTGATTATTAACTTCAATTAATCTGAAATCCCTAATTCGTTCTTATAACAAGCCCTAGAAACTAGAATTCAACCAATTCGATGTTACTCACTAAAATTGATACATGGGTTAGCTTAATCGAACCCTTCTGAAACTATACATGTACATTAATTTGATTTTAATACTCATTAAGATGAAAACCCCCAAACCCGTTTATGCTTAGAACCCTAATTATTGAATCCATACCACTCGTTGTTAAATCACGAAATTTATAGATGGTTTTGTTTAGTCGTCATCTTATGAAACTACCCATATGATTTAATTTGAATATCAAACTCGTTTGGGTTGAAATCCCCAATTCGGTTCCTCTAAGAACCCTAGAACCTCAAACACTATCAATTCTAGATTTTTCAATGAGTTTGTGTTATGGGTATTCTTAGTCGGTATGATTAGAAGGTGTAGGAACGAATTTTTACCTTAATTGATGTAGAATTGATATAGTTCGACTATGGGCTTGATGTTCGGCCCCCCTTCCAATCGACTTCACTTTCTGCTGCGTCTTGAATCAAATTGCTTAGTTTCACAGGTTCTAAAAGTGCCGAATAGGGTCTCTGTAAGTTCAATTGTGAGGAATGAAATCGAATTGTATGGTTTTGATGCAACCATGTGACGGTTACGACTTTTGGGTGTGATTTGAGTTTAATTCGACCCTTTCAAAAGTTGTAACAGATGATTAACGGCTAATCATTATCACAATGAGTTATATGAACATTTAATTCGATGATTAACAGCCTATTGATGCACACTTCGAATTCCCCAACCTTCTTGGCCGAATTTTGACTTTTCTAGTCAAAATTGGGTAATTAGTCTAATCATCAATCAATTTCTTATAATCTAAGTGTATTATACTCTATTTTGTTCAAGCTTAAACCTTCTAATTTGATTTTTGACTCATCATGATCATTTCTTCAAATTCTTGTTAAAAAGTTAATCCGATAATATCAAATTGTCACCAATTGAACCAATTGAACTATTATTGGCCTTGATTAATCCAATTGGACCTCCTAAATACCATTGGGCCTACCTTGGGCTCATTGGGCCTACCTTGGCCTTACTGGGCCTTCCTTGGCCTTACTGGGCCTTACATGTCTTGTTGGGCCTGTGATCTAACCATTTTCAGTTAACAAGGTTAATCCGAAAAGTCGGATTGTCACTCCTAGGTTCGTGGGCCACACGAACCTAGCACCAAACCTATATAAACTTAACAAAAACAATTTGAATGCGACCTATTACAAAATGCACTAACAAACTCCCCCTTAATAGTTGCTTCAAATCTTCAAAATCTTGATCTTCATTCTTTAATCCTAGTCCCACTCGATGACTGATCTTTACAAACATTCTTCAATCCCCTTAGTAGTTGCTTCAAATGTACTAACATTATCTTTAATCACATATCTTGGAATCTTTGATAATCTTTCAGCTGTAATTCTTTCATCTCTTTCATCAATCTCCTTTTGCAAAGCCATCAACTTAACATACAAATAATTCACATCGTCACAATCACATCCTGAGTGTATTCCCAAAGTAAAGCACATTCTTGCAATAGTTTGAAACTGTAAAGCCATATCCTTGTAAGTCACTCCAACAACATGAAAACCTTTTTTTGCATAAATCTCAGCTTCATTGAGAGTATCAATGTCTTGTTTAGAGCAATTCACAAGCCAGATAGAATCAAGTAATCTAATCACCCTCCATTTTTCATTTTCTTTCAACAAAATAGTAGCTTCAGAATATATCTTTCATCATAAAACCAAAATTTGAAGTAAGGTCTCCAATTTTGTTCTATCTTCCTTAGCCTTGGTCTTGAATATACCTTCGGCTTTGGATAGACATAAGAGTTATGCTTCAGCACTGAAAATTGAGGTATTAACCAATTCCAAGGAGCCCCATAGAGGCTTTGGATAGACATAAGAGTTATGCTTCAGCACTGAATATACCGTACGTTTGTTAATTACACGTTTGTTTGGAAGACTATAACTAAGAAAGAAACCCTCTTCAACTTTAGAATTGAATTTTGAATCCTTCTTCAACATTGTACAAGGAGCCCAAAAGGTTCCAAGTGTTCCATATTGGGCTTCTGATTCTGAAGCAATTCTTAACAAGTTTTATTGTGTCTTTTGACAATTAAAACTCTGTTAAGGGTAAAACAAGCAGTAGCCACAGCTTCACTCCAAAAAGTAATGGAAAGTTTAGAATCAGCTAGCATCGTTCTCGCAGATTCAATCAAAGTCCTGTTCTTTCTTTCAGCTACACCATTTATCTGAGGCTCATATGTTGCATTGAATTGCTGCTGAATTTTTTTTGGAATTACAAAATTCCTCCATTTGATGATTCTTGAACTCAGTCCCATTGTCATATCTTATACGCCTCACCCTCAACTTATATAAAGTCTCCAACCTATTTATCAACAAAACAAGTTTTCATAAGTATCTTATTTATGTTTCAAAAACATAACCCATGAAATCTTGAAAAGTCATCAGTCACCACAAAACAATAAGATTCACCACCTATACTCTTCACATTGATTGGTCCAAAAAGATCCATGTCAAGAAGTTCAAGAGGCATGTCAATAAAAAAAATTTTCTTTGTTTAGTGAGACTTCCTTTTCTGCTTACCCATTTTACATGAAACACACACATCCGAAAGTTTAAAATGTTTTACAGGTACACCATCAACTAAATGATTATGCACAAGATGATTCATTTTCCAAATGTGGATATGTCCCATCCACCCGTGCCATGAACGTGTATCCTGTTCATTAGCTTTGAACACCAGGCATGTTTCCACATTATTTACTGTCTCCGCCTTTGCCATGTCAAGCACATAAAGATCCTTTCTACACTCAGCCATCATCAGAATCCACTCCTCTGAAATCTTAAACCCTTGCTTGAGTACATAACACCTTTCTTTGTCAAACATCACTTTGTAATCTTTATCACATATCTACGTTACGCTCAACAAATTGTTGGTTAATTTTTTATGAAAATTAACATTGTCAATAGAAACCTTCCCATTTTTCAAACTACCAATCCGTGTAATTTGACCTCCTTTGTCTTCAGCAAAGTTCACATAACTTCCTTTCACAAGCTTGAAATCTCTAAACAAGTTCAATTCACCAATCATATGACGGGAACATCCACTATCAACATTCCAACGATTGTTAATATGGCCCGTGGATGCAACCTGTACAATAAATTAAAAGAAACTTGTCAGTATTAAAAGGGACGACCCCCGCCATTTCGGCGTCGAGTCTCCCGGAATGGACCCTTTCCATTCTTTTGTGATGACCTAATTGAATAACCATCATCACTTGTTTCCTCCTCTTTCTTAGAAAATTCATCTCCTGATCTATTTTTGAGTTTCCTAAATGATTTAGATCGGATAGGTTGTTTTGAAAAAGAAGATCTTGAAAGCAAATTTACAAATGATTCATCATCAGATGAAGTCATAATTTTCACAATCTTTTTAA
Organism: Mikania micrantha; assembly: GCA_009363875.1. NCBI lineage: Eukaryota > Viridiplantae > Streptophyta > Magnoliopsida > Asterales > Asteraceae > Mikania > Mikania micrantha. The sequence continues at coordinate 1,109,408 of CM018698.1, read as the reverse complement.
CATTTATTTTATTTTCAAAAACTCTTTTCTTTTGTTTGATATCTTCTTGCACCCAAAAACGATCAGGGTTGAATTTCCTAAGAACTCTCATCTCATCTTCACTAGGCCTATCTTTCCTAGAGCTTCCACTTGAAACATGCACCCGAAACTCCTCATCAGAACTCTTTTTGATTTTGTTATTAGGACAATTAGCAGAAATATGCCCTTTACCACAACAAGTAAAACACTTTCGTGTTTCCCTTGGTGAGGAAGACTTCAAACTGCCACAATCACTCGAGCTGAACCCTATATTGCGGTTAACAACCAAATGACCCGTTTTACCACATCGGTAACACTTTCTCTCTTTAGTTTGAGTTTTTGGTGTGGGTTCATCATAAAAACTTGATGAACTGAAAGGCCTTGAGATAACCTTTGAAGATGAACTTTTGTTTCTTAAACCATTTGAACTTTTATTTGAATTATCCAATTTCTTTTGCAAACTCTTTGATCTAACCTTGTGCCCAACCCGAAAATTATCAAAGAAAAAATCCACCTTTTCCACCTTTTTAGAAATCACATTTATCTTTTGAAAATTTCCACTAGACTCTCCTTGATGTGTATTAGAAGATATAACATACACAATCGGTTTAAGAGTAGTGGTTGGTTTGGTTTTAATCACTGGTTTGGAAACCTGTGTGGTTTTAAAAACCACCTTCTGATCTTGTTCAATTTCAGATTAACTGCTGGATTTCAACATTCTTTTTCTCAACACTTTTTCCTTTGTATCCATTTTGTCTCAAAATATCGGAAGAATATTCCGATTCAGTGATATTTTCGATGATTGGAGCATCACTGTCAAGTGACACCTTTTCATCATAAGATGACACTCTAGCATGTGCAATAACATTTTCAGACTCAGACTCAGATTCAATTAAAGAAGCTGGATGCATTTCCAAATTAGGATCAATTTGTGGCCTTAGAACATAGTTTGGAGGAGGTGGTAAAACATAAAATCCCAAGCTAGTAGTATCATTCGATGACCTTTGCACAGCATCAAAGTAATCGATAACATACTGAGAATTCTGATAATTCTCAAGCTTGGTTTTATGCATTTCTGCCTTTGCTCTAGCTGCTGACAATTCAACTTTCAACTTCTGTACTGACTCGAGATGCACGGAAACTGGATGATTATTTTGCAAAACTTTAATTTTTAATTCTTCATTTTCTTTTCCCAAATCTATGATCTTTTGGTCAAAATCTTTTTTCTCTTGAAACTAACTTTTTGTTAGCTTCAGTGCACTCGATCAATTCAGCAGTCAGTTGAGCATTCATTTCCTTCAACTTTTCAATTACCCCCAAAAGATCATTATTTACCTCCTCAGCCTTTTCTTTTCCCTTGCTTTCTTCTTTGGCCATAGAAGCCATAAAAGCACCCACTAAATCATCATATTGTTTTCCCCAGTCATATCCTTCGTCTGCTTGACTGACTAAAGCTTTGGTTTATTCTTTAGGCTTCTTCTTTTTCTTTTGATAAGCTTCTTTTGGCTTGAATGGAGTAAAGTTTCCATGCTTCTTTGAATTTTTACATTCTCGAGCAAAATGACCCAATTCACCACAGTTGTAGCATTGTGTGGCTTTTGGATTGAATCCAAACTTTGTATTACGATAAAAAATAAACTTCTTTCCTGTTTTCTTCTCATACTTTTTAATTCTTCTGATTGCACTAACCAAAGCCCACTGTGTTGTTGGATATTGGATGTCCGATTAACGATAAGTTCAACGTTGCTATGAAAGGTATGATTCAAAGAGTTACACTTTGGAAGGCAGCGACTTTATGTTTAATTGTTAAAGATAATATACGATCACGAATTGTCGGTTTTATCAAATTGACTTTTATTATTTATGAAATAATAATCGGTGGGAATTAATTATAGAGATAATTACTTCGTTAAACAAATAAAGTTTTGAACTTTATTATGAGGGATTGTTAATTAAATGTTAATTAACAAATTGAGAATTAGTTAAACTTTAGACATTTAATTAAATGTTACTAACTAATTGTTAGTTAGTAATATTGGAGAGTAGTAATTAAATTTTTTAATTACTAAAAGATTTTAATCAAATTAAAAGAGTTTAATTTAAATTAAATGTGAAATAAAAGGTAGGAATTCCAATTTTGAATTGGTATTCTTAGATCCTAAAAAGGTGGATCTACTTTTGACTTTAAAAGTAGATCCAACATCCCACATTTGAAAATGAACTCTTTCACCCCACTCTTCTTTTTCTCTGGTGTGGCTGTCGCCCCCTCTCCTTGGGCTACCATTGCCGCCGCCCAACACCACCACCATTTTGGTGTTTTGGTCAACTAGCCACTAGCCGGATCATGTCGTGGTGAGCCGTGGGTTGCACCGTCGAGCCGAATCGAGCCGTGGGTTGAACCGTCAAGCCGTGAGTGGTGCTATTCGAGCCAAACCAAGCCAAAACCAGTTTTGGTTGTTTCTGGTGATTCGTAGGACGAAATCAGGAATCGGGTGATCGTATTGTGTCAACTAGCGAGACCGTTGCCGATCCATCGTGTGGATTTGGAACCGCTTCGTAAAGGTCGATTTCTAAAACCCCTTATGGTTGTGTTGTTAGAATTAATTGTTGTTTAAACGATTTGTAACTGAATCCTGATTTGGGAATTATTTCGATTGCGAATCGAAAGGTTATAAAATTTAAAATGCTTCCGCTGTGTTAGATCTGATCTGATAGTTTACTCCAGTTTTGTGAAAATTTATATTGTCAAATAATACGATTAATTGAAACTGATTAAATTAAAAGTAACCTAGAATCACCAACATGTGTATCAATCAATTCCATTTCATCATCATCTATCTGCTCATAATCTTCAAAAGTAAGATTATAATTTCCTATCCTTCCAGCTATATATTCATCATAAGCACTGACAACACATTAAAGTATTGACATATGATCTCTGACAGCCTCCACAGACACTTTTCCCAGATTTGTAGTATTCAATTGAATTGGAGTTGCTGATGAAGAATTAGACTTTTTCTCTTTCTCAAAATAAGATAAACTTGAATTAGAGTAACTAGTAGATGCAGATGGTACGGAAGTACTCTCAGTAGTACTTGAAACAAAAGTTGTTTGTATTTTTGTTGACTGAACAAGAGGTGTAACAATAGATGCACCATAAAGTGAAGGATCTTGTGTTACATTAACTCTTCTAGCTTTTCTCTTGTCCTTCATTTCCTGTTCTTCTAGCTTTTGAATAAACTCCACAAGTGTCATTTCTGGAAGATTTTCTCTCAAAATCAATACCAATGAATTCCACCTATGAGGCAAAGCATCTGCCAAACAATCTATCTTCTCTTCTTTTGAATACTCAATACCACACTTACGTACTTCTGTCAACAAATGTCGATATCTTGTAATCATAGCATCAATACTCTCATTGCCTATGTAGTTTAAATTCTCAAATTCTTGTCTCAAATCAGTCGCTTTCATTTTCTTGAGTTTAGTGTTTCCCTCCACTATCGCCTTCAATGCATTCCATAATCCGTATGATGTCTTGTGTTCATCAAATTGATGAAGAATTTGATTAGGAATAGCTTTACTTAACATCCAATATGCTTTCTTCTCAGAATCATATTTCTTTCGTTGTTCAACATCCAATCGATCAAGAGTTTGATCAAGATCCGTTTCAACCACCTTTGGTCGTTCATATGGTGATAAAATTCTTTCCCAAAGATTTGTATCAGTACCATTGAGATGTGTCACAAACCAACCTTCCAGTTCTCATAATCAGACAAATCAAGTAATTTTGGTACTTTGTATGTGCTTCTCGACTCAGTTTCACTAATCAAAATACTCCGAATCTTTGAATTTTTATTAGCAATTGCTGCAAGCATATCCGCCATGTTTCAAATTTAGTTTAGCGAACCTTTTACTCTTTATTAAAAACTCACGAACATATGAATCAGACGAACCTTCTTCAAACTTTGACCAACGAACCTTCTTCAAACTTTGACTAACGAACCTTAGTCAACGAACCTTCTTCAAAACTTGACCAACGAACCTTAGTCAACGAACCTTTTCAAAACCTTTCTAACGAACCTATCCAAACCTTTTAACCAACGAACCTCAAGGAACCTTAGAATTCAGCTAAGAATCAACCAGGTTCGTCTAGACTTGAAAATTTTGGCAGGAAAGTCTTCAAAATCTGGAGGGAAAACCTTCAAAGCTTCAAACCTTCTAGTTTACTGTTTTTGACGAAAATTCCCTGATTTCAACCAGCAAAATGTCAACAAATGATAGTGAAATATTAGAAAAACGTTCGGAAACTGAAAATCAAACTCCAGCCATTTCAGAATCTTCAATAATGATTGATAGTCTTCAAAAACGTGTATAGAACTCCTTCAAAAGCTCTGATACCACTTTAGAATGTTCTGGATCTCTCACTGGAATTCTATTAACAATTATATCTATGCGAAATCTAGATAAAATCTATATGAATCAAAGACAATACAATCATTCTTATAAACATTCTCTTCATTAATACTGAAATCGATTACAAGAGTACACATCAAGAACACACAGTTCTATAACAATCACACAAATATGAGAAATACAGGTTCTGTCACTTACCCACAAAATCAGAAAACCTGCAAATATATACAAAGTCAGCCGAACCTATACGAACCATTAGGTTCACCAGACGAACCAATAGGTTCGCTCGACGAACCTTTACAATAACAAGACCATAGGTTCGCCGAATCTAACCTACACATGCCTAGGTTCGTGGGCCAGAAGAACCTAGCACCAAACCTATATAAACTTAACAAAAACAATTTGAATGCAACCTATTGCAAAATGTACTAACAAACCACTTGTTAGAAGCCTCTTAAATTTGAGAACATAATTAATGACTAACTCGAGAAACACAATTGGGACCAAATTCGAGAACCATACCCTCTTGAATTCGAGAACTATATCCTATTGAATTAGAGAACCATATAATAAGTGTTATATGGCTAACTAGAGAACGCATTATTTTGAAAAAATATTGAATTAGAGAACCATATAATAAGTGTTATATGCCTAACTAGAGAACACATTATTTTGAGAAACCTTTGAGTTTGAGAACACATTTTGTGATCAAAACTCGAGAACCAAATTGCGTGCAAGCCAAGAACCATATTTTAGAGGAGAAACCCCCCATAAATTCGAGAACCACCTATTGAAAACCGAGAACACCACCACACTTGGTTGTCTAAACCAAAAACAACTCAAACAAGGTTAAATCGAGAACCAAGTGGGTATGGGTGCAACGGGTTATGCTACTCCTGTCAATAAAACTTAACTTTAGTTTAAAAGCATAGATAAACCTTAAAACGAAGGGTCAAATCATAAACCATGGGTTAAATCATGTTAAATTTTTATAACTAAGCTATAGATAATCAAGGTAACAAAAGGCTATACTTATAAAATGGATTAGCTAAATTTTACTACAAAGTTGGTGGGTTTAATTTAACTAAGTATATTTCATATAAATCATAACAACCTAAGAGTTGTTAAGTGGTTATGAGTTGTTGGAACCTAGTTTGAGTTTTGATATTTCTTGGTTAATCTTGTGGATCTCGAATTAGATTAAGGGTGTTTTCGAGTTTTTTGTTAGTCGAATATGTAATCTCGAGAATAGGATTGGTGGGTATTGTTTGGGATTTGGGCTACGGCCTGTGTACTAGGGTATTTAAGTGGCACGAAGGGTCAAATCATAAACCATGGGTTAAATCATGTTAAGGTTTTATAACTAAGCTATAGATAATCAAGGTAACAAAAGGCTATACTTATAAAACGGATTAGCTAAATTTTACTACAAATGTGAGGCCCTGAACCCGGGAGCCTCCCAGAGGTTGGTTTTCATCATCACACATAGCTCTTAAAGCAAAAACTTTCATAAATATGCAGCGGATTTTTAAAACATTGTCAAATACAAAATATACTGAAATATATTGTATCAAAACATTTAGGATTGCCAACACCATCGGATTCTCTATCTTGATGCCCGAGCTCCATGCTTCCTCTTACCTTCGCTTTAACCTTACATACATGCTAAAATGTCAGCTTACGCTGGTGAGTTCTAGTTTTCATAAAACATCATAAACGTTTTGGCAAGTTAAAACATACTTAACATAAAACATCCTTACGTTCACATAAACCATAACCTCATCACATAAGCTGACATTTTAGCATGTATGTAAGGTTAAAGCTAAGGTAAGAGGAAGCATGGAGCTCGGGCATCAAGATAGAGAATCCGATACCATAACCTCATCACATAACAACATAAACATCATCATCATACATCCATTGTCATCAACATGAACAATGGACTTATGCCGGAACAATGATCCATACCCTGTTATAGTCAGGTTGACTATCATGCCCAGAAGTAACGTGGGAATCTGAGGATGAAATGCGGAAAATTTTATTTTATTTTATTTTATTTTATTTTATTGAGGAGTGACGAGGTTTCAGGGATGAAAGCTTTGCAAGGTGGGGAGAATTTGTAACGACCCATTTCGGGAAATTTTAGAATATAATGTAATTGTTGAATAATTATCGTTATATTTTAATTGGTGAGTGTTTTAAAAAAATTTGGGGTGTTAGAGTTAACTAGTAACTAACTTAATTAGGTTGGTTGAATTAATTAACTAAATATCAAGTTCGAGGGACTAAAATTGCCAAATGAGCAAAGTTATTAAGAAAGGGGAATAAAACTTTGACTTGGTCAAAATTACACATTTCATGTGTGTGTTTGTGTGTGTCTGGCGACAAGAGGAAGAGAAGATCCAAGGGAGATCGACCAAATTGGAGCTTGATTCTTGGTATGATCGTTAATGCAACTAAGGAATTGAGTTCTCCTTGCTTCATACTACATCTAGGTAAGTAATTTTGTTACTTTTGGTGGTGAAATTCGTGGGTCTCTTATGGGGGTGTGAGTAGGATGGGTTAAATCCGAATTTTGGAGTTTGGATAGTGTTATATGTCGTTAATCATCATAAATATCATCTTAGAACAACTTTTAGATCATTTCATAGAGTTTGGTGTAGTTTGATTAAAATAGAGTTTTCATGGTTCATGAGGAAGATGAACTTGGAGTATTAAAATGGTTGTTTGATCATAACTAAATGATGATATGATGATTTGTAACATTTGAAATTGTATAAAATTGGTGAATTGGCGTGATTGTTGAACTTGGGAAGGATTAGAATCATAAATGGGAATTTAAGGAGTTTTGAAGTAGTTGAAAATGAGCAAGTAAATTCTTGCACACAAGTTGTTTGATGAAATGTCAACAATTTGATTTTTACCTAAAAATAGGTTTAAAAGTATGGATGAGGTGAATTAGGTGTTATATTCATAAAAGGTGGAACTTTTATGATCAATGGATGATTTAGGTGTAAACTATGAATGAAATGGTGAATTGGTGCATAACCGTTACCATATACTAAAATTTGGTAAAAACGGGTCAAAAAGGGGTTAAGATGAATGTGAATATGTGTTATGTGTATTGAATGTAGTTGTATGTGTGTAATACAACTAGGTAATGGTGATGAAAGTCAAGGAACAAGTCAAAGGCCCGGACAAGAACAAGTTGACTTTGGTGGTGATCCTACGGGCTAAGGTGAGTCACCTACTCCATAATATGCAACCATAAGTCATATTTGTGATGGTGTGTGCGTGTATAATGTTGACTACTTGATTTATGTCTTGTAGTATTTGGTGAATGCTAGGTGTTAAAGTCATAAAAGCTAATGTAGGTAGAAACTGCATTGCTTGGATGAATTATGGAGTTTTGATTTTTGGTTTTAAAAACATGGTAGTTTGTTATTGTGTATGTAGAATATACATTGTTGGGATTATTTGGTGTGTAACTTGACAATTTATTTGGAATATGCATTGTTGAGATGAATTGATGTGTAACTTGACAATGTATGTGGAATGTGCATTGTTGAGATGAATTGATGTGTAACTTGACAATGTATGTGGAATATGCATTGTTGGGATGATGTGGTGTTTAACTTGAAAATATATGTGGAATATGCATTGTTAGGATGAAATGGTGATTAACTTGACAATGTGGGAGGAATATGCATTGTTAAGGTAGTATATATACCTAAGATCATATATACTCGATGTTTCACAATAACATGCAATAGGTGTTATATTTGCTTAGTTATTGTTATATAGTATGTTTACATGTGGTGTGGGGGAATAAGAATGATTCACAAGAGGTGTGAACATCTTATTTGGAGTTTGACTGAAAATAGTCAAACAATTCACAAGTGGTGTGAATTTGGAGTTGGGTTGAATCACAAGTGGTGTGATCTTCCCATGGTGAATCTATGGTGTTTAAGTAAATCACTAGTGGTGTGATTGCTTACCTTGAGAATCCTTGGTGAAAAAGGAAGTCTCAAGGAAGTGGTGTGAATCATAATTGAAATATTGATGGTTGTGGAGTTTAACACTTTAATTGTGTTTTAAAGTGTTTATGAATATACATTTCAAATGTTTTATATATTGTAATTGTTGTAAATTGGGAATCCTTGGATAGAAAGGAAGTTCCAATGGGTTTGGGTGAAAAATGTAGTTTTAACGGGTTTGGGTGGAATGACTCGTTAGTAAATCGTTTTATGTTTATGTTTAATTAAGTTACCAAAGTAGGTTTGGTACTTGATTAATATGTCCATATGGTGTTATGGAATGCATTTGGGGTTAAGGAAAAAGTCGGAAACAATATCGGGTGTTAAAATGGGCGAAAAACTGCGCAGACACAGGTCTGGGCACCCAGTGCGCCCATCAGATATCAGTGCGCCCAACCAGTGCGCTGGACACTGAAAATTGTCTGAAATTTCGTGTGATTGACTGGGTTTATTCGGGGGGTCAATGAGGTGAACTCACTTAGTTCTTATGAACTAACACTTGATCGTTGGGTGTGTTTTCAGGTTTTAAATAGATACAAATAGGTGGTGCGAGCTCGAGATCGGAAGGAAAGGATCGAACTATCGTTTGTAAAACATATACTGTAACATTTGTACATTCAGTCATGGTAGTCGTAAACAGTGTGTGTCGATGTTCAGTAAATCAATGTGATTCATGTGTTCATTATGTGCTTGTGTGTTAGAATCCTTGTTACTTGAGAACAAGTATGTATTATTTATTTACAGTCGATTACACTAGGCAAGAACAGTATCGTGATATATCGAAACAGTGGTGGGCAGCGAGAGTGAGCCCTATATATATACTGCGTTCGGTGTAATAGGATAGTGTTAGTGCGTAGTGTTAAGACGAATATTATGACAATTAATTAGTTCAACAAGAATCGTAATACGTAAGCGAGACTGAGTATAGTTATGGGTGACGATCCATAATGATACGAATGTTGAACTTATAATTATGATTAAACGACTTTAAATAATTAATACGATCGAAAAACGTACGCGATTGCGGGTATACACGTAATTGTATGTGTTTAACGATCTGATAACGCACGAAGAGTAAAAATAGTTAAAATAAGTATTTTATATTTTTACAATTTTGAAACTCATCATTTTATTGAGTTTAACAACTCTTTTATTTAAAATCGCGTAAAATACGCGTTACGTTCCGGAAACGCGAACCGAGCGACCAAAACGGACCCGAATACCACACGGGCTATAAAAGCCCTAAAGATGGCCATTTTCTCATTAAATCCACCAACAACCACTTCTCTCTCTAGAATTTTCGTTCAACCTCTCTCTCTAGAAAACCGAGCTTCAAACGCGAATAACTCGCTCGTTTCTCAACGGATTTCGGTGTTCTCGGTGTCTACGCGAAGCTCTCAACGAGTACTACAAGAAAGTACAACGGATCGGAGGTTTTCACCGGCCAAAAACGAGGTATGCTCGAATGAAAAATCTGGAAAATAGGGTTTTCGTGGGTTTTTGTTCAAACCCGACACCTAGCCGATTCTTGCACAACCATTCCTAGTTTCGTACCTATAGCAACCTTCCCTGAAGTTATACTATCTTAGATCGTGGTCTGGATCCAGAGATTCGATGATGGTGAGGATGCAGCTTGACAGGTTCGTTGGGTGTGTGGAGGCAGAACCATTTGGAGGCGGCCGAACCCTCATCTGCTGGGTGCCGAACCTAAGGAACTACATGAACCTTGCATGGTTCGTTGAGGTACTAGCCGAACCCTTCTAGAAGATAGACGAACCAGAGGGTGCCCGAACCCTTGCATGGTTCGCGGATCATGCGGACGAACCTATGGACTTAACTTAGCCGAACCTTAGAGGAAAAGGGGAAAGGTTCGCTGCCCAAGTGGCAGCCCACAAGCCTTTCGGCCCAAACCAATTATACTTGGCCCAATTTGATTCCCTTCGGCCCATGTTATTCCATTTGATCCACATAGTAGCATCCGGCCCACAGTATATCAAGTTCAATAGTATCTTGGCCCAATAATTCATATAGGTGGCCCACGACATCCCATTCGGCCCAATTCAATCCCATTTGGCCCAACATGATCATTGGTGTCTTACATGGCCATATACATATTGGTTGGCCCAACACCACATTCAATTGGTTTATGGTTAACCTAAGTGGCCCATGGACTATGCCTAAAGCCCACCATGATTTCATGGGCTTGAGGCCCATTGTCGGCCACAACTCAAAGTAATTGTAATTTGATCTCATTGGGTTTAAATTTATAACTTAACCTAAATGTGGGATCAAGTCACAATCACAAAGACTTAGAACAATTGGAACATCTTTTCATAATTCATGTTAATCTATGGCTTAACAAACTCTTAAACACATGTGATGTTGTGCAAACAAGTTTGTGCACAAAATGACATTTCACATTCTTTTCATGGATCTATGATCAAGCAAGTATCACGATCATGACTTTCAGGTTCACACAACATTTTCAAACATGAGAACAAGTATTCATGTGTAAATCAAGTTCAAGAAAACACAAGTCAATCAATGAATCAAAGTCTATACAACTATAAATCTTATATCTTATGTATGATTACAATGATATAGGAACCAGTTAGAAGTCCTATTTGCTACTTGCTATTTGTTACAGTTCAGAGTCTACTGCAGACAGGTGAGAACATTAGCCCCTCTTTTTACTGTTTTTACAACTGTTTTGGGGTGGAACACGTGACCAAATGCTCTTAGTTCAATCATATTTCATGATACATATTATTGTTACTTGGCAAACATTACAGGTTTACTTTAGAAATCCAAGGAAATTCTCAATTGTTTTTAAAGGAATGTATAAACTCTTTTACTCTAAACTCGTGTTTTCGAAATTAATCTTTTATAAACCTTGTTGTTATACAAGGATGCTATCTTATGTACTCAATCAAAGGATTCACAACATGGTATTCAAACAATGGTTTTCATGGTGTTCAAACAAGGATTCATTTCATGGTACTCAAATAAGGTTTTTAATCATGTTATCAAATAAGGCATTAACACGCTAGTTTAAAGCAATGTTCAAAAGCATGGTGTCCATCGTTGTGAACAAACTTATAAACACATCAGGTTTCATATTCATTAGCGTTAGTACTGGGTGATCACAACAAGGGAAAGCGGACACATTTGGGCAGACCGATTGCTGCAGTAAGATTTTAAATTTGTTTTATAAACTAACTGCAGATTTCGGTTACGTATGGTTATCATTGTTGCTGACTAATTTTCTGACTCCAAACGTAGTTTGGGACTTGATTATATATTGGTTTTTGTGCAACCAGTCTTTGGACTGTTTACACTCGTTTGACATACCTGATGTTAGTTTGGGTTACAACCCATCCATGTAATTCATTTATTGCTTTAATATACCTATGCCTTATATTACAAAATTCATGATTTCATATGTTAAACCTATTGTTCTCACCAACTACTTCTGTAGTTGACAGTTACTTTTCACGTGTTTCAGGTAATCAGGTTTAAGACTTTCTCAGGGACAACTAAGGAGACCATTCTAAGATAGAACAAGATGAAGAAACATGCTAGGATGGATTAGAAACACACTAAATCCTAATTGTTTAATTGTCTTGTTTGAAGTCTTATTTTGTAACTATATTTTGGGTCTGTAGTTGTCTTTCTTTTGGTAGATAGATTGTTTGTAACTAAACAATTGTCTCAACATTATGAAACTTAGTAATCCATTGTGGTTGTTCTTATTCAATACTTGTGCGTGATTCAACTGTTCATACGTCACCGCGCCGTGGATTCCGCACGCGACGCAGGGGTGTGACATATACTTTGGTGTAAATTACATATTGGCGTGTATATAATGTTTTCATATGTTTTGAAAACCTTAAATTGTAAGTTTTTGAAAGTCTTAAGTGGTAAACATGTTTTGTAAACCAAACATGTATGTGGATTTTTCTGGGACCTAAATCTGATGTTGTTTTTAAACACGTGTTATGCGTGTGCGAATTACGGGGCTCACAAGTTGGTATCAGAGCCAATGGTTTGAGGGATTCAAGTGTGTCATGAACACTTGAACTCAAGCTTTTGTGCTCTTGATATGTGGAGGAATGTTCGATCCAGGATCCTATCTCGAAGCCGGTGTTTGAGGTTAGTGTATCTATTACCTGTATTGATTATGAATGACTAATTGTGTAGATACAATTGTGTTGTTTATGTTGATTTGGTGTTAAACAAAGTTCTAAATCAGGATGTGGGATGATGAAGTTATGGAAATGAACATGGGATGATTGTATTTTATGCCTGGCCAGTATAACGTTACACTTGTTGCATGATCATGACTTTAACAGAATCTACTCAATCATGGTATAGAATTGTATGTGTTGTAGAAATGGTTGATTGTTATGTGTTGTATGCATAACTTGAAATAGTGTCATTGCATGTTAATTGATAATTGACACTAGAATTGGGTGAATCCACATTCGTGTGAAACTACATGTAAGACCACAGGTGTGTGGCATTGGGTGAATCCACATTCGTGTGGAAATACATGTAAGACCACATGTGTGTGGCATTGGGTGAATCCACATTCGTGTGGAAATACATGTAAGACCACAGGTGTGTGGCATTGGGTGAACCCACATTCATGTGGGAATTCATGTAAGTCCACGGGTGTGTGGCATTGGGAGAAAATCCACATTCATGTGGAATATCATGTAAGATCACCGGTGAGTGACATTGAATTTATCGTGTAAGATCATATATGTGTGATGACTTGTTGAAAATACGAGTCATATGTTGTTTGGTGTAAATAATTAAAGATAGGTGTATTAGGATATGTGGATTATCCTTGGTTGAAATTGATTAAAAGGAAATGTTTTCTTTTTCGTGTTAATGGTGTTGACACATAGTGTCGTTATGCAATGTCAAAGGTTTTGGCAAGAGTGTCGTAACTGGGGCGTGGTGACTACAAACATGCGATTGTATTAATTGGTGTTTTTTTTGACATATGTCGTAAATAATACGTGTTTGTAGTCTCAAGTGTTAAATTGATATGGGTTGATAGATAGATTTGGAGATAAATCTTGAAATCAAACCTACATGTTGAAACTATTATTTCATGAATGATTCACAAGTAGTGTGAACATCTATGATTATATATAGATGTGTATGTGTTGTAATATTTGAATGTAAGGAGGTAGAAATGACCTGTATACGTGTGTTGACATTACATGTGGTTAATTTTAATCTTTTAAAAGATATGAAAATGCTTGGGGATGATCCATAAGATTATGGACATTATTTTGGAGTTCATGGTTGGGAGAAATGAATCTAGTAGTTTGCAAACTAGATTCAAACATAAATTATGGTTATTGTGTGGTGTAAATTGATGTAGATAATTCACAAGCGGTGTGAACCTCTATAACATTTGTGTGCTATTAGATAATGTACAAGGGTGTGTAATATCTAAGTAGCAGAGGTGTTTGTGGTAATTATAAGTAAGAGGAGTCTGGGTGCAAATGAACCAATAACCATATCTAGACTTGACTGTTTAGATGTTAACTTATGGTGGGTGGATTAATGTTGGTAATCACAAGTAGTGTGATTTCTTAAGGTGAGGATTTGGTGAAAAATGTGTTATTAGCGTGTTTAGATGATTAACAAGGAAGGGTGATTTGATGAGGATTCACATGTGGTGTGAACCTTATCAATGCTTAATGGTGCTATCTGGTATTATTTGGTCATCGTGGGCAGGTTCACTAAAAGCGTTCATTTATTGCGTACCCATGAATTCTAATATGTTAAGAAGGAACACAAAACTGTTATCGAGCATGACGTATCATCTTCACACTGATGGTCAAAGATAAAGAACCATTTATGCCTGTGAGGATATGTTACGGGTGTGCATAGTTGGTGATTGGGGGTAGTTGTGATGACTATCTACCCTTGGAGGAGTTCTTGTTAAAGAACGGTTATCATTCCAGGTGTGGAATGATTCTGTAAGAAATAATATACGGAGAAGATAATATATTTCAGGAGTTGGGGAGAGGGTGGATAACAATAAGATGTAGGTAAGTAGTGGTTAAAATGATAGATGAATGGATTGATGTAATCCGAATTCATTTGAAGGCAGTGCTAGACCTTCAGAAATTGTATGCGTAGGTGCGTAGAAGAACAATCAAATTCCAAGTATGAGACTTCGTTTGTTGGAAGTTCTCCATGGAAGGGTGCGAATTGTTCTTGTAAGCGAGGGAAATTAAGCTCACGCTTTGTTGAGCATTATAGTTATAGCTCGGATGGGCATGGTTGCTTATCGCTTAGAGCTACGGAGATATAGAGTGGAATTTACAATATATTCCATGTGTCTTATTTGCGAAAATGCTTGGCAGATGAAACGGTTACATGCCATTGAAGAAATTGGAGATCAATGATAAATTGATGTGGGAGAAACTAGTGACTATCTTAGATAGAAAAGTCAAGCAATTGTGAAATAAGACGATTAATCAGGTGATGGTGCGACAATCGGTGGGGTTCAGAAATAACGTGGGAATCCGAGGATGAAATGCGGAAAAATTTTATTTTATTTTATTTTATTGAGGAGTGACGAGGTTTCAGGGACGAAACCTTTGCAAGGTGGGGAGAATTTGTAACGACCCATTACGAGAAATTTTAGAATATAATGTAATTGTTGAATAATTATCGTTATATTTTAATTGGTGAGTGTTTTAATAAAATTTGGGGTGTTAGAGTTAACTAGTAACTAACTTAATTAGGTTGGTTGAATTAATTAACTAAATATCAAGTTCGAGGGACTAAAATTGCCAAATGAGCAAAGTTATTAAGAAAGGGGAAGAAAAATTTGACTTGGTCAAAATTACACATTTCATGTGTGTGTTTGTGTGTGTCTGGCGACAAGAGGAAGAGAAGAGCCAAGGGAGATCGACCAAATTGGAGCTTGATTCTTGGTCTGATCGTTAATGCAACTAAGGAATTGAGTTCTCCTTGCTTCATACTACATCTAGGTAAGTAATTTTGTTACTTTTGGTGGTGAAATTCGTGTCTCTTATGGGGGTGTGAGTAGGATGGGTTAAATCCGAAATTTGGAGTTTGGATAGTGTTATATGTCGTTAATCATCGTAAATATCATCTTAGAACAACTTTTAGATCATTTCATAGAGTTTGGTGTAGTTTGATTAAAATAGAGTTTTCATGGTTCATGAGGAAGATGAACTTGGAGTATTAAAATGGTTGTTTGATCATAACTAAATGATGATATGATGATTTGTAACATTTGAAATTGTATAAAATTGGTGAATTGGCGTGATTGTTGAACTTGGGAAGGATTAGAATCATAAATGGGAATTTAAGGAGTTTTGAAGTAGTTGAAAATGAGCAAGTAAATTCTTGCACACAAGTTGTTTGATGAAATGTCAACAATTTGATTTTTACCTAAAAATAGGTTTAAAAGTATGGATGAGGTGAATTAGGTGTTATATTCATAAAAGGTGGAACTTTTATGATCAATGGATGATTTAGGTGTAAACTATGAATGAAATGGTGAATTGGTGCATAACCGTTACCATATACTAAAATTTGGTAAAAACGGGTCAAAAAGGGGTTAAGATGAATGTGAATATGTGTTATGTGTATTGAATGTAGTTGTATGTGTGTAATACAACTAGGTAATGGTGATGAAAGTCAAGGAACAAGTCAAAGGCCCGGACAAGAACAAGTTGACTTTGGTGGTGATCCTACGGGCTAAGGTGAGTCACCTACTCCATAATATGCAACCATAAGTCATATTTGTGATGGTGTGTGCGTGTATAATGTTGACTACTTGATTTATGTCTTGTAGTATTTGGTGAATGCTAGGTGTTAAAGTCATAAAAGCTAATGTAGGTAGAAACTGCATTGCTTGGATGAATTATGGAGTTTTGATTTTTGGTTTTAAAAACATGGTAGTTTGTTATTGTGTATGTAGAATATACATTGTTGGGATTATTTGGTGTGTAACTTGACAATTTATTTGGAATATGCAATGTTGAGATGAATTGATGTGTAACTTGACAATGTATGTGGAATGTGCATTGTTGAGATGAATTGATGTGTAACTTGACAATGTATGTGGAATATGCATTGTTGGGATGATGTGGTGTTTAACTTGAGAATATATGTGGAATATGCATTGTTAGGATGAAATGGTGATTAACTTGACAATGTGGGAGGAATATGCATTGTTAAGGTAGTATATATACCTAAGATCATATATAATGGCAGTTGGAGTGTTTGACTTAAATGATTACTAATTGGTGTGAATGTTATTGTGAATATTATGTTATAATTACATAACATAATATGGTGTCATTAAGTGTTTGGTAATAATTGGTGAAATTAGTAAAAGATGGGTGTTTGACTATTAGTGAAATTAGTCAAAATGGGTGATTGACTTGTTAGTGGAATTAGTCACAATGGGTAGTTTACTTGTTAGTGAAACCAACTAGTAAGGGTGTTTGGTGATTAAATTGGTGTATAATTGGTGTATGTATAAATTTGGGTGTTTGGTGATTAAATGGGTTAATCATTGGTGTATGTATGAAATTGGGTGTTGGTGATTAAATTGGTGTATAATTGGTGTGTTGATACTCGATGTTTCACAATAACATGCAATAGGTGTTATATTTGCTTAGTTATTGTTATGTAGTATGTTTACATGTGGTGTGGGGGAATAAGAATGATTCACAAGAGGTGTGAACATCTTATTGGGAGTTTGACTGAAAATAGTCAAACAATTCACAAGTGGTGTGAATTTGGAGTTGGGTTGAATCACAAGTGGTGTGATCTTCCCATGGTGAATCTATGGTGTTTAAGTAAATCACTAATGGTGTGATTGCTTACCTTGAGAATCCTTGGTGAAAAAGGAAGTCTCAAGGAAGTGGTGTGAATCATAATTTAAGTATTGATGGTTGTGGAGTTTAACACTTTAATTGTGTTTTAAAGTGTTTATGAATATACATTTCAAATGTTTTATATATTGTAATTGTTGTAAATTGGGAATCCTTGGAGTGAAAGGAAGTTCCGATGGGTTTGGGTGAAAAATGTAGTTTTAACGGGTTTGGGTGGAATGACTTGTTAGTAAATCGTTTTATGTTTATGTTTAATTAAGTCACCAAAGTAGGTTTGGTACTTGATTAATATGTCCATATGGTGTTATGGAATGCATTTGGGGTTAAGGAAAAAGTCGGAAACAATATCGGGTGTTAAAATGGGCGAAAAACTGCGCAGACACAGGTCTGGGCACCCAGTACGCCCGCAGTGCGCCCATCAGATATCAGTGCGCCCAAAGGTTCTGTAGTGCGCCTACAGTGCGCCCAACCAGTGCGCTGGACACTGAAAATTGTCTGAAATTTCGTGTGATTGACCGGGTTTATTCGGGGGGTCAATGAGGTGAACTCACTTAGTTCTTATGAACTAACACTTGATTGTTGGGTGTGTTTTCAGGTTTTAAATAGATACAAATAGGTGGTGCGAGCTCGAGATCGGAAGGAAAGGATCGAACTATCGTTTGTAAAACATATACTTTGGTGTAAATTACATATTGGGGTGTATGTAATGTTTTCATATGTTTTGAAAACCTTAAACTGTAAGTTTTTGAAAGTCTTAAGTGGTAAACATGTTTTGTAAACCAAACATGTATGTGGATTTTTCTGGGACCTAAATCTGATGTTGTTTTTAAACACGTGTTATGTGTGTGCGAATTACGGGGCTCACACCCAGTTATAGTCTTGGTTGACTATCATACCCAGTTATAGTCTTGCTTGACTATCATACCCTGTTATAGTTTTGTTTGACTATCATACCCAGTTATACTCTTCGTTGACTATCATACCCATTTATAGTTTTGGTTGACTACCATACCTAGTTATAGTCTTGGTTGACTATCATACCTAGTTATAGTCTTGGTTGACTACCATAACCAGTTATAGTCTTGGTTGACTATCATACATACCCAACACAAGCACTGAAGCATCATTCATACACATCCCATAACAAGTTTAAGGATATCGTTCATTCACCATACATGATATTCTAGCATTATATCATCATTCATCCTAATCATCATAACATTTCATGCTAGCATCATAACATCATTCATCGTAGTCATCAAATCCTAAGCATGTCATACTAGTATCATTTCATCATAACATCATAACATCCTAGTATCATGCACATATCATGCTAGTACATTATCATGTCATAACATCATGGCATGATGTCTACATATCATTCTAGCATCATAATCGTAACATCACACCTCCATCCTAGCAACCTAGGACCTTATCATAACATTCTATAGCTATCATCATAGTTATCATCATAAAGCATGTTATCATACAGTCATCATCATATCATATCATCATGTTATTCATCATCATAACTCATTTATCATGCATTCATCATACTTAGCCAATTCTCTTGCATATTTCATAATACATCAAACATTCATCATCATAGCATAGGCACATTGCATCATAACGCATGATAAACATATTAACATCATGTATGCCAGCCCAAAACATAGTTACTCATATCATGTGAAAGTGGGACATCTAGAACTCAGTTGATAGTAGCTCCTTGTCTTCTTAGCCGATCTCCCTAGCTAAGACTGAAGAACCTAGACCATTCCATCGTCTCATTACATTCCATTCTTAGACTTAGAATTTATTCTAAGTCCTCATAGTCTACTAGTTCCCCCTTATAAGGTCAAGTTCCTGAAACTTAGCTAAGTATTCGAAACCCTTGAAGTTCCCGAAGGACTTGAGTACCCGAAATCCATAAAGTTCCTGAAGGACTTGAGTACTCGAAACCCATGGACTACACAAAATCCATGTTCTCGAATTACATACCCGGAATATAATACCCGAACTCTCATACATACTCGAAATCACATGCTCGAACGAAATTCGGGTACTCATCTCGAGTACATCTTTAGACACTCATGTAATCATCATAAAACATCTCAAAAATCTATCTAAGGATTTGGGGAGCTAGTCCTAGGTTCCTTACGTCGTTAACAACACGTTGGAGCCGCAAAGTTTCGAACTTTAAGCATAATGGTGTGAGCTTTATGCCTAAGTTCACTTTCATATGAAAATCCTAACTTTTTCGTTTAGAACACTTACTTGATGGTAGATGATCCTCCTTGTAGCTTCCTATGTGTTCCTTCTTCTTCCTGAGTGATTTACAACCGATCTTTGAAGTTCTTGAACCATACTTTGTGTACTCGAGAGAGAATGTGCTTCCAGCCAAAGGTATGCACGTTTCCCAAGGCACTCATATATATAGGCGGGGTTCACGAACCTGGTTCTCAAAACGGGGAGTCCTCGAATTCATTTTCGAGTACTGGACTTCTCGAAATTCAATTCGAGTACCCCATTTCATGATCTTAACTTAATTTATTTTTTTCGTTTATTTTCCTTCAAGTATATTATCCGTTACGCATTCGCAAATTCAAATATATTGTACTAGAAAATTTTGGGGTGTTACAAGTCTCCCCTCCTTACAATAGGTTTCGTCCCGAAACCTGCCTCGTTACACATCGAATAAATGAGGATACAATCTCCTCATTTCTTCTTCCATTTCCCACATAGCGTCTGAACCCCTCCGATGCTTCCACCAAACCTTGACTTGTACAACTATTTTGTTCCGCAGTTGCTTCTCTTTCCCATCCACGATCGCGATTGGTTCTTCGATGTAGTTCTGTCGATTATCCACCTCGATGTCATCCAAAGGAACATGTGCTTGCTCATCTACCAAACACTTCCTCAGGTGTGACACGTGGAAGGTAGGATGAACCCCATTCAACTCTTCCGGTAGGTCTAGTCGGTACGCGACCTTCCCTACCCTTTCCTCTATCCGAAACGGCCCGATGTACCTCGGACTCAACTTTCCTCGCTTTCTGAATCGAATGATTCCCTTCCATGGTGATACTTTTAGTAACACTCGATCGCCAACATCAAACTCTATCGGTCTTCTACGTTTGTCTGCGTATGACTTTTGGCGATCTTATGCCGCTTTCAGTCATGCTTTTATCACTTGTAACTTCCCTACCATATCAATCACGGCAGCCTTGTTTCCCATCTCTTTTCTATCCAACTTCACCCCAACATACCGGGGACCTCCATCGTCTTCCGTACAATGCCTCATATGGGGGCATTCCGATGCTAGAGTGGTAGCTGTTATTATACAAAAACTTCACCAATCGCAAATGGTCATCCTAGCTCCCTCCAAAATCGAAAATGCATGCCCTACGCATATCCTCCAACGTTTGGATAGTCCTTTCAGACTGTCCATCCGTTTGGGGGTGGTAGGCGGTACTGATGTTCAGTCTCTTTCCCATAGCGTCATGAAACTGCTTCTAGAATCTGGAAGTAAACCTTGTATCCCGATCTGACACAATGAAGACAGGAACTCCATGTCGGGTCACAATCTCTTTCACGAACAACTCAGAAAACCTTTCGGACGTATATGTTTCCCTGATGGGAAGAAAGTGTGCACTCTTTGTCAATCGATCCACAATCACCCATATGGTATCATGTTGTTTAGCTGTTCTAGGTAGCTTGTTGATGAAATCCATGGTGATGTGTTCCCAATTTCATTCCGATACTTCAAGAGGTTGCATGTATCCGTAGGGCTTATGATGTTCAGCCTTCACTTGTGCACAAGTAAGGCACTTGTTCACATATTGCATCACATTAAACTTCATACCTGGCCACCAATAATCCTTCCGAAGATCATGATGCATCTTCGTCGCACCGGGATGCCCCGAATAACGTGATTTGTGGGCTTCATCTAAAATCCTCTACCGAATATCCCATTTCTGGGTACCCACATCCGACCGAATCGTACCTTTATCCCATGGTCATTGTCTTCCAAGTTCTTGACTTGTCTGAAGACACGTTCAAAACCCACATTCTCTTCTTTCAGTCCTTCCTGTTGCGCCTGCTTGAGCTCATTCAGAAAGTCTGGCGTTATCATCAAACTATATGATTTTACTCATATGGAAGGATGACCAGTCTTGCGACTCAAAGCATCGGCCACCACATTGTCCTTTCCTAGGTGATATAAAATATCACAATCATAATCCTTTAACAGCTCAAGCCATCGTCTCTACCTCATGTTCAAATCCTTTTGCTCGAAGAAGTACTTCAAGCTCTTGTGGTCGGTATAGATGGTACTCCTTACTCCATACAAATAGTGCCTCCGTATTTTCAATGCAAACACCACTGCAGGGAGTTCAAGATCGTGGGTTCGGTAGTTAGCCTCATAGGTAGAGGATACATTTTCTTTACGATCAACTTATTCAGTTCCCTGTAATGAATACACATGCGGATACTTCATCTTTCTTCTTAACAAACAGCACCGGTGCTCCCCATGGAGAGACACTCGGTTGTATAAAACCTTTATCAAGGAGTTCTTGTAGTTGGGTCATCATTTCCTATCTTTTAGTGAGAGCCAAATGGTAAGTTTTTTGGCAACGGGTTGTGCCCCCAGCACTAAGTGGATTTGGAACTCAATTTCCCGTTCCGATGGTAATCCAGGCAAATCCTCAGGGAATACATCGGGGAAGTTACGCACCATGGGTACATCATTAATCTTCCACATATCCGAACGCTTCTCAATCACGTATGCCAAGTAGGCTACACACCCTCGCCTCTTCATAACATCAGCCTTGATCATCGAAATTATCTTCGGCGCATACATCGCTTTATCACCATAATCCGTTACGGAGCTCCCATCCATCGCACGTAAACATATCATCTTTCGTTGACGTATAATGTTAGCCTTGTATTTGTCTAAACAGTCCATACCCAAGACTACATCGAAACCTCCCAAGGTTATAAGAAACAATCGTACTGGGAACTTATGACCTTCTATCTCAACATAACAATAATCTATAGCCTCAGTCACCCCGGTCATCTTACCAATAGCCGTCTCTACATCAAATACCCGATCTATCTTCTTAACCTTCTTAGATAACCCATCACAGAATGTAGAAGATACAAAGCTCATACTGGCACCAGAATCAAACAATACAAAAGCAGGAATATTGTTGATAGAAAAGGTATATGTGACCACATCAAGGTCCTCGATCGCATCATCCTTTGTCATTGTGAAGGCTTGTGCTTTAGCCTTCTGCTTCTCTTTTCCTTTCTCCTCTTTCTTACCCGAGCCCAAAGCATCGACTCGTGGTTGCCTACTATCGTTGGACAGATGTCCAAGCTTGTGCAGTTGTACCAACTGGTGGCACTCGGACAATTAATGGAAATATGCCCCGTCTTTCCTCATCGAAAACATAAGTTAGTGCCCACCAAGCACTGTCTGGTGTGGGTTTTACCACACTTGTTGCATCGGTTCGCATCCTCACGCTTCACCTTCTTGCCTGAAAACTTTCATTGGTCTGTTCGGCCCCTCTTAGTCCAAGAGGACTCCTTCACCCTGATTTCCTCTTTCACTGGCTCATCAGCCAGCACATCATCCCATAGAATACCGCTGAGTTCAACAGTGGAATCAAAAGTCTTTGGGGAGTTTGCTTTGACATGAATCCTGACCTTTGGAGGAAGACCCTCCGTATACAACTTTACCCTGCGTTCCTCGGTAGAAACCAAGTGAGGAACAAGTCTGGCCATCTCATTAAACCTTGACGTGTACTGGCGGTGGTTCAGACTTACAGCTTTCAGAGCCAGAAATTCCTTTTTAACCTTATCCAGCTCGTTCTTGGGACAGAACTGTTTGGTGACCATCTCCTTCAGATCCTCCCATGCCATCTTTTCCATATCAGCTGCAGACTTAGACTGCTTGATAGTGTTCCACCTGTGAATTGCCTCATCGATAAAGGAGTGAGCTGCAAACTTGACAGCTTGATCAATTCGGCACTCACTGATGGAGATAACAGTCTCCATCACAGAAATCTAGTTGCAGGTGGCCACTGCATCCTTCTTCCCATCAAAGGTTGGTGGGTTGCATCCTTTGAAGGATTTGTAATCACAACCCCTTCAGTTTCCCAGACATAGAATCACCGTTCTTTGTCTGAATGATCACAACATCCTTATATCCCTTGGAGCTTTCCTAGGTTCCCTCAGACTTTTCCTTCAATGCATCCGTTATTGCCTTAGCAATCATTGCCGGCATCTTCTCATCCACGATCTTGCAGACCTCATCAGCAATGGCCTTTACTACAATAGGCTCTAGCGTGAATTCTTCTTCATTTTCCGGCTGCTCGTTGTTCTCACTTTCTTCTTCATTGACAGCTTTCTCGGTTCCGACATGTGGCTCTTCAGCTCCCTGTGGTTTCTTTCGCGGTCTACCCTTTGGTCCGTCCATCTAAACTTTCTACATAATGCAATAATTGATGAGTCAGTACAAGAATCAGTTTAGCACGGAATAAGTGCTGGAAATCGTTAATGACGTTGATCAAGTGTTATTAACCATTTACCCAACTCATAGGCTCTAAACATTTCCCATCCCATCTCCTCAATGTGCATGACACTAACTACCATTCTAACCCTACATCTACTTCTTAAATCCTTCATAAACATTCAGCTCGTGGCATCCGTTCATCCGTGGTTGGCAATCCGCATTATTTATTACCATTCTTAGTTTAAGTCTTAGCATTTAGGATGCTAATATCTCTCAAACTATGGCTCTGATACCAACTTGTGAGGTCCGGAACCCGGGCGCCTCCCAGAGGTTGGTTTTTATCATAACACATCGCTCTTAAACCAAAAACTTTCATAAATATGCAGCGGAATTTAAAACATTGTCTAATACAAAATATACTGAAATAGATTGTATCAAAACATTTAGGATTGCCAACACCATCGGATTCTCTATCTTGATGCCCGAGCTCCATGCTTGCTCTTACCTTAGCTTTAACCTGACATACATGCTAAAATGTCAGCTTACGCTGGTGAGTTCTAGTTTTCATAAAACATCATTAATGTTTTAGAAAGTTAAAACATACTTAACATAAAACATCCTTACGTTCACATAAACCATAACCTCATCACATAACAACATAAACATCATCATCATACATCCATTGTCATCAACATGAACAATGGGCTTATGCCGGCACAAGGCACCATACCCTGTTATAGTCAGGTTGACTATCATACCTAGTTATAGTCTTGGTTGACTCTCATACCTAGTTATACTCTTGGTTGACTATTATACCCATTTATAGTCTTGGTTGACTATCATACCCAGTTATAGTCTTGGTTGACTATCATACCCAGTTATAGTCTTGGTTGACTATCATACCCAGTTATAGTCTTGGTTGACTATCATACCCAATTATAGTCTTGGTTGACTACCATACCCAGTTATAGTCTTGGTTGACTGTCATACATACCCACCACAAGTACTGGAGCATCATTCATACACATCCCATAACTAGTATGGGGATATCGTTCATTCATCATACATGATATTCTAGCATTATATCATCATTCATCCTAATCATCATAACATTTCATGATAGCATCATAACATCATTCATCGTAGTCATCATATCGTAAGCATGTCATACTAGCATCATTTCATCATAACATCATAACATCCTAGCATCATGCACATATCATGCTAGTATCATTATCATACCATAACATCATGGTATGATGCCTACATATCATGCTAGCATCATAGTCATAACATCATACATCAATCCTAGCAACCTAGGACCTTATCATAACATTCTATAACTATCATCATAGTTATCATCATAAAGCATGTTATCATACAGTCATCATCATATCATATCATCATGTTATTCATCATCATAACTCATTTATCATGCATTCATCATACTTCGCCTATTCTCTTGCATATTTCATCATACATCAAACATTCATCATCAAAGCATTGGCACATTGCATCATAACGCATCATAAACATATTAACAGCATGAATGCCAACCCAAAACATAGTTACGCAAAACATGTGAAAGTGGGGCATCTAGAACTCACCTGATACTAGCTCCTTGTCTTCTTAGCCGATCTCCTTAGCTGAGAATCAAGAGCCTCCGCGATTCCATCTTAGTACATTCCACTCTTAGACTTAGAATTTATTCTAAGTCCTCATAGTCTACTAGTTCCCCCTTAAAAGTCAAGTTCCTGAAACTTAGCTAAGTATTCAAAACCCTTGAAGTTCGCTAAATAGTACCCGAAATCCATGAAGTTCCCGAAGGACTTGAGTACTCGAAACCCATGGACTACACGAAATCCATGTTTTCGAATTACATACTCAAAATATCATACCCGAACTCTCATAGATACTCAAAATCACATGCTCGAAGGAAATTCGGATACTCATCTCGAGTATATCTTCGGGGTACTCATGTAATCATCATAAAACATCTCAAAAATCTATCTAAGGATTTGGGGGGCTAGTCCTAGGTTCCTTACATCGTTAACAACACGTTGGAACCACAAAGTTTTGAACTTTAAGCATAAAGGTAGGAGCTTTATGCCTAAGTTCACTTTCATATAAAAATCCTAACTTTTTCATTTAGAACACTTACTTTATGGTAGATGATCCTCCTAGTAGCTTCCTATGTGTTCCTTCTTCTTCCTGAGTGATTTACAACCGATCTTTGAAGTTCTTGAACCCTACTTCGTGTACTCGAGAGAGAATGTGCTTCCAGCCAAAGGTATGCACGTTTCCTAAGGCACTCATATATATACGCGGGGTTAACGAACCTGGTTCTCGAAACGGGGAGTCCTCGAATTCATTTTCGGGTGCTGGACTTCTCGAAATTCGATTCGAGTACCTTATTTCGTGAACTTAACTTAATATATTTTTCGTCTGTTTTCCTTCAAGTTTATTATCCGTTACGCATTCGTAAATTTAAATATCTTGTATTAGAAAATTTTGGGGGTTACAACAAAGTTGGTGGGTTTACTTTAACTAAGTATATATCACATAAATGACAGCAACCTAAGACTTTTTAAGTGGTTATAAGTTCAAAGAACTAAAGAACTATGATGGTGACAAGAGGGTTCAAGAAAGGACTAAGTATGGGTGTGCCGATCTTAGATATCAACTCTTAACACTTAGTAAAATTCACTCTTTGAGTAATCAACCTAGGTTGTTCAAATAACATAATCTAAGGTAGTGATTACCTCAAGAATGAAAACGAACAAGAATGTAACAAAGAACTATTAAGGAATTTGTTGTTAATCTAATAAGATTAACTTAAGTTCTAACATGTTTAACTTACATTTTTCCCAACGATAACTTGTTTTTTTCTAAGATATAATGATTTTAAACATGTAAACATAGTTTTATAAAAATCATCATAACTTGTTTACTAAAACATTTTAAAGTAATTTAAAGGATTTTTAACTTAACTTTTATAACTTAAATAATATTTTATAAATGATAATTTGCTAAAAGGTTAAGTCAGTTAAGTTGTAAACCTTATGTAAACAGGGTAAATTATTTAATAGTTAAAGGTAAGGGTATGATAAATTAGAATAACTTAAAAAAATTCTAGCAACACATTAGAAAGTATGTAGGACACTTAGATGCACACCGAGACTAAAACCCTATATACGTCAAATATAAAAACTTATAGTGTTCGAATCATAATAAATCAACTCAGGTGCTGAAGAACATAGTCTACAATCAACAAGCGTGTATATCTTTATTGGTTCAATTGCATAGCAACACAGGTGAGTTCATTGCCCCTTTTCTAAACATTTTTGTTTTATAAATGCGGGGTTGAGAAGCATGCGTAAATTATTTTCTTTGGATTATATTTTACTTAAATGCTTTTAAATCATATATGTTTTGTATGTATAAATGTTATCCTAGATTATGTCTAGATAAACAATTTCATGTTTCCTAAAGAATTAATTATTTATCATAAGCGGATAATTGTTTTCATTTCAAGTAAACCTGTTCAACGATCTATTTTCAACGATCTATTTGCAACTATCTATGATCAACGATCTATTTTCAACGATCTTTTTCAACGATCTATTTTCATCGAACCAAATATTTGATGTTCAATGAACCTAGTGTTCAACGATCAATGAATCAAATGTACCATTATTCAAGGAATCAAGTATTCTTTATCCAATGAAATAAGTACATTTTCTTTAATGGAACAATAGAACATTTTCCGGGGAATATCTGGGAAATATCAAAGGTAACATGTGCCAACGGTCAAGAACGGACAATAAAATCCTACATTCCAAGAAGTTTTAGCTAGACTGATAGATTATAGGTCGCATGTTTGATGATATTTACAAAATCCTCTAACTTATAAGAACCTTTGATTGATATACTAGTCTACTCGAGTTGATCAAGGCCCAATCATTAGGACTTAGCTTTTAATTAAATGTTTATTTATTTATTTATTTAAGCATTTTAACTTGCTAGTTTCCACATCTACTACATTTGCCATGGTTTTTGTGTTATTGATTGAGAGTGAAACGCTTCATTATCATTAACAACAATGTTCTATGTGGTTCATTATCATTAACAACATTATGCCCTATATATAAGCATACGTGACTGTATATTATAGATGGTTGTTAATGAGGTTAAGGTTAACATTTTGGGTGTTCATGGTTATCATTTACAAATGTTCAAAAGTGTCAATTAAGAATGGTGGGTGAAACGCTTAATAATCAATAACAACAATATTCTATGTGGTATGGTATGTGGTGGGCTGGCGGTAAGCTTGACCCTACGTATGCCCTATATATAAGCATACTTGACTGGATATTATATGTGGTTGTTAGTGAGGTTAAGGTTGTCACTTGGTCATGTTTGTTCAAATACATTTTCATAACAAAACTATATGAATTCACCTACCATGTGTTGACTTTTTTTTTCTTCCATGTTTTTCTCAGGTGATGTGATGGACTAGGTTAAGATTGCAGGATGCATACTAGAATGCAAGATAGAGGACCTACTAGATTTTAAGAAGCACATATTTTACCTATTAATTGTGAATCAGTTGGTATCTTGTACGATTACAAAATAGTGGACATATTATCTTTTTGCTGGAATTACTTAGTTAAATTTGCAAACATGACACTGTAATTTAACTTTGTATTTTCTAGTTAACTAGTATTGTGCTTTAGTTATTCTCAAATGTTGTGCTATGTATACAATCTTATCATTCCGATTATCACCTGATATCGCGCCGCGAGAACTTTCCGCCCGACGAGAAAGTCGATCCAGCCCGTCGGCTCGGGGTGTGACAGATTGGTATCGGTGCTTAAGGTTATAGAGAATATAGGTCATTTATTATAGTGGTTTGGCCTAGACTATAACTTAGGGACATCATGTAGAGAATGTAAGACTTAGGAAATTATTTGCATATTTTTTGGCATTTGATCATAAGTACTAACATGTAACTCTTCAGTTAAGATCAGCATGCCACCGAGACGACAACCATCACCACCCCCTCCTCCACAAGAGACGGACCCGTCAACTATTGCAATGGTAACCCTTATTACTGAACAGTTGGGTGTAGTCCTCCCTGGACTCATCACCCGGATCAGGAATAGTGAGGAGTATGCTAGGAGCATCCCACAAATTTCTACAGGTAACAAGTAACCTAAAGGTCGTCCTGCAAAAAGGCAAAAAGGACCTGTTAACTACACTGAAGCCACCCCAATAAGTCCAATCCTGCCAGATTTGACTAAAGGGATTAGTATTCACTATGAGGGGAAAGCCCCTCTCTGCTCAGCTTGTCACTATCATCATCGAGCTAAACTTCCTTGTGTACTTTGCACACGCTGTGGGAAGGTGGGTCACTGGATACAGAAGTTTAGATCACCAGTAACCCCTATTCCCATCAATATGCTTGTACATTTCCTAAATGTGCCAGAGGTGGTTTTCACCATGGCGAGGAGAAACCTTGTAGACACTGTCTGAATTGTGGGAGATACGGACAATGGATTCAAATGTGCAGGTTTATTCCAAATCAGAAACGGGAACAGAAAGCGAGCACCTGCACTTCCTCTCAACATAACAAAAAATGGTACACCTGTGGAATGCTCGGACATTTCGCAAGGGACTGCCCTAGGAGAATGTCTCCAGCAGACCCAGCGGTCATTAAGGAATTACTTGCTTTACCAACTCTAGAAGCACACTCGGAGCCCGATGACTACATAGGTATGTATTTCTATTTTGTGTATGTAAGTATCAAATAGTATGGTAGTTAAAACGTATATTTTGCCTTAGTATAGGAATAGTAAGATAAGGAAACCTTCAATTAATTAGCGGCCAATTAGATAAAAGAAATAGAATAATGATTGTTTGTAATTTAATTAGAGATCACTATCGTAGTTAAGGCGGAAGCCCGATAGGAATAGACTATTATTATAAAATCCAGTGAAGAAATAGATTTAAGGACCAATTAGGAAATCCTTAAAAAATTGAGACTAAGTTATTCTTAAAACACTTAGTCTTAGTTACCCAGAAGACTACAGATGAAATTCCTAAAAAATTGTTTGGAAAACCTCTTTTATACATCTGAAAGAATTTTGTGGTACGTGTATGTCTGTTATAATATCAGGTTTAGATATTTATACAAATTAGCACCTTATGGATTGTCAAAAATGCCAAGTTAAGCAGGTAAACATTTATCTCAAACCTAGACTTAATTAAACCTGAATTCCTCACTTTAGGAAACTTCAGTTCTTGTAATGACAAGAAGGAATGGATTTGAGAATGATGCTAAGAGCATGATTAGTTAGACAGAACCAATAGATACTAATAAGAACATAGGATCAATGTGAATAATAATAGGGTAGTTGCCCATACAGGTTAAACAGGGAGAAGACTTAACACCAGATTAAGAATCTTGAATAAAGGAGTTCAAGATGATACATATGATCAAAATTTTAAGCATTTAAAAAAAAGATTGTCTGATGGTTAAAACAATTGGGTTACTATAGAACAACCAAGAAATATAAACCATTAAATTATCTCATATGGTAGATATAATAAAATTCACATGACATAGACATGATGGATTAAACTAATGGGTGATCTTAAATGATAGCTCAACATCATTTGAACAAGTTTAGTAGAGTTGCTGATATCTTGTGACGGATGACGTAAGGTAAACACCCGGACGCCAATAAGATGTATCATGACTTACGGGGATTTTATTGGTTGTCCGGAATGAAGAAAGATATAGCCGAGTATGTTGGTCGATGTCTGACATGTGCGAAGGCTAATATGGAACACCAGAAACCGTTAGGTTAGCCTGAGATTCCGCTCTGGAAGTGGGAACAAATAGCCATGGATTTCATTACCAAGCTACCCCGCACTTCCAGTGGTCATGATACAATTTGGGTTATCATGGATCGTTTAACAAAATCTGCTCATTTCTTGCCAATGCGTGAAACCTGCACGATGGATAAACTGGTGAGATTGTACATAAATGAGATAGTGGTGCGTCACGGTGTACCATTATCCATCATCTCAGATCGAGATAGCAGATTCACATCAAGGTTTCGGCAGACGTTGCAGAAATCTCTAGGGTTATCATCGATCATTTAACAAAATCTGCTCATTTCTTGCCAATGCGTGAAACCTGCATGATGGATAAACTGGCAAGATTGTACATCAATGAGATAGTGGTGCTCACGATGTACCATTATCCATCATCTCAGATCGAGATAGCAGATTCACATCAAGGTTTCGGCAAACGTTGCAGAAATCTCTAGGGATGTACTTAAATTTGAGTATAGCTTTCCATCCACAACCGGACGGTCAAAACGAACATACTATACATACCCTAAAGGACATGTTGCGAACATGTGTTTTGGATTATGGTGGGAATTGGGACTCTCATTTGCCACCGATAGAGCTCTCCTATAATAACAAGAGGATCAATTCTTTTAATGACACTTTACAAGTCATATGACTTGTAAGTAAATTAAAAGATAACATAAATCATTCTTAGAGATGTGCATTGATTCGCCACCACGGAAAATATTTGCATTTGTCATATGGTAAACTACCATGCCCCTTTGGTAGTTCCCTCAAACATTAGGAGAATACCCTAGAATATGGAAACAAATCCAAAGGTAGTTACTATATACTGGATTGAAATGACACGACTTAGGATATACATTATGCGATTTAAAGGTTGAGATATAACAATCAAACCCTAGTGTTGCGATGAAAACATGAGGTAAATCCTATAGGAGTAGGAAACCAAAGCTATGGTTATAAATACCAATCTACCACCTTATACTCCTAGTAGGCACCAAAGCCTATGGTCAATAATACCTGTATGATCAAGCCCGCTCAAAATTCTCATGAGTTGAAAGTACATGTTAGGAATCATTTAATCAGATTTCACATAACCAGAATCACAGAATGTGAAACCGGTAGAGCTTATTATTTTGAATGAGATATTTAGGTATCCTATGAACTTTGCAGTAACTGCAGAAATCCCTAGAAATTCATGAGACCTACAAGGTAGATTACTATTCAAGGAGGAATGGTCAGGACAAATTAAAGAGTAGAAATTTTAAGAGATATACAATAAGCTAATCCAAACACCCTTATTGGAAATTGTAAAACGATATTTATCTAACAATAGAAAACAATATTTAGAGGGCACGTAAGAAAGAAATCAAACCCTTTCTCCCTAGCCATAAAGAAAGTCGTATCCGATATTGATTTTAAATTTCGGGAAGAAATTTGTTTAACAAGGGGAGACTGTAACATCAGTGCCGGAATAGTAGTTCGGAACACTAGGAAAGTACTGTAGTTGCTGGCACGGAAAGCATTCGTATAATATTATGAGTTAATGTTATACGAAACAATTGATGTTAACAGTGCATACACAATACTGATACGCTTAAATATTAAACTATGATAGGATACTATGTATGAAAAATATATAGGATCTTATTATGTATAAATGTACGTGAGGAAATCCAAACTAAAACCATAACGGATGTCGTTAATTGAATATTAAACATACGGTGTATTCGTGTGGGTGACGATTCGCATGAATATGTTTGTAAGTTTAATGTTCTGAACGATGTCTAATAATTAGAAAACGATATTGGAAATTAACGTTGTCGTCGTGTTCGAACAGGTGACGATTCGTACGAATACGCGCGAAAACAATACGATCCGGTAAAACAATAAAAATAAACTTTTTTAAAATTTTAAAAACAAATAAAAAAGTTAGTAAAGTTATTAGGAATTACCACCTAAAATAATTTAGGAATGTTAAATTTTAAAACGTTACATAATATTACGCGTAACTATGAAAAAGGACGCGTTCAACCGAAACTGAACGAAACCGAATAGACCTGAACGTACCCGGACTATAAAAGCCTGGGAAACCCTCCTTCTTTCACAAGAAGTTCGGAATTTCCCTCTCTTCTCTCCAAAATCCCGGTTTTCACTCTCTCCTCTCTCACTACCTTCAAACCCTCATAACTTATTCATTTGTACACCAAATTTGACGTTCAAGTAGTCATAACGATCGTAGGAACGAGAGGAACACAGAAGTACAATCGATCGGAGCTGAAACGAGCTGAGTTGGTTGCAATTTTAGAGAGAATATTCGGGTTGTGAGGGTTTTCTACAATTTCAAAGAGGTAAACTTCTAAACCAATTTAAACAATTGAAATGGTTAGGGAATGCATGTAACATCCCCAAATTTTCTAATACAAGTTATTTGGATCCTACGTACTAGTAACGAATAAGTAACTTGTAGGAAGATCGACGAAAAATAACCAAAGTGAGGATTACAGATCGTGTACTCGAAACTGGTAAGATTTCGAGTACACCAGTTTTCGTGTATGCCAGAATTCGTGTACTCAAGATTTCGAGTACCAGCCCTTGCCTATAAATAGTGGTGCCTTGGGAATTGTGCGAACCTTTGGCTAGAACGCATTGTCTCCCGAGAACACGAAGTAGAATCCCAGAACTTCAAGGATCGGGCTTTTAATCGACCAAACGGAAGAGGAAACGCACGTGGATCTACAGGAGTGCTCATCTACCTTCAAGTAAGTGATCCAAACTGAAAAGTTAGGATTTTTAGACAAAAGTGAACCTATGCATAAAGCTCACACCTTTATGCATAAAGTTCGGAACTTTGAGGTTCCAGTGTGTTGTTAACACCCAAAGGAACCTAGAACTAGCTCCCCAAAGCTTTAGATGAATTTCTAAGATGTTTAATGACGAAAGTGATGAGTACACGAAATCCTGCACAAAGGGTACTCGAAATCATACTTAGAATTTCGAGTATGGTTATTTCGAGTAGAGCATTTCGAGTACACCAGTTCGAATACAGTGCTTTCGTGTACCCTAGTTCGAATACACATGAATGTTCGAGTACACAAGGTTTCGTGTACTTTGAGTGTGAGATGCTTAATGAATCTCGAGTGTTTCGAATACTTAGCTAAGGTTCGGGAACTTGGTCTTATAATGGGGACTTGTTAATTATGAGGACTTGGAATATATCCTAAGTCTAAGAATGATATGTGATGAGACGATATAATAATGTAGGTCCTTAAGGCCCTAGCTAAGGAGTTCGTCTAAGGATAACAGGAGTCTACTATCAGGTGAGTTCTAGACGCCCTATTTTATGTTTAATGTTTTGGGCTGGCATACATGCTTATTGTTATGTCTATGATGTTATGTGCTTATGATGATGATGAATGAATAATGATATGCCTTGACGATGTGTGCATGTTTATGTGTTAGCATGAGTTATGCATGAAAGTATGCTAAGTATGATGAATGCATGTTAGTATGTTATGATGATAAACTGAATGATAACATGCTATGACGATAATTACAGATGTTATGTTATAATGAAATCCTAGGCAGGCTATGATGAAAGTATGATGCTATGACGAATATATGCTAGCAAAACGTGTTTATGATGCCATGATGAATGATATGATGATGTGCTGCTAGCATGACAAGTGTATGATGCCAGGATGTTATGATGATATGATACTAGCATAGCCTGTTATGAAAAATCCTATGTTATTAGGATAATGTTACGATGTTATGCTGAATGATGATATGGTGCTAATGTATCATGTTACGATGGTTGATCCCATATTCGTATGGGGTAAGTATGTTTGCTCCAGTAATTGTTACTGGGTAAGTATGGTTGCTCCCGTACTCGTTACGGGGTAAGTATGACGTTGCTCCCATATTCGTATGGGGTAAGTATGGTTGCTCCCGTATTCATATGGGGAAAGTATGGTTGCCCCCGTACTCGTTACAGGGTAAGTATGACATTGCTCTCATATTCGTATGGGGTAAGTATGGTTGCTCCCGTATTCGTATGGGGAAAGTATGGTTGCTCCCGTACTCGTTACGGGGTAAGTCTGGCGTTGCTCCCGTATTCGTATGGGGTAAGAATGGTTGCTCTAGTACTTGCTACTGGGTAAGTATGGATATGTAGAACGCTTCGGCGGGGCAGATCAACGGTTATGGAGCCTTGTGACGGCATAAGCCCACTGTTACAGTGGTTGTATGATGATGATGATTATGGTGTTTATGTGAGAACGTTTTGGGTTATGTGAACGAAATGATGTTTTTATGTTAATCATGTTCTAACTTAAAAACATGTTTATGATGTTTTATGAAAACTAGAACTCACCAGCGTAAGCTGACTTGATTTAGCATGTATGTCAGGTTAAAGTTATGATAAGAGAAGACATGGAGCTCGGGCATCAACTCAGACGATCCGTTGGTTTTGGCAATTAGATATGTTTTTGAAACAGACACTTTCTTGATTTCTGTTTATCAAACTATGTTTACATTTCCGCTACATAATTATGAAAGTTTTTAGTTTAAGTGCTATGTGTTATGATGAAAACCAGCCTCTGCGAGACGCTTGGTTTCGGGGCCTCACAAGTTGGTATCAGAGCCATAGTTTGAGAGATCTTGGCATCCCAAATGCCAAGACTTAAACTGAGAATGGGATTAAAGGATGCGGATTGCCAATCACGGATGAACGGATGCCACGAGCTAAATGTATGTACGAGTTAAGATGTAGATCTAAGGTTAGAAAGGTAGTTAGTGTCATGCACATCGAGGAGATGGGATGGGAAACGTTTAGAGCCTATGAGTTGGGTAAATGGTTAATAACACCTGATCAACGTCATTAACGATTTACAACACTTATTTTGTGCTAGACTGATTCCTGTGCTGGCTCATTAATTGTTGCATTATGTAGAAAATTAAGATGGCTGGACGAAAGGGTAGACCGCGAAAACAACCACAGGGAACATGGGAGCCACATGTCGAGGCCGAGAAACCCGTCAATGAAGGAGGAGATGAGCACAGTGAGCCATCAGAAAATGAAGAGGAGTTCACACTAGAGCCTATTGTAGTAAAGGCTATTTTTGATGAGGTCTGCAAGATCATGGATGAAAAGATGCCGGCAATGATTGCTAAAGCACTGAAGGATGCTCTAAAAGACAAGTCTGAGGGAACTAAAGAAAGCACCAAAGAAGATGAGGTGGTGATCATCGAGACGAAGAGCGGCGACTCTATGACTGGGAAACTGAAGGGCTGTGACTACAAGTCCTTCAAGGGATGTAACCCACCGACCTTCGATGGTAAGAAGGATACTGTGGCTACTTGCCACTGGATATCTGCTATGGAGGTTGTTATCTCTATCAGTGAATGCCGAGTTGACCAAGCTGTTAAGTTCGCAGCTCACTCTTTTGTTGAGGAGGCACTTCACTGGTGGAACACCATTAAGCAGTCCAAAGCTGCAGCTGATGTAGAAAAGATGACTTGGGACGATCTCAAGGAACTGGTTACTAAACAGTTATGTCCCAAGAATGAACTCGATAAGGTTGAAAGGGAGTTTCTGGTTCTGAAAGCTGGGAGTCTGAACCACCGGCAGTACACGTCGAGGTTTAATGAGATGGCTAGACTTGTTCCTCACCTGGTTCCTACCGAGGAACGCAGGGTGAAGTTGTACATGGAGGGTTTGCCTCCTAAGGTTCGGATTCATGTGAAGGCGAATGCTCCCAAGACTTATGATTCCACCGTGGAGCTCAGTGGAATAGTTTAGGACGATGTTATGTTGGCCGAGCCAGGCAAAGAAGAAGTAAAGGTGAAAGCGTCCTTTGGAACTAAGAGAGGTCAAACAGACCAACGAAAGTTCGCAAGCAAGAAAGTGAAGCGAGAGGAGATGAGCCGATGCAACAAGTGTGGGAAAAGCCACACGGGACAGTGCCTGGTGGGCACTAATTTATGTTTCAGGTGTGGAAAGACGGGGCACTTTTCTAGCAATTGCTCGAGTGCTGCTCGATGCTTCAACTGCAGTGGGATAGGACATCTATCCAAGGATTGCAAGCTACCACGGGCCGATGCTTCGGGCTCGGGTAAGAAAGAGGAGAAGGAAAAGGAGAAGCAGAAGGCTAAAGCACGAGCCTTTACAATGACGAAGGATGATGCGATTGAGGACCCTGATTTGGTCACATGTACCTTTTCTATCAACAATATCCCTGCTTCTGTATTGTTTGATTCTTGTGCCAGTATGAGTTTTATATCCTCTACTTTATGTGATGGGTTATCTGGGAAAGTTAAGAAGATAGATCGGGTATTTGATGTAGAGACGGCTATTGGTAAGATGACCAGGGTGACTAAGGTTATAGATGACTGTTATGTTGAGATAAAAGGTCATAGGATCCCAGTCCGATTGTTTCTTATTACCTTAGGAGGATTTGATGTGGTTTTGGGTATCGACTGGTTAGCCAAATATGAGGCTAACATTATATGTCGACGAAAGATGATATGTTTACGTGCAATGGTTGGGATCTCGGTGACGGTTTATGGTGATAAAACGATGTATGAGCCTAAGATCATTTCGATGATCAAGGCTGATGTTATGATGAGGCGAGGGTGTGTAGCCTACTTGGCCTACGTGATGGAGGAACGTATGGATATGAGGATGATTGATGATGTTCCCGTGGTGTGTAATTTCCCCGATGTATTCCCTGAGGAATTGCCTGGATTACCACCCGAACGGGAAATTGAGTTCCAGATCGACTTAGTGCCGGGGGCACAACCCGTTGCCAAAACACCCTACCGTTTAGCCCCAACCGAGATGAAGGAAATGATGACCCAGCTACAAGAACTCCTTGATAAAGGTTTTATACGACCGAGTGTCTCTCCGTGGGGAGCACCGGTGCTGTTCGTTAAGAACAAAGATGGAAGTATGCGTATGTGTATCGATTACAGGGAACTGAATAAGTTGACCGTTAAGAACTGGTATCCTCTACCTAGAATTGATGACTTGTTCGATCAATTGCAAGGGGCAAGCTGGTTCTCAAAGATAGATCTCCGATCCGGTTACCATTAGTGGAAAGTTCGAGAGCAGGATATTCCAAAGACTGCTTTCCGTACGCGTTATGGACATTACGAGTTTCTCGTTATGTCATTTGGATTGACGAATGCTCCCGCAGCATTTATGGATTTGATGAACAGAGTATGTCAACCGATGCTGGACCGATCGGTGATAGTGTTTATTGATGATATTTTGATATATTCAAAGAACGAGGGAGACCATGCTTGCCACATACGTGAGGTATTGGAGATCCTAAGGAAAGAGAAACTTTATGCAAAGTTCTCCAAATGCGCTTTCTGGTTACGAGAGGTACAGTTTCTGTGTCACTTGGTGAAACCAGAAGGCATTACGGTAGATCCAGCTAAAGTTGAAACGATTATGAAATGGAGTCCTCCGAAGTCACCTACGGAAGTACGCAGTTTTCTTGGTTTGGACGGTTACTATCGGAGATTTATTCAAGACTTCTCCAAGCTAGCGACGCCGTTGACAAAGCTCACGAGGAAAGATGTAAAGTACGAATGGGGCCTGAACCAAGAACAAGCGTTTTCAGTGCTAAAGGAGAAACTTACCCAAGCTCCTGTTCTAGCACTGCCAGATGGAAATGATGATCTTGTTGTATATGCCGATGCGTCACGACAAGGGTTGGGATGCGTACTGATGCAAAGGGGAAGGGTGATAGCTTATGCTTCGCGCCAGCTAAAGATTCATGAGGCTAACTACCCAACCCACGATCTTGAACTCGCAGCAGTAGTGGTTGCATTGAAAATATGGAGGCACTATTTGTATGGAGTAAGGAGTACCATCTATACGGACCATAAGAGCTTGAAGTACTTCTTCGAGCAAAAGGATTTGAATATGAGGCAGAGACGATGGCTTGAGGTGTTAAAGGATTATGATTGTGATATTTTATATCACCCGGGAAAGGCCAATGTGGTAGCAGATGCTTTGAGTCGCAAGACGGATCATCCTGCCATACGAGTAAAATCGTATAGTTTGGTGATAACGCCAAACTTTCTGAACAAGCTCAAGCAGGCGCCACAGGAGGGATTGAAAGAAGAGAATGTGGGTTTTGAACGTGTCTTTGGACAAGTCAAGAACTTGGAAGACAATGACTACGGGATAAAGATACGATTCGGTCGGATGTGGGTACCCAGAAATGGGGACATTCGGTCGAGGATTTTAGATGAAGCCCACAAATCATGTCATTCGGTGCACCCCGGTGCGACGAAAATGTATCAAGATCTTCGACAGGATTATTGGTGGCCGGGCATGAAGTTTAATGAGATGTAGTATGTGAACAGGTGCCTTACTTGTGCGCAAGTGAAGGCTGAACATCAGAAGCCCTACGGATATGTGCAACCTCTTGAGGTACCGGAATGGAAATGGGAACATATCACCATGGATTTCATCACCAAGCTACCGAGGACAGCTAAACGACATGACACCATTTGGGTGATTGTGGACCGAGTGACGAAGAGTGCACACTTTCTTCCCACCAGGGAAAAGTATACGTCCGAAAGGTTGTCTGAGTTGTTAGTAAAAGAGATTGTGACTCGACATGGAGTTCCTGTCTCCATTGTGTCAGATCGGGATACGAGGTTTATTTCCAGATTCTGGAAACAGTTTCACGATGCTATGGGAACGAGACTGAACATCAGTACCGCCTATCACCCCCAAACGGATGGACAGTCGGAAAGGACTATTC
This sequence comes from Mikania micrantha, assembly GCA_009363875.1. Taxonomy (NCBI): domain Eukaryota; kingdom Viridiplantae; phylum Streptophyta; class Magnoliopsida; order Asterales; family Asteraceae; genus Mikania; species Mikania micrantha. The sequence continues at coordinate 1,069,849 of CM018698.1, read as the reverse complement.
AAACGTTGGAGGATATGCTGAGGGCGTGCATTATCGATTTTGGAGGAAGCTGGGATGACCACTTGCCATTGGTGGAGTTTTCGTACAATAACAGCTATCACTCTAGTATCGAAATGCCCCCATACGAGGAGTTGTACGGGAGACGATGTAGAACCCCGGTATGCTGGGGAGAAGTTGGACAAAAAGAGATGGGAAATAAAGCTGCAGTAATTGATATGGCAGAAAAGTTACGGGTGATAAAAGCACGTATGAAAGCTGCACAAGATCGCCAAAAGTCTTACACTGACAAGCGCCGGAGACCGATTGAGTTTGATGTTGGCAATCGAGTGTTGCTAAAAGTATCACCATGGAAGGGAATCATTCGATTCAGAAAGCGAGGCAAGTTGAGTCCGAGGTACATCAGACCATTTCAGATAAAGGCAAGGGTAGGAAAGGTTGCGTACCGACTGGACCTACCAGAGGAGCTGAACGGGATTCATCCTACCTTCCACGTGTCACATCGTAGGAAGTGTCTGGTAGACGAGCTAGCACACGTTCCTTTGCATGACATTGAGGTAGATGACCGACTGAACTACATTGAAGAACCAGTTGCCATCGTGGATACGAAGGAAAAGCAGCTACGGAATAAAATGGTTCATCAAGTAAGAGTTCAGTGGAAGCATCGGAAGGGTTCGGACACGACATGGGAAACGGAAGGCGAGATGAGGAAGTTGTATCCTCATTTGTTCGATGTGTAACGAGGCAGGTTTCGGGACGAAACCTATTGTAAGGAGGGGAGACTTGTAACAACCCTAAATTTTCTAATACAAGTTATTTGGATCCTACGTACGAGTAACGAATAAGTAACTTGTAGGAAGATCGACGAAAAATATCCAAAGTGAGGATTACAGATCGTGTACTCGAAACTGGTAAGATTTCGAGTACACCAGTTTTCGAGTACGCCAGAATTCGTGTACTCAAGATTTCGAGTACCAGCCCTTGCCTATAAATAGTGGTGCCTTGGGAATTGTGTGAATTGTCTCCCGAGTACACGAAGTAGAATCCCAAAAATTCAAGGATCGAGCTTTTAATCGACCAAACGGAAGAGGAAACGCACGAGGATCTACAGGAGTGCTCATCTACCTTCAAGTAAGTGATCCAAACTGGAAAGTTAGGATATTTAAACAAAAGTGAACCTATGCATAAAGCTCACGCCTTTATGCATAAAGTTCGGAACTTTGAGGTTCCAGTGTGTTGGTAACACCCTAAGGAACCTAGAACTAGCTCTCCAAAGCTTTAGATGAATTTATGAGATGTTTAATGACGAAAGTGATGAGTACACGAAATCCTGCACAAAGGGTACTCGAAATCATACTTAGAATTTCGAGTATGGTCATTTCGAGTAGAGCATTTCGAGTACACCAGTTCGAATACAGTGCTTTCGTGTACCCTAGTTCGAATACACATGAATGTTCAAGTACACAAGGTTTCGTGTACATTGGGTGTTTCATGTACATGGGTTTCGAGTATGAGATGCTTAATGAATCTAGAGTGTTTCGAATACTTAGCTAAGGTTCGGAAACTTGAGCTTATAATGGGGACTAGTTAATTATGAGGACTTGGAATATATCCTAAGTCTAAGAATGATATGTGATGAGACGATATACTAATGTAGGTCCTTAAGGCCCTAGCTAAGGAGTTCGGCTAAGGATAACATGAGTCTACTATCAGGTGAGTTCTAGACGCCCTATTTTATGTTTAATGTTTTGGGCTGGCATACATGCTTATTGTTATGTCTATGATGTTATGTGCTTATGATGATGATGAATGAATGATGATATGCCCTGACGATGTGTGCATGTTTATGTGTTAGCATGACTTATGCATGAAAGTATGCTAAGTATGATGAATGCATGTTAGTATGTTATGATGATAAACCGAATGATAACATGCTATGACGATAATTACAGATGTTATGTTATAATGAAATCCTAGGCAGGCTTTGATGAAAGTATGATGCTATGACGAATATATGCTAGCATAACCTGTTTATGATGCCATGATGAACGATATGATGATGTGCTGCTAGCATGACATGTGTATGATGCCAGGATGTTATGATGATATGATACTAGCATAGCCTGTGATGAGAAATCCTATGTTATCAGGATAATGTTACGATGTTATGCTGAATGATGATATGGAGCTAATGTATCATGTTACGATGGTTACCCCCATATTCGTATGGGGTAAGTATGTTTGCTCCAGTAATTGTTACTGGGTAAGTATGGTTGCTCCCGTACTCGTTACGGGGTAGTATGACGTTGCTCTCATATTCGTATGGGGTAAGTATGGTTGCTCCCGTATTCGTATGGGGAAAGTATGGTTGCTCCCGTACTTGTTACGGGGTAAGTACGGCGTTGCTCCCGTATTCGTATGGGTTAAGAATGGTTGCTCCAGTTCTTGCTACTGGGTAAGTATGGATCTGTAGAACGCTTCAGCGGGGCAGATCAACGGTTATGGAGCCTTGTGCCGGCATAAGCCCACTGTTAAAGTGGTTGTATGATGATGATGATTACGGTGTTTATGTGAGAACGTTTTGGGTTATGTGAACGAAATGATGTTTTTATGTTAATCATGTTCTAACTTAAAAACATGTTTATGATGTTTTATGAAAACTAGAACTCACCAGCGTAAGCTGACTTGATTTAGCATGTATGTCAGGTTAAAGTTATGATAAGAAAAGACATGGAGCTCGGGCATCAACTCAGACGATCCGTTGGTTTTGGCAATTAGATATGTTTTTGAAACAGACACTTTCTTGATTTCTGTTTATCAAACTATGTTTACATTTCCGCTACATAATTATGAAACTTTTTAGTTTAAGTGCTATGTGTTATGATGAAAACCAGCCTCTGCGAGACGCTCGGTTTCGGGGCCTCACAAGTTGGTATCAGAGCCATAGTTTGAGAGATCTTGGCATCCCAAATGCCAAGACTTAAACTGAGAATGGGATTAAAGGATGCGGATTGCCAATCACGGATGAACGGATGCCACGAGCTAAATGTATGTACGAGTTAAGATGTAGATCTAAGGTTAGAAAGGTAGTTAGTGTCATGCACATCGAGGAGATGAGATGGGAAACGTTTAAAGCCTATGAGTTGGGTAAATGGTTAATAACACCTGATCAAAGTCATTAACGATTTACAACACTTATTTCGTGCTAGACTGATTCCTGTGCTGGCTCATCAATTGTTGCATTATGTAGAAAGTTAAGATGGCTGGACGAAAGGGTAGACCGCGAAAACAACCACAGGGAACATGGGAGCCACATGTCGAGGCCGAGAAACCCGTCAATGAAGGAGGAGATGAGCACAGTGAGCCATCAGAAAATGAAGAGGAGTTCACACTAGAGCCTATTGTAGTAAAGGCTATTTTTGATGAGGTCTGCAAGATCATGGATGAAAAGATGCCGTCAATGATTGCTAAAGCACTGAAGGATGCTCTAAAAGACAAGTCTGAGGGAACTAAAGAAAGCACCAAAGAAGATGAGGTGGTGATCATCGAGACGAAGAGCGGCGACTCTATGACTGGGAAACTGAAGGGCTGTGACTACAAGTCCTTCAAGGGATGTAACCCACCGACCTTCGATGGTAAGAAGGATGCTGTGACTACTTGCCACTGGATATCTGCTATGGAGGTTGTTATCTCTATCAGTGAATGCTGAGTTGACCAAGCTGTTAAGTTCGCAGCTCACTCTTTTGCCGAGGAGGCACTTCACTGGTGGAACACCATTAAGCAGTCCAAAGCTGCAGCTGATGTAGAAAAGATGACTTGGGACGATATCAAGGAACTGGTTACTAAACAGTTCTGTCCCAAGAATGAACTCGATAAGGTTAAAAGGGAGTTTCTGGTTCTGAAAGCTGGGAGTCTGAACCACCGGTAGTATACGTCGAGGTTTAATGAGATGGCTAGACTTGTTCCTCACCTGGTTCCTACCGAGGAACGCAGGGTGAAGTTGTACATGGAGGGTTTGCCTCCAAGGTTCGGATTCATGTGAAGGCGAATGCTCCCAAGACTTATGATTCCATCGTGGAGCTCAGTGGAATAGTTTGGGCCGATGTTATGTCGGCCGAGCCAGCCAAAGAAGAAGCAAAGGTGAAAGAGTCCTTTGGAACTAAGAGAGGTCGAACAGACCAACGAAAGTTCGCAAGCAAGAAAGTGAAGCGAGAGGAGATGAGCCGATGCAACAAGTGTGGGAAAAGCCACACGGGACAGTGCCTGGTGGGCACTAATTTATGTTTCAGGTGAGGAAAGACGGGGCAATTTTCTAGCAATTGCCCGAATGCTACTCGATGCTTCAACTGCAGTGGGATAGGACATCTATCCAAGGATTGCAAGCTACCACGGGCCGACGCTTCGGGCTAGGGTAAGAAAGAGGAGAAGGAAAAGGAGAAGCAGAAGGCTAAAGCACGAGCCTTTACAATGACGAAGGATGATGCGATTGAGAACCCTGATGTGGTCACATGTACCTTTTCTATCAACAATATTCCTGCTTCTGTATTGTTTGATTCTTGTGCCAGTATGAGTTTTATATCCTCTACTTTATGTGATGGGTTATCTGGGAAAGTTAAGAAGATAGATCGGGTATTTGATGTAGTGACGGCTATTGGTAAGAAGACCAGGGTGACTAAGGCTATAGATGACTGTTATGTTGAGATAGAAGGTCATAGGATCCCTGTCCGATTGTTTCTTATTACCTTAGGAGGATTCGATGTGGTTTTGGGTATGGACTGGTTAGCCAAATATGAGGCGAACATTATATGTTGACGAAAGATGATATGTTTACGTGCAATGGATGGGAGCTCCGTGACGGTTTATGATGATAAAGCAATGTATGCGCCTAAGATCATTTCGATGATCAAGGCTGATGTTATGATGAGGCGAGGGTGTGTAGCCTACTTGGCCTACGTGATGGAGGAACGTATGGATATGAGGATGATTGATGATGTTCCCGTGGTGTGTAATTTCCCCGATGTATTCCCTGAGGAATTTCCTGGATTACCACCCGAACGGGAAATTGAGTTCCAGATCGACTTAGTGCCGGGGGCACAACCCGTTGCCAAAACACCCTACCGTTTAGCCCCAACCGAGATGATGGAAATGATGACCCAGCTACAAGAACTCCTTGATAAAGGTTTTATACGACCGAGTGTCTCTCCGTGGGGAGCACCAGTGCTGTTCGTTAAGAAGAAAGATGGAAGTATGCGTATGTGTATCGATTACAGGGAACTAAATAAGTTGACCGTAAAGAACAGGTATCCTCTACCTAGAACTGATGACTTGTTTGATCAATTTCAAGGGGCAAGCTGGTTCTCAAAGATAGATCTCCGATCCGGTTACCATCAGTTGAAAGTTCGAGAGCAGGATATTCCAAAGACTGCTTTCCGTACGCGTTATGGACATGACGAGTTTCTCGTTATGTCATTTCGATTGACGAATGCTCCCGCAACATTTATGGATTTGATGAACAGAGTATGTCGACCGATGCTGGACCGATCGGTGATAGTGTTTATTGATGATATTTTGATTTATTCAAAGAACGAGGGAGACCATGCTTGCCACATACGTGAGGTATTGGAGATCCTAAGGAAAGAGAAACTTTATGCTAAGTTCTCCAAATGCGCTTTCTGGTTACGAGAGGTACAGTATCTGGGTCACGTGGTGAACCCAGAAGGCATTATGGTAGATCCAGCTAAAGTTGAAACGATTATGAAATGGAGTCCTCCGAAGTCACCTACGGAAGTACGCAGTTTTCTTGGTTTGGCCGGTTACTATCGGAGATTTATTCAAGACTTCTCCAAGCTACCGACGCCGTTGACAAAGCTTACGAGGAAAGATGTAAAGTACGAATGGGGCCCGAACCAAGAACAAGCGTTTTCAGTGCTAAAGGAGAAACTTAACCAAGCTCCTGTTCTAGCACTGCCAGATGGAAATGATGATCTTGTTGTGTATGCCGATGCGTCACGACAAGGGTTGGGATGCGTACTGATGCAAAGGGGAAGGGTGATAGCTTATGCTTCGCGCCAGCTAAAGATTCATGAGGCTAACTACCCAACCCACGATCTTGAACTCGCAGCAGTAGTGGTTGCATTGAAAATATGGAGGCACTATTTGTATGGAGTAAGGAGTACCATCTATACCGACCATAAGAGCTTGAAGTACTTCTTCGAGCAAAAGGATTTGAATATGAGGCAGAGACGATGGCTTGAGCTGTTAAAGGATTATGATTGTGATATTCTATATCACCCGAGAAAGGCCAATGTGGTAGCAGATGCTTTGAGTCGCAAGACAGATCATCCTGCCATACGAGTAAAATCGTATAGTTTGGTGATAACGCCAGACTTTCTGAACGAGCTCAAGCAGGCGCAACATGAGGGATTGAAAGAAGAGAATGTGAGTTTTGAACGTGTCTTTGGACAAGTCAAGAACTTGGAAGACAATAACTACGGGATAAAGATACGATTCGGTCGGATGTGGGTACCCATAAATGGGGACATTTGGTCGAGGATTTTAGATGAAGCCCACAAATCACGTTATTCGGTGCACCCCGGTGCGACGAAAATGTATCAAGATCTTCGACAGGATTATTGGTGGCCGGGCATGAAGTTTAATGTGATGCAGTATGTGAACAGGTGCCTTACTTGTGCGCAAGTGAAAGCTGAACATCAGAATCCCTACGGATATGTGCAACCTCTTGAGGTACCGGAATGGAAATGGGAACACATCACCATGGATTTCATCACCAAGCTACCGAGGACAGCTAAACGACATGATACCATTTGGGTGATTGTGGACCGATTGACGAAGAGTGCACACTTTCTTCCCACCAGGGAAAAGTATACGTCCGAAAGGTTGTCTGAGTTGTTCGTAAAAGAGATTGTGACTCGACATGGAGTTCCTGTCTCCATTGTGTCAGATCGGGATACGAGGTTTACTTCCAGATTCTGGAAACAGTTTCACGATGCTATGGGAACGAGACTGAACATCAGTACCGCGTATCACCCCCAAACGGATGGACAGTCGGAAAAGACTATTCAAACGTTGGAGGATATGCTGAGGGCGTGCATTATCTATTTTGGAGGAAGCTGGGATGACCACTTGCCATTGGTGGAGTTTTCGTACAATAACAGCTATCACTCTAGTATCGGAATGCCCCCATACGAGGCGTTGTACGGGAGACGATGTAGAACCCCGGTATGCTGGGTGAAGTTGGACAGAAAAAGATGGGAAATAAAGCTGCTAATTGATATGGTAGACGAGCTAGCACACGTGTCACATCTTAGGAAGTGTCTGGTAGACGAGCTAGCACACGTTCCTTTGGATGACATTGAGGTAGATGACCGACTGAACTACATTGAAGAACCAGTTGCCATCGTGGATACGAAGGAAAAACAGCTACGGAATAAAACGGTTCATCAAGTAAGAGTTCAGTGGAAGCATCGGAAGGGTTCGGGCACGACATGGGAAACGGAAGACGAGATGAGGAAGTTGTATCCTCATTTGTTCGATGTGTAACGAGGCAGGTTTTGCGACGAAACCTATTGTAAGGAGGGGAGACTTGTAACATCCCCAAATTTTCTAATACAAGTTATTTGGATCCTACGTATGAGTAACGAATCAGTAACTTGTAGGAAGATCGACGAAAAATAACCAAAGTGAGGATTACAGATCGTGTACTCGAAACTGGTAAGATTTCGAGTACACCAGTTTTCGAGTACGCCAGAATTCATGTACTCAAAATTTCGAGTACCAGCCCTTGCCTATAAATAGTGGTGCCTTGGGAATTGTGCGAACTTTGGCTAGAACGCATTCTCTCCCGAGTACACGAAGTAGAATCCCAAAACTTCAAGGATCGAGCTTTTAATCGACCAAACGGAAGAGGAAACGCACGAGGATCTACAGGAGTGCTCATCTACCTTCAAGTAAGTGATCCAAACTGAAAAGTTAGGATTTTTAGACAAAAGTGAACCTATGCATAAAGCTCACACCGTTATGCATAAAGTTCAGAACTTTGAGGTTCCAGTGTGTTAGTAACACCCTAAGGAACCTAGAACTAGCTCCCCAAAGCTTTAGATGAATTTCTGAGATGTTTAATGACGAAAGTGATGAGTACACGAAATCCTGCACAAAGGGTACTCGAAATGTACTTAGAATTTCGAGTATGGTCATTTCGAGTAGAGCATTTCGAGTACACCAGTTCGAATACAGTGCTTTCGTGTACCCTAGTTCGAATACACATGAATGTTCGAGTACACAAGGTTTCGTGTACTTTGGGTGTTTCATGTACATGGGTTTCGAGTATGAGATGCTTAATGAATCTCGAGTGTTTCGAATACTTAGCTAAGGTTCGGGAACTTGATCTTATAATTGGGACTAGTTAATTATGAGGACTTGGAATATATCCTAAGTCTAAGAATGATATGTGATGAGACGATATACTGACGTAGGTCCTTAAGGCCCTAGCTAAGGAGTTCGGCTAAGGATAACAGGAGTCTACTATCAGGTGAGTTCTAGACGCCCTATTTTATGTTTAATGTTTTGGGCTGGCATACATGCTTATTGTTATGTCTATGATGTTATGTGCTTATGATGATGATGAATGAATAATGATATGCCCTGACGATGTGTGCATGTTTATGTGTTAGCATGAGTTATGCATGAAAGTATGCTAAGTATGATGAATGCATGTTAGTATGTTATGATGATAAACTGAATGATAACATGCTATGACGATAATTACAGATGTTATGTTATAAAGAAATCCTAGGCAGGCTATGATGAAAGTATGATGCTATGACGAATATATGCTAGCATAACGTGTTTATGATGCCATGATGAATAATATGATGATCTGCTGCTAGCATGACATGTGTATGATGCCAGGATGTTATGATGATATGATACTAGCATAGCCTGTTATGAGAAATCCTATGTTATTAGGATAATGTTAAGATGTTATGCTGAATGATGATATGGAGCTAATGTATCATGTTACGATGGTTGCTCCCATATTCGTATGGGGTAAGTATGTTTGCTCCGGTAATTGTTACTGGGTAAGTATGGTTGCTCCCGTACTCGTTACGGGGTAAGTATGACGTTGCTCTCATATTCGTATGGGGTAAGTATGGTTGCTCCCGTATTCGTATGGGGAAAGTATGGTTGTTCCCGTACTCGTTACGGGGTAAGTATGACGTTGCTCCCATATTCGTATGGGGTAAGTATGGTTGCTCCCGTATTTGTATGGGGAAAGTATGGTTGCTCCCATACTCGTTACGGGGTAAGTATGGCGTTGCTCCTGTATTCGTATGGGGTAAGAATGGTTGCTCCAGTACTTGCTACTTGGTAAGTATGGATCTGTAGAACGCTTCGGCGGGGTAGATCAACAGTTATGGAGCCTTGTGCCGGCATAAGCCCACTGTTACAGTGGTTGTGTGATGATGATGATTATGGTGTTTATGTGACAACATTTAGGGTTATGTGAACGAAATGATGTTTTTATGTTAATCATGTTCTAACTTAACAACATGTTTATGATGTTTTATGAAAACTAGAACTCACCAGCGTAAGCTGACTTTATTTAGCATGTATGTCAGGTTAAATTTATGATAAGAGAAGGCATGAAGCTCGGGCATCAACTCAGACGATCCGTTGGTTTTGGCAATTCGATATGTTTTTGAAACAGACACTTTCTTGATTTCTGTTTATCAAACTATGTTTACATTTCCGCTGCATGATTATGAAAGTTTTTAGTTTAAGAGCTATGTGTTATGATGAAAACCAACCTCTGCGAGGCGCCTGGTTTTGGGGCCTCACAACGCACAAAGAACTACTTAGGAACTCTAGGGTCGTGTTGGATTGGGCTTTGGATGATTTAAAATAGGTTATTTTAGGAAACCTGCAATTTATGAAGTCGTGGTAACGGGAAGGTTGAAGATGAAACAATTCGAGAACCCTTCTTGTTTTTAAACATTGAAGTCGAGAAACTCGTTAGCAATTAGAGAATCCTTTCTTTAAACCCTTAAATTCGAGAACCTCATAACTGGATAGCCACAAAAAAATCGAAAACCACTTGTTAAAAGACTCTTGAATTCGCGAACATAATTAATGACCAACTCGAGAAACACAATTGGGACCAAATTCGAGAACCATATCCTCTTGAATTCGAGACATATATCCTATTGAATTAGAGAACTATATAATAAGTGTTCTATGCCTAATTAGAGAACACATTATTTTGAGAAACTCTTGAATTAGAGAACCATATAATAAGTTTTATATGCCTAACTAGAGAACACATTATTTTGAGAAACCCTTGAATTAGAGAACACATTTTGTGATCAAAACTCGAGAGCCAAATTGGGTGCAAGCCAAAAACCATAATTTAGTGGAGAAACCGCCATAAATTCGAGAGCCACCAATTGAAAACCGAGAGCACCACCACACATTTATGGAATTTTTTGAATGTTTGAAGATGTTTTTATATCGATACTATTAGTATCGATGAGCACTATAGCATCGATACTAATAGTATCGATGAATCTGTTCAAAAATTTTCTGAGTATGAGACTTACACTAATTATTGATATGATTATATTGATATTATTAATATCGATACTTTTATCGATATTATTAATATCGATATCATTATTCAAATTTTTCTAAGTTTTGATGGTTTATCAGTGTATCGATATTATTATAACGACAAGCATAACATGGTTGCTTTGGTCGATGAGGAACTGAAAGAAGCTTCTTTATTCCGTCATATGATTTCTTTTCTGAAGAGTTCGAGAATACATCATGCTATTTCAGCCAATCCAATGATTATCATGCATCATATTACTTCTTTTTGGGATAACGATGATTATTTTGATTATTTTGATTGTGCTACTAAGCCTCCTGTTCTCAAGTCTAAGATTGGTGATTTGTTGATTAAGTTTTCTATAGAAGATGATAGAACTGCGCTTCGTTTTCAGGATTTAGAAGATGATCCATTGACAGTGTCTAATGAGTTAATATGTGGAGTTTTTAATCGGATGGGCTACAATGGAGATGTTACTGCTTCTCAACTGATCAAGAAGCATCTTTATGGACAGTGGCAATACTTGTTTCATGTTGTCATTATGTGCCTGTCTAACAGGAAGTCTGGAATTGATACATTATCATGACCCTTAGAATGTCTTATTGCTGCACTGGTATTGAATAAACCATTCAATATCAGTCAATTAATATTTGATTGTATGGTGAGACAAATCACTGCTAATGAGAAGGAAAGTTTCCTTCAGTATCCAAGATTTCTTACAATGATTTTTGATCAAAATGTACCCACAGTTGACCAAATCTGGTCGTATCATCAAAATTATTGTGATGAACAAAAGAATCTTTGCTGATTGTAGATCTAAGAGGGGAGATAATATTGCAGATACTCCATTATTTGGTCATATTGTTGATGAAAATTTTCAAGAATCGGCTGGTAATGCTTGGTTTAATGCTGAGTCTTCTGTTGCTGATGAACAGACTCATTCAGATGAACATATTCAGGAACCTGAACTAGTACTTGATGTTGATACTGGAGCACAATCGATTGCTTCCCAATTTAGAGATGTAGCTGGTTCTTCTTTTCATCCTTCTGAACAAGTTCATGATTCTTTTCCTCCTGAAGGTGATGTGGTTGATACTTCCACTTCAGATTCTGATAGTGATGATGATGAGGTTCCTGATACTGGTGGTACTGTTCTTATTAGTGAAAGTTTTAGTAAACGACCACATTCAGAGATAATCAGTGATGCTCATCAGCAGGAAGTTGCACAAAAGAAAAGGAGATCAAATAACAGTGATTCTGATTATGTTCCTTTTGATAGAGATTTTCATTTTGATTCTCCTGTTCATATTTCTCCTTCTTCCTCTACTGATCAGTTGTCTACACCTACAATTCATGTTTCTCAAGCTTCTACACCACCGGTTACTCCACCAGTTATGTCAGCACCTCCAGTACTTGATTCTCAAAATATCAATGCTATCTTAACTGATAGTTTTGCTACTCAATCTTCACAAATCTTAGCATTGCAAAATCAAGTACATGAGCAGCAATCTAAGAATATTCAATTGAAGAACAGGGTAAACATTTTGGAAGTTACTGTTGTTGATTTAACTAAGAAAAATGCTTTGATTGTTCCTTTGCAATATCGATTGGATACTTTACAAGCTGAGGTGCAGCTAGTAAAGATTATCATCATGGTGTGAACAAGATGGACTTAGCTTCTTTTGCTAATATGAATGCTAAGATTGAGTCTATGAATAAAATGATTAAACCTCTTCATGATAATGCTTTTCATGTGTTTAAAAATCATTATCATCAGATGCAAGGAATTAAAGAACAACTTCAAATGATGAATCCTCCAGCTCAGGGGGATACTTCTTATAAAGCTGAAGCGATTACACCATTTGTGGGATTTAGAGATGATGACGATGAAGATGAAGATGATCAAGGTAATGATTTGGGTGGACCTTCAGCTGGTAATGATCTTGTTACTAGGAACAAAGAGGGAACAATATCTCAAGGGGAGCCAGCTGGAACATCTTCTGCTCCTGGACCTGATGACAAAGGGAAAAGGAAAGGTTCAAGAAGATTATTTTGTAAATAGTTTGTTTGCCGATGATGATTAAGATATGATTAATGCATTGGTGGATATAGATGATGATTTCTTAGGATATGATGATCAAGCAGAACGTGATTATGTTCTTGATGTAGATCCTAGGTTAAACGAAAAGGAATATCATTTTGAACCATGTTTTGATAATGAAGATAATTATATTGATCAAGAACTTGAAGAAGCAGAATAGTTTCCCGATAAGGAAGTTAGAGATTTGCTTACATAATTGGACTGGGAAGAGAGATTTATTAAAGAAATTGTTGAAAAGATTATTGATGAATGTGTTGTTACATCAACAAAGGAGGAAATGAGGTTAAAGCAAGAAGCAAAAGAGACTTTAAATGAAGATTTAGTTAAATTTTTAACTAGTACTGAGGTTATTCAAATGGCTAAAGATGATTTAGCTAATGCTCCATTAAGTCCAATTCTGAAAAAGAAATATATGAACAAGAAAGAATGTGTTGGAAAGATTTTAGACTGGAAGTTTGATGAACAAAGAAACTTGCTTATTATAAAAAGAATTGATGGAGTGCAATATTTGAGGAAAACAATTAAAAGTTTCAATCAATTTCCTCTGTGTGAATTAATAGTTTTAGCTGTATCAGTTTGATTAATCATGGAGATGATTATATGGCTAATCTAATTGAGAGAATTTTGAGAAAAAAAAGGTTCGTACAATGAAGTTGAATATTTAAAACCTCATAATTTGAAGAAAATACCAATTGTTGGTAATATTGATTGGATTACAAGAAAATGGAAGGTAATATATGAATTTCGACCAGTTAAATCTTTAAAGAGACTTCCTCTTTTAAAGTTTAATTTGGGTATCATGAAGAACCTTTATAGATGGTATTTGGATGGGTATACCTCTAAAGCTGTGTTTCAAGATTTAAACAAGGTGGCGATTTGCATATTTTTGATTCAATTCACTTGATTAATCTTTCAGAGGAAGACCAAAGAATATTGGAAGCAAAAAAATCAGTATCATAATGATCATAAAGATGAAGCAATGCAATTCAAGAAGGTATTGGATGTTTGTATCAAGCATAAAATGTGTGCTGGTAGTCATTTACCTTTACAATGGAAAGAATGAAGATTAACACTGAGCTGTAGCTAAGGGGGAGTCTATTAGTACCCTGATAGCAACAAGCTTCAGTTGTTAAATTGAAGACTGAAGATTGCTTTTGGTTCAAGATTGAAGATTGTTATGATTTTGATTTTGTCTTTGTTTTCAATATAATGTTTATATTTTATGTTTGTTTGTTTTTGTTTTTGTTTTTTTTAATGATTGTAAAATTTGCTAAGTATAGTTTTGTCGATTCTATTAGTATCGATAGTAGTTGTATCGATATTAATAATATCGAAGATAGTTTTATTGATGCTATTAGTATCGAGATTGATATTGTCGATACTAGTAGATTCGATGGACTAGTCTATAAATAGATAAGTTGTAGTTGAACTTAGTATTTTTTTGAGCAGAATTCTAAATACTGAAAGTTGTAATTTTCTCTGATTGTATGTACTGAATTCCAAGTTATTAATACAAGAAGAGAAGATCTTTGATTCAATTCTATTCTTTTAATTGTTTTTTTTAATTTGTTTAAACATGACGCAATGGATTCTGTACATTATATGATGTTATACTAGGTCATTCAATCCTAACCACGGACCTTGAAAAACAACTCAAACAAGGGTTAATCGAGAACCAAGTGGGTATGGGTTCAACGGGTTTTGCTACTCCTATCAATACAACTTAACTTTAGTTTAAAAACATAGAAAAACCCTAAAGCAGAGGGTTAGATCATAAAATGTGGTTTAAAAAATGTTAAAGGTTTATAACTAAGTTATAGATAATCAAGGTAACAAAAGGTTTTGCTTATAAAATGAATTAGCTAAATTTTACTACAAAGTTGGTGTGTTTACTTTAACTAAGTATATTTCATATAAATCACAACAACCTAAGAGTTGTTAAGTGTTATGAGTTGTTGGAACCTAGTTTGAGTTTTGATATTTCTTGGTTAATCTTGTGGATCTCGAAGTAGATTAAGTGTCTTTTCGAGTTTTTTGTTAGTCGAATATGTAATCTCGAGAATAGGCTTGGTGGTTATTGTTTGGGCTTTGGGCTACGGCCTATGTACTAGGGTATTTAAGTTGCATTTTGAGTCTTTGTAAAGTGATCGTGAATTTGGAACTGATTGAATAAAGTTTTCTCTTATCTTCACGTGTTCATCAAGATCATACCAGTCGGTTCTCGAAACCGAGTGTGATCTACAATCCTTAATAGTTTCTCTATTCATCTAACTATTTCTTGCAACCATTCGCGATACCATTCCGGAATCTCGCGTGTGGTTATTAAATCGACATTGGTTTTAGATCCGGATATGGGACTAACAATTGGTATCAGAGCAATTGAACCAATTAGTGGCTTAGTTTGGATATCGATTGTGCAAGACAAATGTGTTTCAAAAGTTTCGGTGTCAGTGTTCTTCGTGTTCTTGTTCGGTTTCTTTGCAAAAAGTTGCTTTTAATCTTAAGAAAGAAAATTTGGTGTGATAAAAGTTGTTAGGAGATCTCCTTAAAAATTGGAATAGATCAAAGAGGATTCAGCGTTTGTGAATTAAAATCGATTCCTTATCTGAAATTCTTTCTCGAATTATAGAATAAAATTTGAGAACCAATTAATAGGTTTTCGAGTTTGAAATTGAACGGATTCTCAAACTATTTGAAAATACCTAGGTGTTCTCGACTTTGCCATTCGAAATCGCTGTCATTCGAGAACTTATTAAATTCAAAATTCAAAATTCGAAGTCCCTGTCTTTCTCGACGGCTGTTTTTGTCTTTCTCGAAGTCCATGTCTTTCTCGACGGCTGTTTTGTCTTTCTCGAAGTCCTCGTCTTTCTCGAGTTTGCCCACTGTTTTCGATTTCTTTGCTAAGTTAGGAGTTTCATTTTTTTGTTTGGTTTATAAAATTAACTGATATGGACTCATCAGCAATCTTGACCGCTGCTCTTGCGAGTAAACAAAATGAATTGGACGCTATCATGGGTACCACTACAAGGATTCCTCGACTTTCATCTGCTGCAGGGTTTCCCGAGTGGAAATTCAGATTTGAAAAACATATCAGGACTAAGGAACCTAAGCTCTGGAGGGTCATTCTTGGATGGAAAAGAAAAATCACTTATAAGGATCTCGAAGGAAATGAGCTAGAAAAGAATCCTGTGAATTACACTGAAGAGGACTTTCAGGTCATAGAAGAGGATGAACAAGCCCTAGGTTACATTACACAGGGTCTCACTCCTGAAATTTCACAGTGCTTTCGAGAGATTACTGATGCCCGAGTGTTGTGGAAAGCCCTTATTGACATGTATGAGGGTAACACTGAGATGAAAGAGTCTAGAAAGGAGATGTTGACCAACAAGTTTAACACATTTAACTATGTTGTAGGTGAGAGCTTGGATGATCAGATTCAGAGATTTGTCACGTTGATTACTGAGATGAGAACTGCTAAGATAGAGAATTCAGCTGGGGTGATAAATAAAAAGTTGTTGAATGCTTTGACAAGAAATTGGGACATGAATGTTGGGTTAATCAGGTCAACTAAGAATTTAGATAATCTTAGTTTGACAGAGATGGTTTCTGTAATTAAATCTTACGAGATGAATGATCAACAAAGGGCTATGAATCACACTAATAGTTGCAACGCTGCAGGCATTAGTAGTGTAAAAAGTGTTTTTATCTCACAACCATCATCTGCTTATCCCATTCATAAAGTAAGTGTGGCGTCTTCGTCTGCTGGAAGCCCAGTTCTGTCACAAAGTGTTGTCTCCACTGCTCCACCCGCAAAAATTTTTGATTCTTTAGCTGGAAACACATCTGGGTCTACAGTGGGTCCATCTGTTGCATTGACAAAAGAACTGTATGAAAGTATTGCATTGGTAGCTGGATTCATGAAATGTGCTAATGCATTGGGATTCGGTGAACTGCTACCTCCATTTGCACTTGTTGGATCTGAGTTTGAACAAATACATCCAGATGACATGGAAGAGATGGATGTTACATGGAAAATTGCAAATGCGGTATTTCGTGCAAAAAAATTTGCAAATAGAACAGGCAGAAATCCTTGGGGTAAAAGTGAAAACGTGAAATACACAAAGGAGAAACTTCGGTGCTACAATTGTCATGAACCGGGTCACTTTGCCAGAGAATGCACCAAACCCATGAAAACTGAGGAAAATCAAGAAAGAGGACTGGTTCCTATTAATTCTGGAGCAGACAAGGCTGAGGCAGCAAAAGCAAACAAAGCATTGGTGGTGGTGCAAAATTCTTTTAATTGGGAAGATCAGATGCTCGCTTTGAATCTTTCAGAGGAGCCACAAGTAGCATTGATGGCTAAGGTTGAAAAAGATCCGCTGGAGCAGGCATTCATGGCAAACTTTGACACTGAACCTGATGTAAGTTCTATTTTATGTACTAAAGCTTGTGGTGAAAGGGTTTCTGGGTATAGATTTCACAATAGAAATCTTTTGCTTGATATGTCACATCTCGAGAAAGGGAACTTAAAGTTAAGAAAGGAAAACAAATGCATGTCTGAGAAGGTAGATGCACAGAAAAATGACCTCATTGTTTTAACCAGAGACCTGAGCAAAGCTCAATGTGCTGTTAAGTCAGCAAAATCCTTAATTGATAATGCTAAGGTTGAAACAGAAAAATATAAAAATAAGTTTGAAAATGCTCAACTTAACTTTAAGAAATTCCATGGATCTTCTGCTGCCGTGGAAAACATGTTGCAAAAACAAGTAAAATGGCAATATCAAAAGGGAATTGGCTATGTGAATCGGGTAAATGAGGGAACAGTAAAACCCACATTCTGGTCAAACCTATTAAATGAGGAGGTAGATAAGCCAATGATTTGGGTAAAAGAACAGAAAACACATGAGACCCAACCGACTGTTGTTGGTCCAACTGGTAAAGTTTTTTTGAACAACCCTCCACCTTTAAGTAATGCTTATGTTTTCACACCTGAAACAAAGGAAGAAGTAGCAAAGGCTGCCACCATGAATTATGGTCCTCAGGTATTATCTAACGTCCCGACTTCAACTTCAGCTAGACCAGCTGAATCTGAAGTCCATATTACGTCTTCTGATTGTTCTGATTCATGTGCAGATAAAGTGATAATCGAAGATTGGGATGAGGAGGATGATGAGTCGGTCAAAGATCTAAATGTTAACATTTCTTATAACAATAAACCGAACTCTGTTGGATGTCATGCTTCAAAGCCTTTAGATTTTAATGTTTTTAAAACTCTTTTCCGTTTGTTCCTTTAAAATTTAAAAGTGAAAATGCATATGTGTGAACAATGTTTTTGGTACTTGTTTGAATTCTAATTTTTCTGATTGGGATTTTCTTCACACTTTGAATGCATCTGGATCTGCTTTAATATCCAGCTCTATCCTTAGTGTTGTTACTGTTGACTCTGGTGATAGTAAACTTTTTCAAAATGTCTCTGAAAAACAAACATATGATAAATCAGCAACTGTGATTGTTCACAACCCCAAGATTGATAGATATGTGCCTCCTAGACCAAAGTCTGGCATAAGCATGCCCTCTCAGCCTTTACACAACAAAACTTTTAAGAGGCAAACCAAGTCCATCAGCTCAAATCAATCTTGGAGACCACTACTACAGACTCCCACTCCCAGACCAAAACCACTGAAACGTCAAACTTGTTTTCACTGTGGCACTCCCGGTCACATTGCAAGAAATTGCAAACACTATGCCTATGTTCCTCTTACAAGACATACTCAGAGGACAAGGTCTCAGAAACCAACACTGGTTATGCCAATGTATTTGAAACCAAAGCTCCCTGAGAGCAACCCGGGAAAACCAAATGGGACAATTAGATAGAAACAAGTGTGCAAACGAAAATCTATGCTCAAGGTCCTAAACAAGCCAAAAGCAAAACCAAATGAGCGCAAATTGAAAAATGATTACAAATCTATGAAACCCAGAGACAAAATGATCTGTGTTCCAAAATCTAATTGATTTTGTTACTTGTGCAGGAACGGCTATGGAGGAATATCCTTAAACTTTGGTATGTGGATAGTGGTTGTTCCAGGCACATGACAGGAGACATCTCCCAACTCCAGAATCTCGAGTCATATGATGGGGGAGATGTTGTGTTTGCTGGAGGAAGCAGGGGAAAGATTAGTCAAAGGGGGACAGTTGGAAGTGGTGCACTGACTCTGAAGAACGTGAATTACGTTGCTGAATTTAAACACAGTCTTCTTAGTGCATCACAAATGTGCGAAAAAGGTTACTCAGCTCATTTTACAAACAAAGAATGCCTCATTCTGAAACCGGGAATCATTATTCCTGAGGACTGGATTCTAGTTCGTGCTAAAAGGAAACAAGATGCTTATTTTCTGGATATGACTACGCAAGTATCTAATGAGGTTGTGTGTTTATTGTCTAAGGCTTCAGAGCAAAATGCAATGTTGTGGTATCATCGTTTGGGACATGCAAACATCAAAAACTTGAACAAAATTGATAAAGAGATTGTCGTCAGAAACCTCCTAGTCAAGGACTTCACGATGATTGAAAAATGTGCTGCTTGTGCGAAAGGCAAACATCATCGTAAGCCTCACAAATCCAAGACGTATAACTCAGTTGACTATGTTCTGCAACTTCTTCACATGGATTTATTCGGCCCAGTTAACATGTTAAGTCTCAAAGGGCTTCCTACTGTCTGGTCATTACTGATGATTACTCACGTTTGACCTGGGTGCTTTTTATCAAACAAGAGTGAGACTGCATAAGTGATCAAGAAATTTATTATTCTAATGGAAAATTAGACGAATGAAAAGGTCAAGGGTATTCGGAATGACAATGGCACAGAGTTCAAGAACGCAGAACTTAACCATTTTTGTGCAGAAAAGGGGATAGCTAGGCAATACAGTGCTGCAAGAACTCCACAACAAAATGGGGTTGCTAAACGAAGAAATCGCACATTGATTGAAGCAGCAAGAACTATGCTAATTGATTCAAACTTGCCTACATTTTTCTAGGCTGAGGCGATTAACATTGCGTGTTATGTTCAGAATCGAGCCTTATTTAACAAACGACATATGATGACTCCGTATGAAGTTGTTTACAAATGCAAACCCTCAGTTGAGAATTTTAAAATCTTTGGATGTCCTTGTACTTTATTGCACCTGGATGCTATCCCAAAGTTCGATGCTCGGGCTGATGACTGCTATTTTGTAGGGTATGCTGGTAAAACGGCATATCGCGTATATAAGAAAGTCGCTAAAAAGATTGTGGAGTCGTTTGATGTTCGTTGGCTTGAAGAAAACTCAACGGACGCAAGAGTTGGCCCGGATTGGCTGTTTGACTACTCTTCTTTGTTTACGTCATTCACTATACTCACTAATCATGATGCTAGTGATATTGACAATTCTGGTATCTCAATCACATCTGAAGATCTGAATTTGTTCGAGGAGTACCATGGACTGTGGATCCCCCTGTTCAAAATAATGCAGATACTGAAATTGCAGATAACACAGGTACTCAGTTAAATTACATTGATCCATCTGCATCAACTTCCAACCAGACTGAACATGTACAAGTTGACAACTTCGCTACACCAATCAAAGTTGAATATGTTGCATCCCCTTCCGTAAATCAGATCATGTCACCAGAAGGTACTCCAGTTGATTCTACTTCTGTAATGTTACAAACTTACCAAACGAGCTAGCTGTTTTTGAAAATGCGATTCCTGCTCCCATTCAGCGAGATCACCCTATTTCTAATGTGATTGGTCCACTTGAAGCTGGGGTGCAAACACGTACTCATTCAGGTGACATCAATGCTTGTCTGTTTTCGTGCTTTATCTCTCAAATCGAACCAAAGAACATATACATTGCTCTAGAAGAAACGAGCTGGGTTGATGCCATGCATGAAGAGCTGAAGCAGTTTGCACGATTGAAGGTATGGGAACTAGTTACTTTACCTGCTGGAAAGAAAGCTCTTGGTACTCGCTGGGTATTTCGCGACAAGCAGGATGACAGTGGGGTGATTTTTCGAAATAAAGCTAGAGTGGTGGTTCAGGGATTTTGACAGGTTGAAGGTTTGGACTATGATGAGGTGTATGCCCCTGTTGCTCGATTGGAAGCTATTCGACTGTTTCTAGCATATGCATCATACATGGGATTCACAGTGTACCAAATGGATGTCAAGACAGCCTTCTTGTATGGGAAAGTTAAGGAGTAAATCTATGTGGGTTAACCTCCAAAGTTTGTTGATTCTGATAAACCAGAACATGTGTATAAGCTGGACAAAGCCTTATATGGACTTCATCAGGCAACCCGGGCTTGGTATGCCACATTGACAGAACACCTACTGAGTCATGGGTATACAAGAGGTACAATCGATCAAACCCTGTTCGTCAAGAAAGTGGATGAAGATCTGATTCTGGTTCAAGTTTATGTTGATGATATCATCTTTGGCTCCACTAATGAAAAGATGTGCAAAGAGTTCGACGGAGTGATGAGAAAGAAATTCGAGATGAGTTATTTGGGGGAAATGACTACCTTTCTGGGTTTGCAAGTTCGTCAGAATTCTGAGGGAATTCTTATTCATCAAAGCAAGTATGTGACGGACATTTTGACAAAGTTTGGAATGAATGATTGTCGAGCAGAAGTCACTCCCATGAAAGAAAGACCGGTGCTTACTACTGATGAACGCGGTACTAAAGTTGATCAAACTCATTATCACTCAATGATTGGGTCGCTTATGTATTTAACTGCGAGTCGACCAGTGTGAGGCCCCGAAACCGGGCACCTCACAGAGGTTGGTTTCATCATAACACATAGCTCTTAAACTAAAAACTTTCATAACCATGCAGCGGAAATGTAAACATAGTTTGATAAACAGAAATCAATAAAGTGTCTGTATCAAAAACATATCGGATTTGCCAAAACCAATGGATCGTCTGACTTGATGCCCAAGCTCCATGCCTTCTCTTATCGTACCTTCAACCTGACATACATGCTAAATCAAGTCAGCTTACGCTGGTGAGTTCTAGTTTTCATAAAACAACATTAAACATGCTTAACATAAACATCATTTCATACACGTAGTCCATAACCTTAGCACATAACATCCTTAACATCATCGTCATACGTTCCACTGTCACCATACGAACAGTGGGCTCATGCCGGCATAAGGCTCCATACCCAGTTATAGTCGTGGTTGACTGTCATTCGCAGTTATAGTCGTGGTTGACTCTCATACCCAGTTATAGTCATGGTTGACTGTCATACCCAGTTATAGTCGTGGTTGACTCTCATACCCAGTTATAGTCGTGGTTGACTATCGTACCCAGTTATAGTCGTGGTTGACTATCGTACCCAGTTATAGTCGTGGTTGACTATCCTACCCAGTTATAGTCGTGGTTGACTATCGTACCCAGTTATAGTCGTGGTTGACTATCCTACCCAGTTATAGTCGTGGTTGACTATCATACCCAGTTATAGTCGTGGTTGACTATCATACCCAGTTATAGTCGTGGTTGACTATCATACCCAGTTATAGTCGTGGTTGACTATCATACCCAGTTATAGTCGTGGTTGACTATCATACCCAGTTATAGTCGTGGTTGACTATCATACCCAGTTATAGTCGTGGTTGACTATCATACCCAGTTATAGTCGTGGTTGACTATCATACCTACCCAGCACAATTACTGGTACATCCCTCATACATATCCTATAACACTTATAGGAACATCGTTCATTCGTCATGCATGATATACTAGCATCATAACTTGTTTTATCATAATCATCATAACATTTTCTGCTAGCATCATAACATCATTCATCGTAGTCATCGTGGCATATTAGGCATGTCATACTAGCATCATTGCATCATACCATCATAACATACTCGCATCATTGCATCATATCATCATAACATACTAGCATCATGCACAAGTCATCATATCATACTAGCATCGTTATTATATCATAACATCATGGCATCATGCTTACATATCATACTTTCATCCTAGCAACCTAGGACCTTGTCATACTCCTATGACTATTATCATAGTTAACATCATGAAGCATGTTATCATAAAGTCATCATCATATCATATGCTAGCATCATTATCATGGCATGTCATTCATTATCATAACTCATTTATCATGCATTCGTCATACTTAACATACTTTCATGCATAAATCATGCTATCACATAAACATGTATATCTAGTCATGGCATATCATCATTCATTCATTATCATCATAAGCACATAACATCATAGACATAACAATAAGCATGTATGCCAGCCCAAAACATTATGCATAAAATAGGGCGTCTAGAACTCACCTGATAATAGACTCCTGTTATCCTTAGCCGAACTCCTTAGCTAGGGCCTTAAGGACCTACATCAGTTACATCGTCTCGTTACATTTCATAACATCACATTCTTAGACTTAGAAATTATTCTAAGTCCTCATAGCCTACTAGTCCCCATTATGAACTCAAGTTCCCGAACCTTAGCTAAGTATCTGAAACACTTGAGGTTCGTCAAACATCTCATACTCGAAACCCATGTACACGAAATTCCTGACCATTCGAAATACTAGTACACGAAATACCCAAGGTACACGAACCCCCGGGTGTACACAAACATCCCTGTGTACTCGAACTAGGGTACACGAAACCCTTGTACTCGAAATTGCCATGTACTCGAAATTCTAGGTATGATTTCGAGTACCCTTAGTGCAGGATTTCGTGTACTCATCACTTTAGTCATTAAACATTTCATAAATTCATCTAAGGCTTTGGGGAGCTAGTTCTAGGTTCCTCATGTTGTTACCAACATGCTGGAACCTCAAAGTTCCGAACTTTATGCATAAAGGTGCAAGCTTTATGCACAAGTTCACCTTTCGTAAAAATCCTAACTTTTGTATAAAAATCGTAAATTTTATACATAAACCACTTACTTGTAGTTAGATGATCCCTCCTGCAGATTCTCGTGTGTATCCCCTTCCGTTTGGTCGATCAAAGTTCGACTCTTGAAATTCTTGGACTTAGACTTCGAGTACTCGAGAGCATGCAAGCTTCCAGCCAAAGTCTGTCACGCTTCCCAAGGCACTCCTATTTATAGGCAGTGTCCTTGTACTCGAAACTGGGATAGAATTTCGAGAACAAGAGTGCTCGAAATCGGATGTACACGAAAATCTGGTGTACTCGAAATTGGGTTCGAGTACACGAACTCGGATTTTAACTTGGTTATTTTCCGCCCATTTTCCAACAAATTAATTATCCGTTACCCATTCGTAAGTTTGGATAACTTGCATTTAGAAAATTTGGGATGTTACAACCAGACATTATGTTTGTTGTCTGTCAGTGTGCACGTTATCAGGCCAAACCAAAATTGTCACATCTGACAGCTGTTAACCGGATATTTCGGTATCTCAAGTGAAAGCCTTGATTTGGATTGTGGTATCCAAGGAATTCTGAGTTTGATCTGTATGCTTTCAGTGACAGTGACTATGGGGGTTGTGATATTGATAGAAAGTCCACCTCTGGCGGGTGTCTGTTTCTGGGGGAGTGGCTTATTTCCTGGAAATGCAAGAAGCAGCAGACCGTGCCCATGTCAACTGCAGAGGCTGAATATGTTGTGGCATCTGCTTGTTGCTCACAGGTTATTTGGATGCAACATCAATTGCTGGACTACGATTTGAATTTCACTCACACCTCTATTTTCTGTGATAATGATGCTGCAATTCAAATTTGCAAAAACCTAGTTCAACACTCTAAAACCAAGCACATTGACATGAAAGTCCATTTTATCAGAGACTGTTATGACCACAAACTGATAAAAATGGACCAAATTGATAGAAAACTGAATGCGGCTGACATGTTCACCAAACCTGTCAGCATCTCTACATTCAATGTGCTTGTGGATTTGCTTAAAATGATCGTGTTTGAGGATTAACAATGTGAGGTCATGTGCTTAGGGGGAGCAAGTTTCTTTAAACAAATTTTTTCATAGAATGAATAAATTTAGGGGGAGAAATATTGCAAAAGAAATTGAAATTGATTTGAATTGTGTCAGGTGTTGCATCACAAAATTATGGGGAATGATATAAAATTTCGTGATAAAGGGTCATTTAGAAATTTTCTTAAGGTGCTAGAGCTGATTAAAACTGTTTTGAACATGATGTGCCGGTAGGCTCACTTGACTGAATTAGCTGAATTAATTTGTGCTAAATTAACTAAAGAAACTGTATGTTGTTAAGTGGAAATATCACTACTTAGAAGAGTGCATTATCTATTTGACGCCTTAGAATTCCTAACACACATTTAATGTGCACAAGATTCTGAAAAATCTGTCGAAAATCGGGTACTTAAAGGTACTTTTCGTCTGTATATCAATATTGCAGTGTCATAGATTCCTTCTCTATGTTCTGTTTCCACAGAGACCTGAGAAGTGCAACTCTCTTTTTCTGTTTATGCGGAGACCTGAGACGTGACTTACATATATGAACACTTGCTACAACATCTGTATCTACACCAATAAAAGATGCTATAGAGCACAATCATGCAAAAGCGTGTTAAAAGAGACCCTCAAGTGTCCAAAACCCAAAACTCCATTGTATATTAAGCCTTGTAAATTAAAAGCTATGATCCATTCTTTCTTTCTCTCTTAAAATTCTCAAACTCATGATTCGGGTCAGATGAATATTAACTGTGTGACAGGGAGTCTCTGGTTTGATAGAATGCACCTCAGGTGTCTAGGACTTAGTGTGATCTGCAAACAACATGCTTAATGTACTAAAACAGGATAAACTTGCTCGAAGAATGAGGTGAAAAGGTTTTAAGTTGAGTCTAAAAGGATAATATATGAGCAATCATAAAATCAGTTCTATAAAGGTTTAGTGATTAAGGAAATTTGTTTTTAATGGCCTAATGTTTGGGACTTAATAAGTCAGCAACTTAAAATTAACCGATTAGATGGGCTTGTTGAAAATTTTTTATGGGTTTTCGAATTTGGGCCGGTTGAATGGGGTTTAGGTTAAACAGGATCCTTGACTCTTCATTTCCATGTTCTCGAAAAAGGAACAAGCAAACTTAAATTTTTGTTTGAAATCTCGTCGATCGTTCTTTTCATAATCTTCATTATCATTGATTGCTAATCGTTTATCCAATATAGTTGCAGGTTTTGGTGAGTGTCTTTGAATCCAGGTTTGATGGTGTTAGGGTTTTTCGATTGAAATCGAATATGAACCTTGAATGGAGAACGATTGCTTCATGATTTGGGTCATGAAACAGTGGAGAAGTGGTCAAAATAAGGGTTAAAGTGAAGTCGGGAAGGTTGAAAGTTCAAGAAAGAGCTCTCGGTTTAAATTTGAAAGAGATGAAGGGTTTTCGAGTTCTTGAACTTGAAAATGAAAATGAAACTCGAGAACCCTGAGTTAAAGTTCGAAAATAAAATTTAAACTCGAAGTTGTTATCAATTCGAGAACCTATTTATTTTTAAACTCGAAAACATCAAAGTGAATTCGAGGACTCAAGCCATCATTCGAAAACCTATTAATTTAGAGTTCGAAAAACAATTCTAACCTGAAAAATAAATATAATTTGAGAACCCGTTGTTTCAAAACTCGATAACTCAGTTGTAACTCGAGAATGTCTTTGAGATTCATATATTGAGGAGTTTTGATTCAAAATTGATTTTATTAACTTGTTTTTCGTGATGTGCATGTCCAAATGGCAAAACAACAACTTCAAATCGTGTGGAAAGATTATCACAACATTTCTCTGCTTATAGCATCTCCATCTGAAAGTCATAAACAGTTTGCATCTGCCATGCATGGATTTGAAACAAACAAGATTGCCCATGCTTTAAGGATGAACCCTGTAATCCATGAGAACTTAATTGAATAATTCTAGATATCTGCATCTGTAGATAAGGAAGCTGATAGTAGAAGAGGGGCAATTACTGCCCAAGTACAGAATACAAGGATAGTGATAAAGAAGGTGTGATCAGGGATGTGCTGGCATTTCTGGACAAATCAATGGATCCTGTTTCCATTCAGAAGGAAGTGATTCAAAATGTCTTGAATAATATGGGATACGAAGAAGTATACCCTATGCTCTAGGAGAAACAGTTGATTCCATACTGGAGGTACATTGCTCACGTGTTCATGGTCTGTGATGTGTTAGTTTAACACATCCGTTTTCGTACATATTAGAGTCTGTTTTCGTTAGTTTTGTATATATTTTGAGTTGTTTTTAGTTCTTTTTTACATGTTACAGTTTTTGTGCAGGATTGTGTCCCGGAGGAGCAGAAACGAGGGCGAACGGGCATCGGAATCGAGTGCGGTTGATGATGCGAAGAAAACCAACTTTTCTGCCCTAGGCGGTACGCCTGGCTAGACCTCAGCCGCCCATCTTCCTTACCACCCGCGCGCATCGCCTGGCCCCAAGCGACCCCGCCAGGCGATGCACCCTAGATCAAAAATAACCCTAAAACCCTAATTTCTTCTCCTCTATAAATGGGACGCTTTCCAGCCGTTTTAGGGGTCTTCTTTTGCATCTTTGGAACCCTAATCGAGCCTAGGAGCTGCTGGAGCTTAACCATGGAGTATTTGGCTTGATTAGGGCTTGTGGAAGTGAAGAAGGACCTTGCTTTTGAGTATTTTCTTTATCTTTTCATGTTTTTAGTTTAAAGCAGTAATCTTTCATGTATTTAGACATATTTCAGACCTGTTTTGTTACTGTTGAGATGATTGTTGGCTAGATCTATGGTTGTATCTAGGTTTGGGATGATAAAGTTGTGATCTTTGATGATTTTGGACTTGATTTATGCTTATGGATGATATATGCTTTGTAATCAGCTGTAAAGTTTGAATCTTTGATGGTTTTTACATATGTTGAATGATTATATTTGGTGAATATTTGATCTACATGTGTCTAGGAAGGTCTTTCCACACATAGATGCATGTTAGGCCTATTTCTTTGTGTTTTAGTTAGTTTATGGGTTGTTGATCACTATCCAAAGGATTAGACTTCATTAAGTATTGTTATTTGCATCTGTGACCTAACCTAGAAATCCGGGAGGTGATAGGTTAGATGGTTGGTCTCTTACACTTGGGATATTTGAGTTAAACGACCCGGGAGGGCGTTGTCTTAGATCTACTTAGTCTTAGTGTCAATCCATGTCAAAGTTGTAAACTTTATAGCTCTCTAGTGTCTTATGATACAAACGGGTGGAGAAATCCGGGAGGTGATTCACCCTTTAGAGTGCAATTGCATGTCGGGAAATCCGGGAGGTGACCCGATAGACTAGTGCATACATTACAGCCTTAGGATTCCCATTGGAGTTGCCTGGTATCTGATCTGGGTCCCCTAGGTATTCCTTAGTCTGTTCCTTAAGATCCTAGTCTTCATCCTTCATAAGTCAGTCCAAGTCAGCATCTGTCACACTTTTGATTCCCAGCCTAGGTATACCAGTCTGTCCTGTTTAGAGTTAGATTCCTTATTTTATATTCCTAGTCTTAATTTCAGTTTAGTCAGTTCTTTTGGTGTTTAGTTGTTAGGTTAGTTAGTTTGTTACAGTCTCATTTAGGTTTTCAGAGTTGCACCAAACCCCCCCCCCCTTTTACTTTATTTAGTTCACAGTCTAGGTTAGTTTTGTCAAACTAGTGTCCTTAGGGTTCGATATCCGGTCTTCCACAAACTATACTGTCACCGATAGGTACACTTGCCTACGTAGCGGTCTAGTTCAGGATTTCCGATTATTACTAGGTGTTTAGGTCGAGTCTAGGTCTAGGATTAGTTAGAGTGCCTTTAGCTTAGGTTAGACAGTCTTTTAAATTCATCCTTGGTTTTCCGAACACCGACCGCTCGCATCAAGTTTTTGGCGCCGTTGCCAGGGACACTAGGCAATAGCGAAACTTGCTTTGATTGTGTCTGTGTTTCTCTTTGTTTTGCTTTTATTTGTGAGTCTTTTGTGGTGAGTCTTGTGAGTCTAGGTTTTATTTTTAGATTTCAGGTCTAGTTTTTAAGTTTAGTGTATCATGTATGCATATAGGTCTAGAGGGGATCTGAATGGATGGTTGAGAGATGCCACGGGAAAAAGAGATAGAGAAATCCAAGATATCATTAAGGGCATAACAGCATCCCGTGTGAAAAATCATGGACGATTTACATACGGCCAGGATGGTAACTACTTGGGATTTCAATTTCAGCATGATGATGAAGAAGAGGAGGAGGAAGGTGAAGTTGATTTGGAAGATGAAGTCACTGAAGAACAATCTTGGGAAGATGAGTTTGGTGAGGAGCTGCTTGATATACCATCTGTTGTAGTGGAGGATTTGCATTTTGACCCACTTGGTGATCTACAGATGTTAGAGAAATTGTTAAATGGAGAACTAAGTGTGGATATCCAGGTGGAAGCTCAAGAGTTTGTTGAGGAGACCATAGAGATGGAAGTTGAGCTACCTATGATCAAAGAAGAAGTGTTAGTGGATGAGGTAGAGCATCAGAGCCGGCCCGTAGGGAAGATAGAGGATGGAACTCAACTAAAATTCACAGAACCTCGGGAGAAGGCAACAAAAAGGAAGGCAGTGGATCCAAACCGACTGAAGAAAAGGAGAACCAAGCCAGCAAGGTTTATGCACATCCATTCTCCTCATTACTTGTCGCGCATTAGGTTTGGTCCAGGGAGATTCAAATATTGGTGGCCTGACCCGTTCACAAGATGTGAGATGTTCCTTCGTTCCATTCGTTTGGTTTTCATAGATAATCATGAGCGAAAGGAATTGAACGGGTTGGACAGAGGATGGATTAAAGAGAAGCCTCCTGACTACGCTTATGTTAGGAATTCGGGCTTCGGCCCAGTTTGTATATATAGTACATAGCTTAATTAAGTATTTTAGTTTAGTATATCGAGTCTTATGTGATTGGTGATGCACTTATGCTCATACGATTATGTCAGATTCAAGTGTGGGTAATTGTTATCTACGTTTGATATCCATTTCGGACATATGATTACCATCCCATACTTAAAGTCTGATCACTTTATGCATCACCGATCATTTAACTCGGTTTTCTATGATTTTTGTTAAATTTTATATAAGTTTTTATTTAGAAAAATTTTAGTTTAAAGAATTAGAATTTAATTTAGTTTAGGGTTTAATTTAGTTTTAAATTTTATTTAGTTTTAATTTTTATTTGTTTATTTTATTAGAATTTAGTTTAGTTTAATTTTGCTAATTTAAATTTTATATTATTGGATTTTTAATTTTTAGTTCTTAAAATTTTAAGTAAATTGGATTTTAGTTAAATTCCATTAGTTGCTTTTATTTCTTTAGTTATAGTTAATTAGGAATTAATTTAGTTTAAAATGTAATTAGTTTAAAGTTTTAGAGTTTTCTTTTATCTAGGATCAATAAAAATAATAACAATAATATGTATATATATATAAAATATATATATATAATAATAATAATAGTAAATAATTATTTGTTGTTTGTATTATTAACTGTATATATTGTTTGTTTGTTAATTGTATTTAAATGTTGTTGTTGTTTACATTAGTTGTATTATTGTATAAATATTGTTTATAATTTGTTGTTGTATAATTGTTTCAAATTGTATATTATTGTTTATGTTGTAACATTATATCTAATGTTGTTTGTATTATTGTAATTCATTTGTTGTTGTATTAACGATTGTATACTTGAGTTTGAGATTGTATATCGAAAGGCGCGCGGCTCCACTCACGACACGATTGCAAATTATCAGGGAGTCGGTCGCTTTACTTTGTTGTATTCTAGTTTTTATTATCTATCGCCAGTTCTGAGTCCACATTGAGGACAATGCGTTGTTCTAAGTGTGGGTATGTCAGGCTGACGCCTTTTAATTTTAATTTTAATTTTTTGTAAAATCAAGTCATTGTATATATAAAGTTAATATTGAATAAAATTTTTGAAATTTTTGTTTAAATATATAAAAACTTGTAAATAAATAATAAAAATTTTAAATATTAAATTAAAAATACTAAAAAATATATATAAAAAAAATAAAAAAAACAGAGAGATTTTTCTTTTAATTGAGTCATTTGTAAATATTTTAATTAAGTCATTATTTGAGTCTGTTTATTTTATTTTACAGTTGATCTTGCTTGGTTGTTTTAGATCTTAATTGCAGTCTGGTTCTAACCATTCGTACTCAATTACATTCGGGTGGCGACTACTTAGACTACTTCATTTGCAAACGACCGGCTGTTGATTATCTTCTTTTTGGATCAGACTCACTCGTGCTGATGTTGCATAATAAGCTAAGTCTTTTCCACTTTTTACCTTAATTTTTTATCTTTCTGTAAATATTTGTTTGTTTATTTATTTATTTTGCACTTTCTGATTGAGTCTAGAGTTTTAGGATGTATATAGCTAGAGTCTTGAAAAATGTCCTTGTTCTTGCTTGCATTTTATAAATGGAAGATGATCGGACTATGATTAGGGCTTACGTTTTTAAAGGCTGACTTGTGTATTGATTTGGGATTTGTTGGTAGGCCCAGCCGATAGAAAGTTCCTTAGATTTGATAGAATAAACTTAAATTCAGGATTCTTGTGGGTTTAAGACTTGGAAAATTCGGGAAATCTGAAACTAAATAATAGTGAATAAAGGAACCTTTGTAAACTAACAACCTAGATTTCTTAAAATTTAAACCTGGCACATATGTTCTCTTTTTATGAAAATAAATCCGAGACTTGTGGCGCCCGCTTAATAAAAGAAATTCCACAATCCACTAAGTGAGCTGAGCCTGTGCAAATAAAAGAAAGAGAGAATAAGAGCTAAAAAGCAGTTGTCATACCCCGGCTCATAACCGAGTGAAACAGTGCTGTAATATGCTCAAGTGAGGTAAAAGAAAAAGAAAAATGAGAGAATAAAAAGGCAAAATGCTCACACCTTCATCCATCCCCATCATTAGGTTAAAATTTTAACTTTATCTAGGTAGTTTGAATACAAAGGTAGGTTTAAATCTTTTGATTTAATCTTGTGCCTTGAAAGCTGTTGTTTAGGATTAAGATAACTCGTTTTGACCAAGGGATGGGATCCATAAGAGGAATGATTAAACTTGAACATAAATAAATCATGATTAGGGAACTTGAAATTGGTGCTTAGGTTTAGATTGGACCATTATACCAACAATCGCGATTAATACACAAGGATTTAGGATTGTTAAATCATTGCATATTAAAAACCTACCCCTGATCTATGATTCCATTTTGTTAGCTTTTTCGAGGACGAAAAAGGTTTAAGTGTGGGTATTTTTGATGTGTTAGTTTAACACATTCGTTTTCGTACATATTAGAGTCTGTTTTCGTTAGTTTTGTATATATTTTGAGTTGTTTTTAGTTCTTTTTTACATGTTACTGTTTTTGTGCAGGATTGTGTCCCGGAGGAGCAGAAACGAGGGCGAACGGGCATCGAAATCGAGTGCGGTTGATGATGCGAAGAAAACCAACTTCTCTGCCCTAGGCGGTACGCCTGGCTAGACCTCAGCCGCCCATCTTCCTTACCACCCGCGCGCATCGCCTGGCCCCAAGCGACCCCACCAGGCGATGCGCCCCAGATCAAAAATAACCCTAAAACCCTAATTTCTTCTCCTCTATAAATGGGACGCTTTCCAGCCGTTTTAGGGGTCTTCTTTTGCATCTTTGGAACCCTAATCGAGCCTAGGAGCTGCTGGAGCTTAACCATGGAGTATTTGGCTTGATTAGGGCTTGTGGAAGTAAAGAAGGACCTTGCTTTTGAGTATTTTCTTTATCTTTTCATGTTTTTAGTTTAAAGCAGTAATCTTTCATGTATTTAGACATATTTCAGACCTGTTTTGTTACTGTTGAGATGATTGTTGGCTAGATCTATGGTTGTATCTAGGTTTGGGATGATAAAGTTGTGATCTTTGATGATTTTGGACTTGATTTATGCTTATGGATGATATATGCTTTGTAATCAGCTGTAAAGTTTGAATCTTTGATGGTTTTTACATATGTTGAATGATTATATTTGGTGAATGTTTGATCTACATGTGTCTTGGAAGGTCTTTCCACACATAGATGCATGTTAGGCCTATTACTTTGTGTTTTAGTTAGTTTATGGGTTGTTGATCACTATCCATAGGATTAGACTTCATTAAGTATTGTTATTTGCATGTGTGACCTAACCTAGAAATCCGGGAGGTGATAGGTTAGATGGTTGGTCTCTTACACTTGGGATATTTGAGTTAAACGACCCGGGAGGGCGTTGTCTTAGATCTACTTAGTGTTAGTGTCAATCCATGTCAAAGTTGTAAACTTTATAGCTCTCTAGTGTCTTATGATACAAACGGGTGGAGAAATCCGGGAGGTGATTCACCCGTTAGAGTGCAATTGCATGCAGGGAAATCCGGGAGGTGACCCGATAGACTAGTGCATACATACAGCCTTAGGATTCCCATTGGAGTTGCCTGGTATCTGATCTGGGTCCCCTAGGTATTCCTTAGTCTGTTCCTTAAGATCCTAGTCTTCATCCTTCATAAGTCAGTCCAAGTCAGCATCTGTCACACTTTTGATTCCCAGCCTAGGTATACCAGTCTGTCCTGTTTAGAGTTAGATTCCTTATTTTATATTCCTGGTCTTAATTTTAGTTTAGTCAGTTCTATTTGGTGTTTAGTTGTTAGGTTAGTTAGTTAGTTTGTTACAGTCTCATTTAGGTTTTCAGAGTTGCACCAACCCCTCCCCCTCTTTTACTTTATTTAGTTCACAGTCTAGGTTAGTTTTGTCAAACTAGTGTCCTTAGGGTTTGATATTCGGTCTTCCACAAACTATACTGTCACCGATAGGTACACTTGCCTACATAGCGGTCTAGTTCAGGATTTCCGATTATTACTAGGTGTTTAGGTCGAGTCTAGGTCTAGGATTAGTTAGAGTGCCTTTAGCTTAGGTTAGACAGTCTTTTAAATTCATCCTTGGTTTTCCGAACACCGACCGCTCGCATCAGTCTGTATGAGTGGAAATAGAACTTCTGATATGTTAAACAGAGATCAAGCATCTGCGTTTGTTTCTTTGGCCTTGAACTGGGATTTCAACTACTCAAAGTACATTCTTGAAGAAATGAAGGGGAATCTTAAAGGAAAGAAGGCTGAGCGATTTATGATGTATCCAAGGTTTCTACAAATGATCTTTGATGAACGATTCTCTGGTTTAGAGAGGGGTGTGGTAACAAGAGATCCGAAGATGCTAAATGAAAATACTTTTCCTCTAATGTTACAAAATAGAGAAGGAAAGTATACTTTTAGAGGAGTACATCTGCTCAGAAAATTTGGACAGTTTGCGGAGATAGAAGATTTTATTGTTGATGAGCCTGCTGCACCAAATGTTGTTGTTCATGATGATGAAGATGTATCTGAAGTTCCCTCACCAGAACAAGAAGCTAGTTCACTGATTATTATTGAGCCTGAGATTGAGACTGTATTTGACATTGAAACCGAGATAGCTGATCACCAAGTTCAAATTGATATGCAACAAGACTTGTTCAACTCTGAGAACTTGACCGCACTGTTCCAGTCTGTTCAGAGGATAGTATAGATTCTTCCTTCTACTACTTCTCTTGATAAATAGGGTGAGCTTGTGGATGCTGGAGCTGATTTAGCTCCGAGAAAGAGGAGACGAAGAGATCCAAGGCCTGGGGCTGCTGTTTCTGACATTCAAATGCCCCAGGTACAAATTGATACTACCACCACTACTGAACCGACTCAGATTGAGATAGAACAAACTGGTCCCTCCATCAGAATTCTTGATCATGATACTTATCTAACTGGGATCAGGGAACCAGTCTGAGGTCAGGAAGAGACAAGACTGTGTTACCTGAAGATGAGCCCATTGACATTCCAAAGTTGCAAAGAAGAGTATCTGAGCTAGAACAAGAGTTTATGTCACACAGTATTCAAATTGAAGAGCTCAGAACTGATAATGCTCAAAAGGACGTTAAAATCAAATCCCTTGAAACAGATGTTGGACATCTTACTGCTATTGTTCTAGATTTGAAGCAGAAATTGCAAGATAAATTCCAAGGAGAGTTCACTGATGAATCGTCTCCGAATGCTATTTCTGCTTCGACTTCTGCTCCAGAACTCACTCAAACAGAAAAAGAAAATATTACTCTTAGTCATGAAGAAGGATTGTAAAGATATTTTGCTGGTGAAACCAGATTCAAAGTAAGCACTAAAAGGTTTCGGGAGTTGCTGATAATGAAAGAGAAAAGGGGTCAAGCTGAGACGGATGCCCAGAAGATAAAGCCAACTCGATTTCCGGTTGATGTTGAGGACAGCAAGTACAACCTTGAAGGGGATCGTATGGGTATTGTCTGCTGGGGTTACGATGCACTGAAAGAGATGTGGTGGATTCGCAGGTTGTTGTCTAGAAGAATTGAATATTATACTCACCCATCCAGTTTTCAGTCTTTCACAATGGTGGATCTGATTGAGTTAGCTGGAAAGAACTTTTTCAATCCAATGAAGGTTCAACGAGGAGAAATTTTTACAACTCTTTGCAACAGCATGTGCGATCAGGTTTTTCTGATATGAAAGTGGCCAAGTCTGTGCGAGTAAAGAAGAAATTCAACTCTTTGGGTAATCCACTTGATATCAATCTTTTTTAG
Organism: Mikania micrantha; assembly: GCA_009363875.1. Taxonomy (NCBI): domain Eukaryota; kingdom Viridiplantae; phylum Streptophyta; class Magnoliopsida; order Asterales; family Asteraceae; genus Mikania; species Mikania micrantha. The sequence continues at coordinate 1,034,438 of CM018698.1, read as the reverse complement.
GTTAAATGGCCTCCTACAGAAAGAGTAAAGAGGATTCCTATTTTGTCACATCTACCTGAGATGTCACTTGAAAATTTTAAATTTTGGGCATTTGATCCAGAGGCACATGGTGTAATTATCAACTGTGGAGAGCAAGAATATTCCTTTTATGATCCAATTCACCTGATGTGTTTCAGTGAAAAAGACAAAAAGTTTCTCAACGGTCAATAAATTAAAGTGGATCATGATCATCTAGAGGATGCTCTTGAATTTGTTATATACGCTCGAACAAAAGTGAAGACTGAGGCTTGGTCAGGAGGAAAAGAGAATGTGTCATCGTTTTTGTTTACAAATAGTGAAGTTGAGAAGTTACAAGAAGAAGATCCGCTCGATTCTGGCCAGCAACCAGAAACACAAAACTAGAGGAGATTGTTGGAACCTAGTTTGAGTTTTGATATTTCTTGGTTAATCTTGTAGATCTCGAATTAGATTAAGTGTGTTTTCAAGTTTTTTGTTAGTCGAATATGTAATCTCGAGAATAGGCTTGGTGGGTATTGTTTGGGCTTTGGGCTACGGCCTGTGTACTAGGGTATTTAAGTTGCATTTGAGTCTTTGTAAAGTGATCGTGAATTTGGAACTTAATTGAATATAGCTTTCTCTGATCTTCACGTTTTCATCAAGATCATACCAGTCGGTTCTCGAAACCGAGTGTGATCTACAATCCTTAATAGTTTCTCTATTCATCTAACTGTTTCTTGCAACCATTCACGATACCATTCCGCAATCTTGCGTGTGGTTATTAAATCGATATTGGTTTTAGATCCGGATACGGGACTAACATGAGTTCAAAGAATTAAAGAACTATGATGGTGAAAAGTCGGTTAAAGAAAGGACTAAGTATGGGTGTGGTGATCTTAGATATTAACTCTCAACACTTAGTAAAATTCACGCTTTGGGTAATCAACCAAGGTTGTTCAAATAAAATAATCTAAGGTAATGATTACCTCAAGATTGAAAACGAACAAGAATGTAACAATGAACTATTAAGGAATGTGTTGTTAATCTATTAAGATTAACTGAAGTTCTAACATGTTTAACTTACATTTTTCCTAACGATAACTTATGTTTTACTAAAATATAATGATTGTTAACATGTAAACATAGTTTTATAAAAATCATCATAAATTGTTTACTAAAACATTTTAAAGTAATTTAAAGAATTTTTTAAACTTAACTTTTATAACTTAAATAATATTTTATAAATGATGATTTGATGAAAGGTTAAGTCTCTTAAGTTGTAAACCTTATGTAAACAATGTTAATTCTTTAACAGTTAAGGGTAAGGGTATGATAAATTAGAAAAACTTAGAAAAATTCTAGCAACACGTAAGAAAGTATGTAGGACACTTAGATGCACACCGAGACCAAAACCCTATATACGTCAAATATAAAAACTTATAGTATTTGTATCATAATAAATCAACTCAGGTGCTAAAGATACATAGTCTACAATCAACGAGCACGTATATCTTTCTTGGTTCAATTGCATAGCAACACAGGTGAGTTCATTGCCCCTTTTCTAAATATTTTTGTTTTATATATACGGGATGAGAAGCATGCGTAAATTATTTTCCTTGGATTATATTTTACTTAAATGTTTTTAAATCATATATGTTTTGTATGTATAACTGTTATCCTAGATTATGTCTAGATAAACTATTTCATGTTTCATAAAGAATATTTATTTATCATAAGTGGATAAATGTTTTCATTTCAAGTAAACATGTTCAACGATCTATTTTCAACGAACCAAATATTCGATGTTCAATGAACCTAGTATTCAGCGATCAACGAATCAAATGTACCATTGTTCAAGGAATAAAGTATTCTCCGTCAAATGAAATAAGTACATTTTCTTTAACGGAACAAGAGAACATTTTCAGGGGAATATCTGGGAAATATCAAAGATAACATGTGCCAACGGTCAAGAACGCTCAATAAAATCCTATAATTCAAGAAGTCCTAGCTAGACTCATTGATTGTAGGTCACATTTTTTTATGATATTTACAGAATCCTATAACTTCTAAGAACCTTTGATTGATATACTAGTCTACTCGAGTTGACCAAGGCCCAATCATTAGGACTTAGTTTTTAATTAAATGTTTATTTATTCATTTATTTAAGCATTTTAATTAGTTAGTTTCCACATCTACTACATTTTCCATGTTTTTTGTGTTGTTGATTGAGAGTGAAACGCTTAATTATCATTAACAACAATATTCCATGTGGTCCGGTATGTGGTGGGATGGAAGCTGGGCTGGCGGTAAGCTTGATCCTACGTATGCCATATATTCATGACTGGATATTATAGGTGGTTGTTAATGAGGTTAAGGTTATCATTTTGGGTGTTCATGGCTATCATTTATAGATGTTCAAAAGTGTCAATTTAGAATGGTGTGTGAAACGCTTAATTATCAGTAACAACAATATTCTATGTGGTCCGGTATGTGGTGGGCTGGTGGCTGGTGGCTGGGCTGGCGATAAGCTTGACCCTACGTATGCCCTATATATAAGCATACTTGACTGGATATTATATGTGGTTGTTAGTGAGGTTAAGGTCGTCACTTGCTCAAGTTTGTTCAAATACATTTTCATAACAGAACTATATGAACTCACCAACCATGTGTTGACTTTGTTTTCTTGCATGTTTTTCTCAGGTGATGTGCAGGACTAGGTTAAGATTGCAGGATGCATACTAGAATGCCAGATAGAGGACCTAATAGATTTTGAGAAGCACATATTTTACATATTAATTGTGAATCAGTTGGTATCTAGTACGATTACAATATAGTCGACATATGATTCGTTTTGCTAGAATTACTTAGTTAAATTTTCAAACATGACAACAGTAATTTAACTTTGTATTTTCTAGTTAACTATTATTGTGCTTTAGTTATTCTCAAATGTTGTGCTATATATACAATCTGATCATTCAGATTACCACCCGATATCGCGCCCCGAGAACTTTCCTCCCGACGAGAAAGTCGATCCAGCTTGCCGGCTCGGGGTGTGACAGATTGGTATCAGTGCTCAAGGTTATATAGAATATAGGTCATTTATTATAACGGTTTGGCCTAGACTATAACTTAGGGACCTCATGTAGAGAATGTAAGACTTAGGAAATTATTTGCGTACGTTTTGGCATTTGATCATGAGTACTAACATGTAACTCTTCAGTTAAGATCAGAATGCCACCGAAACAACAACCATCACCACCTCCTCCTCCACAAGAGACGGACCCAGCAACTGTTGCACTAGTAACCCTGATCACTGAGCAGTTGGGTGCAGTCCTCCTTGGACTCATCAACCGGATCAGGAATAGTGAGGAGTATGCTAGGATTAAGTAATTAAATTAATTTTTTGTAATTTAAGTAACTTTAATTACTTAATATTAGTTGAGAAAAAAAATACAAAATTCAAAACCTCGAAAGTCTTGGCGGTACGCCAAAGTCTACCTAATATATCTTGGCGATACGCGAGGGATTTTGGGAAGAAAAAAACATTAATTAACCTTTTTGCGTACCACCACCACAACCATACCCCATCAACACCTACCAAAACCACCACACCACCGGTTCACAACCCAGACACCATCGTAGCACCGCCATCTCCGTCGTGTTGACCATTACTTGCCACCGGTTCATCACCACATCGCCACCACCAGCACCATCTACTCCGTCGCGAAACCTCATTAGACCACCGGTTCACCATCCCAGTACCATCGCACCACCACTTTGCTACTACTGCTACCACCATCTGCCGCGGTGCAACCGCCACTAGCCACCGTCTATGTCGCCACATCACACCACAACTGGTTCACCACTGTTAACACATCACCACCGATTCACATCAGAGAAAGGTAAAACTCGTTTTCCTTTCGATTTTTCGAACATAGATTTAAGTTAGTTTTAATTTTTGTAGATTATACATAGTTAGGATAGATTTGAATTGGGTTTTGAACGAAAAATGGTTCGGATTGTTGCCATTGGAGACCGATTGATTTTTCTGGTTTAAAAAGGAGTCGTGTAGCACGAAGCTACCCTAGGCGGTACGCCGAGTGATCCGGAACCCATTTGTTCAGCTATTGTAATCAAAAATTCTTGTAAATACACTTTTGTTTTATAAAATTTTGTAAATAAAATTTTTGCGTTTGTATTTTATTATTTGAATATATAAATTTTGTAAAATCGATTTAACATTGTTTTATATTGTATTATTTGTGTATCTAAATTTGTAATAAAATTAAATTATAATATTGTAAACTTTTGTAAAAATTTTGAAAATAAATTTTTGCTTTGTATTTTTGTAAATAAATTTGTAATAATAATTAAAATTAGATTATTACATTGTGTAAATTTTGTAAATAAATTATTATTTTTTACGAATTGTATATAAAATTTTGGAAAACTTAGGTTATAACATTGTTCAAATTTTGTAAACAAAATTTTATTTTGTCCCAAAAGATTCTACCGATAGACGAGGACGAGGTAGTACACATTGATGACCGACGTCTTTGAGAGCACACGGTGATGCAGTTTGAGAGGGAGATAGAGGAGGCTTCATGATGTGATAGGTTCGTGAAGATAGAGCACTACCACCATAGCACATTTGATCGTGAGTTTCTAGAGTAGTTGGGGCGTCTAGACTAGTCCGATGTGATAGTTACAGATGAATACAGGATTGTTATCGACTCCAGATGGCCATAGTATCTGGAGTTAACAGTAGATTTCCACTCCACCTTCCGTCAGACATCAGGATATTTTGACGAGCTTGATGCCGTGTCGTTCGCACCGGGGATACGCACCTATGCTATGAGGATCCCACAGTTCGTGTTAGCGACATGATTTTATACTGACAAGCAGGTGCGAGCGCCGACATTTGCTGAGAGTTTGAGAGGAGTTGTCAAAGAGCCTAGTGCGTTAGGGATTACAAAGAATCAACTTGGACAGTTATGGTTGTACATTGCAGATGGAGCCTTCATGAGTGGGGTTGTCGAGTCATCGATTCTTGACCCCCTTATTAGATACATCCATAGGATGGTCAGTTGCACTCTCATCGGTCGCAAGGCCGATGCAGAGAAATCCAACCAGCTTGATTTACTCTGAATGTACTGCATGATTAGTTGTCATCCGGCTAACCTCGCCTGCATTTTGCTTTCATCATTTGCGAGAGTTCGCCGTCGAGGGGCGACGACTAGAATGGATTTGGGGCCCTATATCGGCATGATAGCGAGTAGGCTTGGGGTGTTTCACAGATTCCTTCCCGATTTTTAACTTTAGGGCCAGAGGCTGCGCAGTATAGTATCAATGACATGCTGCTAGCTGGTATGTGCCCCATGGATTTTTGACTTTCGGGCCATGGAGGCATTGCAGAGAGGCAGAGCATCATAGGATACTACACAGAGTGGAGAGGCCACAACAGACATATCCTCTACGTGAGCCTCGACCTACACGCATTACATTGGAGGCTATTTGGGAGAGATTAGATCGGCTGGATCGATTGCAGCGTCTTGATATGGTACAGTTGGGGATGGAGATTCCTGATTGGTTTAGGGCTCCAGATCCAAATCCAAAGTAGTAGCAGCTAGACGGACAGGATGACGAGCCACATGATTAGAGATCCAGCATCTTTGTAGTTTTAGTTGCATATTTTGTACTTTTTTCTTTATTTCTATTTTTATCATCATCATCTGTATATGTATAACTTATATTTTGATTCACACTCAGTTGTATTTAGACTAGTTTATTGTATATATTTTTGTGAGTATTAGTGGATTGCCAAATTCGTCGTGAATGTTCAGAATGCAAGTTTGGATTTATATTTGACTGCGATAGAATTTGATGGCCATTGATACATGTAACATCAGTGCCGGAATCGTACCGGAACAGTGATCGCAACAGTAACATGAACAGTAATCAGGTACAAATTATATCCATTTCAGTGTATTTCATATTCATATCACATATCATTATCATTTCATGAATCAAACTGTGAATTCTAAATCATATCAGAGAGACAAAATTTAGAAAACATGGTTCATCATTCATATAATTATCTGGCAACACAGAACCATCATGTGATTACATGTTAGGATTTTATTATGTACAAACGCATGTGAGGCTTTACAGAACAAAACAATACGGATGTCGTTACGTGAATGCTAAATTGATGGATTATTCGTATAGGTGACGATCTGTACGAATAAATATGAAAGTTTAACGTTCTGAATGATATCCGATAATTAGAAAACAATATTGAAAAGTATAGATATCGTCATGTTCGTACGGGTGACGATTCGAATGAATATGCGCGATAACTGTACGATTCGATTTTAAACAGTAAATATAATATTTTTGAAAATTTAAAATAAATAAAAGATATTAGTTAATCTACTAGGAATAACCACTTAAAATAAATTTAGAAATCTTATGTTATAAATCGAGTCGTTTCGTTTGGAAAACTACGAGGAACCGGCATTTTACGCGAAACCGAACAGACCCGAACGCACCGGAAAGAAACAAGATATTAAATGGCATTAAATGCCATTTCCATCACTCACAACCTCTTTCTCTCTCTCTAACCTCGTCACCCTCTCTCTCTCTAGAAAACCTAACTTCTCTCTACCATTTCTTGGCCATTTCTCACCGGATTCAAGTGATTTTAGGCTCAAAACGATCATCTCATCAAGTAGATCACGAAAGTACAAGGAGTTCAAGCTTTTAACCATCGAATTTGAGGTAAATTTCCAGTTTATTTTCGGTTTTGAGGGTGTGTCACGACCCCTTGTTATTGTTGTATTCTAATCGGTTTAAAACACTAGAAATCATGAAATAGGTTATTGTAAAACATTAGGAAACCTGGGAAATGAAGTTGTAACACGTATTAGCTAGCTAGAATAAAATTGATGATGCATGTTCGTGGAAATTCTACTCAACCGAACCTATGGAGTTGAACAAAGGGTTAGCCGAACCTAGCTTTCTCCTTGGCGAACCCATGAAAACATGCACCGAACCTGTGAGCCTGCAGCCGAACCCTGTGAGCTTGCACCGAACCCTGTGAGTGTAACAACCGAAAATTTAGCATCCTAATAATAAACGTGCGAGATTTCGGTAACTGTTTATGTTCGAAGAATTACGTTATCAAAGAAATAAGCACATTTGATCATGATTGAAATCCACGTTGAGTTGACAAACAAAATTATTCCAGGATGACAGTACGCGAGAAACTTTGAACGTGGCCGAAAACCTGCGTGAAACGGAGTTACGGATTGCCCAGAATCGCAAAACGAAGATAAAATCGAAAAATGGACGAAAATTGCCTGGGGCGGTACGCCCCGAGCCACCCGTCGAACCCCGGCGATACGCGCGGAAGGAAATGAAAGGATCTGGAACCTCCTACCCGGGCGGTACGCCCCATCCCGAAGTTCCGCGTGGGGCGATGCGCCTGACGTCAGCGAGTCGGATAATTGGCTTAAAAAGTCAGTTTTCATCTAGAAGATTAAATGTTTATCTTCTATTCAACATTTCCTTCACCACACACGAAAAATCACTTCCCAATCCATCAAACCTTCAATTTTAAAGCCTTTTGATCACGTGGATCGCATCAGGGAACGTTTCTGCTAGTCTGGATCATCTTTTTACGCGCAGAACTTCGTCTGATTAGGTAATGGTTTGTTTTAACCTTCTAGATTGATAATGATTGATTAAATCTTGTCTTTGAACGTAATGATATAGTTAGGGTTGTTGATTATTGCCTGGATAATGGCTAGGATTGATTATAAACGAAGAACTCGAACTGTTAACGGGTAAATCCTTGTTTTGATCCGTTGTAGTGCCCGGTTTGCATGGAATCATAACAATAGGTTATAATGATTTAAACCTATTTCAATACTACATGATGATATTTCATGATATCTGGGTAATCAACAACAAGGATTGATCGATTGTAAGCCATTAATCTGTCTAGGAACCTGTTTTAGCGTTATAATCAAGTCGGTCATTAACGTATTATTAGGAACCTGAATTAGTATAGGTTCCTACATTATCATACCTTGTATGATATGACATTAACATAAATAGTTAAAAATCTAATACCGGTTTGATGACTATCAAGGCAATGTCTTTGACATTGGACGTTCAGAAAGATTCAATCAGTAAGTTTAGCAACGCCTAAGACGAATTAATTAAATAAGAGAATACGCTTGTCTAAGTCGAGCAAGTAAGTAATCTTTAAGCATAACAAGAATGTTGAGATAAAAAGGATCAAAATGAGTGTAAGCGAAATTTTGAAAGAAAGCTCCGAATGAAAGTTACGATGGGCCGAAGTTTCGAGCGGTAATCGTAAATTTGAGCACCTTCATGATAAGGTTATTATCATGATAATATATTCATGTTAATAGGATATAATTCTGAAGTAAGAAAGTAAGGAAAGGATGAAGAGCTAGCAAACTGTGCTTTATTAAGCTCAGGTGAGTTCTTTGTAGCCCTATTTTAAATATCTTATCATTTTGGGCTTATATGCATGTTATAAAGTTATTGTATGAAAGTTATTTTAACCTGATTAAGGTCAGGTAAAGAATGTTTTCTGAAAAAGCATGTTTTCAGGTAAAGAACGTTTTCAGATAAAGAATGTTTCCAGGTAAAGAATTTTTTAAGATAAATAACGTTTTAATTCTCAACTACGGTTGAGAAGTAAACGATTTTAAGAGTCTCAGCTGAGATGTAAAGAATGTTTTAAGTCTCAACAGCGGTTGAGAAAGAAATGATTTTTAAAAGACTCGACCGAGGTTGAGTAGGAAATGAGGTTTTGCTGGCTGCGGTTGGGCAAAACTTGAGCACTGCGGTGCGAGGAACTGTTCATGATGTTGATGGTTTAAATCATTTAAACCATGTTATGTATGAATGATGTATGTAAAGAAGTCTTGTACCGGTATGAGCCGTCAACTTCGGTTGATGGTTAAAGAGTCTTGTGGAAACACAAGCCTGCCGACTGTGTGTCGCCACTTGAGGAAATCTTATGCATGTATGAGTTATCGACTTCGGGTTGATAGTTATAGAGTCTTGTGCTGCACAAGCAAGCTGACTTCGGTCAGCAGTTCAGGCTAAATTTTCTGCACAATGTGATTGATGTTATGATGATGGGTACGAAATGTATTTACGTTATGATGACAGGTATGTTATGTATTCGAAGTATCTTATGTGATGATATGAATGATTAAAGATTTGTGAAAAAAAAATATGTATAACTTAGAAACTCACCAGCTTAAAGCTGACTTGTTTTAGCATGCATGTCAGGTTGAGCAAGTTATGATAAGGATATGATGGCCGTGACATGGCATGAGAACTACCTATTCAAGAGCTGGCATTCCTGTTAAGATTAAATGTTATGTAATGACTTCCACTGCTAAATTATACGATTATCCTACGGTTTAAGAGCTATGCTTTTGATGTTTAACCAACCGAGGGACTCCCGGGGAACGGGGCCTCTCAAGTTGGTATCAGAGCCATAGTTTGAGAGATTCGGGCATAACTTGATTCCTGAACTTAAACTGAGAATGGGACTAAATCTAAGGAAGCCAGCCAAGGGTAGTTCAATGCCATGAGCGTCATGATAAAGTAAAGAATATATGTTATGATATAATTGAAGTATATTTAATGTATATAGGTACCTTAAAGTTAATGTGAAGTTGTTAAAGTGAAATGCATGTATATGTGCCTATATGTGTTAAAATGCATGAATATGTTGGATTGTTTAGACTATGGGTAATAATAATGTTTATTAGGAAATGAACTAAGCATGTGATGGAAGAAACCCTAGACACACGAGTACAGATAAATAGTGACCGCAATTAGATACTGTGGTTACGGATTTATCTATATGACTAATGCTCGGGTTTCATCTGTCATATGACTTGGACACAAAAGAAAGGATTCAATGACTGAACGAATTATAACTATTCGATGCCAATAAAGGCAAAGAACAAAATGCGATTAGAAAGGTTGAAAGAGTTATAAAAACAATTGGGAATGCTTGTTTGGTCAGATGGATACTGGTTAAGGTCTTACTTTATTGGTTTGACAAAGATTCATGGATTAGTAGGTATAAAGTATGAATGGGAATAATAGAAACACGGTTGGAAAAGTAAATGATTAGTGACATTCCGGACACTGTTATTAATGATTTACTATACAGCTGGGTTTGTGTTATTGTCTATCATACGAATACCTTATATATCCTAAATTGCATTATGGTCAGGTTGACTTCATCATTGAAGTTATTGGGAAGCTAATGCTGAATGACATACCTTAAGGAATTGTAAATGTGCTATTTCAAAGGTCGATCAGGAAGGAAACCATTAGAACTTGGAAACAGAGTTCAATCAATGGTAGAAATGTAGTGTAATTTGAAGACGATGACGGTCCGAGAAGTAAAGCAGGCATGGGAAGTGATGAGGAAAACAATGGTGGATGCAATGCATTGTGTAACCATTCGGGCAACGATAACATGATAATGATATGAATGTACGTATATCAATATGGATGAAAGAAATCAATTATGGCTGAAAAGAATTAGTACGGGTGACTGAGTTTATGTGTAAAGGATTCAATGGATTTGTGAATGATGGAACTAATTTACAAATGAAGGAAATGGCTTATAAACGAACAAGGAACTTCATTTATGGATAAATTATTCATCACTTGTGAAGGAAAAATATTATAAAGTAAGGATAAGTACATCCGATTGAGGTAATGTAAGTTCAAATTTGACCTAGAGATTTGATGAGATTATTCTCTATGTCATAAATGATAATGCTTTGTTAGTATCCTAAATCCTGACAAGGTCTCACTAGGTTGAGGAATACATGTTGACATTAGGAATTAAGAATTGAACCTGTGTTTACTAAATGTGAAAGTGAGATAGAAAAGTCGACTATACGAACATGTGTGATAAAGGTGTGATTAGGAATTGATAAGCGAAGATAAATGAATGTATGCCTGGCTTTAGGTACAATGAATCTCAAAGACTAGAGTCAGTCTTATGTCAAATGCGAAGGAAAAGAAAATGTTCAACCATCAAGATAGTTCGAAGGTTATAAAAAGTTGAAATGATACGACTTGCTTTTGACAAGAATTCATGTGAAGACTGACCGGACCTAGAATTGCTATGCTAAAGATGTTATAGATGATTTTAATAACTCTAACGGGAAGCTATTTATGCTAGAAGAGGATACATAAGTGTTGCAACATTGTTATCGTTTAATGAACTATCTTGACTTCACAAGATAATAGATGTTGAACATGTATAGAACACGTATAGAGTTTAAAGTATAGATTGTAAAATGTGGGTTTGATACGGTTACAAGTGTTAAGAGAGTCTTGCATCTGTTGCAATAAATTACTTAAGGAAATTTTGTATTAGTACAAGCATAATGATAAAGGATAATTGCCACTGTCCTATGTATAAGAAGATTCATGGTATTGTTATGTGATAGTGTGCATACGTATGTTATCAAAGGAAAGTTTTATGATAAGATTGTCATGCATAAAGTGGATCAAATGATGAAGTCCTCTTAATGAGGCAAATGATGAGGTAAACGATAAAGCCTTTTTATTGAGAGAAACAAGAAATCCTCATTATAAGTCGACTAATGAAATATTGTAGCAACACCAAGACATGGTTTTGGTCTGTTTATGCAATGAAAAATTTGGTTGGCTTTATGCATTGACAACCTTATGTGCTAAGATATGTATGTAAGTTATGTTAAGAAAATTTATTAATGATCAACTTCCAACGAGTGGTCTATAAATGGTTTAATGCCAAGAGAGATAATTGTTTGTAAAGACTAAATGGAAGAAGATATGAACCATATTCTCTCGTTAACATGTAAATGATACGAGAAGCACAAGGGTACAGTAAAAAAGGGGAAAGGTAATAGCATATGCTTCAAGATAACTAAATTTTTGGAAGAACATGAATCGGTGATAAGACCCGATTTGATAGAGTGTAGGTTCCGCGAAATAGGGGCAACAGGTTAAGGATTTTAGATAAAGAACATAAGTCACGTTACTCTATTCATCCTGGTGCAACGAAACCGTATCAATATCTCCGAAAGGTTTACTGGTGGCCAGGTATGAAGTTAAATGTAATGTAATACGTAAACAAATGGTTGACATAAGCGCAAGTGAAAGCGGAACATCAGAAACCCTATAGTTATGTGCAACCTTCAGAAGTCCCAGAAGGGAAGTGGGAACACATCACCATGTGTTTAATTATTAAGTTGTCTCTCAAGGCAAAATGTCGCGATACTATTTGAGTGATTGCAGACCGATTAATGAAGAGTGCTCATTTCTTGTTTATGCGTGAGGCTTATACGTTAGAGAAATTGTCTGAATTAATTGTGAAAGAAAAAGTTACAAGACATAGAGTTCCAGTTTTATAGTGTTAAATCGTGACACGCGATTTGTTTCAAGATTTTGAAAACAATTTCATGAATCGATGGGCACAAGATTAAATAGCAGCACTGTGTACCATCCTCTAACAGATGGACAGTTCAGAAAGATCTATACAAATTTTAGAAGATATGTTTGGAGCTTGTTTTATTGGCCTTGGTAGTATCTGAAATGATCATTTACCATTAGTGGAATTCTCATACGACAACAGTTATCATGCTAATAGTAAGATTAACTGAAAAAGTTTCAACTAGTTAAAGTACGAATGAAAGCTGCACAGGATCGACAAAAGTCCTATGCTGACAAAAAGCGGCGACCAATAGAGTCGAGGTAGGCGATCAGGTATTGTTTAAGGTTTCACTATGAAGAGGAATTATTAGATTCAGAAAATGAGGAAACGGAGTTTGAGTTTATTGGGCCTTTTTGAATAATGGTACGGGTCGATGGGATAGCCTATCGATTAAAATCCTCCAGATAAGTTGAGTGAAATTCACCCGATATTTCACGTTTCACACTTAAGAAAATGTCTAGCAGATGATGTAGGATATGTGCCATTAAACGATATTGAAGTTGATGAAATGTTAAACTACATAGAAGAACCTGTGGTAATTGTTGACACAAAAGAAAAACAATTGCGTAACAAAACGATTAGACAAATTAAGGTTCAATGGAAACACCGAAAAGGATCTGGGGTTACATGGGAGACTGAAGATGAGATGAAACGAATCTACCCATATTGTTTGAGACGTAACAGGTTTCGAGGACGAAACCTCTTGTAAGGAGGGTAGATTTGTAACAACCGAAAATTTAGCAACCTAATAATAAACGTGCGAGATTTCGGTAACTGTTTATGTTCGAAGAATTACGTTATCAAAGAAATAAGCACATTTGATCTTGCTTGAAATCCACAATGAGTTGACAAAAGAAATTATTCCAGGATGATAGTACGCGAGAAATGGTGAACGTGGGCGAAAACCGTGTGTGAAACAGAGTTACGGATTGCCCGGAATCACGAAACGAAGATAAAATCGAAAAATGGACGAAAATTGCCTGGGGCGGTACGCCCCGAGCCACCCGTCGAACCCAGGCAATACGCGCGGAAGGAAATGACAGGATCTGGAACCTCCTACCCGCGCGGTACGCCCCATCCCGAAGTTCCACGTGGGGCGATGCGCCTGACGTCAGCGAGTCGGATAATTGGCTTAAAAAGTCAGTTTTCATCTAGAAGATTAAATTTTTATCTTCTATTCAACGTTTCCTTCACCACACATGAAAAATCACTTCCCAATCCATCAAACCTTCAATTTTAAAGCCTTTTGATCACGTGGATCGCACCAGGGAACGTTTCCGCAAGTCCGGATCATCTTTTTATGCGCAGAACTTCGTCTGATTAGGTAATTGTTCGTTTTAACCTTCTAGATTGATAATGATTGATTAAATCTTGTCTTTGAATGTAATGATATAGTTAGGGTTGTTGATTATTGCCTAGATAATGGCTAGGATTGATTATAAACGATGAACTCGAACTGTTAACGGGTAAATCCTTGTTTTGATCCGTTGTAATGCCCGGTTTGCATTGAATCATAACAATAGGTTATAATGATTTAAACCTATTTTAATACTACATGATGATATTTCATGATATCTGGGTAATCAATAACAAGGATTGATCAATTCTAAGCCATTAATCTGTCTAGGAACCTGTTTTAGCGTTATAATCAACAACATTAACTATTTGATTAATCAGAGATTATTCTGACTAATCAAGTGGGTCATCAACCTATTATTAGGAACCTAAATTAGTATAGGTTCCTACATTATCATACCTTGTATGATATGACATTAACATAAATAGTTAAAAATCTAATACCGGTTTGATGACTATCAAGGCAATGTCTTTGACATTGGACGTTCAGAAAGATTCAATCAGTAAGTTTAGCAACGCCTAAGACGAATTAATTAAATAAGAGAATACGCTTGTCTAAGTCGAGCAAGTAAGTAATCTTTAAGCATAACAAGAATGTTGAGATAAAAAGGATCAAAATGAGTGAGCAAAATTTTGAAATAAAGCTCCGAATGAAAGTTACGATGGGACGATGTTTCGAGCGGTAATCGTAAATTTGAGCACCTTCATGATAAGTTTATAATCATGATAATATATTCATATAAATAGGATATAATTCTGAAGTAAGAAAGTAAGGAAAGGATGAAGAGCTAGCAAAGTGTGCTTTATTAAGCTCAGGTGAGCTCTTTGTAGCCCTATTTTAAATGTCTTCTCATTTTGGGCTGATATGCATGTTATAAAGTTATTGTATGAAAGTGATTTTAACTTGATTAAGGTCAGGTAAAGAATGTTTTCTGATAAAGAATGTTTTCAGGTAAAGAACGTTTTCAAATAAAGAATGTTTCCAAGTAAAGAATGTTTTAAAGTAACTAACGTTTTAAGTATCAACTGCGGTTGAGAAGTAAACGATTTTAAGAGTCTCAGCTGAGATGTAAAGAATGTTTTAAGTCTCAACTGTGGTTAAAAAGTAAATGATTTTAAGAGTCTCAGCTGAGATGTAATGAATGTTTTAAGTCTCAACTGCGGTTGAGAAAGAAATGATTTTTAAAAGACTCGACCGAGGTTGAGTAGGAAATGAGGTTTTGCTGGCTGCGGTTGGGCAAAACTTGAGCACTGCGGTGAGTGGAACTGTTTATGATGATGATGGTTTAAATGATTTAAACCATGTTATGTATGAATGATGTATGTAAAGAAGTCTTGTACCGGTATGAGCCGTCAACTTCGGTTGATGGTTAAAGAGTCTTGTGGAAACACAAGCCTGCCGACTATGTGTTGCCAGTTGAGGAAATCTTATGCACGTATGAGTTATCGACTTCGGGTTGATAGTTATAGAGTCTTGTGCTGCACAAGCAAGCTGACTTCGGTTAGCAGTTCAGGCTAAATTTTCTGCACAATGTGATTGATGTTATGATGATGGGTACGAAATGTATTTACGTTATGATGACAGGTATGTTATGTATTCGAAGTATGTTATGTGATGATATGAATGATTAAAGATTTGTGAAAAAAATATATATATAACTTAGAACTCACCAGCTTAAAGCGGACTTGTTTTAGCATGCATGTCAGGTTGAGCAAGTTATGATAAGGATATGATGGCCGTGACATGGCATGAGACTACCTATTCAAGAGCTGGCATTCCTGTTAAGATTAAATGTTATGTAATGATTTCCGCTGCTAAAGTATACAATTATCCTACGGTTTAAGAGCTATGCTTTTGATGTTTAACCAACCGAGGGACGGGGAACGGGGCCTCTTAGTGAGCCTGCAACCTGCTAGCCGAACCTTTGTTATGGCCGAACCTCATCTTTTAGCCGAAGCCTTAGACCAACGAACCCTATGATGTGACACGAACCTAGAGGATATGAACCCTACGGCCGAACCTTTCTCTACCTTAGTCGAACCTTAGGCCGAACCCATGCAGAAAAGAACTTGGGCGAACCTAGCAGCCTTGCTGAACCCTTGTGCACAAAAAGGGTTCGCTGCCTTCATGGTTTTTAAAACCCAAAAGTTATAGAAACCTTATGTCTTCCCATGTGCATGGGGTTAGTCATGTGTGACCCATGCATGGAAAAATTAGTTTATGTGCATGGGAGTTTACTAAGACCCATTTTAAATGAAAAACGGGAATTTAGGTCATTGGGGTCAAGTTTGTAATAACATGAGTTTTCTTTAAAACCACTAACAACACTACATGAGGGTTGACATCTATTTAGTTAGTTTAAGACCCTTGGTACTTTAGTTGGGAAATCATGGATATCAAGTAGTTAAACTAAGGACTTGATTGTTGGTTGGTTTAACTATCATCATTTATACCTTAGGGACATTTCATAAGAAATGTAATCAACATAGAAATTTGGATTGAATATTCTATGTTGGTTGTGAAACGAATGTGATTAATAGTCATTGGGCTATGAAAGACCATCAATGGGCCTAAGTGGGCCCAATGAGTATAATTAAAGCCCATCATATGTTACATGTTAGTTTAAATAAAGTTGATGATATTTTAATCAAAGAAAATGATTTATAAACTTAAGTGAACTAAAAATAAATGATTTTTGAATTTATATGTTAATTAAAGTAAAGATTAATGGGAAACATGTTACTTAAGATTGATATGCTTAATCATGGGACTCGGGTAGCAAATGGGTAATTAAGTTAAATTAGCTAGATTAAAATATAGAAGCACTTAGTAACTTAGGACACTTAGTTACACACCGAGATCAATTCCTGGATACGACGACTAATACGTACACTTATCGTATTCGAACTCTTTTAAAACAACTCAGGAACTGTAGAAACCTAAGCTACAACAACGAGCGCGCATTTTGTGATAGATCATTTACACAGCAGCACAGGTGAGTTCATTGCCCCTTTTCTAAACATTTTTGTTTTAAAACGCAGGGCTGAGAAGCATGCGTAACCTGTTTTACTTAAATTGTTTACTTAAATGCCTTATTCATGACATGTTTTATATATGTATGCTTGTTTATACTCCTAGACTCCTGTCTAGGTAATTGCTATGCAGAATTAACTTACAAGTTAATTAAATTACTCCTACGAAAAATACTTAAATTCTAAAACTCTAAACAAACCTTAGTCCATCAAGCTCAAATTCAAGAATCTAAATTCAAAGTGGAATCGAAAGAACTAAAGTTAAAGATCAAATGCAATGGAAACTAATTCAGTGTGGGGATCAGTAAATCAAAGGATCATATTCATAAATCTATAATCATTGTGAATTCATGAAGTTCTAAAGATCAAAATCAAGTGACTCAAGGAAATCAAGAAAATCATAGTTGTGTGTGAATCATTGAAATAATGAAATCATTAAAATCTAATGAAATCATTAATGCTTGAGTCAAGGTGGATGTCAGTTGTATGGAAATCAAGACCACGTATAACACACATAAAGTCCCGGCATAAATAGTAGACTCTTGTAGTCAAGCTATATGGGCAATAACGTGAACTATCAAATGAAATCAAAATCAAAATCAAGAGAATCAAAGAGATCAAGAATCAAAGGATATCCGTAAAGTCCCGGCATGTACGATAGACTAGTGGGTCAAGCTGATATGGGCATCATTAAAATCCCGGCACACACAGGTAGACTCCTTGTGAGTCATGCCTGATATGGGTCACGTGTGAGAGGGTACAACTTGGACAACCACCAACAACTAATTCTAATTGATTGAGTCAAATAGGGCCCAATCATCATGTCTTAGTTGTAATTATATGCTTAATTATTAGTTTAATTAATCATTTAATATTATATTTCTACAAGTGTTTTCGGGTAATCATGAATACATGGTGACTCTAGAGGTCAAAGGTAAATCTATTTGTGGAAATCAAAATCTAAATTGAAGGTGAATGGAGTGAAACGCTTAATTATCATTAACAACATTATGTTAAGCAGTCCGGTATGTGGTGGGACGGTGGCTGGGGCTTGTCCCCTACATATGCCCTATATATAAGCATACTTGATTGGATAACATAGGTGGTTGTTAATGAGGTTAAGGTTGTCACTTCGGGGGATCGAGGTAAACATTTTCAGGGTAATCAAATGCTATGAATTATATGTTATGGAATCAAAGTAGTGGAATGAAATGCTTAATTATCACCAGAAACAATATATCATGTGGTTTAGTATGTGGTGGGACGGTGGCTGGGCGGGCGGTAAGTTCGACCCTACATATGCCCTATATATAAGTATACTGAATTGGATGCTATATGTGGTTAATGGTGAGGTTAAGGTTGTCATTCAGGTTATTCAAACTCATTTTTATAAAACTATATGAACTCACCCATGTGTTGACTTTATTTTTGCATGACTTCTCAAGTGACGAACAGGTCAACTAAGCAGTTATTGCTTTTGAGCTAGGATTTCAATTAGAGGACCTAACATTTTTGGACCTGCATACTTTTGAAACATCATTATACATATGATTTTGTATATCTTGTGCACATACAAGATAGAAGATTTATGATGTGATAGTAGATTTACATTGTTAAATTATAAACTTAACTGATGTAATTTAACTTTGTAATTATATTTTATTTTAGCAGTTTCTTAATTATATATCATGTGCAATGTAAACAATCTGATCATTCCGATTATCACTCACGATATCGCGCCCCGGGAACCTTCCGCCCGACAGGGAACCGATCCAACCCCGCCGACTCGGGGTGTGACAGATTGGTATCAAAGCCATGGTTATAGAGAAACATAGGTCACTTATTTAAGCGGTTTGGCCTAGACTATAACCTAGGGACCCTGCATGTAGAGATCCTAAGACTTAAGACTTGATTGCATTGTGTCTTCTGTATTCGATCATTGCACTAATCGATAACTTTATTGGTTATGATCAGAATGCCACCGAGAAGACAGACTCCCTCGTTACCTCCACCACCACAAGGCTTAGCTCCACATTCATCTACGCCATCACCAGCTGATTCACCTCTATCTCCTCCACCTCCTCCTCCTCCAACACTCAACCTACCACCAGGTCCGAGCACGACTCCGCTACTGGATCCTGCTAGCATCGCCCTGGTGACCCTCCTGAGCAGTCAGCTGACTAACCAGCTGAAAGAAGTGATACCAGAGATGCTCAACCGTCTCCGTAATGACAGCACCAACACTGGGAATTCATCTGGGGAAGCTAGTGGTAATACGGGAGGTACCTCTCATTACTCCTACAAGTCTTTTGTAGGATGTAAACCACCTAGCTTTAGCGGGAACGAAGGAGCCGTTGGATTAATCCAATGGATTGAAAAGATTGAAACTACTCTGGACCTCTGTAGTTGTCCAGAGCACCACAAGGTTCATTACTCTGCTGGAACATTCAACAAACGAGCCTTGACTTGGTGGAACGGTCAAATCAACGCAAGAGGAAGGGAAGAAGCTATGTCGATGACCTGGGAATATTTCAAGACTTTACTGCGAACCGAATTCTGCCCCAAGAATGAACTGCAGAAGCTGGAGGTTGAATTGTCAAACCATGTGATGAAAGGGGCAGATCACCTGGGGTATACGACTCGTTATCACGAGTTAGTTGCTTTGGTGCCATACATGGTACCAACTTTGGAGAAAAGGACTGATAGATATGTGGGTGGACTCCCCGCCTGCATTCAGGGTTTAGTTGTGGCAGCAAACCCTGTCACTGTTGATTCTACGGTGAGTTTGTCTGGGAAACTCACTGATCTTATGGTAGCCTCTGGAGTTCTGAAGAAAGAGGCTGACACTGGCAAAAGAAAGGAAGAGTCTTCCAAGAAACCGCATCATTCTCAACACCCAAAGAAGAAGCAGAAGCTCATCAAGAACTATACAGTGGCTACACCACTCAATCAAGTAGCCATGACACCACAGAATACACCCAAGAAACAATATACTGGCCCATATCCTTTGTGTACTAAGTGCCAGTACCATCATGCTGCAAGCAACCAGTGTCGTCAATGCATGGGATGTGGAAGATATGGACACTGGGTCCAGCAATGCAGGAGAACACCAAACCAAGCTGTCAACAATGCTGCTTTAGCTCTCCCTCCACCAGCCAACCAGAACAATGGTGGATGCTATAATTGTGGCGAACAGGGCCACTTTGCAAAGAACTGCCCGAAGAAGGCACAACAGGCAGTTCCGGCACCTAGGGGAAGAGCCTTAGCCATAGTTGCACCAGCTGCACGCCAAGACCCAAATGTGGTCACTGGTACATTTCTCTTACAGGACTTTTATGCATCTGTTTTATTTGACACTGGTGCGGATCAGAGTTTTATCTCTACCGATTTTGCATGCCAACTAGAATCTATAGATGAACAGTTAGACTCCCCTTACATTATAGAAGTAGCTAACGGGAAACAGGTGACAGTTAGTACTATATACAGGAACTGTCCATTGACACTTAATGGTCACACATTTACCATCGACTTGATACCGATGGAGTTGGGTAGTTTCGACATCATTGTTGGAATGGATTGGCTTTCTTATAATCGAGTGGAAGTCATATGTTCTGAGAAGCTGCTTCGAATTCCATTACCGGATGATCGTGTGTTGGAAGAAAAAGGGGATCAAGCAAAATGAAGTGTCAAAATCATATCTTGCATAAAGGCGCGTAAGTGTCTACAGAAGCAATGCGTAGCTTTCCTGGCTCACGTGGTGGAAAAGGAGAAGGACAAGAAAAAGATTCAAAACATACCAGTAGTGAAAGAGTATGCGGAAGTATTTCCTGAACACCTACATGGTTTGCCTCCTGCGCGACCGGTAGAGTTTCGTATTGATTTACTTCCTGAAGCAACTCCTATTGCTAAATCTCCTTACAGGTTAGCACCTTCAGAGATGCAGGAATTGTCAAATCAGTTACAGGAGCTACTTGATAAAGGTTTCATCAGACCGAGCTACTCACCTTGGGGAGCTCCGGTCTTGTTCGTGAAAAGAAAGACGGATCGTTTCAGATGTGCATAGACTATCGTGAGCTGAACAAATTAATCATCAAGAATCGGTATCCATTGCCGAGGATTGTTGATTTGTTTGACCAACTGGAAGGAGCTCAATACTTCAAGAAGATTGACTTGCGGTCTGGATATCATCAGCTCAGAGTTCAAGACGAAGACATACCGAAGACGGTGTTCCGAACTAGATATGGGCATTACGAATTCATGGTGATGCCTTTCGGATTGACAAATGCACCAGCAGTTTTCATGGACCTCATGAACCGAGTGTGCAAGCCATATCTGGATCAGTTTGTCATTGTCTTTATTGATGACATACTGATTTATTCCAAGAGCAAATCAAATCATGATCAACATCTCAGGAAGATCTTGGAGCTGTTGAAAAACAGAAACTTTATGCCAAATTTTCTAAGTGTGAATTTTGGCTAAGAGAAGTTCAATTTCTAGATCATGTGGTCAAAAACGAGGGAATACACGTAGATCCTGCCAAGATCGAGGCGATAAAGAACTGGGATACTCCGAAGACACCTATGGAGATCCGGTCTTTTCTGGGATTGGCAGGTTATTATAGAAGGTTCATCTAGAACTTTTCTAAGATAGATTTGCCTCTCACTAAGTTAACTCAGAAAAGTGAACCTTTTGTGTGAGAGCAGAAACAAGAAGATGCCTTTCAGACATTGAAGCAGAAGTTATGTGATGCTCCAATCCTATCTCTCCCAGAAGGATGTGATAACTTTGTTGTTTATTGTGATGCCTCCCATCAGGGACTAGGTTGTGTGCTGATGCAACGGGAAAAAGTTATCGCCTACGCATCAAGACACTTAAAGGTTCATGAGAAGAATTACACTACTCATGATCTGGAACTGGGAGCTGCAATCTTCGCACTGAAGATTTGGAGACATTACCTATATGGCACTAAGTGTACCATATATGCTGATCACAAGAGTCTGCAAAATATCTTTGATCAGAAGGAGCTCAACATGTGACATTGTCGTTGGGTTGAGTTTTTGAACGATTACGATGGCGTGATCAAGTACCATCCGGGAAAGGTGAACATTGTAGCTGATGCCTTGAGCCGGAAGGAACGGGTCAAACCCTTGTGCGTCAGAGCAATGGGAATGACTGTGCAGATCAGCTTACGTGTCAAGATCATTCAGGCACAACAAGAGTCAGTTGATCGAGGAAATTTGAAGAAGAATGCTCATTGAATGAGCAATTCAATAAGAGAGCTCGGATGGAAAGACTTTCGTGAGAAGAGATGGTAGTACGAAAGTTAATAGTATACCACTTCTGCGAATAGCTCGTAATGCTGCGTCTCTTCCGAGACCGGGACCTTTAATCATGACTTCTGCTCGTTGCATACCTTGATCTACTACTGCACGAATAGCATTTGCCGCTGCGGTTTGAGCAGCAAATGGATCTTGAAGTACTATTTCTGCATCTCCCTGACCAAATCCGCCCACATTAGGATTACTTGTCAACGGTTGATCCAATTTGATAGATTCGCCTTCTGAAACAAGAAGTTCTGGCCCCGGAGGGATAATATCAACCACTTGACGTCCATCCGATGCATCCGCTATGGTTATTTCGTATCCCCCCTTTTCTTTTCGTAGGATTTTGCTTACTATACCTGATGCTGTAGCATTATAAACTGTATTGTTACTTTTGCTCCCGTCAGGATAAATCTGGCCCCTTCCCCTGTTTCCACCTACGTATATAGGATATTTTAAGAAGTGAATGTCTTTCTTAGTAGCGGGGTCTAGGGAAAGAATAGGAAAGGTGATTTCACTATATTTCTGACCAGGAACAGGGCCTATGACAAGAATATTTTTTTGATTGGGGCGATAGCTCTGAAAAGACAGATTACCCATCTTTTCTTTTATCTCGGGCGAAATACGATCAGTAGGGGCTAATTCAAAACCCTCTGGTAAAATAAGAACAGCCCCCACATTCAAACCCCCTTTTTTACCATTAGCAAGAACTTGTTTCAGTTGCGTATCATAAGGAATTCGAACAACTGCTTCAAATACAGTATCAGGAAGTACCGCTTGCGGAACCTCAATATCCACTGGTTTATTAGCTAAATGGCAATTGGCGCATACAATACGCCCAGTCGCTTCTCGTGGATTTTCATAACCCTGCTGTGCAAAAATGGGATATGCATTTGAAATGGATGTACGAGTTATTATATATATCATGAGCGATACGGAAATAGATCGAGTAATCTGTTCCTTTATCCAAGAAAAAGTCTTTCTAGTTTGCATGGTCCAATCATTGATCCCGAAAATTTCTACAATAAATGGGGGTAGGTCACTAATGGAGTTTCCTATCCACGATTCTGTTATTTACTGGAATAATTTGACTCGATTAATATATAGGAATATAGGATGAATCTCCGGGATGGGTATAAATATAAAGTTCAATGTTTTGCTTATGTTCAACTGCAAAGTAAGAAACATTATAATTGGATTAGGTAGATCATTTTTCAGTCATTCATTGAATGATAAATCACTACAAGTGACGGAGATACGCGATTTAAGTAACGGAAAATCCAATATTTTAAAATTGTATCTAGAGTCACAGGAAAAGTGGAAACAAGGCCAGATATTATTTGATCATTATGTACTTTTCTTCATTACTTTTCGTAGGAAAATTCCATATGAATTTTCCTGTCCGAAATCAACGAGTTAATTATACTACCCTTCTTTGGTATACCCAATTCTAGTGAATTTTGTATCATAAGTCTGGTTAAAAACTCCAACCTAACCCAACCCAAATCAAGTCTACAAATCTAATAGTCATTTACGTCGGTATTGTGCGGTATTTGTGCACAAGATCAAGTTTGAAAACTAATCTCTTTGCTAATGCTAAGTTTCATTGTAAACATTGTCAACAATGTCTAATAGGCTTTTAGTATACCTTACTTAGACCTAGTCTTCTCTTTCGATAGAAAATCCTCCATTGGGATTGGATTCTAATAAAAGTAATATACCAAGACCCATCTATTCTAAAGAAAATTCCTAGATATTCTCTTACATCTGACTACTTGTGACTACTTATTCTATTCTAAACCACTAATAGCTCAATGACGTATCTGGAATAGTAACCGATCAACTTGTCATCGGACATTTCTTTTGAATGCGATCATTTTCGCAAAAAAATAGATCTTTTTTGCTTTATTATTCTATTATGAGAATGAATCCTACTACTTCTAGTTCTGGGGTTGCCACGCTTGACAAAAAGAACCTGGGGCGTATCGCTCAAATCATTGGTCCGGTACTAGATGTAGCTTTTCCGCAGGGACATCCGATAAAATTGGAACGATACAGAGAAGATAGAGCTTTTGTACTTTGAACTGAGGTGAGTAAGCCTGAAA
Source organism: Mikania micrantha (assembly GCA_009363875.1). Lineage (NCBI taxonomy): Eukaryota > Viridiplantae > Streptophyta > Magnoliopsida > Asterales > Asteraceae > Mikania > Mikania micrantha. The sequence goes on along the minus strand of CM018698.1, from coordinate 1,010,064 downwards.
TTGATACAAGGAACTATCAATGGAAATTACTGTTCCACTGGACATAAATAAACTGATCATAGTTGAGCAAGGAACCATGTGAAGGAAAACAGAAAAACTTATGAGACTCCAGGTTACTACCAGGGTAATGCTGGAGATGACATTATGATCAAATACAACTAGATCTGAGTAACAAGATAAACTAACATAAGAAAACATGGTCCTTTCAAGATTCTAAATAAATTTGGATAAGCAGCATAAAGATTGGGATCATCTCTTAAACATAACAACCTACCTGATGTGCTTCATGTATAAAACATTGGAAAGTGTTTAGCTAATAGAACACTGGCAGTTTCCTTCTAAGCAAATTCATGAGGATGATGAATTTCAACATATAAGAAAACTAGCTGAGATTTTAAGACACGAAGACAAGAAACAAAAAACTAAGTCAGACACTTATAGAATAAGTCACAATGAAAACCATTGGAAAGAGCTCGAAAAATCGTGAACGTAGGCGAAAACCGTGCGCAAAACGGAGTTCGTATGCTCCCGGAATCGCGAAACGAAGAAAAATCAAAAATTTGACGAATCAGACGTGGGGAGGTACGCCCCGGGCCACACGCCGAGCTGAGGCGATGCGCCCGGAGGCTGCAGAGGCGGCTAATTGGATAAGAACATCAGATTTCTTCCAGAACGTGATTTTTTCATTTCTTTCGACCTTATACGACTTCCAGACGAAGAAATCCTTATTTTCATCATCCTATCTCCATTTCAAAGGTCTATAAACTCACCAAACTCACCAAGGATCGTGTTTTCAAGTCCTGATCGTTGTTCTACGCGCAGAAATCCGTCAGATCAGGTAACGGTTCGTTTTAACCTTCTAGCTTGATTTTGATTGATTTGATCTTGGTTTTGAACGTATGAGATAGTTAGGGTTGTTGATTGTTGCCTAGATGATGGCTAGGATTGATTATAAACAAAGAACAAGATGTTTTAACGGGTAAATCCTTGTTTTGATCCGTTGTAATGCCCGGTTTTCATGAAATCATAACTATGATTATAATGGTTTAAACCATTTGATTGTAACAATGATTGTGATTGTCTTGATCATTTCTTGAAATGCTATGTTTAAATCCAAGTGTTTCAAACTAATGACAAGTATGAAGATAATCACTGGAATAATGATCTGATGTTTATGATAACAATCAGATTAGTACATTGAGCATCGTTATTAAACCTATTTTAATATCACATTCTCATGTTTCATGATACCTAAATGATCAATAACAAGGATTGACTATTCCTAAGCCAGAAATTCATCTAGGAATCGTCTTAAGTGAAATAATCAACAACAACATCTATTTGATTAATCCGAAAATGTCGTGATTAATCCAGTAGTCATAAACTCCTTAATAGGAACCTAAATCATTATAGGTTTCTTGTTTATCGCACCTTGTGCAATATTAACTTAAGGAGGCTGATTAAGGATTTAGATCAGCTTGATGACTTGGACTACGATTCCACGTTATCAAAAGTCAGGGAACTCATAGGACCTTTATGAATTGCAGAATTCTCTTCAAATCTTGAGTGATACTTCAAAATCAAAACACTTCAATAACACATGTGAGTTTCATAGTTCCCCTTTTAATGTTTTGTTTTCCAAAACTCGGGGTGGAACATGTAGATACATTTTCAGAACATATTTTATCAACTATTGTGAGATCATAGCCCCTTCTCTTCTCTCTTTAAATATTTATCAAAACTCGGGGTGGAACATGTAGATACATTTTCAAAACATATTTTATTAACTATTGTGAAATCATATATCAGTATCATCAGGAAAATGATGATAAACATTTATCAACTCTTGTGAAATCACATATCAGTTTCATCAGGAAAATCGTGACAAACTATTATTGAGTAAATCTTTTATCAAATCATTAAATCAAGTGTATCACTTGGGAACTTTGGTTATGTGGAGGCTATTTGGGCACATTCTTATGTAAATATCATTAACTTGTTATCAAGCCCTTGGTAGTACTGGTATGATCATATGCGGGAACACAAGATCATCATCACGGCGTTCTGGCGGGTAGCCATACGTTAGCATTTAACGGCGTTCTGGAGGGTATCCAGACGTTAGCATAACGGCGTTTGGCGGGTAGCCAAACGTTAGCACAATCATTAGGTTTGATGTTTGCATGCTCAAGTAGATTCAATTTCAAAGTACATGTTTGATCACTTGTGATAACTATATCATGAAAATCATTGTTTGAACAATCATTTTACATCAACAAAACCTATGATTCTCACTCAACTATTCGTAGTTGACTCTTTATGCTACATGTTCCAGGTTACAAATCACCCACCAGCTCAAGAATGGTGGAGCAAGTATCTATGTAAACCAGAAGTCAAGGGAGATCTTCAACTATGGCTATGTAATCATTACGTCACGCGCCGTGGATTCCGTACGCGGCGTGGGGTGTGACAGGTTGCCACATAATGGTTGTAGACCCCCGAAAAAAAGACGTGTATAGAAATCAAAATTGAAGATATTTCAATAGCAAGAGAAACAAGAGAAATAAATGATTCAATGATCAGATCAAATAATCTTATTATGGTTCGAGAGAAAATAACAGTATCTACTCGGACACTACAGTGGAAGTGTGTTGAATCAGCAGCAGACAGTAGGCGTCTTTTGTATGGGCGCTTTATTCTGTCTCCGCTTATGAAAGGTCAAGCAGACACAATAGGCATTGCGATGCGAAGAGCTTTGCTTGGAGAAATCGAAGGAACATGTATCACACGCGCAAAATCTGAGAAAATCTCACACGAATATTCTACCATAATGGGTATTCAAGAATCAGTACATGAAATTTTAATGAATTTGAAAGAAATCGTATTGAGAAGTAATCTCTATGGAACTTGTGAGGCGTCTATTTGTGTCAGGGGCCCTGGATATGTAACTGCTCAAGATATCATATTACCGCCCTATGTAGAAATCGTCGATAATACACAGCATATAGCTAGCTTAACGGAACCCATTGAGTTGGTTATTGGATGACAGAAATCAATTATGGATAAAGAGAATTAGTACGGTTAATTGATTTTACGTGTGGGTGATTCTATGGAATTACGAATGATGAAATTAACTTACGAATGAGGGAAATGGCTTACGAACGAACAAGGAACTTTATTATAGATGAATTATTCATCACTTGTGAATGAATAATATTATAAATTAAGGATGAGTACATCCGATTGAGGTAATGTAACTTTAAGTTTGATCTAGAGATTTGATGAGATTATTCTCTATGTCATGAATGATAATGCTTTGTTAGTATCCTAAATCCTGACAAGGTCTCACTAGGTTGAGGAATACATGTCAACATTAGGAATTAAGAATTGTACCTATGTTTACTAAACGTGGAAGTGAGATATTAAAGCTGACTACACGAACATAGGTGATAAAGGTGTGATTAGGGATTGATAAGCAAAGATAAATGATGGTAAATGAATGCATGCCTGGCATTAGGTATAAGTGAATGAAAAGTATAGAGTTAGTCTTATGTCAAATGCGAATGGAAAGAAATGTTAAACCATCAAGAAAGTTCAAAGGTTATGAAAGGTTGAAATAATACGAATTGCTTTTGACAAGAAGTGATGTGAAGACCGATTGAACCAAGAACTGGTATGCCAAAGATGTTAGAGATGATTTTAATAACTCTAACGGAAAGCTATTTATGCTAGAAGAGGATACATAAGTGTTGCTACATTGTTATTGTTTAATGAACTATGTTGTCTTTACGAGATAATAGATGTTAATATGCATAGAATATGCATAGAGCTTAAAGTATAGATTATAAGATGTGGGTTTAATACGGTTACAGGTGTTAAGGCAGTCTTGCATTTGTTGCAAGAAATTACTTAAGGAACTTTGTATTAGTACAAGTTTAATGATAAAGGATAATTGCCACTGTCATGTCTTATGTATAAGAAAACTCATGGTATTGTTATGTGATAGTGTGCATACGTATGTTAACAAAGGAAAGCTTTATGATAAGATTGTCATGCATAAAGTAAATCGAATGATGTAGCCCTTGTGGAGGCCAATGATAAAGTCCTCTTAACAAAGGAAAAAGATGAAGTTCTCATAATGAGGCAAATGATAAGGAGAATGATGAAGCCTTCTTATTGAGGGGAAACAAGAAAGTTCTTATTATAAGGTGACTAATGAAATCTTGCAACAACCCCAAGACTTGGGTTGGTCTGTTGTATGTAATGAAAAATTTGGTTGGCCTTATGCATTGACAACCTTATGTGTTAAGATATGTATTTAAGTTATGTTAATAAAATTTATTAAGGACCAATTTTCCAATGAGTGTTCTATAAATGGTTTAATGCCAAGAGAGATAACTGTTTGTAGAGACTAAGTGTAAGGATTTTAGCACAAGCCTCAAATTAAAGAATAACGTATGTTGTAGCATACAAGTTAGGAAAAGATAAGGGCGCAAGGATTAAGTGCCATAACAAGCTACCTGTTACCGCTAAAGTATGACATAAAAGGGAAGACGACTTGTTACCATATGATCTTCAATGTGTGATTAAAGCATGCTTATAGTTATGTTTATGTTGTTCTGTGTTTATGATGCTGATAAACGAATGATGATAGGTCATGACTATGTATACACGTTTAGGTGGTAGCACGATTTATGCATGAAAGTATGTTAAGTATGATGAATGCATGTTAGTAAGTTATGATGATGAATTGTATGATAACATGGCATGATGACAATAATAGGTGTTAGGATGAAATCCTAGGCTGCTAGGATGAAAGTATGATGCTATGATAGTTATATGCTAGCATAATGTGTTCACGATGCCATGATGATATGTTGCTAGCATGAAAAGGTATGATGCTAGGATGTTATGATGATATGATACTAGCAAAGCATGTTATGAGTAATCCTATGTTATTAGGATAATGTACGATGTTATGTTGAATGATGATATAGTGCTAGTATATCATGTTATGATAAAGGATGGTTGCTCCCGTGCTTGTTATGGGGTAAGTATGATGTTGCTTCCATATTCGTATTGGGTAAGTATGGTTGCTCCAGTACTTGTTACTGGATAATTATGGATCTGCAGAACGCTTCGGCGAGTCAGATCAACGGTTATGGAGCCTTGTGCCTGCATAAGCCCATTGTTATGCTCGGTAGCAGTAGCTATATAATGATTAGGAAGTGTCTGGCAGACGAGCAGGCCTATGTTCCTTTAAAGGATCATTTACCATTAGTGGTAATAGTAAGATTAATTGAAAAGTTTCAACTAGTTAAAGTACGGAGGAAAGTTGCACAGGATTGATAAAAGTCCTATGCTGACAAAAGACAAAGACCAATAGAGTCGAGAAAGGCGATCAAGTATTGTTAAAAGTTTCACCATGGAAGGGAGTTATTCGATTCAGGAAAAGAGGAAAGCTAAGTCCGAGATTTATTGGACCTTTTCAAATAATGGCACGGGTTGGTAAGGTAGCTTACCGATTAGATCTGCCAGATGAACTGAGTGGAATTCATCCAACATTTCACGTTTCACATTTGAGAAAATGTCTAGCAGATGATGTAGCATATGTGCCGTTAAATGACATTGAAGTTGATGAGAAGTTAAACTACATAGAAGAACCAGTTGCAATTGTTGATACGAAAGAGAAACAGTTACGTAACAAGGTGATTGGGTAAGTTAAGGTTCAATGGAAACACCGAAAAGGATCTGAGTCGACATGGGAGACTGAAGACGAGATGAAACGACTCTACCCACATTTGTTTGAAACGTAACAGGTTTCGAGGACGAAACCTACTGTAAGGAGGGTAGATCTGTAACAACCGAAAATTTAGCAATTTAATAGTAAACGTACGAGATTTCAGTTACTGTTGAAACTGTGACGATTGCGTACGAAAAATTCGGCATTTATGACGTGAGCACATTTGGTCGTGCTTGAAATCCACGAGGATTTAGTAATTTTAATCATTACAAGTTGATAGTGTGTGAAAAATGATGAACGTGGGCGAAAACCATGCGCAAAACGGAGTTCGTATGCTCCCGGATTCGCGAAAACAAGAAAATCAAAGATTTGGACAAAATCCCGTGGGGAGGTACGCCCCGGGCCACGCACCCAGCTGGGGCGATGCGCCCGGAAGTGATTTGAGGCGGTGGACGAGTTTAGGATCAGATTTCGTCCAAAAAACACATTTTTTCATATCTCTCGACCCTATTCGACTTCCAGACGACCAAAAACCCATTTTTACCATTTAAACTCCATTTCAAAGCTGTTCAAACATCTGAATCATCCTAGGAATCATATCTACAAGTCCTGATCGTTATTTTAACCGCAGAAATCCGTTAGATCAGGTAACGGTTCATTTTAACCTTCTAGATTGATTATGATTGATTAAATCTTGTTTCTGAACGTGATGATATAGTTAGGGTTGTTGATTATTGCCTAGATGATGGCTAGGATTGATTATAAATGAAAAACTCGAACTGTTAATGGGAAAATCCTTGTTTTGAGCCGTTGTAATGCCCGGTTTGCATGAAATCATAATAATGGTTATAGTGGTTTAAACCATTTGGTAGTGATAAAGTATGTGATTAGTTTAATAAATTTTTGGACATACAAGGTTAATTCTAAGTGTTTTAAACTAATCACAGTCATTAACATACTCACTGGAACGAGTATCTGATGTTTATGATAACAGGCATATCAGTATGTTAAACATGGTTATTAAACCTATTCTAATACTACCTTGTGATATTTCATGATATTTGGGTAATCAATAACAAGGATTTATCATTTCTAAGCCATTAATCTGTCTAGGAACGTGTCTAGTGGAATAATCAACAACATTAACTATTTGATGACTATCAAGGCAATGTCTTTGACATTGAACATTCAGAAAGATTCAATCAATAAGTTAGCAACGCCTAAGACGAATTAAGTAAATAAGAGAATACGCTTATTTAAGCCAAACGAATAAGCAATCTTTAAGCATAACAAGATTGTAGAGATAAGAATGATCAAAATGAGTGTAAATGGAATTTTGAAATAAAGTTCCGAATGAAAGTTACGATATGCCGAAGTTTTGAGCGGTAATCGTAAATTGAGAACCTTCATGATAAGGTTATAATCATGATGATATGTTCATATTAATAGGATATCATTGTGAAATGAGAAAGTAAGGAAAGGAAGAGGAGCTAGCAAATTGTGTTTTAGCTCAGGTGAGTTCTATGAGCCCTCTTTTACTATTTTAACGTTTTAGGGCTGATGTGCATGCATGATAAATATCTTTGAAATGATTGTGAGTTATTATAGCCCTATTTTAAATGTTTTATCATTTTGGGCTGATATGTATTTTATAAAGTTATTTTATGTAAATGATTGTTTTATCTGGCTACGGTCAGATAAGAGAATATGTTAAAGTAAAGAATGTTTCAAGTTGTAAAGTTATTGTATGAAAGTGACGATAACCTGATTAAGATCAGGTAATGAATGTTTTCAGGAAAAGAATGTTTTCAGAAAAAGAATGTTTTCATGAAAAGAATGTTTTCAAGTAAGAAATGTTTTAAAATGTAGAGAATGTTTTAAGTCTCAACTGTAGTTGAGAAGTAAATGATTTTAAGAACCTCAGCTGAGATGTCAAGGATGTTTTAAAGACTCAACTACGGTTGAGAAATGAATGATTTTAAAAGTCTCGGCCGAGGTCAATTAGGAAATGTGATTTTGAAGTCCCGGCTACGGTTGGGCAAATGTTAAGCACTGCGGTGCGGATAATGGTTTATGATTATAATGGTTTATGATTATGATGGTTTAAATGATTTAAACCATGTTATGTATGAATGATGTATGTCAAGAAGTCTTGTACCGGTATGAGCCGTCAATTTCGGTTGATGGTTTAAGAAGTCCTGTGAAAGAACAGGCAGAAGTCCTGTGAAAGAACAGGCATAAGTCCTGTGAAAGAACAGGCATAAGTCCTGTGAAAGAATAGGCAGAAGTCCTATGAAAGAACAGGCTTGCCGACTGTGTGTCGCCAGTTGAGGAAATATTATGCATGCATAGCATGTTGACTTCGGTCAACAGGACAGGCTACATTTATGCACCTTGTGATTGATGTTATGATATCATGTATGTTGTGTATATGAAATGTTTTATGTACAGTATGATTGAGACTGTTGACTTAGGTCAACAGTGAAGGCTAATGTTTTATGTTCAGTAAGACTGAGACTGTTGACTTCGGTCAACAGTAAGTTATGATTCAAGGTAAACAAACAACTATTACTCCTAATATCATTAAGACTCATAAGAACATGAGAAACACAATGAGCATAATCAAGCGTCGTGCAATCTTGAAACAAGAACGAACAACATACTTGAGGTATGTGATCAAATCATGAAAATGGGATCACATATCAAAACATGGAATCTAAAATGAAACTAATAAATTAAACTGGGATTGACATGAACATATGCACAGAAGGGAAGTTATTTACGTATGTTTGATACGTATTCCTTTCAGCCATCACTATCATCCTGTCATTCTTTGAAATACTCTATGATGTCAGCTATATGTCCTTTAAGATTCTTGAAAACCCTCTAGCAATTTGATTCGGGCCTAGTTGGGCTATGTCTATAGCTATTCTTGAATTTTGTGAAGATTACAACAATTATCATGTTAACCAAATATGCCTAGTTGAAACTGTGAGTCGACATGAGGTGCCAGTCTCAATCATTTGCAAATGAGATAGTCAACTTCACCTCACGAGTCTGACAAACCTTTCAGAAGGCATTGGTAACATCACTTAATCTAAACACATCTTACCTGCCTCAAGTGGATGGCCAAACTAAATGAACCCTCAAGATCTTAGGAAACACAATGAGAAGCGGTGTTTACAACTTTAATGATAGTTGAAATATATACGCACTTCTTACTTGTTGCAATCCCTTGTAACAATAGTCACTACATAGGCATTGGGGGTGTACAACCCAAAGCTCACATAAACCGGAAGATAGAGCTTTTGTACTTTGAACTAAGGTGAGTAAGCCTGAAATGGATACAAGGAACTATCAATGGAAATTATTGTTTCCCTGGACATAAATAAACTGATCATAGTTGAGCAAGGAACCATGTGAAGGAAAACAGAAGAACTTATGAGACTCCAGGTTACTACCAGGGTAATGCTGGAGATGACATTATGATCAAATACAACTAGATCTGAGTAACAAGATAAACTAACATCAGAAAACATGGTCCTTTCAAGATTCTAAAAAAATTTGGATAAGCAGCATAAAGATTGGGATCATCTCTTAAACATAACAACCTACATGATGTGCTTCATGTATAAAACATTGGAAAGTGTTTAGCTAATAGAACACTGGCAGTTTCCTTCTAAGCAAATTCATGAGGATGATGAATTTCAACATATAAGAAAACTAGCTGAGATCTTAAGACACGAAGACAAGAATCAAAAACTAAGTCAGACACTTATAGAATAAGTCAAATGGAGCTCTATACATGAACTCAAATTCACATATGAGCATGTAGATTGCACGCGTAATGCAATTGTTTTTCCTAAACAAACTATCATAAGTACTGATAGCCAAATTTCGGGACGAAATTTATTCAACGGGGGGAGACTGTAACATCCATCAACATTGGACCAGGCACGCGACACCCGGTAAGGCCCAATAAGAGTTAGGCCCAATAAGGCCCAATAAGGCCCAACAAGGATTCGATCATATTTCTAGGCTCAACTAAAGTATTCAGAGCCCAGAAAAATTAACAGAAGACAATTTCATTTTAGAATTACGTCATCAATGACGTGAGCACATTTGGTCGTGTTTGAAATCCACATTCATTATTACGTATGTGTCAGAAGGACCATATCATATCATATCAGTTCATGACCTGTAGTTACTCAGGAATCTGGTGTTAGTAGATCTCAAAGAAACATTCATCACATGATGCTTATTAAAATATATGACCAATCGATTTCATGTCTAGAATCATAACTCAGAAATGAAGGAAATGAGTGTAAGCGAAATCGCAAAAAGAGGCTCCGATTTCAAGATACACTGAGTCGAATATAGCGTTAAATAAGCGATCAAATATTTTGAACTCTTTAGGTCTTGAGATTATAACCATTGGAAAGAGCTCGAAAAATCGTGAACGTAGGCGAAAACCGTGCGCAAAACGGAGTTCGTATGCTCCCGGAATCGCGAAACGAAGATAAAAGCAAAATTTGACGAAACAAGCGTGGGGAGATACGCCCCGATCCACGCACCCATCTGGGGCGGTGCGCCCGGGGTCCATATGTCGGCAAAAATGAGTTTAAGAGATCAGAACGCATCCAAAAGTTATTATTTCGTTTTCTTTCGACTTTGTACGCTCAAAACTCTCACCGGATCAACTTTTTATCATCCAAACTCCATTTTGAAGCCTTCTAATCGCATGGATCTCACCAGGAATCGTATCTACAAGTTTAGATCGTTGTTTTACCGCAGAAATCCGTCAGATTAGGTAACGGTTCGTTTTAACCTTCTAGCTTGATTTTTATTGATTAAATCTTGTTTTTGAACGTAATGAGATAGTTAGGGTTGTTGATTATTGCCTAGATGATGGCTAGGATTGATTATAAACAAAGAAACGATGTTCTAACGGGTAAATCCTTGTTTTGATCCATTGTAATACCCGGTTTTCATGAAACTATATCTTGGATTAAAATGGTTTAAACCATTTGATTGTAATCATGATTGTGATTGTCTTGATCATTTCTTGAAATGCTAGATTAAATCCAAGTGTTTCAAACTAATGACAAGCAAAAAGATAATCACCGAGAAAACAATCTCATGTTTATGATAACAGACAGACTAGTACATTGAGCATGGTTATTAAACCTATTTTAATATCACATTCTCATGTTTCATGATACCTAAATGATCAATAACAAGGATTGACTATTCCTAAGCCAGAAATTCATCTAGGAAATTGTTTAGTGAAATAATCAACAATCAATATCTATTTGATTAATCCGAAAATGTCGTCATTAATCCAGTTAGTCATTAACTCCTTAATAGGAGCCTAAATAATTATAGGTTCCTTGTTTATCGCACCTTGTGCAATATTAACTTAAGGAGGCTGACTAAGGATTAAGATCAGCTTGATGACTGGGATTACGATTCCACGTTATCAAAAGTCAAGGAATATTTCGACAATCCAATTCAAACACAAGGAACTCATAAAACATTAATAAATTGCAGAACTCTCTTCAGATTGTGTGATACCTCAAAATCAAAACACTTCGATAAACAGGTGAGACTCATAACCCCTTTTCTTTTCTTTTACTAAAACCGCGGGGTGGAACATGTAAACTATTGATAACTCAAACATTTTAAACTATTGTGGAAGCAAACTATTGATACAATGCAAATCATTTACATGTTTTGGTTATGCAAATGCTGAATGATGCTATTCTTATGCAATATCATTAACTTGATTCGTCAAGCCCTCGGTAGTACTGGTATGGTCCATATGCGGGAAACCGCGAACACAAAAACGCGTGCTCCAACTGCGGGTTGGACACCACACGAATTGGATACACGTGGTGTATCACACATGAAAGCTATTGCAATAGGTTTGATATTTGCATGTTCATTGGATTTGTATTTCAATACATTTATATGATGAGCTTGTGCTATAATTGCTGCTCAAGTAGATTCAATTTCAAAATACCTGTTTGATCACTTGTGATTACTATATCTTGAAAAATCATTGTTTGAACAATCATTTTACATCAACAAAACCTATGATTCTCACTCAACTATTCGTAGTTGACCTTTATGCTACATGTTCCAGGTTACAAATCACCCACCAGCTCAAGAACGGTGGAGCAAGTATCTATGTAAACCAAAAGTCAAGGGAGATCTTCAACTATGGCTATGTAATCATTACATCACGAGCCGTGGATTCCGCACGCGGCGTGGGTTGTGACAGGTTCGTATCAATTGACTGCGGAGCAGAGAAACAATTTGAGACTAAGCCTGATGGAATGATCTAATACCAAGATCGTATATGGATTCCGGCGGTAAACGAATTAAGAAAACTTATCTTCGATGAAGCACACAAGACTAAATACTCCGTTCATCCAGGCTCTGATAAGATGTACCAAGACTTGCGTGGATTTTATTGGTGGCCGGGAATGAAGAAAGACATAGTCGAGTACGTCGGTCGATGTCTAACGTGTGCAAAGGTAAAGGCGGAACACCAGAGACCGTCTGGTTTACTGGAACAGCCTGAGATTCCGCTCTGGAAGTGGGAACAAATAGCTATGGATTTTATTACCAAGCTACCCTGCACTTCCAGTGAACATGATACGATTTGGGTTATCATCGATCGTTTGACGAAATCTGCCCACTTCTTGCCAATGCGTGAGACCTTCACGATGAGACTGTACATCAATGAGATAGTGGTACGCCATGGTGTGCCATTGTCCATTATTTCCAATAGAGATAGCAGATTTACCTCAAGGTTCTGGCACTCATTACAGAAATCTCTAGGGACGCAGTTAAACCTGAGTACAGCTTACCATCCACAAACGGACGGTCAAAGCGAACGTACAATTCAGACCCTGGAGGACATGTTAAGCACATGTGTATTGGATTTCGATGGGAATTGGGATTCCCATTTGCCACTGATTGAATTCTCCTACAACAACAGTTATCACAGTAGCATCGGATGTGCACCATTCGAGGCTTTGTATGGTCGAAAATGTCGATCACCGATCTGTTGGACTGAAGATGGAGACAACCGTATAACTGGGCCAAAGCTTATTCAGGATACCACTGACAAGATTGCTCGGATTCAACAAAGACTAGAAGCAACAAGGAGCAGACAAACGAGCTACGCCGATAAACAGCGCAAGCCGTTGGAATTCCATGTGGGAGACCGTGTCATGTTGAAGGTATCCCCTTGGAAAGGTGTAGTATGTTTTGGAAAGAAAGGCAAATTAGCACCACGATACGTGGGACCGTTCGAGATCATTGAACGCATTGGTCATGTGGCATATAGACTTAGATTACCAGATGAACTCAGTGGTGTGCATGACGTGTTTCACGTTTCAAACTTAAATAAATGCCTTGCTGACAAATCACTCATCATTCCAATCGAAGAAATTCAAGTCGACAAACAGTTACACTTTATTGAGGAACCTTTGGAGATTATGGATCGCAAGGTTAAACAACTGAGGCGAAAACGTATTCCGATTGTAAAGGTTCGATGGAACTCAAGGCGCGGACCCGAGTTTACTTGGGAACGCGAAGATCATATGAAGTCAAAGTAACCTCAACTGTTTGAAGAGGAAGCCATACACGATAACAACTCTTAAATTTCGGGAGGAAATTTCTCTAACAAGGGGAGACTGTAACATCAGCGCCGGAATCGTACCGGAACAGTGATCGCAACAGTATCATGAATAGTAATCAGGTACAAATTCTATGCATTTCAGTGTATTTCATATTCATATCACATATCATTATCATTTCATGTATCAAACAGTGAATTCTAAATCATATCAGAGAGACAGAATTCAGAAAACATGGTTCATCAGTCATATAATTATCTGGCAACACAGAACCATCATGTGATTACTTGTTAGGATTTTATTATGTATAAACGTATGTGAGGCTTTATAGAACAAAATAATACGGATGTCATTACGTGAATGCTAAATCGACGGATTATTCGTATAGGTGACAATCTGTACGAATAAATCTGAAAGTTTAACGTTCTAAATGATATCCGATAATTAGAAAACAATATTGAAAAGTGTAGATATCGTCGTGTTCGTACGGGTGACGATTCTAATAAATACGCGCGATAACTGTACGATTCGATTTTAAACAGTAAATATAATATTTTTGAAAATTTAAAATAAATAAAAGATATTAGTTAATCTACTAGGAATAACCACTTAAAATAAATTTAGAAATCTTATGTTATAAATCGAGTCGTTTCGTTTTGAAAACTAATAGGAACCGACATTTTACGCGAAACCGAACAGACCCGAACGCACCGGAAAGAAACAAGATATTAAATGGCATTAAATGCCATTTCCATCACTCACCAACCTCTTTCTCTCTCTCTAACCTCCTCACCCTCTCTCTCTCTAGAAAACCTAACTTCTCTATACCATTTCATGGCCATTTCTCACCAGATTCAAGTGATTTTAGACTCAAAACGATCATCTCATCAAGTAAATCACAAAAGTACAAGGAGTTCAAGCTTTTAACCATCGAATTTGAGGTAAATTTCCAGTTTATTTTCGGTTTTGAGGGTGTGTCACAACCCCTTGCTATTGTTGTATTCTAATCGGTTTAAAACACTAGAAATCATGAAATAGGTTATTGTAAAACATTAGGAAATTTGGGAAATGAAATTGTAACATGTATTAGCTCGCTAGAATAAAAATGATGATACAGGTTCGTGGAAATTCTACTCAACCGAACCTATGGAGTTGAACAAAGGGTTAGCCGAACCTAGCTTTCTCCTTGGCGAACCCATGAAAACATGCACCGAACCTGTGAGCCTGCAGCCTAACCCTGTGAGCCTGGAACCTGCTAGCCGAACCTTTGTTATGGCAGAACCTCATCTTTTAGCGAAGCCTTAGACCAACGAACCCTATGATGAGACATCAACCTAGAGGATACGAACCCTAGGGCCGAACCTTTCTTTACCTTAGCCGAACCTTAGGCCGAACCCAAGCAGAAAGGAACTTGGGCGAACCTAGTAGCCTTACCGAACCCTTGTGCACAAAAAGGGTTTGCTGCCTTCATGGTTTTTAAAACCCAAAAGTTATAGAAACCTTATGTTTTCCCATGTGCATGGGGTTAGTCATGTGTGATCCACGCATGGAAAAATTTGTTTATGTGCATGGGAGTTTACTAAGACCCATTTTTAAATGAAAAAGGGGAATTTAGGTCATTGGGGTCAAGTTTGTAATAACATGAGTTTTCTTTAAAACCACTAACAACATTACATGAGGGTTGACATCTATTTAGTTAGTTTAAGACCCTTGGTACTTTAGTTAGGAAATTAGGGAGATCAAGTAGTTAAACTAAGGACTTGATTGTTGGTTGGTTTAACTATCATCATTTATACCTTAGAGACATTTCATAAGAAATGTAATCAACATAGAAATTTGGATTAAATATTCTATGTTGGTTCTGAAACAAATGTGATTAATAGTCATTGGGCTATCAAAGACCATCAATGGGCCTAAGTGGGCCCAATGAGTATAATTAAAGCCCATCATATGTTACATGTTAATTTAAATAAAGTTGATGATATTTTAATCAAAGAAAATGATTTATAAACTTAAGTGAACTAAAAATAAATGATTTTTGAATTTATATGTTAATTAAAGTAAAGATTAATGGGAAACATTTTACTTAAGATTGATATGATTAATCATGGGACTCGGGTAGCAAATGGGTAATTAAGTTAGATTAGCTAGATTAAATTATAGAAGCACTTAGTAACTTAGGACACTTAGTTACACACCGAGATCAGTTCCTGGATACGAAGACTAATACGTACACTTATCGTATTCGAACTCTTTTAAAACAACTCAGGAACTGAAGAAACCTAAGCTACAACAACGAGCGCGCATTTTGTGTTAGATCATTTACACAGCAGCACAGGTGAGTTTATTGCCCCTTTTCTAAACATTTTTTTTTAAAAGGCAGGGCTGAGAAGCATGCATAAACTGTTTTACTTAAATTGTTTACTTAAATGCCTTATTCATTACATGTTTTATATATGTATGCTTTTTTATACTCCTAGACTCCTGTCTAGGTAATTGCTATGCAGAATTAACTTACAAGTTAATTAAATTACTCCTACGAGTAATACTTAAATTCTAAAACTCTAAACAAACCCTTAGTCCATCAAGCTCAAATTCAAGAATCTAAATTCAAAGTGGAATCAAAGAACTAAAGTTAAAGATCAAATGCAATGGAAACTAATTCAGTGTGGGGATCAGTAAATCAAAGGATCATATTCATAAATCTATAATCATTGTGAATTCATGAAGTTCTAAAGATCAAAATCAAGTGACTCAAGGAAATCAAGAAAATCTTTGTTGTGTGTGAATCATTGAAATAATGAAATCATTAAAATCTAATGAAATCATTAATGCTTGAGTCAAGGTGGATGTCAGTTGTATGGAAATCAAGACCACGTGTAACACACATAAAGTCCCGGCATAAATAGTAGACTCTTGTAGGTCAAGCTATATGGGCAATAACGTGAACTATCAAATGAAATCAAAATCAAGAGAATCAAAGAGATCAAGAATCAAAGGATATCCGTAAAGTCTCGGCATGTACAGTAGACCAGTGGGTCAAGCTGATATGGGCATCATTAAAATCCCGGCACACACAGGTAGACTCCTTGTGAGTCATGCCTGATATGGGTCACGTGTGAGAGGGTACAACTTGGACAACCACCAACAACTAAGTCTAATTGATTGAGTCAAATAAGGCCCAATCATCATGTCTTAATTGTAATTATATGCTTAATTATTAGTTTAATTAATCATTTAATATTATATTTCTAAAAGTGTTTTGGGGTAATCATGAATACATGGTGACTCTAGAGATCAAAGGTAAATCTATTTGTGAAATCAGAATCTAAATTGAAGGTGAATGGAGTGAAACGCTTAATTATCATTAACAACAATATGTTAAGCAGTCCGGTATGTGGTGGGACAGTGGCTGGGGCTTGTCCCCTACATATGCCCTATATATAAGCATACTTGATTGGATAACATAGGTGGTTGTTGATGAGGTTAAGGTTGTCACTTCAGGGGATCAAGGTAAACATTTTCAGGGTAATCAAATGCTATGAATCATATGTTATGGAATCAAATTAGTGGAATGAAATGCTTAATTATCACCAGGAACAATATATCATCTGGTTTAGTATGTGGTGGGACGGTGGCTGGGCGGGCGGTAAGTTCGACCCTACATATGCCCTATATATAAGCATACTCAACTGGATGGTATAGGTGGTTAATGGTGAGGTTAAGGTTGTCATTCAGGTTATTCAAACTTATTTTTATAAATCTATATGAACTCACCAACCATGTGTTCACTTTATTTTTGCATGACTTCTCAAGTGACGAACAGGTCAACTAAGCAGTTATTGCTTTTGAGCTAGGATTTCAGTTAGAGGACCTAGCATTTTTGGACCTGCATACTTTTGAAACATCATTATACATATGATTTTGTATATCTTGTGCACATACAAGATAGAAGATTTATGATGTGATAGTAGATTTACATTGTTAAATTATAAACTTAACTGATGTAATTTAACTTTGTAATTCTATTTTATTTTAGCAGTTTCTTAATTATATATCATGTGCAATGTAAACAATCTGATCATGTCGATTATCACTCACGATATCGCGCCCAGGGAACCTTCCGCCCGACGGGGAACCGATCCAACCCCGCCGGTTCGGGGTGTGACAATACCGCTTACGAAGAAATTGTCACATATCAGGGAAGTTGTTCAAATGTTGTAAATTCTATAGTTTCTTTTCATTTATTCACTATGTTGCATTCCACATTGAAGGAAATGTTTGATTTTAAGTGTGGGTATTCAAGACTTATGTCTAGATTTGTAAATTTTTGCAAATTGTAAATTTTTGTATAGTAAGTAATTTGGTAATTTGATAATTTTTAATTAATATCTAAAAAGAAAAAAGATTGAAAAATCAATAAAGTACGTAAAGATTTTCCTTTTTAACGTGAGTCAGTTTTAGTTAGTCAAGTTAGTTGTTGAGTCTTTTCAGTTTTAGTTAGGTTTTGAGTTTTTTATTTTTTATTTTTCTTTTTAATTTAATCTTGCTTGGATTGTTTAGATCTTAATTTGAAGTTTGGTTTGAACCACCCTTACCATTATATTTTAAGTAGAAAAGGCAATCAGCAGGATTACAATAACCCGATCGTGAATGGAATGGTATACGATCGTGTTACTTTGGATTTGACATGCACAATTGTTACATAAAACCAGCTAAGTCTTTTCCAATTTTTATTTTCTTTTTCTTTATTTTGTTCTTTTTAGTCTATGTTTATGTTTTTAGTTGTTTAATTATAAATTGAGTCTAATTTTTAAAATTTTTCTAGGTTAAATTGTGTAAAAATTGTGTAGAATTTTGTAAAATGTCTATGAATTAGATTTTGCAATAAAAATGGAAAATGATGGGTATAATCAGGAATTTTGTTCTTTCTAAAAAGTTAAACGTACGTATCTAATTTGGGATATGTTGGTAGGGCTAGCCGATAGAAAGGTTCTCGAGTATTGATATAATTTAATTAATTTTCATGATGCTAGTGGGTTTTGCCTTGGGAAATATGGGGATTCTGAAACTGTTTAATTGTGATTAGAGGAATTTTGCAAACAATCGACTTAATGTTTTTAAAATTAAAACCTGGCACATATGTTCTTTTTTTATGAAAATAAATCCGAGGTTTATGGCGCCTGCTTAAAAGAAAAATAATCCACCAATCCACTAAGCCTCGGATGGCAACCGAGTGAAACACCACTAAGTTAGGCTCAGTAATTTAGAAGCAAAATGCTCGTACCTTCATCCATTCCTTCTAAGGTTTAATTTTAAGTTCATTAGGTTGTTCGAATGTAATGGTACCTTGAAAGCTTTGATCAGGATTAGGTTGATCTGTGTGACTCGAGTGTAATACCCATAGTTGATTGAATCATTTGAACATAATGAATCAAGATTAGGGAGCCTAGATATCAGTGGTTGGGTTTATGTGGATACAAATATTGACAATCGTGGTTATTGCATATGTGTTGTGGAATTAATGAAAATGTTTGATTTTGAAAGCCAAAATCCTGGTTGTGATTCCATTGCAAATCTTTTTTGAGGACGAAAAATGTTCAAGTGTGGGTATTTTTATGGGTTTGTTAAACACATACAGTTTTTATGTGAATTTGAGTCGATTTTAGTTTGTAAATACATCGTTTAAGGTTATTTTTAGTTTCTTTTTACATTTTATAGTTTTTACAGGTTTCTCGAATGAAATGTGTGGAAATCGAGGCTAAAACACTAGAAAATCGAGCCCGAGTGAATACAGAATAAAAAGACAAATTTTTCATGATTTGGCAGCGGACACGGTACACCAAGCAGAGAAATCCAACCCTTGGAGGTACGCCAAGGATTTTGGGAGGCCCTCGATAGTTTTCTCTGTTGTGGTACGCCAAGGATGCTAGTAGGAAGCTTGGCGGTACGCGACGGCCGTTAAAATTTGATAAAGCTAACCCTAATTTGAGAAATATAACAGGAAGCTTTCCAGCCGCAATGAGAAGCATGTTTGGCCATTTTTGGATCCTAGGAGCATTTCTGAAGGTCTTGGAGCCATTTTGATAGCTTTGGAGGGCTAGGGATTGCTAGGAGGCTAGACTTTTGTTGAAAACACTTGGGATAATTCTTGTTCTCTATTTGTTCTTCATTTTCAGTATTTTTAATACACTTTACTTCATTGTTTTTGATTGTTATTGACTGAGAATGATGTTAGTTGGCTAGATTTTTGATTCTACTTAGGTTTGGATACTTGTTTGAATGATTATTGGTTGATATTGATTATTGGTTTGATCATTGATGGAAAATATTTTTGTAATAGATCTTATTATGTCATTTTGATGAGTTTTGCATGCTTGATATTGATTATATCAGTTATTATCATGTTCCATACGTGTTTATTGAATGTCTTTCGGTGTTAGACGCGTATTAGGTCATTGACTTTGTGTTATGACTCATTTGTGCCTTGTTTAATATAACTAGCCATAGGAAAAGATTTGATTGATGTTTTTAGGGTTTTGTGTGTGTCCAAGTTTAGATATCCGGAAGATGATATATTTGTCGGGTGATCTTGTCACACCCCGAGCCGTCGGGCTGGATCGACTTTCCCGTCGGGCGGAAGGTTCTCGAGGCGCGATATCGTGTGATAATCATGTTGATCAGATTGCTTACATGGCACATGATATATAATGAGAAATGCTTACATGACATTGATATAGAATTACAAAGTTAAATTATACAATACATGTTTATAATTTAACTAAGTAAATCTACTCAAACAAAATCATTGAGTTTCTATCTTGTATCTGCACAGGATTTACAAAAGATGATTCAAAGTTATGTCAATCAAAATATGCATATCACAAAAGTAAGCTAGGTCTCTTCTAAAGTCCACTAGCTTATCCCTGGTACTTGTATCTAGACTTGTTCATCACCTGAGAAAACATTCATTTAAACAAAGTCAACACTAGGTTGATGAGTTCATAAGTTTAGTTATTTGAAAACTTTTAGAGTTATTTACACAACATCTTGTATTACACAAGCCTCAGTTATTCTTATTTGGCATTAACTCATCCCAATGTCCTCTCTATAGATACACCTACTGATGTGACATCGTCCAATTAAGTATGCTTATATATAGGGCATACGTATCACGAATGAAGCCGCCAGCCCACCACACACCTAACCGAAATCAATACCACCTGTATTGTATCTATAGATACCCATTTCATCAAACATAGATTTACTCACAATTAGAATTTCCCATGTAGTAACCCGTCAGCTCACATTGATCTCATCACAGCATAATAGGCTTTAAAGAGTACTACTCTCCACAGTTATACATGGTGGATTGTCATAGTTATTAATGGTGGCATACTCTTTAGATTTTAGGCAATAATTTATCCATGGTTATTAATGGTGGATTATCACAGTTATTAGGGGTGGTATACTCTTTAACTTACTATTACTCATACCTAATTAGGAAGTGAGAGTAGATCTTACAGGTAGTTCTATCCCATTTTATCTATAGAATTGAATTGACCACATCGTAGTCACCACAAAGGTAAACCACAATGTCCTCAATTCATTACTATTCCTTAGTTTTTCCCCCCAAGACCTCACAACTACCTGTCACCAGTCTGTGACTTGAGTGAGGTCAGTCACTCAGTCTACCAGTTCACAGAGTAGAAGTGGTGAGATAATTAGTAGACACTATCATACTCTTATCACCCGTGTCAAAAATGATAGAGTTGGAATAGGCTGTCTAAAAATCAAAAGAGTTCTTATATTTTCCATCCCATAATCATCAACTCAAAA
This sequence comes from Mikania micrantha, assembly GCA_009363875.1. Classification (NCBI taxonomy): domain Eukaryota; kingdom Viridiplantae; phylum Streptophyta; class Magnoliopsida; order Asterales; family Asteraceae; genus Mikania; species Mikania micrantha. The sequence goes on along the minus strand of CM018698.1, from coordinate 988,836 downwards.
CCTCATGTTCATCATCACGTAGGAATCTCATAGATATAACACATGTTCTCATTGGAATAATAGATCTATTCAGTTAGAATTAACTGCTATATTCTCACAGGAATAGCAATTATAATTTCCTTAGAATTACTTAAATAATGCAATAGGAATAACAGGTATTCCTCATAAGGATTATAGCTGTAATCGCAGAGGAATAATAGTCTTTTCACTTAGAAATTGTACATATTGTATCAAAGGAATAACAATTATGAATTCATAGAAACCGTAAATATTGTCTAACAGGAATAGCAGTTATACTCTCACAGTCATTAACATGAACATAATAAGGCATACAATTGTAATAACAAAGTAAAACCTTATTATCATAAAGTGTACTAAAACATTTAAGAAATTGTTTTAGCATGTTTTCAGCCCCGCAGTTAAATCAAAAGATTAGTAAAAAGGGGCGTATGAACTCACCTGGATGTTGTAGTGGTTGACGAAGTAATCAAAGAATGCACGCACTCGCTGTTGTTCTTGAGGTTGTATTCACGATCTTGTGTTTGATTCCAATTGTGTGTAATTTATAAGTATAAGTTATGTATTTGAAAGTTAACCCTAAAGTTGGTTAACTTTCACGAATCCCTATTATTTGATTTACTCTAGTTCATTTGTGACATAATATACTAACACCTAAACAATGGGGTTAAACTTAGCATATTATAATGTCTTTTGATTACTTGTTTTAGACTTGCGTTAAAACCTTGACCTATTTCATAAGTTGTAAAATCATAGAATTTCCTAAGTATAACTTAGGTTTATGCATTAAAACTTGATTATGACCTCTATGGTTTACCTTAAAAGATTATTATTGCTTATGGTTGTGATTATGAGTATCTTGTTTTTAAAACTTATCCATGTAACCATGTTTTAAACAAGTTTAGAAAATGTTATGACCTTTATTTAGAAAATGTAATTAATACCCTTATGATATAACTCATTAATATAAATATGATTTAATTATCAATTCCTGTTATGTTTTTTAAACCATATTTTGTATAAAACTCTTAATGTTATAGTTTAGAAGTGTTTAAATCTTGACTTTTTGTCAATTTCGATGGCTTCCAGTAATTAATATCGATGAATATGCCAAAACTGATTTCCTTCAAATCCTAGTAGGTTTTCGGTTGACAACACTTGTTTCTCATCAACATTGTGAACTCGTTCGTTTCCCATTTTGATTGCTTTCTATTTCAAATTACTTGGATCTCAAGGATGGATCAATATAGATGGAATTTAGGAGCTTAACATCCTGCCGATCTTAGAATATCGATGAACAAGGTGAATCATCTTTCTGTCGAAACTGATAGGGTCAATAAGCCTTAATATCGATGAAGCAGCTCCGACCCGGAACAATATCGACTGACTTTTGATCTTCTGAACCTTGAAGTTATCGATATTAACAATATCGACCAAGGGATGGTCGATCTTAACTGTTGCTGATTCTGTTAATGTCAATGAATCTTAGGCCCAGTTGGTGTTCATTGATACAAAGCCTTCACCCAATTTCTTACATCGATATTGTGAAGTTCATGTGTCGATCTTAATATCCAAACTTCCAGATTCTTTTCCAAGCATTATCCACTAGTTTTAAGATCGATTAGATGAAAATTCGAAGTGTTTTATCATGAAAAAAAATCAAGATAGAAGCTGTCAATTTCTGTGTTTGTGACAACCCTGAAATTTGAGACTTGCAGCTTACATTACCTCCGTTTCAGCTGCTTTAAGCTCCGATCTACTGTACTTTTGTGTGGGAAACATCAAGAGCTTCACGTGGATACCAAATTTGGATGATTTGGCCAAGAAATGAGATAGTTATGATTTTTGTGGAGGATTTCTAGTGAGAAACTAAAAACCGGGAAATAGAGAGAGAATGGGTACATAGAAGAATAAATGTGAGAATTAATGGCTTGAGTGGGGTTTTTATACCCCACTTAAGTTCGGGTTCGATCGGTTTGCTCGGTTCTTGATTTCGCTACATTTCCGGAACGTAATACGCGGCATTACGAAATTTAAATAAATAGTTTTCTAAAACCATTTTAAGGTTGTAATTCCTAGTAAAGATTTTCTATTTATTTTTCTTATTTTATTATTTCGAAATCGTCTATTAATTATGTTTCGTCAGATCGTTTTACCTTCGCGCGTATTCGTTCGCATCGTCACCCGAACAGACACGATGATGGCTTTAGTTTCTGATTTTGTTTTCTACTTTTCAGTTATCGCTCAGAAACCCACATATATGTTTTTGTGAATCGTCACCCACGCAAACACCCAATCAGTTTATTATTCTGAGACGATACTGAAATATCGTTTAGATTTAGACATTCTCACAAACGGACTCAACTGAACTTACCTAATTGCGCATAGTTATACTGTTTTCACCTTGTTTTTCTCACTGAATTATCGGCCATCTGATTTCGGTTATTTATGGAAATCATATCAGAACCGATATGTTTTTGTCATTTGTTCTCATACTTTGTTATTTCTCATGATTTGTTGTATTTCTGTATTTCGATTTTCATCGAATACATACAACTGTTTAACGAATAGTTATTCACGCATAGTCATTCACACATAATTATTTGCACATAGTTATTTATACATAGTTATTTACACACAGTTATTTACACATAGTCATTGTGAAAGTACACATGCCGTACGGATTGCCGGACAATTTGGTACTAATTGTCACAAATCTTTAGCATTAGGGTTTTCTTAGTAACTACCCATAACGGATGTTTCTTTGAAAGTCTTTATGTTATTGTCATTTCGTGTCAAAATAGACATCTTAAGATTACTCCTTGCAACTTTGGTGTATTGACACAAGAAAATCAGGAATGTGACTTGTCTGTTTGAGTACAAAAGTGTAGTTGAAAAAGTCCGGAAGGTGATCCAACGAACTAGTGTGAGTATTGCTAGATTAGGGTTTCCTAGCTGGTTACAGCTGGTAAATGATCCGAATTCCATTAGGTTCCTATGTCTTGCTGTTTAAGATCATAGTTCCATCGGATCAACCGAAGTCAATAGTTTCCAGTAATTAAAAACAGTAATCCAACCTAAGTAGAGTTTTCTTCATTTGTTAAGGTTTTTCTAAAAGTTGTGTGTCATTTCTTTTCAATTAAATTTGTCAATATGTTTTAAGGTTTAATATTAGTTAAACTGTCTTTTCTAATTTAATTAGGATAATTAGTTTATATAATTTAATTAATTCTCATTTTTTTTCAAAAGCCACCCCCTCTTTGTTTTAAATCATTTTCTTGTTTTGTTTCGTTAGGGGTGTGTCTCGTGAGCTCGATATTCGGACTTCTATTAAGTATTCTGCAATTGATAGGTACACTTGCCTGTCGTAGTGATCTAGTTTAGGATTTTCGATTATAACTTGTTGCGTTTAAGTTAAGTCTAGGTTAGTGTTTAAAGTCATTTTCTTAAACCACTCTAAGGTACATCACGTGTATATTTATCTATACTAATAAATCAAAATTATTTTGGACACTTGTTATCATTTTAGACCATTTACATTTTGAATTTCCCGCTTTGCTCTAATATTTAATTATCTATATTTATTATTTAGTTAAAGATAGATATTAAAGATAAAAAATTATAATACATATAATTATTATTATATTATTGATTAAATGTTTTTAAAATTAAACTAATTACGAAGTTTTGAAATGAACTTATATTTTTATTAATAACTTTGATTTAATTCTTTAAATATCAACAAATTCAAATTATATTTGTTAAAATATTTGAAAATAATACAATAATGATACCAATTGTCTCTTATGAGATTTAAAAAATTTTAAACATTCAATGTGATTAAATGATTTAAATAATGAAAATATACTATATTTAAATATCTAAATGTAAGTAATTTTAAAAAAATGCAAGTTATTTGTATTAATATAAATTTTAATTAAAGTTAATTTAAATATGTTAAAAGAATATTTAAATGAATAAGTTAATTTTAATTAAACTAAAATTTATTAGTTACATTACACAAAAAAGTCAACGCATAGTTGAAGAAAAACTAAAAATTAAAATTCAATTTTTATTACATCAAATATTTTTTGAGCTATGTATTAACTAATTATGTTATATTTTATTCAATTTGTGTAAAATATGAGTTTAGTTAAATTAAACAATGTAGATGTATTAACAAATTATAATATATATATATATATATATATATATATATATATAACATGTTATTTTTTTAAAGCGTATAATACACGAGATTTTAACCTAGTATATTATAAATACGTAAGCACGTCATTTTCTTTTTAAAATCGACATATGTGGTTTGCGATCTGTCTTAGAACGTGAGTAATTACAAAGTGTACCCTTCCCTTTATGTGATGTGATAAGCAAATTACATTACATTATATTATATCTATTAATCTATATGCAAAATAGAAACGTAATCATTGCTAATAAATAGTAATAATATTATTTTATTAATTTTTTTTAAATATGAGATGTTTCTTCATGAAAAGAATCACATAAGTTATCCAAGATCAAATGGTAATTGTTTTCAACTATGACGTAAAGGTTATCCGTTCGAATTACTACTAATATTATATAATATTACTAGGTTATAAACTCATTTATTACATGGGATTTGTTACAAAAAATATACAACGAAAAATATATTTATAATAAATTACATAATCTATTGTACATGAATACATTTTATAATTCAAAATACAAACTGTAAATACTAAAACTTCTTTGTATACAATATTAGTTGTATTGTTAGTGTCACACTCCGAGCCGGCGGGCCGGATCGTGTGTCCCGTCGGGCGGAAAGGTCTCGGGGCGCGATATCGGGAATGATAATCGTGATGATTAAATTGTTTACATTGCACATGATATATAATGAGAAAATGCTAAATGAAATAAAATTACAAAGTTAAATTATATCAGTTTTGTTTATAATTTAACAATGTAAATCTACTATCAACATAATAATTCTTCTATCTTGTATCTGCAAAAGATATACAAAATAATATGTATCATGATTTCAAAAATATGCAGTTTCAAAATACTAGGTCTACTATCCCGGCGTCCTAGTCAAAAGCATAACTTCTTAATCAGACATGTTCGTCACCTGAGAAGTCATGCAAAAAGATCAAGTCAACACATGGTTGGTAAGTTCATATAATTTCGTTTTAAAAAAAAATGAATTTGTACACAACCTGTCCGAATGACAACCTTAACCTCACCAACAACCACCTATACTATCCAGTCAAATATGCTTATATATAGGGCATACGTAGGGGAACAAGCCCCAGCCGACATCCCACCACATACCGAACCACATGGTACATTGTTGTTAATGATAATTAAGCGTTTCATCCCATACACTGAATCACATACTTGAATTGTTTGAAAATGATAACCTTTGAACACTCGAAATGATGTCCTTGACCTCACTAACAACCACCTATACCCAGCCGACATCCCACCACATACCGAACCACATAGTACATTGTTGTTAATGATAATTAAGCGTTTCATTTCATACCATCGACACATTAGTCCTTCGGTTCTTAGATCTTGTAGTTGCACAAAATAGAATTTCTATTGATTCCTTAAGTTCATCACACAATCATGATCAACCATAGCATTTGTAGAAACATTACATTAAATGCTTGATTACATAAATAAGTAATTATTTAATAAAATATAAGACCTAACGATTGGGCCTTGGTCAACTCGAGTAGACTAGTCTAGCAGTCAAGGTTCTTAGTAGTAAAGGAGATCTGTAAACCTTATCAAACATGCGACCTATAATCAATCAGTCTAGCTAGGACATCTTTTGATGTATTGGAATTTATAGTTCGTCTAGACCGTCCGTAGTTCGTATAGTTCTTTAGTTCTTTGGTACATGTTATCTTTGAGTATTTCCTAGATATTCCTTAAAACTGATTAGGGAATGCTGTAAATATCATCAAACATGCGTCTCATATTCGATCAGTCTAGCCAGGACATATTCCAAACCTGAGATTGGCACATGCTATCTTTGATATTTCCTAGACAGACCCTTGAAAATAGTTCTTTATACATAGTTCGTTGAAATAGATCGTTAGTTCTTTGACAACACACCACCTAAAGTAGTTCTTTGTACGTAGTTCTTTGAAAATAGATCTTTAGTTCTTTGACAACACACCACCGAAAATAGTTCTTTGATTAGACTGTTAGTTCTTTGAAAATAGATCTTTGAAAATAGTTCGTTGTTTCAGATCTTTAGTTCTTTGAAAATGAACCTTTGAAAATAGTTCTTTGATTCGAAATAGTTATCTACTTGTGATGAATAAATAACTCATTTTAAAATCCTGCAATTAGTTAACCTAGACAGAAATCTAGGATAACAGTTATACATACAAAACATATATGAATTAAAAGAATTTAAGTAAATATAATCCGCGGAAAATAATTTACGCATACTTCTCAGCCCAGCGTTTTGTAAAACAAAACTGTTTAGAAAGGGGCAATGAACTCACATGTGTTGCTATGTAATAAATCTCAACAGATATGCGCGCTCGCTAATTGTAACTTAAGTATCTTCGCTACAAGTGTTTATTTATTATGAATTGAATACGATAAGCGTTGAGAGATAACGTATATAGGGTTTAGGTCTCGGTGTGCAACTATGTGTCCTAGATTTACTAATGTGTTGCTATGATTTTCTCTAATTATTCTAAGTGAATTACCCGTTTATAAATCCTTATCCCGTGGATATTCACTATTAAACCTTAGTTATATAAGGTTTATGTTAATCACATCCATGACTCTTTTAAGTATAGCATCGTTTTATAAAATCCGTTTTGAGTTGTAAAACATTTAGTTTAAAATTCATTTAAGGTGTTTTTAAATCATTTAAATGGAGAATTTTATAAATCCTTTCATTTTAATTGAAACGTAAGTTATTTTAAGAAATCACAAGTTAACATGTTAGACTTAGGTTAATCTCACTCGATTAACTCTAAGTGTCCTTTGCTATGTCTTTGTTTCCCATGATTCTTTGATCGCCCTTATGTAAAACTTAGCTTAGAAAGTTCAATTGAACTATCTAACTTAGTTGTATGTTTGTATAGAATTTACTAAGTATTAGGTGTTTACAATATATTCAACACCTATACTTAACTTGTTTCTTGATTATTCGATTAATCTTCCACTTGTTTTCCTTTTGTTCTTTGATAAAACTTGACACTTGACTAAACACGTATGTTTGCAAGTTCGTAAAGGTTTTAATGTTGTAAAACTTAGTAGTTTTGAAACACCAAGTTGATGGATATACCCATGACCACTAGGTTTATTGTGTAATGTCACCAACTTCCTTGGAGAGTTTTCCCTCAATTTAATTAGATTCTAAGTACTCAAATGGTCATAACCCTTGACTTATATGTTCATATAACCTAGAATAATTCGTGTTTGAGAACATTTGATCTCGAATAAAACAAAGCCGGTCACAACTCATCAAACCCGAATGGGTTTTCCCATGCATGCAACAAATCACACGATACTCTTAGAACATAGCCATGGTTATCAAACTAACGAAACTCCCTCCATTTGTAAGTCCATGCTGATGTTATGGGATCATATGAACGGCTGCCATGCGAATGGCTTCCCATTCGTTGTGATGGTTTGGCGAAGGAAAGGTGGTCATGCGAATGGAAGAAGATCGACCGAATCAAGGTTGCCATGCGACTGAGTCGTGGGAACTGAATGTGGTTTGCATGCGAAGGAGAGTGGTCAACCGGATGAGGGTTCATGCGAATAGGAGGGCGACCGAATGAGGGTTCATGAGAATAGAAGGGCGAATGGGGGGATCCTTCGGCCACAAGTTCATTCGACCTTAACCCATTCGGCCGAGCTAATGGGCTCTCATTCGCCTGTTTGAAGCCAACCCCTTTTCCTTCAACCATCTCGAGTTTTAGACTAGAGCAAGGTGTTCTCCAAGCTCCCACACTATCTTAAACTGGTTTAGTGCAGATTTCCTAAGGGTTTGAGTGGTTTAGAACCGGTTATGGGTGAGGGTTCGGACCAAGGGTTAAAAACCCTAAAAATCGCGACTTTGAACTCGGATTTACCTCGTTTCAGATGATTCCAAGCTCGAATTTCTTGTACTTTCACGATCTACAAGTTGTTGTGGTCATTTTGACACCAAAATGGCGTGATTTTATGAAGAAATGAGGATTCTAAGGCTTGGTTTCTAGAGAGATAAAGCTTAGAGAGAGTGGGACGAAAATGGTGAAAGAAAATGGTAGGTGAGTGGTGATAAATGGCATTTAATGCCATTTTTTTCTTTTAATCGTTACGGTGCGTTCGGGTTTGTTCGGTCTCGCGTAGAAGTGTCGGTTTTCGTTCGTTTTCGTAACAAATCGTTACGGTTTTAAAATTAGAATTTATAAATTTAATTTAGGTGGTAATTCCTAGTAAATTAACTAAATATCTTCCGTTTATTTTTAAATTTCCGAAATCGTTAAATTTACCTGTTTAAATCGAATCGCACAGTCGTCGCGCGTATTCGTTCGGATCGTCACCCGTACGAATACGACGATAACTACACTTTTCAATATGATTTTCTAATTATTGGATATCATTCAAAACGTTAAACTTTCAGATATATTCGTACAGATCGTAACCTATACTAATAATCTGTCAATTTAGCATTCACGTAATGACATCCGTTGTTATTTTGTTCTGTACAACCTCACATACATTCATACATAATAATGTCCTAACTAACAATCACGTGATAGTTCTGTGTTGTTAGATGAAATTCTGACTGTTAAACCATGGATTTGAATCATGTTTCTGAAATGAATGTGTAATAGTTTCGTATCAAGCATCATCTGATAATAGTATACATGTAATACACATAGTTCGTACCTGAGTTACTGTGCATGTTAGTGTTCCGGTTATGATTCCGGCACTGATGTTACAGTTAGCAACACTACCATCTATATCATCCTTATTCTTGACTCTGGATAAATTAATATATAGTTGTCTGTGAGAAAAACAGATTGTTTCATTAAGATCATACAATTCAATCAATTTATGTTTAACATCAAAGTTTGTTTTTTTCTTCATATCCTCTTCAACTTTAGTGGTCAATATTGACCAATGAACTATTTACCCTCCTTGAAACCACCTCCAATAAGAAAGTTTAGCAGACTCAATGCTGTTACTATAGTAGAATATTGTATAACACAAAAGAAACAACACATATGTTAGTGCATATCAAACATTTGAAATCAGCAAATCACACAAAAATAACTTATATATAAAAGAAAACATAAAATTAGAGCAAAAATAAAAAGTACTTATATCAAAGTGAACTTAATGATGGTAAAATAAATCAAATGAGTCTAAATGTTCTAAACCTTCCGTAAAATTTGTTTTCAATAACTTTATTAACTCTTCACGCTTATAAGCAATTAAGCATATTCAAGTTGTTTAAATAAGCATTCCTAGGCACACCTTTACTGGAATGTAATTATTCCAAAGTTCTTACCCAATTGCCTAATCTTAACTCAAATCAAGCATTTCCTAAAGCAAACAAAAAATGTTGATTAAAACTACAAATTCATTCATCCAACCAGGCTAATTCATAACATCCAACAATTCAATAAGACATTGGTTTCGAAGGTAACATATGCATTAGCTTCATATTCCATGGATAAATATTCAAACAGATGCTATCAATTTCATGAAAAAAAAGGTGAAGAAGATGGTGTTTGTTCTAGGAAAGTTTAGGTTTTCAAGTGTTTGAATACTTTGAACTGGAGATAAAGCCATGTATATAGTCACCAAAACTCATATTAACTATTACATCAATCTTGAAGCTTTCCTACCCATAAATCACTATCTTGATTTACGAATTCATAGAAACCCAATTTAAAATAAAAAGAACAAAAAAATATATATATTTGGGTCACACTAACATGATCTGCCAACTGACATCCAAAATTTCCAAGAATTTAGAAAAGAAATAACAAAAACCCAATTGAACACAAAAAGAAAAAGAAAAAAATATTTAGATACATAAAGCCTTAAACAACAACTGCGAAATGAGCCACAAAAGATGCTTGAAGAACACTACCTTAATCACCAAATCATAAAGAAATGATTAGAAGCTACAGTTGTAAACAATATAGAAGCTGGAACCAAAAATGTTAAGAATCTGCACATGATGATGACAAAGCTAAAGGATGATTATCCCAACATATACAACTCTTCACTGTCTTCTTTAATACGTACAAAATGTAATCAAAATTTCAAGTTTCTCATTAATTCTTTCTAATTTACATAAGAATTTTGTAGTAATCTTGAGAAAACCTAAATCAAATGCCCTAACAATCACAATAAGTTCTCACCTAAGCAAGCAAAAGACCAGCACAACAAAAAAATTGTATGAGAATAAGAAAACTAATACATCAATCTTGAAGCTAGAATAAAAATCAAGTGTGTAAAAGAGGAAATCAAAAAGATGACGTTAGCAAATAGGCAAATACCCTTAATCATTTTCATTAACATGTAGCTACTCAAAGGTAATTAAAAATGAAATTATGCATACATGTACGTACTCTATCAATTGATAAAAGGAAGCAACATCCCATCCTTGATTTTTATCAAAATCCATGACGCATAAACCCTAACGTTCCTCGATCTATCGTTCGCAAACCGATAAGAACCGATGTTGGAACTGTAGACTGCCTAAACCCTCCATCACCAACATTGTCGGAGGTTTCATCAGCAGTAATACCATTGACCGATTGAGCCCTCGTCGTTTGGCTATACATTTCGGCTCGTGATTGAGTTTTTCTGGAGGCACGACGTTGATGTTGTCAATGGTGACGATGGTGGTGGAGAGGATGAGACGACATCGAAGCGGAGAGGAGAGTGGAATCGTGAGTTGGGCTGGATCATTTTTTACGACGAGTTACGCTTCTTTTGGGTTTTCTTTTTGTGCATATATTACTTTTTTATGTTTTATTATTAAATTTATCATTTTTTAACTTTATCTTTATTGTTGTGTTATGTTTGCATTTGAGTTTAATGGCACTCAATTTTAGAACATAATACATTTAAAGGTTTTGATACAGTAGCTGGGCTGGATCCAGCCTCTCGGTTCCCAGCCTCTCGGAGCCCAGGTTCTCGGAGCCCAGGTTCTTGGAGCCAAGACTCTTGGAGGCCTGTCTTTTGGAGCCCGGCCTCTTGTAGCCTCACGGGGTTGTGCTAGCTGGGCCAGATCCGACCTCTCGGAGCCCTCTCAGGGTTTTTCTAGTTATTCCAAGTCAGGCATGACCAAAAGAAAGTCTAGTTGGTGTTATGAAAGATCTCGGGCTAAAGACCCCGGGCTTGGCCAAACATATGGAACGGGATATCGGGTTTGGAAGCTGGGCCGAGCTTGGAAGCTTGGGGTAGTTGGAAGCTGGGCCGAGCTTGGAAGCTGGGGTATCGAGCTTGGAAGCTGGGATATCGGATTTGGATAAGCTGGAATAGTTGTCCTAATTTTAGTTTATTTGAAATTTCCTACGTTTTAGCCTTTCTTTGCGGTTTACGCTTAGTATTTATTTGGAATTTTCTTTTTTATGTAAAAAGGAGATTATTATTGAGTTTTGGAGTTTGATTAATAAAGTTAGCAATCCGCTTCCAATTCGTTGTGGTTGTTCTTGATTTGACTGGTGATTGCAAGAAAAATTGCATCAGTTGGTATCAGAGCCCAATCGACATTGTAGATGGATCACCGTGGAGATCGTTTCTTGAGACATCCCCGTCGAACCGCCAACCGAGGCAACGAGGACCAGCGACGAGACCCACGAGACATCGAGGAGATCGCTCGTCTGCAACAGCGAATCAGGGATCTCGAGTTGCAGCAGGAGGATCACGATGAAGAGGAAACAAAGACTGACTCTTTCATCTGGGATGGGGGAGTGGGACGAGAGAATTTCTTTGATCACGAAGAGTGTGACGGAGATCAATCTTCAACTTACAGAATTGCCGACAGAGGCAGTGGTGAAGTTGGTCTCGTCCCACAGGATCTTATGATCAACCAAATCTTGCCGACATGCGAGGAAACAGAACCGAAAGAACCCGTCTGGGACGAGTCAACCGGAGATGAGGAGCATCCTATGCTGGACGGCTTCAACTATCCTTCACCACCCCGTTTTGACATTTACCAAGACGAGGTATTGAATACAGAAGGCTATTTGAGTGTAAAAGAATTATCAGATTATGTTTTGGCTTCATCAGGAATCCTTGATGATTTCTTCAAGCCTAACGTGGTGAAGGAGGAACATTCAAATGAGGTTCAGCCACTTTTGCAAACTCAATCGCAAATCCCGCATGTTTTGAAAGCTATGAATGTGGAAAATAGGGATTTCAAAATTCAGGTGCTTCAAAAATCAACTTTGAAAGGTGGTGATATGCAAGGAATGGAGCCACCAGTACGTGTTCAAGTTCTTGCTGGTGAAAATGAAGCTCAGATTCGCTCCAAGGGTTTTGATGTATTTGGGGTACCTGGCAACCCAATAAGCTTGGGACTAGAAGACCATTATCCTATCTACATGTGTGATACAAGTCAAGAGCCAAGCAAGAAGAAAACAAATGATATTAAACTGTTCAGGTGGGTCAATGCAATCGTAAATAAGAACCGGGTAGATATTCCTTTTGACCCAGGGTGGCTTCGGTCAGGAAGCAAAACTCGAGGAAGAGTTTTTTTCGAAGATGAGGAGAATGATGCAGTAGCTAGGCTGGATCCAGCCTCTTGGTTGGTTCTTGGAGGCCAGTCTTTTGGAGCCCAGGTTCTTGGAGCCCAGCCTCTCTGAGCCAGCCTCTTGTAGCCTCTCAGGGTTGTGCTAGCTGGGCCAGATTCGACCTCTCGGAGCCCAGCCTCTCGGAGTCCTCTCAGGGTTGTTCTAGCTATTCCAAGTCAGGCATGACCAAACAGAAAGTCTAGTTGGTGTTATGAAAGATCCCGGGCTAAAGACTGGGATATCAGGTTTGGAAGCTGGGCCGAGCTTGGAAGCTAGGGGTATTTGGAAGCTGGGCCGAGCTTGGAAGATGGGGTATCGAGCTCGGAAGCTGGGACATCGGATTTGGATAAGTTGGAATAGTTATCTTAATTTTAGTTGATCTGAATTTTAATTTCCTACGTTTTAGCCTTTCTTTGTGGTTTACGCTTAGTATTTATTTGGAGTTTGATTAATAAAGTTAGCAATCCTCTTCCAATTCGTTGTGGTTGTTCTTGATTTGACGAGTGAGTGAAAGAAAAATTGCATCAGATTTTACGATTGAGTGACAACTATTGTGGCACACTTTTTTTAATTAGCGTTTTGATACTTGAGAGTGCCTCCGCCTTCGCACCTTGTGGTACGTTTTATAAACTACGTTTAAATAAAGATATCAAAATTGTGATCCCCCCCCTCCCTCCCCTTTTTGTGTTTTCTTTTTAGTGTTTTACTTTTTTATCATTCTTCTATTAATGTTGGCTTGGCACTGCACTTGCATTTGTGTTTTGATATTTAGATTTATTTATGTGTTTGATATTTAAGATTGTTTTTGTGTCTAGATTACGGAGATTTTTTCGGTCGGTCTTGTGTTTCTATCTAGAGATGATCGCTTCTATGACAACATATGCTTTAAAGTTTAACGTCGAAGTAAAAACTGTTATGACATTTTTTTATATGTATTTTAATATTTATAATAATGTTTACATATTAATATTTAGGATCCCTGATGGCTTGGTGCAACGTGTGGGCTGATACTTGCTAGTTATTTTTTGATTTTAAGTGTTCAGTTGAACTCCAACTCTTAAAGGAAGCTTCTTTATGTCATACTAGATTATTACCACGTGTATTACACGGGTTTAATATAAAATATTAAATAGTTAGTTTTAAAAATTTTAAAAATTATAAAACAATATTTTAAGATAAAATAATTAATCTACATATTTAAGAATACTTCAAGTAATAAAAAACTTTAATAACTATACAAATGATATGCGACATTTTTAATTTGTAACAATTATAATCTTTAAACTAATTGATGATAAAGTTTCAGTTTGTATTTTATCAAATACTAACATTTATAAATAAAGAAGGTAAAAAATATAATTTATGTAATTAATTAATTTTAGTGACTCAATTTAAATATAACGTTAAATATAATGATCAAAAGTGTAACTTTCTTTATCATTTTTTTACTTTGGATTTTAAAATAAATTTAAAAAACATCATTGGTTTATAAAAATCTTATTGTTAAAAACACTGATTTATAGTTTATTTTATTTTTATAAAAAAATCATTTTTAAAGAATTTTTTTTATTTAACTTTGATTTTCTAGAAAATAAAATATTTCTAATTTAAAAAAAAAACTTAAAACATAAATAATATTATTAGTTATTAATATTATAATTATTTAATAAGAAAGATAATATAATTATTTAATATGAGATAATTGAATGAATTTGATAAAAAATTGACATGTGGCAAAAGTTGTATAAGAACATGACAAGAGGCAAAATATATCTTTGTTTATTAGTATAGTAAGATACGAATACCATAATAATATTATATCATTTTGTTACATTGCAAGTTAAGTGAAGTGTTAATATACTTTATTTTTCCCACAGTTAAATCAAGTTTTCAATTAGTTTGTTAAGTCTCTTCAACATTTTTTTTCCTTTAAATTCACTCAACCTACGTGTGTATTAGCTTTTAATTTTTAAAAAATTTAAAAATGAAATTTATGTTATTTAAATGTTTATGTATTAGTTTGTAAGTTGTTTAAAATAAATAAAATTGAAATTATGTTATTTAAATGTTTAATTGTAACAAACAAATTTTCTTTTTAAGCAATACCCGGTTTCCATGTCTGAACCGGGCGCGACCCTAGCATGGTACACATGGGTATGAATTTTATTTGGTGGACTCGACCCGAAACAGATATTTCTTGGACCCAGACCCGGTTTCGGACCTGAAACAGTGAAACCGGTTTTTTAAAAAATCCGTTGCCATGAATACCGTGTTGGTCTCTGGATTGTTCCACAAGACACGGATAGCGCCGATTATATTATAGTAACACAATACCCAATGGTTGGCATTGAACCAAATCTCATTTCTAGACTTGGATTTCATGGATTTTTGGTCCGTTTCACAGAAGGTGTTTATTGGTCCTGTTTATCAGATTATTCAGTTGACTTAATTTGTTTTTTCTTATCTGGAACCGAAAATTCAAATTAACCGTTAGTTGGGTTTGACTAAAAACTGAACAAATAATTTAACAAAACAAAACCAACTAAAATCCAATAAATCAGTTAAAACCGTAACCAAATTAATCGAATTCAACCGAACAAACCAATAAAACCTAACTGAATAAATCGAATTTAATGGAATAAACCGAGGACACATAACCGAATACATCGAATTCAACATTATATAAGATTAATAAAAATAATAATTTTATGTAAAAATTCGGTCCAATCGGTTAACCGAAAGACCGATTTCAAAATACATATGGAACCGATGACCGGATTGAAGATGTATTAACCGGAACCTCCTGTTTTAGAGAACCTTGTTAACTTATCTTTATGTCATATTTTTGAAAAGAGCTCAAAAATGCCAAACTACTATCTCTTGCATAAGGATGGTGAATTATAGCTTCTTTTTGTGTGTGTGTCTGATGGAGATGATCTCCTTTTCTTTTCGTTTCCCTTTATATAGGGTGTTTCTTAGGGTTTTGTGCGTCTCTTGTGAGAATATGTTATTAATAGTGGGTTGTCCATTTTATTTGGCCTCACCGTAACTGATTTTGTTCATTCGGCCTTTATTGCCGTTATCCTGGGGTCCATACATTATCACGAACCAAAAGTCAAATTCGGATTTCGGATATGTTAGATACAAAACGGAAACCGAATTATTGAATCAATTTAGATGGCTTTCATGAGGTGGTAATTGAGACTGCTAGTTAACACTATAGGCTTGTAAGTGGCTACATCTGACAAAATAATATTAAGAATGTTGTTAAGGTTGGCGATCTAAATCAGAAAAGCACAAAAAAAAAAAAAAACTCTATTCATTTCTTTGTAAGTTTATAAAAACAAGCGTTTAGTATGAGAAAATGTATATTAGTTTTAGAATATGCTAAACCGCGTGTGGTAAGATAGATTTTACACCAAAAAACCTAAAATCCTATAAAAACCTGTAATTTATTTTAGAAATTCGTATGCATTGGTACAAAAAACTTGTAAAATTAAACAACCTATATAATAGTAAAAAACTCAATTTTTTTTTTTGAACGGCAAAGATTTTATTCAACAAACCAAAACTAGCAAGATGCTAGAATGGAAATTACACCAAGAAACCAAAAAACATTAACAAAAACCCTGAATCTGAAAACATTTCCACCTTTCCCAATCCAAATCATGACACTTGGATCTGTTCTTTATCCATAAAAAGCCCATACTTTTAACCTCTTCGACAATTCTACCAATTGAAAGTGTAGACCCATTGAAAATAGCCTGATTGCGAGCTTTCCAGATACACCACACACCAATAAAGATGATCGCCTGAATAAGATTCCTGTTGATATTATCACCCTTTAGAGTGATGGCAATCTCGATCAAATCCTTTATTTGGAATGCGAAAATAGGAGGAATCCTACACCATTGTGATAGAACCTGCCAAACAACAGAAGCAATCGGACAGGAGATGAATAGATGTTCAACAGATTCGTCGCTTTCATTACACAAAGGGCATGCCATAGAAAGAACCACCACTCCTCTTTTCCATAGCTCCATGCGGGTTGGAAGCCTATTCATAACCGCTCTCCATACAACCAAGTTAACCTTGGCCGGAACCCATTTGCTCCATTTGATAATAAAGCTGCCATTTGATTCGATTGGAAACCTTGCTTTCATAGATTTTACTGAGAACACCCCATCCTTTGAGCCAAGCCATATCCATCTATCCTTTCGACTAGACAATGATACATTCGATAATATTGTCTTTAAAGCCTCCAGTTCATCCTTTTGATTATCCTCCCATGGTTCACTCCTCCAATCCCATTTCAGCAATGGACCAGAAGGTGAATGAGATATCCTATCCCCCACTCGGCACCATTTCTTCCTTTCAAGCTTAAACAATTCTTTGAACTTAAAACAAAGAGGGAATTCGCCTATCCAAAGGTCCGACCAGAAACTTAAAGATCTTCCATATCCTACCTCACCTTTAAATAGGACTTTTAGGTTGAGCCCTCTTCGGTGAAGACTACCATCTATTTTGGTTAAATTAGACCATACCCCCGAGGCAACCGGTCTACTAGGTATTAAGTCCCCTACGACCGTGATGTTATGAATGGATTGAATAACTCTGTGCCACAAACTCTCCGGTTCCGACTTGAATCTCCACCACCATTTTGCAAGAAGGCATAGATTGATATCCGATAATGACCCCAATCCTAGGCCTCCATGCTCCTTTGGTTTTATCACTTTGTCCCAAGCTACCCAATGAATTTTATGTTGTCGTTCAGCACCGCCCCATAGGAAATTTTTCCTGATTTTATCAAGCTTCTGTACCACAGCTACAGGCGCTTTATATAAGGAAAAGAAGTAAGTAGGAAGGCTATTGAGAACAGATTTTATTAAAACCACTCTACCCCCCATCGATAAATTCTTTGCCTTCCAGAGAGATAGCCGTTGTTCAAAGACATCAATTACCGGTTTCCAATTCCGAACAAGGTTCATATTAGCCCCCACAACAAGACCCAGATAAGTGAAAGGGAGCGAACCGATTTTGCATTGAAAAGAATCTGCCATTCTTTTGACAGCCTCCTCCTCCACATTTAGACCAACTAAGCTGCATTTGGTCATATTCATCCTCAACCCCAATGCGAGATAGAAACCCCTCATTAGTCTCCTTAGGTTCGCCAAGTTTGAAGTCATCCACTCACCCAAGATTATCGCATCATCCGCGAAGAACAGATGGGACAGTCTCAGATCGCCATACTTCAGCTTTATGCCACGAAGCAGTTCCATATTACAAGCGCGATTAATGTAACAACTCAATGACTCCATAATGATAATGAAGAGAAATGGGGACAGCGGATCACCTTGGCGGAGACCACGTTGGCATTTAAACTCACTAGTTGGCGCGCCATTGACTAGAACCGAAGCTTTAGAGGATTACAGTATGCCTTTTATCCATTGCCTCCATCTATTCGGGAAGTTCATTTGGCCCAACAACTCATCCAGGTAAGCCCAAGAAATGGAATCAAAAGCCTTATCAAAGTCAATTTCATAGGAAGAATTATATATTTCCTCTTTCTGACTAGAAATATTACATTTTTTTTCAAGGTACAAATTGTCAATACATAATGTACAGTGCTCTTAAAGCATAATTTAAGGAAATATGTAATTTTACAAGTTAGACGGAAGAAATATGTAAATACCTCTATTTCATAAAACTAGTTAGTGAGTTTTGTTAATTTTTTTTTGTACTTATATAATTTTCAAATAATTTATCTAAGTTAAAATATAACACCACTGACATAATTTTACCAACTTTATACTATTTTCTTACACAACACCACATTTTAATACTAATTAACCTCACTAAAAATGGAGGACTTGTACTACTTTCTTAAACCTATACTTAAATGATAAAAAAAAATCAATAATTCGGCCAACAGAATATGATAGTTTATTATTAGATGCTTAATCTTTGACCAAGACTAGATCTTTCAATTAGCTTTCAACACACTCAATATAACCTTCTCTTTCTCCGTCAATCTGCCCATATAGATCACCCTTCATATACATCCTTAAATTTATTTATTTATTTATTATCATTCCGATCCTCACTTTCCCTCTATAATCAAAATTTCAAGCAACTTAGTGAAGTTTTCAAAGCCTTATATTTACATACATATACTTGTTTCAAGTTTCTATGACAAGAAACAAGTTCTCATAGTTATTACAAACTCATTATAACCCTTTAAATCTTGTTTTCTCCCACTCAAACACTACTTTCTATCATCCTAAGAATATAATACAAGTTAAGAGATATGAATAATTATTTAAAACATAAATATATTAAAACTGACTAAACTTAAAAACAAAGAAATAGATGCAACTTTAAAACATAAATACATTACTAGACCACTATAAGACAAGTTAGGAGTTGTGAATAATTATTTAAAACTCAAAATACATATACTTGGTTCCTTGCATCTTATTAGACTACCCGCAATGCTAAAGCCCACATTTAATACATGCTTCTTAGTTATCACTGTCATATCTGTTTTTTACTCATCATTCTCACATGTATTTTCTCTCACATATATCATCCCTCTTTTACATCATTACCACCCCCTCTCTCTCTGCGCACTTGGTTGCATTTCCGGAAGTGCAAGGTAAGGGAAGTGCGGGACGCTCAATTGCATCCGTTGGAGAGGCAACCGTCCACGTGGGATATGCACCAGCCCCTAAGGGCGCATTGCAGATTGGCTTATTATTTTTTTCTAAAAGTTAGTAAAGCTGACTAGTTTTTGATCAGTCATAATAATGACTATATAAGCGCACAATTTAATAGAAAGCTAACTAGAATTAACTATGAATCTTATTAAGTCATAATTGTAATTATAGGACTCAAGTAGACGCGCAAGTGCTATTAGTTGGATTGTTACATACATTTATTACTCTCATTTTGGAATTTTTTGCAAAAATAGGTTTATAATTAAATAAATGGTTACAATGGGTGTTGGAAACTTTTTTTTCATAAATGGGTCTATCTCCATTGATAGTGGCGTTTTAGAAGAGATAAAATAAGAGAATGTATGGTGTGTCAGTTGTCAGATTAAAAAAATATTCAATTGTCTTTAATAGCCACTACTAGTGGCGTTTTCAGTATTTTTGCCACTAGTAGTGACGTTTTCACAATAGTTCATGTTGTCAGAAAAGCAAAAAAAAAAACAATTACCTTTGTAGCCACTTACAGTGGCGTTTTGGAGTCTTCTGAAGCCACTTGACTGGCATTAATGATAAAGCTGACAACATCAACTACCTTTTTCCATTATTAATGAAAACGCCACAACTAGTGGCAAAAACACTGAAAACGCCACTAGTAGTGACTATTAAAGGCAATTGAATTTTTTTTTAATCTGACAACTGACACACCCTACATTCTCTTATTCTATCTCCTTTAAACGCCACTATCAATGGAGATAGACCCATTTGTGAAAAAAAAATTTCCAACACCCATTGTAACCATTTGTTTAATTATAAACCTATTTTTGCAAAAAATTCCTCATTTTGTGACGTCTGCAAACCCTTATTTTACTTGATTTATTTTGGGTGAAAAGCATGTTAACAGATTTGTTAAATTTATCATAATATGTTTTTTTTTCGCAACCAATAAGTCACTTTGAATTGATGCATCGTCTAAGTGGTAATACAAGCGCATGAACTTCCTGGAAATGACGCCAAAATTTGGACCTACAGGTCAAATAATAAAGAAGGAACTGTAACCTAATCACCTTAATTTGTATGGTAAGTAGAGTATTGAATCAAGAGTCTTGTGGTTGTTAACCAATTAATTATTTAGTTAAACTACATAAACTAAAATTTTGAACATAAATTGGATACTTGATTTGATAGCAAGATTACTTGAAAACTTTGATTATTTGCAAAAGTAAAGGAAAACAAACCAAACTTGTAATTTAGAGAAAACATATCACACCCGAGCTTTAAGTTAGGATGGATTGTGCAATTGATATTTTCCAAATTAAGATAACTTGCTTGTTAACTAGTTATGACGGGGGTTTGCCCTTTAGATTTATGGAATTGTTAATTAATTGACGAAAACCAACTAATGCCAAATCATAGATTCTTAATCACAGGCATCAATTACTAATAGTACTTTAATCAAACTTCAATGGTTACCAATTTAAGACTAATAAATGGTTGAAAATTCAATTGAGGTAAAAATCGTTTCATCAAAACACAAAATCAAGCACATAAACATAGGCAATTCCAAGAATCTAACGATGTCTAAATCTAGGAAGAAGTCAAATACAAATTGTTTTAGGTAAAAATTAACAAGTTTAATTTTTAGCAAAATCGAATTAGTTAAGTGGGGTAACATGCTTTTAGGATGGCTGGCATAAAAATACCTATAGAAGTGACAATCATCACTCTGTGTTGTTTATATTAAACGAACAAATGATAAAAAAATACAGCTGCTGAGAGCTCAAGTGATGGATACTATATGGATTTGTGAAAACATAGAGGTGATTATAGTGATTCAGTGTGCTAATGCCGATAATCAATCATTGCTGTAGGTCCAGATCTTGTCAAGACTCGAGCTTTATGGCTCTAATCGACATCAAACGACTCTATAATGTGCGGAATCCATAATAGAATCACAAGAAGAAGTAGAAAGATGAATGCTTTGTATATTTCGTGAAGTTCTCGAAAAAAAATGCCTCAATACGTCTAGAGAGCACGTCTCGGGAATCCAACCATATAAGTGTACAAAATACGTATAAATATACTATTCTAGGAGTACTCAAACCCTATACACGAAAATGGTTCGAGTACTCAAAAATCTAAAGTACTCAAAGACACTGTACACGAAAATAACCAAAAATCAGGTCTTCAGCTCTTCTCTGGTTGACTTTGTCAGTCTTCGTCTTTATTTGGGCTCTACAAACTCCCCCTAGACTAATGAAGTCAACCGATGGGAAGTGAGACATAGTGAGGACCTGCACTAGCATATAACTTCTGGTCCATAGCAAATGCAACTACACGTGTAAATGGCTTCGCCTCTTCGTCCCAGTCACCATAGACTCTTATCAGTGACTCATGCAGCTTTTCCATGTCTTCTTTTCTAAACTTCAACAAATCCATTGGATCCAAAATCTTGTCGATGTCGTTTACGTCATCTTTGTTCCTGAGAATGATAGCAACAAGGGTCTTCTCATCAAAATACCAGGACATGAAGTTGGCCAATGAATTATTAGGGGCTCGTGTAGGGATTGGCACAGCTTTCTCTGTTGCTGGAGGCAAATACTTGTAGTAGACCCATGGTTCTTTCTTCACTGGATCCACTATGCATGACGAGATGAATCTTCTTCCTTTGGCAGTCTTCATCACCAGAAAGTCCTTGTCACACTGGTCTTTGAGACACTTTGCAAAGAGCTCAGCTTGACTGTCCTTTGAGGGATTGAAGAACATTGCATTGTTTATGCTCCGAAGATCGAACTTGGGCATCGAGCAGAAATCTTGTGGCCTTTTGAAGTACTCGAACTTTCCGTTCATTCTCTTGATCAGACACAACTGTCGGTCTTTGTCATACATCCAACAAGCAACGTTGGATCTGTCCTTCCAAACTGCAAATAAGTTTCGAGGATCAGAAGTCCAAGTAGCATCATTCTGCTCTGCAGGAAGATCACCCAACCAAGATTGCTGCACCTCAGGAGGAGCAGGAGTCCAGTTGCTCTGTCTATCAAACCAACTGTCAATTACTTTTCCGAGCGAAGCAACTTCCTGTCCTTGAGGGTCGACGTACTTGTGGGCATGCAAGTAGTCGATGTATGGATCTGTTGAGACATTTCCGATCATGATATTCTCAAATTCTTTTGCATATGCCCCTGTAGAAGATTCGGCGGTCTCTTTTCTTTCCTGATCACATACTGCATCAAAAACCGAATCCATGGAAACATCAGCAAACAAGTTTCCAAGTCCTGCTGCACCGAGCTTATCACCGAATCCGTCAAACAGAAAGTTTTCAGGAATATCCTCAAATATGTCGTCAAAATAATTAGGAGGCTTCTCTGAAGAAGGTGGATTCTTAGAAGCATCAGTTTATTTTGTAGCGTCCTGAACATGCTCATCATTTTGTTGACCAGATGAACTAGCTCCCTGGCCCACATCACCACCGGCGCTATCATCATCATCATTGTCATTTTTCTTGTCATATTTGGCAGCTTTTACATCTTTATCATCACCCTCAGCTTTCTTCTCTTTCTTTTCTTCATCATCATCATCAACCTCATCATCTTCCTGATCATCGAGCTTTGAACCAGTCAACTCCTTAATAACCTTTGTCAGACGCTTGTTTTGTTTCTCCAGACGACCAAGGTCTCTTTTCTGCCTTCTGAACATGTCACAGACTTTGAGCATGGCTTTCTGTAACTCAAGAACCCTTTCTTCCTTTGCAATTGAATCCTGTTCCAGTAGGAACACACGCTCTTGCAGCCATTCCAGATCTACGGGCGTCCCCTCAGGCATATAGGGTGAAGCAGTATGCATTGGTGCCTTGCCCTTATCTTTTTAGCTCTTGGGTTTAGATGGTGGTGGTTCTGAAAAGTGGATGGGATTAGGAGAATGTGGCGGTGAGATATGAATGTGAGGAGGAGATGATGGTGTGGTTTGGGTGGTTTCTTTGGTGGTGGAATGGGGATTTGGGTGGTAATTGTGGGTTTAATGGGTTGAGTGGGTTGCTTTGGCCTTGTTGGTAGTGGTGGTTTAGGATGTGTGGGTGGTTTAGTTGGAGGTGGTGTGGTTGGAGGTGGCTTATGCTGTGTAGGTGGAGGTGGTGGAGGCTCAGTCTGAGTCTGAGAGGACGAAGATGAGCCCGTGGTCCTCTTCTTCAGCCTCGGGCCTCTTGTCCTTTTGGACATCATCTTAAGCCTTTTCTTTTTCGGAGAGGTATCGGGAGTCGGCACGTAGTCGGTGTCCTGAATCTCTTCCCGTTCGGCTCTTGTCAAGGGTGGAATGACTGGTCCTGTCACTATAATCAAAACTTCTTCACCAGAGGATGATGAAGATTCATAAGAAGATTCCTCAGTAGCCTTGCCGACTTCAACACTTGTGCCAGCAGGAGGATGATCATGCTCATCGACGGCAAAGGCTGTAGCTCATGCAGTCTGACCATCGTGTTCTTCTGCAACAAATGCTATAGGAGTGCCCTATTCCTCCATCTCTTCTTCAACTCCCGCAAACTAGCCAAACCTAACAAGAGGACGCTCCCCAACATACTGCTTTTTTCCCCGTTTTCTCATCATCATATAAGAAAATATATCCTCCCTCATCATCTTGTTCCCAAGTATGCCAATAGTAGGGACGATTTTTTGGTGATGCTTGTTGATCACGATCTGAATGAATCGAGGGAAGGCCATGAATCTCTCTTTCCTCTTTCCCTTGATATTATTAGCATGCATATCCCTGAAGATCATCTTGAAGTAGTTGAAGTCAACACCCAAAGCGAGGGCAACCATGTAGGAGCTAAGTGTCTGATTGAGCACATCATAGCCTCCTTTCCTTCCCGACAGGCACTGAGTCACAACGTGCGCTAGATATCTCCAATATGGATGTAGCAACTTCCTCTCAGTAGGAGGATAAGCACCCTCATGTCCCATTCGGAACACTGTTCCTTGAACTAGCTCGTGATCAAGCTCAACTGGGTCAGTTGCCTTATCACCAAACTATATACATTCTCTCAAGATCTGCTCTGTGATGATGATGGGTTGCCCTTGAACATTTCCAATCAGGCTCACAGTGCCATGGCGTCCGTGCATTCCGTGATCGAGTTCCAAAAGCTTTGGATATACTCAGAAATGATCTCGGGGTGCTCCATGATCGCGTAATTGTCCAGTAATAAAATCAGTCCCTCCACGATGCTCTTGAACAAGGAGTGCATTTCCGAAGGATCTCCGACGTAAGTAGACGTGTTGTGGTCTGGAACAAACCTTAAGTCACCCATATGAAACAAAACAAGTTAAGTTAGTCAAAGTTGAAATCAAAAGTCAAGGGTCAAAAGTCAAAGTCCAAGTCAAAGTCCAGGTCAAACGAGTTAAATAAAAATCACAAAGTCAAAATAAGTTCATGATTTTCAGGAGTTCATGAAATTTCGAGAGTTCACGAAATTTTGGAGTTCACGAAAATTAAGTTGTATTCGAAAACTTTTACACAAAATATGTACTCGAAGTTTGTACACGAAACCCATACTCGAAATTCAAAATTTCGAGAACTCTAAAAACTTCATAACTCCCTCAATTTTGCTCCTTAGAACTCCTAATTAAACTCGAAATGCTCGAAATTAGTAGGCGACCAACATATAAGAAGATCGCTTTCCAATTTTGAGTTTTTCGTGGTGATTTTTCTAAGATTCCTTCTGTTAACGGACCAAAGTACTCGAAATGAGTTTTTTTTCCCATAACTTTTTATTTAGCGGTTAAAAGTGTACCAAAATCTATACCTAGGTTCGTCTAAGTAGGATCTACAAAGTGGTCGGAGTGGAATTTTGATTTCGAGCCCAGAAGCTGAGATTGCCTAGAGAGAGAAAGAGTGTATACGAAATTTTATGGTACTCAAAATGATGTCATACTAGAAGTATTTATAGGCGTGATTCGAGTACACGATGTCGTGTACTCGAAACCGTGTACAATTTCGAGTATGAAATTCGAGTACAATTATTTTTGAAAAATTTCTAACTTTTTCTGAAAATAAAATAAAATAAAATAAAGTTAAGTAAACTCAAAAACATTGAACGAGTTCAAAGTTGAGTTGGGTCAATTTCATGGGATCAAATCTGTATTAGAAATTTGACAACCTTAAAACAATTTCTTACAGAAACCCAACCTTAAAATAATAATACCCCACCAATAATTTCCACTCGTTAATCCATAATTCAAAAATAAGACTTATGATCAAAAATTTTCTAATGGTTTTTCTGATAATCCTTTTGGGAAGTTTATGAACAATCAGACAGTAAAACCAGATTAACATGCAACCTATCAATTTTGTGAAATCTTTTGTTTCAAACTTTGATTGTGTTTCAACGAACTTATAATGTTTCGACAGAGTTTAAGGTGAGAAGAGAAAAGAACAGATCTATTAGATTTGACTTAAGAACAAGAAGGGGTTCTATCATCTTTATGCTCATTGGCATCTTTTACTTTACTGATCTGCAGACACTTTGGCCTTAACGTCACACATCCAGGTCTTTGTTTGCGCAAAACAAAGGATGCTTCAGTAAGTATTTCCCGCTCTTTGTTTGCACAAAACATGGAAAATACCCGAGTTTTCAAAAACAATTTCAAGTTTATCAAAACACAATCTTGTTTTGACTCAAAGACTTATGCCAAAAGTCAGATAGTTGTTACATCTTTTCGGTTATCAGATTTTCCTTACTTCTCACTTATTTATATATTTAATATTTTTGAATGATCATGTCCAATCCTTTCATTTGGAAAAACTTGTTTTTAACTTTTTAGTGAATTATATTTATCTAAATTTGTTATTCTTTTAGAAATTAATTTTAGCCAATGAATTTCTGAGTGTCAGAAAACATTTAACTTCCCAATTGAACCACTTCACTTGACAGTCCAAATAAAATCTTTTTGCATTTTTCTTAAAATTTGAAAAGTGTAAAATATTTTTGTTGTTTTTTTTAAAATTCATTCCCCCTAAAGTTGTAGATCATCTTAGACCGACTCAAGACCGAAAATCTTTTTGTTGTTTTTGTAAATATTCTCCCCCTAAATTTGTGATCTAAAAATTAAAGTAAAACAAAACACAAATTTTTTATAGTATTTACAAAAATGTTTTAATCAAAACTTATTAGTTTGAGAGAGGCAAGCAAATGGTGGAATCGAGCTGTGTCCAACGGTTTTGTTAAAAGATCCACCAGATTATCATCTGTGTGGACCTTTCCAAGATGAATTAGTTTCCATTCAAAACAGTCGCGGATAAAGTGAATCCGGATGTCAATGTGTTTAGTTTTAGAGTGTTGTACCGGATTCTTGACGATCTGTAGAGCAGCTTCATTATCACAATAAATCGGAGAGTCAAGAAAATTCAAACCGTAATTAAGGAGTTGTTGTTGCTTCCAGATAACCTGAGAACAGCAACTGGAAGCAATGACATACTCAGCTTCCGCAGTGGAGGTAGACACGGTTGTCTATTTCTTGCATTGCCACGAGACGAGGGGATCTCCTAAGTATTGACACCCTCTAGTAGGTGATTTCCTGTCTAAGTTGCAACCACCAAAATCACTAACAGATTAAGCAAATAAATGAAACTCAGAGTTCTTAGGATACCACAAACTGAGACGAGGTTTCCCGAAGTGGTTGCGAAAGATCCTCTTGACAACAATCAGATGAGAAGCCTTCGGATTTGCTTGTTATCTGGCACACTAACATACATAAAACATGATGTCTGGTAGGCTGGTGGTCAGGTACATCAATGAGCCAATTATCGAGCGGTAAAGGTGCTGATCAACATCTTCACCATCAGAATCCGAAGTTAAGACCGGACGAGTAGCCATAGGCGTGGATGCGGGCTTTGATTGCAACATTTTGAACTTGGTGAGAATGTCGGTAACGTAATTGCCCTGATGAATCAGCACACCCTTAGGATCTTGCTTTACCTGGAGACCCAAGAAGAAGGTCATTTCCCCCATTGCATTCACCTCAAACTTCTTCTTCATCACAGCCTTGAATTCTCTGCACAGCATCGAGCTCGTGGAACTAAAAATAATGTCGTCCACATAGATTTGGACGAGAATCAAATCATCCTTATCCTTGCGAATGAACAGTGTTTTATCAATGGCTCCACGGGTATATCCATTAGCAAGCAGATGATCTGTAAGTGTTGCATACCACGCTCGCGGTGCTTGATGAATACCATAAAGGGCTTTGTCTAACTTGTAGACATGGTCGGCATACTGCGAATCTTCGAACCCTGGGGGCTGACATACATAGATCTCTTCTTTGACCTTTCCATACAAGAAGGCGATTATCACATCCATCTAATAAACAATGAATTTCATGTAGGAAGCATAGGCCAAGAAAATCCGAATAGCTTCAAGTCTTGCGACCGGTGCAAAGACTTCTTCGTAGTCGATCCCCTCCTGTTGGTAGAAGCCCTAAACTACCACCCTAGGTTTATTTCTTATGATCACACCCGAATCATCCCTTTTGTTTCTGAAGACCCATCTGGTTCCGACTGGTAGTTTCCCTTTGGGCAACAGAACCAGATTCTACACCTTGAGCTTCCGGAACTTCATCAGTTCTTCCTACATCGCCTCTACCCAGCTTGACTCTTTAAGAGCCATCTTGACATTTTTGGCTTCGATCTGTGAAATAAAACAGAGAAACAAAACAGAATTAATCGGACCTGATTGACTTCGTGTGATGGTTCCTTCAGGAAAGGTGTTCTGAGCTGGAATGGATTGGCTCCGGGTGAGAACTCCTTCTGAAAGAGGTCCAATAATATTTTCCTCAGGATGATTCTTGTTGATGCTTAAAGTTGGCACTTCCTCCACCGCTAAGTTGTCTAGCAGGTTGCTGATGTGAGTCAGCTGATCTTTGTTGGAGGAAGAAAGGTTGTCAACTAGAGCAGTTTCACTTGTCTCAGCTCCATTATCCACACAAAGTTCCTCAAGGATGTGGTCTGAGAACAGTGGATTGTCAAAGGACTGGTGGGAAGAAGATGACGCTTGATCTGTCTCCGGAATTGACTGAACTGACTGAGAAGTATCCGGATCTGATGGGATGACTTCATTGATCGGGGTTGGATGAACTGGAGGAGCACGATCATACATGCCTGGTGGGTCAACCGTTAGAAGCTTGGGATCACATGTAACATAGTCAACCCTGTAGTCTACGTCATCACCCTTGTAGAAGTTGTCAGTTGGCTCAAATGGTCCTGCAGTCTCAGATGAAGTGTTAAAGGGGTCAAAAGTAGAATCATACTGAAATAACCAGTTTGGACCAGAACCGGCATCGGTGTTGTTCATCTCTTGCCAATCAATATAGTATGACTCCACAATCATCCGTGTCTTCTTGTTGTATACCCGGTAGGCAACTTTCTCAGACGAGTAGCCCACAAAGTAACACTCATCAGCCTTGTCATCAAACTTATGATTCGGATCAGTATGGAAGAGAGAGCACGGACACCCAAACGACTTGAAATGACCAACTTTTGGCTTCTGGTTGAAGAAAATCTCATAGGGAGTCTTCTGATGGCGTTTGTTAAACAATGCTCAGTTTTGAACATA
This sequence comes from Mikania micrantha, assembly GCA_009363875.1. Lineage (NCBI taxonomy): Eukaryota > Viridiplantae > Streptophyta > Magnoliopsida > Asterales > Asteraceae > Mikania > Mikania micrantha. The sequence goes on along the minus strand of CM018698.1, from coordinate 959,725 downwards.
ACAAGCTGTCACACCCCCAAATTTCAACTAACGGAATCTTACCGTTTAGGGCGTGACAAACCAGGATCTCAGTCATTAGACACAGCGAAAGACCTCTATATGCTTTCAAACATAGTTCAGTCTTAATTTGTAAAATAAAGTTTAACATTTGCGGAAGCGTTTGAAAACCAATAACTAAATGTAACAGTTGTAAAACCATAAATACGATGTTCAGTGTTTTAAATCAACAATTAAAGTAAATTGTATGCATGAGACTCAACGTCCTAGTCCCTGCTTGTCCTTGCTTGTGCCTTAGTGTCCTGAGTAAACATGTAAATCAAGTCAACACAAAGGTTGGTGCATACACAGGTTTGTATCATCACAATTGTTTGAACAACAGTTTGAGATATAAATATTTGCAGATAACATAATCACACATTGCATAGTCATGATAGCTAGTCATTTGTACTATTTATATAAGTGGTCGACACCGAAGCTGACTGTTGCATGCTGTTGCATGTTTTGCCTTCCCACTATTGTCTAACACAAACAATAGTAATGTTGAATTGGCTAGTTAAACACTTGCATAGATCCCATCTACCAAGTGAGGTTTGTCAAACCCAATAGATCTATCTTCAACTACCACGCTTTGCACTACGGCAAACTAAACGGTTCGAAATGTAAGGACTTTGAGTGTTATGTGTACACTTATAGTAAACAGCTAACTCATGCAAGTGATATGTATCTAAAATGTTTATTTGCACATGTTTTCTCCCCAAAACAGTTAAAATAAGAAAAGGGGCCGTGTACGCACCTTTGATAGCAAACAAAATGATCACATGCTTGAAAATTCGCGTAGACAACCTTCTACGAAAAATCTGTGTCATTACAATAACGTTGCGTTATTCGTAATGTCAAATTGTGTTTGTAGTCTTATACGTGTCAACACACGTATATTAAGTCATTTGAAACGTTCATACGAAAGTACATATAGTTTCGAGTTTGTTTGTTTAAATTGTACACGATGTCGTTTAAACACGCGTAATTATACACGACTATGATTTCGAGTCAAAATATAGATTTTATTGTTTCATGACAACCGAAATTCCATTTCGGTTCCAACGCATTTTGAACGGGTTAATTCGGATTTAAAACGAACAAGTTATAGTCAAAATATCAAAAATAGGTTTTTAATTCAAAACCAATGGGGCACAGAATCGAACCCGTGACCCATAACTCCAAACTCACGCACCCAACCAGCTGGTCTGGTTTAACTTTTGTTTCAAGATTGAATTTAAAATGTTTTTAAGCATCAACCGGTCGGATCTCCTTTGTTTATCTTTAACCGAAACCATGGATATCCAATTGACCCACAATTCGAACTCGGTCAATCTCATAACCATAGGGGTTTTATTCCAATCATTCAAACGACTCTGAGGATGATTTTAATTCGAACCATCATTCACGATAACTCTATTAATCGGGTATAAACAGGTTCGAACTCAATGTTCACTAACTCCCAATTCAAATCAATCGAATTGATGATCAACAGGTTCTGAGTTCATAGGGTTTTCATTGTGTATGATATTTCGAACATGTCTGAGTCGTTTGATTCGAAAACTAAATCCATCCGCATCAAAATCCCCAAATCCTTTTAACTAATAAACTCTAAAACCGGTTTGTATCGAATTCAATGTTGTTTAACAAAATTTAGATAGGTTTAATGTTAATCGAGGCTTTCTGAAATTCAGCATTCCAATTAATTTGATTTTTCAATACATATAAACCAAAACCCCCAATGTCGTTCATAGGATGAACCCTAAAAATTGAAATCACATAATTCGTTGTTGTTATAGGGAATTAACATAGGGATTTCGTTCAGTAATTTATCACGAAACTATCTGTATAATTTAATTTGAGTTTCACTCCCGTTTGAACCACAACCCCCAAAACGTTTTTACTCAAGAACCCTAATATTCAAAATCTTAAAATTCGTTATTTTTCCATAAAATTGACATGGGTTTATCCTTAATCGCATCCTTCTGAAACTAAGGATGATAATTAATTTGATTTTCAACATTGTTTGCACCGGAATCCCCAAATCGTTTTTATTATGAACCCTAGTTGTTTGAACTTGTTCAATTAGATGTTACAAGCCCAATTTGATATATGGTTACTCTTAGTCGGAATGTTTAGGTTGTGTATAGGTCGATTATTACCTGATTGGATGTCCGATTGGTGTATTTCGACTATAGACTTGATGTTCGGCCGCACCACGTTCAAATTCTTCGATTCACAGCTTCTAAAATCAAATTGTGAAATGCAAAAGACCCTAAAGGGGCCGACTAAGAATCTTTTATACTCAATTCGGGTGATTAAAGTCGAATTGAATGATTGCCATGATTATACGTAACGGTTTTAAGCTTTTGGTTTACCAACTCCTTTAATTCGATTTTATGGTTGAAATTAACCATTGAATTAATGATAATGATCATCAATATGATGATTAGTGACAATTTACACTGATTAAAACTTGTATAAATGCTAATTTCGGTTTCAATTGATTTCTAGGTCGAATTTTGACTTCCCAAAGTCAAAATTGAACCTTTAATGTCTTTACAAGTTTAATCCTTGTAGTTTGGATGTTTGTAAACTCGTTTTGTTAAATCTTAGCCCTTGGAGTTTGTTTTTGTTCAATCTAATATCGTTTCGTCTCGATTCTACCAATTTCTTATTAACAGGGTTAATCCAAAATGCCGGATTGTCACACAAGCTGTGTGAACAGCTTCAGCCTAGAAGAATATTGGCAGTTTGGACTCTGACAGCATGGTCCGTACAGCCTCGATAAGCGTTATGTTCCTTCTTTCAGCAACTCCATTTTGCTGAGGTGTAAGAGCTGCACTGTAATGTCAAGCAATTCCCTTCTCATCGCAGAAATAAATAAGTATCTGATTTCTAAATTCAGTGCCGTTGTCAGTTCTGATCACCTTAATCTTTAGATTCTTCTGATTCTCAATCAAGGTGATAAACTTCTTCAGGATCTCTGTTGTCTCATCTTTCTTGGCTAGAAAGAACTCCCAAGTAAATCTGGAATAATCATATGTCACAATAAGACAATATGACTTCTTCCCGATGCTCATTACTTTAACCAGTCCAAAGAGATCCATGCGAATAAGCTGCAGAATCGATGAGATTGAGTTGAACAGTTTAGGCTTGTGGTGTCTCTTGTGTTGTTTCCCCTTGACACATGTGATGCACTTCTCAATTGAGGAGAAGTCCTTAGAAGGTAAACCAATAACATGATCTCCCTTCGAGTCAGTTGAGATTCTTCAAGTTCACATGACCCAGTCGGCGATGCTAAAGTAGACAGTCATTCTCCGATGCCTTTGAAAACAAACAGGTGTTCTCGGTTAATGAATCAGAATTCATATTGATGATATAAGTATTGCTGATTCTCGGAGTCCTCATCAAGATCCACTTTTCCGATACGACAAATCCAAGCTTCAGAATGAGACACTCTTTGTTTGTGAAGTGTGTTGAAAAGCTCTTGTCACAGATCTGAGAAACACTCAATAAGCTGTGATTGAGTTCTTCAACATAGTATACATCCTCAAAACTTAGAGTTCCATTTGTGACTGTGCCCATCATGCTGATCTTCCCACCTTTGTCTCCAGTAAATGAGACATATCCTCCATTGAAAGGTGTGACTTCATGTAACTTAGAGAAATCCCCAGTCATATGCCGGGAGTAGCCACTATCCACGTACCAAACATTTTTCCAGCTTATTTGGCCAACCCTGCATAACACACATAATCAATAAGAAATGGGTACCCAAATCATAACAGATTTAGGTACTGATGGAACATTGGGCCCTTTCTTGAGAATCCATTTGGGCTTGTATGATTTAGCCCTTATAATCTTGGGCCTTACACCACTGCCATGATCAATTGGTTTTAAAGGAGGATTCACTGGTGGTTTATTCTTCCACTGTGATTTGCTTTTAGTTTTAGAAACCTTTGTTTTTTGTTTAAGAAAACCAGGTTGATTTTGTTTTACTGTTTGGGCCTTCTTGGCAGTGGGAAGATTCTGAGGTACCTTATGAGGTTTCACCCTAGGCTTGGAGGATTGGTCAGTCCTCATTGATCTATTGGTAGGTTTGGCCTTGGGTGTGACCTTCTGATTCTTCCCATAAAAGAATTCATCAGGTCAGTGTAGACAGTGGCTGGCAGTGTGGCCTGGTCACCCACATGCGTAACAACATACCTTGTCATGAAAGTCTTTTGGGTCAAATGGCTTTACATCACAATCACTTTGACCAGAAGAAGTACTTGTGGAGGCTTGTTCCAATGACCCGGTTGGAACATAAGGTTCACAGTTAGGGTTTAACTTTGAACCTACCTCTTTGGTGATTATGGAATAAGCACTGTTCACCTGTTTTAAAAAAGAATCTGATTCTAAAACATCATCAATTTTAACAAAAGTAGAATTAAAATTCTTAAACATCTCATTTGGTTTGACTTTAATTGTTTCAAATCTTCCTACAAAATCAGTTTTTGGGATAAAGTGTGATTTGCTAGATGATGTTGAACACTCTGTGCTCCTCCCAGCACTTCTTTCTTCATTCTTCCCTTCAAACCTGTATCACTTAAACTATATGCACACACCTTAGAATCATCAAAAACAAACATGGGGTCAACTACAAGTGAAACTGTTTTAGTGGGAAACTCAAAAGCATGATCAGATTGTAGAACCAAGTCATCAACTGATGTGTTGATTCTAGGCAAGCTTGAGTAATTATGGTTAAAAGGAGGCTCACACTCCTTATAACCAAGACCCTTACCCCTTTCCCCCGATACTAAATACTGACCATGTCTTCTAAAATTTTGCTTGCATAGTCATATTTTTCACATCTGACTGAGGTTTTAGAAAGTTAAGTTTTAATATGTTCTAGTTCAGAAGTGAGCTCATCATTTTTACCTCTAGCATCTTGATAATTTGACTCTTTGCCACTTAAAATTTCTTTCAATTTTGAAATATCACGACCCTCAGCCTCAAGTTTTCTTTTAAAAATTGCTTCATTTTTTAGGAACTCAGAGTTAAAATATTTCAGTTTTGTGACCTCTTTGATAAGGGTCTCATTGTGAGAACGGTACTTAAAGACCTTCTCAATACAAGAAGTGGAGAAAAGATTGTCAGTTACCTCATTGTGCTTGTCACACCCCGAGCCGGCGGGATAGGATCGGTTGTCCCGTCGGGCGGAAAGTTCCCGGGGCGCGATATCGTGAGTGATAATCGTGATGATCAGATTGTTTACTTTGCACATGATATAACTGAGAAATGCTAAATATAATAGAATTACAAAGTTAAATTACATCAGTATTGTTTATAATTTAACAATGTAAATCTACCATCAACATCATAAATTTTCTATCTTGTATTTACACAAGATATACAAAATAATTCATATAATGATGTCTTCAAAAATATGCAGGTCCAAAACACTAAGTCTTCTATCTGAAGTCCTAGTCCCAAAGGAAATAACTCCTTAGTTGACCTGTTCGTCACCTGAGAAGTCATGCAAAAAGATCAAGTCAACACATGGTTGGTGAGTTCATATAGTTTTAAGATTTGAAAATGATTTGAAAACCTCTTTTGGTAAAGACCCTAACCTCATTAACTCCACATGTAATATCCACATCGGTATGCTTATATATAGGGAATCACGAAAGGGTCAAGCCCAGACGCTATCCCACCACATACTAATATGCATATGACACTGTTGTTAATAATAATTAAGCATTTTTACCCAACACCTCTGATTTAGATTATGATCTCCAAAACTTGATTTACCTTTGATTCCCTTGATTTTGATCATAGATAAATGATTTCTCAAAATCAGTGATAGTAAAATAAAATGTTAAATATTTAATAAAATAAATAAATAAACATATAAATGCAACTAAGACATGATGATTGGGTATTATTTGACCCAATCAATTAGACTTAGTTATTGGTGGTTGTCCAAGTTGTAACCTCTCACACGTGACCCTTACCAGGCATAACTCACAAGGAGTATACCTGGGCGTGACGGGATTTTAATGATGCCCATACAGCCTGACCCAAGGGTCTTCTGTACATGCGGGGACTTTAATGTTTTGCCCTTACAGCTTGACCCAAAGGTCTTCTGTACATGCGGGGACTTTAAGGATATCCTTTGATTCTTGATCTCTTGATTCTCTTAGACTTTGATATTGATTTCAATGATTGTTCATGTTGTTGCCCGTATAGCCTGACTACAAGAGTCTTCTATACCTGAAGGGACTTTATATGTGTGTTACACGTGGTCTTGATTCCATATACAACTGACATCCACCTTGACTTGAGTATTAATGAGTTCATTAGATCATAATGATTTCATTATTTCAATGATTCACACACATTTATGATTTCTGATCTCTTGAGTCTCTTGATTCTTGATTCTTTGAGTTCTCATGATTTTGAATGATAATTGATTTGATTTACGATTCTTGGGCCTCAGATCACACACTGAGTTATGATTCCCTTGAATATGATTTATTGATCTTGTTCTTTTGATTTCACTTTGAGTTTAGATTCTTGAATTTGAACTTGATGGACTAAGGGTTGATTTAGAATTTAGATTTAAGGTATTACTCAAAAGAGTACTTAAATTCAATTGATAACTTGATCTTGTTTAATAATTTCCTAGACAGGAGTCTAGGAGTATCAACAAAACATATATATGTAAAACATATAATAAGTAAAAGCATTTAAATAAACAGTTTGAATAAAACAGTTTACGCATGCTTCTCAGCCCCGCGTTTTAAAACAAAATGTTAGAAAAGGGGCAATGAACTCACTTGTGTTGCTTTGTATAGAATTACCACAAAATGCGCGCTCGTTGTTGTAGCTTAAGTATCTTCTGTTCCTGAGTTGTTTTAAAAGAATTCGCAGACGATAAGTATTTATAATAAACATCCTATCTGGGGTTTGGTCTCGGTGTGCAACTACGTGTCTTAGATTACTAATGTGTTTCTATGGTTTTCTCTAACTAAGCTAACCTTATTACCCAGTAGTAACCTTAACCCCATATTAATCAATTAAAGACTTTAAGTTAAACATTTATTTAAGAAAATCATTTACTTACTTTAAGAAATTTATGATTTAATTTCTTTTATGAATAGCATATTTTATTTATGAAACAAGTAACTAACATGAGGACGGGCTTAGGTTAAGCCCATTGGACCATCCCCGGCCCATTACTCGATTTCTGACTCTTTGAACGATTCCGTGTTCATTTCATGCTTAACTAAACTTTAATAGTTCATGAAAACCACATTGCTTAGTTGTATGTCTTTATAGTTTTTCTAAAGTTAAAGGTTAATAGTTAAATCAACACCCATGTTCACATAATGATGATGTTTAAGAACTCTCTTTATTGATAAATCCCATTGATTTCTTTGTTAACTCTAATGACATTAAATGGGTAACTTCTACTTTTAACTCAAGGTTGTTTGAATAGAAGTCCAATGTTATCACCATGCACACATGCACACCCACATGGTCAACTCATGCATGCATTCTCACGTGACTCCCATGCATAACCCACCTAGTTCGACTCAACATTGCCCGAACCACCATGTGCCGAATAGGGTTGGGCGAAAGAGATTAGGCCGAAGGAACACAGTGGCGAAGGGAATCTGCCGAAAGAAGATCACCCCGATCGAATGTGGCTATCCCGAATGAGGGCCGATCGAATGACTATTGCCGAATAGGTTGTGTCGATCGAATGGGCCACTTGGCCGAATGGCTGAGCCGTCGAATGAAGCTAGTGGCGTATGAGGTCAAGTCTGTCGAATGTGGCCCAAGGCCATTCGCCGAATGTGGCCTTTCGGCCTGTGCACATTCGGTGGTCTGAACCGAATTCATTCGGCCTTCTAACCTTGACGCCATGGCAGACCACAACTCACACCAATCGACCCCGATCTAGTCGCTACTTGTTTCTACAGCTTTCCTAAGTGTTTGTGGTATGGTTTTCTTAAGGTTTTGAGAATGGTTTACTCGATTTCAAGGGGTTCGAATCTAGGTTTTTTTTGAAAACCCTAAACCGAACCAAGATGGTGATTTTACCTTGATTCAGATGGATGATAGCTTAGATCCACTGTACTTTCATGTTCTACTAGTGAGGGTGATGATTTTGACACCAAAAACACCAAAAATGGTGGTGTTTTGAGTGAGTTCTTGAAGAGAGAAGGTAGAGAGAGGTTTTAGAGAGAGAATGTAGAGAGAGAGTGACGATGGGGATGATGATAGCTGGTGGTTGTGGGTGGTTGTGGCATTAAATGCCACAATAAATGAGGGGGAAATACCCGGTTTCGTTCGGGTTCGTTCGGTTTCGCGTGGTTTCGCGTAAAAACGTCGTTTTCGCGTCGTTCTCGTTACGAAACGACTCGGTTTTAAAATAGAATCATAAAATTTATTTTAGGTTGTAATTCCTAATAAATTAACTAAATATCTTTTAATTATTTAATTTACAAAATATTTATTTAATGTTTAAATCGAATCGCGCGGTCATCGCGCGTATTTGTTCGAATCAAATACGGCGATAACTACACTTTTCAACATTGTTTTCTAATTATTGAATATCATTCAGAACGTTAAACTTTCAGATTTATTCGTACAGATCGTCACCTATACGAATAATATGTCGGTTTAGCATTCACATAACAATATTCGTGTTGTTTTGTCCTGTAAGGCCTCACATACGTTTATACATAATAAAATCCTAACAAATAAATCACATGATGATTCTGTGTTGCCAGATAATTATCTGACTCAAGAATCATTGTTCTGAACTGATTTCTCTGAAATGTCTGTGAATTCACTGTTTTGTTAGCATGAAATGATACTGAGGTTTGATATGAACATGAAATACACTGAATTACATGAAAATTGTACCTGATTACTGTTCACGCACTGTTACGATCACTGTTCCGGTGACGGTTCCGGCACTGATGTTACAGTGCTTTTCATCCACTTCTGCCATGAATGCGTGGCTCAGGGTCATCTCCAGCTCTTGCACTTAATCACTCCAATCATAGGAGACGGTTTCCTGAGTCACCAATGCCTTGGATGTGCTTGCACCTCCCTCAGGTGCAGATTTCTCATCAGGCTTCTTATTGTAGATTTAAAGAATCGATCACGAAATCCTACGATTCAATCATAAACGTGCGGAATCCGCTCATGACTATATTTGGATCAACAAGAACATTGTAATTTATCATGAATCTGCATTTCTCATTAACATTCAAGTGTTTTACAATGAATCAAACTTGAAATACATGACACTTCAATATAGAAAGACACTAAGATGAATAGAATTTGATGAAGATCTTCAAGTCTAGTTCTTGATTCTTGAGATAGAATGTTGCTATTTGTGTGTATGGAATTATGAGCTCCACCTTCAAAATGAACTAGCAACATCATATATATAGGTTTCTAAAGTAAAGGTTCGGCCCTTGTTACGCTTTCATGAACCTCCATTTTACACGAACCTTTGACAAGGTTCGTGAACCCTTATGTCAGCCGAACCTATGATTTCATTTACAACAAAGCGAGGTTCACGTAGTAAATGCATCTTTCACACAGAAAATGCATCCACATACTCCCCCTTGAACGTTGCTGTTGAATATGCTCACGCTTTATGTGCATCGAGGAACAAATATGCATCAACATACTCCCCCTACAACCTTACTATCTACATACTCCCCTTCAGTTGTAGTTGTTGTATCAAATGTTGTTGTATAAACTGCATCAATCTCTTTGTTTCCACATCATTCTTTCTATCTTAATCTCATTCGCTCTGTCTCCATCTTATGTCTTTCTTTTTCCAAGATCCACTTGCTGAGGACTGCAGTGACATCTTAAACACACAGATCTTCGTCACCCTGATCACCTGCATCAATTGACACATTATCAAAACTAAATCTCTTGCTTTCTATTAAGTATTTAGTCTCAATCATCGATATCACAACATCACATGTAATCATACTAGATTACTCATCACAATTCCAATCTCTCTTTGTCACTTATTAACAATTAATCAACTATAGTGTTTACAAAGAATTCGTAAGTCATATCAGATAGTCTAAAAGAAAATAAAAGAAAATTTTTATGAATTTTTCAATGATTTGAATAAACTCCCCCTAAAGCTATAAATTGCAATTTTTTTTTAATTTTTTTTATTTGTATATCCTAGTATCCTACAAAATTTATATTCTAACTAAAAAAACTAATAAATATGTTTTTGATGAGAAAGATCCAAACATGAGATCATATTGTAATCATAATTCAGTATTACTTGTTGATTGTTAATGAGATTTATTTAGTCGATGCACAAGCCTAGGACGATTGCCAGTATGTGGGTCCACTTTAAGTCTTATCACTTGTTGTGAATTTGGATTAATGAAAACCAATCACAAAACTTTGTGATCCCCACTCACTTGAACACGTCCCTGCTTTGTGAAACATTAACCAACATCGATGCCATTGTAAAATATAATTTCAAGTTCTTACTTAGTTTGATCATGCAAAAATAAAACAGAATATCTTTTGTGAAGTAACAAAGTGTAAAATAAAACAGAATGTTCAAAATCCGGTAACAAGATTAATACTTCCGTATGCGCAGATGAAACCAGGATATTGAAAAAAAAATAAGTTAAGTTTAAAACCTAGCAATCAGATTGATACTTCCGTATGCACATAGAATGCCCAAGTTTTAAACAAACCAAGAAAATAAAAGCAGAATGTCCAAAACATAGCAATTAGGTCGATACATAAGTATACGCAGAGAATGTCCATGTTTTGAATGAAAATAAAAGAAAAAAGCTAACTCAGAATTTCTTTTGAAAAAAAACACATGATCAAACTATTATTTGTGCTAATACAATTAGCGATCACTGAGGCAAATGACCACGCACTCAGGACAAAGATCGAAAAATGTGTTTTAAGTAATGTGCCCCGCAAAGAATGATTATGGCATTAGTCCACAAAAATTACAATTGAGTGAAAGACCTACCAACATATCATACTGAGTGCATTGTGATCGCTTTGTATTTAATCTTGTATGGTACAAGTAAGCTTCAGAATGTTACAATGTACTGTCATATCTCAAAGGTTGGATCAATTTCTCAATTTTCAAATTTTATATTGTTTTTGATTTTTTTTTTAAATTTTTTTACTCCCACTAAAATGCTAAAAATGAAATTCTTTTTGATTTTTAGAATTTTATAGATACATAGAAAAATCAAAAATCCCGAAAAATTGACAATCGATATAATTTACCATCTTTGTGAAACATTATATTCAATGTGACTTGAAAATATCAAGAAAATATGACAATGCAATTCCAAACCTGTCAAGTTCTCCAGAATAATATGACATTTAAAGAATTAGAACAATTTTACCAAATACACGTCAGGAAGTTCCATTATCAATGAGCTCTCCTCCAATTGATATGTCCTCTTGAAATCCTCCTGCATACACTCACAAACCATTAGATAGCTTTGGTCACCCAAACCTTCGATGTCTTGAGTTGACCGTGAGCATAACATGAAATTTCCTTTCAAACTTCGTTTGTTTTTGGTATCCACAACTGTTCCTGTTCAAGTGCATTCTTAAGATAATACTTATCTTGAATCACCACATTGTTGTTAAAAATCAAATTAGTCATTAAAGGTTTTGAAAGTTTCAATTTTTCTTCATCCGAGGCTTTCACAAGTTCTTCCTTGTTTTGATTTGGTATTTTATGTTTTTTAGGAATAAACTTTGAAACCTCTGTGACACATGACTTTGCATTACTAACTTGTCCTTTTAACTCACACAGATAAGGACAATTAGCAATGATATGCCCTTTTGTACCACACTCAAAACATATTCTCCTATCCACAAACCTAGGAGAATAGTTTTGCACAAACCTATGGTTTTGATTTGTCACTGGTGAACCATAAACCAGTCTTTGATTCCTTGTTGAACCACTAAGAGTCAAATGTAACTTCTTACCACTTGACGTGGGAGACTCATAGGTCAACTTTTCACATCTTGTGGGACTTAGTGAAATCTTGTCTTTGATCCAAGACTTTGAAGTATCACACTTTGATTCCACTTTATTTGATGCACATGATGATTTCACAACCCTTTTTGATTGAATTTGACGTTTAAGTTATGAACTTGAAAAAACATTTTGTTTTGAAAAATTCTTGTTTTTGTTCTTTGAAAACTTTTTAATTTCAACCAATGGGGTTTTGAAAGAAACTTTCTTATTGGATAATGTTGCTGAATTTGAAACACATGGTTTCACATCATCAAATATATTATTGTGAGAATCATCGAAATCCTTATGTACATCCATCAACCCACATCTGTACAATGTCTCCTCATCATATTCCTCTAAAGTACAATCTTCAATGATTGGAGGAATGTTGTCATCAGCACAAATTGGAGACTTACCCTTATTAAGATTGTTATCTTTTGAAATTTCACTATCACTTGGTTTCTCAATAAGAGGACTTGAAGAAATTATAAATCATAATGATTCTCCAATTTGTACATGATTTTATCAAAATCTCTATTTGCCTTGTCCATTCTGATTTTAATATTATTGACTGCTTTTGTCAATTCAACATTTATTTTGCTCTAAATGTCAAGTTTTTGTTCAGAAACACCTTCATTGGCATTTGACTTTGACAAATCATCAGTCAACTTTTGAACTTATGACTTCAATTCTGCAATATGTTTTGTAAAACACTTTTCATTTGATTTTAAAACCATGTATGCTTTATTGCAGTTTGATAAGTCACATTTCAAGTTTAAGTTTTCTTCCTCCAAACTCGAAATTTGTCCCACAAGATTTAAACATTTAGAGCACGAGAGTTTAAAAAGCGTACCTGAACTTACCTCTTTATCTGAAATGGTATGACAATGATCTTCACTAACGATGGTAGTTATTTCAGACAAATCATCAGAGGCGTCCTCAAAAACAGTCTCATCCTCTGTTGACATCACTTCATCACTTGTAGTTTCATCCTTTGACTTCAACACATCATCTTCAGACTTCTTCATCTCACTTGTGATTTCAGAATCATCAAAAGTGTGTGTGTCTTCAGTAACATTACATCTCTCATCTACAACTGCATTCACTGTTTGCTATCTTCAGCCATTTCAGGTTCAATTCTTTATCAGATTCTGACACTAAAAAATCCTCACTCTTTTCTTCATCACTACTTTCCATCTTCAAATTCACACATGTCTCAATACGATCTTCAGTTTTCGGATCATCTTTTGTTTCTCCATCAATATCTTCTTTTTCTTTCTCAACACTCGTAGTTGCCTTTAACATGTTACTTTGTTCATCAATCCACGAAAAATCAACAATTTTCACAATCCATGTCCCGGTTCGCCTTATCTCTGATTCCATTTTGTCAACCACATCTTTGAAGTTCATTAATTTAACATGATGAATGACTTCAGTTTCCTTCATTCTTTCAAAAAAATCACTCCATCGATAAGGTAAGAATTGCGTAAACTTCTCTACGATTTGCTCATTAGTGATATCAAACTTAAAATATTTCAATTCTTGCATAAGTGGTAAAAGACGATCATAAGCATCATTGATCTTCTTTGCAACATGATTGTTATATGCAAGTTCTAACAAACTCCACTTTGCACATGAATGTGGCATTTGTTCAAAATCAGTTTTTTTTAATATCTTTAGAGATGATCACCGAAAACAAGTCACACAATTCTCTTTCCGAATTAAATTCAAACATTTGATCGTCATTCTGTTTTGATGTCCCAAAATTATCATTCGATTTCAGACATGGTTTCTTGTATTGTTGGTATAATAACTTCCGGTAATTGTCATCCGCTTTAGTAACAAACATTTCGAATGTAGATCTCCAGTTCGTGTAATTATCCAAATTGTCCAACACAAGTCCATTGTTAGCCAACCATTCCACGTTCCAGTTCTAGTATGTCATTATTTTAATTTTTATGCTCACAACTTCAAAATTTAACCTCTCAAAACAAAACAGCTCAAACCTCGTCTTAACGTCTGAATTAGGTCATGAAACCTATCTCAAATGATCCGGAAGGCCCAAAATAGGTAAAAAGGTTTACTTGAGATTTTAAGAAGGTATTTTTCTCACAAACCTTTTCACACAAACCTTTTGGAAGATTCTCACGAACCTATTGAGAGGTTCTCACAAACCTATTTAGAGGTTCCCATGAGGTTCTCACGAACCTATTGGGAGGTTCCCACGAACCTATTTGGGAGGTTCCCACGAACATATTGGAAGGTTCCCACGAACCTATTTGGAGAGGTTCCCACGAACCTATTGGAGGTTCTCATTCAGGTTCGTCTTCTTGATCGAATAGACCTGCAACTTCACAAAAATGGCTCTAGAATCTTCAATTTTTTGAGTTAGAAGGCGTATGAGTAGTCAAAATCTTTGTTTTTTCGAGGCGCATTATTCTATTGGGTCAGAATTCGCAAAAACTTGATAATTTTTTGTAGATCTGAATATTTGTTGACGAAAACGTTAAGAACTGCAAGAACACCTTCGAAATGATGAAGTTTCTGATCAAATTACATGAAATTGATGTCCAAATACTAGTAGAATCGAGCCTAAGGCTCTGATACCACTGTAGATTTAAAGAATCGATCAGGAAATCCTACGATTCAATCATAAACATGCAGAATCCGCTCATTACTATATTTGGATCAACAAGAACATAGTAATTTATCCTGAATCTGCATTTCTCATTAACATTCAAGTATCAAACTTGAAATACATGACACTTCAATACAGAAAGACACTAAGATGAATAGAATTTGATGAAGATACTCAAGTCTAGTTCTTGATTCTTGAGAGAGAATGTTGTTATTTGTGTGTATGAAATTATGAGCTCCACCTTGAAAATGTACTAGTAACATCATATAAATAGGTTTCTAAAGCAAAGGTTTGGCCCTTGTTACCCTTTCATGAACCTCCATTTTACACGAACCTTTGATAAGGTTCGTGAGCCCTTATGTCAGCCAAATCTATGATTTCGTTTACAAGAAAGCGAGGTTCACATAGTAAATGCATCTTTCACACAGAAAATGCATCTACACTTCTCTCCCTCCTTCACCACCTTCGGCTGCCTACATTCCCTTGCAAAGTGACCTGGCTGGTCACAGCTTCGACTTATCAAATACCAGCTTCTTCCTTGGGTTGTTTCCAAAACTGTTCCTCGCATACTTTTTGATGAACTTTTTGGCACGAAAGACTACCATGGCCATTTGCCAAGATATATCCATTTCTTCCACATTTGCCGTGTTAATCTGCTCTAAGTTGTCTTGAGTGAGATTGGTGTAACCTTTAGGGTTTTTGTAATTAAATTTAAATAAAATTTGTGTTAAAATTATTGAAATCAAAAGTTATGGACTATTTTAAATTTTTAGTTCATAAAGATGTACATACAAGTACATTTCTATGTGAGTGTAGATGTGATTATATTTATAGCTAATAATATTTAACACTTAATTCAATAGAAGTTGTACAAAAATTAAGATATTTAAACTTAGTGAAAAAAATTATAAAATTCTATATAAAACAAAACATTGCGAATTATGTATTATACACACAAATTGGTTATATATATATATAATCATGAAACCTAAAATTAATTCACAAATCTTGTTATAATAAATTGATATTAATAACAAGAAATCATGTAAGTTTTATTTAAAATATAATTCTTTTATAAATTGATTTTACATTTATAAATAAACTAATTTTTTTATGTAATTCTTATGACTAAATTTTAAGTGTTATTTTATAAAAAGAAAATGAATAGAACTATAAACTTTGAAAAGATGATTTATATAATCAATGTTAGATATAAAATAATAAAAATAATAAATAAAGGGGGCTGAATTGGAATTAATAAAGATGTTTGTGTGTAATGAAACTAAAACAAGTAAGTGGATTATAACTAAAATTCGAAGGACCTGGTTTGACAAAACATGAAAGTTGACTTTTCTTCTTCCCTTTTGTTTCCCGATCGTGGGTTCCATCTCCATTACCACCGGTCCAATTCAAATCGAACAAACGAAACGCTTTAAACATTAAATCACAACGGAAATACGTTTCCCCATGTTCTTGAACCTAAACGGTTGTTTAATTGCAGCTTTAACACCTATTAATGAGTTCTTATCATAACCGAACGGCAATAACTCAACTTTAACTCAAAATCCGTTAAAACAATGAAATATAATCGAATTAATCTCTCACAAACCTCTGAGACGCTATTCTGAAACAAACGAAACAAAGATTGTCTTTTGAGACTCGCTCTAGCCTCGGATCGAATTCAAGATTGTTCTAGCATTGTTCTCTGACCAAAACAGATCTCAATCTTAACCAAACCAGGTAATATTTCATCCATTCGAATCATTTTTAGATAAGGAACCATAGCCCTCTGGTTTCGAGCTCTTAGAAAACATATCTGGATCAAATTCGACCGAATTATAATCTAGGGTTTATAAGGTTTTGGGGAAGAACAGTGAATACAGTTTAAGTTTAATTGGATTCAAGCAATATCAGGAAAACCCACCCAGCCCAAGCTAAGCTTGGGCTGTGGGCGGGTGAGTGCGGGTTCGAATCCGGGCGTTAGCCGGTTTTTGTATTAAACAATTTTTATTTTATTTTATTTCTTTTTCTATACAAATCAATTTCAAAAATTCTAAAAAAATTCATAAAAATCAAAAATAATATTTTAAACATTCTGTAAAAATTTTAGACTTTTTCAGATTATATTTTTAGTATTTTGCTATTTAAATTGTGTTTAAATAGTTTTAAATACATTAAAAATACTAAAATGTTTTTTTTTTAAATTCTGAAAAATTAACAAAAATTTTTTTTTTCATGTTTATAAATATTCTGGAAAATTTTAATGAATTATTGAACTTTATTTATATAAATGTAATATTTAAAGTTTTGAAATAAACTTTAAAAGATAAAGATTGTTTATAAAAATAAATATTTTTAGTATCTTGAAATCATTTTAGGATAATATAACCAGTTTTATTTATTGAATAATTATTTAAAAATAAAATTCTATTTAAATGTTATTAGAGGAATAATCATTTTATAAAACTATTTAGTTAATTATATATTATTGTAATTCTTAAATAATATATTTTTACATAATCAGTCATTTATCAAAACTATTAGACTAATTTTATTTAAATACAAATTTGTAGTATTATAAAATTTTATTCATTTATCATTTATAAATAAAACAACTTGGTTAGTCTTGAATTCTAAGTCATATTCAAACAAACATAGGATTATTGAGTAGTTTGGATTCATAAGAACATATCACAAGCATTCTTTGGAATTAACCAAGCAAACATGTGAGTTTATCACATCTTCCCTCTTTTACACTTTTGGTAATCTTTTGGGATGTTACTGTTGATCTACTTATTTTGATCTTGATCGTACAACGGAATCCTATTAACAATCAAATATATGTGGAATCTATATTTGATCTATATGAATCAAAGAATAACAAGCATTCAAATAATCATCTCCATTTCATTAATTAATCTAAACTGATTACAATGAAATACAATCTCACACAGAGAAAATAACTCAAAGGTTTTCCAGAAGTTATGACAAAATCAGACAAACCTCCAATATATACTAGACTGTCAGCCGAACCCATAGGTTCGCCAGCCGAACCTTGAGGTTCGCTGGACGAACGTGTAGAGCCAAACCTACTAGGTTCGCCGAACCTGCTAAGGTTCGTGGACCAGACGAACCTCAGCCAAACCTCAACTAACTTTCTATAATTTACATGTTTTGATAAGCAACCTATTACAAATGTACTAACAAACTCCCCCTTAATAGTTGCTATCAAAATCTTCAATCTTCATCTTCAGTCTTCACTTGGAACTCCACTTGTTTCTCCACACACATTATCAGAAGCACGCATAACAATAGATCTTGGAATCTTAGCTAACCTTTCAACTTCCAGTTTGGCATCTCTATCTTCTATCTCCTTTTGTACTTTCATCAGCTCTACATATAAATAGTCAACATCATCCCAGTTACATCTAGAATGTATACCCAGAGTATAACACATCCTAGCATTTGTTTGAAACTGAACTGCCATATCTTTGTAACTAATTCCAACATCATGATATCCTTCATCAGCAAAGATCTCACCTACATTCAGCAAATCAATATCTTCTTTTGAACAGTTTACTATCCAAACAGGATCCAACATCCTAGTCACCCTCCATTTTTCTTCTTGTCTTAACAAAATAACAGCTTCAGATGTATTTTCATCATAGAACCAGAACTTGAAATAAGGATTCCAATTCTATTCTATCCTCCTCAACCTTGGTCTTTTTAAAACTTTAGGCTTTGAATATCAATGCTACTTATCTTTTACTTGTGAACTCAACAAACTCCACCCATACTTAGCCTCTTTCTTTAACAGCTTCTCAAATGTGTCATTATGTTTAGTCTAAATTGGCATTATCATCTTCAATCGAGATAACTGCATACACTCAAAAGATGGTAAGGACATCATATCTAATGCTTTTCCAAAATATTGGCATCCATAAGTCCTTTTGACTACATAATATCCTTTATCCTTTATGCTTCCTGGAATGTTGTGAAAGTAACCATAGCTAACAATTCTTCCTTGCATCTTTGACTTATATCCAATCTTGAATCTTGTGAATTGTTTAGCTTGGTCTTCTTGAACTTTTTCTTCTATCTCTTCAATCATTTGTTTAAAAATATACAAGTGATCAACTATATACTTGCTTTCATCTTGATTCTCCTTCCACAACTCCATGTAAGTCTTTTCTTTCATCTGAGCCATTAATGTTTTAGGAACACCTCTTTGAACTTCTAAATCAAATATCTTCTTCAACGTTTGTAGATTATACAAATTTTCATCCATTGGATCATCTTGTTCAAAATCAAATAACTCTAGCTGATCATCTTGTTCAAAATCAAATACTTGATCTTAATCAACTACAAACATATCATAGAAGTCATTCCCTGAATAACAACCAACAATTTCTCCTTCCTCCAATTCTTTCTCTACAAATATTTCAACAAACATTCTCTGCAAATGAATATCAAAATGTTGTTTAAACAAATCAAGAAAAGTATGCAAAGAATAATCAACAATCTTCTTTGGATATTCTATTTCAGTCAAATCCTCAATATCAACATCTTTACAATCTTTAGCTTTATCAGAAGTAAAACTGAAATAGGAGTAGCATCAAAAGAAATCCCTGAAGGATTGTAAATCACTATGGCACCAGTCCTGGAATTCAATCCACCTGAGTTACCTACACCATTCACATCACCATCATCTTCTTCATCATCAAAATAAGCATTAAAGCTTGGATGTTCATCAACATCTGAATCCTCATAATCAATCTTCTCATCTTCCTCTTCATCATCATCAATGTCCACAAATACAGGTTCAGAAGTATCACTAGAAAACTCAGCTTGATTTTCCTTTACTTGAATATCATCAATCTTTTTCTTCAAGTCTTGATTTTCCTTCTTCAAAACATCAATATCAACCCTTTGTTGAGCAGTCAGAGTTTCCAAAAAATTAATCCTTTCAGTCAACAACTTCTTCTCAATTGCATCTTCTTTTTTCCACTTCATTAACTGAGATATTTGACTTTTCAGAACATCAAGATCACTTGAGCTTGAAGAAGAAGGTTGATCAGCTACTACTTTCTCCTTTTCCATCTTATACTGATCAAACTCCTTTGACAAAATATATATCCTTCTTCTAATATCAGAGTCATCATAACCTATAGAGAAGTTTAGATCCAAGTCATCTAAACCTTCAAATTAAGACTCTCCTCTGGAAGTAGAAGCATCCTGAAATGATGTAGTTGCTTGAAAAGATGTAGTCACTGTTGTAGCATCCATGAAAGAAGGAACAAAGGTAGCAACATTCACAAACTCAGGTGTTTGCACAAAAGAATATGTATGCATGTAAACTGGTGATGTAGAAGTTTCTACTTGAACTGTTGAAGCAATAGAAATGGGCGTAGACACAAAAACAGAAGCAGGTGAAGTAAAAACTACTACAGGAGATGATATAATGATCCTGGGAGTCCTTGTCTTCTTCTTTTTAGGCATCTTTGCCATCCTCTTCTTTTTCTTTGGCCTTGAAGTTTCAGGCTCTTCAACTGTAAAACTAGGATTAGCTGCTTCTTCTCTAGCTTCTTCATTTTGTTGTTGTGCAGGTCTCTTCTTCAATCTCCTGACCATATTATTTCGAACCTGAACAGTTTCAAACTCAGACTCAGTCTCTATAGATTCTTCACCTTCATCATCAACTTCAACATTCTCAGTATCTACATGTTGAAAAGCAGTAGC
Organism: Mikania micrantha; assembly: GCA_009363875.1. Taxonomy (NCBI): domain Eukaryota; kingdom Viridiplantae; phylum Streptophyta; class Magnoliopsida; order Asterales; family Asteraceae; genus Mikania; species Mikania micrantha. The sequence goes on along the minus strand of CM018698.1, from coordinate 939,260 downwards.
CTCTTCTTGTCTTGAAGCATCTTGTTGACCTGGATATATTACATCAAGAGGAACCAATGTAGAAGGAGTGACACTTGTCCCTTGAGTCTGTTCTTGACTTTGTGACTGTGATTGTGAAGACTGAGCTTGTGATTTTCTTGCTTGTTGTCTAGGAGGAGAAGGAGGTGGTGGTTGCTGTTGATCATCATCATTTCCCAACTGTTCTGTAGCTGAATCTGAATTATCATGCCTCCAAGCATCATTATCAGGAGCAACATAGTTAGCTCTTGCACAATGACATACTAAATCTTTAGTCAACACATCATCACTGCTCTTCTGATAAATCTTGACCTGACCAAGACTTGAGTCAGTCATATGTTTTAGTTTGAGAAGATCAGCAGCAACTCTAGGCAGATTCTTCTCTGGGAATCTCTCATCAATCAACATCTGGATGAATCTGGGATAGATATAAAATCTGTCCTTTGCTTTGGTGATATTATCACACATATATCTAAAGATCATCGCTAAGAAATTGAACGGTTTGTTCAATATCAAAGCTACCATCGCAGATCTCATCAAATCTCTGAGCTCATCAAATGTTCCTTTCCTCATACTCAGACAGTGTAATAACACATGAGCCAACAACTTGTACTGTAGAGGAAGTTTTCCTTTCTTGATGGAATGCTCACTGTAGACTCCAAAATAACGTATCCTCAAGAAGCAGCCCTTTATACACCTTTCAAGAATGAGTGTCATTCCTGCAAATTCTTCACCGAATTGTAGAACTCTTCTAATATCAGCCTCAATAATCCGAATGGCTTAAGCACATTCGCCTCAATCAAATAATCTTCATCCACGGTGATTAGCCTTGCTGAATCCCAGAAGCTTTGTATATGAGATCTATAAATCTGACACGAGTTGGAAATAGCATGATAAATCCTTGAACGCCTCAGAAACTCAATCATAGGCCTAAAATCTTTGCCATTCTAGGTTGTAGGATCAAGATACGCACAGAGATTATGTTTATCTCCAAATGTCATATTCGCCATTTCTACAATCAGAAATAAAAAAAATTAAAACAAATTAAAATCAAAAATGAAAAATTAAAAATAAAAAAAATTCTACGAGTTGAAAGCAGCGAACCCCCTGTGCCGAACCTAAGCATAGACGAACCTATTATTTAGACAAACCTGTTAAACCTAACGAACCTGTAATGAACGAACCTTGATATTCACACGAACCTTCTTGGTCAAACGAACCTTGACCAATAAAGGTTCGGTTCTATAACACACAGAGGTTCGGGACGAACCTCTAAAGTTCAAACGAACCATAGAAATTCCAGCGAACCTATACTCAGTCTACGAACCTAATCCATTTCAAAATCAAATTTTCAAATCTACGAATTAGATCAAAAAATTGATATCCAGAGGTTCGCCAATAACAGATGATCAAGATTAATAAAAACATTTTGTCCAGATCTTAGACTTAAACATGTTTTATCCTAAAATAACAGGTTCGACTAAACCTATTTTAAAATCAACAAATCTCTCAAATTAACCTGTCAATCTTCAATATTTTTACCTAAAAATGATCACAATGCAATTCTGAATCTGATGATATAAGAAAAACACTATCTGAGATCCAAAATCGAAAAATATAAAAATTCTCTTTTGCAGGTTCGCGAATGAAGTTTGATGAAAGTGACGAACGTATCACACGAACCTGTACTTATACGAACCTGTTGACAAACCTTTTCCACAAACCTTTGACTTACCTGTTTACCGAACCTGTCAATAAACCTCTCAGGCGAACCTGTTCACAAACCTTTCAGGCGAACCTGTGAACAAACCTATGAAACGAACCTGTCCAACAAACTTATTGGACGAACCTCCAAGCAAACCTTTTTAAATTCAATTTTATTTAAAATTTCAAACAAACCAATGTTTTAATGCTTCAAAGTCAAAACAAATAATGAAAACTTATTGATTTAACATCAGATAAAAAATACTTTTGTATTTTTCAATTTTAGAACAAACACACTACAAATTTAACAAATCTAACTATGAAATATAAACTAACAAAACAATCACATATTTTTGTTTGAGAAAGATCCAGACATGAGATCATATTGTATTACAATCATCAACACATCTGATTGAATTAATGAATATATTTGTTAGCAAATTACAATTCAAAGATGATTGTCAGTATAATTATCCTCTTTAAGTTTAATTACTTGGTTATGATATCAATTAAAAACAAAATCATCAAATACCTTATAATATCCGTTTACTTAAACACATCCCCGTTTTGTGAATAACTAATTAAACACAAATGTTCTTGAAATTAATTACTTCAATTTTAACTAGCTTGATCATGTAAAAACAAAATAGAATTTCTTTTAAAACAACAAAATGTAAAACAATTTGAATTTGTTCAAAATCTTGGAATCAAGGCTGATACTTTCGTATACTCAGATGATCCAGAAAATGAACTAAACAATAATTTATGATTAAGCTTTTAACAATCAGATCGATATTTTCATATACGCAGAGATTGTCCAAATCTTAATCAGAGCCAAGAAAACAAATTTGAATTATTTAAAGCTATAACAATCAGGTCGATACGTAAATATACGCAGAGAATGTTTCACCTTTAAACAAAAATAAAAAAAAACAAATTCAGAATTTCTTTTGAAAAAATAAACACATAATCAAAACTAGTAGCTTGACTTTTGTTCAAGAAACATTTTGTAAAATTAATCACCACTCATCCAGGACAAAACTAAGTACTGTATTCTAAGCATCTGTTTCTCATAAAGCATATATCAAAATTTTGTCTAATGTTATCTTAACTAAGTTATAAACCTACTAACACATCATACTAAGTAATTATAAATTCTCTTTATGTTTAAGTTTTTCTATGATACAGATGTGCTTCCAATTGCAAACAATGTACTATCATTTCCCACTTGGTTAAATCAATTTCTCAAATTTTTAAATTTTTAATGTTTTTGTGTTTTTTATTTTTCAAATGTTTTTGTATTTTTCAAAATTTTCTCCCCCTAAAAACTAAAACACAAAACAACAAAAATTAAAATATCTGATGTTAATTCAATAAAAATTGATTATGAAGGAAGTTGAATTAAAATTACCTCACCCATGACCCGAATGCCATTTAATTTGTGCAAATACTCAAAACGGTTTTTATCAAAAGCCTTGGTGAGAGGGTCTGCTCGTTGCTCATCTGTATGTATCTTCACCACATCAATAAGTTTCTTTTCATAGCAATCTCGTATGAAATGAAACCTAATATCAATGTGTTTTGAACGTGAATGATACATAGGATTCTTTGTTATAGCAATAGCAGCCTCATTGTCAACATGAATGGGAGTAGTCAGAAAATTCAAACCATAGTCTCTCATCTGTTGTTGTATCCATAAAACATGTGAACAACTGGCAGCAGCTACATACTCAGCTTCACAAGTAGAAGTAGCAACAGATGTGTGCTTTTTACACTGCCAAGAAACTGAACGTTCCCCCAAAAATTGTGCACCTCCAGTTGTGGATTTCGCATCTGTCTTACATCCTCCATAGTCAGAGTCACTATAGGCATTGAAGGAAAAGTTATCATCCTTAGGATACCACAGACTGGTGTCTGGTGTACCCTTCAGATAACAAAGAATTCTTTTGACTGCAATCAGATGTGACACTTTAGGTTTTGATTGATATCAAGCACATATACTTGTACCAAATACAATATCTGGTCTTGACGCATTCAGGTACATCAAACTTCCAATCATTCCACGATACAAAGTGGCATCAATTATCTCCCCCTTAATATCAGGCTCAATCCCGTGATTAGGCTGAATGGGCGTGGAAATCGGTTTTGAATCAAGCATGCTAAACCGTTTTAGCACATCTTGAATATATTTTGTCTGATGAATGAAGATTCCATCATCATTTTGATCAATTTGTAAACCCAGAAAAAATTTGATGTCTGACATAGCACTCATTTCAAATTTCTCAATCATCACCTCTTTAAACTCCAAACACAGTTGTTCATCGGTAGATCCAAAGATAATATCATCTACATAGATCTGAACAAGAATAATATCTTTGTCCTTTTCCCGATAAACAATGTTTTGTCAATCTGACCCCTATTGAACCGGCGTTCAATAAGTTGAGTCAATAATGTCTCATACCAGGCACGCGGATCCTGATGTAGACCATACAGTGCTTTGTCTAAAAGGTAAACCTGATCCCGATGGATAGGATCCTCAAAGCCCGATGGCTGACAAACATACACTGTTTCCTTCAAAGAACCATACAGAAATGCATACTTGACATCCAATTGAAAAACTTTGAATTTCTTGTGAGCAGCAAAAGCAAAAAAAAGTCTAATTGATTCTAGTCGCGCCACAGGTGCAAACACTTCATCGTAATCAATTCCTTCAACTTGTTTTAAACCTTGAACCACTAAATGGAGCTTTGTTTCAAACAATTACGACTTGATCATCTCGTTTGCATCTTAGTACCCATCTAGTACCAATTTTCTTCTCTCCTTTTGGCAAATCAACCAAATGCCAAACCCCCAACTTCTTAAATTGATTTAACTCTTCTTGCATAGCCTCCACCCAGGCAGACGCAATGCTTCAGTCACAGTTTTTGGCTCTATCTGTGAAATAAATGCAGAATGCATCTAGAGCTCTTGACTGCCATGAGTTCTTTCTAAATCCACATACAAACTCTCCTCATTAGTGACTTGATTTCGTGTTTGTACTCCAGCAGTTGGATTTCCTATGATCTGATCAACAGGATGGTTTACATGAACTCTTGTGACAGGCACTTGCAGAACACCCACATTATGATCAAGATTTGTAATATTTTGATCAATATCTTGATCATGAGAAATAGCATCTTCAAAAATATCATGATCATCATCAAATGACCAATCATCATTAATTAGTTCTGAAATGCCTTCCTTATGTGGATTATAATTACCATCTTCAGAATGATGAGAAATACCTTGATCTTCAGAATTCTGCAAATCATATAACATTTATAAGGTTATTTCATCATCAGAAACATTTGGAGACAAATTAAAAGACTCAAACAGTTTATCATAATCAAAAAGCCAATCTGGTCCTTTTTCGTCTGCTATAGGTGTATGTCTTTGAACATCCACCTGATACCATAATTCCACAACACCCATACGTTTATTAAACACACGTTTGTTAGGAAGACTCTAGCCAAGAAGAAACCCTCTTCAGCTTTAGAATTGAATTTTGAATCTTTCTTTAGCATGGTACAAGGAGCCCCAAAAGGTTTCAAGTGTTCCAAATTATGCTTTCGATTCTGAAGCAGCTCATAACATGTTTTATTGTGTCTTTTAACAATCAAAACTCTGTTAAGAGTAAAACAAGCTGTAGCCACAGCTTCACTCCAGAATGTAATAGGAAGTTTAGAATCAGCTAGCATTGTTCTCGCAGACTCAATCAACGTTCTGTTCTTTCTTTCAACTACACCATTCATATGTGGTTCATACGGTGCACTGAATTGCTGCTGAATGCCTGGAATTGCAAAATTCCTCCATTTGATTATTCTTAAACTCAGTCACATTATCTGACCTTACGCGTCTCACTTTCAACTTATACAATGTCTCCAACCTATTAATCAACAACACAAAGTTTTCATAAGTATATGATTTATGCTTTAAAAACATGACCCATGAAAATCTAGAAAAGTCATCAGTCACCACAAAACAATATGATTCACCACCTATACTTTTCACATTGATAGGTCCAAACAAATCCATGTGAAGAATTTCAAGTGGCTTATCAATAGAAAACATTATCTTTGTTTTGTGTGACTTCCTTTTCTGTTTACCCTTTTTTCATGACACACACACATCAGGAAGCTTAAAATGTTTAACCGGTACACCCTCAATTAAATGATTGTGTACAAGATGATTCATCTTCCTAATATGATTATGTCCCATTCTTCTGTGCCAAGAATGTGTATCATGCTCTGTTGCCTTGGACACCAGACATGTCTCTACTTTATTCACCGTCTCTACCTTTGCCATGTCAAGCACATACAAATCTTTATTCCGATCAGCAGTCATCAGAATCCACTCCTCAGGAATCTGAAATCCTTGCTTAAGTACATAACACCTGTCTTTATCAAACATCACCTTGTATCCTTTATCACAAATCTGCGAAACACTTAACAAATTGTTAATTAATTCTTTGTAGAAATTAACATTATCAAATGAAACCTTTCCATTCGTCAAACTACCCAACCCAGTAATTTAACCTCCTTTGTCTCCTGCAAAGTTCACATAACTTCCTTTGATTTGCCTGAAATCCTTTAACAAATTCAACTCTCCAGTCATGTGCCATGAACATCCACTATCAACAATCCAACGACTATTGATATGGCCCATGGATGCCACCTGCACAATAAATTAAAACCAATCAGTATCAAAAGGGATGACCCCCACCATTTCGGCGTCGAGTCTCCCTGAATGGACCCCTGCCATTCTGTTGTGATGAACTGCTTGAAGAACCATCTTCACTATGATCATCCTTTCTTCCAGAAATTTGATCAACTGACCTGTTTTTCAATTTCCAAAATAATTTTGACTTAAAAGATGGTTTTGAAAATGATTTTGAAGATGCCTTGTCAAAATAATCATCATCAGATGATATCACAAGTTTGACAAGCTTTTTCACATTGTTTTTTATTATCAAAAACTCGCTTCTTCTGATTAATTTATTCTTTTACCCAAACACAATCAGGATCAAATTTCCTAAGAACTCTCATTTCTTCCTCACTAGGTTTCCCTTTCCTAGGACTTCCACCTGACCTATTCACCCAACTCTCATCATCTGAACTCTTTCTCATTCTGTTGTTTGGACAATTAGCAGAAATATGTCCTTTTCCACAACAAGTAAAACACTTTCGTGTTTCTGTTGGTGAATAAGACCTAAAGCTGCTACAATCAGTAGAACTGAAATCCAAATCAAAATCAGCAATCAGATGACCAAATTTACCACAACGGTACATTTTTTATCTTTCAGATGATTCTTTGGTGTTGGTTCATCATAGTACTTAGATGAACTGAAAGGTTTAGAAACAACCTTTGCAGGTGAGAATCTGTTTCTCAAACCAGTTGATTTTATCTTTGAATTAACCATTTTATTTTGAAAATTCTTTGATTTGTCTTTATGTCCAACCCCAAACTTATCAAAGAAAAAAAATCCACTTTGTCAACTTTTTTTGAAAACACATTTTGCTTTTGAAAAGTACCACTAGACTCTCCTTGATGTGTAGTAGATGAATTTACATACACCATAGGTTTGAGAGTAGTAGTTGTTTTGACTTTCATCACTGGTTTAGAAACTAGATTTGGTTTAATCACAACCTTCTCAACTGGTTTCATCTCAGTCTTTGACTTCTGAGACTTCAAACTCTTTTTATCAACCGTTTTAACTTGATAACCATTCTGTCTCAAGATATCAGAAGAATATTCTGATTCAGTGATATCTTCAATGATAGGAGCATCACTATCAAGAGACACTTTTTCATCAGATGATGAATCTCCAGCATTCTCAACCACTTGTTCAGACACACGTTCATTCAAAGAAACAGGATGAACTTCCAAATTCAGATCAATTTGTGGACTGGAAACATAGCTGGTAGGAGGTGGTACATAATGATAACCCAAGCCGGTAGTATCATTTGATGATCTTTGCATGGCCGCAAAGTAATCAATGACATACTGTGAATTCTAATAATTCTCCAGCTTGCTCTTGTTTATTTCTGATTCTGCTCTTGCTGACGATAATTCAACCTTTAACTTTTGCACTGATTCGAGATGCACTGAAACTGCATGATTATTTTGCAAAACTTTGATTTTTAACTCTTCATTTTCTTTACCTAAATCAATTATCTTTCTGTCGAAAGCTGTTTCTCTTGAAATTAACTTCTTGTTAGCTTCAGTGCACTCCACCAGTTTAGCAGTCAACTGAGCATTCATCTCTTTCAATTTATCAATGATCTCTAAAGATCCTCATTTACCTCATCAACCTTCTCTTTGCCTTTACTAGTGTCTTCATCCAAAGAAGCCATAAAAGCACCCATCAACTCATCATACTGCTTTCCCCAATCATATCCTTCATCAGCTTGACTAACTGAAGCTTTCGATGACTCTTTAGGCTTTTAATTCTTTTTCTGATAAGTTTCTTTTGGCTTGAACGGGTTTAAGTTTCCTTGTTTCTTCGGATTCTTACACTCTCTAGGAAAATGGCCTAACTCACCACAGTTGTAACATTGAGTAGTCTTTGGATTAAATCCAAACTTGGTGTTTCGATTAAAAGTAAACTTCTTTCCAGTCTTATTTTCATATCTATTGATACTTCTGATCACACTTGCCAATGCCCATTGAGTGTCAATCAACTCCATCTCATCATCATCAATTTGCTCATAATATTCAAATGTAAGATTTGAGTTTCCAATCTTTCCTGCAATTTGTTCATCATAAGCACCGACTACACATGACAAAATTGACATATGATCCCGAACAGCCTCGACAGTTACTTTCCCCAGATTTGTTGTATTCAGCTGAATAGGAGTTGGTGTTGAGTCAGAATTCTTCTCTTTCACAGAATAAGATGAACTAGAACTCACAGATGCAGAAGGTGCAGGAGTACTATCAGAAGTACTAGAAACAAATGCTGTCTGAATCTTTGAAGAAGAAACAGGTGGTGTCACCACAGATGCACCGTATAAAGAAGGATCTTGAGTAACATTCACGCTTCTTGCTTTTCTCTTATCATTCATCTCATTTTCTTCTAGCTTTTGAATAAATTCCACCAATGTCATTCCTGGTAGATTTTCTCTCAATATTAGCACCAATGAATTCCACTTTTCAGGCAACGCATCTGCAAAGCAATCTATCTTTTCCTCTTCAGTGTATTCAATTCCACACTTCTTGACTTCAGTCAATAAATGCCTATATCTTGTTATTAAGGCTTCAAGACTCTCATTTCCAATAAAATTGAAGTTCTCAAACTCTATGCGTATATCAGTGGCTTTCATATTCTTTAACTTGGTATTACCCTCAATCCTTGCTTTCAAAGCATTCCACAAACCATATGAGGTTTTGTGTTCATCAAATTGATGAGGTATCTGATTAGGGATTGCTTGGCTCAGCATCCAGTAAGCTTTCTTCTCAGAATCATATTTCTTTCGTTGATCAACATCCAATCTTTCAAGGGTTTGATCCAAATCTGTCCCCACCACCTTAGGTCTTTCATAAGGTGATAAAATCCTTTCCCACAGATTAGTGTCAATTCCATTTAAATGTGTCTCAAATCTTCCTTTCCAGTTATCGTAATCTATCAAATCAAGTAACTTTGGAACTTTGTTTGTACTTCCAACCTTAGTTTCACTAATCAGAATGCTATGTATCTTAGAATTCTGACTAGCTACAGCAGCAAACATCTCAGCCATGTTGAATTTTAATCAGCGAACCTCTGATAACAAATGCACTTCACGAACCTTACTACTAGGCGAACCTTCAACTATCCTTGATCTAAACGAACCTCAAGTCACGAACCTCAAATCACGAACCTGAGACAAACCTTTTATCTGACGAACCTGATGCAACGAACCTTGAGACAAACCTGATCTCACGAACCTTGAGACAAACCTGATGTCACGAACCTGATACAAACGAACCTCTGAAGAAAACCTCACAGGTTCAGCTCATGAACCTGTACTTCAAAATTTAAAATTTTGGAGGGAAAACTTTCCAAATTTGAAGAAAATCCTTCAAAAATCCCAAATTTGCACCACAAATCTTTTAATTGTAATGTTACACAGCAATAGATGATGAGATTACACTCAAAACAGCAACCAAACACAAAGAAAGCTAGAATTTTGATCCATTTCTTGATCTATTATAACTCCAAATGCTTATAGATCTTGAAAATCTTGTATAGAGCTCCACCAATGCTCTGATACAACTGTTGATCTACTTATTTTGATCTTGATCGTACAACGGAATCCTATTAACAATCAAATATATGCGGAATCTATATTTGATCTATATGAATCAAAGAATAACAAGCAATCAAATAATCATCTCCATTTCATTAATCAATCTGAACTGATTACAATGAAATACAATCTCACACAGAGAAAATCACTCAGAGGTTTTCCAGAAGTTATGACAAAATCAGACGAACGTCCAATATATACTAGACTGTAAGCCGAACCTAGCCAAACCCATAGGTTTGCCAGCCGAACCTTGAGGTTCGCTGGACGAACCTGTAGAGCCAAACCTACTATGTTCGCCGAACCTGCTAAGGTTCGTCGACCAGACGAACCTCAGCCAAACCTCAACTTTCTATAATTTACATGTTTTGATAAGAAACCTATTACAAATGTACTAACAGTTACACATGTTTGTATTCAAACATTATTCAAATCTTAGAAATCATTCAAACATGATGCAAGCTTTGATTCTAGATAGTCATTGTGTTAATTGTTATGTGTGATACTTTTTGTGATTATTTGTTATTGCCAGTCAAGCAAGCATTATTACTTAGTAACCTAATATGTGTTAGATACCATATTCGCATTGACTTTTGTCATTGTGTTAAAAGGGTGAAAAGACCATTTAGCAAACTTGTAGAAGTACAAATGTTAGTTCATTTGTATGGATACTTGTTTGGACACAAGCATTGGGATTATTCATTCATATCAAACTTGTTATTATTCATACTTTTAATACATGCTAGTTAGATTTATGTTTGCATCTTTTATATATATATATATATATATATATATATATATATATATATATATATATATATATATATACTAGTAGGAAGCCCGCGTGATGCAGCGGCGGTCAAATACCAAATCATCAATTATAACCAATATTGTAGAATCGAAAGTGATTACTTTAAAGACAACAGAAAGAGCAACTATAACAAACATGACAAAGCCTATATGAACCTGAAAACATATATGTCACATTATTAGTAAAATAAGGTGATAACATATAGAAATCCTCTTAGTGCCTATGACAAAACTTACAAAGTAAAAACAACCAGCTAAATTCAAATGCACTTTCACACCTGCATGTTTCAAACTCCTAGTTAGTTTCATAAAGAATTGTAAATTGGGAAAAAGCTCAACACAATTCACTTGCATGGTGCTTCTTCTAGGAACTTTGGAGATCAGGAGATGGAATAGAGGAAACATGTTTCAAAGGAGCATATCCTACTTGTAAAAGGTTATCCATTTTGTCCATGATAACATAAAATTCATAATACAATACACTACTTGTAAGATGCAAAAAAAAAAAAAATACAACTTATCTGCAATGAATCTGTGTGTAAAAGGTTATCCTTTTCGTCCATGATAACATAAAATTCATGTTACAAAATCTATAATGCCAGAAATAATGAAATTATATAAAATAATTACATTAATTGTTACATGTCAAATGTAGGTAAGGATTTAGTTTAACAACTACAGTATTCTGGTCTGGTTTCGCCAGGCTGGGTGATGTGCTTAACCTGTCAGTTTATAGGTTTTTTGGCTGTTTAAAAGTTTGATTTTTGTGGTTTGATAGTTTGAAGGAATTTTTTTAATTATTTTAGCTATTAATTTGTATTATAAATCTTAAATGGTAAAGATGGCTTATGGTTAATAATATACACATGTATTATCCTAATTTTTTAACAAAAAAACTGACTATAACTTCAAAATTAACATGCAAATCAAATTGTATGAACATATATTGGAATTAACTCAAAATCAAAAATGTAAACTATCTAAGAAGCTTTTTAGGAATTCATAGTAGCATTTGATGCCCTCCTTTCACTCATATCCAATTTTGAACTCCACTCAAGCGATGAAAACTTCCAAATGAGCCCTTCTAGATTCAAATAAAAAACTTCCTACCTATCAATAACGGCAAAAAAAAAAATTAAAAATGAACCTTGGACGCCAACAACATTCCAATGAGAAATTTTATCAAAATAGCAGCTAACCCACAAAGTAGCAACGCAATGTTAGGTTTCCTTTGGACCGTGCCAACCACCTATGAGCAATCTCCTAAATTGAATCCATGACTATGTGCACCTAACAAAAATAAATAAGTCATAAAATTGGATTTAGGACAATGACAGATTCACCAAAAATTAAATAAATAAGTAAATTGAACATACCTATATAACCTAAAACAGTACAGTGAAGCAACCAATCCCAACACATCATGTTTATTATTTGGGCTAAACATGTTGATGTGAACACAATGTGTCATGATTTGACATGCCTATTTACAATCATAAAAACACCAAACTTAGAATAAGCACATTAGTGATTGAAAGAAGGAAAATCCAGAATAATGTTTAAACCCCCTTTTACCTCTTGTTATGAAAATGGCAATCCTACCTGTAGGGAATTTATAACCGGCAGTGAATACAATGACCATAGTCGGATACTTCTGTGTAAATCCTTCAAACTTCCGGACTCTTTGATTCCACCAAATATAACCACAATTCATATGATTTGAGTCCATCATTTTCTTAGACCCTTGTAAATAAACATCCATTTCTAACAAAATCACAAAACACTAAATCAGATTGCTAACAAACCACTAAATAAGATAAAATCGAACATTAAAATCATCATAGAAATTCAGCAAATAAATAGAAAAATCGATTACTAAAACCTAGAAAGAATCAAAATTTACGGAAGAACACACAAAATAACCTAAATTCATGGGCTTAATCAAACTATATAGTTAAAAAAAGGGAGAAATTTGCAGTACCCACATTCCCTTCCTTCATTATCTGCCTGCTCCTCCCTGAAGAAGTTCACCATCGATTTCAGAACATCAACAACCCTAAACTCAAACCTAAAATTTAGTAAACGTCAAAAAAATACAATCGATACAAAACAACAAGCGTACTTGGTTGGACTACTGTCGCAACCGTTGTCATTCGAGGGGAGGAGGAGACGAATCGCGTCGACCAGATCACCCAGCCACCACCGCGTCCGCCACTGTTGTATTGTACTTGAGTGGGAAGAAATTTACTATATAATTCTAATATGTCAAAGGTGTTCAATTTTCAGTACCATTCCTTATTGTTTTATACAAGTACAAATGATTTATTATGTGTTATTTTAATGACATTTTATCTAAGAATAGTAAAGATATTACTATATCTAAGGTATTAACAATGTCAAATGTTCACTCTAAATCTCAAATTTCAAATTCCTATATAAAACCAAACCCATACACAAAATTTAAAACTCTAAATATCTAAGTTTAATAACTAACATATTTCATCTATTAATCTTAAGTTTTCAAATGTAATTTTTCAAAGTTCTGTTAGAATTAGATTATTCATCAGTATAACTTAAAAGATATAATGTCGTTCTTCTTTGTTTGGCAAAAACATAGGATTCAAGAAAACAATAACATCATTGTGATAGCAATACCTCACAACATCTAAAAGAATATGGTGATACATATTCTTAATTGGATAAACTTGATTCAAGAAAACAATAACATCATACCTAAGATATGTGATGATGATATATCATAACATATAAAAGGAAGTGGTGTTACATATTGTTTTTTTTGGTAAACATGATTCAAGAAAACAATAACAATATACGTAAGATTTGTGATGGTGATACATCACAACATCTAAAAGGTTATAAGTCCACAACATTCTTACTTATGATTGAAAATTCAAAGATATAGTAGAATATTCAAATTTTGATTTAAATTCAAAACATATAGATCAACATCAAGTCAATTATTAAATTTCTAATCAAGCGTATGTGTAAAGTTTAGGTAGTATTGGTAAGGTGATTGGTATACTTTCAAAGTATTATTGACGTGGTGAGTTGGTTGCGGTATACCCTATATATAAGCACCAATAGTACATTGGGAGTAGCACCAAAAGCTTAACCAAGTAGGTTGTTATGTAGGCAAAGTTTTTAGTCAAAACTAAAACATTAACAAATCTTTTTTTATATTCATTCAGAATGGCTAATCGTCGTCGTGCAAATGAACGTAGAATGGCTGCTGAAATTGCACGCCAAATAGCTGAAGTAATACCAAACATGGTAATTCAACTACAACAACATTTCAATGCTAATCAAAAAATGCTAACAATGCTAATCAAGAAGTGTCAAATCCACCAAGATGCTCCTTTAAACACTTCAATTCTTGTAATCCACCCAAGTATAATGGATCTGATGAGGCTACTGGTTTACTGCAATGGTATGAAGTATGGAGAATACTTTCATAAATAGTGACTGCCCTGATGATCTGAAAGTTCGTTATGCTGCTGGAACTCTTCAGAAACGAGCTCTCACTTGGTGGAACAATGAGAAGAGAACTTTAGGAGATGCTGCTACTACCTTGACTTGGGATCAACTCAAAGAAAGGATGAATCATGAATTTTTCCCACGTAATGAGGTTAAGAAACTCGAATATGAGTTTTGGGAGCTCAAACAGGAAAGGATGAATCATGAATATGAGTTTTGGGAGCTCAAACAGGAAAGTGGGGAAAACATGGCTTACAATAATAGATTTCATGAGCTTAGTCTGCTTTGCCCTGACATGGTGACTCCATTATCAAGGGGAATTGAGAAATACATTGGTGGATTGCCAATGATAATTCAAGATGCTGTTTGGGGTAGCGAACCCGCTACTCTAGCTGACGCAATTCATCTTGCTGCAACTCTCACTGATAATCATGTCAAAGCTGGGACTTTAACTAGAAAAGGTTCCAAGAAAGAAAAAGAACAAGATAATGAGAAGAATATAACCGATACTTCAAAACAAGAGTCAAAATATGATTCATCCTCTAATTTCAAGAAAAATGACAAAAGGAAAGCGAATCATATGAACCTAGCTGTGACTCATGCTGTTCCTCTTCGACAAGTGGCTCCTGCTACTACTATGCAAGCCAACAACAAGGCATACACTGGAACTTTCCCATTATGCACAAACTGTAACTATCATCATCCTCCAACCAATCCTTTTCGATTGTGCACAAATTGCAATCGATATGGACACTTTGCTAATTTTTGTCGTGTGCCTAAAGCAACAATAATCAAGCAAATGTTCAAGTCATTACTGCTCCAAAACAACCTATGGTTAGAGCTTGCTTCAATTGTGGGAACCCAAACCATTTCATCTATAAATGTCCTCTTAGAGCTAACAACAACAATGCTTTGATAATTCCAAATAACCAAAATAATCAAGGAGCAAGAGGTTAGGTTTTCAATGTTAATGCAAATCAAGCTCAAAACAACAATGACATGGTGAATGGTGCAGTTGAGTGAATGAGAACTTTGAAGTATGATACTACAAATAATGTCTTTTGATATGACTAGAACAAAGAAATCCGAATGTAATTCGATTAATCCTTGTTATGGATAAAAACTAATCCAATATTATCTTTTCTATTAACTTTATTTTTACAGAATTGAGAAGCTTTGACATCATAGTAGGCATAGGTTGGTTGTTAGAACACTATGCTAAAATTGTTTGCTTTGTTAAATACATTAGTATTTCGTTTATAATTAAATTACCCACAATTATTTAATCAAAGGTTTTCCTAATTTCGGGACGAAATTCCTAAAGTAAGGGAGACTATTACCTTTAGGGTTTTTATAATTAAATTTAAATAAAATTTGTATTAAAATTATTGAAATCAAAAGTTATGGACTATTTTAAATTTTTAGTTCATAAAGATGTACATACAAGTACATTTGTATGTGAGTGTAAATGTGATTATATTTATAGCTAATAATATTTAACACTTAATTCAATAGAAGTTGTATAAAAATTAAGATTTTTAAACTTAGAGAAAAAAATTATAAAATTATATATAAAACAAAACATTACGAATTATGTATTATACACACAAATTGGTTATATACATCAATATATATATATATATATATATATATATATATATGTATGTATGTATATATATATATATAATCATGAAACCTAAAATTAATTCACAAATCTTGTTTTAATAAATTGATATTAATAACAAGAAATCATGTAAGTTTTATTTAAAATATAACTCTTTTATAAATTGATTTTACATTTATAAATAAACTAATTTATTTTATGTAATTCTTATGACTAAATTTTAAGTGTTATTTTATAAAAAGAAAATGAATAGAACTATAAACTTTGTAAAGATGATTTATATAATCAATGTTAGATATAAAATAATAAAAATAATAAATAAAAGGGGCTGAAATGGAATTATCATAAAGATGTTTGTGTGTAATGAAACTAAAACAACTAAATGGATTATAACTAAAATTCGAGGGACCTGGTTTGACAAAACATGAAAGTTGCCTTATCACATCTTCCCACTTTTACACTTTTTGTAATCTTTTGGGATGTTACACATGTTTGTATTCAAACATTATTCAAATCTTAGAAATCATTCAAACATGATGCAAGCTTTAAATCTAGATGGTCATTGTGTTAATTGTTATGTGTGATACTTGTTGTGATTATTTGTTATTGCCAGTCAAGCAAGCATTATTACTTAGTAACCTAATATGTGTTAGATACCATATTCGCATTGACTTTTGTCATTGTGTTAAAAGGGTGAAAAGTACATTTAGCAAACTTGTAGAAGTAAAAATGTTAGTTCATTTGTATGGATACTTGTTTGGATACAAGCATTGGGATTATTCATTCATATCAAACTTGTTATTATTCATACTTTTAATACATGTTAGTTAGATTTATGTTTGCATCTTATATATATATATATATATATATATATATATATATATATATCAAATGTATGTGATACTCACCAACTATGCAAATAGTTTATCAAAACTTTATTTTACATGTGTAATAGGTTTAAAGCTTTGGATGAAGATCATATAGGAATTGAGACCTAGTTTAAACATTAATCAAAGTTCTTGTATTTGAATTCATATTGTGATGTTTGGATGATTGTATTTGAATGTAATGAAAGCATTGTTTTTAAATGAGAATGTTTAAATATGAAACTTACAAGTAGTACAATGAGTTATGAACAATCATAAATCATGCCCCGGCGTGTTCCGCCATCGGTCGGGGTGTGACAATTGGCCGGTGCCAACTCTCCAGCAATGAAAGCATTGTAACTGTTCATGAAGCCTTTGAATAGCAGCAGATTCTCTTCACTCTTTGGGCTGACTTTGGGCACTAAACTGACTTGCCATGAAGAAAGGAATGCAGTCTCAAAGGGAATAGACTGTGATGAAGGGGTCTGGTGATACTGTGATCCAGAGGCTTGAAAATTGATGGCGGACAAGAGAGCAACATTCTCTAATGCAGGAGTAATGCCCATGGAACTAGCATGATTGAGAGCTCTTTGTTTGTTATCCATGTCATATGAGTTGATAATGGAGATCAACTCACTGAGAGAAGTCTTATACATGTCCTTTATTCTCTTGATAGTAGTTCCAGTTATATGTCAACGAATTCAAGAGCTTTTTGTTGACTTCTCCCTTTGACATCTCAATCCCTGCACTGGTCATCTTAGTCATCAGATAAGTAAATCGATTGAGTTGAGCTTCCAGGGACTCTCCTTTGACATGGTTAAACATGTTGAACCGTTGCCTTAACATGTCCTAGCGACTTTCTCGCATGTCCTCATTCCCTTCAAATCTTTCCACCAAAGCATCCCAGAGTTGCTTAGAGTTCTGATGCTCCTAGAATCCATGAGCCACGTCAGCTGACAACGCCATAGTGATTGAAGCGTATGCCTTATCATCCTTCTCTTTCAATAGGATGTCGTTTTCAGTGTATAACTCCAGGTCCTTGGGAATAAGCCCGTTTAGCTCACTCTGGTACATAGGCACATACGGCCCCTCTTCAATCGACCTCCATAACTTCGGGTCCGTATACTTGATAAAAGATTGGAATCTGAATTTCCAATCTTGGAAGTTATCCCCTGAGATGAGCCAAGGTGGCTTGCTTCCGGTGCCAATCTCATTGTCTAAGTTCAGAAGGTTAGACAGGTTGGTGAGATTCTTGGATGTCATGACAAACAGAAAATTTTCTAAGTATAAGTTATCGAAGTCCTCAAGAGTTTGAAGTCCCAAGCAGTGCACGAAGTCCAAGCTGTATTCGAAGGTCTAGTATCCGAACTATCAAGTGTATTCGAAACCCACTTATACTCGAATTTGTAAGTGTACTCTAACTCTAAATGTACTCGAAAAGTAGGGTGTACTCGAACTCAGATGTGTATTCGAAATCCCAGTTTGTACTCGAATCCAGAGTGTACTCGAAAACCAATTGTACTCGAACTCAAGTGTGTATTTGAAATCCCAATCTGTTCTTGAACTCCCCAGTATACTCGAACTCCCAACTATACTCGAACTCCCCAGCTGTACTCGAAAAACTGTTCTCGAAATTTTGAACTCAAAAATACTTGAAAATTTTCCATAGAAATATTTCTCAAGATTCAGAGTCCCAAATTTCAATAGCAGCTAGATGGTGTAGAGAAGATCAAGAAAGTATCGAACTTGCACGAAAAAGCTTGTACCTTGATGTAGAAAAGAGCTCAACAGCTTTGATACCACTTGTAGGTCAAGATCTTGTCAAGACTCGAGCTTTATGGCTCCAATCGACATCAAACGACTCTATAATGTGAAGAATCCATAATAGAATTACAAGAAGAAGTAGAAAGATGAATGGTTTGTATATTTCGTGAAGTTCTCGATAACAATGCCTCAATACAAATTGCTTCATTAAAAATTAACAAGTTTAATTTTTAGCAAAATCGAATTAGTTAAGTGGGGTAACATGCTTTTAAATCTAAAAACAGGTTTATGTATATATTTATAGATAATTATCCCTAGGGATTCTTAGGTATTAAGAAAATATGAACGAAAGTAAATAACATAACACACGAGATTAATACGAGGAAAATTCCTTAATACTTTAGGATGGCTGGCATAAATACCTATATAAGTGACAATCGTCACTCTGTGTTGTTTATATTAAATGAACAAATGATAAAAAATGCAGGTGCTGAGAGCTCAAGTGATGGATTCTATATGGATTTATGAAAACATAGAAGTGATTATAGTGATTCAGTGTGCTAATGCCGATAATCGATTATTGCTGTAGGTCCAGATCTTGTCAAGAGTCGAGCTTTATGGCTCCAATCGACATCAAACGACTTTATAATGTGTGGAATCCATAATAGAATCACAAGAAGAAGTAGAAAGATGAATGCTTTGTATATTTCGTGAAGTTCTCGAAAACAATACCTCAATACGTCTAGAGAGCACGTCTCGGGAATCCAACCCTAGAATAGTACGAAATACGTCTATAAATACTATTCTAGGAGTACTCGAACCCTATAAACGAAAATGGTTCGAGTACTCGAAAATCTAAAGTACTCAAAGACACTGTACACGTAAATAACCAAAAATCAGGTCCTCAGTTCTTCTCTAGTTGACTTCGTCAGTCTTCGTCTATAGTTGGGCTCTACAATTGCTGCTACTATTTATACATAAAATTACAATAACGACTACTTCCTAATTGTTCCGAATTCTCAGCTACAAATCCGCTCGCATATGAACTTCTTCATGTAACCGTTGTCAATAAAGTATCATCTGCATTCATATACTTGTTGAAAATTTAAAAACTGGTCTTTCAGATTAGTCATTAAGATTCATTAAGCATGCATAGTTAATTCAGACAAGAAGACTACAAAAAAATATTATTAGTCAATAGTTAATAATATATGTTAGTTATAACATGTCATTCATCTTATACAAGTAATCATGTTCTTTCCAATTTCCTTTACAATTTTCCTCAAACATATATTATAACATAACATGTAAATCAAAGTTTGCATGACCTTGACTAAGTTAGTTAATCTACATGTTTGCAAATGTACACATTCCACCTTTTTAACACAAATCCCAAAGTCAATCGAAGAAGCTATCTAACCATTCTCAGGCTACTTTTGTGTATTATGAATATGCATGCAAGATTTCTAGGCCACAACATATTTAATCATTCAAGTAATTCACATAACACTTTAAGGTTAATATATCACAACTAAGTAATTACATCATGTTTTGACGCTGTGAATAAAATGAGTTTGCGATAAGACATATGTGACATTCCTAAAGTTTACAAAAGTTAAAAAGGAAACTTTGAGAATAACTCACATGTTAAGCTTTGTCCACATGATGTTCTTGAACAAGGATGGAAGTTTTGGGAAGTTACAATTCACCCTATATTATGGTATGAATATGTATAAGTTCTAAAGTTTATGTAACATCCCGACTGATGGCGAAAACATTGGGGTGACACGAATAGATTATTCTTAGCACAAGGTATAAGGTTGTAAATAGTTCAAACATTCAATCCTTCATTAAATTCCAACATTCAATACATTATCTAAAAACCCTAACCATTACATCATTCGAATTCAAAACCCAAAACATAAGTAATTTCAAATCCAAGCTCAAGAATATAGCTAATTGGCATTCCCACCTGAAACATGTTTAAAATCAAGTGTCAACTACAAGGAGTTGATGAGCTTCACAGGTTTAAACACACACACACACAGTTTTATAAGAGATAAGTTGTCACATGTGATAATAAGCCAATATGAACTTAAACATGTAATTAAACCATATGCAGATCAAATAATGTTAACAAATGATGTTTGACCAAGCTAGAGTTCCTAACAATGCTAAAGTAGTAGACAATCATTGCGGAGGACCGAAGTCAACTCAACCAACAGTGGGATGGTCGGTCCAATAGACCTATCATTGTTACTAAATAGTTAAGTTATTGTGACAACCAGTACCTGATCGTCCGGCAAGTCCGTACGGTACGTGTACTTTCACTATTTACTATGTGCAAATACAATGTGTAAACAGTTGTGTGACAACATCACTCATAAAACAAATAACCGTTGTATGTGTTTGAGTGAAAACTTAAATACAGTAATTACAACAACTCATGAGAAACAACAGTGTGCAAACAAATGACAAGAACACATCGATTATGATCTGATATCCACAAATCACTAGAATCAGATGGCCGACAATTCAATGAGAAAACAATGGGAATTCAATGAGAACAATGTGAAAACAATCAAGTTTAGTTGAGTCTATCAGTGAGGAAATACAATCCGAAGCATAAGTTCAGTGTTGTTTCAGGATAACAAACGGACAGTGTGTTTGCGTGAGTGACGATTCACACAAACATATCTGTGAGTTTAATGTCTGAAATGATAACTAAAAAGTAGAAAACAAAAATCAGAAAGTGAAACCGTCGTCGGATTCGTTCGAGTGACGATTCCAACAAATACGCGCGATGGCGGAACGATCTGACGAAACGAAGCGACGAAATGAACTAATAATAATAAAATAAAATAATTAAAAAGATTTACCAGGAATAACCACCTTAAAACCTAAAAATGAAACCTTTTATTTAAATCCGTAAAATACACGTGTTACGCGCCGGAAACGTAACGAAAACTAAAACCGAGCAAACGAAACGAACCCGAACACACGCAGGGTATATACCCTAAATGAGATCATCTACCTCATTTAATTCATCTATACTCTCTCTCTTTCTAAAACCCCATTCCCGGTTCTCTCTCTCACTAGGGTTTTCTCACCTAAAAACACCAAGAAGTCACCCATTTCTTGACCAAATCCTTCAAGTAAGCTACCAAATTAAAGCCCTCAACATCCTCTACAACGGATCGAGAGCGAAAACCACCTGAAACCTGGTAAATCCGAGTTCAAAGTGTGCGAAAATTAGGGCTTTGTGAACCCTTGTTCGAACCTTATTCAAAAACCGGTTTTAACCCATCTAAGCTTTAGGAAAACACACTAGAAGAATATGCAGAAAAGCCCACATACGAAGAAGACTTTTTGTTGCCGTCGGGGGACGGTAAAGCTATAGGCCCAAAAACTTCGACCCTTCTTTGTTAATCCACAACTAGAAAAAAGATCAATTGGGTCCATTTGCTACTCTATTTCTTGTTCATCTAGCTTGAAAATAAGGGGGGCTGCCTTAGTTGTTTTGAAGCGGCCGAATGGCGCCACTCAGCCCGGCCGAAAGGCCAAGGGGCCGTATGGGGATTTTCAACTAGGCTGTTTCGGCCGAAGGGCCAAGGTCCGAAAAGGGAGGGGCCGAAGGACTTGGGGACAAAAAGAACCTGAAGACCGAAGGAGCTTCAAGGCCGAAGGTACCCATTCGGCCATAGAATCATTCGGCTAAGGGCTTAGCCTCATTCGCTCCATGTTTCATTCGGCCCAGCTTACCAACATTCGGCCTAGTGTATCATCATTCGGTCTAAGCATCCTATTCGGCCTAAACCTTGCCCATTAGGTCTACCTATCTTAACCACCTAAAAATTTGTGAACAACACTTGGAATCAACTACATTGGAACATCATGCATGGTTATGGGATTAACAAGCTAATACTACAAAGGTGGTGATAAATTTGTTAAACAAAACATATAAAACCTACAAAACCTTCTCCTCCAAAGTTTAAACTAATTATTACAAAGAGACAAGATGTTTTAGACAAATATCATTCAAATTCTTTGGTAAAATGTTAAGGATATCCTAAACCTTAACCAAAATCCCCAAGTTTTATACTTAGAAACTATTGGGGTTTTAAATCTACACAACCTATTATGGTTTCAAGTCAAACCCAAAACATAAAGACAAGGTATGCTAAGTTAACATAGTAGGTTAAGTGTTAGCATATACCAGCACAAGTGAATTAGGATCAAACGACAACAAAGATCTACAAGTGTTAGCCAACTTTAGGGCTAACACAACGCGCGCGCACACAAATACCTATAACTTATACTTATAAGTGACAAACAACATGAAATCAATACAGGATCGTGAAAAAAACTTCAAGAACAACAACGAGTGCGTGCATTTCTTGTTAATACTTAGTCAACCACTTCAATTACAAGGTGAGTTCATACGCCCCTTTTCTAATCTTAACTGCTTTCTAAACTCGGGGCTGAGAAACATGCTAATTCTTTTAATTACTTAAAAAGTTTTAGTACAACATATTGATTATACTATGATTTAGATAATATTGTTTATCTTTATTATCGCTTATCATTGTATGTATGCTTGTGTGATCATAACATATCTGAGATATCTAGGATGAAACATGATAATATAGTTTCATGAATCATCAACACAATAGAATAATACAAGTTGAAGATTATATCTTACAACACCGTATTATTCTTACACGAATGAACAATGAGATAATCAGGAGACAACACTTTGACAATGACAACTAACAAGAATGATATAATGATAACATAATTTCACAATATCATTCTCCACCGGAGTTTACTAAGTGCAGTAAGACTAGTTCGTACAATACTATGATTACAACTCGGTGAAGACAATGGGATAACATGAAACAATTACTAATGATAACAAGAATGATGATCATGAGCACATAACTTCATGATATCATTCACCACCTGAGCTAACTAGGTGTAGTAAGACTGGCTCTTACAACACTGTAGTTACAACTGGGTGAAGGCTATGGGATGACAAGAATGATAATCATGATAACGTAATTTCATGATAACAAAATCATTCACACATTTACTAACATCTTGTATTAAGACAAGTTCTTGTAACACTTTGTTAAAGACTATGGGAACACATAACAATTGATTACTATTAAACTGTCTGTATTATATCACAACAGTCATGTGTTCATGTATTCAAGTCCAATTGTAAGTCCCTTCTAGAGAATCGTTTACCAGTTAATTTAGTGCGACTAAACAGACGATAACGTAGTGGTACCATAGGTTTGACAAACCGCCGGCGAGTGAGGTCGGTACGTTGATCGTATTTTATCGTTGGCCGGTAACGTATGACCGGTAACAGGGCGACTCAAGTCAGGTTTGGTAAACGACACATGGTGATATTAATCTACAGTAAATAATTGTAATTAATCCTTCGATTCTTTTGACTAGTAGACTGAGGAATTGATTTTCTCTCATGTCACATTACTGGTAATAGTTTCGTAGAAGGCTATGAGAACACAAATGTGATAGGGGTAAATCGGATGCATTGTGATCTGATTACGTGAGGATCACAATGGATTCCTTTTAGGCTCCATGCATTCCAAGATGAGATCAATATCAATAGGTTAACTATCACTTCTATTATTAGTATTGAATTACAGTTAACCCCACAAGCGAGAGAATAATAACAAGGATAAGATTTAATAAAATCTATTTTCCTTAAAACACTGAGGATTCATCTACACTTCGGTTTTGGTGACTAAAATCCATCATATTATATTATTCTACATATGACACATTGGGTGATGAACACAACTCTTATGTGTGAATATCAAACGGGTTGAATACATGTGAGATAGAAATGGGTATCCATAGTTGTATTGCAAGTAGTATTGAATTCTGTTAAGTATGTGGTGGGATGTCGGCTAGGGCTTCTTCCCCTACGTATGCCCTATATATAAGCATAACTGATGGGATGAAATACTATTTGTAAATATAACTATGGAGAGGCCATTGTGTGAGACAAATGAAACAAACTTCAAATGAGACTTGTGTATGACTTGTGATCGTGAATGTTAACAAATCAATGGTTTTCAATTACTAAACTTATGAACTCACCAACCTAGTGTTGACTTTGTTTAAATGCATGTTTTCTCAGGTGACAAACATGTTTAGTCACCAGCATTCAAGGATTAAGCTAGTGGACTTTTAGAAGACCTAGCTTCGTTTTCTGTTGTGCATATTTTGAATGACAAAACTATGAATCATCTTTTGTAAGTCTTGTGCAGATACAAGATAGAAACTAATTGATTCTTTTGGGCAAAATTACATAGTTAAATTATGAACATAACAATGTAATTTAACTTTTTAATTATGTTCAGTGTCATGTTATCATTTCTCATTTATATATCATGTTCCATGTAAACAATCTGATCACTTTGATTATTAAACGATATCGCGCCCCGCAAACCTTCCGCTTGACGGGAAAGTCGATCCATCCCTCCGGCTTAGGGTGTGACAGTTGTGATCAATGCAAGCTCAAGATAAGTTCACACTACAATTTAGGTCACAAAGCTATGTTCACAGGTACATAAGTTAAAGATAAGTTCAAAGTTACATGTTTAACCCAAAAAGTTCAAAACAAGTTAAAAAAGGGGCTATGAAGACTCACCTTGATAGATGAGATAGATGTGCACAATAGTTGTCAAATGGTAGTTCACAAATATGTGTAACAAGTTCAATGTTCACCTATATAGTTCATTTGGCATAATGTTAACATAACTATATTTTTCTATGGATTTATCTATGTTCTAAGTGGATCACTGTTTCAATTTGTTTTGAATTGTTAAATCTCTAATCTCTAATTTCATTATGGTTTATTTGTTAAATGAAAACAGTAACGATATTTATAAAATTCGAAATTTCTCATGTTATCATAAAATATAATTTAAAATGTTGAAATTAAATTAATTGATGTTCAACAAAATTAACATCCATTTGAAATAATTTATAAATTTAACATGTAAAATAAGAAATTTTAAAACATTAGATTAACTAATTTGAACATTATTAAATACCAAATATATTTTGATAAAAAAATGAGTAAAAGTGTTTTTTTTATAAAGATCTAACGTTTTGGTTTATCAATATTTCTAAATTGTATTTTTTATATTCAACATATTTCTTTTTTTTAAAGAAAATTTACAAAACTTTAAATAAGTATTTAAAATGTATTTGTATGTTATAAATGCAAACATATATGTTTATAAAATGTTTAAGAAGGTTTTCATGAAATTTAAAATTTTAGTTTATGTAAACATTAGTTTAGCATAAGTTATTCATATATATTGATTAAACTTTATATGAAAATATTTATTTCATGAAATAAAAAATTATTAACTAGATTTTAAGTACTTATTTACTTAAATATAGTTATTTCACAACAAGAAATTGGAGTGTTTACCAACACATAATTTACTCACACTTGTAAATGTGTAGGTAAATTACCTACACATGTGTGTATATGTGTGGGCAATGATTGGTCATGTAGTTTTATGATAACCAACACTTAATATGTGTTGATATTCTGTTTTACCTACACTTAACGTTGGTGGAAATTACCCTCCAAAATTTACTATCAATTAAATGTTTAATTACCTACACATGTGACAAATTTATGTTATGTGTGTAGGTAAATTATCTACACACATTTAAAAAAATAAAATATGTGTGGATAATAGATTATGTTTTACCAACATATAACATATGTAAAAAAATATGTACATAAATTGAGTAAATAAAATTTTATTTTTTGTTTTTAAAATGACATGCCAAACAAAATATTGGATAGTTTTTTCATATACAAAATATGTTAACTAAAATGTATAGATAAAAATATTATGACATGAAAATAAATATTTGATACAAAATTTTAAATCAAACTAAAAGAAGTAATTAACGACACTTAAATTTAGCTACCCATGTTTGTATATGCGTGAATAATTGTTGATGATGTATTTTTAAAATGATTTAATGATTGTTTGTTAGACTCTTACTAATTAAACAAAGAATTACCTTTGAACCAGGCTTGTGGGTTTAAAATGACTATTTTTATTAAAACGTCTATATATATGTATATATAATCTTTATCAATACATTTACCATCTAATAAATGATTAATTATGAGCGTTAGATTTGGGCGGGGTGAGCAGACACACCACCTCCCGTCCTCGGCGTCCTCAAATGTTTTGGCCTAGCGTCTCCTGTACCCAGTATGTGATCCCATTCACCTATTGGTTGGTCTTAAAAAGGAGACCCATACAAATTATATTGGTGATGATGTGTCACAGTGAGGTAGATTTTTTATTTAGGTGACCGTTATGAGGTTTTAAAGTTTTTTAGTGAGGTGATATGTGGCAGCAATTTTCAATAGGGTGAGCATTAAACATGGTATAAATATTCTTTTACTTTCTTTCCCGCCTAAAATCGTGGATCATGTTTTTAAACTTGACCCGTTAATTTGAAATCCCTTTTTCTCTCTAATCTCTTTCATATTACATTCCTTTTTCACTATAAACCCTAAAAAATTCTTCTCCGTCGCTCATCATCATTCTTTGTTTCTAGTTTCTTCACTATCATCATAACTACGTTGGAAGGTATTCTTCGAGTTCTCGAATGTTATGTTCCGATTCTCTCACCCCACCTTTTATTCTTTTTATTTTCTACCTCTGGTCCGTGAAATCTTTTAGTTTTCGGCCGGACAAAATGACAAATTTTCAGGGATTGGATAGCCTCGCCATTGGCAATTTCCAAGTTCACGTAACACCCACCATTGGTATGCCCTAATTTGTCTGCAAACTACCTTTCATTTTATTTTTCTTTTTTCTCTTTTGGTGTTTCATGCTTTTGTTGCAAGTTAGCATCTTTGTTTTTATATTGTTGAGAGTTAAACTTTGTATTGAGAATTCTGCTTTTATTTTAGCATATTGAAACTAGAATCTTTATTTTTATCCCAAAACCTAATTTTCACATATACTCTCTCTGTTTGATTTTTTTGTGGGTGTTTCTTGAATGTGAAAATATTCAAGTTCGTGATTAATATTTGTTTTCACTTTTTAAAGAAAACCATGTTTTGGTTTGATTATTGAGAATTGCAGCCTTGTATTGAATTTGCAGGTTTAATATTCAATTATTTAAAATTTCAAACTTTTAATTGTATTTGCCTCTTTTAAGTAGCTCAGGGACGATTTAACCTAATTCTGGTAACAACAAATAATGGAACATGTTCTTAGTGTGCATAATGTTTGAAATTGACATTTCATAGGTCAATCAATGTCAGCTTCAAAAAGGAATTGAAGGCCCAAATTGTGTGATATGTTTGTTAACATTTGCATTATCTAATATGAATTACATTAGACATTTTGAAAAAAAATAGGATAAAAATTGTTTGCCACATCTATTTTACGAGTGCTTTGAGTTTGAAATCAAATAAGAAGGGATGCTTAGGGGGCGTTTGAATATAACTTTCAATAGTGATTATTATGACTTATTAGGTGAACTGAAAATTTATAGTGTAGTTATTCAGCTTTTATCTGTAAATTACATTAGTAATACCATGTGTTGTTGAATTCTTGAATGTAATGAAATTACTAATGCTAAGTTTATAATATTTTTCATTCTATTGCTGATTTGAGAGTTTAGACTTGAGTTCTCTTCAATCCTCCATAGCTCCATCTATTTATGATCTCTAATTTTATTCTTCATTTGCAAACTCAAACCTGACTCCAAAACTAATTGGTTTTGAATTGTAGTCTTCAATATCATGATTTAGGAATTAGATTTCAATTGGAGGATTGTGTTAGCAATAGTAATAGGGTTAATGGCTTCTGCTTTCAGAATAGTGCTTCAACAGCACCGTCGAATTCATGAAATCCAAAAAAGGTTAACACCACAACTCTTCTCTTCACTATAGATGTAGGTTTCGATCTTTTATTTGGGTTTTTTGCTGTTCAATAATTGATCATGAAATCTTTTTAGCGTATGTAAACATCTCAATCATACTAATCAAACTAAAATACCATCTGTTATATGCAACTTTTTTTTCGTATGTAACTAATCTTGAATTGGATGACTAATGCTTGCTACTATATGTTTTTTACTTGAAGCCATAATCTTGTTAGTAATTTAGAATCTTGCTAAATATCATTCCTGTTTATTTAAACTGCAGCTAGCCATCTCAATAAATCAATATCATTAATTGAGCAACACATCATGGGTGAATGTTTGGGAATTTGGGTAATTGTGTAAGGACGTTTGTTCTATTGAAGCATTTATATCAATTTTATGGTTCCAATTGGTTGTTGATTATTGTTCATGATTATGAATAACTTTTGTATTATAAGGTATGTTGGATTGACTTTAATCTAATGTATTCTTAGTCAAAACCCATTTAAAGTTCAAGATTAATGATTGCTGGAATTCTATTAGTTGATCAGTAAGTGCATCTTGGTTTTATGTTAATATAATTTTAATCCTAAGTAACTTTTATTAAAGTTGTGTTCTAACTTTAACATTTCGTTTCCATCTTGGTTATTTTGCTTTTTTGTTTTAGGTTATTTGTTTTAGATGAAAATTGAATATTTGTTTTAATTATCACATAACAATTAATAACTTTGCTAAAAGAGTTAATATCTTTAATATTTTTTTCTCTAACAGGAAGATACGATGAAGTTGAGAAACCAACATTCTTTGGAATCAATGAGCGACAAGTTGTGGATGAAGTTGAAACATTGAAAGAAACATGTGTAATAATGCAACAAATACTGATTGAAAATAATC
Organism: Mikania micrantha; assembly: GCA_009363875.1. Taxonomy (NCBI): domain Eukaryota; kingdom Viridiplantae; phylum Streptophyta; class Magnoliopsida; order Asterales; family Asteraceae; genus Mikania; species Mikania micrantha. The sequence goes on along the minus strand of CM018698.1, from coordinate 909,804 downwards.
TAAGGTCATCTTTTCCAAACACAACAGGACCATCTCAAGGTGATACATCGGATTGCAATGAGAATGTTGATGAGTAAATTAGTTTAATATTTTCCGTAACTTGTAGTGACTTATGAATAGACAATTTTATGTTACTTTGAGTACTTTAGTTTGTATAACTTGTACTTTCCTTTGTAATTTGAATGATGATGTTTTAATATTTTCAATTAAGTTTGGTTATTTTGGTCACATGTCAATGTATTTGCATTTGCATATTTTGTATTTATTGGCATGTATTTTGAAGATTATTACCTACACAAATTACCTACACAAATTGTATTTAGTCTACAAATCATTGTACTTCTAACAACACATAATATTGGTTTTAGCTACACATATATGTGTAGGTGCATCATGATGTATACCTACACATAAGTGATGTGTGGGTAATGATGTATCTCAACAGTTGTGAGGCAACACATCATGACACTTAATATATATGTAGGTAAAGATAATTAGTAACACATAATAGGCTTTTATCCACATTTACTATTTGTAGGTAAAGACCTAAATTTCTTGTAGTGTTTACTAAAATCAAATTTATTATATTATTAAAATGATATATATATATATATATATATATATTTCTTGTATTAAAATGGTAGTATTTTAATAAAAAGAATTTTCTATAAAAACAGAATTTAAAAATGTTTTTTAATTAAAAACTTATAATTAAATTAAACAAAAATGGTCCAAACCCGTCGCAGCTAGGGTTCGAAACCGAGACCTACCCTCCAGGCGTCGCTAGCATTAACTAGTCAATCTAGAGCCTTGCTCGCATTAAGATAACCATATTAATTGATTTTAACATCACCCGAGAATGGTTCATGAATCAGTTTCATCAAAGAAACCCTAGCCCTTTCCCAATCGAAGACAACCATGGGGCTTTTGTTTGTGGATCAAAGGGGAAGAGAATGGTATGAGAAACGCTTACCTTCGTTCAAGATTCATCGGGTTTTGACTGAGTGAGAAAGAGACGAGTGACCGGGAGGTTTGGAGTCTTGATTCGGGATTGTTTCAAGTTGTAAATTGATTTATTGTGCACAGAAACACTCGTCGGTATCGCAGAAATAGAAATGTTGATTTAATTGGGTTTTTATACGCGTTGGATTGATTCTCAATAAATGCAGTTTTGTTCTTATTTATGGTAACATATTTTTGTATTAACTTTGTTGATTTGATTAAATTGATGATTGCAATCGATTATACATCTCAAACACTTGCCATAACCAGCCTTGATTTAGCTCTAACTCGCTGTAATCAAGCGAGGGTGTAATCGGGTCGAAACCGAACCCATGGATCGATCCAAAGGCTGATTTGGGTGAAAGCGATGACATGTTTTGGAAGATGACATATTTAGTCCCTCCTTGTTTTTCCCTTTAATAACAGTTTCAGAAATGACACGTTTTACCCCTTAACTTATTAATACAATGTTTTAAATAGTTATAATTTTTTTTTATAATTTATTTGAACTAATATAACTAACTAAGTTATATTTTATGATTTTCTCTTTTTTTAATTATATTAGAACAAAGTTATTTGTAATATTTATTTAAATTTTATTAAATTAATTATGATTAAAGTATTTAGATGTTTTACTTATTTAAATAAAATGTTTTGTGATTTTTATTAACATTTTTATAATTATTGTTAAAATTTATAAATATGTTATAAGTCTTATAAAACCTATAATAATTTTATAAATAACTTTAAAAGATGTTTTTTTTTTGTTTTTATATCTTGAACTTGTGAAATATTGAATAATTATCCAATACATAATTACATACATAGATATATATGTATATTAAGGTATGTCTAAATTGTTTCTCATATATGTATATGTATATGTATATTCAAACTCATAGATGAACTTTCAAATGACGTCATAAATTATTTAGTAAATATAATTATTTATTATAATTTATCGGAATGTTACACTTTAAGCATGATCTTAACATGTGCATGTTTTCCTAATGAATATCCTAAAAGACAAAAACCCTAATTTTGAAATTCTAAAACCCCATTTTATAATATTAAATAATTATAAAAGTAAGGTTTTACAAATATGATTTGTATGCTTAAATGTTGTGTAGGTAATATTTTATTTGCATATAACAAATAAAATATTGCTATAAGTTTTTATAATTCAGTTCCTTTAATTTTTATAAATTTCATTATGTTTTAACACCTTGATAATAATCTTGATAATATTTAATTTAAAACAATCAATAAAATATTATTCTATATTATTATAATTTATTTCAGAATATTTAACTAAAAATATTCAAAAATATATGTGTATATATATTTTCTTATGATTTTTATAAGTTGGAAACAAAGTTTAAATGGAGTTTTATTTTAAATAAATAATTTATTTAATAAAATTGATATATTATCATAAAATAATTTCATAATATTTATATAAATTTTTAGAATTTTTTAGATTATTTTATAAATAATACATATCTTTCATGTTTATTAAAACTATTAAATATTAACCTTATAAAAATAATAACCCAAAAATACTTAAAAAAATTTCAATAATGTTTTTAAATGTAATTTATAATTTCTGTAAATTTTAGTAAAATAGCAAAATAATAAAAATATATTCTGAAAAATTCTGAAAATTTTACAGAAAGTTAAAAATATGGTTTCAGCAAGCCTTAGTTGGCGGCTGTTCTCGAGTTGATTGTGAGGCTAGAAGGAATTAGAGAGGGAATTTCGCGTGGGGTTTTGTTTGTAATACTGAAATGTGTAAAATCCCTATGATTGTGAGTGTGATTACGTTCGAATCATGTTCTTTTGATTAGGAGTTGAAGCTTACAGTTGGAGGTAATCATAATTCGAATTAAACACTAATTTTATCACGAGTTTATGATCCAAATATGTTAGAATTTGATTTTCGGTCATGAAGCATTAAAAACCCTGTCGATTGGTGATCAAATGAGGCGATTTTGTTGCCTTGCCGCCGACTGGCTGGAATCTTGTGAAGGGTGACTGGAAGTTGGGGGGGGGACCATTTTTCTGCTTGGGACATTCTTCCCCTACAAGTTTCAAAGTTTAATAAATTTTGATTCTGGCTCACAAAACTGTTTAGTCTTTTTTACACCTTTATTCCATTAAACTTTTCCTTTATTATTTTATTTAATTCTTTGTAAAACTACAATTTGTATTTACCAAAACACTATTGTTTAAAAAATGTTAATGAAATGTAAGTAATTTACATAGTTATTGTGTATAGAATTAAGTATGTATATATATATATATAAAACAAGGTTTCTTAATAACATAAGTATTTATACATTTTTTATGCTTTAGATAAATATATGTATTCGTAATAATTCTTTCATATATTTTAAAATAAAAATTCATAACCCAGTATAAGAACTTTCAATGAAATTTTGTTTATTTAAAATTCGACACAATTACATTTTAGGAAAAACCATAAATTTTACAACCTCCCTTACTTTAAGGGATTTGGTCCAGAAATGACTAGGAGGAATCTTGATTAAAAAAAATTAGTCTTCATTTGATCTTCCCCTTCCCAAGTGAGTTTTGGGCCACATTTGGAAACACATTTGACCAAAACTACTGGAATATGCTTGTTCTTTACTTTCTTGACTTCTCGATCTACGATCTTCACTGGTTTCTCAACATATGAATATTTTCATCGCTTAGACACTTCTTCACTTTTGAAACATGGAATGTAGAATGCACATTTGAGAGTTCTTGAGGCAGTTCTTGTTAATAAGCCATTTTACCAATCCTTTCCAAGATCTTAAAACGACCTACGAATCAAGGAGCTAGCTTGCCTTTCTTGAAAAAATGAACAACTCCTTTCCAAGGAGATACACTTAGAAGAACCATATCGTTGACTTGAAATTCCAACGGCTTTCGCCGTTTATCACCATAACTTTTTGCCTACTTCTCGTTGCGGTCAGATTTTCACGAATACGAACAATTTTGTTTGTTGTTGCTAGAATCAATTCAGGTGTAGTAATTTGAGCTTCACCTGAATCATTCCAACAGGCTGGTGATTGATATTTGAGCCCATAAAGAGCTTCAAAAAGAGCCATATTGATATTAGTATGATAACTATTGTTGTATGAGAATTCGATTAATGGTAGATGGTTATCCCAATTACAACCAAAATTGATCACACAACATCTAAGCATGGCTTGAACTCCTGAATGACTATGAGTTTGCTATCAAGTATCACCTAGGGAAGGCCAACGAGGTGGTCGATACCCTAAGCCGAAAGAACACCCCAAAACCCAAAAGGGTACGAGCTTTACAACTCACAATCCACCCAAACCTCCTTGAGCAAATACGTGATGCCCGAATAGAATCACTAAAGGAGGAAAACTGATGTGTGTAAAGACTATATGATTTTAATGAGAAAATTTACTTACACAATTAAGTTAAAAATGGGTTTTTAGCAAGTGACCAAACTACACACGTTAGGCAAGTGTACCTATCGTTATGCAATATAGTATCGGTAAGAACCAGATGTCAATCCATGGGACACATTGAATACCAATAATGAACCGTCTTCAATATCCAACCGATGTAAATTAGATTGTTTTATGAATGACTTTGATTTCAAACTAAGAAATGAAGGAAAATAAAATAATTCAAGAAAGCAATTATAAGCAAACTGAAACAATAAGAAAGAAAACTATTACTTTGGTCTTGAACCCTCCTAAACATGCAAAGACAATTGTAGAATGACTAAACCAATGAATTGTCTCCAAATTAGATAATCAAAATCTAAAGGACTATAGACACATCCATTAGATTATGACAATCAATATTAATTAAGTACAAACAGATTTAATTGTGTCAAAAGCTATAAAGGTTTAGAATCCTAGTCAAAGGTAATTCAAACCAACAGACAATAGAATGATAAAGATATAGCTAATCTAAACAGCCCTAAGGTTGTTAAGCAATCCCCATTTCAATTCTTATTATAATCTCAAAACATCAAATTCATGAATAAGCAACCTACACCTTACGTCCGCAAGCATGCAAATTAACCGAACAATGAATAAATTGGTTTTAAGCAATGATGTTGATTTGTCCAAACTTAACACCAATGGATGCACTACTGATCAGCCAAGATTACCATCAGGAATTATCATTTACTAGTCATAGTCTCATGTATTAGATTGAAAGTCAACCAATAAACAATCCAACAATAAGTATACTAAAACATGGGGGTAATCCTACATGCCATGATCAATATACCCACATAATTAGATGATAAACTCAACATAAATAAGCAACACATGATCATCATAACATAATTGAATAAGGATTATTCAAGTCAACAAAATTTCGTTGGAAAAGTCAAACTAAAAAGTCAAACACATCTAGAATTCATCAAAACCCAAGTAATAAACGAATTAACCGAGCATGGTTGTGAAAAACTGAAAAAAGTCACAAACATAGTCATGGTTCCGAAGAAAAACGAAATTAAACAAAGAAAAACTAAACCGGAAGACTAGTCGACTCGCTTTAATCCAATTCCGATCAACCGCAGCTCCAAATCAGTAATGTTCTTGACTTTTTGCTTCAAAAACTCTAAAAACGTTCTTTGGAAGTCGATCCCCCAAAATCCTAGCCGTATATGTGCTTTAATATATAAAAATTAGGGTTTTTAGGTTTCATACGGTCCATATGAATCTCATATGGCCCGTATCGAGGCCCATATCTGCTTTTTCAAGGCATGACAACTCATATGGACCTGCATATGGCCCCTGATCTTCATACACCCTAACATATGGCCTGTATGGATCTCATATGTCACGTATGACCTCTCTGGCAGAATCTTCAATTTTCTCTTTTTTCAACCGATTCAACGATCTGACCTACAAATGTCAAATATAACCAAATCTATACCCATTATCATGAAAAATATACTAAAACCAAGTTTAAACGAGTGTTAACGTGTTCAAATAAATTTGTAAATTAAGACACATCAAAAACCTAGTGGCAGAATCCTTGAGAGGAATGGATAAGCAACTCGAGGTAAAAGTCGATGGATTATACTATTTTATGAAGCGTGTATGGGTTCCATATCACGGGAACTTACGAGACCTTGTGATGGACGAGGCTCATAAGTCTTGATATTCCATTCACCCTGGATCAGATAAGATGTATCATGATCTCAAAGTACTCTATTGGTGGCCAAACATGAAGGCTAATATTGCCACTTACATAAGTAAATGTTTTACTTGCACCAAAGTCAAAATTGAGTTCCAAAACCATTTGGGTTACCGCAACAACCAGAAATCCCCATGTGGAAATAGGAGCAAATCTCAATGGATTTCATTACCAAATTATTAAGTACTCCTAGTGGATGTGATACCATCTGGGTCATTGTACATCGGTTAACCAAATCAGCGCATTTCCTTGCGATCAAGGAAAATGATAAAATGGAGAAGCTAGCCAGAATCTATGTTAAGAATGTAGCTTCATGACATGAAGTGCCAGTCTCCATCATATATGAGTACAGCATACCACCCACAAACTGATGGCCAGAGCAAACACACAATTCAAAATCTCGAAGACATGCTACGAGCTTGCGTAATAGACTTCGACAAAAATTGGGAAACTCATCTGCCGTTGGTGGACTCTTCCTAGAATAATAGCTATTACACAAGCATTAAAGCAGCGCCTTTTAAGGCACTCTACGGCAGGAAGTGCCGATCACCTATTTGTTGGGCTGTAGTGGGTGACAGTTAGCTCACTGGCCCGTAAATTGTACACGGAACTATGAAGAAAATCGTACAAATCAGGAACCGCATGACAGCAGCTAACGATCGTGAGAAGAGCTATGTCGACAGGCGCCGCAAACCATTGGAATTTCAGGTAGGATATAAAGTCCTTCTGAAAGTTTTACCGTGGAAAGGCATAATTCGTTTCGGGAAATAAGGTAAACTAAAACCATGGTATATTGGACCGTTTGAAATTGTGAAAAGGATTGGTCTAGTGGCATACCAACTCAACCTACCCGATGAACTTGATAGAGTTCACAACATTTCCATGTCTCGAACTTGAAGAAGTGCTTCTCTGACGAGACACTTGTAATCCCACTGGATGAGATCTAGGTGGATTAATAGCTATGATTTGTGCAAGAACCATTAGAAATCATGGATCGTGAAGTCAAACAACTCAAACAGATTCAGATTCCTATTGTCAGAGTCCGATGGAACTCTAAGCATGGACCTGAGTTCACGTGGGAACGTGAGGATCAGATGATGCGTAAATATCCCCACCTATTCAAATAGACAGCATCAAACAACGATAACAAGGAATACATTTTGGGATGGAATTTCCTTTTAACAAGGGGATGATTTGACAACTTGAAATTTTTGCTTCAAACACTACCGACAACAACCAAATTTCGGGATGAAATTTCTTTCAACAACGGGATGATGTGACACCCAGAAATTTCAGGTAAATTGCAACACTAACGAACACTCTAAACATATTTATGTTTCTTGAATTGCACTTAATTAGGATTAATTAAGTGAGTCAAACACAAACACAATTGCGAGACGATGATTCGGGGAATTATCGGGTCGTATTTACACATTGATTAAGGTTAATCAATTGTGTCAAACATTTCACAAAGTCAAGCACAAACAATCATGAGCCGGTAATTCGAGGAATTACTGAATCACACGCTTGCCTTGTTACACAAACGTTGGTGAACTATCAAACCATTGAATCCAACAAACGAATGTGTCTTATACGTGCTTATGTGTATAATGAAAGAAAACGATAAATAATAAACGTAAAACGAACGGGAAACTAACCGAACAATTGAAATGGGCAAATGGATCTGCCCGAGACCCGTCGCAGTACGCGACCTACCCCGACGAGATCCTTTGCGGTATGCGATGGATTGAGCGGGAGAATTCAAACTTAGAATAAAAGCTTCACGGTACGCCACGACCGATCAAATTCCCTTGGCGGTACGCGGCGTGTCCCGGAAGGGAGTCTCGACTATTTTATCCGTGGCGGTACGCCGAGAGTCCCAGGGAACCCCCTACGCGGTACGTGAGGACTCCCAGACACTTAGAACTTTATAAATACAACCCCTTTCTTCCATGCTCGGTTCTTTTACCCCACTACCGTGATCCTTGCCATACTCTCAACCAAAAACACTTCTTAAGCAGCTCCCAACCCTGTCAACTCATCCATAACCTCTCGCTTGCATCCATTAGTGATTTGGAGTATCTTGAGCTTCAAGAAGAAGCTAGAGCACTAGAAGCGGCCATCAAAACTGCAAGAACATCACCATTAGAAGCTTTCAAGCTTACTCTCACCTGTCTAGCTCGAATCCTAACCATACAAGTGTTCTTAAGGTAGTTTCTATGGTCATTTATACTCAAAAACACACATGCATGTATGTATACCCACATGAAACTCTAAAACCACACATGCATGAATTTTTATGCTCTATTAGTGATATTTGATGTCTTGATGACTAATTAGAAGAGTACACATGATTAAAAATGGATTTTGTAAACATATTGTGCCACTTGCTATTAATGGAAACTTTGTAAATGGAAGATGAATGATTTGTACGCTCTAGACATGCTAGATGTTTTTAAATGATGATTTATATCTATTTGAATATATATATATAAACATATTTGGAAGGTTGGATTTGTGAAAAAACAATTGTTAGCGACTTACTATTTATACTAACTTTTGATGCTCAAAGTATTGGTTATATGGATTTAACATGATTTGATGATATGTTAATGTTGTAATATGTTTAGGATTGTCATAGAAACATATTTGGAACTTTTGGTTTGATGAAACGGATTTTAAATGAATACTTTCTAAAAATAGACACTTTATTTGGGGAGAATGCCAAATGTGATAGTAAGGTGACTTTCAATAATTGTACACGTGTTTAATGTGTTTTAGGAACATGTTAGAAGTATTAGTTTGATGAAATGGGATTTCATAGTCAAACTTTACAAAAATAGATACTTTCCAAATTACCATACATGACTTAGGTGAACATTGCTATGATTTGAATCATAGGAAGTATGATAGTGTACTAATTACGTGTTAAGATTAATATGAAACTAAAACAAACTAAACACAATAAACCTGCCACCAACGATTCCTCGTGTCAACACAAGACAACACAAACCCTCTGTTGAGCACACAGACATTTGGAGTTGTATGGGATACAATGAAACACGAAAACAACACAAACACATACTTATGAACCTATATGATTATAGGTGGTAACTAGCATGCATTAGCACACGTTTTTGCAAACACAAACCAGGAACTGCACTAACAGGTGAGTTCACGTCCCCTTTTCACTCTTTTTGACCATTGGGGGAGAAAACATGCATAAATTTCATTTTGATACAACAAAAACTTTCTGGATACATATTTACATGCTATTAACATTTATATATATGTGTGTGGCACACATCACATCAAAGTCCTCACAAACATACATCGGATCGTTAATAGCATGGGGCGCACAACGTGGTAATTCTGAATAGTACTATTCGGGCCTAACAAGCTCCATTTGTCGCTCATGGGAGCCATCTCGACAAGTTGTTGGAGGTACGTATGTAAATAGACATGTAGGTCTCGCAAGTGTGACCGGAAAGTGCGATGTTGCTCGATCGATCGAAAACCATTCCAGTCGTCACGCCCTCATAAGGACAGGATATCCATGGTGCAAAATCACTCTTCATTGTTATGACCTGGCAGGTAGGCGAAGATTACCAATTGTGTCTCCCACACAACTCTCAGTTTTGTGGTTGGTTGACGGGTATAATCAACCATTTGTACGTTTAACCCCAACTACACCTACTTAACATATTAAATGATACTCGTCCTCAGTTCATAACTAAAAAAAGGCCTAAGTAACTTAGGAATCACGATTGTTCCTTTTACCAAAACCGTAGGCCCGGATGCGGGGTAAATCTCTAACACCGGGGGTTCAGATACGTTGGTTAAAGTGTTATTTATTAGGATGGTGCAGAAATATCCATTTTAATAATTTGGGATCTCTTTTATGTTTATTTTCCATTTGGGTCAAAAACACATTGGAAGACTTGTAGCATGAGGCAAGTCGTGCAATTTCCTTTTTAAGTAAAATCCAATTTTACATAAGCTTTGCGTTTGCTTGAAACTCCTTTCCATCACTCGACTCGATTAATTTTATATAACCTATTTTAAGCTAAGTCGGTAGTTTTCATGAACCAATTTTAAACTAACAATTTTAAATCATTAAAATAAACTCTTTTATTTTATAATTTGTTTTATCTTTTAAATACAACAACTTTTATTTTAATGACTTTTTAGTAATTATAAAACTCCTTTTATATTTACTATTGTTTTTCAAAGATTGTGACATATATTTTGTTTTGTAAGTTTTATATTTCCTAAATATTTCACAACAAAATATAACTATGAATCGAGCCATAATCTAAATTAATTCGATTTTTTTTGAGCCATCAAACGTAAACCGAATTAGGTCTAGGCTTTACAATTCAACGTCTTGAACATAACCTCCCACTTGATCCAAGATCTCTATCTTCGTGTTCCTTGAAAGACTCCATTTTGGTCTTCAATTCCATTTGCTCAGTTACATAAATAAATTCTAAATATTTACCGAAATAGAAATCTAATTTATTACATTGGGTCCAAATACCTATAAAAATACATCCAATCAAAAAATTGAAAACCAAAAATTACAACCATTCAAACGGGTCAGATCATAAGGCTCGAATCACATAGTCATAATCAAACAATCAAAGGCTCGATCTTTTTGTCAAACAAAATGTTTTGACAAACAAAACATATCATGAATTAAAACAATGTTTATTCGCGTGTAAAAGTGGCTCTGATACCACTGTTGCGAATCCAAGTAACCATTTTAAGCTTTTAATTAATCATATTAGTTAAAAAAATCAGATTTACATTTGCGGAAGCGTTAGGTTACAATTCTTTTGTTTCAAAAACAAATTCTAGAAACCAGGTATCCAGATACAAACGAATAATCATATCAAAACCATAGGGTGTTTAGAATTCAACCTTAAATGAAAAATACTAAAAACACACCTTGGTTTCGACAATAGTCTGGCTAGACAACGAAATAACGAAACACGATTGTGTCGTTTAACAAAGCAACAACCAAGTGGTGTAAAACCGCCTATGGGTCACGACAATGGTGTTGGTAGCCGAGTGGTTGTCGGCCGAAAGGGGGGGCTGTGGGGAGGTGCGGGCGAGAGAAGGGGGGAGGGAGAGTGTGACAATTGCAGGTAAACATTACGTCATCAATAACACGAGCACGTTTGGTCGTTCTAGGAATCTGTGTTAAATTGATGATTTTAATCATTACAGGTTTAAAGTGTGCGAGAAATTGGGAACATGGGAGAAAACCGTGCATGAAACCGAGTTACGGATTGTCCGGAATCGCGAAACGAAGAAAAATCTTGAAATTGGATCCCTCGCGGTACGCGACGACTCCTTGGAGTCTTGTCGCGGTACGCGACAAGTCAAGATATCAAATTTTATCCGGAATCCCTCGCGGTACGCGACGACATGTGGGCCACTCGTCGCGATACGCGACGAGTAGGTCGGTCTGTTGAACCAGCTTGTTATATCGCAGAAGCATGCAGAAAATTCTATTTTCTTTCCTCTCGACTTTAAACCCTCTGTAACTCAAGATCTTGACCAATCTCCCACCAAAACTCATATTTGACACCACCAGAACGTCCAGCTCGAACCGGTGAACGTGTATACACGTCCTGATCGTGATTTTGTCCGTAGAATCGTCTGATTTGGGTAACTATCCTTTTTAATCTTCTGACTTGATCTTCATTGATTAGATCGTGTTTTTGAATGTAATGATATAGTTAGGGTTGTTGATTATTGCTTAGATGATAGCTAGGAATGATTTTTGACGGATAACTTGTCTTGTTAACGGGTAAATGCCTGTTTTGATCCGTTATAATGCCCGGTTTTCACCAAACCATAACAATACTTCTAATGGTTTAAACCATTGGATTATGACAATGTAGGTGATTATTTTGGTTAATCTTTGAAATGCAAGGTTAATCCCAAGTGTTTCAAACTAATCACAATTATTACCCTACCAATTGGAATAACTGTCTGGTTTTATGATAACAGTCGGATTAATATGTTAAACATGATTGTTTAACCTATTCCAATGTCATATTGTTATGTTTTGTGATACATGGATAATTAGTGACAAGAATTAATCATTCCTAAGCCGAGATTTCATCTAGGGACTGTTTAAGTAATATAATCAACAGCATTACCTAACTAATTAGTCGGAGATTATCCCGGCTAATCCAATGAGTCATCAACTTAACACAAGGTACCTAAACGGGTATAGGTACCTACATTATAGTACATTGTATGATATTAGACTAAATAATTAATTAAACATCTAATGTTAGTTCGATGACTTTTCATTACAATGTCGGTGACATTGAACGTTCAAACAGATCTAATCAGCAAGTTAAAACACAAATAATTAATTATAAATAAACTAATGCAGATTAGCATTTTTAGCCACCGTTCGTGTGATTTTATCTTTTCATAAACTTCAGGTGAGTTTCATACAACCCCTTTTCTTTTACTGTTTTCTTAACATCGGGGTGACTATTATGAAATCTTTATCAAACGTGTGATATGTTTAGTAACAATTGCAATACCGGCTTGCATGTGGGTGTCATGGGATTATGACTATTTTCTGTGTACAACAAAAGTCCTCAAAACCAACTGTATCTGGTTAACCCATGTGGGGCCGAATGTGTGGACAAAGATAGTACTATCGGGCTGACAACCCCATTCATGGATAGATAGCGTCTACCCTTGTGTGAATGCTTGTCACCATTCCTGGTATCGACTTGATGTAGTGAGACATTGAGTTAGAGGCACGGATTTTGACTTCGGTTATTTTCTAGACTGGACTGTCAGAAAGGATCTGGATACGGGTCACATGATTATTCACTTATGTTAATGTGTACCATTGACTTTACTATCATATCATATTGTATCGAGTCTTATTTATGAACTCACCAGTTTTATACTGATATTTTTAAACTTTAAATCTTTTACAGGTAATCAGTACCAACGGTGAGGAAACACCTGTGCACGCACCATGTAGTTAGGACTTGGGATGTAATAGAAGGAACTTAAGTTGTAAACGGATACTCAGGACATGTAATAAATATTTGTCGTGATTTGTAATTAGTGCTTTTCTTAACTATGTGTGTTATGATACCGGATCAAGTAAGTCACCCCTCACCTTCGAGACTTCGCCGCTATGCTTCCGCTACCTTTTAAAATGACGTCGTCTGGTGACGCGGAGGTGGGGGTGTGACAGAGAGAGAGAGAGAGAGAGAGAGGAAGAGAGGGGAGATAGAGATCTAGGTTTTTCAAAATGGAACTTGTGCCCCAATTTTAGGATTGTCACACCCCAACTGGCGGCGGAATACATCGAGGCATGAGTGTAATTGTTCAAAAGCTCATGATGCTATGTTAAAGTTTAAGTATTTACACATCGATATTAATTCAAATCCAAACATTAATTCATTCAACCAAATCAAAATATTCAAATACAATCATCCAAATTCAAATATAAAACAAATAAATAACATTTTTATAAATTTAGCTAGTGTGACACCCCGCTAAATCCAGGTCAGCATTGCTTTCAATTTACAATTATTTTAAATTGTTAAAACATACGTGGAAATTAACTTGGCTTAATTTAGTGTGACACATGGAACGATATTTCAAACAAAAACAAGCGCATTGTAATTCAACGAATTACAGAAAACACTCACACGTTCTCGAACTCACGAACGTTGATGAACTATCAAACAAAGGATTTAAACGTACAATAACCATCAATGTATGAACATATAATAGGAAAAATCAATACGTATGTTGAAAAACAATAAACGATAACAAAAATCGGACAAAAACGAATAAAAAAAATGGGCCATTGGATCTGCCCAGGACCCGTCGCAGTACGCGATGGACACCGGCAAAATCCTTTGCAGTACGCGAAGGATGGGCGGGAAGATTTGAACTCAGCCGAAACACTCTGCGTAACGGATGTGTAACGGATAAATAAACGTGTAGAAAAAGAGAGGAAAAATAAACTAAGGATCAGGAATGGAGTACTCGAACTCTACTTAGTGAACTTAAGTTAGTGAACTTGGTTCAGTGAACTTCGTTCTATGAACTTAGTTTCGTGAACTTTCAATTTCGTGAACTCCTAATTTCGTGAACCTTTCCTATATATTTGAGTGCCCTGGGAACCATGCTCACCTTTGTTTGGAAGCGCTCTCTCTCAAGCACACGAAGTGGAGGTTCGTGAACTACAAGAAACGGCTTTTGAGCAACCAAAGAAAGGAGAAAACACGCATGAAGCTACCAAAAGGATCATCTAACATCAAGTAAGTGTTCTATGCAAGAAAGTTAGAATTTTTATGCAAAAGTAAACTTATGCATAAAAATCACGCCTTTATGCGTAAAGTTCGTTCCTTTTTGCTTCCAATGCGTTGGTAATGCCATAAGGTACCTAGAACTAGCTCCCCAAAGTCTTAGATAGTTTTTTGAGATGAATTATGCAGAAAAGATGAGTATTCGAAATATACACGAAAAATAGTATGCGAACACCCTTAGTGAACTTGGGTTCATATACTTGGCTTAGTCAACTTGGGTTTGTGTACTTGGCTTAATGAACTTGGGTTCATGTACTTGGCTTAGTGAACTTCGGTTCGTGTACTTGGCTTAGTGAACTTGGGTTCGTGTACTTGGCTTAGTGAAATTAGGTTCGTGTACTTGGCTTAGTGAAATTAGGTTCGTGTACTTGGCTTAGTGAAATTAGGTTGTTGTACTTGGCTTAGTGAACTTGGGTTCGTATACATGGCTTAGTGAACTTGGGTTCATGAACTTGGCTTAATGAACTTGGGTTCGTGTACTCGTCTTAGTGGACTTAGGTTCATGTACTTGGCTTAGTGAACTTGGGTTCGTGTACTTGTCTTAGTGAACTTGGGTTCGTGTAGATGGCTTAGTGAACTTGGGTTCATGAACTTGGCTTAGTGAACTTGGGTTAGCGAACTTGGCTTAGTGAACTTGGCTTAGTGAACTTGGCTTAGTGAACTTGGTTTAGTGAACTTGGCTTAGTTAACTTGGCTTAGCGAACTTGGCTTAGTGAACTTGGTTCAGTGAAGTTAGTTTCGTGTAGTTCATGGATTTCGAATACTTAGCCAATCTCATGCACTGCT
This sequence comes from Mikania micrantha, assembly GCA_009363875.1. Lineage (NCBI taxonomy): Eukaryota > Viridiplantae > Streptophyta > Magnoliopsida > Asterales > Asteraceae > Mikania > Mikania micrantha. Next base: position 894,442 of record CM018698.1, on the reverse strand, counting down.
TATGAGGGGACTGGTTAAGTAAGCTATGAGGACTTAGAATAAATTCTAAGTCTATGAATGTAATGTAATGAGACAATGTAATGATGTAGGTTTTTGAGTCTTAGCTAAGGGAATTCGGATAAGGATATAAGAGCTACATTACTGTCACGTGAGTTCTAGATGCCCTATTTCAACACTTTACGTGTACTTATGTTTTTGGCTGACATACATGTTGTTAGTATGTTTATGATGCTTTATGATGTGATGTGACTATGCGATGATGACGAATGCCTGATGATATGTGTAATGATGTATGCATGAGAATACGTTAAGTATGACGATTGCATGTTAATGACTTGAGCTGATGACATGACATGACGATGACTGTATGATGTGTAGGTCTCAATCTGGATCAAGAACGAAACTTTATCTTCTAAATCATCATCAATGATCTCTAACAAGTGCGGAATCCAAGTTAGAATCAAGAAAGCAAGTAGAAAAATGTAATCTTTGTATAAATACTGAAAATTCGAGTACAAGTGCCTCAATACGTCTAGAGAGAAAATGCCTCGAGATTCCAACCTAAATCTGTACAAAATACGTCTATTTATACTAGATCTAGGTGTACTCGAAATCTAAGACAATATATTTCGAGTACACGAATACATGGAGTACTCGAACCTGCTGTACACGAAAATAATTAAAATCTGGACTTTGACTCTTTCCAGGTTGACTTTGTCAGTCTTCAACGCTTTCATGGCTCTACAAAGTCCCCTAGACTGGTGAAGTCACCCTATAGGAAGAGTCACAGAGTGTGGTCCGGCTCCAGCATAAAGCTTTTTCTCTATCGCAAACGCAACTACACGGGTGAATGGTTTAGCTTCCTCATCAGATCCTGAATAAACTCGTATTGGAGATTGATGGAGCTTCATCATGTCTTCCTTTCCATACTTCAAGAGATCCATAGGGTCAAGAATGATATAAACATCATCAACATTGTCTTTGTTCTTGATGATGACTGCTGCAAGATTGAGATCGTCATAGTACCAAGATAAGAAGTTGGCCAATGAATTGTCTGGAACTCTAGGAGACACTGGAACTGCTATCTCAACATGAGGTGGAGGATACTTATAGTATATCCAAGGCTTCTTCGTCTTCGGATCAATAATGCAAGTTGAAGCAAAACGTCTTCCCTTGGCTGTGCGCATCACAGGAAAGTCCTTCTCACATTGATCGTTAATAAACTTGGCAAACAGATCAGCCTGAGAGTCTTTGGAAGGATTGAAGAACATAGCTTTGTTGATGCTTCGAATATCAACCTTTGGCATTGTGCAGAAATCTCTCGGCTTCTTATAGAATTCGACCTTTCCATTCATCATCTTCACCAGATAAATGTCCCTTACTTTGTTATACATCCAGCAGCATACGTTGGATCTGTCATTGCGAACAACGAACATGTTTCTATCATCTGAAATAAATGTGTGCTCTGGATGTTCTTCATTTATCTCCTTGAACCAAGCAGCTTTATCCACAGGAGGAGACGGTGTCCAATCCTTCTTCTTGTCAAATCAGCTGACAATCACTTCATGAAGAGAGGTGACCTCCTGTCCCAATGCATCAATGTATTTGTGGGCATACAAATAATCAATATAAGGATCGGAGGAGACGTTGCCAAGGATAATGTTTTCTGATTCCTCTTCGACAGATGCCCCTGTGGAAGACTCAGCTTCTCCTTCGGCTTCTTTACCGATTCCATCAAAAAGATAATCATCGGGAAGATCCTTGAAGAAGTCATCAAGCCCAGTATTCTCCATATCAGCTCCTGGAAGATTTTCACCGAATAGAATGTCATCGGGAATATCTCCAAACATATCATCATAGTGAATGGTGGGCTTTCCTGAAGAGGATGGATTTCTAGTGGCTCCTCCTTGATCTTTGTCGTCTGGAGGTCCTTGATCCTTTCCTTTATCGTCTCCACCATCATCATCATCCTTGTCATCCTTCTTTTCAGGCGAATCCTTCTTATTCTGATAATCACCATCATCATTATCATCATCATCCTTGTCCTCATCATCAGACTATGGGACTTCTTCTCCTTTCAGTCTTTTGACTTCTTTGCTCATGTTGTAGTTTTCTATAGAAAGGAATTTGATAACCTTTCGCTGTGCCTTGATCTGCCCCTGAAACTCCTCCAGTTTGTGTGTTATCTCTAGCATTCCTTCTGTCATTATATGGATATTGGCATCCTTTTCTTCAGCTTCTCTTTCAAGCATGAAGACTCTGTCTTACATACCAATGAGATCGACAGGCACTTCTTTAGGCTCATAAGGTGATTCTGCGTGCAAGGGAGATTTACCCTTGTCACTTTGTACACGAGGTGGAGATGGAGGAGTTTCGGTGTGAGAGATGGGGTTAGTAGAAGATGGAGTTGGGGACCTGGCAGGAATTTTGATGACTAGGTTTGGTTTTGCTGGTTGAGAAGTTGGCTTTGGTTTTGAAGGTGGTTTGGGCTTTGTGGGTGGCTTGGGCTGTGTAGGTATTTTGGGCTGCGTGGGTGGTTTAGGTTGTGCAGGTGGCTTTGGTTGTGAGGGTGGCTTGGGTTTTGAAGGTGGAGGTGACTGTGTAAGTGGAGGTGGTTGTGTAGATGGATGTGGTTGTGTAGGTGGAGGTGGTAGAATCGATGCAACTGATGAGAAGGATAAGCCAGAGAACATCTGCTGTAACCTGGGATCTCTGGTTCTTCTGGATATCGTCTTTTGCCTCTTTTTCTTAGGTGATGACTCTGGAGTTGGAGTGTAATCGACATCCTATGCCTCCTCTCTTTCTTGTCTAGTAGGTGGAGGCTTCTCCGCAATGAAATCTTCATTGGAAGATGATGAGGTCTCAGAGATGTGTCCCTCGAGAGTCGTGCATGTCTGTGTACCAGTAAGAACATCATGTTCTTCAGCAACTATGGCTACTGGGGTTCCTGGCATATCTTCATTTGCACCATCGCCCACAAACCTTCCAAACTTTATTAATGGACGTTCCCCTGTATATTGCTTCTTTCCTCTCTTGTTCATCTTCATATAGCCGAAGATGTCATCTCTCATTCTCTTGATCTCCAAAGTACCTAGTGTGGGAGTCAGATGGGAATATTTCTTGTTGATGATAATCTGCAAGAATCTAGGGAAAGCTAGGAACCGCTCCTTCCTTCTTCCTTTGATGTTTGCGTGCATATCGAGAAAAATCATCTTCGAGAAGTTAAACTCGACTCCAAGCGCTAGAGCTACCAGACAAGAACTGAGTGTCTGATTAAGAACATCATAGCCGCCTTTTCTTCCAGAGAGGCACTGAGTGATGACATGAGCTAAGTATCTCCAATATGGATGCAATAACTGCTTCTCAGTGGGTGGATAGGCACCTTCATGTCCCATTTGATAGACGGTCATTTTAACCAGCGCTTGATCAAGCTCAACGGGATCAGTGACTTTGTCTCCGAATTGCAGACATTCTCTGACAATTTGCTCAGTGATAACGATGGGATGACCTTGGATCTTTCCAACGATACTAACGTTCCCATCCGCATCAGTACTTTCTTCCACTGTGCTCCAAAAGCTCCTAACAAAATCAGTCACGATGGGCGGGTACTCCATGATTGCATAGTTGATAGGTGATAGAATTAGTCCATCAACCATACTCTTGAACTCCGAGTGCTTTGCTGGCGGGTCCCCAAGGAATGCTATCATGTTGTGGTCATGCATGAAGCGTAAGTCTGCCATCTGAAAAACACAAGCAGACCAAGTTAGTTCAAGATCAAGAAATAAGAATTACTTAAAATTTTCTAAGTCCGAACGGGTTTGTTCTCGAACCAACAGACGTACTCGAAATAACATAACTTAATTAAAAGTACAGGTGTAAACGAAATACAGGTTGTACACGAAATACAAGCTGTACACGAAATACAAGCTGTACACGAATTGAATCGTGTATTCGAAATACATTATGTACACGAAGTACATCTGTACTCGAAGTGTTAAATTTCGAGTACGCAAAAGTCTTTTTTAAAAAAAAAAATTCATCATTTTGGCTCCTTAGAACTTCCAGTTCCATTTGACATGCTCGGAATTACTAGGCGACCATCATATCTTGTAATCGCCTTTCAATTTTTGGTGTTTCATGGTCAATTTGACCAAAAACTTTCTGTATTCGAAATTAACATATTCGAAATACAGTTTTGTCCATAACTTTCGATTTCACGGTCAAATCTTGATGAAAATTCATACCTAGGGTACCCTATAGGTGATCCAAAAGATAGCCGGAGTAGAATTTTGAGATCAAGTCTAGAAATCGAGATCGCCTCACAGAGAAAATTTCTGTACTCGAAATGAAAAATCTGTACACGAAAAAGTGGTACTCAAAATTGAATGTTGTTTGACTATTTATAGGGACATTTCGAATACACAGTTTCATGTACTGAATTTCGAGTACACACACTTAGTTTATTTCGATTTAAAATTTAAAATTCTAACTTTTATAAAATAAAATAAAATAAAATAAAAAACTTTGGACAAGTTTAAGATTTAGTCCGGTCAAATTTGTGAGATCAAATCTGTTGTCAAAATTTTACTAGCTTAATAAATTTCTTAACGAAGCACAACTTTTAAATAACAATTCCCCACCAATGATTTCCACTCATTATTCCATTACTTAAAAATCAGTCATATGATCAAGGTTTTTGTAAACAAATCTTATGGAAATTTGTAAACAATTAGATTGTAAGACTAGGTTAATATGCAACCTATCAGTCTTGTTAAATCCTTTGTTTCAAACTTTGATTGTGTTTCAACGAACTTAAAATGTTTTGACAGAGTTTAGATGAGAAAAGAAAAGAACAAATCTTATTAGATTAGAATCAAGAACAAGAAGGGGATCTATCATCTTGTGCTCATTGACATCTTTTATTTTCAGATCTGCAGACACATTGGTCTTAACGTCACACATCCAGATCTTTGCTTACGCAAAACAGAGGATGCTTCAGTAGATATTTCTCGCTCTTTGTTTGCACAAAACATGGGAAATATCCGAGTTTTTTCAAACACAATTTCAAGTTTATTAACACAATCTCGTTTTGATTTAAGGACTTAAACAAAAGGTCAAATAGTTGTCACACATTTCAAGTTGTCTAATGATCACAATTTCACACTTATTTTATTTATATACTTATTTGTTTTAATTTGATCAAGTCTGATTCTTTTATTTTGAAAATTGGTTTCAACTTCTTAGTGTATAATAGATATTCAAAGTTGTTATTCTTTTAGAAATCTTATTAAGATAGTGAAATTTTGATCCTCAGAAATTATTTCACTTCCCTATTTGATCGATTCACTTTCCTTGTCCAAATAAACTCTTTTTGTATTTTCTTAAAGTTTGAAAAGATAAAATCTTTTTTTTTTTTTTTGTAATTTTCTTGAATAACAAAAGGCAGGATTTCCTTTTCTTAGATTTTCAAAAACTTAACTCCCCCCAAACTTGTAGATCATCTTAGACTAACTCAAAGACCGAAAATCTTTTTGTATTTTCTTAAATATTTTAACTCAAAAATCAAAAATCTTTTTGTTATTTTTGTATATTTTGACTCAAGGACCAAATTGTTTTTGTAAATTTTCTCCCCCTAAATTTGTGTTTTAAAAATTAAAATTAAAACAAAACACAAATTTTCACGTATTTACAAAAATACCCTTTTTATTCAAAGCTTATTAGTTTGAAAGAGGCAAGTAAGTGATGGAAGCGTGCTGTATCGAACGGTTTTGTGAAAAGATCTGGCATATTGTCATCTGTATGGACCTTTTCAAGATGAATTAGTTTCCGTTCGAAACAGGATAAGTGAATCCGGATATCAATATGTTTAGTTTTGGAATGTTGTGCCGGATTTTTGACGATCTGTAAGGCGACTTCATTGTCACAATAAATGGGAGAGTCAAGAAAATTCAAACCGTAGTCGAGGAGTTGCTGTTGAATCCACATAACCTGGGAGCAGCAACTGGAGGCAGCAACATATTCCGATCCTGCAGTCGATGTGGATACAGTGGTTTGTTTCTTACATTGCCATGAAACAAGGCAATCTCCCAAGTATTGACAACCACCAGTGGTTGATTTCCTGTCCAGGTTACATCCACTAAAGTCACTATCTGAGTATGCAAATAAACGAAACTCAGAGTTCTTTGGGTACCAAAGACCAAGACGAGGCTTCCCGACAAGATAACAGCTATAAGGTGAGATGCCTTCGGATTCGCTTGATATCTGGCACACTGACAAACTGAAAACATGATGTCTGGACGACTGGCAGTCAGATACATCAGAGAACCGACCATCGAGCGATAGAGGTGTTGATCAACATCTTCATCATCCATTTCCGAAGTTAAGACAGGACGAGCAGCCACAGGAGTGGAAGCTGGCTTTGATTCCATCATTTTGAATTTGGTCAAAATGTATGTGACATACTTTCCTTGATGAATTAGCACACCCTTTGAATCTTGCTTCACCTGAAGACCTAGAAAGAAAGTCATTTCTCCCATCGCGCTCATCTCAAACTTCTTCTTCATCACCCCTTCAAATTCCTTGCACAACGCCGGGCTTGTGGAGCCAAATATAATGTCATCCACATAGATTTGGACTAGAATCAAATCATCCTTATCCTTGCAAACAAACAGAGTTTGATCGATGGCTCCACGGGTATATCCATTTGCAAGCAAGTGATCAGTAAGCGTAGCATACCATGCTCGTGGTGCTTGATGAAGACCATAAAGTGCCTTGTCTAACTTGTAGACATGGTTTGGATACTGAGAATCTTCAAAGCCTGGGGGTTGGCACACATAGATTTCTTCTTTTACCTTTCCATACAAGAAAGCGGTCTTCACATCCATCTGATACACTGTGAAGTTCATGTATGAGGCATAGGCCAAGAAAATTCGTATGGCTTCAAGTCTTGCGACTGGTGAAAAGACTTCCTCATAATCTATCCCTTCCTGTTGATAGAAGCCCAGAACTACCAATCGTGCCTTGTTTCTGATAATGACTCCTGAGTCATCCTTCTTGTTTCTGAAAACCCATCTGGTTCCTATAGGCAGTTTTCCTTTGGGCAGGGTAACCAGATTCCATACTTTAAGTTTCTGAAATTGCATCAGCTCCTCCTGCATTGCCTCAACCCAGCTAGATTCCTTGAGAGCCATCTTGACATTCTTGGGCTCAACCTGCGAAATGAAACATGAGTATAAACAAGAATTAATAGGACCTGATTGGCTTCGTGAAAGAGTGCTTTCAGGCAAGACATTCTGAGCTGGAATTGACCGGCTTCGGGTGAGAACTCCTTCTGAAAGAGGTCCAATGATGTTTTCCACAGGATGATCCTTGTTGATGTTAAGAGTTGGCACTTCCTCCACAGTTAAGTTGTCAAGTAGATTGCTGAGGTGTGTCAGCTGATTGTCATTTGAGGAAGATAGATCATTAGTAGGAGCAGCTTCATTTGTTGGAGCTCCTTGATCCACACAGTGTTCCTCAGGAATGTTATCTGAGAACAGTGGATTATCAAAGGTCTGATGAGAGGAGGATGAAACTTGATCAGTTTCTCAAAGTGGCAGAACAGACTGAGAAGTGTCTGGTTCTGATGGAAGAACTTCATGTATCGGAGTGGGTTGTTCTGGAGGGGCACTATTGTACATGCCTGGAGGGTCAACTGTCAAGAGATTAGGATCACATGGAACATAGTCAACCCTATAGTCCACATCATCACCTTTGTAGAAATCATCGGTCTGCTTGGATGATTCTGGGTTCTCGGATGGATTGTTAAAGGGCCTGAAAGTAGAATCATACTCAAATAACCAGTTTGGACCGGAACCAGCATCTGTAGAATTCAACTCTTGCCAATCGATGTAATATGATTCCACGATCATCCGAGTCTTCTTGTTGTAAACTCTGTAAGCTGCTTTCTCGGATCAGTAACCCACAAAGTAACACTCATCTGCCTTATCATCAAACTTGTGGTTAGGCTCTGTATGAAGAAGAGTGCAAGGACATCCAAATGACTTGAAGTGACCACCTTTAGGCTTCTGATTGAAGAGAATCTCGTAGGGAGTCTTCTGATGACGCTTGTTCAGGAGTGCTCTATTTTGAACATAGCAAGCGGTGTTAACTACTTCGGCCGAGAAGAAAATCGGCAGCTTTGATTCTTATAGCATTGTTCGTGCAGCTTCTATAAGTGTTCAGTTTCGCCTTTCTGCAACTCCATTTTGCTGAGGTGTTCTGGCTGCGCTGTATTGCCTAGCAATCCCTTTTTCATCGCAGAAATATATAAGGGTTTGATTTCTAAATTCAGTGCCATTATCAGTTCTAATTACCTTAACCTTTAGATTTTTCTGATTTTCGATCAAGGTAATAAACTTCTTTGGGATCTCTGGTGTTTCATCCTTCTTGGCCAGAAAGAATACCCAAGTAAATCCGGAATAATCATCTGTCACAACAAGGCAATATGATTTCTTTCCGATACTCATTACATTGACTGGTCCGAAGAGATCCATATGAAGAAGTTGAAGAACTGAAGAGATAGAATTGAACAATTTAGGCTTGTGGGGTCTCTTGTGTTGCTTCCCCTTGGCACAAGCGATACACTTCTCAATAGTGGAGAAATCTTTAGAAGGCAGACCGATGACGTGATCTCCCTTAGCAAGTCTGTTCAGATTCTTAAGATTTACGTGACCCAGTCGCCGATGCCATAACAGACAATCATGCTCTGATGCCTTTGAGAACAAACAAGTGTTCTCTATGAATGAATTTGAGTTCATGTTGATAATGTAGGCATTGTTTATCCTTGGAGTTCTCATCAGAATCCACTTCTCTGGCACTACAAAGCCAGGCTTCAGAATAAGACACTCCTTGTTTGTGAAGTGAGTTGAAAAACTCTTGTCACATATCTGAGAAACACTTAACAAACTGTGATTGAGTTCTTCAACATAATAAACATCTTCAAAACTAAGGGTTCCATTTGTCACCGTGCCCTTCATGCTTATCTTTCCTCCCTTGTCTCCAGCAAATGAGACATATCTGCCATTAAAAGGTGTGACCTTGTGTAACTGAGAGAAATCCCCAGTCATGTGCCGGGAGCAACCACTATCAACATACCAAACATTTTTAAGCTTGCTTGGTCATCCCTGCATCACATACAACCAACTAATGAGAAACCGGTACCCAAATCATAATAGACTTAGTCACTTTGGAAATCACATAGACTTTGTTCTTAGGTTTGGGTCTGTTCTTGGGCCTGTTGTTGGTTCTGTTTAATTTGTTTTTAGCAAAGTTTGACCTGCTTCCACTGTCTTGTTTAACTGGTTTTACCTTAGGTTTTTGAAGAGAGTTAGTTTTGGTTTTAAAAATCCTTGGATTTTGCTTATGAAAACCAGGTTGAGTTTGGTTAGATTTCTTGTCCACTTTAGCAGTGGAAGGAGTCTGAGTCTGAGTCCCCTTTTGAGAGGTTACTTAGGCTTGGAGGATGGAACTGTCCTCAAATATTTGCTAACCAGTTTAGCCTTAGGTGTGACCTTCTGATTCTTCCCGTAGAAGAACTCAGTAGGTCGGTGCAGACAATGTCGAGCAATGTGGCCTGGTTTCCCACATGCAAAGCAGCAGACTTTCTGGTGAAATTCAATTGGGTCAAAGGGCTTTACATCACAGTTACTTTGGCCAGAGGATAAGTTTGAAGAAACTTGTTCCAAGGACCTAGTTGGAACATAAGGTTCACAGTTAGGATTTAATTGTGAACCTTCCTCCTTGGTAACAGTGGAATGAGCCAATGCTGCCTGCTTTGTCAAAGGAGAAGAAGTTGATTATGAGACGTGATTTATAGCAAAAGTCTTCTGAAAACTTTTTAACATATCATTAGGCTTAATGTTAATTTCATCAAATTTTCCAACAAAATCAGTTTTTGGAACAAAAGATGATTGACTTGTAGATGTTGAACAATCTGTGCTCCTCCTAGCACTTCTTTCTACCTCCTTCTCCTCTGAACCTGTAACACTTAGTTTTTCTGCACAAACCTCAGAATCATTAGTCATAATGGGTCAACTGTGAGTATAACAGGTTTGGTGGGAAAATCACAAGCACGATCAGAATCCAATTCCAAGTCGTCAACTGATGTGTTGATCCTTGGCATGCTTGAGTAATTATGGTTAAACGGTGGTTCACACTCATTAAAACCAAGACCCTTACCCCTCTTTTCCCTGTATTGTATGCTTACCATGTTTTCCAAAACTTTGCTTGAATAATCAAATTTTTCACATTTTACTGAAGTTTTAGAAAGTTGAGTTTTGACTTGGTCCAACTCCAAAGAGAGTTCATCGATTTTGCGTCTAGCATCACGATAGTTGGACTCTTTGTTGCTTAAAAGTTCCTTTAGCCTTGCCACGTCCCGACCCTCTGCTTCAAGTTTCCTTTTAAAAATTCCTTCATTTTTAAGAAATTCTGAGTTAAAGTATTTAAGTTTAGTTACTTCTTTGATTAGAGATTCATTATGTGACCTATACTTAAATACTTTATCTATGCACGAGGTAGAGCAAAGATTTTCAGTTACCTCCTTTTGCTTTTCGTCCACCTCAGCCATGAAGGCATGACTCAGAGTTAGCTCCAGTTCCTGCACCTGATCACTCCAATCATAGGAGTCATTTTCTAGGGTTACTAGTGCTTTAGACGTACTAGCACTTCCTCCTGCAGTTGCAGTCACAACTTTCTCTTCAGACTTCTTTTTCCTTCCTTGTCCACCTTTGGCTGCTTACATTCTCTAGCAAAGTGACCTGGTTGATCACAGTTGTAGCACCGCAGCTTTGACTTGTCAAATCCAAGTTTCTTTCCTGGGTTATTTCCAAAGCTATTTCTTCCATATCGCTTGATGAACTTCTTTGCCCGAAATACAGTCATTGCCATCTGCCAAGAGATATCCATTTCCTCAACATCAGCTGGATTTATCTGCTCTAAATTATCCTGAGCTAGGTTGGCAGGTGCCAATTCTCCTGCTATGAATGCATTGTAGCTATTCATAAAACCTTTAAATAGCAGCAGATTTTCTTCACTTTCTGGATTGATCTTGGACACTGATCTGGTTTATCCAGATGATAGGAATGCAGTCTCAAAAGGAATTGACTGAGATGAGGAAGGCTGATAGTGTTGCATTCCTGAAGCTTGAAGATTGATAGCTGACAAAAGAGCAGAATTTTCAGACACTGGTGCAATGCCCATTGAGCTGGCATGGTTCAGTTCTCTCTATTTATCATCCATGTCATAGGAGTTGATGATTGAGATCAGCTCACTCAGAGAGGTCATGTACATATCCTTTGTTCTTTTGATAGTTGTGTAGTTTGAGTTCCAAGTGTAAGGTAGTGAGTTCAGAAGCTTCTTATTCACTTCTCCCTTGGTCATCACAATCCCAGAACTTGTCATCTCGGTCATCAAATGGGTGAATCTGTTCAACTGTGCTTCAAGGGACTCTCCCTTGATGTGATAAAACATGTTGAACCTCTGTCTCAACATATCCTTGCGACTCTCTCGCATGTCTTCATTTCCTTCAAACCGATCAATCAAGGCGTTCCATAGTTCCTTTGCGGTCTTGTGCTCTTTAAAACCATGAGCTACTTCAGTTGATAGGGCCATTGTGATTGATGCATATGCCTTTTCATCCTTTTCCATCATAAGGATGTCATTGTCAGTGTACAATTCAGGATCCTTAGCAACAAGAGGACCATTGATCTCACTTTGGTAGGAAGGCACAAAGTGACCCTCTTCAATGGATCTCCAGAGCTTTGGATCAGTGTATTTGATAAAGGATTGAAATCTGAATTTCCAATCTTGGAAGTTGTCTCCCGACACAAGCCTCGGTGGCTTTGTTCCAGTGCCGATCTCATTGTCCAGATTGAGTAGATTGGACAAGTTAGTCAAATTCTTAGATGCCATGAATGAAAGATTTCTAAGTGTAGTTCACGAAGTCCCTGTAGAGCATATTACCAAACACTGCCCAAAGATAAAACGAATTGCTCTGTATTCGAAGTCCCTTGTAATCGAATTCCTCTTGTATTCGAAAAGAAACCTGTACTCGAAAATATTATGTATTCGAACTCAATCTTGTACTCGAAATCACTTGTACCCGAAAATCCTTTGTAGTTGAAAATCTCTTGTACTCGAACTGTAGCTATCCTTCGAACACTCTATCTATACTCGAAATAGCTGAACTCGAAAATTTTGAACTCGAAAATACTTAAGAAAAATTTTATAAAAATATTTCTTAAGATTTGGAGTCCCAAATTTACACAGTAGCTAGATGGAGTAGAGAATAATGATAAAGTATTAAACTTGCTTCAGAAAGTTGTTACCTTGACGATGAAAAGAGCACTCAAGCTCTGATACCACTTGTAGGTCTCAATCTGGATCAAGAACGAAACTTTATCTTCTAAATCATCATCAATGATCTCTAACAAGTGCGGAATCCAAGTTAGAATCAAGAAAGCAAGTAGAAAAATGAAATCTTTGTATAAATACTGAAAATTCGAGTACAAGTGCCTCAATACGTCTAGAGAGCAAATGCCTAGGGATTCCAACCTAAATCTGTACAAAATACGTCAATTTATACTAGATCTAGGTGTACTCGAAATCTAAGACAAAATATTTCAAGTACACGAATACATGGAGTACTCGAACCTGCTGTACACGAAAATAATTAAAAAATGGACTTTGACTCTTTCCAGGTTGACTTTGTCAGTCTTCAACGCTTTCAAGGCTCTACATGATGACATGCTATTATGATGATAACTATGATGATAGTTATAAGATTTTATGCTATGATGAGATCCAAGGCTGCTAGGATGAAATTATGATGATATGATGTTTAGATGCTTGCATGATGTGTTTATGATGCCAGGATGTATGATATGTTTATATGATGCTAGCATGACATGTATATGATGCTAGGATGTTACGATGATATGATGAAATGATACTAGCATAACCTGCTATGAGTAATCCTATGTTATTAGGATAAGGTTACGATGTTATGATGAATGATGATTTAGTGCTAGTATATCATGTTATGATGAATCAATGTTGCTCCCATATTCATATGGGGTAAGTATGATGTTGTTCCCGTACTCGTTAAGGGGTAAGTATGATGATGCTCCCGTACTCGTTTGGGGTAAGTATGATGTTGCTCCCGTACTCGTTACGGGGTAAGTACGACGTTGCTCCCATATTCGTATGGGGTAAGTATGATGTTGCTCCCATAATCGTTATGGGGTAAGTATGATGATGCTCCCATGTTCATATGGGGTATGTATGATGTTGCTTTAGTACCTGTATTGGATAAGTATGGATCTGTTAAACGCTTCGGCAATTCAGATCAACGTTATGGAGCCTTGTGCCGACATAAGCCCACTATTACGCTCATTAGCAGTGGTTGTATGATGATAATGTTTATGTGTTATGGTTTGTATGAACGAGATAATGTTTTATGATGTTTACTCATTAAATTTTTATGATATTTTACTAAAACTAGAACTCACCAGCATAAACTGACATTTTAGCATGTATGTCAGGTTAATGAACAGGCAAGAGGATACGATGAAGCCTGTGGCATAAATTCAGACGATCCGGTGGTTGTGGCAATCCAATATGTTTTTGGTACATACATTTAATTGTATTTCTGTTATCAGACTATGTTTAAATTTCCGCTACTAATTATGAAAGTTTTTGGTTTCAGAGCTATGTGTCATGATGAAAACCAACTATGGGAGGTACCTGGGATCGAGGCCTCTTAATTTGATATCAAAGCCATAGTTTGAGAGATCTTGGCATCCTAAATGCCAAGACTTAAACTAAAATGGGAATAAATGATGCGAATTTCCAACCACTGATGAACGAATGCCACGAGCTCAATGTCATGTATGAAGTAATGAGTGATGTAATATGAATAAGTAAGAACTAGGAAAGTATTCAAGGGTGTGCAAACTGACGAGAAGGGACGGAATTTTTTAGAATCTATGAGTTGGGTAAATGGTTAATAACACCTGATCAACGTCATTAACGATTTACAACACTTATTCTGTGCTAAACTGATTCCGCTACTGACTCATTGTCTTTTGCATCCTGTAGAATACTATATGGCAGGACAGAAAGGTAGATCACGCAAGAAACCTCAGGAGACTTAGGAAACACCTGTTGAGGTACAAGGAAATGAACATGAAGGAGAAAACGAGACCAGCGAACGACTGGAAAATGAAGAAGAGTTCACACTGGAGTCTATCGTGATAAAGGCTATTTCTGATGAGGTCTGCGAAATCATGGATGAGAAGATGTTGGCAATGATCGTTAAGGCATTAAAGGATGCATTAAAGGAAAAGCATGAAGGAACTAAGGAAAGCTCCAAGGGATATGAAGAAGTTGTAATCATTGAAACAAAGAGTGGCGATTCTATGTTTGGGAAACTGAAGGGTTGTGATTACAAGTCCTTCAAAGGATGCAACCCACCAACCTTTGATGGCAAGAAAAATGTTGTGGTCACCTACCACTGGATATCCGCGATAGAGGCTGTTATTTCCATCAGTGAGTGCCGAATTGATCAAGCTGTCAAGTTTGCAGCTCACTCATTTGTCAAGGAGGCATTTCATTGGTGGAACACGATAAAACAATTCAAGACTACTGCTGATATGGATAAAATGACTTGGGAAGATCTAAAAGAGCTAGTCACTAAGCAGTTCCGTCCCAAGAACGAGCTTGACAAGGTGGAAAGGGAATTTTTGGAGTTAAAGGCTAGAAGTCTGAACCACAGACAGTACACTTCCAGGTTTAATGAGATGGCAGGATTAGTTCCTCATCTGGTTGCTACTGAGGAACGCAGGTTGAAACTGTATATGAAGTGTTTGCCTCCAAAGGTGCGGATTCATGTAAAAGCAAATGCTCCCAAGACTTTTGATTCCATTGTGGAGCTCAATGGGATAGTGTGGGATGACTTGATGACTCATGAGCCAGTTAAGGAGGATTCAAAAATGAAAGGGTCCCTCGGGACCAAGAGAGGCCGAACATATCAACGAAAGTTTTCAAGCAAGAAGATGAAGCAAGATGTGATGAGCCGATGCAACAAGTGTGGGAAAATCCACACGAGACAGTGCCTGGTTGGCACTAATCTATGTTTTAGATGCAGGAAGAATGGCCATTTTCTGTCAATCGCCCGAGTGCCACTCAATGTTTAAACTGCAAGAGGTATGGACATATGTCCAAGGATTGTTAAAATACAAAAGCAGGCACCTCAGGGCCTATGGAGGGAAAGAAGGATGGAAAGCAGAAAGCCAAGGCCCGAGCTTTCATGATGACTAAGAATGATGCTATCGAGGACCCTGATGTGGTCACAGGTACCTTTTCTATCAACAATATTCCTGCTTTAGTATTGTTTGATTCTGGTGCAAGTATAAGTTTTATATCTTCTACCTTATGTGATGGGTTATCTTGGGAGGTTAAGAATACAGATTGGGTATTTGATGTAGAGACAGCTATTGGTAAGATGACCAGGGTGACGGAGGCTATAGATGATTGTTACATTGTGATAAAAGGTCATAGGTTCCCTATACAATTGTTTCTTATAACCTTAGGAGGTTTTGATGTAGTTTGGGTTTCGATTGGTTAGCCAAATATGAGGCTAACATAGTATGTTGACGTAAGATGATATGTCTACGAGCATTGGATGGGAGTCCGATTATGGTTTGTGGTCATAAAGCGATGTATGCGCCAAATATCATTTCGATGATCACAGATGATGTTATGATGAGGCGAGGGTGTGGAGCTTACTTGGCATATGTTATTGAGGAACGTATAGATACGAGGACGATTCATGATTTACCCGTGGTGTGTAACTTCCCTGATGTATTCCCTGAGGAATTGCTTGGATTACCGCCTGAACGAGAAATTGAGTTCCAAATCGACTTAATGCCGGGGGCCCAACTTGTTGCAAAAACACCTTATGGTTTGGCTCCCACCGAAATGAAAGAAATGATGACCCAGCTACAAGAACTCCTTGATAAAGGTTTTATACAACCAAGTGTTTCCTCGTGGGGAGCACCGGTGCTGTTTGTGAAGAAGAAAGATGGAAGTATGAGGATGTGCATTGATTATTGGGAACTGAATAAGTTGATCGTAAAGAACAGGTATCCCTACCTAGAATTTATGATTTGTTCGATCAATTGCAAGGTGCAAGCTGGTTCTCTAAGATCGATCTCCGATCCGGTTACCATAAGTTGAAGGTTCGAGAGCAGGATATTCCAAAGACTACTTTCCTTACATGTTATGGACATTACAAGTTTCTCGTTATGTCGTTTGGATTGTCGAATGCTCCTGCATCATTTATGGATTTGATGAACAGGGTATGTCGACCGATGTTGGACCGATCGATGATAGTGTTTATCGATGATATTTTGATTAATTCAAAGAACAAGGGGGATCACGTTTGCCACGTACGAGAGGCATTTGAGATCCTAAGGAAAGAGAAGCTTTATGCTAAGTTCTCCAAATGCGCCTTCTGGGTACGGGAAGTACAATTTCTTGGTCACGTGGTGAACCCAGAAGGCATTATGGTGGACCCGGCTAAAGCGGAAACAATTATGAGATGTATGTTAGGTTGATGAACATTGAAGAGGAAATGATGAAGCCCGTGGCATAAAGTCAGATGATCCGGTGGTTGTGGCAATCCAATATGTTTTTGGTACAGACATTTAATTGTATTTCTATTATCTAATGATGTTTAAATTTCCGCTGCTAATTATGAATGTTTTTGGTTTAAGAGCTATGTGTCATGATGAAAACCATCTCTGTTAAGTACCTGGGATCGGGGTCTCTCATTTGTTCTTGGCAGTACGCGAAGCCCCCAGAACACTAAAACATTATTAATATCAACCGATTTCACTCTTTTCTCCTCTTACCCTTTCTCTCTTGATTGCAAGAACAAAATATCGAACCCACACTCGGTCAAGGCCCCATATAACCTCAAGAAACCACCTGAGAGCTAGCTTGAAACCACTATTGTAGTATTGGAGGTCTTGAGGCTTGGGGGAAGCTTACAATAACCCACATCGAGTACAAGCAGAAGAACCACTCTACCAGCCCCATCCAGAATCTCTCAAGCTGCCATTCTAATTTAATCTCAGCTCCAAATCCTTGAGAGGTAGTTCTAAATGGTTGAGCTTACATCTAAACATCTAATCACACACATGCAAGCACTTATAACCACACGCAATACCTAAAATGGCACATGCACAAAATTGTATACTTGAAGGCTTGCATTTGCAGTTTAGATGACTGATTTTTGATGATTGGAATGATCTATGACGAGTATTGTTATTATATGATATCATTTGGTGAATATAAATGCATTTTACTATAAATAGTAACTTTGATGATATAAAATGTTGATAGATGATGTTCTAGAGTTAATATAAAATTTTAAATGATGATTCATGCATTAAAATGATGATATTGATATGTTAGTTAAGTTAGATTGACGAAATGGATGATTGTTCATATGTTTCTGAATATAGAAACTTTTGTCAAGAAATGGTGACATGCATGTAATATATTGATTATGTTTGGTTATTTTGATGATGTTCATAGTCATATGAACATATTTGGAAGGTTTGATTTTGATTAAAATGAGATTTATAATGAAATTTCTATTAATGGAAACTTTATTTGGGAATTTTTATAAACTTGGACTATTGAACATGTTTGATAATGATACATGATGAAATATACTATGTTATGGTGAAATAGGAGTAATTGCATGATTGATTAATTGAAAACATGATTAATATAGAAACTTTATATATATAGTAACTTTGGTCATATAAAATGGATTATGAGTGTACTTGATGATAAATAACAATGTGCTATGTGATGACATGATCATATAAGGAAACTAGCATGTTTAGAATAATAAAAGATGATTTTATTGCAAACGTACTAAATATGGAAACTTATTATAGATACTAAGTTGTACATTGAATGTGATTTATGTGTTTACACGTACTACGTGATAATTGATGAACATTAAACAAACGATAATGAACTAAGCGAGTCACCAACGAGTCGTTGAGTCAACACGAACAAACTTGGTTAAACATGGTCAAACACAACAACTTGGAGTTGTTGGACACGAACACGAACACGAATTTGAACTCGAAGTCATATATCCTATGTGCTATAGGCTATAGGTAACAAGTAACGGACGAACACTTAGCACGCAAGCAAACGCAAACACAGGTTAGTTTATGTCACACCTCCAAATTTCAACTAACAGAATCATACCGTTTAGGGCGTGACAAATCAGGATCTCAGGCATTAGACATAACGAAATACCTCTATATTCTTTTCAAACATAAATTTGGTCTAAATTGTAATATCAAAGTTTCAACGTTTGTGGAAGCGTTTGAAAACCAATAACAAAACATAACAGTTTGCAAAATGTAAATTACAAGTTCAAAGTCTTAAATAATCAAATCCAAAACACTTGAATTAAAATGTATGCATGAGACTCAACATCCTAGTCCCTGCTCTTCCTTATTTGTGCTTTAGTGTCCTGAGAAAACATGCAAACAAAGTCAACACAAAGGTTGGTGCACATACAGGTTTGAATAAACACAAATGTTTGAAACAACTGTTTGAAATGAAATATTTGCAGATAACATAGTCACACATGCATAGTCATTATATCTAGTCATTGTACTATTTACATAAGCGGTCGACACCGAAGCTGACTGTTAGAATGTTGGTTCCCTTTCCACTATTGTCTAGCACAAACAATAGTAATGTTTGAATTTGTGAGGCCCCGAAACCGGGAGACCTCGCAGAGGTTGGTTTCGTCATAACACATAGCTCTTAAACCAAAACCTTTCATAATCATGCAGCTGAAATGTAAACATAGTTTGGTAAACAGAAATCAATAACATGTCTGTATCAAAATCATATCGGATTGCCAAAACCACCGGATCGTGTGACTCCATGCCCGAGCTCCATGCCTTCTCTTATCATACCTTCAACCTGACATACATGCTAAATCAAGTCAGCTTACGCTGGTGAGTTCTAATTTTAATAAAACAACATTAAACATACTTAACATAAACACCATTTCATACACATAGTCCATAACCTTAGCACATAACATCATCACCATCATCGTCATCATACATTCCACTGTCACCATACGAACAGTGGGCTTATGCCGGCACAAGGCTCCATGTTTATAGTCCGATCGACTCTTACTATGTTTATAGCCCGACCGGCTCTTACCATGTTTATAGTCCGGTCGACTCCATGTTTATAACCCGATTGGCTCTGTGTTTATAGCCCGGTCAGCTCCATGTTTATAGTCCGGTCGACTCTCTTGTTTATAGTCCGGTCGACTCTCATGTTTATAGCCCGGTCGGCTCCATGTTTATAGTCCGATCGACTGTCATGTTTATAGTCCGGTCGACTCTCATGTTTATGGCCCGGTCGGCTCCATGTTTATAGTCCGATCGACTCTCGCGTTTATCATGCATTCATCATACTTAGCATACTTTCATGCATACATTATGCTAACACATAAACATGCATACATAGTCAGGGCATATCATAATCCATTCATCATCATCATAAGCACATAACATCATAGACATGACAATAAGCATGTATGTCAGCCCAAAACATTAAACATAAAAGAGGGCGTCTAGAACTCACCTGATAATGGCTCCTTATCTTCTTAACCGAACTCCTTAGTTAAGACCTGGGAACCTACATCATTACATCGTCTCATCACATACCATTCTTAGACTTAGAATTTATTCTAAGTCCTTATAGTCAACTAGTTCCCCCTCATAACTACAAGTCCTCGGACCTGGATAGTATTCGAATTACCTGTAATTCACGAACTACTTCAGTACCCGAAATCCATGTATTCGAAACACTAGAGTACACGAAATAACCTTGGTACACGAAATGGCCCTTGTACTCGAAATGCCATGTACACGAAGTACCCTTGTATTCGAAATAGTCATGTACTCGAAATAACAATATGAATACCCTCTATACCTGATTTCGTGTACTCATCATTTCTTCATTAAACATCTCAGAAATTCATCTAAGACTTTGGGGAGCTAGTTCTAGGTTCCTTAGGTTGTTACCAACGTATTGGAACCTCAAAGTTATGAACTTTATGCATAAAGGTGTGAGCTTTATGCATAAGTTCACTCTTTGTTTAACCATCCTAACTTTTGCATAAAAATCCTAGCTTTTTGGTTTGGAACACTTACTTCAAGCTAGATGATCACTCCTGTAGATTCTCGTTCGTTTCCTCCTTCGTTTAGTCGATCAAAGCTTGATTCTTGAAACTCTAGGGCTTAAACTTCGAGTACTCGAGAGCAGATAAACTTCCAGTCAAGGTCTGTCACGCTTCCCAAGGCACCACTATTTATAGGCAGGGGCTAGTACTCGAAATCCTGAGTACACGAATCCTGGCATACTCGAAATTGGTGTACTCGAAATCTTACCATTTCGAGTACACGATCTGTAATCCTAGCCTTGGTTATTTTTCGTCTATTTTCCTACAAGTTAATTGTTCGTCATGCATTGGTAAGTTCAAGTAACTTGTATTAGAAAATTTGGGATGTTACAAGCCTCCCCTCCTTACAATAGGTTTCGTCCCGAAACCTGCCTCGTTACGTATCGAACAGATGAGGATATAAGTTCCTCATCTCGTCTTCCAATTCCCATGTCGTGTCTGAACCCTTCCGATGCTTCCACTGAACTCTTACTTGACGAACCGTTTTATTCCGTAGCTGCTTTTCCTTCGTATCCACAATGGCGACTGGTTCTTCAATGTAGTTCAGTCGGTCATCTACCTCAATGTCATCCAAAGGAACATGTGCCTGCTAGTCTGCCAAGCACTTCCTAAGATGTGACACGTGGAAGGTAGGATGAATCCTGTTCAGCTCCTCTGGTAGGTCCAGTCGATACGCGACTTTCCCTACCCTTGCGTTTATCGGAAACGGTCCGATGTACCTCGGACTCAACTTGCCTCGCTTTCTGAATCGAATGATTCCCTTCCATGGTGATACTTTCAGCAACACTCGATCGCCAACATCAAACTCGATCGGTCTTCGGCGCTTGTCAGCGTAAGACTTTTGGCGATCTTGTGCAGCTTTCATTCGAGCTTTTATCACCCGTAGTTTTTCTGCCATTTCAATCACGGCAGCCTTGTTTCCCATTTCTTTCTGTCCAACTTCACCCCAGCATACCGGGGTTCTACATCGTCTTCCGTACAACGCCTCATATGGGGGCATTCCGATGCTGGAGTGGTAGCTGTTGTTGTATGAAAACTTTACCAATGGCAAGTGGTCATCCCAGTTTCCTCCAAAATCGATAATGCACGCCCTAAGCATATCCTCCAACGTTCGAATAGTCCTTTCCGACTGTCCATCCGTCTGAGGGTGATAGGCGGTACTGATATTTAACCTCATTCCCATGGCGTCATGAAACTGCTTCCAGAACCTGGAAGTAAACCTCGTATCCCGATCTGACACAATGGAGACAGGAACTCCATGTCTGGCCACAATCTCTTTCACGAACAACTCAGACAACTTTTCGGACGTATACGTTTCCCTGATAGGGAGGAAGTGTGCACTCTTCGTCAGTCGGTCCACAATCACCCATATGGTATCATGTCGTTTAGCTGTCTTTGGTAGCTTGGTGATGAAATCCATGGTGACGTGTTCCCATTTCCATTCTGGTACCTCTAGAGGTTGCACATATCCGTAGGGCTTCTGATGTTCAGCCTTCACTTGCGCACAAGTAAGACACCTGTTCACATACTGCATCACATTAAACTTCATGCCCGGCCACCAGTAATCCTGTCGAAGATCTTGATACATCTTCGTCGCACCGGGGTGCACCGAATAACGTGACTTGTGGGCTTCATCTAAAATTCTCGTTCGAATGTCCCCATTTCTGGGCACCCACATCCGACCGAATCGTATCTTTATCCCATGGTCGTTGTCTTCCAAGTTCTTGACTTGTCCGAAGACACGTTCAAAACCCACATTTTCCTCTTTCAATCCCTCCTGTTGCGCCTGTTTGAGCTCGTTCAAAAAGTCTGGAGTTATTACCAAACTATACGATTTTACCCGTATGGCAGGATGATCAGTCTTGTGACTCAGAGCATCTGCCACCACATTGGCCTTTCCCGGGTGATATAGAATATCACAATCATAATCCTTTAGCAGCTCAAGACATCGTCTCTGCCTCATGTTCAAATCCTTTTGCTCGAAGAAATACTTCAAGCTCTTGTGGTCGGTATAGATGGTACTCCGTACTCCATACAAGTAGTGTCTCCATATTTTCAATGCAAACACCACTACAGCGAGTTCAAGATCGTGGGTCGGGTAGTTAGCCTCATGAATCTTTAGCTGGCGCGAAGCATAAGCTATCACCCTTCCCCTTTGCATCAGTATGCATCCCAAACCTTGTCGCGATGCATCGGCATACACAACAAGATCATCATTTCCATCCGGCAGTGCTAGAACAGGAGCTTGGGTAAGTTTCTCCTTTAGCACAGAAAACGCTTGTTCTTGGTTCGGGCCCCATTCGTACTTTACATCTTTCTTTGTGAGCTTCGTCAGTAGCGTCGCTATCTTGGAGAAGTCTTGAATAAATCTCCGATAGTAACCGGCCAAACCAAGAAAACTGTGTACTTCCGTAGGTGACTTCGGAGGGCTCCATTTCATAACCGTTTCAACTTTAGCTGGATCTACAATAATGCCGTCTGGGTTCACCACGTGCCCCAGAAACTGTACCTCTCGTAACCAGAAAGCGCATTTGGGGAATTTAGCATAAAGTTTCTCTTTCCTCAGGATCTCCAATACCTCACGTACGTGGCAAGCATGGTCTCCCTCGTTCTTTGAATAAATCAAAATATCATCAATAAACACTATCACCGATCGGTCCAGCATCAGTCGACATACCCTGTTCATCAAATCCATAAATGCTGCGGGAGCATTCGTCAATCCAAACGACATAACGAGAAACTCGTAATGTCCATAACGCGTACGGAAAGCAGTCTTTGGAATATCCTGCTCTCGAACTTTTAACTGATGGTAACTGGATCGGATATCTATCTTTGAGAACAAGCTTGCACCTTGCAATTGATCGAACAAGTCATCAATTCTAGGTAGAGGATACCTGTTCTTTACGGTCAACTTATTCAGTTCCCTATAATCGATACACATACGCATACTTCCATCTTTCTTCTTAACAAACAACACCGGTGCTCCCCACGGAGAGACACTCGGTCGTATAAAACCTTTATCAAGGAGTTCTTGTAACTGGGTCATCATTTCCTTCATCTCGTTTGGAGCTAAACGGTACGGTGCTTTGGCAACGGGTTGTGCCCCCGGCACTAAGTCGATCTGGAACTCAATTTCCCGTTCGGGTGGTAATCCAGGCAATTCCTCAGGGAATACATCGGGGAAGTTACACACCATGGGAACATCATCAATCGTCCTCATATCCATACGTTCCTCAATCACGTAGGCCAAGTAGGCTACACACCCTCGCCTCATCATAACATCAGCCTTGATCATTGAAATGATCTTAGGCGCATACATCGCTCTATCACCATAAACCGTCACGGAGCTCCCATCCATCGCACGTAGACATATCATCTTTCGTCGACATACAATGTTAGCCTCATATTTGGCTAACCAGTCCATACCCAAAACCACATCGAATCCTCCTAAGGTAATAAGAAACAATCGTACTAGGAACCTATGACCTCCTATCTCAACATAGCAATCATCAATAGCCTCAGTCACCCTGGTCATCTTACCATTAGCCGTCTCTACATCAAATACCCGATCTATCTTCTTAACCTTCCCAGATAACCCATCACAGAAAGTAGAAGATACAAAACTCATACTGGCACTAGAATCAAACAATACAGAAGCAGGAATATTGTTGATAGAAAAGGTACCTGTGACCACATCAGGGTCCTCAATCGCATCATCCTTCGTCATCGTAAAGGCTCGTGCTTTAGCCTTCTGCTTCTCCTTTCCTTTCTCCTCTTTCTTACCCGAGCCCGAAGCATCGGCCCGTGGTTGTCTACAATCTTTGGACAGATGTCCCATCCCGTTGCAGTTGTAGCATCTCATAGCACCGGGGCAATTGGCTGAAAAATGCCCCACCTTTCCACATCGAAAGCATAAGTTTGTGCCCACACGGCACAGCCCAGAGTGGCTCTTGCCACACTTACGGCATAGACCTGTTTCCTCTCGCTTGATCTTCTTGCCAGAAGACTTTCGTTGGTCTGTTCGGCCTCGCTTGGTCCCGACGGACTCCTTCCCCCTGGTTTCCTCTTTCACCGGCTCATCAGCCATCACGTCATCCCATACAATACCACTGAGTTCAACAGTGGAGTCAAAGGTCTTAGGAGCATTGGCCTTCACGTGAATCCGAACCTTTGGAGGCAAACCCTCCATGTACAACTTCACCCTACGTTCCTCAGTAGAAACCAGATGAGGAACGAGTCTTGCCATCTCATTGAACCGTGAAGTGTACTGCCTGTGATTCAGGTTTCCCGCTTTCAGCACCAGAAACTCCCTTTCAACCTTATCCAGCTCATTCTTGGGATAGAACTGCTTAGTGACCAGTTCCTTTAGATCATCCCAAGTCATCTTCTCCATATCGGCTGCAGCCTTGGACTGCTTAATGGTGTTCCACCAGTGGAGTGCCTCCTCAACAAAAGAGTGAGGTGCAAACTTGACAGCCTGGTCGATTCGACACTCACTGATGGAGACAACAGCCTCCATCGCGGATATCCAATGGCAGGTGGCCACAGCATCTTTTTTACCATCGAAGGTCCGTGGGTGGCATCCTTTGAAGGACTTGTAGTCACAGCCCTTCAGTTTCCCAGTCATAGAGTCGCCGCTCTTAGTCTCGATGATCACCACCTCATCTTCTTTAGTACTCTCCTTAGTTCCTTCAGACTTGTCTTTTAGAGCATCCTTCAGTGCCTTAGCAATTAAGGCTGGTAGCTTTTCATCCATGATTTTGCAGACCTCATCAGAAATAGCCTTCACCACAATAGGCTCTAGAGTAAACTCATCTTCATTCTCGGGTTGCTCGTTGTGCTCGTGGTCGTCTTCATTGATGGGTTCTTCACTCTCGACACGTGGTTCTTCATGTTTCTGTGGTTGCTTACGTGGTCTACCCTTTTGTCCGGCCATCTAACTTTCTACAGGATGCAACAATTGATGAGTCAGTACAGGAGTCAGTTTAGCACGAAATAAGCTTTGTAAATCGTTAATGACGTTGATCAAGTGCTATTAACCATTTACCCAACTCATAGGCTCTAAACGTTTCCCATCCCATCTCTTCAATGCGCATGACACTAACTACATACATAACCTTACATCTAACCCTTAACTCATACATAAACATTCAGCTCGTGGCATCCGTTCATCCGTGGTTGGCAATCCGCGTCACTTAATCCCATTCTCAGTTTAAGTCTTGGCATTTGGGATGCCAAGATCTCTCAAACTATGGCTCTGATACCAACTTGTGAGGCCCTGAAACCGGGAGACCTCGCAGAGGTTGGTTTCGTCATAACACATAGCTCTTAAACCAAAAGCTTTCACAATCATGCAGCAGAAATGTAAACATAGTTTGATAAACAGAAATCAATAACATGTCTGTATCAAAATCATATCGGATTGCCAAAACCACCGGATCGTATGACTCTATGCCCGAGCTCCATGACTTCTCTTATCATACCTTCAACCTGACATACATGCTAAATCAAGTCAGCTTACGCTGGTGAGTTCTAGTTTTCATAAAACAACATTAAACATACTTAACATAAACACCATTTCATACACATAGTCCATAACCTTAGCACATAACATCATTACCATCATCGTCATCATACGTTCCACTGTCACCATACGAACAGTGGGCTTATGCCGGCACAAGGCTCCATGTTTATAGTCCGATCGACTCTTACTATGTTTATAGCCCGATTGGCTCTTACCATGTTTATAGTCCGGTCGACTCCATGTTTATAACCCGATTGGCTCTGTGTTTATAGCCCGGTCGGCTCCATGTTTATAGTCCGGTCGACTCTCTTGTTTATAGTCCGGTCGACTCTCATGATTATAGCCCAGTCGGCTCCATGTTTATAGTCCGATCGACTGTCATGTTTATAGTCCGGTCGACTCTCATGTTTATGGCCCGGTCGGCTCCATGTTTATAGTCCGATCGACTCTCGTGTTTATAGTCCGGTCGACTCTCATGTTTATAGCCCGGTCGGCTCCATACCCAGTTATAGTCGTGGTTGACTTTCATACCTACCCAGCACAGAACTGGTACATCATTCATACATATCCTATAACACGTATAGGAACATCGTTCATTCGTCATACATGATATGCTAGCATTATATCGTCTTTTATCATAATCATTATAACATTTACTGCTAGTATCATAACATCATTCATCGTAGTCATCATGGCATCTTAGGCATGTCATACTAGCATCATTTCATCATTCCATCATAACATACTAGCATCATTTCATCATACCATCATAACATACTAGCATCATGCACAGATCATCATAACATACTAGCATCATTATCATATCATAACATCAAGTCGTCATGCCTACATATCATACTTCCATCCTAGCAACCTAGGACCTTGTCATACTTCTATAACAATTCTCATAGTTATAATCATGAAGCATGTTATCATAAAGGCATCATCATACCATATGCTAGCATCAATATCATGTCATGTCATTCATTATCATAACTCATTTATCATGCATTCATCATACTTAGCATACTTTCATGCATACATTATGCTAACACATAAACATGCATACATAGTCAGGGCATATCATAATCCATTCATCATCATCATAAGCACATAACATCATAGACATGACAATAAGCATGTATGTCAGCCCAAAACATTAAACATAAAAGAGGGCGTCTAGAACTCACCTGATTATGGCTCCTTATCTTCTTAACCGAACTCCTTAGTTAAGACCTGGGAACCTACATCATTACATCGTCTCATCACATACCATTCTTAGACTTAGAATTTATTCTAAGTCCTTATAGTCAACTAGTTCCCCCTCATAACTACAAGTCCTCGGACCTGGATAGTATTCGAATTACCTGTAATTCACGACCTACTTCAGTACCCGAAATCCCTGTATTTGAAACACTAGAGTACACGAAATAACCTTGGTACACGAAATGGCCCTTGTACTCGAAATGCCATGTACACGAAGTACCCTTGTATTCGAAATAGTCATGTACTCGAAATAACAATATGAATACCCTCTATACCTGATTTCGTGTACTCATCATTTCGTCATTAAACATCTCAGAAATTCATCTAAGACTTTGGGGAGCTAATTCTAGGTTCCTTAGGTTGTTACCAACGTATTGGAACCTCAAAGTTACGAACTTTATGCATAAAGGTGTGAGCTTTATGCATAAGTTCACTCTTTGTTTAACCATCCTAACTTTTGCATAAAAATCCTAGCTTTTTGGTTTGGAACACTTACTTGAAGCTAGATGATCACTCTTGTAGATTCTCGTTCGTTTCCTCCTTCGTTTAGTCGATCAAAGCTTGATTCTTGAAACTCTTGGGCTTAAACTTCGAGTACTCGAGAGCAGATAAACTTCCAGTCAAAGTCTGTCACGCTTCCCAAGGCACCACTATTTATAGGCAGGGGCTAGTACTCGAAATCCTGAGTACACGAATCCTGGCATACTCGAAATTGGTGTACTCGAAATCTTACCATTTCGAGTACACGATCTGTAATCCTAGCCTTGGTTATTTTTCGTCTATTTTCCTACAAGTTAATTGTTCGTCACGCATTGGTAAGTTCAAGTAACTTGTATTAGAAAATTTGGGATGTTACAAGCCTCCCCTCCTTACAATAGGTTTCGTCCAGAAACCTGCCTCGTTACGTATCGAACAGATGAGGATATAAGTTCCTCATCTCGTCTTCCAATTCCCATGTCGTGTCTGAACCCTTCCGATTCTTCCACTGAACTCTTACTTGACGAACCGTTTTATTCCGTAGCTGCTTTTCCTTCGTATCCACAATGGCGACTGGTTCTTCAATGTAGTTCAGTCGGTCATCTACCTCAATGTCATCCAAAGGAACATGTGCCTGCTAGTCTGCCAAGCACTTCCTAAGATGTGACACGTGGAAGGTAGGATGAATCCCGTTCAGCTCCTCTGGTAGGTCCAGTCGATACGCGACTTTCCCTACCCTTGCGTTTATTGGAAACGGTCCGATGTACCTCGGACTCAACTTGCCTCGCTTTCTGAATCGAATGATTCCCTTCCATGGTGATACTTTCAGCAACACTCGATCGCCAACATCAAACTCGATCGGTCTTCGGCGCTTGTCAGCGTAAGATTTTTGGCGATCTTGTGCCGTGTTTCTCTGTTCTGACCAGCAGTCCAATTATAACTCCAGGGCTCCCGTAACCGAGCTGACGAGTTCAGTGTTTGCCTCTTCCCAATGTCCTTGTCGCAAGACATTGTGTGTTTAGCCTTATTGAGCGCCCGCTCGACATCCAGTCGTGGTTTTAGCTACGAACCACGGGCGAGGATTGTCAATCACAAATAGAATCTATTCTCAATAATCACGCCCCCCCCCCCCCACGGTTAACGGTTACAGAATAGGGGACTTAGCGACAAATGTTCAACCCGAGAAATAACGACAAGCCTGGTCATATGTTTTTCCCACTGTCACGTGTCTCAATCAAATGTTTTACAACACTTTCGTTTCCATGTCTCGCAAAATGTTTCAAAAGTTTTTCAGCATAACACATGATGCAAAATACGTTTTCATGTTTCACAAAATATAACAAAAGCGTTTCAGAGTTCCACCTGATCTCATCAGGTATCATGTATCACACAATGTATCAAACGTGTTCAGTGTTCCACCTGATCAAATCAGGTATCATGTTCCACAAAATGTATCAACACGTTTCAAAGTTTCACCTGATCAAATCAGGTACCATGTTTCACAAAAATGTATCAAAATGTTTTCAGGTTCCACCTGATCTCAAATCAGGCATTATGTTTCACAAAAATGTGTCAAAACTGTTTCATAGTTCCACCTGATCACATCAGGTCTCATGTTTCACAAAATGCATCAAAAACTGTTTCAGAGCTCCACTTGCTCAAATCAGGTTTCATGTGTCACCCAAAATGTATCAAAAACCGTTTTAGAATTTCACCTGATCAGATCAGGTATCATGTTTCATCAAGTGTTTCAAAAACTAACTCAAACCTTCATAATAATCAGTATGTTTCAAACACGTTTTTATGTTTTCTCATTCCCCGAGTTCAAAGCCAAAATACAGAAAAGGGGTTCGTGAACTCACCTGAGTTGATTCAACTCAATAACAGTGCACAACGCTCGTATCACTAGTTCTTGAAATCTAAACCTGTATGTCATTAGAGTTCTATGAGTTACTTAAGCCTAAACTGATTCTCAGAACTTTCCTTAGTTCAACATCTCACAACGTGTTTTAATTGAGAACCTATAATGATTTAGGTTCTTATTAAGAAACTTATAACTTGTTGGTTTAATCAGGACATTCCCAAATTAACCAAGTTAGTATTGTTGTTGATTATATCACCAAAACAATTTCTCAATGGATTCCAGGTTTAGAAATAGTTAATCCTTGTCATTGATCATTCCAAAGAATGATCAGGACAATCACAACCATTGTTATAATCAAATGGTTAAAACCATTATGATCAATGGTATGGTTTCATGATAATCGGACATTATAACGGATCAAAACAAAGATTTCACCGTTAACCTGTCGAGTTCTTGATTTCTAACTATTCCTAGCCATCATCTAGGCAATAATCAACAACAATAACCATGACATCACTGTTAAAATCTAGATCTAATTCATATTTAATCAAACTAATAGAAGAGGTCGAATCGTTACCCTTTAGAACGGATTTCTCGGATGAAAACGATGATCAGGACTTGTAGAAACGTTCCCTAACTTGATCCGGATGTTTGGATGGCTTCAAAACTGAGATTTGGGGGTTAAAATTCGATCTGGAGCGTTTGAAAGTCAAAAATATCGACTAAAAATGAGTTCTGATCAAGAAAAGCAGATTTTTATGCGTACTGCTTCCGTCGCGTACCGCGGAGGATTTAAAAAGGTTCCTTCACGTACCTCCGCCGCCTTAGTTAGTTTTAAATTTTGTTTTCGCGATTCCGGGAGCATACGAACTCCGTTTTACGCGCCGTTTTCGCCCACGTTCACGATTTTTCGAGCTCTTTCCAATCATAATAATTTCAAGACCTGAAAAGTTCAAAATATATGATCTCTTATTTAACGCTATATTCGAATCAGTGTATCTTGAAATCGGAGTCTCGTTTCGAAATTTCGCTTACACTCATTTTCTTTATTTTTGAGTTATGATTCTAACCTGGAATTTGTTGAATTGTCACAGTTACCCTCTATACCTGATTTCGTGTACTCATCATTTTGTCATTAAACATCTCAGAAATTCATCTAAGACTTTAGGGAGCTAGTTCTAGGTTCCTTAGGTTGTTACCAACGTATTGGAACCTCAAAGTTACGAACTTTATGCATAAAGGTGTGAGCTTTATGCATAAGTTCACTCTTTGTTTAACCATCCTAACTTTTGCATAAAAATCCTAGCTTTTTGGTTTGGAACACTTACTTGAAGCTAGATGATCACTCCTGTAGATTCTCGTTCGTTTCCTCCTTCGTTTAGTCGATCAAAGCTTGATTCTTGAAACTCTTGGGCTTAAACTTCGAGTACTCGAGAGCAGATAAACTTCCAGTCAAAGTCTGTCACGCTTCCCAAGGCACCACTATTTATAGGCAGGGGCTAGTACTCGAAATCCTGAGTACACGAATCCTAGCATACTCGAAATTGGTGTACTCGAAATCTTACCATTTCGAGTACACGATCTGTAATCCTAGCCTTGGTTATTTTTCATCTATTTTCCTACAAGTTAATTCTTCGTCACGCATTGGTAAGTTCAAGTAACTTGTATTAGAAAATTTGGGATGTTACAGAATTGGCTAGTCAAACACTTGCGTAGACCTACAATCTACCAAGTGAGATTTTTCAAACACAATAGATCTATTTTCAACTACCACGCTTTGCACTACGGCAAACTAAACTGTTCGATATGTAAGGACTTGTAATGCTATGTTTGCACTTATCGTAAATAGCTAACTCATGCAAGTGATATGTATCTAAAATGTTTGTTTGCACATGTTTTCTCCCCCAAACAGTAAAATGTAAAAAGGGGCCGTGTAAGCACCTGTGAATGTGAATCGAAAGATCAAATGCTCGCGAAATCATGTAGATTAACTTCTACGAAGAATCTGTATAATTGTAATAGCGTTGTGTTATTCGTAATGTCCAAGTCTTGTTTGTGGTTACATACGTGTCAACACACGTATATTAAGTTGTTTGAAATGTTCAT
The DNA here is from genome assembly GCA_009363875.1 of Mikania micrantha. Taxonomy (NCBI): domain Eukaryota; kingdom Viridiplantae; phylum Streptophyta; class Magnoliopsida; order Asterales; family Asteraceae; genus Mikania; species Mikania micrantha. Next base: position 862,858 of record CM018698.1, on the reverse strand, counting down.
ACAACAGTACGTATAGTTTCGAATTCGTTTGTTTAAATCGTATACATATGTACGATTATATTTAATCACACGTAATTAAACGCGATTATGTTTTCAGGTCAAACTATAACTTTCGTTATTTTATTTTGTTAGAAATTCCATTACGGTTCCAACGCAACTTGAACGGATTAAAACAGATTTAAAACGAATGATTTATGATAAAAACATCAAAAAATTGTTTATATTTTAAAAACTAGTGGGGCGCAGGTTCGAACCTGTGACTACCCGGACACAACAAGCCCATCTTACCATCTGACCGAACTAGACATTTGCATTAGAATTCAGAAATTAATTGTTTTAAGCTTTGAGACGCCCAGTTCCTTTTGTTTAACCATAACCGAACCATATGGTTCCCAATTGACCCACAATTCGAACCCAATCGATCCCCGGACCATGGGGTTTTGTTTCTACTTATTCAAATGAGTACATATGTGTGTTTATGTGATCTATTTCATCAAAATCATAGAGTTTTACAGCTCCAATCGGATTCGAACCCAAAACCTATTCCTTTGATTCAAATCCTTCAAATTCTTTATTGTTAATCTGAAAAATTATAGGGTTTTCATTAACTACTAGATTTCGAAGCTTTCTGTACAATTTAATTTGAAAATCGAATCTGTATAGGTCGAAACCCCCAAAATGTTTTTATCTAAGAACCCTAGATTCAAAATCACGAAATTTGTTGTTGTTTTATAAAATCAACATAGGGTTTTCATTTAGTTGATCATTCCGAAACTAACTGTATAGTTTAATTTGATTTTAAAACTCCTTTCCATCAAAACCCCCAAATCGTTTTTGATTAAGAACCCTAGAACTAGAAGTCCTTTAATTCGTTATTGTTTGATAAAATTGATATGGGTTTATCCTTAGTCGAAGTCTTCTGAAACTAAAGATACCAATTAATTTGATTTTTAACATCGTTTGAACCGAAAACCCCAAAACGACTTTAGTGCGAACCCTAATTGTTTGAACTTGTATAATTCGAGATTATAACTTCGAATTAACATGGGGTTATGTTTAGTCGGTCAATTTAGGTTGTGTAGGAGTAACTTTTTACCTGAATTGATGTTCAATTGATATAGGTCGACTATATGGTTGTTCTTCGGCCACCCCTTGATCGAATTCTTCTCCCCGCAGCTTCTAAGATCGAATTGTTGTTTGTAAAAGCTCCTAAGAATGCCGACTAGCAGTTAAGTATGTGCAATTGTGTGAATTATGGTCGGGTTATACGAATTCGATACTAGTTAGAGACGGTTACAACTTTTGGTTTAATTTTGGACTTAATTTGATGTTTAATGACCCAATAACGTATGCTAGTTGTTAATAATCATTAAGGTGATGATTAAAACTGATTTAGTTCGGTTAATTACAGTGTGTTAACTCAAATTTCAAATTTGCCTAATTTGTTAGGAACGATTTTGACTTTAAAAGTCAAGATTGCATATTTTGACTAATTACAAGTTAAATCCTTTTAATTACAATGTTTCTAGGTTCGTTTTGTTCAACTTTAGTCCTTTTTTTATTTTCTTCAATTTCGTATCGTTTCCGTTAATTTCTGGTTAACGGAGTTAATCCGGAATGCCGAATTGTCACAGTTTACAACGCCTTTTCTCTGTTTTCAAGCTCTAAACCAAGGGAGAATACATGTTGTCACACCCTGGGCCGGCAGGTTGGATCGAATTCCTGATGAGCGGAATAGTCTTGAGGCACGATTAAATCAAAATGATCAGATTGTTTACATAGCACATGATAATATGAGAAAACTAATTTACATTGATAATGTAAAGTTAAATAACAACTGACTTAATAATTTAACTTCATTACAACATGATTTGGACATCTTGGATACGATCAAGATATTTCATAAAAATTGCTAGCAAAAGAGCAAGTCTTGAATCTTGTAGCCGTTGAGGCCTTGTAAAATCTTGTGCAGTAGTTGTAGGTTCCTCTATTGGGTCCTATCTTTCTCTCTTTAACAAGCGTAATGCTCACACATGTTCGTCACCCGAGAACATGTAAAATCCATCAACACTAAGTTGGCGAGTTCACGCGAGTTTTAAACTAATTTGGTTTTGTATAAAGGCTTGACAAATTTGAAGAAGCTCACTCCTTAACTTCATTATCAGAACTATCCAAAAATGTTGAAGGACAGTTATACTAACACAACCTCGACATTCCTCATAGTATAGCAATGCCCACTAGAGAGTTCACTAATGTAGGAAATGAAAATGGATTTTCACATTTTTTTAGCAAATTGACTCAAAATGTATGTTTCTTCTCGTTTGCGCTTGAAATCGGAGATTTAAACCCTTTGTTATTTGTAAAAATCACACAATTTTACGCCTTTTGCCTCCTCACCGACATCATTACCAGGTCAAGTAGTGCTTATGTATAGGGCATACGTACAAACAAGTGTAGCCGCCAGCCCACCACACACTTGACAGGCCATGACTTTGCCTCTGATAAACAAAAGGAGACATATTTCGTCTCTCTCCTCCTTATGCCTCGCATCGTTTCTCTTGAACCAGTTTTAATTTGGGTCAGATGTTATTTTGAAAATCGTTTGTCACATCTCATTTGAAAACATTGAAAGTGTTTATTAGTGAAATCTGTGTGTAATGTCACACATGTGATCATTTACCTAACCTAACTTGAGTTGCCATTATTGATCAGATCCCATGGATCTGACCCGAGATTTGACATTGGTGCTTGTTCACGTAACGTACCAGCCTCAGCGCTGGAAGTTTGTTAGACTTATGGTACCATCTACGTTACTTTCGGTTGACCCCTGTCAACTAATGGTAAATGACATTTTTGATATGTATGTTTTGTGGACACATGTTCTTGTGAATTACCCTAGATAGACACCCTACTAAACTTGTTTTTTTGGTGATGATTCCTATGAAAATGCAGGTTTTTGATTTGAAATGTAACACAAGTTCTCTGGTTGTGTCCATTAACCTCTTGGTTAGGATAAAAGCCTCAAAATGTTATGATCAACGAAAATTTCCTTGTTGAATTATGTTGAGTCCTTGAAAATCATTGTTTCTTGAGTTTGAACTTGAAAGTTGTAGTGGAAAGATGAACGCTCAAAAAAATACGTTTAATTATACTCATTCGAATAACATTTGAATAAGAGGTTTTAAAAATAGTTTCTTTATTTAAATGATTTGAAAATAAGTTATATTTGAATGCCATTCGAATAAGAGGTTTCATGTTCTCAGCCCCAAATGATTTGGAAGGCAATAAGTTAAAGAAAGAGGGATCTATGAACTCACTGTAGTTATGGGTTGTCAAAACACACTCTCGATGTATCAACTTGGTTTGAATCTTGTGTTTTCATGTATTCCCTAGTTAATTGATGTTGAATTTCAAATGTATTGTTCCTGATGTGATTTTTGGAAAATGTGTTTTAAATTGTTATTTGTTATGAATAGATTTGAAAGTTCGTCTAAGGATCGGTCCTACCGATACCAATAGTATTCGGGAGAATGTCCAACACTTAGCCATTTTGGCCTTCTATTTGTACGAATAGCCTGATTTTATGAATGACCTCCTATAGAGCGAATGGGTTTATGCGAATGTCCATTTCCGTTCTGTTGATCCATTCGTACGAACAGGTCTGCATTAGTGTGGTTCTCTCGTGCAAATGAGTCCATCTCATTCGTGTAGATGTTCATTCATCCAGAGATTCCCAGGAGAATGGGTAATTCATTCGTACGAATGAGCCTTTCATTTGGCTCATTCGCCTGCAGATTCACCAAGAACGCCAGTTTCAAAATCGTGAGTTGTTTACGGCATTTTTACGGTCAAAAACGATGGTAAAACGTTTTTGAAGTGTTTTGGCGCAAAGAATCGGTGCTAATACTCACTGTGCAGCTCGTATTTGACCGAAAAGGCTTGAGAATGGTAAAAATCTTGAAATGAAGATGTAGGGGATGAAATACACACGATTTGGAAGCTCAAATGGTATGATTTCGTGTGAAAAGTACCAAAATCGTGTAAGGGGCGAATAGGGTTTCCATTGAGTGAGTTGGGTGAAAAATGAAAGTGAAAAACGTAAGTGTTTCTTTTATACATGTGCTCTCGCACGAATGAGTCATACATACGAATGACTCCCATTCTTCCGAATGGCACTATGGTTGCAAAGCTTCACTGCGGGTGACTCATTCGAACGAATGAATGCTCATTCGTTTGAATGGCTAAATATGTAAAAATTTTATTATTTAAGAGTTCTTTTTATCCTTATTTAAGTTCTCTTATTTAAAATATTTATTAAATTTGGTCAGAGGTATACACTTACACATGTGTTTTATGAATCGTCACTCACACAAATACAACGTTCGTCTGACCTTCTGACTTTGTTTTTGGACTGTAAAGATACCATTTTAAGTATCAAGTCCAACAACATATTCATAAAGATCGTCACCTATGTCACACCCACCTTTGGTGGAAATGCGGAAATGTGACCGATCGTATGCTACAGCACATTAGTTTAATAAAACATTTCATTAAATGCGCCAAGACATACGTTCGACAAAATTGTCTAAGTATGCATGCCATTTTATAGGTTCTACTAGTAATAATCTTGTATACAAACACATACAAAACAAACAAACATAACGAGCACTATTTACAACCCAACAAAGTGCAAATCATCAATTGTCTAATAGTGGTAAAACATATAATAGTTGTCTTCATATAAACTTGTGTTGATGTACAAATACATCATTATGTAATTGTCATGACCTGAAAAACACACTTAAAATGTCAACTAAGAAGTTGGTGAGTTCACAGGTTTTGTCTCAATAAATGTGTAACAATATGCGCATGTTGGTATGCCAAGTATATCATGGCCTAATGTAAATGAAAGTAAATGACATGACCTCACAATCAAGCCTCTGACTTGTCTGCCTGGAGACAAATGCACATGGTATTTGTCAAAATAAAAATGAATAAACCAAGCTGTGCGGAGTATATTCACCTATTTGCCTACAAAAAAGCGTTGGTTGGCGCGACCAAACCATAGGTGAGGGTTGTCAGCCCCGAATAGATCTATCTAATACATGTCCACCGGCTCTCCTCGCGAGTTAAATGATTGTGATAGTGTGGGACTTACGATAATGTGTTGTATAAAGTTGTCTATTGCCTACTCATACATATACAATTCACAACAAAGTCACATGAATACAAAGACATAAAGTAGTTGTCTTAAAAAGTTGTATAAGTAATAGCGTGTTTTCCACAGCAAAGTATAAAATATAAAATATGTAAAAAGGCTATGAACTCACCTATTAGAGTATGAGTAATGGAAACACTTGTCTTTGCCAAACATTGTAAACCATGATGTCACCTTTAACCAAAAGGCGATAAAATTTGTATCGCAATTCGCTTCTATAGTAACAATCAATCACACAGCATTCAACGTATTTACTTTGACATTTATAAATATTCATAATATATAAATATTTTTTTGTCACACATATTTGGTGATACTTTTACTATATTGTACAAATATATTTAGTGTTATTTTATACATTTGTAACCATTTTAGTGTCAAAAATTGAGGTTTTACTAACTTGTCATGTTTATAGATTTTTAGGCCTTTTTAAAATGCTCTATTTATATTTTTGTTTTTTACTTTTTGTTCCTCAATAATTTATATTTTATATTTAAATGTTTTACATATTATATAAATTTTTGTTGCATTTTATTGAGTTTAATTTGTCCTTTCAATTATTTTTAGAAAATAGTACTCACAGAACCAAAATCTGATCGTACACTGAATTTGTATTCAATGGTTGAAAGTTGAAAGCAAATTGGATTTTCACCAAACAAAAATAGGGGTTCAAACATAACACATTAAGTAAACTTTTGGATGAAGAATCACTCAATTTAGATAAAAAACGAGTGAGTTATGGTCTTCCCAAGTTGACCCATCTGTTTTGATTGCCCAGCACAGATCCGAGTTCTCAACTTGGGATAACCATTTCTAGGGCTAAAGCTTGTCAAAAAGATTAGAGAGAATTTGAGTTGGAAATTAGACTCTCCGAAATTTATTTTAGACTCAAGAATCGACTGATTTGGTTTCAATATGACCAAGTTATGGCCGTTCAAAGTTGGTACAAATACTCATTCAGAATTCCAGAACGGATTTTGAAGATGCAAATCACCATGGTTGATTATAAAATCATGTGTTTATGTGTAAGATTAATATTTAACTTGATTATGTAGATATTATTTGATGTCTTTAATTTGAAGAACATGAGATTATACTTGTTCAAATATCAGATCAACATATTGAAAGATTTGTGATTCAAAATGACGGTTTTCATCATATCCTCTTGGTTTGCACGTATGATATGAATGAATCTACATGACAACATGGATGATAATAATTGACGTTCATATATGATTATAGAAATAGTTATGAATGTTCTTATATGGATTCAAGATTGTACGAATGAAAGGAGGACACAAACTACGCGAAAGCTTACCAACGCCTTGCAAGAATGACTACAACGCCTCCAATTCTTGTTCCTTCTTGAGAGCTTCACAAATTAGGATGCACAGGGCTATGTTCAACTGATTAGGGATGGAATAAAGGGATATTAAAGGATTCTTGTAGGTGAAAATGAAGATGAAATGAAAGGGTTTGTCTTGATGATAAATAAAAGTGAATGTAATGAACTTTTATTACAAAAATCAATTCTTGAATGGGGTATGTGAAGAGATGAACGACCTGGGGGTTCTAGAATCTTCATATTTTCAAGTTTTAACAAGTTATGTAGCATATTAACATGTAAAATTGTGACCCATAACATATCATAAGTTCTTTTCATGTGTTGCACAAAATACATGGTCATTTTATGAACTTTTTATGTAACTTTTATAGGTAAAAATTGAAAAAGTTATACGGGTAATATTTATTGTATATAAACTATACTTGGTTTATATAACATCAATGTGTTCCGGTTAAACCGAAATATACGACTATTGTTTCAATTTCTTCAATTTTACCGTAAATCATTTGTCTACCGACTAAACAATATCAAATAACAATTTTAACATGTATAACACATGGGCATAGTGTACAATCTTGGTTGAATTTAAATTAACATGTCTTGGTCAAACTCCAAGTCAATGGTCAAAGTAAAAGTCAACAGTCAAAGATCACTAATATTTTACGATGAAGTCACAACCTACCTAAATATCCCGTTATAATGATATCCAAAAATGTTATCTATCCAAGTTTGATTTATTGTTTTCCCTCACAAGACTTTTGTATTTTCTTTTTTTTTCATATGTATGTGATTCCTAAGATATCCCATCCATTGAACTTTGTGTTTGTTATTGTTCTCGTAATTCTCATACTATAGCATTCTCTGTTGTCGTGTACACCCTTGTATTTCAGAACTAATTCCAGCACGTATACCGGTTGTCACACATGTAAACTATTTGCTTTGTACGAACATTTGTATGTATGCTGGTTTACTTGGAACAAACACATGAGTGTTGTATATCGTAACAAGTCCTCGCAAAGTCATACCGTTAATGTAAACACAACGAGGTGAGCTTAAATAGTACTATTGGGTTTGACAAACCCCACACGGCCCCAATACTGACTGTAAGTCAGGACGTGTGTAAACTTGACCCATTGCGCCATTGTTTGTACAATAGACATGGCGGAGGCAGTGTCACACCCCTGCGCCGCGTGCGGAATCCACGGCGCGGTGACGTATGATCAGTTGAATCATGCACAAGTATTGAATAAGAACAACCACAACGGATTACTATGTTTCATAATGTTAAGACAATTGTTTAGTTACAGACAGCTATCTACCAAAAGAAAGACAACTACGGACCCAAAATATAGTTACAAAATAAGATTTCAAACAAGACAATTAAACAATCAGGAGTTAGTGTGTTTCTAATCCATCCTAGCATGTTTCTTCATCTTGTTCTATCTTAGAATGGTCTCCTTAGTTGTCCCTGAGAATGTCTTAAACCTGATTACCTGAAACACGTGAAAAGTAACTGTCAACTACAGACGTAGTTGGTGAGAACAATAGGTTTAACATTTGTAAACATGAATATAGGATATAAGGCATAGGTAAGTTAAAGCAACATAAGATTCACACGGATGAGCTGCAACCCAAACTAACATCAAGTAAGAAAATGAGTGTAAACAGTCCAATCACTGTTTGCACGAGAGTCAACATATAATATCAAGTCCCAAACCACGTTTGGAGTTAGATAATGTGTCAACAGTTTTTGATAAAACCATATGTAACCGAAATCTGCAGTTAGTTTATAAAACAAATTTAAAAACTAACTGCAGCAATCGGCCTGCCCCAATGTGTGTGTCCGCTTTCCCTTGTTGTGATCACCCAGTACTAACGCTAATGAATATGATACTTGATGCTTTGACAAGTTTGTTTACAACAATAGACACCATGTTTCTGAACCTTACTTTAACCGGATGTGTTAATGCCTTGTTTGATAACATGAATTGAAAACCTAGATTTAATTCCACGAATTAAATCCTTTGTTTTGAATACCATGAAATGAATCTGTTGATTTGAATACCATGAAATGAACCACTTGATTTGAATACCATGATGTGAACCACTTGATTTGAATACCATGAAATGAACCACTTGATTTGAATACTATGATGTGAACCGCTTGATTTGAATACCATAAAATAGTGACCTTGTGTAACAACAAGGTTTATAACAAAAGAGTTTATAAAATCCTTTATTTAAAAGAGTTTATCCTTCATAAATACATTTGAGTAAATCGGTTACAAAACAGTTCAAAGATTCTTTATAAAACCTTTTTAGTGAAAAGAGTTTAATAATTGATAATCCCTTTAAAACAGTTGATGAATCCCTAGGATTCGTAAAATGAACCCATAATGTTTATAAGAATACACACACCTTGTGTAATGAAATATGATTGTAAACGATTGGTTTGATCACGTGTTCCACCCCAAAACAGTTATAAAACAGTAAAAGAGGGGCTAAAGTTCTCACCTGTCTGCAGTAGACTCTGAACTAAAACAGATAGCAAGTAGCAAACAGGACTTCTAATTGTTCCCTATAACATTGTAATCATACATAAGATATAGGATTTATGATTGTATAGACTTTGATTCATTGATTGACTTGATCTCTTGAACTTGATTAACATTTGGAATACTTGATCTCATGATTATGATTGTTGTGCAAACTTGAAAGTTATGTTTTGAATCATTTGATTGATCATGGGTCCAAGAAACGAATATGAAATGTTCCATTGTGCATAAATCTTATGCATAAAATGATAATTGTTTGAGAATTTGATAACCATTGATTACTATGATTTATGAAAGAATGTTCCAATTGTTTTAAGTCTTGAGATTGTGACTTGATCCCACATTTAGGTTAAGTTATAACTTAACTCAATTAAGATCAAATTACAATTTTTCTTGAGTTATGGATCACACGATGGGCCTTAAGCCCATGAATTCATAATGGCCTTTAAACCAATTCTATGGGCCTCCTAAGTTAGTCATGGGCCAGTTGGAGTCAAATTGGGCCTTATAGCATTGAGTTGGGCCGAATGTAGTTGTATTGGGCCCATTCAAATGCGGCCAAGATAATCCAAACAATTGGGTCAATTATGATCAAAAAGGGGCCGACAAGGATGAAATTGGGCCGAGAATCGGGTTAACTCAAAACATATGCTCCAAGGATATGATTGGGTTAAGTATTACGACCAAAGGAATAGGATTTAACCGAAATGACCAATATTCCCTCACCATGGCAGCGAACCTATGGCTGCCATGGTTAAGGGTTCGGCCAACATTCCCCTAAGGTTCGGCTATCAAGGGTTGGTATGCGAGGGTTCGTTGGTCATGGTCCTCAAAAAGGCTCGGCTGTAAGCCAAGGGTTCGTGAAGGTTGGCCATGAAGTGAAGGGTTCGTTATTCCCCTAAGGCTTGCAGAAAGTTCGTCCAAAGTGTAGGGTTCGTAGGCATGGTTCGGGAATGAGGGTTCGCTATGCATGCATGCAAGGTTCGTGGGATCATCGTGGGTTCGACAGAAACTAGGGTTCGTCTAACAAATGGCTCGTCTGCATGGGTTCGTCTAGGAGATTCGTGATGGACTTGATGGTTCGGCACAGGTTCGTGGAATCCCCCTAAAGATTTGGCTGAAGGTTGACGAACCCTACAGATTCGTGGAGACTCATTAGGGTTCGGCCGGCTGTGAATGAAGGTTTGGCCGCCGAACCTGTTACCATCATCATCACCATCGTCGAACACTTGTATCCAGACCTCGATCTAAGCTAAACAAGCATCAGAGAATGTTTCTATGATCTCGAACATGATTGTGGTTGACTAGATCCGGCTAAGGGTCGGGTTTAAACAAACCCACGACTTAAAACCCTAATCTCGTGACTATTCAAGCTTCATTACCTCGAGATTGGCTGGGTGAATCTGCGAAAATCTTGTACTTTCGTGTAGAGGATGTCGAGGGCTTCGCGTGGACACCAAGAATAACGAATTCCGTTGAGAATCGAGCAAGATACGAACGATTAAAGTTGGGTTTTCTTAGAGAGAGAGGGTAAACGAATTTGTAGTGAGAGAGTGGGTTGTTGGTGGAATAAATGAGGATTTAAGCCTTGTTCAAGGCTTTTATAGTTCGGGTGATGTTCGGGTCCGTTTCGGCCGCTCGGTTCGCGTTTCCGGAACGTATCGCGTATTTTACGCGGTTTTAAATAAAAGAGTTGTTAAACTCATTTAAATGATGAGTTTCAAAATTGTAAAAATATAAAACAATTAAAATAATTATTTTTACTCTTCGTGTGTTGACAGATCGTTAAACACTCACAATTACGTGTATACCCGCAATCGCGTATGTTTTTCGATCGCATTAATTATTTAAAGTCGTTTAATCATAATTATAAGTTCAACATTCGTATTATTATGGATCGTCACCCATAACTATACTCAGTCTCGCTTACGTATTACGATTCTTGTTGAATTAATTGTCATAATATTCGTCTTAACACTACGCACCAACGCTATCCTGTTACACCGAACGCAGTATATATATAGGGCTCACTCTCGCTGCCCACCACTGTTTCGATATAACACAATACTGTTCTTGCCTAGCGAACTCGACTGTAAATAAATAATACATACTTGTTAAATAATAAAGACTCTAACACACAAGCACATAATGAACACATGATTCACATTGACTGACTGAACATGGACACACACTGTTCTAACACTGTTTACGACTATCATGACTAAATGTACAAAGGTTACAGGCAGTGTAACATCAGTGCCGGAAGCATTGCTGAAACAGTGATCGCTACAGTACTTGCACAGTAACTCAGGTACACATTACGTGAAACTATGTTTATGCTATTGACACATAATGCTTGACACTAAACTATTATGCGATTGTCTGAAATATGATTAAAACCTTAGGGTTTAACAGTTAGAAACACATCAGAAAACACAGAACTGACACACAAATGCTTGATTTAATGTTGTTATGTATAAACGAATGCGAGGTTAAACAGAACAAAGCCATAACGGTTGTTGTTATAGAATGCTAATCCTACGAATTATTCGTATAGGTGACGATCTGCACGAATAAATCTGAAAGTTTAACATTTTGAAACGATGACTAAAAAGTAGAAAACAAGAATCAGAAAGTGAAACCAGCGTCGTGTTCGTTCGGGTGACGATTCGAACGAATACGCGCGAAGGTGACACGCTCTGACAAAACGAAAACGAATAACGAAACGATCGTTAATAATTTAAGAAAATTAAAAATTAAACATTTATTAGGAATCACAATCTTTAAAACTCTAAAAAATAAATTCTTTTTATTTAATTACAAAACACGCGCGTAGCGTGCCGGAAACACGACGAAAACGAGAACCGAGCAACCGAAACGAACCCGAACACCCACGGGGTATATAAACCCTAAATGAATCTATTTCTTCATTTATTACACTCTCCTTCTCTCTCTAAACTCACCCAAGCCGTCACTCTTTCTCTCTCTTGGATTTTCAACTTCAAACAACAAGATCAAGCTCAAATCTTGGTGAAATCACGAGTTTTTGGTGTTTACACGAAGCTACAAACGTCCTCTACCCTAGAAGTACAACCGATCTGAACGTTTGTCCAGCCGATTTCGAGGTAATGAAGCTTGAAGCACATTAAAACTAGGGTTTTTGACACTTTGATCGCTCCTAACCCACATCCGGTTAAGGTAGCCACCTCCCAACATGTTGCGACCAGTTCTAATCTTAAACCGAACTGTTAGGTGAGTAGGGAAGCCATGGTTGAGCCTACATGTTGCAGGAAATAGATGATGATGGTGAAATGCAGGTTCGTGAGGCGTAGCCCTGGCCGAAGCTTGGCTTAGCTGGGAAAGGGAGTGGCCGAACCCTTTTGTGTCGAACGTCATGCATCGAGTCACATCCACCGAACCTGCATGGCTATCAATTCTCATTAGCGAACCTCGATACCTTAGCCGAACCATGGAGTGAGCTATAGACCTTTCTAGCCGAACCATGGAGTGAGCTACCGACCTTTCTAGCCGAACCATGGAGTGAGCTACGAACCTTTCTAGCCGAACCATGGAGCGAGCTACGAACCTTTCTAGCCGAACTACGGAGTGAGCTACGAACCTTTCTAGCCGAACCAGGGAGTGAGCTACGAACCTTTCTAGCCGAACCATGGAGTGAACTACGAACCTTTCTAGCCGAATGAACCTATACCTGGGCGAAGCTAATGCATGGTCGAACCTATGGGTAACCACGAACCCATCTCTGCGAACCTATTGATGTTGGCCGAACCCTGCGAGTTTAAGGTTCCAGCCGAACCTGGGAACCGTTCACTTGGAGGTTCGCTGGGATCGGGGGGTCAGTATCCATTTGATGATCCAGCCATGCATACAAGCGGCCCAAGAAGCTGATCTGGCCCATCAGGATATACTAAGCCCATGACATACCTTAGACGGCCCACATAATCTATACGGACCATATACATAACCTACGGCCTAATAAATTAGGGATTCGGCCCATATATAGATTAATCGGCCCACCTTTATTTGGCCCACATGGATTCGGTTACAATAAACACAAGAAATGAAAGGGTAAGAGGGTAACATGCATAGACTCCTTAAGCTACTACAAAGATAGTGAAAATTAGACTAAGCACATCATGTGAAAATCTAAAACTTTTAATCTTTGAAGTTGGATTAAGGATTTCTAACCCTTTATTTAAAAACCTAAGTTTTATACTTAGAATATTATTGGTTATGGTAACAATGCAAGTAAACAAGAAAGCTAACATTAACCTAATTGGGCTAAGTATCACTAAAGTCTATAAAAAGTTAATAGGGCCGCATGAATATAGAGACTCACAAGTGTTAGCCAATTCTAGGGCTAACACGTACACGCACACTATTCACTACGACTTATACTTATAAGTTACAAACAACGTGAAATCAATACAAGAGTGTGAATACAACAACAAACACAACAACGAGCGCGTGTATTCTTGTTTATACTTAGTCAACTCCTTCTAACACAAGGTGAGTTCATTTGTCCCTTTTCAAACATATTTGTTTTTACCTCGGGACTGAGAAGCATGTTATACATTTTGAACAATTATTGAAATGTTTATTAAATGTTTTACATTTATTTATGATGTGTATAATAATGCTTATGCTTGAAACTCTTATTTGGGAAGCTAAAGACTAAGACTTAAACTATATGCTTGATGTTATGCTACAAACTCTATGCTCAGACTATATGCTAGATGCTTATGCTAGATAGTTGATGCTTATGTTGTAAACTAAATGCTCAAACTATATGCTAGAGGCTTATGTTAGAAACTCTATGCTTAAACGATATACACAATGCTAATGTTATGGATTTTGTGCTCAAACTATATGTTAATGCTTGAAACTATATGCTCGAAGCTATAATTGTGTACGAAATGCTAAGCTTGTATCTATTCATGGGCTACGTAATTGCTAAACACTGCTAGAGCAGAGCTTGTACCCATGCATTGAGATACGTGGAAGCTAAACTATGAGGATGCTAAGCTGTTATCTATATAAGAGACATGTAATTGCCAAACATTGCTAGAGCAAGGCTTGTGTCTGCTTATATGAGATATGTAAATCCTAAACTATTTGTGTATGCACGGCTTGTGTCTATATATGAGATATGTAATTGCCAAACATTGCTAGAGCAAGGCTTGTATCTGCATATATGAGACACGTAATTGCTAGACTATTCGGAAGCTAAGCTTAAACCAATTCATGAGATATGTAATGGCTAAACACTGCTAGAGCAGAGCTTGTATCTAGCCGTGGACTACGTAATTGCTAAACACTGCTAGAGCAGAGCTTATACCCACGCATGACATTGGTGAAAGCTAAACTATGATGCGTGAACAATGGTGTTTGTTTAACTTACTCTAAAAGCTAATACACATGAAATCTATAAACTTGTCAACTTTGAAACAGTATACTAAAGCTATGATGAAGACTGGATTGAATGGTAGGTAAAACGCTTAATTTTCATTAACAACAATGTCATATGTGATTTAGTATGTGGTGGGATGTTGGCTGGGCGGACGGTAAGTTCGACCCTACATATGCCCTATATAAGCATACCGAATTGGATATTACAGGTGATGTTAATGAGATTAAGGTTGTTACTGAAAGAGGTATGCTAAAGCTATTTTCAAACTATTAAACTACATGAACTCACCAACCATTGTGTTGACTTTGTTTTCTTACATGTTTTCTCAGGTGATGCACAAGAATAGGCTAAGGCTTTTGGATTCCATGCTAGGCTGCCCAGATAGAGGACCTAGTTGACTTTTGGAAACACATATTCTGTTATCAACACGAATCACTTTTGGATGTTTGTACAGTTACAAGATAGAAAGCATTTGATTCTTTTGATAGGTTTACCGGGTTAAATTACTGAACATTGATATTGTAATTCAACTTTGTAATCCTAGTTTAATGCTTTATTGTACTTTAGTTATTCTTAACATTGATGCTATGTAAACAATCTGATCATCACGATTATCACTCACGATATCGCGCCCCGAGAACCTTCCTCCCGGCGGGGAACACGATCCGTCCCGCCGACTCGGGGTGTGACAGGCAGGAACAAACAGTCTAGTTCGGTAGTGATGCAACTGACACTTAGGACCTCAGGCCTGGCAAACATTAATAAACAGCATACCTACGGCAAACTATTTTCTTACTTATGATATAAATCTGTGAACTCACCAGCTTTGTGTTGACATGCTTTTAACATGTATTCTCAGGTAATCACAATGCTCAAGGCTAGGAGTTGCACTTAAGGAGCCAAGCACAGAGTCCAGCATGCATATGTTACAAACTTTTGCAAAACAATTTATGTTATCATGTTGTGCAGACAATGCTATTATTTTTGCAACTTCTGCTTTACTCATTTATTTCTGCTGTATAGCTTTTTAAACTGATTTTCGAATATTTATAATATATCCACGTATTTTCAAATGCATATAGAGTCGTTATATATGACCAACGTATCTAATACTGCCATGTCACACCTAGCGGCCTAACAACGCAAGTGGTAATTTGGGGGTGTGACAGCTAGGTCCTATAAACCTACACTAAGTCTTCACCATTGTTCTTCAATTTATCTTGTTACATATGTAAAATAAAGGTTAACTATTTGTATAGTTGGCTAGCAGTTTAAAAGAGTTTAATATGATACATAAAAAGGATGCAAAACTATTAAAATAAATAGAACTCGATCTAATGCATATGTAAGTTTCAAGTAGCTCAAAGCAAGAATTCAAACAAGTGATATTACAAAGCTTAAATTAAGACTAGCTAAGTCTTTGACTTAAACCATGTAAATCATAATGTTTGTGTTTGTGTACATTTCACCTTTTTGACACAAGAAATAAGTCATTGCGAAGAATGTAGTCACATTCTTAGGCTACTATGTACTCGTATATGTTTGATGTATGAAACATCTTCTAACCCAATTCCCATATCATAAGTTCACATAGCATCTAAATCATGTCTACTAAGCTTAAGAGTTTGCATCATGTGTATGTTTTTGACTCTATGAATATGTTTTTGTATAAAGCATATGTAACTTCCCAAAAAGTTTACTAAATATAAAAATGGATTAAGAATTAACTCACTTGTTTATGTCTAACTCTATCCAAGTCTATCTTTGAGTTTTGATGAAATGGAGATGGTAAACCCCACCTAATGTTTATGTATTTACAAAGACTTAGTATTCTAACGTTTAAGCGTTATATTAAGTTTATGGCTTCTATGGTTTTTCTAATGATAACTCATTTAAAATCAATGATTAATATTCTTAGTTTGGATAATGGTTTTTAAAAGATTAATTTAATAATTAAAATAAACACATCTTTTTATAAAATAAATAATAACTTTAGAAAATTACATTGAAAATATTCTTTTATTATTATTTGCAATTTGGTGTTTAAAAAAATTAGATTGTTTGAGCTTTTTATTATATTTGTATCTAATTTGTTTTATAATAATACTTTATTTAATAATAATTAAACAAGATATATTAGAAATCATATAGATAAATACTTTAGAATACTCATGAATAACGATTTTATATAAGTTTGAAATATTTGAAGACTCAAATTTTATTTTTACAATAACTATAAAGTCTCAATGATTTTGGTTCGTTGAAATTTAAAATATTGAAAGCATATAAATCTTTAAATCTTAAGTCCTTTGACATAAAATTAGAATTATATCAAATAATATTTATTTATTATTTTAATAAATTTTGAAAGAAGTTTATGCTTATTTAGAAATAAATAATTTAATAATTGCTGAGTATATTCGTATGTGTATAAATATATATTGTCATGTTTATATAAATAAAAATTGTTTAAAATAATTCTAATAAATAAATAAGTAAATAACACAACATACAAAATGGGAAAAAAGGATCAAAATCTGCTCAGTCAGATTCCAACCCCCTCCTTCCGAGTCCAAGTACTAACACACATACGTATAACCAGTTGGGCTGAGTTTTTCAATTGAAATGACATCCCACGATTAATTCTAAAAATAAACTTTTGATTCTCCCCCAATTCAAATCCTGTCACCGTCAAGCCCTAATCCATTTTCGATCAAATTCGACCAATTGTGAATCCGTTTGACAAAGTTCCCATGGGGCTCTCGTTGTTTGTAGAAAACCTGATAAAGAAGATGTATAAAATTACTTACCATCATTGTTAATGCTTGTGATTTGATATGTAGAACTCGAGACGAAGAACGATCGGGTTGCAGGTTCAAGACCATAATGATAAGAGATTGTTAATGTGTTCTATTTGCTCAGAAAGCTTTGCCGAATAGAAAGAAGCTATGATTATTCATTTGATTTGTGCTTTATTGTTGTTGTATACGAATTTGAGTTCAAAGTTAGCCTCACCATTTTAGGTAATAATTTCGAGTTAATGGGTCATTGATAGCCGTAATTGATGATTGAAAATAATCACGCATTCGAATATTAAGCTGGATATGCGTAGAAATAAGGTGGATTTCAAACCGGATCACAATGCGGCACTGGCTCGGATCTGGATTGGACATGTGGAGAAGAAAGCTTCTTTAAGCCTTTTGCACTTTTAGTCCCTACAGTTTTGTTTGTAAATTTAAAATTTTGTTTTTTTAGTCGCTCAAAGTTTTTAAAGAACTTTCTAAAATGTTATATCTTTATAAATATTATCCTTAAATATTTGTATATTAACTTTTTTTATAAAACTTTATATATTTAAATTAATCAACATAAAGTTTTACCTGTTTAATTATTTTTTTAATTATATATATAGGATTTGAATTAAATGAAAAACCCGATCTTAAAGAGAAAACCATTAAACTCAATCTCAACCCTTAGATCAAACTTATTTTATATTTCAATTAATAAAATAAAAAGGGTATAATGGTATTTTCACTAACTATTATCTCTCTTCATTAATTAACCAGATTCTCTCTCCTCTCTCCTCTCTCTTCATTAATTAACCAGATTTTCTCTCCTCTCTCCTCTCTCTACATTAATTAACCAGATTCTCTCTCCTCTCTCCTCTCTCCTCTCTCTTTTTTTTCTTCTCTCTCCTCTCTCCTCTCTCCTCTCTCTATATATATAATTTATATATTTTATTTTCCAGAATACTACACATGTGTAGTGTTTTATTTTTTTTGTTAAAAAATATTTTTTAAAATATTACAACTATAAAAATGTATATTTTCATACAAAAAAGTCTTTATTTTTTTAAAAAAAACAAAAAATAAAAATGTGGACCACATGTTTTTAAAAAAGTCATTATATAAAATAAAACACTACACATGTGTAAAATAAAAATGTACAAATTTTACAACAAACAATACACTTGATCTAAACACTACTATAAGATCTGAAAAACTACACATGTGTAGCA
The DNA here is from genome assembly GCA_009363875.1 of Mikania micrantha. NCBI lineage: Eukaryota > Viridiplantae > Streptophyta > Magnoliopsida > Asterales > Asteraceae > Mikania > Mikania micrantha. Next base: position 844,294 of record CM018698.1, on the reverse strand, counting down.
ATAAACATGTACAAGTTTTACTACGTAAAGTACACTTTGTCAAGCAAACATCTATGATATCTGAAAACTACACATGTGTAGTTTTAAAAATGTACAAATTTTACTGCTTAAAGTACACCTTGTCAAGCAACACCTATAAAATCTGAAAAAGTACACATGTGTAGTATAAAAAATGTACAACTTTTAGTGCATAAAGTACACCTTGTAAAACAATACCTATAATGCGCATATTTTTTGTTTTTTAATAAAATATGACTTTTTTTGTATGAAATTAACCGTTTTTACATTATAACCTTTCTTGAAATTAACCGTTTAATTACTATTCTTTAGTTTTACTAACCAATCATTTAATTAGTAAACATTAATTAAATATCAAAAGTTAAACTATTCAAACTTTGTCAATTTAATATTAGTTAATTATCACTATAATTGATTCTTCCAAATATTATTATTTCATAAATAATAAAAACCATCACTTTGTATAATTCGTGAAATTGATTATGTCTAAAACATATTTTAGACACAATCTTTACTATCTTCCAAGGTGTAACTCTTTAGTTTGTACCTCGATAATCATGTTGATATTATCGATGATCGACATCTTATTTCCAACACTAACGCCCAACACGCCAATTCCACATACTTTCGAACACTTTCACACCACTTGTGAAATACTGAAATCCTTACATGACAATAACATTTATGCAATTATGACCTATATTGCACATTATTGTTAAACACCCCATATAAAACACTAACTCACCGAAATCCACACATCAAAGTAAATAGTACATACATCTCAACACATATTCACACACATATGCGTAACACACTGTAACACATGTTAGTCAAGATGAGTTCAGTGACTTACCTTGCCACGACAAGTTATCCACCATAACAATCTCCTTTCTGGGTCGTTTGGTTCCACCATTGATTCCTATTATCGCAACAAATATGTTTAGTAAAAGAGTTGACTACAGCTAGGCAAATTACACCCATTTGACCCATTATCACAATTTTTATCCAAATTTTCACCCAAATGACCTGTATTCATACCAATCCACCATTTTTGATTATATACATGCTTATTTCATACCACCTTAAACTTAAAACACATTTTAAAGTTTAACACCTTAATTGACATTTCATCAAGAATATTCAGTAATAACATTCTACACAACCATGATATTTATTCATATACTAAAGCAACTATTCACAATTAATTTTTTTGTTGTTATACTTGTCTTGAAATTTACTAGAACGCACACGTGTTGCAGATTCCAGTTATGCTGGCCACTCATAACTGTAATTTGTACCACCTGATTATTTTGGCGCAAATCAAAACAAGTTTTGTTCTTTAGTTATGTTCGGTTTACTCAGTGTCACTATACGAGCCTATGTTTATAGTCTAGGTCTCTAAGTCAATCTAAATTTCTATAACCAATGGCTCTGAAACCACTATGTCACACCTCTACCTCTCATCACCTGATGATGATATCACTGATCACTCTGAGAAGGTTGCGGAAGCATAGTAGTGATGTCTCATAGATGGGGTTCAACTTACTTGATTCGGTATCACAACACACAAGTTAACTTAAAAATAATACATTACAAGGATAACATTGTTGTTACAAACCACTAGTTATTGTTCACAACTTAACACACTAAACATTCCAAGTTACTTATTTACAAGTGCCTGATAGTGCATTTCTCACTCGTTGTAACTGTCTACCTGCAAAAGTTTGTAAATTTGAAAAGCCAGCACAAGCTGGTGAGTTTGTAATGAATGATCCAACATAATATAATATGATATGAAAGTTATTGATACACAATACAAAAGATAACCATGGGACCCATTTCTAGTTCCTTTCGGACTGAATGTTCTGTTATGTGAAGATACTACCCATCGGTAAATATCTTTGTATCTCATTCTTAATGTCTATCACATACATTAAGTTAATATTGTAAATAGGGAACAAATATTTACACCAAGGGGAGTTGCAAGCTCCTAGAAAATGGGTTGTCATCCAAAAGCACTATCATTGTTTCCTGTTCTGCCCCACATGGGTTCACTAGATACGGTTTGAAAGATGATTACTTTTTGATATTGTGATAGAAAGATACATGCAAAATCCCATGAAATCCCACAAAGTCACATGAATCACACAGATAACAGTGAAGCATATCATATGTTTATGAAAGGTTTCACAATGATACCCCCGATGTTTGTAAAACATTAAAAAGAAAAGGGGTTGTACGAAACTCACCTGAAGTATCGCAATCGATGGTTAGTGCGCGGACTTGTGTTTGTAGTTCAATTCTGCATTAGTTAAAGTTTTAAAAGTTATTTGTGTTTTAATTTGCTTATTAGGTCTTCCTTAATGTTCAATGTCAAGGACATTGCAATTCAAGTCATCAAACTAATATTAAGTTCTTAATTAGTTGATTTAATTGAATATCATATTATGTATGATAATATGAGAACCTACAATGATTTAGGTTCCTATTAAAGAGTTGATGACTCATTGGATTAATCAGAATGTCTTTAGATTGACCAATTAGGTATTGTTGTTGATTATATTACTAAAGCAGTTTCTCGATAGATTTCAGGTTTAGGAATAGTCAATCATTGTTATTGATCATTTAGGTATCATGAAACATAGGAATATCACATTGAAATAGGTTTAATAATCGTAATCAATAAACTAATATGACTGTTAACATAACATCAGATCATTTTCCAACGATTATCTTAATGCCTGTCATTAACTTGAAACACTTGGATTTGATCTAGCATTTCAAGGAATGATCAACAATCACAATCATTGTTATAATCAAATGGTTAAAACCATTATAATCTATGATATAATTTCATGATAACCGGGCATTATAATGGATCAAAACAAAGATTTCACCGTTAACATATCAAGTTCCTCATTTCTAACTATTCCTAGCCGTCATTAAGCAATAATCAACAACAATAACCATTGCATTACATTCAAAAACTAGATCTAATCCATACATTGTCAAACTAGTAGGAGAAAACGAATCGTTACCCATTCGGATGGACTCTCGGATGTAAAACAATGATCTAGAGTTGTAAACTTGATTCCCAGCTTGATTGTGATGATCCAGTGGCTTTAAAGTTTAGTTTTGGATGCTGGAAGTCGATTAGATCGTCTGTTGAAGGAGGTATGCTCGAGAGAAGAAAGAAATAACTTATTTGCATGAAATTTGATTGTTCTATCTGATTTGTCTTAAACGTTTTATCTTCGTGTACTGCCAAGACACCTGAAAAGGGGCTTGGCGTACCGCGAATAAATCTGGAGGAATTTAGATATTTTGGACTCTTTGCGCACCGCCAAGAGGACTCAAAACCACCTTGGCGTACAGCGAAAAGTTCCAGAGCACAATAATTTCGAATTTTTCTTGTTTTCACGATTCCGGAGAATTGGGAACACTGTTTTTCGCAAGGTTTTCACCCACATTCTCGATTTCTCGCGTATTTTCAAATCGTGATAACCACGATCATATTATTAACGTGGATTTCAAAAAACAATTACGTGGAATTTCTACATAATTGTCACAACGGTAGGCGTCAAATTGTTTTGGGTAAAAATTAAGTAACCTTAATTTGTGAAATCCAATTTTAAGAAAAAGTAGGCAAGTACTTTTACTTATGAAATATAAAGTTGTGGATATTGAATAAAAAACGATGAGGATCTTTATATATGATAAAGGATCCTTATATTTTAATCATGTAAAATATTAAATGAGTTTATTAACCAAAAAACAAGTAATATCCTTAATAATATCAAGAATATTAAATACACAATACAAAAAGTGGTAAAGTAATGATAATCACACTAGAGATTTATTAGGAAAGCCTGAAAATCCGTAGTAGGATCAATGACATAAAATCTCAGGAGCTGACCGAAGTTTAGCTTCCTTGTTTGTTTATAAAATTAATATATATATATATATATATATATATATATATATGTGCAAGGAGTTAATCGATCTCTAAGGGTCCTCAAATAATAGGATCCTTTCCTAAAGGATTCACATAACAAGGAAAAATTAAGGATCCGACCCCTAACAATTGTCCCCTAAAAATTAACTTCTTAGATTACTTCATGGTTTAAATCCGTTATATTTTTAAATTTTAAAATTCGCACGGATAACATGGTGTAGGGCCATGATCTCTCACAATAATCAGAATGATCTCTAACCGTACAGAACCTGCATAAATGAACAATCATCACCCTGTTTAAAAGTAACCGTGTACATCAACGGGTAATACTTTTGTTCTGTCTTCATTCTTCTTCATTGTTCTTTGACTAAAAATCCATTTCTATGGTAAGGAAGAAAATTAGTGGACCACCATCGTCGGCCGAAGGAATGAAAGATTTTTTCGATCAAGGAATTCTTCTTTGGACGGAACAAAATCTATGCAAGTTCGATGATCAGTGTATACAATCCATCGAATCTAGTGGTTTCTTTCCATCCAGAATAGAATTCAAGCCCTATAATCCTCTATTAAAGGCTAATCATGTCTCCCCAGTCTGGGTTTGATTCACTGAATACCCTTTTCTTTTGGTCTCAGCGATCTCTTTCCAAGTCTAATCTCAGAGTTCTTTGATCTCACCAACTTTTCCTTTTGCCAAGCAATGCCAATGTTGTGGCGTGCCTTATTTACCATAAACAAAATCAACCAAGGCCTTTCGCTTGGCATTGGCATCCCTGAAATTTCTTGTGCCTACTAGATTAAAACCCGTTGATATTCTAATCATTTGTTAAAACGTTGACCAAAATGTGACAACCTGTATCTGATCGTCCGGCAAATACGTACAGTATGTGTACTTTTCACTATTTACTATGTGTAAATACAATGTGTAAAAAGTTGTGTGACAACTGGACTAGAAAACAAACAACAGTTGTATGTGTTTAAAAGAAAATTTAAATACAATAAATACAACAACTCATGAGAAACAACAGTGTGCAAACAAATGACAGAAACATATCGGTTGCGATATGATATCCACAAATGACAAGAATCAGATGGCCGACAACTCAGTGAGAAACCCATGTGAATTCAATTAAAACAATGTGAAAACTGGCAAGTTTAGTTGAGTCCGTTAGTGAGGAAATACAATCCAGAACATAAGTTCAGTATTGTTTCATAATAACAAACTGACAGTGTGTTCGCGTGGGTGACGATTTACACGAACATATCTGTGAGTTTAATGTCTGAAATGATGATTGAAAAGTAGAAAACAAGAATCAGAAAGTGAAACCGTCGTCGGATTTGTTCGGGTGATGATTCGAACGAATACGCGCTTGGCTGAACGATCTGACGAAACGAAACGACGAAACGATCTAATAATAATAAAATAAAAGATTTAAAAAGATTTACTAGGAATAACCACCTTAAAAACTTAAAAATAAAACCATTTAATTACACTCGTAAAAATAGGCGTTTACGACCCGGAACCGTAACGAAAACGAGAATCGAGCAACCGAAACGAAGCCGAACACACCCGGGGTATAAAAACCCTAAATGTGTTCATCTTTCTCATTTACTCCCTCACCAACCTCTTTCTCTCTCTAAATTTCCGGTTCACCTCTCTCTCTAGATTCTCAACCTTCAAACACCAAGATCTCTCTCAATACTCACCCAAATCGCGCAAATAACCTATCAAATCGAAGCTCTCATCATTCTCTACTCGAAAGTACAAAGGATCTGCTTCAAAACCCACCTGAATCGAGGTAAATCCGAGCTCAAAGATGGCAATTTTAGGGTTTTCTAAACCCTTGGTCGAACATTCACTAAACTGGTTAAAAACCACTCCAAACCTTAGGGAAAACTACATAAAACACTTAGGAAAGATGTGATAACTCATGTGGTGCTATGCTCCGGTCACTAACACTTGAATGGGGGTGTCCCAAGGGTTGGCAGCCGCATGGCCGAATGAAACCACACAGCTCGGCCGAAAGGCCTAGGGCTGAAGGGGCCAAGACCGAAGGGGTGAACCGCATGGGCAAGGGCGACCGAAGGAAATGGATCCGAATGAAGTCTCCCCTTTCGCGTGACCCTTTCTCTAGGCCAATGCATCCATTCAGCCGAAGATCTAGTCTCATTCACACCATACCTCTTTCGGCCAAGCTCATCTCATTCGGCCTAAGCACCTCCATTCGGTTCAAGCTTTCCCATTCGGCCTAGCACATCTTATTCGTCCTAGTTTCCTTATACGACCATCATCACTCGGCCTAAGTCTACCTATTCGCCCCACATGAATAAAATTTGTGAACAACACTTGGAATCAAACTTAATTGAACAACATGCATGGGAACTATTAAGTTACTACAAAGGTGGTAGGGATTTTGGTTAAACAAACTTCATAAAACCTAAAACCTCAAGTTTACTACAAGCTTGTGACATTGTTATTTTATTAACTAAATAACAACTAGGTCTATTTTATAAAGTGTTAAAGAGTTAAGTTGCAAATTTGTTATTTACCTTAACACATTAAAAAGGATGATAACTCTTCTAAGTGAACAACAATTAGAGTTTAAATCAACTTAAAATTCTAAGTTTATACTTAGAAACTATTTTAAGTTACAAACTTTCATGTCAATAAAACTAAGTATTATACTTTGGCATACTATGGATTGTCGAGGATGGGCTTAAGACTAAGGTAATGAGGACCAAGTTCTAATCTCAACAAACACGATATGCTAAGCTTGACCTAGTTGGTTAAGTGATAGCATATACCACCACAAGTGAATTAAAATCAAAGGGCAACAAAGACCTTCAAGTATTAGCAAACTTTAGGGCTAACACACACACACACCTATAACTTATACTCATAAGTTACAAACAACGTGAAATCAATACAGGAGCGTGAAAACAAACTCAAGAACAACAGTGAGCGCGTGCAATCTTGTTATTACTTAGTCAACCACTTCAATTACAAGGTGAGTTCATACACCCCTTTTCTAATCTTAATTGATTTCTAATCTCGGGGCTGAGAAACATGCTAACTCTTTTAACTATTTAGAAGTTTTAGTACAACATATTGATTATACTATGATTTAGATAATATTGTTTATCCTTATTATTGCTTATCATTGTATGTATGCTTGTGTGATCATAATATAATTGAGATATCTAGGATGAAACATGATAATATAGTTTCATAATTCATCCAAACAATAGAATAATACAAGTTGTAAGATTATATCTTATAACACCTTATTATTCTTACATTAATGAACAATGGGATAACCAGGAGATAACACTGTGACAACAACAACTAACAAGAATGATATGATGATAACATAATTTCACAATATCATTTACCACCGGAGTTAACTAAGCATAGTAAGACTAGCTCTTACAACAATATGCTTACAACTCAGTGAAGGCTATGGGATAACACGAGACAAATACTAAGGAGAACAAGAATGATGATCATGATGACATAACTTCATGATATCATTCACCACCTGAGCTAACTAAGTGTAGTAAGACTAGCTCTTACAACACTGTAGTTACAACTGGGTGAAGACTATGTGATGACAAGAATGATAATCATGATAACGTAATTTCATGATAACAAAATCATTCACACATTTACTAACATCGTGTAATAAGACAAGTTCCTAAAACACTTTGTTAAAGACTATGAGAACACATAACTATGAGAACACACAACAATTGATTACTATTAAAACTGTCTGTATTATATCACAACAATCATGTGTTCATGTGTTCATGTATTGAAGTCCAATTGTAAGTCCCTTCTAGAGAATTGTTTACCAGTTAATTTAGTGCGACTAAACCGACGATAACGTGGTGGTACCATAGGTTTGACAAACCGCCGGCGAGTGAGGTCGGTACGTTGATGGTATTTTATCATTGGCCGATAACGATGACCGGTAACCGGGCGACACAAGTCAGGTTTAGTAAACGAAACATAGTGATATTAATCTACAGTAACTAATGGTAATTAAATCCTTCGATTCTATTGACTGTTAGACCGAGGAATTGATTTTCTCTCGTGTCATATTATCTGTAATAGTTTCGTTGAAGGCTATGAGAATACAAATATGGTAGAGGTAAATCGGATGCATTGTGATCTGATTACGTGAGGATCACAATGGATTCCTTTTAGGCTCTATGCATTCCAAGATAAGAACAATATCAATATGTTAGCTACCACTCCTATTATTAGAAGTGAACTACAGTTAACCCCACAATGAGAGAATAATAATAAGGATAAGATTGGATAAATCTATTTTCCTTAGAACACTAAGGGTCTACCAACACTTCGGTTTTGGTAACTTTAATCCCTCATATTTTATTATTCTATCTACATAACACATCGGGTGATAAACATAATCTTATGGGTGAGTATCAATTGGGATGACCACATGTGAGATAGAAATGGGTATCCATAGTTGTATCGCAAGTGGTGTTGAATTATGTCAAGTATGTGGTGGGATGTCGGCTGGGGCTTGTTTCCCTACGTATGCCCTATATATAAGCATAACTGACAGGATGAAACACTACTTGTAAATATAACTATGAAGAGGCCATTGTGTGAGACAGAGGAAACAAACCAAAATGAGACTTGTGTAAGACTTTGTAATTGTGAATGTTAACAAATAAATGGTTTTCAATTACTAAACTTATGAACTCACCAACCTAGTGTTGACTTTGTTTAAATGCATGTTTTCTCAAGTGACGAACAGGTTTAGTCACCAGCATTCAGGGATTACGCTAGTGGACTTTTAGAAGACCTAGCTTCATTTTGTATTGAGCATATTTTGAATGACAAAACAGTGAATCATCTTTTGTAGATCTTGTACAGTTACAAGATAGAAAACTCAATGATTCTTTTGGATAGATCTACTTAGTTAAATTATGAACATAACATTGTAATTTAACTTTGTAATTCTATATCACTGTCATGCTAGCATTTCTCATTTATATATCATGTGCCATGTAAACAATATGATCACTTTGATTATCAAACGATATCGCGCCCCGAGATCATTCCGCCCGACGGGAAAGTTGGTCCAGCCCGCCGGCTCGGGGTGTGACACAAAATCCATAATATTTTTGAAAGGGGTTACAAGAAATGATTTAGAGTGGAGAAACCGTTTCTTTCTCGTCAAAAAAAGCTATATCCCTCATGGGAATATTTTTATCAATCTAGTGAATAGAAAATGATAGGATACTTAAGATTCTTGTTGTTTCCCAAACTTTGGATTAGTTTTGATTTCTATTTGTTTTCAGGTCAGCTGTTCAAAGAAGAGGTTTCACTCAGAGAGGAAAGTACTGGCAAATTAAAGGAATTTTTGAAGCTTGAAATATATCTTCACCAGGACTTTTAGATTAGGTTTTCACACTGCTAAAAGTAGTACCACACCCGCTTCTATATAAATGTCTACATGTAAATGATTCTTGTATTTTTTTTATCATCTATGATCCTAGACTTATGTTTACCCATTTACAGAATTTTTTACCTTAGAAGTCGAATTCGACTTGGATGACCTCGACCTTTCAGTCAAAAGGCTAAAGTCAGCAAGCATCCGATTAAGGCCAGAGCCCTTTCTTTACATGCTTGTTCAAGCAAGAAGAAAATATTAACCAATGCGATTGACTTGGATGTTATTGAGGATCTTGGTCTTGACGAGTTCCTTGACAAATTTCAAGTCATACTGATTCTGAGGATTTTTTTTATTAGTTGATTTGTCAATTGATTTATTTAAATATGGGTTTATTAGGCTCAAGAAAATCTTGACATAGAAAGGGAGGATCATGCAAAAATCTAGGAATTATAGTTAATTTAGTCATTACAAATGAGCAAAATATATAGAACGGGCTAATGATCGAGTATGGACGTTTTTTCTTCTTTCTTACTACATTTTCTCACAAACACGCACATATCCAAACAATTGCAACACTTAGTCTTGATCATCCAAACTTCAACACTTGTATTGTTTATTTAATCATATAGTATAAACAAGGAATAGTGACTATTATCACCTCTCGAGGTTTTTTGCCTGAAATCCTTAGAGATTAAGGGTTTTTCCTCGTATAAATGTTCAGTGTTTTGTTTCTTTATATAATTTAAAAATTATTTATCCATAGGGATCCTTGTGGATAATTTTGTCAAAATATATAAACAAGCATGCTTTTTGATTACTAAGCATGAAACCTCACTTAACTAATTTGGTTTTGCTAAAAAATAAACTTATTATTTTTTACCCCAAACAATAATTATGTGCTAGATAATTGTTCTTAAAAACTTTTGTGTGGAAATTCAAGAAGGTTTTATTTGAAAGGATATGCTTTACATATAAAACTAGGTGGAACAGCACGCGTTGCTGCATGTGGCCATTTGTATGTATAGCATATTGTGTTTCGTTATATCAATCGAACGACAAAAGTGTTTATATTGCATATGGTCTTTCATTACACATGATGTTATAATTTATATTTTACATCGAGTAAATTTTGCTTGTGTAGGCATCATAGCACTGCAAAAAAAGGAGTGACATGGGGCTACCTGCTGTTTTCCTCCAACAAAATTTAAATTTAGAAAGTTGTCTGCTATTACTTGAAACTATGTTAACTCTTTACTTAACGAAATAAGCTCTTTTTTTATTTCACCCCTTTAATGAGCTAGTACTCTTACTCTTCTATCTTTCGAGTCTTAAAGGCTAACCTAATTAGACAAAAATGTATAGTTAACACAAAGGAGCATTAAAGCTAACTTTTAAGAGTTGAATCAAAATGCATGCCTAAAATATAACAATTGACAATTGTAGCATTTACATTGACCATATAAGAAGCGCATCATGAATTTTATATGCTCATTTGTTAAAAAAACACACGTTAACGGGTCAAAATCACCATAACCCACTTTTCGATGATCTTCTGATCAAAACACACTTTAACTGGTCTAAATCACCCGGACATGATTTTTTATGATCAGAATCACCCGAACATACTTTTATATGATATTTTGATCAAAACACACTTTAACAGGACAAAATCACCCCAAAATACACTTTTATATAATTTTTATTTCAAAACATACTTTAGGGGTGGGTCTTATATGTGTTTTGGTATGAAAATTACTCACTACCGACCTTCCTAATTTAAATATAGATTTGTAATTTTGGCTCTATGAAACAATCATTCTTAAAAAAGATATGTAATTTCGGCTTTCATTAAATAATCATGCTTAATACATCTCTTTAATAAAGGGTATAACAGTCAAAGCATACCTCAAGACGAATCATGTCAATAACTTAGAACGCAATAGTCCAAAGATATGAGATCCTGAAGACAAACTATGGTTGAGAACAATTTCTTAAATTCCTGCAATAGCAAACTTTTGCATTAGTAACATTATTAATAATCAAGGTAGTTAGCTAATGATAACTATTTGCATATAGAGGTTTAGCATGACACAAAATTAACCTGATTTTTTTGTCTATGAGAATCTCAGCTATTTATTATAATTAATCCCTTCATAAAAATCCCAGAAATTCTCAAACGGTGACGCCTATGTTTAAAAAGGCCGGCCAAATAGATGAATTTCTCTTTAATGTCAACGCCATCTTCCTCTTCTTCGTTATCTAAAATACACAAATAAAAACTCAAAACCATAGTTGGGGTAAAATTAGGGTTAAGTTTACACAACTCGCTTAAACGATAAGGACGGTGTTTCTGATGGCAATTGCTATTTTATGCTTATAAAAATATGCAAGCTTCATCCTGCTCTAAATCAAGAACCCAATTACAATCAACCAAATTGACACGCGCTCCAAATCAAGAACCGTACTATGCTGTAACAATAATGATTAGTTTGTCACATTGACGGTTCAAGAGGTGATGATGCATTGTAAACCAAAAACCGATGTCATGAGAGGAAGAAGGGAGAGGCAAAAGAGTTTTGTGGATGTGTAAAATCTCAAAGCAGGAGGTGGAGATGCATTGTAAAAAGAAACCCTAAAATGATGCCACGTGAAGATGGGAGTTCTCTTCTTCCTCGTCTCCGTTGGCCGGAGCCGGTGAGGCGGTGACTGAGCATGCCAACATGTCTTTTTGGGGTTTAAGTCGAATTGAATTGCACATCCTCTTTCTTACCCGTCTACAAAGAAACATACAACACAATCCGAGGGGTCCCATCCTCCGATCGAAGAGAAAGTCACCGTAGACCTTGCACTAAAGAATAGATGGAGTGACTGAACAAACAACGGAACGCACCGGAGTGAAACAAAAAACCTTGCGCTAAGCTGGTAAATGAGGTTGGGTTAGCACGGCTCCAATTCAAAAAATGGGTCGGTTAGTGGAGCAAGTCAGCTCCGTTACTATTGCTAAGTTCAAGTTCGTATAGGGAGGGTAATCATGAAGGTTTATAATATTAGAGGTGTGCACGGTTCGGTTCGGTTCGGTTTTTGGCTAAAACCGCAACCGAAACCGACATAGTCGGTTTTTATTTATTACAAACCGTTCGGTTTTCGGTTTTTCGGTTTTCTGTTTTTCGGTTTTTTTGTCGGTTTCGGTTCGGTTTTTTTGGTTTTTTTTACTTTTCTTTTGTTTTTGTTTTTTTTTGTTCTATCTTATGTCCAACATTGAAAATGAAAACATGATTAACAATTAATAAATTAATTAATCGAACACCAACTAATTAAAATAAAACAAAATAATTATCATCATGTTCTTAAATTTAAAAAAATAAAAAATAAATAACTAAATATGCAATAATTCCGATCTTTATCTTTTAAAATGGTAGATTTCATCTAATCTAAATTTTTACCATCTCCAACTGTAAACTTTTTTGTGTGTTTTTTTCCGTTAAATATGTATGAAAATAGCAACACACACACATATATATATATTAATTTTTTAAAAATATTAAAAATCGGTTCGGTTCGGTTCGGTTTCGGTTTTTCATATTATAAAAACCGAAACCGAACCGAAAAATTCGGTTTCGGTTTTTTCGGTTCGGTTTTGCCCGGTTATTCATTCGGTTCGGTTTTTTCGGTTAATTCGGTTCCGGTTTGGTTTTTTCGGTTTTTTGCTCACCCCTAGTTTATATAAACTATAGAAAATGCTTATTAATACACATGAATGATCATTTGAATCATCATATGTTTGTACTTCACATAAGTGACAAATAGTCTTTTTAATCTACTCATGAGCTTACTATTTATTAAAATGTGAAAAGAAATACCTTTACGGTTTCATTATTTACATTAAACTGTTGTTGATGCTGAAGTACAAGTCTACAATGCATTCTTTGATCTTATATTTTATTTTTATTGTGTCTATCTTCATTTATGCTCATTTAGGTTCGAAACCGCTTACACTCCTTCCATATATCCATAATGCTTTGATAGCTAATATCAACAACCTTTACGTCAATGTCACCAACATGTTATATGTAGTGACATTTCTTACTTCTCAAGACATTAATAGTTTTCTTTGTTAAATGAATGACAATATACAAGCATTTATATCGTTTAACAATATATTTACCTTAAAATTAGTTTTATGTTTATTAACAACTTTATAAAAGCTCAAACTTTTTTCATAATTTAACACAAATATGACATGCATATAACCAAAATTTACGCAATCTATTGAACGGGAGAGATACGCCACTTCGATTTTTGAATGATGTGAACATATCAAAAGTTTATTACTAGAATAAGACGAGATGTTACAACAATTATAGCGACGACTTAAGGCCCGTAGAGCTGCCAAAACAGGTACCTGATAAAACACGATTAGACCTGTTTAGCAAAAAATGTACTTTTTAATTTTTTTCTTTTTTTAAAATAATAAAAATTAGAAGGTTAGGATTCATCATTTATCTTCTTTGTTATTTAAAACATAGAACTGTCACGTTTAAATCACAAAACCAATTGTTAAACAAGTCATTTCATGTTTTATATTTGCATTTCACGCGTCGTCTCTGACCTGTTAAACACGATAAGACCTGTTTTGCTACTGCTACTACCGTCCGTCCCCGCTACTTTCCCAATCCTCCGTTATTGACCAACCACTGCCTGTTCTTAATCAATACCTTAAGACCCCCAATAACCAAAATCAATGATCGTTAATTAAGTTTACCAATCGTCAATTTTGTAATCCAATTCCACCTGCAACTTCCCTCGACCGTAAATTTTCTGGGTCTAATTTTGACTGATTCGATGCGAAAGATGATGATGAATTGAAAGAAATGGTGGAAGTATGAGCCGGCCATCGGTGCATCCATTTGATGTTGAAGTTCCCCAATTGAGGGAACCCGATAATAGGGCTGTACCTGAAAGAATGAAGGATGTTCAAGGGATGCCCGGAACACCGGCCGGCCTCGCCTTGAGAGTTTTCCAGTCTGGTTTCGCCGCCGTTGCAGTCGCCGTCATGACTGCCACCAATGATTTCCCTTCCGTCACCGCCTTCCGGTATGATCAAAACTTTGCAAATATATACTTTTCATATATTCTAATCTTTTAGGACATTTTTTTCAAAACCCTAGTTTGTTATTCCTACCAAAAGCATAATTTACCTACGTACAAATTCTTAGAAGGGCCCGACAAAAGGTGAGCTGGAGTTACTACCCCTGAGCCCCTAGAGCAATGGTAAGATTGCTGTAATGTGGGTTGTTAAAAACTTTTGAAATTAAGGGTTTTAATCTGGGGCATCCCAAATTGAAAGTTGGGGATTCCTGAGATGATTGACAAAACCAATTCTGATCATTGTATATATGTATGCTGTTGATAGCATGATATATTTAAAGAAATTGGCACATTTGAACAGGATGATAGAAATTTGAGAGGAAATTGTGAATCGTATGAAACTTGTCTGGTAAAAATTACTTTTTTCTTGTTATACAAGGTACCTTGTTGCAGCTCTAAGCCTGCAATGCTTGTGGAGTGTGTCACTTGCCATTGTTGATCTTTATGCTCTTCTGGTGAAGCGTTGTTTAAGAAATTCAAAAATTCTTGGTTTCTTCACCATTGGAGACGCGGTAAATAGGCTTCCTTCCTAGTGTCATATGTATAACGCGCATCATTGATAGTTTTGTTGTTTCGTTTTCTGTTTGAGTCATCCTTTCATGATCAAACAAATGGGAACGTCATCATTTTACCATATCCTAAGTTAACATCTTATTCTTGGTGAAAATGATGGTGTGTGTTTAGAAAATATCTATCAAGCTTCATTAGCGGTTATTAGTTGTATTCATTGCTCATTGTTTTATCATGTTATTCAAGTCCAAGAATTGATATAAGAACACAATGAATTGTGAATAACTCTCTTTTTAAATAAAAAAATAAATCAAACTTGATTACAAGGAAATTATTAATTGGTGGTAAAACTACAAACCCATAACTTGGTATTTGTAGAGAAAACGAACAATCCTAACTTGGTCATTAAGCAACCAACTAAAAACCCTATTGGGTAGGCCGGCTTCTGATTCGGGTTGGGAATTTCTCCCCAAACATTTATACATTAGACGTTCAAATCTGCTGTTTGAAATGATAATCTTGTTGATGAGTTCAAATTGTTTATATTTAATACACTAAATTACCCATTAGATAAGTTTTTCATTGAGGGTTTTCTTGGAATGCAGATCACATCAACACTTACATTTGCAGCAGCATGTGCATCAGCAGGTATAACGGTCCTTATCCATAGCGATTTCAATGATTGTGCACAAAACCATTGCGCAAGATTCGAAACCTCAACTGCTATGGCTTTTGTTAGCTGGTTTTTGGTTTCGCCTTCGTTTTTCTTGTGTTTTTGGTCTTTGGCGTCAAGATGATATCAAAGATTAGCTGATTAGATTTTTGCTTCGTGCATAGATACTTGATCAGCTAATATTTTACATATTGATACCCTGTGATATTTAGGAATGTAATCTTTTTCTTCATATATATATTTTTTTTTGTGTGGAAATACATGTAATTACACATCTAGTATGATGATGCAAATGAAGCCAAGGCTTTGTTTATGTTTCTTTAGGACCTTTGTTATGTTCTTTCTTGTCATATTTACTTTCATAAAAAATTAGGTGAAAAATGATTTCTATTAAGCAAATGTTATAAGTGCAAACCCAAAAGAATGTTAAGAGCCCCAAGTAAATTCTTTAGTACATATTGATCAAATGATCATATCACATTAACTCGCGTAAGCTACAAAAAGAATAACATACTTTCATCGTCTAAAACCCTAGAGCTCTATTTTTCTCTCCTCACGTGTTGCCCTATGTACCCTATGAACCCGCTACAAACAAACGTTTTACGGAATGAGCCGAATGCCCAATGCGGATAAATGCACATATAATAGAATCAACAAACAACTAATCATGTAACATAAGATAAAACAAAGTAAATCAAGTCAATCAATTAAGTCATTACGAATATTCTCATTAAGCAGAGATCTTTAATCACTACCAACATGCACACAGAGTTGCAGTCTCTATGTACCGAACCTCCAATGGAGTGTGGGCATACACAGATTCATTCACTATTATGTCATAGGATCAATTCATACGTCTCTTTTATGGCCTCATGTACCTCACTAGCACTAAGAAGGTGTCATGATCTTTGCTCGCTGCTAGACATGTACAAATAGGTTAACTGATCGGAAATTGTTTTCTCAATAACCGAACCGGTTAACCAGTCAAATGGGTTTGCTGCTTTCTCCCAATAATCGGTTAGGTTAAAAATCGGTTTTTTAACCTATAATTTCTAACCATTGGAACCAAACTGGTTAATAACTGGACCGGTTAACCGATGGAATCGGTTCAAAAATCGTTTTTTTTTTTTTTTGCTTAAAGTTGTAAAAACTATATAATGTTGTTATATGAAATTATACAATGTGTAATATAAATTTAAATTTAAAAATAATGTAAAAAAACAATAGTTGAAAAAATTATTAATTTAGACAAATTATTTATTACAATATAAAATTAAAGAAGATAAAAATTGAGTTAAAATTGAGTAAAAATCTTTTATTTACACAAAATATCAATTAAAAACAAAAATAAATAAAAATATAACATGTAATTACACAAATTTAAAAATAGAAAAAAAAAAATATATATATATATATATATAGCGCTAAATCGCTAATATTGAAAGCGTAATTAGCCTTTGAATTGGACTTTCGGACTATCGCTCTGCATCCATTCATCAGTGGTTTGTTTTACATCAAAAGGTGGTAATGTAATTACTTCCTCAACTTCCACCCCATATATCTTTTATAGCTTGTCAAAAAAAACTTTTAACATTTTTTTAAAATTATCTTTTAAATGATTCATTTGAGGAACCGTAAGACCATCTTGCACAATCAAGTTAACGATATGTGTAATGCATCTAGTATGGTAAAAAACACCATTACAAATTGATATTTAATTTATAATTTCTTAACCGAGTTAGTATTATTTGAGGCATTATCAAAAGTTATTGAAAAAAAATTTATCTTGTAGGTTAAAGGATTGAATTATACCATCTAACATGTAAAACAAATGTTCGCCCGGGTGTGGATACGGAAACATTTCGAACGCGATCGTATTATTCATCATTTTCCACATATTAGGATCAACCCAATGCACGATAACGTAAGGATACAATTTAGGCAATCCATCTGGTGCGGACCAAACTTCTGTCGTTAAAGTTAACCATGGTTTTAAAATTTTTAAAACCCAAAATTAATTATTTTTTGCTTGTTGCCAACGTTTCAAACAACGTTTTATTAGTGGAACGTCTTACTTGTTTGTATCGAGGTTGAAGTGCCTTTTGAACCATCATTGTCAATCTTGGGTTGTCAAAATAATTGAAAGGCAAACTTTCTTGAATCACTAAGTTTTCCATCATTTTACCAACCATGTTGGGATCGATATTTCAAACATTACTCTTGTTTGACATTTGTGCTTAATAGTTTGTGGGATTATTTTTTACCTTAACACAATGTTTTGTCAAAAATGTCTTCTTGAAGTAGATTTAGACTCCAGTTTAAGAAAACTACCGCAACTATGCAATGTGCCTTATCAACTCTGCTCGATATTTCATATAAGTTGAAATGTTGGAAAAGGTCTTTACTCCCCATTGAAGCTTTGATCTTACAACGATTGGTTCGGTTGAAGAAGAAGCACCAACACCAACAGAACTTTGAGCAATTCGTGAGCTTATCATTTAAATTGATAACATTATGAACGTAAGTGTCACATCCCGATCGATGACGTAATACGTCGGGGCGTGAGCTCAACTATTCATTAGCCCATGTTGCTATTAATAAGTTTGAATAATTAAAACATTCATTATTAACATTAAACCAACATTTATTGAATAAAATGAACAATTACAAACATTCAATGATTTTACAATGAATAATCTAAGTTATATTGCAAGGGCTGCTAGTTCAATTGACTGCACATAGCATAACAAGATAATACATTGAATATAAACAAGCATGCATACTAAGCACATAAATCAAACAACTAAGACTAATAGTTTGCATCTAATTTTGATTGTTGACTCTAGAATAACATGGTTTTGTATAACATATATAACATCTCTAAATACAAAATTAAAAGAGGTAGTATGTGTGAAACTCACTTGATTTATGAGCAAATCCAAAGTCTTTCAATGTATTGTGGAAGGAACGAAATGTAGCACCCTTAACCTGACCTTATATGAATGAACTTAATAAGCTAACTATTTCTAACGTTTAAGTTTTCATTTACTTAGTCTATGGCTGTAAGCCCCAAACCCACCAACACATGCCACGTGTGTTTAAACGACAAATGAAAATAGGTCCCAGATTTTTGTCAAACCGACAAATGTAATTAACACCATAAACACTCCATTTACATACGACTTTACAAAATAATTGATGTTAATTAAACATTCAATAACAAAAATTACATTTGAGTTATCACCAAAAACCTTTGTTTAACACCAACAAAGTAAAACCACAAAAAATGTTTGATCCGAATCCCTGCGAGGCAAACCGATCACGACCCCGTTCACCCCTTCCGTTCACCTGAAACACCATAATTAAGTCACCATTAGTTCATTAGAACTAAGTAAGATCACCATGCCCGACCACACGAGCTTACATAACCCAAAAAGTCAATTTTGGTCAAATTTTACTCGGGGCGTATGGTTTAGGCGTATCTGGGGCGTATCACAGACAAAATCAAGAGTTGAAGCTGAAGGAGGCGTATGATACGCCCCCCCCAGGCGTATCATACGCCGGGCACCACCTGCACATCTATTTTTGCTGTTTTAAGCCATCTCAACCCCTTTCGCTCAAATACGACCGTTCCAATACCCCCATAAACATTATATAACACCATATAATCATATTAAACACCTTAATTCACCAAATTATAACCATCATGGTCATAATATCAAACGATTTACTAACGGGTCGTTTGCACCCAAAACTCCATTGAAATCTTATTCCACAAGATTTCTCAAGTTAAGTAAACCACACCACTTGTGTTTTACTAACTTGATTACACCCAACAAGAACATTCACACACCATGTGAATAATTCAATGTCATAATCACACCACTTGTGATTCAAATCACCAAGATTAAGTCAATTTCAAATATAAGTTCACACACCTTGTGAACTATTTGCATACAACCACCACACATAAAAATAAACACTAAGTCAATCATAGACTAGTATTAGAACACCATTTCAACAATAATCAAGCAACATATATCACCTATTGCTCATTATTGACTAGCAACAAGATCATAATCACCAACTCACCTAAAAGTCAAATCTTTCACTATAACATTCATACATGCATAACACCATTACACATAACAAGTAAAAGATTTGGGTGACTTACCTTGTTCCAACGTGCTATCCTCTATAACCAATTCCTTCCCGGGTCGTTTGGTTTCACCCACACCTTCACTATCAATTCCTATTATCACAACTAATAGGTTTAATATAAAGTTTGACCACAATTAGTCAACATACACCCCTTTCACCCCAATGTCAACATTTTCAATCTAATTTGTTTCCAATTGACCCTTAACCATATCAATTCACCATTGTTGATGTTATAAACCCACATAATTCACATCACCATTGGTTTTAAACCAAATTTTAAGTTAAATACCCTACTTGGCATTTCATCAAACACCTTGTATGCACAAGTTCATGTGCTAATGATCATTCATCATTAAGACACCTATGTAACTCCATTATTATGTTTAAAAAAATGATCAATCTCAACAATTTCACCACAAACTACAACAATATAGTGAATATCATCAAGTCCCCACCTTTAAACACTACTTTACACACCATGTTCATCAACTCCATGAAAACCCCCAATTCCCCCATTTTCATGACATGTAAATCATAAAAGAAAACAATCAAAAATTGTTCCTATATGATTATCAACATCATTAACAACATTTGACACCCTCAAAACACCAAATTTGAGAGTTTTACCCATCAAACCCACACCCCCTATGGAGACCCACGAAAATCCCATCAAAACACCCAAAAATCTTACCTAGATGTTGTTTGATGCAAGGAGAACTCCAATTTCAACTTGCATTCAAGATCCAATCAACATCCAACCTCCAATTTGATCAATTCTTGAAGTTCTTGAGTTTTTTCTCCTTTTTCTCTCCTCTCTTTCACGTTCCAGCACACACACACACACAAAAGTGTGAAATGTTGACCAAGTCAACATTTAACCCCTCTTTTAAGCCAAGTTTCATCTATTGGCAGTTTTGGTCCCTCTATTACTAGTTAACACTAACTAGTTATAACTAACTAAGTTAAGTTATTAAACACCCAACATAATAAATTTAACAAACACATATTTAAATCACCCACCAAATATTATTTAAGATAATTAAATCACACAAAACACCCATTAATTAAATAAACATAATCATACACCAATTATGTTTAATTTATAATATTTCACCAAAATGGGATGTTACAAATTCTCCCCTCCTTACAAAGGTTTCGTCCCCGAAACCTCGTTACACCTCAAAAAGAAAAGGATAAAATTTCCGCATTTCATCCTCGGACTCCCACGTAGCATCCGAACCCCGCCTGTTCCTCCATTGCACCATTACTTGGTTAATCGTCTTATTCCGAAGTTGCTTGACTTTTCTATCCAAGATAGCCACCGGTTTCTCAATATAATTGAGTTTATCATCAATCACCAAATCTTCCATTGGCACATAAGCCGATTCATCCGCCAAGCACTTTCGCAAATAAGAGACGTGGAATGTATTGTGAATCCCACTCAACTCCTCCGGTAGCTCTAAGCGATAGGCAACCTCGCCAATCCGAGCTATAATCTTGAATGGTCCAATAAACCGTGGACTAAGTTTCCCCCGCTTTCGAAAACGAATCACACCCTTCCAAGGAGAAACCTTTAACAACACAAAGTCTCCCACTTGGAATTCGATCGGCCTCCTCCGTTTATCCGCATACGATTTCTGACGGTCTTGTGCCGCCTTTAAATGAGCTCGTATCTGATCGATTCGTTCGTTTGTCACCGTTACTACCTTTTTGCTGGCGAGTTCCCTTGGTCCCACTTCTCCCCAACACACGGGAGTTCTACATTTTCTCCCATACAAAACCTCAAAAGGAGGCATTCCAAGACTGGAATGATAACTGTTATTGTAAGAAAACTCCGCCAAAGGTAAGTAATCATCCCAACTTCCCCCAAAATCAATGATACACGCACGTAACATGTCCTCAAGCGTTTGAATAGTCCTTTCACTCTGACCATCCGTTTGAGGGTGATACGCTGTGCTCAACAGTAGTCTCGTACCCAATTCCTCCTGAAAATTCTTCCAAAAATGAGAAGTGAACCGGGTGTCACGATCAGACACAATAGTAACCGGCACTCCATGTCGAGACACCACCTCCTTAACATAAATTTCAGCCATTTTCTTGGAAGAATACGTCTCCTTGATCGGTATAAAGTGAGCACTCTTTGATAACCGATCTACGATGACCCATATAGTATCATAACCGTTCCTAGTCTTAGGAAGCTTCGTGATTAGGTCCATCGTAATATGCTCCCACTTCCACATTGGAATCTCCAAAGGTTGCAATTTGCCATACGGTTTTTGATGCTCCGCCTTCACTTGAGCACAAGTCAAGCATTTTTCAACATACTTAACAATATCTCGTTTCATTCCCGGCCACCAATAGTTAACCCGCAAGTCACGATACATCTTCGTGCCTCCCGGATGAATCGAATATCTCGATTTATGGGATTCCTCCAATAAAGCCGTCTTTAAAGGACAAGTGGGAGGTATCCACACCCGACCCCACCTTGTCTTTAAACCCCGACTATCCTCATCCAATTGATGAGCTAACCCCTTGATTCTATCACGTTTCCAATTCTCCTCCTTTAAAGCTTCCGTTTGAGCAGCTTTAATTTGATTCACCAGATCCGAAGTTACCAAAATTTTCATTGCCTTTACCCGAATAGGTGAAGGTTCCTCCTTTCTACTCAAAGCATCCGCCACTACGTTTGCTTTCCCCGGATGATAGAGAATTTCGCAGTCGTAGTCTTTGAGTAACTCCATCCAACGTCTCTGCCTCATATTCAATTCCTTCTGTGTGAAGAAATACTTCAAACTCTTGTGGTCGGTATAAATAGTACATTTCACCCCATAAAGATAATGACGCCATATCTTTAATGCAAAAATAACCGCCGCAAGCTCCAAATCATGGACGGGATAGTTAATCTCATGAACCTTCAACTGACGTGAAGCATAAGCAATAACTTTCCCTCTTTGCATAAGAACACACCCAAGACCAACATATGAAGCATCGGAATAGACCACAAGATCATCGGGTCCATCCGGTAAAGTTAACACCGGTGCTTGTGTTAGTCTTGTCTTCAACTCCTGAAACGCCTTTTCTTGTTCGTCACCCCATACAAACTTAGTATCCTTCTTTGTAAGCTTTGTCAAAGATGAAGCAATCTTGGCAAAGTCTTGAATAAACCTCCTGTAATAACCGGCTAAACCAAGAAAACTTCTAACCTCAGTTGGAGTCTTGGGTGGACTCCATTTCATAACCGCCTGAATTTTGGAAGGATCGACATGTATACCATTAGCATTCACCACATGCCCCAAGAATTGGACTTCACGTAACCAAAAGTCACATTTTGAAAATTTGGCATACAATTTCTCCTTACGAAGCGTTTCAAGAACTTCACGCAAATGACAAGCGTGATCCGTTTCATTCTTGGAATAGATAAGTATGTCATCGATGAACACAATGACTGACCTATCTAACATTGGACGACACACCCGATTCATCAAGTCCATGAACGCCGCCGGTGCGTTAGTTAACCCAAAGGACATCACAAGAAACTCATAATGCCCATACCTCGTACGAAAAGCCGTCTTTGGAATGTCTTCCTCTCTAACCTTCAACTGATGGTATCCCGATCGAAGGTCGATCTTAGAAAACCATGAAGCACCTTGTAATTGGTCAAAGAGGTCATCAATCCTAGGTAATGGATACCTATTCTTCACCGTGACCTTGTTCAACTCCCGATAATCTATACACATTCTGAAGCTCCCATCTTTCTTCTTGACAAATAACACCGGTGCACCCCAAGGTGAGATGCTCGGACGAATAAAACCCATGTCAAGAAGTTCTTGCAACTGATTCATCATCTCTTGCAATTCAGATGGCGCCAAACGATATGGAGCCTTAGCAATAGGTTTAGCCCCGGGCACCAAATCAATTCGGAACTCCACATCCCTTTCGGGAGGTAATCCCGGTAGTTCATCCGGAAAAACATCCGAAAAATCACGAACTATAGGAATGTCTTCTATCAACTTCACTCCTTTCTCCGAATCCACCACATAAGCAAGAAACGATCGTCCGCCATTGTTCAAAAACTTCATAGCTTCAACTAAAGAACATAAGATCATACCACCACGTTTCTCCCCACGAATACACACCTCATGTCCACTAGGAGACATCAATTGAATAATCTTATGTTTGCACACAATGTTGGCCCCATGAGCCGAAAGCCAATCCATCCCAACCACCGCATCGAACTCCCCCAATACCATAGGTATTAAATCAATATCGAAATCCTCCCCATCGATGGTTAATTTACATTTTCGATAGACATCACATACTAGAAAGCATTTAGAATCCGCTATTTCTATTTCTAAAGGCACCGACAATTTCTCAACTACAAAAGAAGAGTGTTGTATAAAATTCGTAGACACAAATGATCTACTAGCCCCGAATCAAATAAAATGTAAGCAGGCAAGGTATTGATGAAGAAAGTACCTGTCACCACATCAGGTGTGACTTTGGCTTCCTCCGCAGTGATTTGAAAGGCCCTACCCTTGGGTTTGGGTACCTCCACCTTCTTCCCACTTCCTTGCCCCTTAAAAGATCGATTTTCTGTTCCACCAATTCCAGCCCCTTAAGTTCCGGACATTCACTCCGAATATGCCCCGGTTTGTAGCAATTATAACATAAATTCAACGGGCTCGAGCATTGATTAGCAAGATGACCTTGCTTCCCACACTTGTAGCAAGATAAGGGTCGTACCGAACAATCACCCATGTGGTCTTTCCCACATTTAGTACAATGCTTAACTCCCCTACTTGAGTGGAACTTTGTAGGTGAGTTAGAGAACTTCCCCTTTTTAGACGACCCCGTCTCCTTCTCCACCTTCCGCTTTTCACCGCGGTCTTCCTGTCGCTTTAACTCCAACTCGCGCTCCCGAGCACAATCAATAAGTTCCGCCAATGTCTCACACTTAGATGGTGTAAGAAATTCGCGGTACTTGGCATTCAACATACTATGGTATCGATTGATCCACATCCGCTCCGTTTGTAGCAAATCAGGACAAAATCTAGCTTTGTCATAGAAGATGGCGGTAATCGTATCAATACTTTCCTCCTTATGTCTCATATGAAGGAATTCTTCAGTGATTCTGTCAATCGCCGCCTGCGGACAGAACCGTTTAAGGAATAATTCCTTAAACTCCGCCCATTTCAGATTTTTAATGCCATCCCTACCCTTCTCCTTTCGAAGAAGCTCCCACCAATCCTTTGCTCTTTCGCGCAACTGATTCCCCGCAAAGATCACCTCATCTTCCGGGTCACAATGGCTCGTCTCGAACGTGCCCTCCATGTCTGTTATCCACCGTTGACTCTGTAATGGGTCAACTTCCCCTTTGAATTCGCTTGGCTTGCAAGCTACAAACTCCTTATAAGTTACTTTCTTTGGAGTTCGTTCCCCATCTCGCCCCCCTCTGAGATTTGCAAACTCCTGTTGAATAAATTCCCTCATGGAGGCTTGCAGACCCTCCATATGGTGAGGAATCGAAGCTTCCAATGCTTTTGCCACCTCTTCTCTCACCATAGTTTGCAATTCAGTGAAATTAGTTTCATGACCTCCACCATCATTAATGTTATCACCACCAGCCATTCTACGGCTGAAACAAGTTATGCGATACATTAGTTTTGCTATATAGTTCATACAACTAAGCACACCATGAAATATGAACTTAAAAGCATCACAACATCAACTCCTAACACCTTACCTACTGTTCATAACCATATTATGAATTAGTTCCATTAAGGTCATATCTATGTCAAGAATATAATCTTATGTTGGCCAGACATAACACTATACACTTCACATATCCAATTCCTTAACTTCACCTCCCCATAACATGACTAAGAAATTCGGTTCAACAAGCAAATTCACACCAAACACCAATAAACATATATAACTAAGGTAAACAATACACAAACTTGTTACCTTAAACCCCCGGCTTCGTGATCGGATCTCGGATCAAACAACATTCCCCATATCAAGAGCACAACGATTTGAGTTCAAGTGTTCGCGACGCACTTGAATCCCTCAAACCAATGGCTCTGATGCCAACTTGTAAGCCCCAAACCCACCAACACATGCCACGTGTGTTTAAACGACAAATGAAAATAGGTCCCAGATTTTTGTCAAACCGACAAATGTAATTAACACCATAAACACTCCATTTACATACGACTTTACAAAATAATTGATGTTAATTAAACATTCAATAACAAAAATTACATTTGAGTTATCACCAAAAACCTTTGTTTAACACCAACAAAGTAAAACCACAAAAAATGTTTGATCCGAATCCCTGCGAGGCAAACCGATCACGACCCCGTTCACCCCTTCCGTTCACCTGAAACACCATAATTAAGTCACCATTAGTTCATTAGAACTAAGTAAGATCACCATGCCCGACCACACGAGCTTACATGACCCAAAAAGTCAATTTTGGTCAAATTTTACTCGGGGCGTATGGTTTAGGCGTATCTGGGGCGTATCACAGACAAAATCAAGAGTTGAAGCTGAAGGAGGCGTATGATACGCCCCCCCCAGGCGTATCATACGCCGGGCACCACCTGCACATCTATTTTTGCTGTTTTAAGCCATCTCAACCCCTTTCGCTCAAATACGACCGTTCCAATACCCCCATAAACATTATATAACACCATATAATCATATTAAACACCTTAATTCACCAAATTATAACCATCATGGTCATAATATCAAACGATTTACTAACGGGTCGTTTGCACCCAAAACTCCATTGAAATCTTATTCCACAAGATTTCTCAAGTTAAGTAAACCACACCACTTGTGTTTTACTAACTTGATTACACCCAACAAGAACATTCACACACCATGTGAATAATTCAATGTCATAATCACACCACTTGTGATTCAAATCACCAAGATTAAGTCAATTTCAAATATAAGTTCACACACCTTGTGAACTATTTGCATACAACCACCACACATAAAAATAAACACTAAGTCAATCATAGACTAGTATTAGAACACCATTTCAACAATAATCAAGCAACATATATCACCTATTGCTCATTATTGACTAGCAACAAGATCATAATCACCAACTCACCTAAAAGTCAAATCTTTCACTATAACATTCATACATGCATAACACCATTACACATAACAAGTAAAAGATTTGGGTGACTTACCTTGTTCCAACGTGCTATCCTCTATAACCAATTCCTTCCCGGGTCGTTTGGTTTCACCCACACCTTCACTATCAATTCCTATTATCACAACTAATAGGTTTAATATAAAGTTTGACCACAATTAGTCAACATACACCCCTTTCACCCCAATGTCAACATTTTCAATCTAATTTGTTTCCAATTGACCCTTAACCATATCAATTCACCATTGTTGATGTTATAAACCCACATAATTCACATCACCATTGGTTTTAAACCAAATTTTAAGTTAAATACCCTACTTGGCATTTCATCAAACACCTTGTATGCACAAGTTCATGTGCTAATGATCATTCATCATTAAGACACCTATGTAACTCCATTATTATGTTTAAAAAAATGATCAATCTCAACAATTTCACCACAAACTACAACAATATAGTGAATATCATCAAGTCCCCACCTTTAAACACTACTTTACACACCATGTTCATCAACTCCATGAAAACCCCCAATTCCCCCATTTTCATGACATGTAAATCATAAAAGAAAACAATCAAAAATTGTTCCTATATGATTATCAACATCATTAACAACATTTGACACCCTCAAAACACCAAATTTGAGAGTTTTACCCATCAAACCCACACCCCCTATGGAGACCCACGAAAATCCCATCAAAACACCCAAAAATCTTACCTAGATGTTGTTTGATGCAAGGAGAACTCCAATTTCAACTTGCATTCAAGATCCAATCAACATCCAACCTCCAATTTGATCAATTCTTGAAGTTCTTGAGTTTTTTCTCCTTTTTCTCTCCTCTCTTTCACGTTCCAGCACACACACACACACAAAAGTGTGAAATGTTGACCAAGTCAACATTTAACCCCTCTTTTAAGCCAAGTTTCATCTATTGGCAGTTTTGGTCCCTCTATTACTAGTTAACACTAACTAGTTATAACTAACTAAGTTAAGTTATTAAACACCCAACATAATAAATTTAACAAACACATATTTAAATCACCCACCAAATATTATTTAAGATAATTAAATCACACAAAACACCCATTAATTAAATAAACATAATCATACACCAATTATGTTTAATTTATAATATTTCACCAAAATGGGATGTTACAATGGCATATATGGATTCCCTAAAAGAATATGTCTAAAGTTAAAATGGTGGACTAAAATACTTATTTATTATTTTAAATGAATATTTTTACATGTTTTGTTTAATAAAGATAGATTATTAGTATTTAAATATCCTATCTAATTAGTTCTTAATTGTAAGTATTAGTATAACCAAAACTAAAATTATATCATTGTTATAATATAAGGACTTTAGTTTAAGATATCTAAAATAAAGAATAATCATACACATTTATTATGTAATTATTCTAAATGTTATTTTGAAAATTATGTGTGTGTCTATATATGTTTTAAAATTAGTTAAGAATTTTATTTAAATAAAACTATTATTTAAATACAATTATATTTTTGTTTATAAATCAACTTTTGTTTTTAACCTAATGGTACCCTCTTGACTTCCTGAATGAAAGGTCTTGGGTTCGAGTCTCGACTGGAGCAAAAAAAATGCTCTAGGTTGAGCTAGGGGGTTTTCTCAGTGTGCAGTGGCGGAGCTTGACCGAAACTTCAGGGGGGCGAAATAATTTTTTTTTCAAGGGGGCAAATAAAGGTTATTAAAAAATTTTACACTACGTATCGGGAAATATACACTACTACACGAAAAAAACAGGGGGGCGGTCGCCCCCTGGTCTTCACTAAGATGCGCCCATGCTATTGTGGGTTTCCTCCTAAAAGGTGGTGTCAATGTACTCATTTAAACAGCAGTACTTGGCGTTATCTGTTCAAAAAAATATGATTTTTAAATCATTTAGGATTTTGCCTTTTTGATCCAAACTAGTTTTTTTAACAGAAAAAATAATAATTAAATAAATATTTTTTACAAAATAGGTATATTGATACGGTTATTAAGAATGATTTTTTTAGAATTTTTTTTACTGTTTTTATAAAAAGAAATGGGGGAAAAGAGGCTGAAAATATAAAATGGAAGGATAAAAAAAATGGCTAGAACCAGTTTTGAACCCAGGCTGCTTAGCAGCCAAACCTTATCCCGCACCACTTAAATCACCTGCTCTTGGCATTCAAATCATTTGTTTAAATAAAACATAATAATTTTCGGTTTCACCAAATCCCTTCAATCGAAGAACCCTAATTCTTCCCATGTTCAATTCGTTTCAGTGTTTCACGCAAAGATTGTGAGTCTTAAAAGGGTTAGGCTTTTGTTTTTTTATTAAACTTTTATTATCTAAAAATACTAAAATTTCTAACTTTTTTTTTAAAAAAATGATTTTTAGAAAGTTTCATATATCATAAGCTTTTTTTTAAAGTGTGCTTTTTAATAAAAATATTTGACTTTAATTTATTAAAAACTATTTTCTTGCATGTAAAAAAGACAAATATTATTTTATAACTCATTAATATTATAAGTATTCAATATGAGAGAATGTATTTAATTAATAAATTAAAGAATTGAATAAAATTATAGAAAAATGACAAGTGGCAAGAAAACATGAGAATATGACATATGTCAAAACTTATTTTTGTTTATTAGAATAGAAAGATTATGCACATATGTACATAATTAATTTTTATTAGAATGCTTTCTTTTTGTTTTATCAAACTTTGGTCAGACTATTATTAATTAACCCCAATATAATTATTCAAAAACGTTTAAGAAATTCCATGATTTATTTTTGGGCACAATTACGAATTTTGATTTTACACAGAAACCTTAGAGATTACACTAAGATGGTATAAGTGTAAAAAAGAGCGTTTTTAAGCGTATTTCAGTGTAAGAGGAGTAATAATTTGTGTGATCAAACCAAAACACCGCCCATCTATTTATATATTCGTTTAGGGGCAAAATGATCCAAAAAATTAGGTTTAACGACCATGTGACGGTTTCAAACGGCTAGAATATTTTTTTTATTCCTACCGGTTAATCAGTTAAAAGCCGGTTACCCAGTTTCTAACAGCTATATTTTCCCAACTGCTATAAATGATTATATTTTTTTGAAAGAAAAAAAGGTCGACCGGTTTGTAACCTTCGGTTATTACCGAAACCGAAAACCGGTCAAAAAGACCGCTCGAAAAACCAGTTTAGAAGCTGGTCTAGAAACTGGTTATGGTCGGGTAACCATTTTTTGATATGCATGTATATTCATTGCCACGATTGGTGCCATGCTATTAATGCCAAAATGACATGCTTGCAATCACCCCCGCAACGAGGAACATGCTCGTGTAACTAAATACAACGAAAGTAGGAAGGCAACAACATATATCAATTCACTAAGCGTGTAACCAAATAATATAATATTGAAACATGCAATAATAGTTGCAATTCAACATATGTCACATGCAAAATAATTATAACAAAGCATAACTAATGATTTAGAAATAAAACTGTGACAACCGGTATACATAATTAGATTAGTTCTGAAATTCAAGGGTGTAGACACCAATAGCAAAGCTTGCCAGTGCCCAGATGTTGTCTATTCTTTCCATATCAACTTGGTCAATCTATGCTTAGTCTTCATTGGTCAAATGAGGATTGCCAATTTGACTTCTAAGCAATCTATTATATGAGCTCACAAGAACTGAAAGTAATCCCATGTGCTCCTTGGCTACTTCCACCGAAACTTTATCAAAGTTGTTAGTTTTTAACTTGATGAGTGGAGAGTTCTCATCATAATGACTCTGATATCCAGAAGTAGAGGCCGGTTTAACAATGTTGACATTGTTTGAACTTGGGGCTTCAGAAGTGATTGTAACAAAAGTCGTTCTCAATGGAGCGTGGTTGGGGATCACATTTGATGTTGGAGTAGAGTAGAGTAGTAGACCGACGAGTCTTGAACTTGAGCTCCCCTCTTAGCATTTGTTTTCAATTTCTTGCTACTTTAGCTTTTGAATGAAGTCGTTGATGTCCATTGTTGCAAGCATCTCACTCTGTTTCAGTACCATAAGGAATGCCTTCCATTTTGAAGGAAGTGCATCGGCAAGACATTGGATCTTTTCTTGAGTAGAGGTCTTTACTTGATGGTTGTAAAGTTCACTCAGTAGATGATAAAACCGAGCAATCAAGTCATCCAGATATTCATTTCCAACATACATGAAACTATTGAATTCTTTCCTTAGGGCCTTAGACTTTATGCTTTTTAAGGCATCGTTGCCTTCATAGCGTTGTTGAAGTGCATCCCACAATGAATTGGAAGAAGTGAACTGTCTGAACTAATTGAAAATATCAGTTGCTATGGATTGGGACAAAATGGCATAAGCCTTCTTCTCATAGTCATAGGCCTTCCTTTGAGGTTAAGTGAGTCTTGTGACAAGTACGTGGGATCCATCTTCATTTAATGGTATGAGATATCCACTCTCAATCATCATCCATAGATTTGTGTTCACTCCATTGATATGAATCTCAAAATCTATACTTCCAATGAGCATAGTCATCCAAATATAGCAACTTTGGAGCTTTGTTTGAGTTCCCTGTCTGTGTCTCAGTTAGCAAAAGGTTTTGAATCCAGTGTTTTTGATTAGCCATGAGTGCAAAGTCATCCATAACATTAGGTATTAACTGATTTGACACTTAGGTAAATTGTCAATCAACTTGGGAGAATGGAACCTGATCACACAAATGACGGGCGCGGATGGAATGAATGGTGCGAATGAAGGACTCAAGCGAATGGATGGGTAATGCGAATGTGCAAGGATACGAATTAAGGTGAGGTGCGAATGGAAAATGATGCAAATATAGAGAGATGAGAATGAAGGCTATTCGTACAAGCGGAGCAGGCTATTCATGCGAATGGGGTAGGTCATTTGTGCAAATGACACATTCGTGTGAACTAGGGTTGGTCATTCGTTTAAATGACTCATTCATGTGAACTAGGGTTTTTGAGCAAAAAGATTCTTCAAATTCGAGTTTCAGACCAATTTAGACTACCAAAATGGGTATAGACAACCACAATAGTGTGTCTAAGCTTTAGGAATAGAGTATTTCACTCAAGAAGCTCAAAAACGCAAGTTTTTTAATGGAAAAGTAACTTTAAACACTTCAAAAGCAGGGTTTTCAAGAGAATGAATCAAAACCGGCTGTAATCGATTGAAACCGAGTATAATCAAGAGCCAAATATGTAATACCACTTTGTAGGTACTGTAGAACTCATCGGTTCTTAACGAAATCTGCTCGACGTGCCTCCGAATGGTGCGGAATCCTATTCAAAGGTTTTCCAATCGATAATAACGCACCCCGTGATCAACAAATAGTGTAGAATCAACGTGGAGTCAAGAAACAATCAATCGGGGCAAAATCTTGAAGTTGGAAGCAGGAGGCGGCACACTGAAATGACCTAGGAGGATCCTCTATGATGTGACAACTGTAGAAACGAACTGTTTGCAGGGCATTTATAGAGTGAGGCCATTCGCACGAATGAGTCATGCTAATGACTCCTTCGAGCGTATGGCCTATGCTAATGACTCATTCGCCTGAGCTACTCATTCGATGGGCGTTCATTCGTATGAATGGACTCATTCTTATGTATTATTTGTACGAATGGTCATGTAATCAATATAATTCAAGCTTAAACATGAAAACACAATCAAACAATAGATAAAACTTGCATCTATTGATAACATAAGCTTCATACATTCACAAAAGTCTATTACAATGAACTAAGGACAAAAATGCATCTACAATAAGCACCAATGGTACATTGATAGTAGTACCGAAAGCTTGACCAAGGAAAGGATTTTTCAATTCAATCTACAATTCGAGTGACCCATTCAACAATCAAGTCCTCAACACTTATTCAAGCATGATTAAGTTTAGGTTAGTCTTGGTAGGCGTTTGGAATGCTATCAAAGTATTAGTGATGTGGTGGGTTGGTTGCGATATACCCTATATATAAGCACCAATAATACATTGGTAGTAGCAATGAAAGCTTGATCAAGGGCTGAAATAGTCAATTCAATCTATAAATTAGAGTAAACCAAGCATTAGTCAAGAATTCTAGTTATCCATATATCAATATCTAGTATGTACTCGTACACCAGGACAAATCAAAGATGTCGATAATTATTCATACTTTGAATTAAGTAAATTATCGTTAATTTGAAATCCTCTTAGCAAAACACACCAACCGAATACAAATTCTCAAAAAAAAACAAAGAAATAGGTATATTATACATATATTTTGATTAAAACACATTACACATTATAAGGAAAAAGATGGTTTTAAACTTACCTAATCCTTCAAATAGTAGTCTATGAATAAAAGAACTATTTTATCACCCTAATAAAATAACTGCCAATTTAATATGTTAAATCGATGATCAAAGTTTAGAAAGAAAACTAAGGAACAACCATCACACGTGTTAAATGGTTCCTACTTAATAATTTCTTGATGAAATTCCCTAAATTAGTAGAGACTGTTCCGAAGTTTTTCGTTACGAATTCAAAATTTTAAATATGCTTACTTGTAATAAAACAAGTTCATAGTATGTTTGAGAGAAATTGGTACTCAAAAACACACATCCTCACAATAACTTTTTACAATATAGTTCCTAATAAGTTAAATTATTTTAACATCAGGTATGTGCCATATATATGTGTTTAAATCCATGCTAAATAATAAGGTCCATATGAGAATACAAAATAATAATCTAAGCTTTAAAAAATATTTTTATAATAATAATAATGTTAATAATAATATTAATAAAGTTCATATTTTAAAGAAATTTCACAAATTTATTCATAATAATAATATTACTACTATTATGTTAAAAATAATTTCAAACAATAAAATGTGAAAGGAAATAAATAAGTTATAAAGTATTAACAAGTAAGTAAACATTAACTACATAAAATGTTAATCAAACAAGCTAAAAGGATTGAAAGTGTAACTTTATAAATCCATTTCTAGTTAAAATAAAGTTATGGCTGGAATTGTAAAAACACAAAAGTGAAAGGACCACAACCCACTTTCCTTTTTATTTCTTCCTTACCCGCCTCCCAGATCCCCGACCCACGAGTCATAAGCAACCCGGTTTCCTTCCAGCTAATTCAATATGTGTAAATAATATGATTCAAAGCATTTTGGAAAGGATTTTTCACGCATAAATCACTAGAATCATCAATTAAAAGGGCTAACTAGCTATCAAACCATAATCTATACCAAAAATACGAACGTTAAACGAGGCATACGAAATCAAACCTAGACGGGTATGAGATTCAAATTGATCGAGTCAATACATTATTTTGACATTCACGACAGTGTCTGAACACAAGAAACACACAAAGAAACTCTCTAGAGTCGGATCGAACACATGTCACCCTCGGCCGCAGACTCAAACTCGATCTACATCAAATAGGCTTGTAAACAAGTAAGTTTCTACATCTACAGACTCGGAAACATGCGAGGATTAAAATCCCTAACTTCTTATCGACTAACAATCATCAAATCGATCGAATTAGAAGCAAACCATAGTTAGGGTTCTAGAGTTCTAATTAGATTTGGGGGAAATCATGTGTTTATGTTTTATAATTTTCAACTGAGTTTCCTTCCAATTAGAATACTCAGACTAGCCGGTTGTGTTACATTTGTGTTGAAGCTAGGGGCCGGGTATACCCGGGTTCGAGATCGGCTTTAAACGGTTTTTGCCCCCTTTTTGCTATCTAACTCCTTTTCAGCCCATATTTTTTGTATAAAAATATATAATAAAAATTCTTAAAAACTCTAAAACTATTTCTTTTACAATCTGCAAAGTATTTGCTTTTACTATTATTATTTTTATTATTTAAGTAATAATAATCAACATTATAACTATATTAAAAATCATTTAAAAACCAATAAATTATTTTCTAAAATTCTAGAAATATTAATAATAAATATTTTGAATATTTTTGTAAAAACATAAAATATAATCATTGATTGAAAATATTTACAAAGTTTTGAATATTTTGTAAATAAAACTATTTATTTAAATAAATTATAATTGTTAGTTTAAAATTCAAAATACTAAAGGGGTTATAAAACATAGAATAATTATATATAATGTTATATAATGACTTGTACTCTATTTAAACAAAACTAATGTTAACCAAAAATATTTATTCTTATTTTTAACACAATGACTTTATAAATAAAAATATATAAATATTTGAAATATTATATAATAATATCCTAATACTGTTTAATTAACAACGTTCAATAGGAATATTTATTTATGTATATGAATAAATATTACAAAGATGTCATGTCACACCCCGATCGATGGCGGAATATGTCGGGGCGCGAGTTTGACTGTTCATTAGCTCATGGTGCTATTATGTGTTTCAATATTTAATGCATCATCATTTAAATAATACAACATGTCATTCATTAAATTCAAATAACTTTATATGAATTGAATACAAAACAATTACAATTGAATGCTAAAATATTGTTTAAGATTTAATTATGTCTACTAAGTCTTATCCTATGTCTTCATCATGTCTTCCTTAGCCCGTTACACATGTAAAATATAGTTTATCAACATAGTTGGTGAGTTCACACACTAAGTTTAAATAATATGTATAAAAAGGATGCAAACTATAGCCTAACTAGAATATGTATCTTAAGCATAACATGAATACAAGTTTGAATAAATAGAATGAATAAATGAATAACCATAGCTTGTGTCTAAACAAGTACCCATACAAACTGTTAATTCAAGTATGGTCATACTATAAATTAATATTTGTATTTCAACAAATTTGCTAGGTGTACTTTCACATTTTTCACACAATGACAAAAGCCAATACGAATATGTTATCTAACACATCTTATGTCACACCCCCAAATTCCCACGTGTGGAGTCAGTCCACATGGGTGTGACGTGGCCAGGATCATAGCTCATGGTCATATTAAACAACTCTATATGCGTTTTCGAAATACATTATTTGACATAAAGTCAACCAAACAGTTTTATAAATAAGCAGCGGAATGTTAATAGTTGTACAACGGAATAAAATATGTTTTAACATGCAGCGGGCAATACGATGTTAGACATTACATTGTTTCAAAATTCATAACATAAATAAATATTGTCTGAATGAATGACACGAAATGCATGAATTTCCTGGGCTCGATTTCCTAAGTGCATTCCTGTCCATAAGCCAGTGGGCTAGTTACCTGAGAATACAAGTTTAGGAAAAAGTGTCAACACAATGGTTGGTGAGTTCATAGGCATTGATATACATACATAATAGTCAGAAAACGTGTTTCATGCTGTTTATTAAAATGTTAGTCTCGAGCCCTAGGCTCCAAGTGTCAGTGCGTCACTACCGAACTAGACTTGTTAGTCCTTGTCTCCGCTATGTCTCGTAATAACATAGCAAGATAGGTCGAGATTTCACGTGTCCCGACCTCTAGTCAGTATTGTGCCACGTGGGGTTTGTCACACCCAAACAGATCTATTCAAACTCACCTCGTTGTTTGTACATTAACGGTAAGACTTTGTGAGGGCTTGTTACAATTACAACACTTATGTTTGTCTAATAAACCAACATACACAAAAATGTTTGTACAGTAATAATGTTTGACTCGATTCAACAAGTATTCTCCCCCTATTTGAAAAGTTTGTAAAAGAGTGAAAGAGGGGTCGTAAACTCACCTTAGTGATTGTCGGAAAAGTGAATGCGTAAGCTCCGAATCTCAGCGGCGAATCTGTCACTGGCTACCTATGTCGTATAACTTACGTGAGTTCGTGTAAGTGACCGTGTTCATGTTCGTGCTCGTGTATGTGCTCAACAACCCTCGGTTGTTATGTTTGTCCGTGTTGGTCCACATTGACCATGCTTGCTCGTGTTTGACCATGTTTGACTGTGTTTGACCGTGTCAAGTCAACGACCCGTTGGTGAACCTGCGAGTTGGTGGTAACTCGTGTAACATTCGTGATTGTGCTCGTTGTGTGCCAAACGCGCAAATCGCGTTCATGGACAACTTACTATTTATAGTAAGTTTCCATTTATAGCAAGTTCTATGGCACATCGCTTTTAAGGTTCTAGTATGCTCGTTAGTCCTACGTGATCATGTTAGCACATAAGACCTTGTTACAAATGATCAGATAAACATACAAGTCATTTTCGTTTAATTAAAGTTTCCTAAAATGGCAAGTTTCTAGATTTGGCATGCTTATCATCAAAATCACATATCTTATACTTACAATAATCATATTGCATCATGTTAAGCCATTTATCATGCTCATAACATATCTAGTATCCTTAGATTAAGATTTCACAAAATAAAGTTACTAAAATAGTAACTATGACAAATACTCATCAAATGATCATCCTAAGCGTTCCTAATCCATTTTATACCAAATAACATCGTATTATATCATCAAGCATCGTCTAAACATACCCATTTAGCCAAAATCATCATCTATCAATAATCGGGTCACAAAAGTTACTATAAATAGTAACTTGGTCTAAAATGACCTCAAATCAATCCCAAATCTATTTCTTAAGTTACATATCATCATATTATCATACTAATGATAGTTCTTTTCACATGCATGATCATAACTTCATCCAATTCATCATATTGTAACACAAAAGTTACTAAAAATGGCAAGTTCATCAAATAACCATATTTTAACCATTTCAATCACTACAAATCATGAGACACATCATTAATATCACCAATAAACATTTATGAACATCCAAAATCATCTAACAAGCCTTAGATCATGCATGCATGTTGATATTACACCTATTCATGGACAAATCATGCATTATACCTACCCTAAACATTATGGATCATCATGAAACATCACCAAATCATTATAGATCATTAATATTCATACTAAAATCAACAAACCCAGATTTATAGTGTTAAGAATTCGTGCATGTGTTGGTGTGGTGCTTGCTTGTGGGTGTATGACCTTGCAAGTAGGTCTTTGAGTGTGATTTGTGCAAGATGACTATGAGATTACCTTCTAAAGCTCCAAGAAGATAAGGATGGTGATGATATCAGTCCCCCAAGCTCCTGGAACAACGAATGAAGCAGATTCAAGAAGATGGTGATGATGGGTGATGTTCTAGAGAGTTTCCTTCAACCTCTCAAATCTTCAAGTGGCTTCTAAGCTTGTAAAAATGGCTTCCAATGGAGTTTTCTGGTGAGTTGGAGTAGATGAAGTCAAATGGTAGCTTGTAAGATCGGAAGAAATGATGAAAAGTGATAGAGTAGCCATGATTGTCTTGATTTTATAAAGATTTGGTGTCTGGATGTCGTCGCGTACCGCCAAGCCTTCCAAAAATATTCCTCGCATACCGTAATGGATTTCGGGAATTCAAAATCCCCGCCCCTTCGTCGCGTACTGCCATGGGCCTATCCGGGGTCCTTAGCGTACTGCGACGAGCTCCGAAAGAGCCAAATAGGCCCAATTTCAATGGTTTAGCCTGTTTTTCGGCGTTTTCTCGCTTAGGGGCTATTGTTCGTCATCATTTAAACTTTCAAGTTCAATGTTCGAGCGTTTCGTGAGGTTTCTAGTGCTTGGTTACATGATGTGCTAGCGTTCACCAACATTCGTATTTTCTTAGACACGTGTGTGCGTGTTGCGATAATTCACTGAATAATCGTGTTTGTGTCAGTGCTCGTACTGTCATGCCACGTGTCACACTAAATTAAACTAATTCTAGTATCACGTATACAATTATCAATTAAGTAAATATTTAATTAAAACAAATGCTGACCTGGAATTTACGGGGTGTCACACACTCTAGACATTTTATGAAGTTGTATTCTTATAACAACAAGTTTGAGTCTGATAAAGGCAGAAAAATGGATGAAACTCTTTTTAAACAGGTGGTTGGAAGTCTTATGTACATTACGGAGACTCGACCAGACATCCAATATGTGGTAAGTCTTGTTAGTCGCTGTAACATCAGTGCCGGAAACGTCACCGGAACAGTGATCTGAACAGTAATCAGGTACGGACTTTATGTAATTCAGTGTATTTCATATTCATGTCAAGCATCATTATCATTTTATGTTGTCATAACGCAATTTCAGAATCAATTTAGGAATGCAAGTTCAGAACTATGGTTCATCAGTCAGATAATTATCTGGCATTACAGAACCATCATGTGATTATCTGTATAAACGTATGTGAGGCTCTACTGAACAAAACAATATGGATGTCGTTACGTGAATGCTAAATCGATGGATTATTCGTATAGGTGACAATCTGTACGAATAAATCCGGAAGTTTAACGTTCTGTATGATATCCAATAATTAGAAAACAATATTGAAAAGTATAGTTATCGTCGTGTTCGTACGGGTGACGATTTGAACGAATACGTGCGACGACTGTACGATTCAATTTTAAACCGTGAATTAATTATTTATGAAAATTTAAAATAAATAAAAGATATGTAGTTAATTTACTAGGAATAACCACCTAAAATAATTTTATAATTTCTATCTTACAACCGGATCATTTCGTTACAACAACGACGAGAAATCGGTGTTTTTACGCGAAACCACGCGAAACCGAACGAACTTGAACGAACCCGGGTAGTTTCACCTCATTTAATGAGGCATTCAATGCCTCATACCACCTCCACCAACCAGAATTCTCACCTTCAAATCGTCACTTTCTCTCTCTACTCTCTCTCTAGAAACATCATCTTCTCTCTAAGATTTCTTCCTCATTTCTTCATGAAATTGACCCATCTAGGTGTCTAAACGACCACCACATCGTCTAGATCACGAAAGTACAACAGATCTAAGGTTTTATCCGAAAAATTCGAGGTAAAAATTCATGTTTTTGTTCGGTTTGGGGTTTTGAAAACCCTAATTTCGAATCCCTTCATTGCAACCGGTTCTACACCCTTTCGAACTCTAGGACTTACACATGAACATGTTTAGGGAGCTTAGGAACAAACCCTCTCATCTGACTTAGCCGATTTGTGAGAAACCATGGATGCTTTGGTGGTTGAGTTCGACAGGCCGAATGGCCAAGGACCCAGCTGGCCGAAAGAGCTAAGGCCGAATGGGCCACCCATCCTCATTCGCCGATTGGCCTTAGCCAACCCATACCATCCATTCACCAAATGTCTAGCCGAAACAGCCCTTATTCGGCAGAAGCAGGAGTCATTCGTCCATAGTCAGTCGGTCGCCACTACACCCTCTCATTCGGCTAGTCCTCATTCGACCGAGTTCTATCCGACCAACAACCACATTCGGTCGGCCCAAGGTTTAACCAGTCGGCGCAATCTCACCTTCGTTGGGCCTTGACCCAGATCATTCGTCCAAACCTATGGTCATTCGGTTAGGGACCCTTCGGTCAAGATTTATACGGCTCAAGTCCCCTTTCGGTCACTTATTCATTCGACCAAGGATTTGGGTTGGGACCTTGGATGCATGGTATTGCATGGGGGTTAGCAAGTATGTGTGTGCATGGGAATATGCATTAGAGTTTTGTATCCATGCAAACTCAACTTTGGGGTTTAATATAGAAATTCTTTCAAGAAAACATGGGATATGGTTCTTTAAAACATGAAATCTCATAACCAAAGGAAATTATAGAGACATTGGAGAAATCATAATGTAACACCAGTGCCGGAAACGTCACCGGAATAGTGATCAGTACAGTAAAATGAACAGTAAACCAAGTACACATACCAGTTGTTGTTCATATATCATTATCACTTTATGTTATCATAGCACAGTTTCAAAATTTACTCAGAAACGAAACTCAGATACATGGTTCATCAGTCAGATAATTACTTGGCAATACAGAACCATCATGTGATTATTTGTTAGGATTTTATTATGTATAAACGTATGTGAGGCTTTACAGAACAAAACAAATCGGATGTCGTTATGTGAATGCTAAATCGACGGATTATTCGTATAGGTGACGATCTGTACGAATACATCTGAAAGTTTAACGTTCTGAATGATATCCGATGATTAGAAAACCATATTGAAAAGTATAGTTATCGCAGTGTTCGTACGGGTGACGATTCGAACGAATACGCGCGACAACTGTACTATTCGATTATTAAACAGCAAATTAAATATTCTCGAAAATTTAAAATAAACAGAATATATTTAGTTAATTTATTAGGAAATCACAACCTAAAATAATTTTATTAACTTTATTTTAAAATCGAGACGTTTCGTTACGATAACGAAACGAAACCGACACTTTTACGCGAAACCAAGCAACCGAAACGAACCCGAACCCACCCGGGGTATAAATACCCTAGAAGAGTCATCTTCTTCATTTTATTCACCATCTCTTTCTCTCTCTACACACAAACCCGGATCTCTCTCTAGTTTCTCTCTCTAGAAACCAAGCTCATATCTCACTCATTTCCGGACCAAATCAAGAGATTTTGGTGTCTAAACGACCACTACACCACGTAGATCACGGAAGTACAAGGATCTGAAGCTTTAAACCATTCGATTTGAGGTAAAATCCGAGTTTTTGATCGGTTTTAAGGGTTTCAAAACCCTAATTTCGCACCTCCTTTCAAACGGGTTCTAGGACCTTAAAACCCTTAGGGAAATCACATAAAACACACCTAGGATGTTGTAGGAACATGGGATAGTGCTTGAGTTAACCATTGGTTTCGAAATGGGTGGCTGCACTCGGTTGTGGTTCGAATGGCCGAAGGAGGCGCCAACAGGTGGGCCGAATGGCCCTTAGGCCGAATGGCCAGCCTTCAAAGCCGAAAGGCCCCTCATTCGATCCAACCTCTTGCGCCCAGTTCACATGCGGTCAGGCTTTCATTCGGTGGATCATATTCGGCCGAATGGCCTTCATGGCGAAGCAGTCTCATTCGCTCGGCCAAGAACCCCATCCGGCCAAGGTTCATTCGCCAATAGCTCATTCGACAAATCTAGCCCC
This sequence comes from Mikania micrantha, assembly GCA_009363875.1. NCBI lineage: Eukaryota > Viridiplantae > Streptophyta > Magnoliopsida > Asterales > Asteraceae > Mikania > Mikania micrantha. Next base: position 802,227 of record CM018698.1, on the reverse strand, counting down.
TACACGGTCGGCAACCCACATTCGATCGGTCACCCTAAGTTCATTCGGCCCAAACTTTCGGCCATTCGCTTGGCAATACTCAGTCGGCTATCTCTCTCATTCGGGATACATGCTCATTCGGTTAAACAGCCATTCGATCGGCTTAAGGGGGGGTGAGTATGGAACCCTAATGTGAGGGATGCATAGAACTTAAGTGTGTGGGTATGCATGGTGTCATGCATTTCATGCATGGGTGTGCTGAGAAAGACTATATAGGAGGATAATGGGGTAAACAAAAAGGTGTTCAAGTTCAAGCATGGAAATAAATAAGTAAAGGGGAGGGAATAGACCTTGTGTGGGAAAGTTAGAAAATTCACACATTCATGCGTGCATGGTAGTTTGTGTGTGTGCATGGGGTGGGCTACGTAACCCATGAGGGGAAATTAGAGTGTGGACATGAGAAGCCTACTAAGGCCCATTTTTAATGTAATTAAGGTGATCATGGGTTAGGTTTTCACAATAAGGGTTTTCTTTAAACACACTAACAACTCAACATAAGTCGTTAACATCTATTAAACTAGTTTAAAACACTTGGGAATTCAATTGGGAAGTCATGTGGATAAACAATAAACTAAGTAATTGAGTGTTGATGTAATTATTAACCCTTAAACCTTAGGAAATTTCATAAAGATATGAAACTAACCTAGATGGTCTTAAAACTATCTATGTTTAGTTAATCTATGCATTGAGAGGGAATTAACTGGAAATCAAAGTCTTATAAATGGGCCAAGGATGGCCCAATGGGCTTAATATAATCCCATCATATGTTAAACATTTTTCCATTTAAATTATTTACGTTTTTAATAAAAGAAAATTAAATTATAAACCTTATCAAATTAATTAAATGATTTCTAAATAAAAGTTTAACTTAAAATAAATTGTCTTAAAAATGTGTTAAGTAAAGACTTGTGATGTAATTAAAATAAACCCTAATCATCTAGGGTTTGTAGTGAATAATATTGGGACACGGGTTATTAACGGGTAATAAGTTAGATTAATTAGATGAAGTATTAGAAACACATTAGTAGTGTAGGACACTTAGTTACACACCGAGACCAAACCCTAGATACTACTATTATAAATACTTATCGTCTACGAATCTTCTTAAAAATAACTCAGGTGCTAAAGATACTTAGGCAACAACCAAGGAGCGTGCATATCTTTTGTGGCTCATTTGCACGGCAACACAGGTGAGTTCATTGCCCCTTTTCTAAACATTTTGTTTTCAAACGCGGGGCTGAGAAGCATGCATAAACTGTTTTAATTAAATTGTTTACTTAAATGCTTTTACTTCTTATATACTTTATATATGTTTGTTTATATACCTAGACTCCTGTCTAGGTAAATCTCAGGCTAAATTAACTATCAAGTTATTTAAGCAAGCTAATTAAATTACTCTTATGAGTAATACCTTAATTCCAAAACTCTAAATAAACCCTTAGTCCATCAAATTCAAATTCCATAATCTAAATTCAAAGTGAAATCAAAAGAACCAAAGCTAAAGATCAAATGCAATGGAATCTAATCCAGTGTGTGATCAGTAAACTCAGGATCCAAATCATGAATCTATAATCACTGTGAAATCATGGAAATTCTAATGATCAATTCAAAAGAACTCAAGGAATCAAGGGAATCATAAACGTGTGTGAATCATTGAAATAATGACATCATTATGATCTAATGAAATCATTAATACCTAAAGTAAGGTGAGTTGTCAGTTGTATGTAAATCAAGACCACGTGTAACGCACGGAAAGTCCCTTCACAGTAGTAGACTCTTGTAGTCAAGCTACATGGGCAATAACTTAAACTATCAGATGAAATCAAGAAATCAAGAGAATCATGAATCAATGAAGATCAGAATCAAAGGATATCCTTAAAGTCCCTACGCATACAGTAGACCAGAGGGTCAAGCTGATATGGGCAAAACATTAAAATCCCGGCTAGTTCAGGTATACTCCTTGTGAGTTATGCCTGGCATGGGTCACGTGTGAGAGGGTACAACTTGGACAACCACCAACAACTAAGTCTAATTGATTGAGTCAAATAAGGCCCAATCATCATGTCTTAGTTGTATGTAAGTGTTATTTATTTATTTAATTAAACATTTAACATTTTATTTCTATAATTGCTTTTGGGAAATCATGAAGACATGGTGAACCCAGGAAATCAGTTTTATTGCAAATTATGGAAATCAAGTCTTTTAACATAGAAGTGGGTGTTAGGTAAGAAGCTTAATTATCATTAAGATCAATGTCCTATGCGGCTTAGTATGTGATGGGACGGCGTATGGGCGGGTCGTAGGCTCGACTCAGGGGTGTGCCCTATATATAAGCATACCGAGCTGGATGATACAGGTGATGTTAATGAGATTAAGGTTGTTACCTAGGGGGAAACATAAACATTTTTGGATTGATATCATAAACTGTTAAACATCGTGTTTTAAATCTCAGATGATCATAGAAGGGAATGGTAGGTAAAATGCTTAATTATCATTAACAACAATGTCCTATGTGACTTAGTATGTGGTGGGACGGCGTCTGGGCCGGTCGTAGGCTCGACTCAGGGGTATGCCCTATATATTAGCATACCGAGTTGGATGATACATGTGTTGATAATGAGGTTAAGGTTTTACCTAAAAGGTTTGCAAAGTTATTTTTCAAATACCAAAACCATATGAACTCACCAACCATTGTGTTGACTTTGTTTTATTTTCATGCTTTCTCAGGTGATATACAGGATTAAGCTAGGGATTGGGATTGCATGCTAGGATGCTCAGTTAGAGGACCTAGTAGTTTTGGAAAGCACATCTTTTGTTGATCGTTGTGAATCATTTTTGATACCTTGTACTAATACAAGATAGTGAACTTATGATTCATTTTGAAATGGTTACTTGGTTAAATTATCAGACATTGATATTGTAATTTAACTTTGTAGATTTTAGTTAAACGTTCTTGTGCTTTAGATATTCTTAACATTGATGCTATGTAAACAATCTGATCATCACGATTATCATCCACGATATCGCGCCTCGGGAACCTTCCGGCCGACGGGGACTCCGATCGAACCCCGCCGGCTCGTGGTGTGACACACAAGGGATCCAAATGATAACCTAAGGTGTTGGGTGTTGATTTAATTCTTAACCCCTAGCCTTAGAAAAAGCTATAAAGACATACAACTAACCTAGATGGTTTTCATAAACTATCAAGGTTTAGTTAATCAAGGAACTAACACAAAATCGTTCAAAGATTCAAAGTCGAGTAATGGGCCCGAGGTTGGCCCAATGGGCTTAACCTAAGCTCATCAGGTTACTTAAATTCATCTTTTAAATAACTATGTTTTAGTAAATGAAATGAATTATAAACTTTGTTAAAAATACAATAAATTATGTTTTTCTAAACCTTTAATATAAAATGAAATAACTTAAGGATGTTTTAAATGAAGACTGTAAATGAGTAATCATGGGATAAGGGTTATTAAAGGGTAATAAAACACATTAGTAATCTAGGACACGCAGTTGCACACCGAGACCAAACCCAAGATTTGACGACTACTGTATATACTTATCGTATTCGAATTCTCTTAAAAACAACTCAGGTACTGAAGATACTTAGGTTACAACAACAAGCGCGCATTTGGTGCTAATTCTATACAGAGCAACACAGGTGAGTTCATTGCCCCTTTTCTAAACATTTTTTGTTTTAAAACGCGGGGCTGAGAAGCATGTGTAAACTGTTTTATTTAAATTGTTTACTTAAATGCTTTTATTCGTTGTATGTTATATTTTTATGCTTATTGATACTCCTAGACTCCTGTCTAGGAAATTGTTATACTTAATGAACTTACAAGTTAATAAATTACTCCTATGAGTAATACCTTAACTCAAAGCTCTAAACACACCCTTAGTCCATCAAGCTCAAATTCAATAATCTAAATTCAAAGTGGAATAAAAAGAACTAATGCTAAAGATCAAATGCTATGTAATATATTCCAGTGTGTGATCTGGAAATCAAGGATCCTAATCAATAATCAATAATCATTGGGAAATCATGAAATTCTAAAGATCAAAGTCAAGAGACTCAAGGAATCCGAAATCATAAATGTGTGTGAATCAAAAAACTAATAATATCATTAATGCTTGAGTCAAGGTGGATGTCAGTTGTATAGAAATCAAGACCACGTGTAACACACATAAAGTCCCGGCATAAATAGTAGACTCTTGTAGTCAAGTTATATGGGCAATAACGTGAACTATCAAACGAAATCAATATCAAGATCAAGAGAATCAAAGAGATCAAGAGTCAAAGGATATCCGTAAAGTCCCGGCATGTACAGTAGACCAGTGGGTCAAGCTGATATGGGCATCATTAAAATCCCGGCACGCTCAGGTTGAATCCTTGTGGGTCAAGCCTGATATGGGTCACGTGTGAGAGGGTACAACTTGGACAACCACCAACAACTAAGTCTAATTGATTGAGTCAAATAAGGTCCAATCATCATGTCTTAGTTGTATTTAAATGTTTTGTTAATTATTTAATTAAACACTGAATATCATATTTCTACAAATGCTTTGAGGTAATCATGAATACATGGTGAACTCAGATAATCAATGGTAAATCTATTTGTGGAAATCAGTAATCTAAATCAAAGGTGAATGGAGTGAACCGCTTAATTATCACTAACAACAATATGTTAAGCAGTCCGGTATGTGGTGGGACGGTGGCTAGGGCTTGTCCCCTACATATGCCCTATATATAAGCATACTAGATTGGATAGCATAGGTGGTTGTTGATGAGGTTAAGGTTGTCACTTCGGGGGATCAAGGTAAACATTTTCAGGGTAATCAAATGCTATGAATCATTTGTCATGGAATCAAAGTAGTGGAAATGAAATGCTTAATTATCACTAGAAACAATATATCATGTGGTTTAGTATGTGGTGGGACGGTGGCTGGGCGGGCTGCAAGTTCGACCCTACATATGCCCTATATATAAGCATACTAAGCTGGATGGTATAGGTGGTTAATGGTGAGGTTAAGGTTGTCATTAAGGTTATTCAAACTCATTTTATAAAACTTAATGAACTCACCAACCATGTGTTGACTTGATCTTTTTGCATGACTTCTCAGGTGACGAACATGTCAATTAAGAAGTCATTACTTTTGGACTAGGACTTCGGATTAGAAGACTTAGCATTTTTGGACCTACATACTTTTGGAACATTATTATACAATTATTTTGTATATCTTGTGCAGTTACAAGATAAATATTTTTATGATGTTTATGATAGATTTACATTGTTAAATTATGAACGATACGGATGTAATTTAACTTTGTAATTCTATTCTAATTAGCATTTCTTATTTATATCATGTGCAATGTAAACAATCTGATCATTCCGATTATCACTCACGATATCGTGCCCCGGGAACCTTCCGCCAGACGGGGAATCCGATCCAACCCCGCCGGCCCGGGGCGTGACAGTCGCTACATGTCAAGGTCTATGGAGGCTCATTTTGAGGTTATGAAAAAAAAGGTTCTGAGGTATTTAAAAGGTAATTTAGATTATGGTATATGGTATGAACGTGGAGGAGAAGATGTAATGAAAGTTTATACGGATAGTGATTTTGCTGGAGATATTGAGGATAGAAAGAGTACATTGGGGTATGTTGTGTTATGGAAGGGAGGAGCGGTTGCATGGTCGTCAAAGAAGCAAAATGTTGTAGCATTATCTACTACGGAAGCCGAGTATATGGCAGCCACGGTTTGTGCGTGTCAAGTATTATGGATAAGAGGAGTTCTTAAAGAACTTGGAATAAAGATTGAAGAAAGTACTCTTATTTTATGTGATAACATGTCGACGATAAAATTATCAAAGAATACTGTTTTTCATGGAAGATGCAAGCACATTGGGGTACGTTTTCATTTTCTGCGAGACTTGGTTAAGGATGATATAATAGTGTTGGAACATTGCAAAACTGAAGACCAAGTGGATGATGTTATGACTAAAGCTTTGAAAAGAGATTTGTTTGAAGCAATGAGGAAGAAGTTGGGAGTTTGTTCAGCAAAAGACAAACTGGATGAAGAAGTTCAACTCAGTTTGAGGGAGGGATTGATTGATTAAATGTTGCACATGCAATACGTATGCAATCACATGCCATGCACACGTAAATTATGAACGTTGGAGTCTTGGTTTTAGTAGTCTGAATAAGTCAAAGTTGGTGGGTCTTTGTTTACCGAGTCTGTAGTTCATTTCCGTTTTTGTTGGTTTGTTTCCAGCTTTCTAGGTAGTTCGTTTATTTACGTTATGGTTATGTTTCTTATTTAAAGTCGCTTTGATCTTAATGAAAGTGTCAATTTCAATTATATTACCAAGTATTACTCTAATAGATTCCTATAGTAAATTCAAGCACTACCTTTTTATAGTCAAAGTGAATTAAAAAAACATCTATAAACATGCTTTGAAAATCATATTCAGACCTACAAAACACGAATAAAAGTCAACATGACATATCTTAAGATGACCAAATATACCATCGCCAAAGAGAGGTGATAATCACCACCAAAAACCCTAAAACCAAAATAAAAAATATATCAGGCACAAAGTCGAGACCCTCGCAAATGGGGCTGAGAACCATAGAACAGCCGGAATGTTGGGGCCTCTTTCGAACCGGAAAAACCTAGGCTCCAGATAGCAATGGTGTGACAGAACAAAGCCATCGAACCAAGAGAGAGAGGTGGGCGGTGAGATGAGGTGTACTGTAACATCTGTGCCGGGATCGTTACCGGAACAGTAATCTGTACAGTAACTTGTACAGTAACTCAAGTACAATCAAGGAAAAATACTTAGAAGCTATTAACATTCGATGATGAACATAAACTATTACACGATGTTTCTGAAATTCTGATTTAAATCTTATGGTTTAAACAGTCAGAAACACATCAGACAATCATGAACAGATGCATATATGTTTAATTTTTGTGTTATTGGGTTTAAACGTATGTGAGGATAGTCAGAACAAAACTTTAACAGTTGTTGTTACAGAATGCTAAACCGACGAGTTATTCGTATAGGTGACGATCTGTACGAATAAATCTGAGTGTTTAACGATCTGAAACGATCACTGAAAAGTAGAAAAAAAATCAGAAAGTGAAATGTACGATCGTGTTCGTACAGTTAGCGCTCTGTACGAAAACGCGCGTAAGTGACGTTTTCTGACGAAACGAAACGAAGACGATTCGAACAGTAATAAAATTAAGGAAATATAATATTTCCTGTTTTACAATTTTGAAACTCATCAGAAATAAATTAAAACGAAACTATTTTAATTAAAACGCGTAAAGCATACAGTACGCGAAAGACTTAAACGAAAAGCGTAAAAATAATAAAATTACGACAGATAATTCAAGAATTATAATATTTAAAATATTTCTATAAATAATCACCCTCCAAATATTTAAAATAAAATCCTTTTTATTTTATAAAATGTGCGCGTTACGATCCGGAACCGCGACGAAAACGTGAACCGAGCAACCGAAACGAACCCGAATACCCTCGGGGTATTTAAACACCAAAAGATGCATTCTTTCATTTCTTCATGATCTCTCTCTCTAAAAGTCCCTCCCGTTTTCTTTCTCTCACTAGAAGTTCAAGACTTCAAACGATCGTATCTCCTTCGTTTCTCAAAGGATTTGTGTGTTCTTGGTGTCCACGCGTAGCTCTCGATCTCCTCTACCACAAAGTACAACCGATCTGAACGTTTGTCCAACCAAAAACGAGGTATGATCAATAGAAAATTTGGAAATATAGGGTTTTCATGTGTATTTGTTTAATCCCTCACCTTAGCCGGTTCTAGAATCACGCTCACCACCACAATATGATCGAGAATCCCATGTAGCGTAGCAACATCGTGTAAACTACCCTAGGAACCAGCTTGATCGAAGGGACCGATAATGATGAAGCCATGACAGGTTCGGGACCTGTTGGTGTCATGGCAACCGAACCTTTCATCAACACCTAACCACCGCCGAACCTTCTTGCTGGCAACGAACCATCACCATGACCCACGAACCTTGGAGGGTCACGAGCCTTCATGAGCAGCCGAACCCTATGGTTTTGTCGGAACCAGCCGAACCCTTTGTGCGGCGAACCTCCCATGCAATTGGCCGAACCCCATGCAAAAGCCACGAACCCATGATTATAGGCAAACATGTTATCACCCTTACCGAACCCTCGACACAGGGCTGCGAACGTTGGAAGATCAAGTTGACCGAACCTCATCATTTCAAACGAACCCTAAAGCTGGTGCTATGGCCGAACCTTGATAAGCATTGGCGAGCCTGGATCCATCGAATCCATTGAGTGAATCATGTAGCCGAACCCTTAAAAGGTTCAATGGTTTCGTTTGAGTCCAGGGTGTGGCAGATCTTGGTGGATCCAATCATAAACGATTAGGCACATATCTCCTTAACATAAAACTATAACCGGCCCAATAACTTGGCCCAATTTGTCACCGATTGAATACTAGCCCACCTTGATTTGGCCCATGATCATTACTCTCGGCCCAAGCCCTTTATGCAACCCACGACTTTATTTCATTTTGGATCACCTAAGTATAAAATTATAGCCTACTTGGTTTAGCCAACCCAATTACTTCTCGACCCAATAGGGAATCAACCTAATGGCTTAGTCTACAACGAATGGCTTGGACCACAAAGGTACCCCGGCCAATAATTCGGCCAAGTAGTTAGGATGGCCAATGGATGGGCTCTTATCGTAGCCCAAAAATCCTATTCGGCCCACACATCTAATCTTTGGCCCAACGCTTTAGTTGGGCCCAAACCCGAATCATTCAGCCATTGGGGAAGAATACAACCTAAGACATGCATAATCTTTAAAACGCTAAGTTTTACAAGAACTATGTTATGATCATTCACAAATAGGTTCTTACAAGAAATTAAGGATTTATGGCAACTAAGCAAGGGATCAAAGCCTTTGTACTTAGAGTCTCTTTGTGATGAAAATAAATCAAAATTCAACCTTATATCAATAACGAGGTGTTTAATCTAATTGGATTAAGAACTTTAAAGTCTCTAACAAGTTAACGAGGCCGAATGAAGACCGAGACTCTCGGGTGTTAGCCAACTTTAGGGCTAACACTAACACTTACACGCGCACTAATCATTACAACCAAATACTTATGAACTACAACACTATGAAATCAATACAGGAGCGTGAATATCATAACATGTGCAAACAAAGAGTGCGTACATCCTAGTTTAAGCTAAGTCAACAACTTCAAACACCAAGTGAGTTCATTTGTCCCTTTTCAAACCTTTTGTTTTAACTCGGGACTGAGAAGCATGTTAAACAATTATTGAAATGTTTATTTAATGCTTTTACACATAATTACAATGCTTACACTAATGCTTGAATTTGAAATGCTTGGGTGGGAAACCAAAGACTAAGGCTATAGTGTAAATAGCAAATGCTATTTACTTTATACTTATTTACATTATACAAACACTTGTGATCAAACTGGAAACTAGTATACTTTGAGAAGCTATAAACTTATTACTTATACTACAAACAAGAAGTTTAAACTATGTACTTGAGGCTTACAATATAAATTTGAAGCCTAAACCTTATGCTAAACGCTTATGATATAAACTTAATACCTAAACTTTGAGCTAAATACTTATGTTATAAGCTATGTGCTTAAACTATACAATTGAGGTTTAACCTATAAACTCTATGTTTAACTATATACAAAATCTTAAGGCTCTGAAAATACTTAAACTAAACACTAATGCTTTATACAATTAATTCAGAAAGTTAATGTTCTACACCTTTAGTAAAGTATTAAATTACTTTACACTTACAATGATTTGCTTAAACTTAACTTGAAACATATATGCTTAGAAATACTTATATACGTGAGATGCTTGAAACACTTGGATGCTTATTACACTTGAAATACTTGAAAACACGTGAATACTTATTACACTTGAAATACTTGAAAACACGTGAATACTTGTTATACTTTGAGATGCTTGAAAACACGTGAATGCTTGATACATTCGGGATACTTGAAATACTTGAATGCATGATATACTTGAGATACATGAACATTTGGAATACTTGCTATGCTTGGAACATGTGAACATTGGATGCTTGGAAACATTGGAATACTTAAACAAAAGACTGATTGACCGCCGCGTGTTGACCTGCGTGTCAACCCCTACTAGTCATCAGTGAAACAATGTGAATGATTTAGACTTGTATGCATAAACTTTTGGACATTGTAAGACAGACTGTTGGCCGCCGCGTGTTGACCTGTGTGTCAACCCCTACTAGTCATCAGTGATCTTCTTTGTCAGAGTCATATAAGACAGACTGATTGGCCGCCGCGTGTTGACCTGTGTGTCTACCCCTACTAGTCATTCAGTGTTCTTCTTGATTCATCCATGGTTATGACAAGTAACTAGAATGATTGAGTTCTTCTAGTTGACTTTGTGTTAACTTGAAGGTTTCTCTATCAAAACATGTCACGAGTCATAAATAGGATCATTATGGATGGATGCTGAACTCCTTAGGGTTTTCAGCTGTCCATAATGGTGCCTATTAAACTTGATACTTATTCGTTGTGGAATCAATAGTGTGGAGTGAAACGCTTAATTATCATTAATAACAATATGTTAAGCAGCCCGGTATGTGGTGGGACGATGGCTGGGGCTTGTCCCCTACATATGCCCTATATATAAGCATACTTGGTTGGATAGCATAGGTGGTTGTTAGTGAGGTTAAGGTTGTCATTTCGGGGGAAACAAAGTAAACATTGGCAGGGAAAACAAATGCTAAGAATCATACGTCATGGAATCAAAGTAGTGGAATGAATAATTATCATTAACAACAATATGTTAAGCAGCCCAGTATGTGTTGGGACGTGGCTAGGGCTTGTCCCCTACATATGCCCTATATATAAGCATACTTGGTTGAATAGCATAGGTGGTTGTTAGTGAGGTTAAGGTTGTCATTCAGGGAATCAAGGTAAACAATTACAGGGTAATCTAATTCAAAGAATCAAACATTTAGAATCAAACATTTTGGGAATCAAACAGGTAAGGATGAGACGCTTAATTATCATCAGGAACAATATATCATGTGGTTCGGTATGTGGTGGGACGGTGGCTGGGGCTTGTCCCCTACATATGCCCTATATATAAGCATACTGAATCAGATGGTATAGGTGGTTAATGGTGAGGTTAAGGTTGTCATTCAAAGGATTTTACAAACTATTTTTACATAAAAACTACATGAACTCACCAACCATTGTGTTGACTTTGTCTTATTACATGTCTTCTCAGGTGACGTACAGGAGTAAACTAAGATTCAGGATTGCATGCTAGGATGACCAGATATAGATCCTAGTTGACTTTTGAAGAAGCACATCTTTTGAGATCGATATAAATCTCTTTTGATATCTTGTACATATACAAGATAGATATATTTGATTCTTTTGAATAGGTTTACTTAGTTAAATTACTAAACCTTGACATTTGTAATTTAACTTTGTAATCCTAGTTAATGATTTATTGTGCTTAATTATTTTTAACATTGATGCTATGTAAACAATCTGATCATCACGATTCACGATATCGCACTTCGAGAATCTTCCGCCCGATGGGGACTTCGATCCAACCCCGCCGGCTCGGGGTGTGACACGTACCTGGGTGTCATCAGAGCAAGGTGGTCGACATTTCGGAGCAAGAAAGGAAGGAGGCTTCGAGACGACTGGACCACCACATATGGGAAGTTGCTACTTTCTCTTTAAGAAAGATGATGATGCTGATGACGCAGCAGGAGGAAGGGGAAGGGAAGCCATGACGCAGTAGGATGAGGATGAAGAAATCTATGTGAATGAGATGTATGTAGAAGAAGGTAAAAGAAAGATGGAGTTGTACATTTTCAAAAGGGTTTTCAGGAGAGGAGCAACATCAAAATTAAAAGGAAGTTGCTAAACCATTTGTACCTTACGCACAAAAAGTTGTTCAAAGTGAATAGTGTTTTCTCCTCATAACAAAATTTTGTTTTTTAATACTATATATAATGTAGTGTCTTAGACAATTTATTTCCGCTGCATAACTTATTTATTTTCCGCTGCTAAACAATTAACTTATTTCCGCTTCTTTACTTATTGTAACTTGATTTAGTTATCAAAAACTGTTTGTTTTCAAACTCATTTAGAGTCGTTCTATATGACAGAGAGCTTTGATCATGGTCACGTCACACCTGACGGCTTGACATAGCACGTGGGAATTTGGGGGGTGTGACAAAATATTTACATGATTTATTTAAACCTCCATTTGTTTTAAAAGTAACTTTTTACTGTAAAAATTTTATTTAAACTTTTATTAAGAACTAATTTTTTTATAATCATTTTGTTTTATTAAAAATCATATAGATTATATTAAATCATTTTCATGTTTTTTAAAAATTTTCATGTTTTTTAAAATATATGATTGAGTATGTGACCACCATATGATTGAGACGAGTGTTTATAGATTCTCTTTATGACTGCTGTTTACTTCTGTACTTCTGTAGTTCTACTCATGCAAGGTTTACTCTTTTTTCGTAATAAAATGTTTCAATGTCTCAAAATATATATATATTTGAAAAAAAAAAAAAAGAATTTTTGAGCCAGGGGTCTCGTCTGACGCAGCCTCTCTACCTCTTCTGGGGGTAGGGGAAAGGTCTGTTTTCATCTCACCCCTCCCAGACCCTACTTAAAAGTGGGATTAAACTGGGTACGTTTGTTTGTTTGTTATTAAAATTTGAAAGTCTTAAAAATAATATTTTCAAATTCTTGTTTACTAATAATTACGTGTTGAAATTTTTAAAAATTATTTTTTTTTGAATTTTAAACTAATGTTTTGATTTTTAAATCATATATTATAAGTTTAAATTAAGTTTATAGCATAAAATAATTTAAACCTTTTTATAAATTATTTTGAATTTTACAGAATATTAAAATATGAATTGTTAGTATTTTTAAGATTATTTTTACAAAAAATATGGATGGAATGGGTTAAAAAGGGACAAAACCGGTTTAGGGTGTAGCTGTCGAGGCTACAACTAGGGTCCCTTCCCTCAAACTCAAGTATGTTACCATTGTGCTAGGCTATTGATGCCCTGTAAACAGTGGATTTAGCTGATTGTTATACAGATTTAGAGATAACCCCAAATTCAAGATGAACTTTAATTTCCAAATCCATCCGATTCGATCAGTGTGATGAATGTGAGCCCTTACAATGTTAGGGCTTTTGATCCTTGCCTATAAACGAGTAAGATTGAATGGTTACTTACTTGGATTGGTTCGGTTTCGATAGAGTTCGTATAATTGGAAGTAGTTAGACATTCTTGAGTTCAACTCGTACTTGGGAGAGGTTAGGAGTGCTCGATTTGTGCTCAGACAGGTTCGAAATTGACCAAGGAACCGGACTAAGCGTTTAGTTTGAGATTTTATACCCATTATGCATCGGTTCTAGTTCTCGGTCGACTGCCATTGTTTTAGGAAATGATTTCTTATTAATATGATTGCTAATTGATTAATCGATGATTAGGATCACTCACACGATTTCGAAAATTGCCAAAAACGCTAATGATCTAGCTGTTCTCGCATAAATAATGAGTTGTGAGTTAAACGGGTCACGTGGATCCATGGGTCGGTTCCTAGGTTAACGGGCAAGGAAGGGGGTGTAAAAGTAGGGGATTTAAACCATAAGCCCTCCAAGTTTCAGTGTGTTATTATTTTAGTTTTAAACTTTTAAAGCTGAGTTTTCTAGTTTTGTTAATTACCAATTTAGTCCTTCTAAGTTATTTAAGTCTTTTAATTTGTGTAAAATAGTTTTGAAGGTTTATAAACTTTCTACTATATATTCTAGCTTAAAGTTTTCTTAAAAAAATTAATATGTTTTATAATTATATAATTAGTATTAGAATTTAAAAGTGGTATCAAAATGATCTATTATTATTATTATTATCATAGCTGCTGCTGCTGCTGCTACTCCTACTAGTTTATAGTTTGATTAGAACTTATAAAATACTAAAGTTTGACTTATAACTTTTTAAGCTATAAAACACTTATTTTATAAATTTTATAAAGCCTTAACATATGATTAGTATTATTATCATTACATTAGTGAAATAAGTATTATAAAATTGATTGTTGAGTATATTTACATTAAAAATATATGTACATATACATATATCTATTGGTTTATGAATACAAAAGTTTTAAAAGATACGAAGGACTTTGTTTATTATAACCAAACACGATTAAAATAATTGAATTCGTGATGGGAGATCCTGGGGATTACAGTCTCCCATACTTTAGGGAATTTCGTCCCGAAACTTATTTAATAGTAATTTTTGACTTAATTGTTATTTGTTTCTTTCAACTTGTTTTTGTTTCTTTCAACTTGTTTTTGTTTCTTTATTACCTTTAGTTATCGTTTTTTTTTTGTAAATTAATAACTTTGGTTCTTGATGTAATGTTATTAAAATTGTAATTATTAAAGTTATAGAACGGTGTCTCAATATTTAGACCATTAATTGATAGTTTAGGAGAGTTTAAAATTACAATTTGCTTTCGAACTTTGAAATGAGAATGAACTTTAATCAAAATAGGTATTAGTAACGTATTCAGATTTTCGTATTGGTATACAACTAGTTTACTTGGTACGATGGTTCTGAATTTAGCGATAGTAGACTCAACTGACGGTGGGATTTTCTACAATTTACGGTGGGATTAATTGTTAGTAAAGTTTAATCTTATATGCAAAACTATTGATTAGTTTTGACTAAGTTCTATGTATTACATTGGTTTAAGAGAGCTTTAATGCTATTGTATTCATCTTATATGCAAACATGATTTATACGTGCTTAGATTCTAATTTTAGATAGCCTAATAGCAATGCATCATTTATTTTTAAACATTTCTTTAAACTGTATGTTATACTTACCAACTATTCATATAGTTGACCCAAAAACCTATTTTTACATATGTAACAGGTTAAGGTGAAGATAAAGTGAAAACATAGGATAATATTTAGCAAACCTAGATTTTTTTTAAAAATTGTTCAGACTTTCATTTTGTAATGTAATTGAATCAAGTTATGTAATGAATATTGTTTGGAATTAATGAATGTTTATTTGAATGTTAACAAAAAATGCATGATTATTTAAACATATTAATAGCAACATGAGCTAATGAACAATCAAGCTTGCTTTGTACTAGATTTATGTTCTTGTGGCTATCAAAATTAATATTAAAGACACGTTTTTTTTAAGAAAATTACTATAGATTATAAAATTTTCAAAAACAATTATTTGAAACACAATGTTTAAAGAAAAACAAATTATAAAAAAAGTTAGTGTTTAAAGAAATAATATTATTATTTTACTACTTAAAATATTAAATCATACGAAATTGTAATCCTATTGTATATTTAAAATCATCTTAGTTTTTTAAAATTTTCATTAATAATTATTCGTTATATTTCTTTATGTAATCCGTGTAATACACGGGGTACTAACCTAGTGGATTAATATATAAAACAACATACCTTAAAACAATTATTCCAATAATTTTAAACATCTATATAAATAATATTATTATTTTACTACTTAAAATATTAAATCATACAAAATTGTAATCTTATTTATATATATATTAAAAATCAAATGATACCTTATCTCACAAAATTACTATTCTTTTTTGTATCACTATAGATGCATGTAGTACAATCCTTTGTTGCCTATATCTTCCTTTCTTTCTTTCCTTCTGGTACGTTTCTTCATTTGCAGCACAAGGAAATCCACTCTATCTTCCTTTATTCTGCCCCTCCCTCAACCAATAACTTCATTCAGAGCACCTCTTTCTGTCGATGGCTTCATTCAGAACATGTATGTTCTCTTTTGGTATGGTTGTTACCTTCACTCCATATATGTATGCTTACTTACGCCACTTTGATTTGGCCATGATGAAATTAGGGTTTTTTTATGTTTACTTGATATATCAAGATTTAGAACCCTATGTTTTTTTTAACTGATTGCTACTATTTTCATGTTACTCCTGATTAGGGTTTTGGATTTCCTCTCTGTTTATTTAGTTTTCTATGGATTGGGTTGTTTCATGTAGTAGAAGATGTTGTTTTTGGATGGTATTGTCTTCCTCTTTTGTACTCCTCATATTTGATTGTTCCATATGCTTCATTAGTTGACTCGGCAGCTTTGTACAGTTTCGTTAGTATTGTTGTTGCCTTGCCTTCATATTTGTATCATCATGTTACTCTAGAGTGTCTGATCAATATTCTAAAGTAACGATTTGTAAAATGAAATAGTTTTTGCAAATAGAAATTGGTTTGTAGAAATATTTTGTCGATAGAATGAACTTACATTTATTTAATTATCAAGTATGACTTTCGATATTTTCTTATGAACAAGAAAATGGGCCCATGCATTGCTGCAACTAAGTTAGATGTAAAAACTATTTGAAAGTTATATAATTGATAATATTTCATTAAAATAATGTTACATATGGTTTAGGAAGATGATGATAGTGGTATGCCTAGATTGGTTTCCTGATGGCAAGAATAAACCCCAACAGTGACTGTGTTAGTCAAAGTTACTGCAACTTATGAAGAGTTTTGTTTTATTACTGGTAACTATACAAGCTCATGATTATGTTTGAATGGTTGTGATATGGTTGGGTGCTAAGGGTTATAAATGATGCACTGATTCCTCCTCAGTACACCAACTTGCAACTGCTACAGTGCTACGTACCTTTTAGTACAGTAAGAGTATCAAAGTTACTTAAATTATTGCAACCTAGGGCCTTAAGCTAAGTGGTAAGGTTGTTTCCTTTGATGGGCAATATTGGTTAGTACGAGGGGTAGAGTGTTACAATATGAGTATTCAAAGTTACTTAACTTATTGCAACCCAAGGCTTTAAACTGAGAGGCAAGTTTGTTTTCTTAGTGTTATATCCCTTGGGTGCGTTTTATGAGAGGCGGATTAAGATTTTTGACTCTATTGGTCATACATATAATTATACAAATCAAGGTTCATGATCGGTTTTTGTACCTCTCATGTATGTTCTTGATATCACAGTAGTTTAACTCCATCTAAGATTATATTTTTCAACTTTTAACAACTTTTGACAGTGCAGGGTTTGTTGATGACTCCTTAAATAGGTACATGTTTGTTTCTTTTTCCTGTTCTCTGAGACGTGCTGCTGGTGAAGTAAAGAAATGGCGCCCTGCTGGAGCTGACCGTGGCTTTACTTTTCTCAAGCACAACCTCACTATAGCATACCACATAACAAATCTGCTGGCATGTTATGGTAGGTAAGTTGTTTATATTGTCATACTACATTTACACAAGGCCTTTTTTTTGAACTCTTCTGTAATCACATTCTTTACTATTAAATGAGTTCTTAATCTTCAACCCTTAGTTTCAAAGCTTACGTTATACATGTTGTATAGGTTTTGTGTTTTTAGTGATTTCAATGTGTAATGGACTATAACTTTCAGTTTATACATGGATGACGTATTCTCAGTATATATTAAAAGGCTTAGATAGCATGTGATTTATGATATTGTCAATATTTTTTACTTTGACGCGTGGATTTACATTGAAATATATCGATTCTAATATATCGGACTCGGGCCACCCTGCGCAACGCGCGGGTCCTATATCCTAGTTTTATATTAAAAATCATCTTAGTTTTTTAAAATTTTCATTAATAATTATTCGTTATATTTCTTTATATAATCCGTGTAATACACTGGGTACTAGCTTAGTTGCCTGATAAAACCGAGAAATCAAAGAACCGGACCGATTAACTCCATATGCCTAAAAATTATGTTGTGATTGCATACGCAATGCCACAAGGTCCAAGAAAAGAAAACTCTACATATGAAGCAGACAAAAGACCAACGACAACATTCATCAAAAAAATAAAATTAATTGAAGCAGTAAGCAATCGACAACATTCACCCCTTATTCAAATGTGCAACTACATGTTATTTTGAGAAAGATCCAATATTATGGATAGAGCTCAAAGCTAAAAACACCAAACATCAGCCTTGTTGCCTTCTTAATTTGCAACTAGTTTTTGATAGAAAAATAACCAAAGGTTTTAACATCAGGAAGATTTAACTGGTTACAAACTTACAATTCAAGGACATACACGAATTATCTTAGTTATTAAAGTTTTTAAATATTGTTTTATTATTTAAATTACTTATCTAATACGTAATGCAATAATAATTTTGATGTCATAGTATTGTTTTATAATTCTAAGATTTTTTATTATTAACTATTTAATATTTTATATTTAATGTTTGTACTACACATGATAGTAACCTAATGGAAGCAATTAAAAAATTAATTCACAAAAATGGACAACTTGATTGCTTGACGTTTGGTGTATTTTTTATTGTTATTTTGGATTTCAATTGCAACATGACAAATTTTAATTGATTCGAATTATTTTTTTGGGTTGGTTGTGTATTAGACTAAAAAAATTAAGTTTAATTGATTGTATAAACGAAAGAGAGAAATTATTTTCTTAATAATAGTTTAGGTTGGTTGGTTATGAATGAGAGTTCTTATAGATGTCTACATTATTAACTAAAATCTTCTCGTATTTTCTGTTCGACCCGTTAACCTATTAAGACCTCATGCTATCAAACCTGGTCAGTTCTCGACCCCCACTAACATAAAATCCTGGATCGTAACTAATATACATTAACGTTAGGTTCCCGAGTTTGTTATAGGAAGAAAAAAAAGGAAAATAAACGAGAGGAAAGAAAAAGAAAATAAGGGAATTCTTCAGTGTTTTGAAAACCGGACCGGCCGGTGAACCGGTCCGATAAGGGGTTCTGGGCCGTTTTGGGCGAACGGATCGGTCAGACCGGTGGTTGAACCGGTTTTTTTTAATTTTTTTTGATTTTATATATATATATATTTATAAAATGTTTATAAAATCATCTAGTTCTTAAATCCGGTTCGACCGGTCTGACCAGTAAGGAGACCGGTTCGACGTCAGTCGTCCGGTCAAGTTATGAAAATAATGGAATTCTTTCTTTACATTTCCTTCTAAATCAGAAAAGAAAATCTAAACAATTTTGGCTAGTTTTTCTTTCATGAAATATTAATTTCTAAGACCACACGCAGTGGTTCCCCCGCCCCCTTCCGCGGGCTTGCTCCCTTCGGCGGCCACAGCGGGAACACCACCCCTCCCCTTCAGTGGCTCCGCCCAAAGCAGCTCCACGGCTCCCGCTCTCCGCTCTCTTTCTCACTTTCTCCCACTGTGATTGGTCCAAGGCATATAGTGGGGAAGGTTTTTAGTGGGTGACCATTGTGGGATTTAAGGTTTTCAGTGGGGTAATGGCGTGACAAGAAATTTCGATGAGAAAGAATTTTTAGTGAGGTGACCGCTATGAATTAGTACGAGAAACAACGGAATTTAGGGTATGTTTGGGATTGCTTATTAAGTTTAAAAGTACTTTTTGTTAAAAGTGATTATTAACTTATGACTTTTTAAAATGAAGTTTTTTAAAATATGTTTGGATTAGCTTTTGTGTATGAAAAGATCAAAAAATGACTTTTTAGTCATAAAAAGTTAAAAAGCCAGAAAAAATAGCTTATTAAAAATGACTTTTTAACACTGCTCAAAAAGTTAAAATTAAAAGTGCTTTTTAAATTACCAAACAACTTTTTGACTTAATAACTTTTTCATTAAGTCAATAAGTTAAAAAGTTAATTTTAGATGAAATCCCAAACATGCGCTTAAATAGATTGCAAAAATGCCCCCCCTCTCTCTCACGTATAAACCCTACTTTCATCGATGTTCATCAATCTGTGACTTCATTTTATGTTAAATCGAACTTCGTCCCAGAATCTAGATACCAAACCCTAGCGCAAGTTGCTGAAAAGTAATCAAACTGGAGCTCTGAAGCCTTCCCCTCTGCCTACCAATCTGCGAATTCAGGTTAGAAATCAACTATAAATTCCTTATGCGCAATTATTCCTTAGAAAGATTGAATTGTTATAGATCTTTACAAGCCAATTGTCACCGAAACTTTCTTCGAACTTGTGTTATTCTAAATGGTTTTTTTTTTCTTTTTCTTTCCTGATCCAAAAAACACCATTAGAGTCTTAGAGACTTTAGCTGAAATCCTAGGTTCTACCGTAGATAATCAAAATTCGATCAAAATTAGAATTTATGAAAGCACAATATGCTTTGATCGAATGCCTCCATTCTGCAAGAAATTTGCTGTACAAAAGCCGCTTCCCTTGTTTTCAATTTACAGTTTGGAATCATAACAGAAAGAGAGAAAACAAGACGACAAGCTATGGCGTTTGTTTATTTAATCTTTCATTTAAGCAAGAGAGGATGCTGAAATTGGAGTTAACTGCCTATGTTTCTTCCTTTTTTTGGGTAAAATGAACATTTCTACTCAATTATGACTTGATTAATAATTCCTTAGATATTGGTTTCGAAATCGAGGCCATAACAAGGACTTTGTAATAGGAATGCAGCCCTCGGTTAAGCGCGCTTTCCTATGTGTTCTTAGAAATAAAGTGACATGGTTAGTTTTCCTGCTGGATTATTCTGAATTAACTACTTTGATCAGCCCAACCAGACCCCGGTGTTACCCTTTACGCATTAGCAAGCCCCTCTCAATGGTGGAAATACCCAATGCAGCTTTTCTCCTAATGGAAATATAAAATAAACATCTTCGCAGAAACACAACAATTCCTCGAGGCTCATCTTTGAAGAACGTTTCAGGAACAATGTTGTATGTAACCGGGTTCTGTAATCTATAGAATACCAACCTCCCTCCAAAAAAGCGAGTAAGTAGCTCTCCTCTTTATGGTTCACCTTCGAATTGGAGCTTTAACATGCTATTTTTCCCTAGTTTGATTAAATTTTTTTGGTAACTTTGTTTTAGCTTGAATGCTTGATGCTAAATGTTGTATATCATCAATCTTGGTATGGCTCGATTGTATGCCTGTAAATGTGTTGCCCATTGGCTACGGTGAACAAGGGCATTATTGGATCAGGTATGTTTGAGATCTACAAAACCTGATTTCTTTTTTTTTTTCCCCATAGGGCCCCTATTCTAGGATCCGCCTTAGGTCACCCAAGTAGCCTCCTCAACTGGCCTGTCTTCCACAAAACAGCAATTCCAATACTGAAGTAGACCCTCACAAACCCAGCGATGTGATAAAATATAAAGAGGCTGCACATCATATTCCCAATCCTTTGTTAATGGAATAGTAGGAATATTGGAAGCTGGTGGAATTCCCCTAGCAGGTTTGAGCATAGAGACATGAAAAACCGGATGGATCCGCAAAAGCAGGCAACTTCAATTCATATGTATCTGAACCAACTTTACAAATAACCTTGTAGGGCCCAAAAAGAAGGAAATAATTTTTCAAACCTTTTGGCCAAACAGCGTTGACGATAAGGTTGAATTTTTGAGAAAAACCAAACCATCCACTTGGAAAGATAGCTCATGACGTTGGGCATCAGCGTGGGCCTTCATGCGACTTTGTGCCTTCTCCAAATTGTCCTTCAAAAGTTTCAACATATCTCTGTCAATCAATTGTGCCAACTCAGCATTATAAGTTCCACCTAATACATAAATATGGAAAGCAGCGGGGTCTGTACCATAAACTGCAGCAAAGGGGTGGTTTTTGTTGAAGAATAAAAACCGGTATTGTAGGAATATTCTGTCCATGCTAGAAAATTACTCCATTTAGTTGGCTGCTCGTGTGCAAAACAACAAAGGTAGGCTTCTAAGCAACGATTGAGCACCTTAGTTTGACCATCAATTTGAGGATGGTGCCCCGTACTTATCTTCAATTTGGTCTCGTTGAGACGAAACATTTGCTACCAAAAGTGACTAAGGAAAATGACATCACGATCAATGACAATTGAGCGAGGAATCCCATGTAAACGAACTATCTCCTTACAAAAAACAGAAGCCATGGTCTCTGAGGTAAAGGGATGAGCCAAGGGTAGAAAATGTGCGTATTTGGACAACCTGTTCATCATCATCATCATCAATATCGTATCAACCTTGTTGGAAGGAAGCAATCCCGCTATGAAATCCATAGAGAGAGCTTCCCAAATCTGATTGGGAATGGGTAGGGGCTGGAGTAATGACTAGAAATTCCCTTCATTGTCTTGAGAAACCCTCCATGTCCAACCATCGGTGTAGCATGAGCCTCATATATAACGCGTCCACGTAGGTCCAAATAGTCAGGCACCACTAGTCTTCCTTTGTAAGTCAATGTTTGATCAACCAACTTATAATCAGGTACTGAAGTAGGATTGGATTTTAAAGAAGAAATGATGTTGTGGGTATAAGGATCCATAGTGAGGCGTATATGTCGGAAACATCTGTACAATAAGCGACAGCAAGAGTCAATAATGCAGCATGTTAGCACCCCAGTTTTCTTTACCAGAATGATAAATAATCAAAAAGTCATATGGCGTTAACTTCATTAACAAACGTTGCTGCTCAAATGTAGTGACCCTTTGTTCCAACAAAAAATTTAAAGTGAAATGGTCTGTACGGATAAAAAATGGGTGCCCATTAAGTAATGGTTCCATTTTTGCACAGCCATCAGCCCATCACCAAATCCAATAGCTGTCGGTCATATGCGGATTTAAAATAAGTAGAAGGTGTGAAAGCCGTGCTGGAGTATGCTACCGGATGGTCATCTTGTATCAAGATTGCATAAATGACCTCGGATGAAGCATCACACTCAACAATGAAAGGGGCATTAAAATTGGGAAGGCGAAGAATAGGAGCCGTGATAAGTGCTTGCTTCAATTTATCGAATGCAGCAGCAGCTTCATCATTAAAATAAATCCATCCTTCTTTGTAAGTGCAGTTAGGGGCCTGACTATAATCCCATAATAACGAATAGAACGTTTGTGGTAACCGTTGAGTCTTAAGAATACATACACAACTTTAACATTGATGGGTACCAGCCAGGCAGCCAAGAAACGATGGCTGAAATTTTATATTTATCAACCTGCACACCTGCTGCAGTGACAATGTGGCCCAGAAAAGGCACCTGAGATTTCCTGAAATAACATATGGATAATTTGACAAAGAAACTTTGCATCTGTAACAACTCAAGCGTAGTTTGCGAGTGTTGTTGGTGTAAGGACTGATCGGGACTATAAATCTATGTTGTCAAAAGCGAGCGCTTTTGCGCCTAAGCGCTGAAAAAAAGCCCAGCGCATAACTTGCGCTTCTGGGCAAACAAGGCGAGGCGATGTGCGGTTTTTTCCAAAAGCCCACTTAGGCGGTGGCTTTTCAGGGAGGCGCAACCCCACCAGGCGGTGGCTTCAGGTAAAAAAAGCGGTTCTCTTCCCTGACTCCTCGACAGAACAGTTCTCTTCCCCTACTCGATATGGCCGTTTTCTTCCAATCAGCAATTGCACATTGAAATTAGCTTCCAATCGAACCAAAAATTCTACAGCAGCAGTCGATCATCTTCAATTTAACTTCATCCAGTGCAGAAATCAGGTTTATAACTTCATGCGCACAATCGATTTTCTGGTTTTTTTTTCCGAATTTTTGTTATTTGATCGTAATCGAAATTACATTTCATTTCAAGTTCTGATTTGATTTTAATTTTTGTTATTTGATTGTTATCGAAATTCGAAATTACATTTCATTTCAAGTTCTGATTTGATTTTAATTTTTGTTATTGGATTGTAATCGAAAATACATTTTATTTCAAGTTCTGATTTGATTTCAATTTTGAACATCATGAAATTGGTTTTTATCATTTGATATTTAGTAATATGAATTGGAATTTTGGAAGAAAGTTCTAAAGTATAAGTGTGTAATTATATTTTATTATTCTATTATATTTGCGCTTTTTTTTCCTCAGGCTAGCGCTTTTTTTGCGCCTATCGCCTAGGCCCCAGGCGAGACCATAACGCCTTAAGTGCGCCTAACGCCTTTGACAACTATGCTATAAATGAGGATGTCATCAAAAAATACCATGGTTGTAGAAGTCGCTAGGCGCTAGTTGGGCGGCGAGGGCTTGGTTTTAAAAAGCGCGAAGCGCACAAAAGCGACAAGGTCTAAAATCGAAGCGCAAAGCGCAAAAGCGCAAAAGCGGTGGGCTTTTCGTACGCGAGGCGCACATATTTGAAACAAATATTATAAATTATATATAAAACTTTTACAACACATAAACACATTATTATATGTATTTAACATCTAACAATAGAAGGAAATTAACAAAAACCAACCAAGCAATAATATATTAGTATAAATAGGAAATAGACAAAAGAAAGTTGCTTAAGTGTTTTCAACACTCAAAATGCTTTATAGTTATAAGCAATATTCATAAACTATATGTTCTATTCACTATCCTCCTCATCATCATCATCCACATCAATCCCAAGCTCCACATCTTCTTCATCATCTTCACTCACACCAAATTCCTCTTCCATCACCTCATCATCCTCATCAATTAGTTGATGTAGTCTTTTAGATTCTGTTTTTTAGGTGGTGGTACTTTGGGGGTTGAGGAAGAAGAAGCACCCTTTCCTTTGGATTTTTGTGGTGCATTTGCTCTTGTATAATAAATAGGTTCAGATGCCCCGGAAGCCTTCTCAACAACACGCCATGTAAGTCCATCCTCATCATCAAACACAACCTCTGAAGCATCTTCAATCTCATCATCATCCATAACACCCATGAGCCACTCGTTGCTTTCATCAACTTCCTTGAGAAGTATTGGATCAGTGGTGTTCCTTCTTTGATATCTTTGTTTCAATCCACGATTAAACTTTACATACACCAAGTCGTTTAATCGTTTTTGTGCCAATCGGTTTCTTCTCTTTGTATGAAGCTATAAAAATAATAAAATCTAAATAAGTAAAGATAAAAAAGAAGACTATTTAAACAAAAGTTTAATTGTCAAACTTACTTGTTGAAAGACACTCCAATTCCTCTCACAACCTGTGGCACTACATGTGAGACTAAGAATCCTAATGGCAAACTTTTGCAAATCTGGTGTGTCACCTCCGAAGCTGACCCACCAATCCGCTATTAAAAATGAAAATCAATGATGTGTTTTTTAAATAATTGGTAAAAAACAAACACAAACTATTTTAAGTTGTTTTACTTGGAGATCGTGTTTTTCTTTGTCTTATAGCCATTGGATTGCCAAAAAGACCAACTGCTTGTTGATACGAATCTAACTGTACACTGATTTGGTCTTGAATATTTTGATCAGCAACCAATCTTCCAATACATTCAATCACACCACGCATAATCGGTCCACTCTTTGCTTTCTCTTCATTATCATAATACATTTCAGGATTTAAAAAAAATCCTGCAGCAAGTAAAGGCCTATGCAGCTGACATTCCCACCTTTTGTCAATGATCTCAAACACTTTTTTATATTCCTCTTCTCTATTCAAAAAACTAGCTGCAATAGACTCCTTAGCCCTTGTCATAGCCTTATATATATATACCCCATGGCGGGCTTCTTATCTCCATCAACAATTCTAAGAACTTTAACTAGGGGTCCTGTCACCTTGAGAGCATACACAATATTTCTCCAAAATCTTTCTTGAAGAAAAGTAGATGCTACTTTCTTCCCACCAGCTTCTTTTGAATACTTGTTGTCCTTCCATTCATTAGACACGATCATCTTTCTCAAGTTATTCTTTTGCTTGTGCAGTTGTGCAAGTGTAATGAATGATGTTGCAAAACGAGTCACAACAGGCCTATGTAGATTTCTTTGATTTGTGAACCTTCTCATCATGTTCACAAGTCTGGTATGGTTGTATATATAGGCATTTGCAAACATAGCACTCTTCAAACACTTCTTGATCTTTGAAATCTTTCCTATGTCCTCTAACATCAGATCAAGACAATGAGCAGCACATGGTGTCCAATACAAATGCTATCTTGAAGCTTCCAAGTAAGTACCTATGAAGAACAATGGGAAAGAATTAACATCATACAATTGCAAGTGTAAAATTACTTATAAATCATCATGTTATGTTATAAATTACCCGCCAATTTATAATTGGATGCGTTGTCTGTCACCACTTGCACTACATTCTCTTCTCCTACTTCATCAACCATTTCTTCAAGCATTGCCAATAATTGATGCGCATCCTTTGTAATCTCCGAGACATCCATTGACTTCACAAACACCGATCCTTTAGGAGAGTTGACTAAAAAGTTGACAATATCTTTTTGTACCGTAGAATCACGCCATCCGTCTGATAAAATAGAACATCCTTTATTAGCCCATTCTTTTTTGTGACTCTCCATCTCTGTTTTAGTTTCCTCTACTTCTTTTGTGAGCAAAGGCACCCTCAATTCATGCATACTTGGTGCTTGAAATCCTGGACCGAACTGTGCCACAGCTTCCAACAATTTGAAAACTATCTTATGTGGCAGCATGAAAAGGAATACCCGCATCATAAAACCATCTACCAATCTCCCTGCAAGCCTTGGTCCTCAATTCTTTTTTACAAATCTCATTGATGGTCTGTTGTCTTCCTCCTTTTCTACCTTTTAGTATGTCTTCGGGCTTAGGAGCAAAAAACATATCAATAGGTCCTTTTTGCCTTGGTTTTTTTGGAGCATTTTCTTGGCTTGAACCTGTAGACCTCTTCACCTTTGTTACAACGCATTCTTCATCCTCTTTATTATCCAAATCATAATCATCAATCAAGGGGTCATATGCTTGTTTGGCCTTGGCTTTTTTCAACATGAAATCTTTCATTTGTTGGCGTACGTGCTCGGGACACTTGCCACATGCTACAACATTTCTAAAACCACCAATAAGGTGTTGCTTTAACCGGTATACCCCACCGGTTGATGGTTTTCCACAAAACTTGCAAGTCCATCTGTTTTTGTTTGTTGGGTCTTGAGTGCCATATTTTCTACTCGGGTCACCCGTATTAGTTGTGCCACCAGTTTCAGCACCATCAGTATCCATTTAACTAAACATAATTGAATACACATTTACTAAGTATTACAAAATAAACGAACAAAAAAAACCTAAAACGTTAACAACCTATGATACCCTTTAATAAAAAAAATAAAAAAAATCTCAATAGTGAAACTCAAGTCCTCAACAGTTAACAGCGAAACCAATAGAATAGTGAAATGAAATCTCAATCTCAATTCTCAAACAAACACTCAACAGACATTGAATAAAAAAGCGAAAAACATAAATAAAACAACTTTCAAATACTTAACAGAATATCGAGATATAAAAAAGCAAAAAACATAAATATAAAACTTAGAAACTTACATGTTTTTCAATCGAGATGGTCCACGGTCCACCAGAATTTCAATTGAGATGGTCCACCACTGCCGCAGACGGCCAGAAGCAAATCACTCAATCGAGAACAACTTTGAAATACTGATCGAGAATATAAAACTAAGATACTTACATGTTTTTCGAAGGATGGCAGATTGGCAGACGCAAATCACTCAATCGAGAACAGCAAAATTGCGTGATCGAGATGGAGAGGACAGCCACTGTCAACCGAGAGAGAGGAGACGCATGCAACAGCAAGTAATTTGTTCGTAGTGGAGAGCGGGAATGATCGAATGAAGGTATGAAATTCGTAATATGCGACTACTCGAATTCTAGGGTAAAAAAGCCATCTGATTTTTACCGCTCCTCTCGCTTAGCAGGCCTATTTGATTAATTTTTTGCTTAATGGGCTATTTTTTATGGCCTATTAAGCTTACAATTGGCCCAGTTAAGCATTTTATGCTTCCTGTACGAGAAGTTGCGCTCCTACTCGCTTCCCGCTTCCTCAAAAAGCGCAAAAAGCCCACGCTTCCTGGACAGAGCTCGCCTAGTGTTGCAGAAAGCGCCATGGTCTGCGCCTAGATGCGCTTTGCGCTTAATCGTTCCTAGGGTGCGCTTTCTAAAACCAAGGGCGAGGGACCGCCTAGGGATTAATCGGGCGCTAGGCGGATTGGAATTTTTATATGTAATTTTACAAATATATATTATATACACACATTAATATCAATAACTTAATATAATACTTTAAATAATTTAAAAAATAAACTTAAATATACTAAATAAAGTAATTCAAAGTGCAAACTTAAACACTTAGTTCAAAGTTTAGAGATGAATTTCGATGTTTAACTAGCTGGATTCGATGTTTTAGAGACATATTAATGATTTTTGGTTGAGAAATGTCTAAATAATCATGAAATTGGTCCCTTTTTACCAGAAAAAAGTCAAAAAAGTCAAAAAAAAATAAAAATCTGACTAGGCCGCCTAGCACCGCCTAGCCCAAAATCGAGACAGTTGACGGGCGCCTAGCGCCTAGGCGCCGCCAAGGCCGATTTTTACAACCATGAAAAATATATGAAACAATGTCAGTGAGGCCTAAACAGGTCATTCATGGCAGCTTGGAAAGTGAAGGGTGCATTCATGAGGCCGAATGACAAAACCAGGGATTCATAATGCCCCAAATGAGTACAAAAAGCAGTTTTCATGATGTCATCTGGATTCATTCTAATCAGATGATAACCTGAACACAAATCCAATTTTGTAAACACGGTAGCACCATGTAATTCATCCAAAAGCTCATCAATATTGGGGATGGGATACTTATCAGCTCGATTCAAGTATTCAACTCACGGTAGTCCGCACACATGCACCATGTGTTATCCTTTTTCTTAACCAATTAAACAAGGCTGGAAAATGGACTAGTACTATATTGGATGAAACCGGCCTCCAACAACCTGCTTTTTGATCTCATTATTTTGGGAGTGAGGGTAACTATATGGTCTGATGTTTGGTGGATTAGTATTAGGAAGAAGGGAGATGCTATGGGTATGGTTTTGAAAGGGAGGAAGAGCATTAGGTTCATGAAACATGGTTTGTTAAGCTGTAATGAGGGGTTGAAGGAAGCTGGATACATGTGTCAGGGTTATTAACAGTTTTAACACATAAATGCTGGAATGCAGCTGATTTTTGAGTCTGATACTCCTGGTAGTTTAAACTTTTGGCCATCAATGGTGAATATAAGAAACATTTCGTTCCAATTTGCTTGGACCGTATTCAGTGAAGCCAACCATTGAATTCTTAAGACTGCATCAGCACTACCTATTGAAAATGGGTAGAAGTCTTGGTAATTTTTCAGCTCAGACAACTTCATAGTAACGTCCTTACATGCCTTATTACAACTAATAATATTCTCATTTCCTGTTTGAACCCCAATTCCCTCACAAGATTATCTTAGACAAAATTGTGGGTAGAACCACTATCAATTAGGATAAAGAACTTCAGTAGAATTGATGGTACCAGTGAGTTTCATGGTATTGGTATCTGGGTTATAAAAAGCGCGCTATAGGCGCGATTAAGCGCAAAGCGCAGCTAGGTGAGAGATGTACAAGAAGCGCATGCTTTGTGCCATTTTTGTGGAAGCATGAATCGAACTGATGCTGCGCTTTACGTACAACCATGGTTGTAAAAATCGCGATTCCTCGGCCGATTAATCGGAATTAGGCGCTAATCGGGGTGTTCCCGACTAATTTTCCTCAAATCGGCCAACTAATCGCTAGTCGGTCAACATCGGTCAAAATCGGACCTAATCGGTTCTGATCGGTCCTGATCGGTCCTATTCGGCCACCAAACAGCCACCGATCGGCCAAAAAACGGCCAATTTCCGGCGAATACGAGAAGAAAATGGTAAACAAACCTTTGATCTTCGTTGAGAACGACGATTCCGACTTCGATTGACAAGAACGACGACCCAAGCGTGACTCGCCGGAACCCTAATTTGGAGAAGACGACGACTGCTTGGATCGGGAGTGAAGCCATGCGTGGGTCGGGAGTGAAGCCAGAGACTTTTTTAAAGTCAGTTTGGGCTTTTAATGGGCTGGGTATTAAAAAAAATAAAATAAATAGCCCAATGAACTATTAATTTGATAAAATCTTATCTTATTTGCAAATTTATACATAATGTTTTGTATATATATATATATAATTTTTAAAATTTATATATAAAATCTCAATCCGATTAATCCCGATTAATCCCGATTAATCCCTAGTCCCTACCTCACCGACCGACTAGCGACTAGCGATTTTTACAACACTGCGTACAACAAGTATAAAAGCAAACGCGACCAATTTAAAGTTTACAAGGCCATGAAAGAAAGCTCGTTAAACATAAAAAGAAAAGGAAATAGGCCTGCTATTAAGAAATGGCGGTAAAAATTAGACGGAATTTACCCTAGAAGTCAGAGTAGCCAACCAGAGAGGTTAAATTGGAGTGAGGTCGTATGCGAATTTCATTCCACTTGAGGTAAATATTATGTTCATGCTGCGAAAGGCTCCAGTCTCGACTTCCATTTTCGGCTCATGTTGCGAATCGCATTACTGGCTCGGTGGCTCTCCTCTCCTGTAATCCTGTAATCGAATTTTGTTGCAGTAAAATGACTTATGTTGAAATTTGTTGCAATAGGAAAAACTGGAGTAGTGTATTCACAAAGAAAGCAGAGAAAATGGAAGTGACAGACTTTTTAGGATTTTAGGGTTTGCCTCCTTTTGTAGCTTTTGTATTTTCTTTTTACTTAATTACATTTTCATTCGTAATGTTATATTGTTTTATCAAATATGACCCTAAACTTTTTCTAATTTGTTTGATTTTTCTTAACTTGATTTTATAAGTTTAATGTATTGTATCTATAGCTTGGATAGTTGTACATTAAACATATCATAGACATTTTGTGCTTCTTTAGGTTGTACGTACAGATTATTTATGTTTTACATTAAGTATATCATAGAGATTTTTGTGCTTCTTTAGGTTGTATGTATAGATTATTTTATGTAATATATAAATTAAATCATATATAAACCTTATTATAGCTATATTTTGGGTAGGGGATGCAAAAAACCTATGGGATGTATAAAAAAAACTATATAAACACCATGCGCCTCGCGTGCGAAAAGCCCGCCGCTTTTGCGCCTCGGTTTTAGACCATGTCGCTTTTGTGCGCTTAGTGCTTTTTAAAACCAAGATTGGTATTGGATTTGCTAAAACTTGCATTGAGACTAATTTCAGCCATTTTCTTCAAATTAATACCCCAATCAGTGTCATCTTCCTTTTTGATATCTTCTGGTTCTTCACTTTCAATCAGTTTTAGTACTCCCGTCTTGCACCGGTGATCGGGACCATATTTATCCCCACAACGGTAGCGCCCCCCCCCCCCCCCCCCCAATGAACCGTGTCTGTTTTTCGGTCTCCGACAGTCGAGGTGAAGGTTGGTACTGTGAGGATTTGGCGGTTGTACAGTTTGAGGCGGTTGTACAGTTTGAATTTAGGTTAATGTCAGTAGGTGTTTTGGAACTTGGGGTCCAAGATGTTATTCTTGACACTCGTCCATGCCCCACTTTAGCCTCATACTCAATGGCATCATAAACCGTCTTGGGCTTATGAATCCTAACATCTGTCTTGACTTCATCCTTTAAGCCATTTAGACACACCCCCAACAAGCTATTAAAATAGACCAATTTGTCACATGGGCTGATCGCTTTGCAAACTCCACAATGCCAGTTTGCTGGATTCTGCACAAGTATTCAGCCCAAAGTTCCGTTGGAATACCAATACCAGTTCTTCCCAAAAGTTGAGTGGTTGTTTTGCTGATAACCACGAAAAGAGATCCAATGCATCGCCTTTTAAATGCATGGAAGCAATGTCAATCTTCTCATTGTCACGTATGTTATGGGTCGTAGGCTTTTGACCAGGTCGGGTCAAACGCGACTGGTTAAATTAATTGGATCGCAATTAGAAGGAAGAAGGGGGTTAGGGGCTGGCCGACCTTAACCCTAATCCAGGCCAGCTGTTGCATTCTTTATTTTTGGTAATGTAGCTATGGTTTAACCTAATTGTAATCTATAAATACTCTCATTTTGTACTTGTAATCTTTGTCACAAAGTAATAAAAAGAAGAAAACCTCGTTACTGCCCGTGGATGTAGGTCACCTTGACCGAACCACGTTATATTGCGTGTCTCTTTTATCCTTTCAATATATATTGTGTTTATGTGTGTTTGTGCTGCTGCCGTCGCCCAAGAAGACAACAGCAGCAGCCGGCCCTAGCTTTTCTGATAAGCCGATTGCTGCTGGTTGATTATTACTGCCCAGGAAGAACCTAACAGCAGGATTTATACCTTCTGTTGCTGTTGACGCTGACCAGGAAGAAACGGACAGCGCCGTCGCTGCTATTTTGTTGCTGCAGATCACCAGGAGGATTCGGGCAGTGACGCCAGACCCTGGACAGCAGCTGTTACTCCAAATCAGCCTCTAATCAGGTCGTATTTTTCAGTTTTGGGTATTTTATTGGGTTGGCTAATTAAAATCAGTTTGTTATTCCGCTGCGTTATTTTCTCGTATTGGTTTCGTTTTAGTAATTGAATAGATCACCCACCAAGTTCTTAAGGCCCGAGCCGTAGGTGTGTTTTATTCATAGTTACCAAATTCGCTCAGCTAAACACGTTATCCGAATTGGATTGTTGTGTACCCAAACGGAAGTCGATTATGACTTGGTACGTTCCGGTATGGCGTTCTTGAAGGTCTAGGTACGCCGATCAATCGGCCATTTGGTTCGGCGATTGGAGATGCATGGTGCGGCGATTGGAGATGCGTGGATCGGCGATTGGCAGGTAGGGTTCGCGATTAAGGCTGAGATGGTACGGGAATCGCACGACTCCTGTCGTTTCACCTTCAGACGTTCAAACGACTCACTGGCCGGCAAAATCAGACGGTTCGTATTCCTGTCTTTCAATTGAGTCTATAAATCAACGAATTCTTCTCCTATTCTTTACCGATTTCAACTTTTTCTTTATCTTATTTGTTATTTGGTATAATTTCTTCACCGAATTTTTCTCCTCTTCTTCAACAATTTCTTTTGATTTCTGAAATGGTGTTTGGCAAACATCAAGTGAATACTCAAGGAGAGACTGAAACTTACATTAGTAACACTCAAGACTATGTTGACTTAGACGAGGAAGTTCAACAAAGTGTTCCAACACCAGCTGCTGCTGCAACAAGTGGAACAGGAGCAAGTGGAATACTAAACCACTTATTGATGAAGTAACCTTCCAAGGAGCAGGTTTGAGTTTTCTCATTTTTGCCAGTTTTTGTAATAAGTATTTAGTAATCAACTTATTACTTGAATTTGTGTAATGTGTTCATAACTTCATGTTAGTTGACTTGGAAGTTATTCTTTTGAGTGTTTAACAGTTAAACACTCATGTTAGTTGGATACTTGGATTGTTGGAATATATAAATTTTGATTGTAAATTTAAGTTGGAACTTAAAATCTAACAGGAGCAAGCAAGAATCCAGGAGGTTCCAAACAATGGATTTGCAACCATTGTAAAGGTAGGTTTACTAGCACCTACACAAGAATCCATGTTCATTTTGTTGGAGCTGCTGTGGGGAAGAAAGCCGAGATTAAAAGATGTCCAGCCATTCTTAAGGATCGAGAGTTGTTTGAAAGGCTATCGAAGAAGGTTAAAGAAGCTGAAAATTCTGGTGGTGTTTCAAAGTGTCTAAAGAATTCTGTACCTTCAAGAAACAGCCATGCAAAGAAACAAATTGAAGAATTTTTTGGGATACTAGAGAGAAATGCAGTTGATTTGAAGATTATTCGAGGATTGTGTGCTAATGGGATCCCTTTCAACGTGTTACGCAACCCACAGTTTGTTGAGATGATTCGTGCTATAAAAAATTCACCAGATGGATACAAACCTCCATCATGCGAAAAGGCAAGAACTGTTCTAAGAGATGAGTGTGTACGTGACGTTGAGAAAGATCTAGCACTAGTGAAAGACACTTGGTACACACAAGGAGTTTCTATTGTGTCAGATGTGTGGTCAAATGTCAAACACAATCAACTCATCAACGTTCTCGCCGTAAATTCTCGTGGGGCTATGTTTATGGAAGCAGGAGATTTTTTAGGGATGGAGAAAACAGGCAAAGCGATTACTAATTTTCTTCTTGGAGCCATCGACACAGTAGGACCAAGTAACGTGTTGCAAGTTGTTACTGATAACGCAAACTAATTTTTAAATCTAATTTTTAAAGCATATATTCTGGTCCCCTTGTTGTGTACACACTTTAAATCTAATTTTTAAAGACTTAGCAAACTCTTTCTTTTGGCTATTTGACACGTACAAAAAGGGTAAGGCTATTGTTAAGTTTTTTCTTAACCACACTCATGCTTTATCATTTTTTAGAGAAAACTCCAAATAGGAGTTACTAAAGGTTGCAAAGACCCGTTTTGCATTACACTATATTCTTTTAAGGAGGCTAATGGATTGTCGAGAAGCACTTGCGACAACCATTGTACTTAATTCTTGGAGGGAGTGGTTCAAAAATGGGGATGAAAGCATTCGAAGCGTTGGGGTAACAATCACTGACACAATCAAAGATGAGGAGTTTTGGATCAATGTTGAAAATGTTTTAGCGTTTACCAAACCCATATTTTTGCTTATCAAGTTTTGTGACGGGGATGGTCCTAAAATGGGAGAAATCTATGAAAGAATGGACAACATGTTGGGTGAAATCAAAGATGCTTTGACTATGAAGGAAAACAAGTTTTCACTATATTACCCAGAAGTTGAAAAAATTGATTTGACAAGATGGGAGAAAATGACAATCCCACTTCATTGTTTGGGGTTTGCTTTAACTCCAAAATTTTATGATAAACATTATCTACAAAAGTTGGCACCAGGTGGCATGAAACGAAAGGCTCCCAACGATGATAAAGAGGTTGTAATCGGTGTGATGGATGCGTTTAAAAAAATTGCAGCTAATGAGGATGAAGAAAAGATGCTACGAGCCTAGTTTGCCACCTTTCATATGAAGAAAGGAATTTATAGTAGGGTTCCAACGCAAGCTGATGCGGTAACAATGGATTCAGTTGATTGGTGGGCGACATATTGGTCAGAAACTCCAAAATTGGCAGAGGTAGCAAGAAAGTATTATCTCAACCCATTAGCAGTTCATCAGCTGAAAGGAATTGGAGTACATACTCCTATATCCATAACGTCAAGCGCAATCTTTTAAATTGCAAGAGGGCCGATAAACTTGTTTTTATTCATTCGAACATCAGACTTCAGTCATGTTTTACAGAATCTTATAAATCAGGTCCACAAAAAAAGTGGGACATGAATCCTGAAGACGCATATATTGAAGGTTCAAGTGCACGTTTGGAGGAAATGACGTGGGAAGATCTTGAGGATGACGACATTGACCAAGGGAAAGGAAAAAGACAACGGGTGGATTAGTGGTGTAGAAGTTTATGTTTTAAGGCTTAAGATTATGTTTCTAAATTTGATAATATTCTTGACTTTTTGGTAATGTAATTTTATATTTTATCTATTTTGAACATGGTATTTTATATTTTATGTTATGTTTTTTGGTACATTTCTACATCGTATTGTTATAAATGGTACATCGTACCGGATCGTACCGAAATGAACCTACCTCCTTTCGAACCGAATACACTAGATCTAGCGAATCGCGTACCCGGTCCGCGTACCTGTACCGGAGCGTACCACGATTTAGGTAACTATGGTTTTAATTACTGCAACCCTAACCAAGTCCTTGGGTAAGCCGCGTACACGTAATACCTAACAAGGTATATTATAATACCTAAAATATTTCTTAGCATTCAAGAACCACCCACGAGGATCTTCCTTTTCATCCTTGGAGTGTACTCTTAATTGAAACTTTTTATGCCTCAAATTCAAGAAAGGCGAAGCTTTAGTAATAAATTTATTTAATATGTAGCTTATTTCTATTAATTATATGTTTGAATATAATTTTTTACTTTTTTAAAGTTGTATATATAGATTTTTAGGTTATACATGTAAGTTATTTATATATTAAGTCATATATGGAGATTATTTATATCTCAATTTTGGGTACATGATGATATGAAAGTATGAGAAATATAAAAAAAAAATTATATAAGTACATTGCGCCTAGTGTACGTTAAGCGGTGTGCTTTGCGCTTTGAGCCTCGCTTCGGGACCCTATCGCTTTTGTGCGGTTCGCGCTTTTTAGAACCTAGGGCTTAACATAGGCAATGGGTACCAATGCTAGGTTAGTATCCGATACTAAACTCTTAAAGGGAATCACGGTGGCATACGAATCACCTTATCTTGCTACATCTCCATATTTGGGAAAATCAATTTTGTTATAGGGTCGAAAATGTTCAAAAGAATGGTTAAAACTTTCTGCTTCATCATACCTACCTGATATTGATTCTCCGACCGACTTGTCTTTCTTGAGCGCACTAACTTCAAGGTTTAAAAAAACAGAAACGAGCCTCGAGGCGCTTTTTGTCAGACTCACGAGGCGTAAGCCTCAAGGCGGACCGAGGCGTAAGCCTCGAAACATTATTAAAAAATAATTAATATAATAGATACATCTCATAAAAATCACAATTAGAGCAAAAATACTTCAATAACCTAATTTAATAATATCATGAGATTTAAATATTATAAAATTCCTTTTCTGCTGCGATCATTCTTAATGTTTTTATTAACCAAATTTAATTCCTCATCGTTATCTTCATCAATCAAATTAACTTCAACGCCTTTTCTTTTCCTAGATAATGAGCTCTAACTTCTTCCCTATTTGACCCGCCAACTCCACTAGTATCATCTTCATCAAAACTTGGTTTGACTATCCACTCATCATCCGACAAAACCTCCTCGCGAACTATCAAATCCTCGTTATCTTTTAGATTAGTCTTCCTTATAAGCTTTTTTCAATTTCTTAGTGTATATAATTTAACTGATCGAATATGAAATCCAAGAGAGTGGAAGCTTTCGAAGTCTAGAATGGAAGG
Organism: Mikania micrantha; assembly: GCA_009363875.1. Taxonomy (NCBI): domain Eukaryota; kingdom Viridiplantae; phylum Streptophyta; class Magnoliopsida; order Asterales; family Asteraceae; genus Mikania; species Mikania micrantha. Next base: position 765,211 of record CM018698.1, on the reverse strand, counting down.
GTGAAGTGTTCGAAGTCTAGGGGGATAACGGATGAAGTGTGCGTTTAAAGTCTGAGAGAAAAGTTGTGTTCTAATTTAATTTGAGTTGGGATGGCTAGCATGTTTTTTGTCAAATGGGCTAAAAAGGGTCTAAAATAGGTCAAATATATTACATGGAAAAATAAGGCTTGTTTAGTGAGGGCTTAAGCCTCAAAGCCTCGCCTCACAGCCTCAGGCCGCCTCAGACAGACCGAGGCGTAGGTTCCAGCTACCTCCCATGAGGCTAAGCCTCATAAGCTTTTTTCCAGCGCCTCAGCCGAGGCGTAAGCCTTAAGGCGGGCCTCAGAAAGTTTTTTTAAACCATGACTAACTTCTTTCTTTAATGATTCAATTGAAGCCGCGATCATCGCCAATTGAGCCGCTAGAGCATCAAATGCGGTTCCCTCTCCGTCATTTCCTGAATTTCCCCGGGTATTCACTATTTTCTCGTCGCCAATTCCCGGTGATGGAACCAAATGACATGATCAAATGAATGAAAACAGTAGCTGAATTGATTAATAAACAAAATCCAAACAAAAGTTTGGCCCAATTCAAGAAGGGGAAATCTCCATACACATTCGAACAATCTCAAATACTGAATAATTGAAAATAACACACTATTCCTACTAAATAGCTACTGTAAAATAAATAACCGCTCCAATATCTCCTGTTAGCTATTCGTATCAGATAATGGGTCAAAACGAAGGCTTAAAATAGTCTTCAGCTGATCCATTAACTCCAATTGGGTTTGGGCCTTTTTGTTGGACTAATCTTGTAATATTAAATAGTTAAGGGGTTAAAGTAGAAAGTTTGTTTTAAAATTGTTTTGGTTTATCTAAATGAGTTTTAAAGTTTAGGGTTAGATTAAGTTTGGATTATATTGTTTTTTGTTGGTAGTTTTTAAGGGATAAGGTTTTGGTTTTTAAGTCTTGTTTTTAGTATAAATAGGTTTTGTTTTTCCTTGTATCAAAATTTTATTTAATCAATAGGAATCGTGAGTTCCACAATCTCTCTTGTTCGTATACCTAGTTAATAAGGGTAGCAAGGCTTCAATTGGTATCAGAGCCTGTTGAAGGCTCTATCCAGAAGGAAAATCACAGAAGATCAGGTGCTGATTAGCAAAGAAGAAAAACGACGCAACAAGGAGCCTGTGATTCACAAGCCCAACAAGAAGATCTCGTCTGTTAAGAGGCTTGCGATTACAGTTTTTAGGAGACTGGTGGCTGTTGGTTTTCAAGAAAGCTAGCAAGATCGTCAACTAACTTGAAGTGGAGGTTCAACAATCAACAAGCTGGTAATTTTTTTGAGGCAATATGCGATCAGAAAGAAAGAAAAAATTTCTGATCTTAACATATTTGTGGAGAAAAGAAAGAATATTGTGCTTTGCGATCAAAAAGAAAGTAAAAATTTTCTGATCTGAACATATTTGTGGAGAAAAGAAAGAATATTGTGGGAAATTTGGGTTATTCAAAACGTGTGTAGGAGAAGAACGATCGAAGAAAACACCGGTGTGGGAGTGTTAAGTGCTTTTGTGGGCTGATTTGCTGAGAGAAACATTGAAAGAGTGTGAACCAAAGAAGATTATCGCAGAAGGTGCAATTGTACCCAAGGTTTAAAAAAGCGGAAACGAGCCACGAGGCGTAAGCCTCAAAACTATATTGAAATATACTTAAAATTACAAATATATTTAATAAAAGTTGCAATTTAACATAAAACGAACAATAAAAGTGTCACAATTTAAACATCAAAATACTCCAACAAGCAAAGTTAATAATGTTTTGAACTTCAAATGTTAAAAAATTCATCTTCCTCCCAATCAATCTCAACATCTTCATCTACCAAAGTTGGCTCCTCATCATCTTTATCAATCAAATTTACTTCAATACTCTTCCTTTTCCTAGATGATGAAGTTTGAGCTTCTTCATTTGACCCACCAGCTCCACTAACATTGTTTTCATCAAAACTTTGGTCAGCTATCCATTCATCATTAGATAAAACCTCATCACCAACCATTGGATCCTCACCATCTTTTAAATTGGTCTTTTTTATGAATTTTTGCTTTAATTTCTTGTTGTACATAATGTACACTAACTTGTTCATCCTATCGGTGCTTAACCGATTTCTTCTTTTTGTATGGACTTGATTAAACGTACTCCAATTACGTTCACAAGCTGAAGCCGAACAAGTAAGACCCAATATCTTCATCGCAAAAGACTTTAGTTCCGGAACTTCATCTCCATAATTATCCCACCATGTAACTATATAAGTTAAGAGAAAATAAAATAGTCAATAATTAAATAAATAATAATATTTAAGAATCATAACTTAGAGTTCAAATGTTCAATTACTTGGCACACGATCCATATATGAACGGATAGAAGCTCAATGCCCAAACAATCCTCTCTTATATTTGTAATCATCAAGTTGGGATTCGATCTTCATATAAACATCATCATTCTTAATAAATCTGTCCATGCAATTATACAATCCTCTTTTAATTTCCGGGTGTTCAGAAATATTGGGACTCCATCTAAATCGAGGATTCAAGTAGTAGGCGGCCGCATGAAAGTCTCGATGCATTTGATTTTCCCATTTTTGATCAATGATATCCCAAATCTCTTTATAAGAAGAAAGTTAATTATCAAAGTTCTTTGCAAATTTTTTCCTTGCATTCATCCATCGCACCATAAATAAATGCCATGGCTGGTGATCGCTCGCCATCAACAATCCTCAAAACCTCCACAAGTGGCTTTGTGGTTTTAAGAGAATAAACCACACTAGGACAAAAACTTCTCTCATCCATGATTATTTTTTTTTATCTCTTTTCCATCTGGTTTCTTTGCCCAAGCACAACCCATTCAGTTGAAACAAACATTTGTTGTAATTGTTCTTTCAATTCATACACGCTTTCTAAAGTCAAAAAAGCAGTGGCGAATCTAGTGGCTGCTGGTTGAAGAAGATCTTTCTTTAAAAACTTTCTTGCCAAACTCAATACCCACGGATAATTGTAAATGAAGTTACTAACTTTTTTTGCTTTAGTTAAAGCGGTTTTTTGTTGTGTCAACTCACCAATTTTTTCAAGCATCAAGTCTATGTAATGAGCAACACATGGTGTCCAATACAAAGTTTTCCTTTTCTTCATCAACAAAGCTCCTGCTGCTTTGTATGCACTCGCATTATCAGTCACGAATTGAACAACAATATCTTCACCAATTTCTTCAACCTCCCCATCAAGCAACTCAAATAATTTTTCAGCATTCTTAACACCATCCGATGCATCAACTGTCTTCAAGAATACTGTACCATGTGGATTATTCACCAAAAAATTGATAAGACTTCTATTTCTCATATCTGACCAACCATCTGATAACAATGACACTCCGGTACTCTTCCATGTAGCTTTTATATCATTCACAAGTGTCTCTGTTGTTTTAACTTCTTGTAGTATCCATGTTCTCAACTCGTACATAGTCGGAGGTTTTAATCCTCGATCATAGTTTCCAACGGATCGAAGCATGCTGTTGAATGATAGGCTTGTTGCAACATTGAAAGGAATTCCATTCTCATAGAAGAATCTTCCTATGTCCAAGCATACTTTGTTCCGTTGTTCTTTAGCCATTGTTGGTGTCATCTTTTCACTAGCAATTGGTCCTTCTCTTTCATCATCATCCATGGAATTTACAAATCGATCCATTAGGCCTCTAACACCCCTTTGCACACTTGGACATGAGTCACCACTTCCACTTCCACCAGCAGCACTAACAAAGTATGCTCTAGCATCAATACTCTCCTCAAAATTTCTTTGGAAGCTGAATTTTGAAGTTTCAAATTGTTTCAAAAACTCTCGAATCTCATCTTTTACTTCCTGTGGTACTGGAGGACATGATATAACATTCTTGTGTGTGCAAGCAAGATGTGCTTTCATTCTTTGCACCCCTCCAGTAATAACTTTGTTACAAAAATTGCATTTGACATATTTGTATCCTTTCTTGGCACCTTCTGCTGGAACCTCAATTTCCTCACTGTATTTTCAAGCAGGATCTCTTCTTCCTCCCTTGGTACTCTTACTAGCCATAACTAAATCAAACTGAAATAAAAATCAAACAGGAGCATGACTGATAACTGATTAAACTCAAACAGTTAAATCAATGTAAAGAACTAAATCAACCTAAATTAAACTCAAACAGTTAAATCAATGTAAAGAACTAAATCAATCTAAATTAAACTCAAAACAGTTAAATCAATGTAAAGGACTAAATCAAACATAAATTAAACTCAAACAGTTGAATCAAATTGAAAATTGGAAATTTGTACAATGAGTTTTCAATGTAAACTAAATCAAACAGAAATTAAACTCAAACATGACCCATTAAGAACCTGATTAAGCACAAGAGATTTGAAAAATGAAAATAAATCAAAGCACAAATAAGAAAATTGATGAGTGATGACAGAAATCAAAATCAACCACAAACAGAAATCAAACCAAAATCAAAATCAAACAGAAATTATATTCAAGCAGAATCAAAATTAAAAAGAAATCAAAGCACCTGATTGAGATTGAACAGCCGCCGCCGACCGCCACTGACACAGCCGACCACCGAAGACCTCTGATTAGCACCGATTGAAGTATTGAATCACCGAAGACCACAGCCGACCGAAGACCATAGCCGATTGAAGTGTTACGGTTCCATTGAGAGTGTTTTAGGGTTTCCCGATTACAAATTGAGTTAAATGGCCAAAAAAGGTTCAAAAGGGGTCAAAAAAACCAAATAGTTCAAAGTAACAGGTCAAAAAAAAAATAAAAAAGCCTGTGGTGAAGCTTACGCCTCTACGCCTCGACTTACCTGAGGCTTAAGTTCCAAATAACCCAGCTGAGGCTACGCCTCAAAGGCTTTTTCTGCCCGCCTCAGTCGAGGCGTACGCCTCAAGGTGCGCCTCGGTTCGCCTTTTTAAACCATGATTGTACCAATTAGAGAACAATCGAGCATCTCTTCAATGTCCAAATTTAACATCCACAAAGTATACAACATGGGCAATTTTGGTTGAATCGATCTTGCAAGCAAACGGGTTGCATGAAGCCATCGATCCGATAACCGGAGTAACAATCGACCAAAAGAAAAAGTTTACCGTGATAGCTTTTATTCTCTAATCCTTACCTGAAGATATAGTGCTACAAGTAGCAAAACATATTGAGACTAGAGACGTATGGGAGTCAATCAGGGTTCGGTTTCTAGGAGCGGATCTGGTACAAAAGGCAAGACTTCAAACTCTTAGAACCGAATTGAAGAGGCTTCACATGGGAGAAAATGAGTCAATAGATGATTTTCGGGAAAGATATTGGCGGTAGTAGCAAATTTAAAGAACTTGGTTCATCAATCGAAGTGAGGTTGTGGTACGAAAGTTGCTTAGTGCGGTTCCAACAAAATTCATGCCAATTGTTGCTGCGATCGAGCAATTTGCTAATCTTGATGATATGCTTTTTGAGGAAGCTGTGGGTTGGTTTAAAGCCTATGATGAGAGAGTTAAAATGCATAATGTTCTTGGTTTTAAATTGCGCGCAATATGCACGCAAAATGCGCTGTTGCGAGGATGCGATCATCAGAGCGCATCGCAACCCTTGTTGCGTTGCTATTACATGATGCGACCATATTGCGGTTGATTTCGCATATTGCAGTGCCCGAATGATGCGCGCAACTCTTCGATTTTCGTTTTTTTAAATTTGGAACTGGGTCGAGGCGTCGAGCAAAGAAGAAATCAGAGAAGGCTGACTTACCTGGATATGATGTAAGTTGGAGAAAGCCGTGGAGTCAATGGAGCCATGCAGAGGATGTAGAAGACGATGACGACTGCTAAAAAAAACCCTAACATTTTTTATTTATGCAGGCTTTAAAGTTGCGCCTTTTATTACGTGTATGGTGTATGTACAAAATTAAAAGAAAAAAAGCCTTTTTACTTGTAAAAGTTGCAAGTAAAGTTTTAAGAATTATTTATTTATAATACCCTCTGCATAAATTTCTTGTACATATAAAGTTAGGCTTATTTAGGTTGTACATAAAGCTTCTTTGATGGTATCTTGAATTTTCTATTGTATATATTTACTTAAATTTCTTGTTTTTTAGTGTTTATAAACAAATAAGTTAAAATAATATGCATAAATATTTTTTTTGTATTTTTATATAAGGAACGCATCACATACGTGATGCGCTCGCATCACGCAACACGCATCACGCATCGGATTTTAGGACCAATCGCATCGGAGCGCATCTCGCAATTTAAAACCAAGATAATGTTAATGATCAAGAAAAATTATTGCTTTCTAAAACTTAGAAACAAGAGAAGAAAGAAGAGTATTGTTGTGAAAGTTGTGGACAAGGGTGCTGAAGTCAAAGTAATAGTGGAAGAGGTGGAAGTCGTGGTAGAGGACGAGGTTGGTTTCGACCCAATGAGGACTGAGGTGAACGAGGTGCAAATAGAGATAAAAGCTACATTCGATGTTACAATTGTCAAGAGTATGGTCATTATACGCTTGAGTGTCGAAAGTCAAAGTCAACGGAAGAAGAAGCCAATTTCATTTAAGATGATAATATTGGGCCAACACTTCTGTGATAAAGGAATGAACATTACAAATTAGGAGGTGATTGTTAGACTAATCTTGTAATATTAGATACTTAAGTGTTAAAGTAGAAAGTTTGTTTTAAAATTGTTTTGGTTTATCTAATTGAGTTTTAAAGTTTAGGGTTAGATTAAGTTTTGGATTGGATTTTTTTTTGTTGGCAGTTTTTTAGGGATAAAGTTTTGATTTTTATGTCTCGTTTTTAGTATAAATAGGGTTAGATGGTTTTGTTTTTCCTTGTACCAAAATTTTATTTAATCAATAGAGATCGTGGGTTCCACAATCTCTCTTGTTCGTATACCTAGTTAATAGGGGCGGCAGGGCTTCACTTTTTGTGTTTCTTTTGTAAACTCGTAACACACACACATACACACATGTATATATTTGTATAATATTGGTATCAAATTTTGGCAGAATGGAAAGATCAGAAACTAAACTCAACCCTGAAACAAAAGGGAAAGTTGCCCAAATATTTCCACATTTCATGGCAAGGTTGGTATAGTGGTTTGTTTTTGTGGCTATCAAAATTAATATTCATTGAGCATTTTGATAATTTTTGTAGTAATTAACTGCTAATATAACAACTACATAATTTAATGGGAGATGATAATAAAAATAAGATTTTACGTAAAAACATTAAACACCTTTTTTGTACTGGATTTGTCTTGCTTTGTACTAGATTTATGTTCTTTGTAAGGTATTTTATTTTTTTTACTATATTTAAAAATACAATACAAATCCAGCACAGGAAATATGTATTTTGATGTTTTTAGGCAAAAACTTGTTATTGGCATATCTGAACCCATAATTTAACATGGTTTTTTCATGGTAGGGTTGCAAAATTTGAGGAGCTAGCTGCTGCAGGGAATAAATTTCTAATTAACTTCCGTCAAGGGCTTGGTGAATTTCTATGATACTTTTAGATAGGGTTGGTGGTTCCTGACCTATTTATGACATGATTTAACTTGGTTAATAAAGAGTACACTATGTAATTTTATACTTTTATAAAATTAACTAAAATTAGGATGCTAGGTTCCGTCATTTATCTTTCTTGGTACATAAAACAAATAAAAAATTCAAAGGCATGTGTTTGATACTTGTATTAATCGTGTCATCTTTAATCTGCTAAACATGATTAAACGTTTTGTCAGCCCTATTTTTAGTTGTCTTGCAAATAGTTTTTTTTTTCTTTTTTTTGGTAATGTTAAATCGTCATACTTTGTATGCAGAGTTCATTAGAAGACCCTCTATTGACAAAACATCAGAAATATTTGAGAAGGTGATCAAAGCTAATAACACAGATAGGATTCAGTCTTACATTAAAGCAGGATATGTTCATAATTCCAGTAGGGCTGAAAATCTCAACAAGTGTAAGCGGTTGTTAAATGTTTCAACTTTATGTTTTTGACTGTTTGACTTTATATATCGATTTGCATACTTGTATTGTCCTCTGCCCTAAATAGTCTAAGCCTTAATTGGCCTACAAATCTTTTGCTTTTTGCTGAAACAGGATGAGCTTACTTTTTTTCTTTATTTTTTTTGGTTTTTGGTGACGTGCATACAAAAGTGAATACGAGCCATAATCAACTGTTGAATAGTACAAGTAAAGGTAACATTTTTACCAAGAAATCTTTTTGAATTTTGGTAATCCTGGTTTATTTTCAATTTTTGGTAATGGCCTAATGGGTAAATGTGTAATAATAGCATGACAAGTGGCAACATTGTAAAGAAATTGTTGGCATTTTCACAGAACAAACAGGCCTTACTAACAATTATCCTCTAACTTAATATTTATTACAGCAAAAAATATCATCAATGAACTTAAATGCTTTGTTGAGGATGTAAAGCAGGCAATAGAAGCTGCAAGTGAAACTTCACAAGCTTATCATGCTGATTTGGATTTTGAAGCAGCTACTTGTAGTGAGGTAGCTTCATGCCGTTTTAATTCATGTGTGCTCTTCAATTTTTTTGTGTTATATGCTCTTAGAAAAGCAAACTTACAAATTCACTTTATATCAAAACCTCCAAGTGGTGTACTGATTAAGGTGAAGGAGAGACATTCTAAAGGTCTCAAGTTCAATTCCCACTTAAGTCGATTTTCCTTGGAGGCCACCGACGTGGTTGCTTGTAGCCGCGCTTTACCTGTTCTTCTAGTTAGTCGGGTATTGGGGGGGATCCGAGGGTTTGTTTATATTAGTTTTTTTTGCCATTTTGTTACTACCTTAAGTTGATTAATTTGAATAAAGATTTGTGCCTTGTCTATAAGTTTGGGAATTTATCGATCCAAGACAACTTTAATGTGTCCAATTGTATCGGGTATGAGGAACAGCAACATAACACTGGTTCTGTTGCTACTATAGGAGGGGAATGACTTATTTATCCCTGAGAAACCTGGAGACATTGATTATGCAACCATGGTAGCTGTAGTATTTAGCATGGTGAAACAGGATTATACAATGCAGGTATAAACCATCATCCATTATACATAACCACGTGATAAAACTGATGCAATAGGCTAGGGGTATGATGGGAATTTACATTGTGGTTATGTGTGCAGGAAAAGATAGTTTCTTCGCTTAGTCTAAAGACATCATCAGGAGAACTAGAGAGCTACTTCTTGATGTGGTCACTTCACCCTTTTGTGAATGATGAAATTATGCATCAAGCTTGGAGCCTGGTTTCATAACTCTTTGATGAATTTTACAATAAAACTATAGCGACAGGTGGCGCAACCCTGTGCCTCATAGGAACATAGGAGGCTGCATGGAACATAAGTACACCAATCTTACTTAAGTATCGTACTTCTGGTCCAATTACTTCGCTCTCTTCTCATGGACGGTAAGGATATTTATGTACATCTAATGATCGAATAGTCATCGGTACACTAAATAGGTGAGCTTTTTCCATATTAAAAATGTTTTAACATTTTTTCAATGTAGTTTGATTGATGGACGAATGTACCATTACACAAGTGCTAAAACTGCACACTGAGATTTAATTTTCTACTACCAAGATCTTTCATCTCAAATTCTTTTCTTAGTATTTCATTAGCCTTTTCAATTTCTTGAGGATATAATGTTTATATCATCAACATAAACTGCTATTATAGTAAACTTTGAATAATATCTTTTATAAATACAACTTTAAACTCCTAAAAACTTTAAAATATTTCGAACTTTCATATTCTTATTCTTTGATGGGTTTTCTTGTCTGTTTTAAGTTTTTTTTTTTTTTACTTTATTGATTTTTTATTATGTTTTAATGATTAATTTTTAGAAAGAACTCATTAGTAAAATATAATAATTTTTTTTGTAAAAGGACAAAAAAACCAATTAACAATAGTTAAAAATTAGAAGTTGGAGAATTTTAAATTTTCATTAAAATAAGTATGTATTTGTTTTTGGTAAAATAAATTAAAAAGGGTAAATTTGAAATTTTTGTTTGTAAGAGGTGATATATGTATTTTAAGTAGGTTAAATATGCTAAGAAGATTTGAAAAAACAAATGTGTAATTTTGATTTTTAAATTAGATAAACATGTAATTAAGATGATTCTTGATGAGATTATATGAAATTTCTATATATACATTTACGAAGTGTAATCATTGCGAGTAAACAATTAAATTTGTTAAATATTCTGTTCTGAACCGCGACAAATAAAAACCACAGACAATAAATCTACAAACAAATTTGGTTTGAACACAGGAAAAAATGGGTTCAAATAACTAACAGCAGCAAAAAAAGGTTGAACCGAGACAAATGAAGAAACTAAAGTAGCCGCTATAAAAAATGGACCAAAACCGCTGCAAAAAACCATACAATCGCTGCAAAAAATACCATGTAAAACACCCATGCTTAATTAATTTCAATATTTCACTTTTAACTCTGAGCTTTAAATACTTATTTTAAAAAATTCTTTCATTTTACTCAGATACATTTAATGTTCACATGATTTTACTCGTTCATGCATTATTGGATAACAATCATAATTGTATTAAATTGATAAATACATCATGAACTTTTATATAAATTTTGAACTCAAACGGTGACGGAAAATTTTTTTGTTACTCACAAACATATTACGTGTACGTACATTTTCTAATATTTGTGTCGTTTGTATCGTTCTTATCGTAATTAGTTCACAAACTATTTGGATTTAATAGTAATATTTACCTAATAATAATAATTAAATAATAGCTAAATAATATTAATAATTAAATATTCATTATAAGTTAAATAATAGTAATAATTAGAAAACGTAAAGGTTTTTCTTAGAGTTTGGTTTTATTAATCATACTTAATTTGATTGAATTGTTTGATCTTAAAAGGAATCTTCAATTTTTAACGCAATCATAATCGAATACTAATATTGGCAAAGCAGACACATTTACAATGGCTATCCCTTAGGGCTTTATGTCGTAATGACAACACATATTTAGGGGCTGTTTGGTAGCCTCTTAATGGAACCGTTCAGCATACAGCGCGTTTGGCTTGAAATAAATTAACCTATTAATGATTCAGTTGAGCATTTAACCATTTAGCACCAATACTACGCTGAATAAAAAACACAAACCATTCAGACCTTTAATCAAACGCTCTTAACTGGTTCAACACTTATCATTGAGACACTCTTACACTTAATGGTTCAGACACTACCAAACAGCCCCTTAATTATTTACATTTTGATACACGGATTCACGTTGGGATACCTGCGGAAAAGCGCACGTAACCCACTAGTTAATAACACATTTAACTCCGCGACAACCCAATTCTATTGTTTTCTAAGAGTTCTATTTAAGCTTATAAAAAGTAATTGGCAAATCCAATGTGAAAAAAAAAAATCAAATTGTATTTGTAACTTATAAAAATGGACTTGATTGTCTTTTTTTGTTTTGTTTAGTTCATAATCGTATGCAAATTGTTAATTCGGTTTTCGGTTCAATCATTGGGTATACATTATTTACATTGGTTAATTAGTTAACTAATTTAATCAAACAACTATGCATATATATATTTATAAATACATTGATTTGATTGAATCGGTTTAATTCATAAAACAAAAAATGTTACTCAGTTGAAATAAGTAGAGTTTGGTTTACTAAGATTTATCCAAAATATATCTGAATTAAATTGGGTTGAATTTAGTCTCATTGGATACATTTTGAATTCGGATTGGTTTAGTTTGTAAATAGACCTAAAAATGTTTCAAAACCGAATAAACACACCTCTAGGCATAGGCAAGACAAAAATAATAAAAATAATAAATGAGAGAAAAGTAAATAATAAAATAAAATCAGTAAGATGTAAAATGAATCGGTACGAATGAAATCCCTAATCTTTTTTTTCATCAATCGTCAATCTTATCACCATAATGTTTATGCATAATAATAATAATATATATAAAACTGCCAAATAACTGCAAATAGGAATTTACATATATATATAGGGTCGGCTCCATAGGCTTATGAGTCTAGGCCTCTGCCTAGTGCCTTCAAAATTTATAGGGCCCCAAAAAAACTAATTGGGCTTATATGTATGTTGGATTTGGTTCTTTGGAGGCTTCCCATGGGTTGATGGGCCTTGAAATGAAGAAAAAAAGGGGCGAGGGATTGGGGAAATCCATCAGGCATCATCGTTCAAGGTTTCAGGCTTCTTTCTGAATTCATTTTATTCTTTCACGCAAGAGAAATTAGGGTGTCGCCTCCTTCACCGAAAACGAATCGTAACTTCGTCTCTTCAATTTCACCTTGTTGGAATCGAAGCTCCATGGAAGCCATTAACATCCGTGACCTCCCGAACCCATTGACCATCGCCCTGTGTTAGTGCTACAAACGACTTCATTCCGTCAAGGGGTCAAGCCGTCAATCCCCATCGCCCATTCGCTGTGGTATCAAGTGTTCTGGTTCCTGTTCAAGTACTGCCCATTGTCCCATGAGGCTGTGATTACTGATGAGGTACTCCACTTCTTTTCGTATTTGTTTCTAATGGATGTGATTCCTAGAGGTTCTCTACTTCTACTGATGAGGTTCTCAAGTGTGTGTTCTTTAATTGATACAATTTGTTTACTGGGTTTTACTTTTAGTTGATACAATTTGTTTGTTGTGTTTTAATTGATGCAATTTGTTTAGGTATTTATTTGATTGACTCAATTGGTTTAGTGTGTTTCACTTATTCATTCAATCATTCATTTAGGTTTTACTTATTATTTGATTAATTTAGGTCTTTAATTGATTGATTCATTTAGTCATTTAGGTTTTGCTTAGGTATTGTTTTGTTGTTTTGCTAGATTGATTCATTATGTCAAATAGAAATAGAAATACGAATCTGGATGCTCAATTATCCATACCCTATATATATATAGGGGAATGTTTCATTGTTAACCCACTGTAATTGCGGTAACCCAAATAACCCTGCAAAAAATGCCTGAATCTTTGGTTTTTTTATGGTCTTTATTATATATATTTAGGGGTTTTTTTTTGTGTTTTAGCTAATTTGCAAGGCAAATCGAATTTGCATCGGTGTAAAAGTTTTGCAATTTTCTAAATATGCAAAACTTTTACACCGATGCAAATTCGATTTGCCTTGCGAATTAGCCAAAACACAAAAAAAACCCCCTAAATATGTATAATAAAGACCATGAAAAAAAACCAAAGATTCGGGCATTTTTTGCTTTGTTATTTGGGTTACCGCAATTAAGCAGGGTTCTTATTTGAACCAAATCCTATATATATTTGATTTTATAACACTCCCCCTCAAATATATATTATTATACATTATACACTATTAACACCATGATGATGTAAAAATGGTACTTTAGAACCTATAATATAAATTGATACTACTAGACCAGTTATATTGTCTCGTTAAAATACTTACTAAGAGAACCCAATGTGATAAACCTTAGTTAAGGAAAAAAGAATACAATGTGTATCATATTCTTCCATAAAATTAATTAATGTCTTTCAATTTATGAAGTTTGATCTGTTGTGATAATTGCTCGAAACTGCTTCTAGGTAGAGACTTTGTAAATAGGTCGGCTAGATTCTCATTTGACTTGATCTAACGAACATCGATTTCCCCTTCTTTTTGTAGGTCATATGTTGAGAAAAACTTTGGTGAAACGTGCTTTGTTCTATCACCCTTGATATAACCTTCTTTAATTTAGGCTATGCAAGTAACATTGTCTTCATAAATAATCGTCGGTTCTTCCTTGATTTGTTCTAATCCACATGCTTCTTGTATACGATAAATCATTGATCTCAACCATACACATTCTTGACTAGTATCATATAGTTTTATCAACTCGACATGATTTGGTGACGCTGTTGTGAATGTTTGCTTTGTTGACTTCCATGAAATTGTTGTACTGTCATATGTAAATACATAAGGCGTTTGAGATCGTGCTTTATGTGGATTTGATAAATATCTGGCATCGTTGGGACTTTTTGTTTTTCTGGTAGAAAAGACCTAAATCTCGTGCCCCGCAAATGAACCTGAATTTGTGCTTTATACCATTCCAATGTTTACGTGTTGTGTTTGAACTACATCTCGCTAAAACATGTACCGAGAATGCAATATCAGGTCTCGTGTTATTTGCAAGATGCATAAGTACACCAATCTTACTTAAGTATCATACTTCTGGTCCAATTACTTATTCGCTCTCTTCTCATGGACGTTAAAGATCTTTAGTCATTGGTACACTAAACGGGTGAGCTTTTTCCATATTAAAAATGTTTTAACATTTTTTCAATGTTGATTGATGGACGAATGTACCATTACACAAATACTAAAAATGCACACTGAGATTTAATTTTCTACTACCAAGATCTTTCATCTCAAATTCTTTCTTTAGAATTTCAGCAGCTTTTTCAACTTTTTGAGGATATAATGTTTATATCATCAACATAAACTGCTATTATAGTAAACTTTGATAAATATCTTTTATAAATACAAATGGAATAATTACATCATATGTATATCATTCTTTTTAAGATATTAACTTAACTTATTATACCACATACGACTAGATTGTTTGAGACCATATAAAGATCTTTGAAGTTTTATAACACACATATCTCGAGGTGTTGATTTTAATGCTTTAGGAAATTTTAATCCTTTAGGTATTTTCATATAGATGCCATTTTCTAGTGTGCCATACAAGTATGCGGGGTCAATATCCATAATTCTCATATAAAGTCTTTGAGAGATTGTTAGACCAATTAGAAATCTAAGGGTTATCGCATTCACTACGAGGGAATATGTTTCCTTGTAATCAATTCCTAGGATTTAGGAAAACCCTTCGTGCTTTATATCATACAATCTCATTCTTTACATTTCTCTTTATTTCAAACACCGATTTATAACCTGCTAGTTTGGCTTCAATGGAAGTTTGGACAACTGGTCCAAAAACATGTCATTTTTCAAATGAATTTAATTAAGCTTTAATAGCTTCTTGTCATTTTGGCCAATCATTTCTGTGCATGCACTCTTCTAGATTTCTAGGACTATAATCATTTTTATTTATTACATTTTTTGCTATAGCATATGTGAATATATCATCAACACATGTTTTATTTCGGTTTCATATTATCCTACTTTGTACATAATTAATAGAGATCTCATTTTTATTTGATACTTATATTTCTTTTTGATTTTCATTTTCCTTTAGAATCATATTTGCCATTTTGGGAACATTCACATCTACTGGAGTTACATTTATAATATTTTCTGAGTTTTCCCCAACCGCATTATTTTGTTCTTTTTGTTTTCATGGGTTCTTATCTTTGGAACCGATTGGTATCCTACATTTTCTTTGTAAGGTAATCGTTTTTGGGACTTCAATTCGAGCAAGTGTATGTGATGCTGGTATATGTGACTTTGTCACTCTAGTTAATGTATCTGGTAATTCATTTGTTATTCTTTTCAAATGTATAATCTTTAGAACTTCATATTCACATTGATCATTTTGAGGGTCAAAATTAGACATTGATGATGCATTCCATGTTAATTCTTTTGTTACCGGTCTTTCTTTATTTGCATCTCCCCTTAGATTGGGAATATTTTTCATCAAACTGACAGTCAGCATAACATGCAGTATACACATCTCCTGTCATTGGTTCTGTATATTTAACAATTGATGGTGAATTAAATCTATTATAAATACCCAGTCTTCGTTGTGGTCTCATTTTGGTACGTTGTGCTGTCTAGATAGATAGATATATTGCACAACAAAAAATTTAAGATGAGACGGACTTGGCTCTCGTTCGAAGACAAATTGTAACGGGGAGTATTCATGATCAACAGTTGGCCTTAATCTGATTAGTTCAGCAACATGTAAAATGGCATGCCCACATGCAGAAGAAGGTAATTTGCACCTCATAAAAAGTGGTTTAGCAATTAATTGTAATGGTTTATTTAATGATTCAGCTAAACCATTTTGTGTGTGAACATGAGGCACTAGATGCTCAACGTTATCATAGTCGACATACAATAATCATTAAAAACTTGGGATGTAAATTCTCCTGCATTATCCATTTGGATGTTTTTAATTTGATTATCTAAAAAATTTGTTCTTAATTGTATGATTTAAGCTAGATTTCAGGCAAATGCTACATTCCAAGTAGATAAAAGACTCACGTGAGACCATCGTGAAGACGCGTCAATTAAGGCAAAGAAATAGTGAAATGGTTCATATGGAGGATGTATACATCCACATATATCACCTTGAATTCTGTCCAAAAATTAAAGGTTTTTCTTGTGCTAGTTTGGTTTGAGAGGGTCTAATATTGAGTTTGCCTAAAGAACATGCTACACATAATAATTCTTGTGGTAACAAAATTTTCATGTTTTTAAGAGGATGTTGTAACATCAGTGTCGGAATCATAATCGGCACAGTGATCTACACAATAATTCAGGTACAAATTACATGTAATGTATATGTATTATTATCATTTGATGTTTGACACAACATTATTTCGTGTTCATTTCAGAAACATAACTCAAAAACCATGGTTCAACAGTCAGAAATTTATCTGACAACACAGAATTATCACGTGACTGTTAGTTAGGACATTATTATGTATAAACGTATGTGAGGTTGAACAGAACAAAATAACAACGGATGTCGTTACGATAATGCTAAATTGACGGATTATTCGTATAGGTGACGATCTGTATGAATATATCTGAAAGTCTAACGTTCTGAATGATGTCTAATAATTAGAAAATCTAATTGAAAAGTGTAGTTATCGTCGTGTTCGTACGGGTGACGATCCGAACGAATACCCGCGACGACTATACGATTCGATTTAAACAGATAAATTTAACGTTTTCACAAATTTAAAATAAACGGAAGATATTTAGTTAATTTAGTAGGAATTACCACCTAAATGAAATTAATAAATTCTATTTTTAAAACCGTAACGATTCGTTACGAAAACGACAGAAAACCGACGCTTCTAAGCGAGACCGAACGAACCCGAACGCACGCGGGTATTTGAAAGCATTAAATTGACATTTAACGCCATTCATCCTCCCCAACTACCCGCTCTCTCTCATCTCACCATCACTCTCTCTCTCTCTAGACTTTCTCTCTCTAGAAATCAAGACCTAGAATCTTCGTTTCTTCATCAAATCGAGCCATCTTGGTGTCAAAACACCACAAAAACCTGTGGATCACGAAAGTACATGAATTTAGAGCTTGGAATCATCTAAAACGAGGTAAATTCGAGTTTAAAGTCACGATTTTTAGGGTTTTTATCCCCTTGTTCGAACTAGGGGTGAGCATGTTTCGGGTAGCCCGACTTAAACCCGAAACTCGGTCCAATAAAACCCGAAGCCCGGACCGATTCTAGTAAGCCCATATTTGTTTCGGTCCCTATATTTTACAAATATCGGGCTCGGGTCGGTCCTCGGTCCCGAACCGACTAAACCCGTAATTTAAAAACCCGGCCCGACTTTAAAAACTTAAACGGCCGTAAAACAGAAATTACCCAATAATAGGCGGCCCATTAAGCAGTATGTTGTCACGGGAATTAAAAAAATAAAACCTACGGCTGGAGGAGTCATGATGCTCGACAGAATTTGAAGGTTTTCTTCAATTTTCAATTCTAAAATTTGGCAATCATAAATCCTTCCAAGTTCCAATTAGTTGCCGACTATCTAGTGTCTACTGTCTCCTAATCTATTCATATTCCAAGAAGGCAAGAATCAAATATCTTCCCATTCAAGAATCAAGAGCAAAGGTGAAAGGATCAATATAATAATAGTTGATCGTAGGAAGCAACAAATTTTCATCCAACAATCAAAAGCTTCAAACGATTAGGTACTAGCAATATTGTAATTGTTTAGAATGATGTTTTCTTTAGTTCATTAGTTTTTAGTATTTGTTTTCTTTTTTATTTATCATATTGTTTTATAGGTTGTTGTTTTTCTTTTTAATTAACTTAGATGGAACCAACGAATGTTGAGAATGTATCAAGTGACGAATCTCATGGAGGAGAGAAAAGGAAGAACAAACAATAACCTACTCAAAAACAAATTGATCCAAAGAAAACTAAAGCTATAAAATCTACTGTTTGGGATGAATTTGAAAAGTTTACTGATGAGGAAGGAAATCAAAAGGCAAGATGCATACATTGCTCCAAAGCTTTGGCCGGAGACTCGGGTAAAAACGGGACATCAACGTTAAGAAGACATCTTAATATATGTCAAGAAAACCCTAAAAAGTCAAAAGATCAAACAAATTTATTTGTCAAAAAGAATGATGATGTTGATGGTGCGGCTACAGTTAAAACATGGAAATTTTGTGCGCAAAGAAGCAGAAAAGCTATTGCAGAGATGGTTATATTAGACGAGCTCCCATTTGCATCCGTAGAGCACGAGGGGTTCAGAAGGCTTTTGGAAACCGTTTGTCCTACTTTAAAGGTATCAAGTAGATTTACAGTTTCTAGGGATTGCATGGATATTTTTTTAGAGGAAAAGGAAAAGCTAAAATCTTTTTTTGCAAACACTAGAACAAAAGTTTGTCTGACTACAGATACATGGACATCCATTCAGCGGATAAACTACATGTGTGTAACCGCTCACTTTATTGATGAAAATTGGGTCTATCACAAACGTATCATTAATTTTAAGCCTATTTATAGCCATAAGGGTGAGGAGATCGGTAGGGTACTACTTCAGTGCTTAAGAGAATGGGATATTGAGCATGTGTTAACTATCACCACGGATAACGCTTCGTGTAATGACACTGCTATTTCCTTTCTCAAAAGTAGTAGAAAACTCAACCTCGTGTCTGACGGCAGATATTTACATGTTCGTTGCATGGCTCACATTATCAATCTGATTGTGAAGGATGGATTAAGTAATATAGACAGTTCAATTAACCGCATAAGAGATGCAGTTCGATATATTCGGCATTCTCCCTAGAGGTTAGAGATTTTTAAGAAGTGTGCTAAGGATGCGAACATTCAAAGTCAGGCAATGTTGTCTTTAGATTGTCCTACTAGATGGAATTCAACATATGATATGTTGGATAGGGCTGTAAAATTTGAGAAAGCATTTGTTGAGTATGACTTGAATGACCCAAATTTTAAAAATGCTTTAGGTAATGATAATGTTCCTAAAATTACAGATTGGTACTATGCAAAACAATTGGCAAGTGTTCTACAAATGTTCAAGCGTAAAACAACCCGATCTTCTGCTTCAACACAAGTTAGTTTATTAACTTTATTTGTAATATAACATACCTTGAATTTATTAACATAACTTGTTTTTTTTCTTTAACACAGGTGGTTGTTAATCTATTTTTTAATGATGTCATGGATATTGACAAACACTTAAGAAGCTTGAAAGATGGAAGTGACCCCGAAGTTAGACATATGAGTAACATGATGCGAGAAAAATTTGACAAGTATTGGAGGGACTTCAAAACTTTTAATAAGTTTTTGTACTTTGCAGCAATTTTAGATCCTCGTTTGAAGATGGATGTTATCAAGTTTGGATTTAAAAGAGTAGTAATGGCAGAACAAAAAGTCAACGATGAGAAGGAAGTTGACAAGAATGTTGACATATTTGTTAAATGCATAAAGGATGAACTGGGATTACTTTTTGAGCAATATGAACAAAATAATGCAACCCAAAGTTCAAATAGCATTTCGGAAAGTCAAAGGAACGTTGGATATTCTTCATAGGGAGAGGATGATTTTTTTTCCGAGTTTAAATCAGTTGGTGGTTCTAGCTTTTATAACACTAAATCAGAACTTGACAAATATCTTGAGGATAAAACGGAGGATCATTACCCGGGATTTGATATTCTACAATGGTGGAAAGCTACTTATTCAAAGTACCCAACATTAGCAAAAATGGCGAAAGGTACGCTTACTAGTTTAGTTATATTCTTTTTACTTTTTTTTTGTTGTTTATTACGTATGTTCTTATGTCATATTTTAATTTTTGTAGATATAATGGCTATCCCGATTTCGAGTGTAGCTTCCGAGTCAGCTTTTAGTACAGGCGGAAGAATTGGATTCGTATTTCAAGTAAAGTAATTAACGAGGATGAAGATTTGACAAACTTTGATGATCTTGGGAAAGGTAATATAACATACCCAATTTCCCTTTTTTATGCTATTTGTTTACATTGTCGTATTATTATTATTATTATAAATATTATTATTATTATTATTATTATTATTATTATTATTTACTACTGCTGCTGCTCCTGCTCCTCCTGCTCCTGCTCCTCCTGCTCCTCCTGCTGCTACTGCTCCTCCTGCTGCTACTGCTACTCCTGCTGCTACTGCTACTCCTGCTACTCCTGCTGCTACTCCTGCTGCTACTCCTGCTCCTGCTCCTGCTCCTCCTGCTCTTCCTGCTCCTGCTACTCCTGCTCCTGCTCCTCCTACCTGCTACTCCTACCTGCTACTCCTCCTGCTACTCCTCCTGCTACTACTCCTCCTGCTACTACTCCTGCTACTGCTACTACTGCTACTGCTACTGCTACTGCTCCTGCTCCTGCTCCTGCTCCTGCTGCTGCTGCTACGTACTCCTCCTGCTACTGCTGCTGCTGCTCCTGCTCCTGCTACTCCTGCTCCTGCTACTCCTGCTACTGCTACTCCTGCTACTACTACTGCTCCTGCTGCTGCTGCTGCTCCTGCTCCTGCTGCCCTCCTGCCCTCCTGCTACTCCTCCTGTCCTCCTGCTCCTACTCCTGCTCCTGCTCCTCCTGCTTCTACTGCTCCTGCTGCTACTCCTACTACTCCTGCTACTGCTCCTGCTGCTGCTGCTGCTGCTGCTCCTGCTGCTGCTCCTGCTGTTGCTCCTCCTGCTGCTCCTCCTCCTCCTGCTGCTCCTCCTCCTGCTGCTCCTCCTGCTCCTGCTCCTCCTGCTCCTGCTCCTGCTCCTGCTCCTGCTGCTGCTGCTCCTCCTCCTCCTGCTCCTCCTGCTCCTCCTGCTACTACTGCTACTACTGCTCCTCCTGCTCCTCCTGCTCCTCCTGCTCATCCTGCTCCTCCTGCTCCCACTGCTCCCACCGCGACCGCGACCGCCACCGCCACCGCCACCGCCACGACGACCACCACGACCACCACTACCACCACTACCACTACCACTACTACTACTACTATTATTTTGTCTTGTAGAAATTTCGGATAAGCTTGAGGTTGATTAGGCGGTCATTGTGGGCTAATATGGACAACACGAAGACGTTCAATTAATTTTTTTTGCTTTATATTTGAATGATTTAATCTACTTTAGGGATTTTTTTTCTTAATGGTTTGAATTTTAAGTGGTTCGTGTTTGTGAACAAATTATTTTATGGCTTTGTTTGATTATTTTATGGTTCGTGTTTCTTGAATTTTTTTTATGGCTTTGTTTGGCTATAGGCATAAAGTAGGAAAATCGGGCTTTTTTAGAAAAACCGAAAACCCGGCCCGCTTAAGGACCGAAGCCCGGGTTTTCTCATCGGGTTCGGTCTCGGGCTTGAACATACCATGAAGTCGGTCTTCGGGCCGGGTCGGTCTTTAACGGGCTCGGTTCGGGCTTTTTTATTTGCTCACCCCTGGTTCGAACCCTCAACCATAATCGGTCCTAAACACCAGAAAACCCTTAGGAACTTCACATAAACGGTTTAGAGTGATGTAGGAACATGTGATGCTTCATGATTTGGTCATAAGGCTCGACAATGGGGGTCTGCATCTATCTGGGTTCGAACAGCCGAATGGGAAGCCAGCCTGGCCGAATGAGCCAGCTATCAGGCCGAATGAGACCTCCACTAGCATGGCACCATCATTCGGTTTGAGGACTACATTCGCATGGCTATCTTTAGACCGAACCACCACCTTCGCATGGCTATCCACATTCGGCCAAGCTTCATCAATTGCATGGCCCACTCACATGAGCCTTATTCGGCCGATCCTCAGTCGCAGGTTATCCTCATTCGTTCCTCAAGATCCAGTTGGCTAGGAAGCATCAAACGAAGGGAGTTCATTCGTTCGATGGCCCTAATCATACTCTAAGTGTTCACGTGATCATTTGCATGCATGGGAAAAACCCATTAGGGTTTCATGAGTGATAATCGGTCTTGTATTGTTCAAGATCAAATGTTTTCAAACCCGAGTTATTCTAGATTATTTGAACATATAAGTCAAAGGTTATGACTATTTGGGTACTTAGAATCTAATTAAATTGAGGGAAAACTCTCCAAGGAAGTTGGTGACACAATAAACTTAATGGTCATGTGTATATTCATCAACTTGGTGTTTCAAAACTACTAAGTTTTACAACATTAAAACCTTTACAATTTGCAAACATATGTATTGAGTCAAGTGTCAAGTTTTATCAAAGAACAAAAGGAAAACAAGTGGAGAATTAGTCGAAGAATCAAGAAACAAGTTAAGTATAGGTGTTAGAATATATTGTAAACACCTAATACCTAGTAAATTCTATGCAAACATACAACTAAGTTAGATAGTTCAATTGAACTATCTAAGCTAAGTGGTACACAAGAG
Organism: Mikania micrantha; assembly: GCA_009363875.1. Taxonomy (NCBI): domain Eukaryota; kingdom Viridiplantae; phylum Streptophyta; class Magnoliopsida; order Asterales; family Asteraceae; genus Mikania; species Mikania micrantha. Next base: position 742,572 of record CM018698.1, on the reverse strand, counting down.
CGATCAAAGAATCATGGGAAACAAATACATAGCAAAGGACTTAGAGTTAATCAAGCGAGATTAACCTAAATCTAACAAGTTAACTTATAATTTTCTTAAAATAACTTATATTTCAATTAAAATGAAATGATTTATAAAATTCTCCATTTAAATGATTTCAAAACACCTAAAATAAATTTTAAACTAAATGTATTACAACTTAAAACGGATTTTATAAAATGATGTTATACTTAAAAGAGTCATGGATGTAATTAACATAAACCTTATATAACTAAGGTTTAATAGTGATTATCTATGGGGTAATGGTTCATAAGGGGAAATTTGTCACACCCCCACCTCTCGTCACCTGAGATGATGTCATTGGTTACTCTGAGATGGTTGCAGAAGCATAGTGGTGATGTCTCAGAGATGAGGTGTGACTTATTTGATCCAATATCATAGCACACAGATTCACTTAAAGTAAATATATTACAAGGATCATTATTACAATCAACAATACAGTTTACAAACTAAGTTTATTACATGACTAACTTATTTAATTACAAGCGTTTAGAGTGCTCCCTCACCCGGTGGGTCACTGTCTCCCTGCAAAAATGTTTAGATTTAAAACAGCACAAAGCTAGTGAGTCCATAAAGTTCATGTTCAACAATATGATATGCAATACAAGTTCTCACAATGTTTAGTTCAAGATAACCATGGGACCCGTATCTAGTTCCTTTCGGACGTTCTGTTCTGTTCTATTCTATAAAGATACTACCCGTCGGTACATATCTTAGCGCCTCATTGTCTTAATGTCTATCACTACATTAAGAAGTTCTGGAAACAGATAACAAACATTTACACCAAGGGGAGTTGCAAGCTCCCGGCAAATGGGTTGTCAGCCGATAGTACTATCATTGTTTTCTGTTCGGCCCCACATGGGTTCACTAGATACAGTTCGGAAATGAGGACTTATAAGTTCTGTGATAGTGTTCTGTTCTACAGGCAAAATCCCATGAAATCCACAAGTTCTCAACAATCACATGAAATCACGCAGATAACAGTGATACATATCATATAGTTCTGAAAAGTTTCACAGTGCTACCCCGATGTTTATAAAAGATTAAAAAGAAAAGGGGTTGTACGAGACTCATCTGATAACTCAGAAGTAGCAGAATGTCACACAACTGATAGTAAAGAGGTGATTCTGCATTTATTTATGTTTAATAAGTTATTTATGTTCTAACTTACTGATTAGATCTTTCTTAATGTCCAATGTCAAAGACATTGCTTTGAAAGTCATCCAACCGATATTAAATATTTTATTATTTAATTTAATGTTATATCACACAATGTATGATAATGTAGGAACCTACATTGAATTACGTTCCTAATACAAGGTTGAACTATTTACAGGATTACTAAATGAACTAATTACTCGTTATGAGTAGGACAATGGTTTCAAAACAAAGAACTATTTCCAGAAACGTGTTGCAAATAAACTATCAATCTAAATTCAAAGGACTAATATCAGTGTCGTGATCAAGAAACTAAAACTCAAATTCAAAGAACTAATTTGAAAGTTGTGTTCAAGGAAAACTAAAGATCAAAATCAAAGAAATCATTTCCGTGTGTGTATCAAAGAACTAATAAACTCAATAACGAACAATTCAAGGTGGTTGTCAGTTGTATGCCGATCAAGACCACGTGTAAACACACGGAAAGTCCCGGCATATATAGTAGACTTTTATAGTCATACTAACATGGGCACGAAATCAAATAATCAAATGAACAACAAGAGAACAGAGGTGAACAATAATCAAAGGATATCCTAAAGTCCCGACATAAACAGTAGGCCTGAAGGTCAAGCTGATATGAGCACATCATAAAGTCCCGACACATACATGTAGACTCCTTTTGGGTCAAGCCTGATATGGGCCACATGTGAGACGATACAAACTAGACACCACCAACAACTGAGAACAATTGATTGAGTTAAATGAGGCCCAATCATTATGTCTTAGTTGTATTAAATGTTTATTTATTCATTTATTTAAGCATTTAATATCAAGTTTCTACAAATACTATGGTTGATCATGAATGTGTGATGAACTCAAGAAATCGATAGAATTTCAATTTGTGGAACTCAAAAACTATTATGTCGATGGTATGAAATGAAACGCTTAATTATCATTAACAACAATATGTTATGCGGTTCGGTATGTGGTGGGCTGGTGGCTGAGCTGGCGGTAAGCTTGACCCTACATATGCCCTATATATAAGCATACTAAATTGGATAACATACGTGGTCGTTGATGAGGTTAAGGTTATCATTTTGGGTGATCAGTGTTAACAGGTTTTCAAGTTATTCAAACGTTGTGAATCAAATGTATGGGATGAATCGCTTAATTATCACCAGGAACAATATATCATGTGGTTTGGTATGCGTTGGGCTGGTGGCTGGGCTGGTGGTAAGCGTGACCCTACATATGCCCTATATATAAGCATACTGAATTAGATGGTATAGGTGGTTAATGGTGAGGTTAAGGTTGTCATTCAAACATGTTTATTCAAAATCATTTTTAAATAAAACTATATGAACTCACCAACCATGTGTTGACTTGATCTTTTTGCATTCAGGTAACGAACAGGCCTGACTAAGAAGTTTATGCTTTTGACTAGGATGCCAGATAGAGGACCTAGTGTTTTGGACGTGCATATTTTGAATATCATTATACATATTATTTTGTATATCTTGTGAAGTTACAAGATAGAAGATTTATGATGTTGATAGTAGATTTACATTGTTTAATTATGAACGAAACTGATGTAATGTAACTTTGAAATTTTATTTTAGTTAGCATTTTCTCATTTTATATCATGTGAAATGTAAACAATCTAATCATCACGATTGTCATTCCCGATATCGCGCACCGGGACCTTTCTGCCCGACGGGACACACGATCCGGCCCCGACGGGACACACGATGCGGTCCGACGGCTCAGGGTATGACAGACGTCCGTTTGAACTTTTCATTATTCGTCTCATCATTATTTTACCTGGGTGATCTAAACAATCATGCCATACAATGAGTGTGTCTTTGCTTAGTTATTTCCGATTATCCATCATATATGTGACAACTAGTACCTGACCGGCCGGTAAGTCCGTACGGTAGGTGTACTTTCAATAGTAACTATGTGTAAATACATGATTGTGAACAGTACTTGTATTAACAGAATTCAAAATACAAGAAACAGTTGTACGTATTTATGTGTAAACTTAAATGCCGTAAGTACAACACTCATTATAAACAATAGTTGTTAGTGTTTAGGTGAAAACCTAAGTACAGTTAACACAACTAATCAAGAGAAACAACAGTGTGTAAGCGAATAACAAGAACAAATCGGTTGCGATCTGATATCCATAGATGACAGGAATCAGATGGCCGACAAATCAGTGTGAAAACAATGTGATAACAGGGTGTTTAGTTGAGTCTGACAGTAAGGAAATACAATTTAAAACAATAATGCAGTGTCGTTTCAGTATAACGAACTGACAATGTGTTTGCGTGGGTGACGATTCACACAAACATATCTGTGAGTTCAACGTTCTGAAATAATGACTGGAAAGTAGAAAACAGAAGTCGGAAAGCAAAACCATCAACGTGTTCGTTCGAATGACGATTCGAACGATTACGCGCGATGGTGACGCGATCTGACGAAACGAAAACGAAACACGACACGAACGACAAGTAAATTAATAAAATAAAACAAATAATATTTTACAATTTTGAAACTCATCAAAAATAATCAAAGAAATCTAAATTCTAATCTAAAAAGTTTAATTACGAAATCGTAATAACGCGCGCGTAAAAATACTCGAAACCGAGACCGAACACGCGGGTAAACACCCGGGGTATAAAACCCCATTTTTTTTCTCCTTCCTTCTTCATTTCAGCTGAATTATACTCTTTCTCTCTCTAAAATTTTCGAATACCTCACATCTCACTAGAAATCACCATTAAAACACCCATAACTTCTTCATTCCTTAACCAAATCGCGCGTATAATATATCGAAACGACCGTGTCGACGAGGGGAAGCTGAAACTACAAGGGATCGGAGCTAGTTTGAGCTAAGTCGGCCGGAATCCTAGAGAGAAGTTCCTGCAGAAAAGGTAAGTTTCACTGTTTTTGCTGTTTGAACATAGTAACCAGTTTTGAACACTCAAAAGCCTTAGGATGAGCACAAAAATGAGTTTAGGACTTAAGGATGAGGATGATTTGAGGTTCTGAATGTTCGAGTGGGGTTGGGAGGTTGAGAATGAACCAAATCGATGAACAAGGGGCATGTCGAACTTACAAGGTCGGCATGACTGTTTTTTTTCAGCTCCTTCCATGTTGGTCGAATTCAATGACATTGATACTGATTATGGCCATGGATATTTGTATATACAAGTGAATCAAGTGAACTAAGTTTAAATAATATTAATCTGATATGAGTTGGGAACATGGGCTCATCGAAATTAAATAATAAAAAAAATAATTAAAAAAAACATCTGGGCCATGACATGGATAATGAGTAGTTGCCGATGGGGGTTAACATTCACCACTTTTATTTTATATTTTGTCCTAAGTGCTGAACAAATTGATGTTCTGTTGGTGTCCCACATTTGGATGACATTAACTTGGAAGGAGTAGGATTAATTCTTTGGGGTGGTCCAGCTAGTTTCAACATAATCACAAACAATATAATAACAAACTAAACAATATGCTACTAATGAGAATTAGTTGAGGTATTAGCCAAACATTTTTGCCATCGATACTAATCTTTGAGGGTTATAAAATAAAAATATCAACCTTAACACTTATGACAATAACATGGTTGGGTTGGTTCGAGTAACTTAACAACAAGTTTAAGAAAGTTGGGACCACAAAAGAATGCATAGTATCGGTTGGAGGCTAGGAGGGTTTACTCATGGGTTATAAAGAATATGACCCATCCACACTATCTATAATATATCTTAATCACTTAAAATTTATAAACTAAATGTTATAAATGAAACATGAGTTGGACAACCACAATGGATTTCAAGAGGTGATAAATGGGATGCAACCTATTATGAACATTTAAAAGATTAGTTAAGTGTAAAAAGAGATTTTCAAGTTTAAACTTAGTTTTATAAATTAAACTTAATCTTTTGCTCAAGTAAATCTAATTAACATTATACAAATAAATTCTTATATAAAGTGAACATAAATTATTAATAAAACATATTTTTATATAAAATAAGTGTAACAACTTAATAAATGAAACATGAAAGCTTAAAAATTTTATGTTTCTAATAATTTGGAAATATGTATTATTTTAATTCAAGCTTGATTCACATCAAGTAAGCTAATGGTTAAGGGTTTATTAGAGATAATATCATGAAACTTTGTATTAATAAACCTAGTAACTCATTAGTGGGGTTTTAGGACACTTAGTCGGATTGCACGGTTCTCGTCACAAATATTAAACATATACTAATGTTAACGTTTTCAACACAAACAAATCAAACACAGGATCGTGAATACAACATCATCACAACAAGTGAGCGCGTGCATTTCTTGAGTATAAGTCAACCACTTCAATTACCAGGTGAGTTCATATGCCCCTTTTCTTTAATCTTAACTGATTTTAAACTCTCGGGGCTGAGAAACATGCTTACTTTTATTTATTTAAAAGTTTTGCTTAACATATTGTTATTACATTGATTTTAGATAAGACTTAATTGTTTATTATCGCTTATCATTGTATGCATGCTTGTATGATCATGATATGACAGAGATAATCAGATGAACAAGATAATATATCTTATTAGTTCATCAACACATTATAATAACATAGTAGTAAGATTTTATCTTATAACACTTAGTTATTCTTACAAAAAAAAAACAAACATTGGAATAATCACAGGCAAACATATGAATGTTATAAAGATACTATGTATCTTTGTAATAACATTCGACACAAAAGTTAAGTAAGTGTAATAGGACAAGTCCTTTTAACACTTAGCTTTACAACTCAACACATATTACAGGAGAACATGGAACAAAGAATGATAATCATGATAATGTAACTTCATGATAACAACATCATTCACCCATAAATTAACATAATGTAATAAGACAGGTTCTTATTTAACTTTGTTAATAACACTGAGAACATATGACATTGAGAATAATAACACGGATGAACACAATTACAATTAGTTACTATTGACCTGTTGTATTATACCACTTCAATCATGTGCCATTTATACAAGTTGATCATGTAAGTCCATTTAATTCGCTGACCAGTTAGTTTGACGTGACTAAACCGACGATAGCATAGTGGTACCATAGGTTTGACAAACCTCTAGCTTGTAGGGCTAGTATGTTGATCGTATCGATTCATTGGCCGGTAACGTATGACCGGTGACAGGGTGACTTCAAGTCAGGTTCTGGAAAGCGACACATGGTGATATTAATCTGCAGTGATAAGTAATTAATCCATCGTTTCTTGTTGCCTAGTAGACTGAGTAATTTATATTCTCATGTCATATTACTAGTAACTGTTTCGATGAGGTCTATGGATACACAAAGTGGTGGAGGTAAATCGGATGCATTGAAATCTGATTACGTGAGGATTTCAATTGATTCCTTTTAGACTCTATGCACTGTAAGTTGAGAACAAATTACAATTGGTTAACTAACACTCTTAATATTTAAAAGTGACTAACAGTTAACCCCACAAGTAAAAGAATAATACAAGGATCATATTTGATAAATCTAATATCCTTAACGCATAAAAAGGGTTATCAATACTTCGGTTTGATAACTAAACCTTTATTGTTACATTATTCTATACATGAGATAACAGGTGATCAACAATCGAGATGAACAGGTGAAAGGGGAAATGGAAATCCATAGTTGTATTGCAAGTAGTGTGAAACTTAGTTGGGCATGTGGTGGGATGGCATCTGGGCTTGACCCTTTCGTATGCCCTATATATAAGCATGTTTGATCGGGTGTCACATCACTTGTACATACAACTAGAAGAAGCCATTGGGTGAACAGGTGAATCAAATAACATACAAGCAACATGAATTACATTGTGATTGTGCATATGAACAAATAAAGGTTTTCAATTATAAAAATTATGAACTCACCAACCTAGTGTTGACTTTGTTTAAATGCATGTTTTCTCAGGTGACGAACAGGTTTAGTCGCCCACATTCAAGTACATAGCTAGTGGACTTTTAGAGGACCTAGCTACTTTTGTGATTGCATACTTTTGGATGACGAGACTACGAATCATCTTTTGTATATCTTGTACAGATACAAGATATAAACTTATTGATTCTTTTGGGATAGATTTACTTGATTAAATTATCAACGATACATTGTAATTTAATCTTGTAATTCTACATTATTGTCGTGTTTGCATTTCTCATTTATTTATTATGTGCTATGTAAACAATCTGATCATTTCGATTATCACTCACGATATCGCGCCTCGGGAACCTTCCGCCCGGCGGAAAAGTCGATCCAGCCCGCCGGCTCGGCATGTGACAATATATGATTCAATATAATTTATATTAGTACAATATAATCCAGTGGATAAAGCTTAAAGATTTTCAACTGTAGTTTCATGACCATTTTTGTTTACGGTAATATGAAGATATTCAATTTTATTGTTAGATATAGTTTTTAAATGATAACCATATTGTCAAATATCCTTAAAACTTAGTAAATTTCGTCTTTATTTACTAGAATATAATGCATTCTTAATAATTAGTTTAGTACCCGAAGATAGTATTATGTGTGCTTTTCTATAGCCTTGAATAATGTAATTGACACCTGAGATAGTACCAACAAGTGTTTTTACGGGAGACAATGCAGAGACAAATTTCTTATATTTAAGAATGGTATTAGTACTACCACTATCTACCAGACATTCATCACTAATAATAGTTCTGCTGAAATTAGTAAATATAATTTCTTCAGGAAAAAGCAATACAAAAGAAATTAGTAAAAGATTGCAAACTAAACCATAACATAATTAAAAAGAAACATTACACAAGTTTAAAAACTAAAACATAAGTCATAGTATAAACATAAACAAACAGAAAGAAACATCACATAATACTTACATCACGAACATGCTCGATGAAATCACACGCATCGAGATGTGTGTCTGATAGTGGTTCAAGGGATGACAAATTAGGCTCATTCTCAAGAAGACCTATTTCAATAGTTTTTCCTTTTTCTTTAATCATTCTTTGATAAGTAGTCTGATTTCCATCATTTATTATCGTTCCTAGGCTCTTTGCAGTCAGATGAATTTAGCATCAAGAGTACATGAGAGATAATTGTTACCCAAGATGTCAAGTACGTCGAATTCAAGTTTTTATAAGTTCGACATTTACAAATGAAATAACAGATAAGCCTATATATATAATAGAACTATGACTTCTTATTTTGTAAAAGTTTAGGTTCTACGCTCTAAAGTCATTTGAAAAATAAACACGAAAAACAATTATAATATTAATTCACATAGAGGGTAAAAATGAAAATTTAAACACGGACATCAAAAGAAATTACTATATACACATTTACAAAAGGCAATCATTGCCTGTGAACACTGCTAATACTTGAATATTAGATTTTTTAATATTTATTAGTAAACCACTTTAAAAAGAAGCTTTGTAATTGGTTAAAAAAGGTCGCAACCGCTTCAAAAGATTTGGAACGCTTCAAAAAATTTGTTTGAACCGTTGTAAAAGACCCTTTATTAATATACTAGGTAAAAACCTGTGTAATACACAGGTTAAATAAATAAATTTTAAAATTAATTATTTCAAATAAATATTACATATTTTTCAAAGACTTTCTACAAAAAAATAAATATTAAGACTTCTGATATAATAATTTTATTTCTTAAATTGAATAAAATTGTTATTATTTTATACAAGAGAAATAAAAAAAAATCAAAATCTAATAAAAAGACTATTTACAAACAATTAATATAATAGAGAAGCAGGAAAACTTATTTTTAAGTTTACTACAATGGTGCAAAACATTTATTTATATTTATTTATTGTATAATATAGATTTCTCTTGAAGCTATGTTTAATGTTTCTCTATATTGAATAATAATTTTTTTTAGTGACCGTTGTAAAAGGGTGCACACTATCGGCTACCGCTGTTAACCACTCACATTCATAACTAACAAATAAAACTATTTCATAAAATATTAATTTCTCTCTCTTTCATACATACAACCAACCAAACTTAATTTTTTCACTCTCATTCACAACCAACCCAACCTAATAATATTTACCAATCACAAAAATACACATGACATAAAAAAAATTGTTTAATAATATTATAATGACCAACCAATGGTTGGTGGACCAACTTGGTTGTTGGGTTTTAATCAATTTTTTTTTCTTTTTAGTTTTTGACAAACAACCAAACATTCAAGTCATGAATGGGAGTGGTCTTAAAGCCTTATCACTTTTAAAATTATAATAATTAAATAATAAATGATTTTTTGGATGACCCATAAAAGGTGCGATTCTTAAAATTTATTTTCAATAATATAATAATTAAATAATAAATGTATTTTTTCCTGACCGCTCTAGAAAGGTGATGCACTTTTTTAAAATTGCATATTTTTTTCATTATTAATAATTAACAATATTACTTTCAAACATTTTTTTTTCTTTCCAGCTTATTAAAATTCAAGCTCATTTTAGAAGTTCCTCAATTTTTATAATAGAGTAAATTAGGGTTTTATCTCCAGTGATTTGAGTGTTTTAACTATTTTGACTCAAAATATAATCTTCTATCAATTCAGTCCCTGTGGTTTAAACAACTATCGATTTTGGCCCCTCAAGCTTAACTATTATATCAGTTTTGGCCCAAATCTAACTATGGTTAGGGGCAAAAAACGTTAGTAGTCTAAACCACAAGGGCTGAATTGATAGACGATTATATTTTGGGTCGAAATTATTAAAACATTTAAACCATAAGGGCTAAAACCATAATTTACCATCTATAATAATATAATAACTAAAAAATGATTTTTTTTCTGCCGTAAAAAGTCACCCTTTTCTTCTTTGAATATGGCGGTCAATATTTGGTATGCTTTTTGGTTGTTTGTAATGTTATACTTGACCGTTGTTAAAGACAGATTTATTAACCACCGTTAAAAACCAACTAACCACTGTTAATGACCAACAAACCGCTGTTAAATATCAATATGAACCGTTTTTTAAAGGTATTACTTATTTTTTTTAAACCACTTTAAAAGATATTAATTAAATCAAAAAAATGTTAAAAGAATTTTTTTTTACTATTTGTAAAATGTAATAATTAAATAATATTTTCTTTGTACGTTGTTAAAGGTCCATTTTTTTAAATATTGATTAAATAGCAATGATGGTAATAATTAAATACTAATAATAATCAAATAATATTAGTAGTTAAATAATGTTTTCCATGTTTTGTTGCTGACCGATTTTTAGTCTGCATTTTGATATTCGTTGTCACCACGGTAGTACCGTATGATTCAAACTTTATCGGTGTGCTTCATCTTACAACTAAGCACATAATTTTTTATAGTATGATAAATATGTTTATAACGGCCACACTCTATGGTTTTACGTCAGCCGTAATGTATATGCATTTTGATTATACGATCATGTATGCATTTTGATATTCGAAATAATGGCGAAATTCCCGCAGCAACGCGCGGGTAACCCCTAGTTAAATACATTTTGGGGTTTGAGATGATATAATCTTTTCTCCAATCCAATCATTTGCTTTAATACAAATGAATGTTTCTTACGACTCAAAATTGCATAAAATATTCGCAACGACGATCCAATAATTTGATGGCGATTCTGAAATTTGAGTGGTGTACTCTTAGTAGAATATGTAAGTTTATGTTCTTATTTGTTCTTTAATGATCTCGGGGAGAGTGGTATGAACCACATATAGTTTGCAATTGTGTTTATATATATATATATATATCTATATATATATATATATAGGGCATGGAATTTTTGATAACCCTCATATTTTGTTACAACTCATTAACCATCATCCAATGGTTCCTTTAAAAATGTGAGTGTATAGGATGGTGACACGTGTCAGATTCCTTTTTTTTCTTTTTTTTTTAATATAAAGGGCATTTAAGACATTTGTTATTTAAGTAAAGTTTACCCCATTTTTTTTAAACATTCATAACTTTTTTATACTATATTATTTTTTTAAAAAAATTGCACCATTATACTCGTCTCATTTTTCTCTTTAATTTCGTTATAGTCTCGACTAATTTTTTTTATGTCATGTATTTACATCATTGTAACGAGCTTAAAGATAGCAAATTAATTAGAAATTTTTTCTAACAATGGTAAATTACAGTAATGTAACAAAAAATGAAGTAATGTAACACAAAATGAAGTAATTTACAATGACATAATTAACGGTGACGTAACACATTATTTTATTTTTTTTCTCTAACAATGATAATTACAATAATAAATTACAGTGATGTAAATAGAACACATTATTTTGATTTTTTCCTCTCATAATGACAATTATAGTGATGTAATTTATCATTGTTCGAAAAAAATTTAAACTAATTTGTTGTCAATGTAAATTACATCACAGTAATTTAAACCAAATTCACCGAAAAAAAAACGAAACCGAATTTTACGTCAATGATAATTACAATGATAAATTACAGTGATGTAATATAACACATTATTTTGATTTTTTTCTCTCACAATGATAATTATAGTGATGTAATTTATCATTGTTCGAAAAAAATTTAAACTAATTTGTTGTCAATGTAAATTACATCACTGTAATTTAAACCAAATTCACCGAAAAAAACGAAACCGAATTTTACGTCAAGGTAAATTACATCACGATAAATTACGTCCATGTAAATTATATCACAATAAATTACGTCAATGTAAATTACATCACTGTAATTTATCATTTTTAAAAAAAATTCAAATAAATTTCTTATATTTAACATCGTTACAATGATGTAAATATAGGGCATTTAAAAAAAGTAAAAAAAAATTTAGTCGAGACTATAACGGAATTAAAGAGAAAAATGAGACGAATATAATGGTGCAATTTTTTTTAAAAAATAATATATTATAAAAAAGTTATTAATGTTTAAAAAAGAGGGAGGAAAACTTATAAGGGGTAAAATGACTATGATGCCCTTTTTAATATTTTAATGTAATGCTTATGTGTAAGTTTATGATTGGTTTAAATGAGTTATGTAGTTGTAGCAAAAGATGAGGGTTATTTTTTATACCCTTCCCTATATATATATATATATATATAGGGCATGGAATTTTTGATAACCCTCATCTTTTGTTACAACCCATTAACCATCATCCAATGGTTACTTTAAAAATGTAAGTGTATAGGATGATGACACGTGTCAGATTCCTTTTTTTTTCTTTTTTTTAATATAAAGGGCATTTAAGACATTTGTTATTTAAGTAAAGTTTACCCTATTTTTTTTAAACATTCATAACTTTTTTATACTATATTATTTTTAAAAAAAAATTGCACCATTATACTCGTCTCATTTTTCTCTTTAATTTCGTTATAGTCTCGACTAGTTTTTTTTTTTGATGTCATGTATTTACATCATTGTAACGAGCTTAAAGATAGCAAATTAATTAGAAATTTTTTCTAACAATGGTAAATTACAGTAATGTAACAAAAAATGAAGTAATGTAACACAAAATGAAGTAATTTACAATGACATAATTAACGGTGACGTAACACATTATTTTATTTTTTTTCTCTAACAATGATAATTACAATGATAAATTACAGTGATGTAAATAGAACACATTATTTTGATTTTTTTCTCTCACAATGATAATTATAGTAATGTAATTTATCATTGTTCGAAAAAAAATTAAACTAATTTGTTGTCAATGTAAATTACATCACTGTAATTTAAACCAAATTCACCGAAAAAAACCGAAACCGAATTTTACGTCAATGATAATTACAATGATAAATTACAGTGATGTAATAGAACACATTATTTTGATTTTTTTTCTCTCACAATGATAATTATAGTGATGTAATTTATCATTGTTCGAAAAAAATTTAAACTAATTTGTTGTCAATGTAAATTACATCACTGTAATTTAAACCAAATTCACCGAAAAAAACCGAAACCGGATTTTACGTAAATGTAAATTACATCACGATAAATTACGTCAATGTAAATTACATCACTGTAATTTATCATTTTTAAAAAAATTTCAAATAAATTTGTTATATTTAACCTCGTTACAATGATGTAAATATAGGGCATTTAAAAAAAGTAAAAAAAATTAGTCGAGACTATAACGGAATTAAAGAGAAAAATGAGACGAATATAATGGTGCAATTTTTTTTTTAAAAATAATATATTATAAAAAAGTTATTAATGTTTAAAAAAGAGGGGGAGAAACTTATAAGGGGTAAAATGACTATGATGCCCTTTTTAATATTTTAATGTAATGCTTATGTGTAAGTTTATGATTGGTTTAAATGGGTTATGTAGTTGTAGCAAAAGATGAGGGTTATTTTTTATACCCTTTCCTATATATATATATATATATATATATATATATATATATATATATATATATATATATATATATATATATATATAGGGGAGGGTTCCTAAGAAAACCCTCATTTTCTAGAAAACTAAGAAACCACTTTTTCACCATTGATCTAAGCAATCTATGGTTGAGATCGGATAATGGCAATTTTGTAAATAAATGATGATTAAAGGATACAATTATAAGATCATAAGGGTATGATAGTCAAAACAAATTTTTTATCTTTCATCTATTTAATAAAAATCCCTAAAATCACTCTCTTCTCTTTTCTCTCTCCTCTCTCTTCTTTTTTAATTTATATTTAAAAAATTAACTAAGCTAATATAACTCAAAAAATTGAATTCAAACAATTTGAATATTTTAATACAAAAAATCCAATTTTGTTTAACAAAACCATCTGATTACATATATGTAATCAACCCAACTGCTTATATATGTAAACATGATTACATATATGTAATCATGCAAACGAGTTAGTTATATCAAGTTACATACATGTAAACATGCTTACATGTAAGTAATCATACAAGTAAACTTTATTATATATATAAGCATTCAACAAAAAGATATATATAATCATTTAAGAAAAACCACTTAATTACATGTATGTAATCAACCCAACTATTTACATATGTAAAAATGATTACATATATGTAATCATATAAACCTATTAGTTATCAATTTTTTCACTCAAAAAATTGAATTTCAAACAATCTAAATTTTTTCATACAAAAAAATCTGAATTTTTTCAACAAAACTATATGATTATATATATGTATGTAATTAACCTAACTATTTATATGTAAACATGATTACATATATGTAATCATAAAAATGAATTAGTTTGATCAAGTAACATACATATAAAAATTCATACATACGGATAACCATACAAACAAACTTGATTTACATATAGTAAACATTCAAGAAAAAAGAATTATGAAACTTTTTTTAAACGAGGTTACATAGGTTTGAAATCCCTTACAAATATTATACGAAAGTTGAGGAGGCATTATTAATTTCTTTTTTATTTGTTACAAACACTACATATTTGCCGTAGAATAGTTCACCGTCCAACAATACGGCTCGAACCACTTGTTCTACATAAATCGGTTTTTTCTCCATGGAGGGAGGAGTGCGTAATCCTATACTTTTCAGCGAATTCGTGTATAATAGAACCCATATATGAACAACACAACTTACAAAATCGCAAAAACAACCTTGATCGAATCATAATTTTCCAGCGACGATTTTATCGAACATCAAACCTCTTCACTTCAAGATCTTTTCTGGCGTCAAATGGAGATCAAGGATGTGAGTTTTTGATCCAGATGGCTAACCGGGTTCGCTTCCGGTGATGACGAAGGTGGAATCCCCGCTTCTGTTTGGTCTATGGTAATATCCAAATGATCTTTGGGTTTATTTGTTTTTTATGGCGGTGGTTTTACATCCAGGTAATACACAGCTCATTTGTGATAAATGATAGATTAATTACTTAAAATAATAGTTTACACATTTACTAAATTACCCTCTTGGGAATTAAATAAATAAATAAATTATAAATTGTGTGATTGGTGGAAATTAGTTTTCTTGGTTTTCTTAAAAAATGATAGTTTTCTCATGAACCTTCCTCTATATATATATATAGTAAGGATCCGTTGTTAACCCAACTTAATTGCGGAAACCCGATTAACTCCAACAAGATCAACCCAAATTTTTGGGTATTTTTTACATGGCCCTTATTATACATGTACAAGACTATGTTATGTTATGTGTTTGTGCAAATTCATCACCGTTTGAGTTTTAAAGCAAGTGTAAGTTTGCGTTACAATGTAAATATTTATTTCCTGTTACGGCCACTTACACTGACGTAAAAGCCTAAATGGTGATGAATTACACAAACCCATAACATAGTCTTTTACTTGTAGAATAAAAATCATGAAAAAAAAAAGATTTGGGTTTATCTTGTCAAAGTTAATTAATTAGGTTTACGCAATTAAGGTGGTTTTTATAGAATCCCAATCTTATATATATATGGGCTGGATCCATTAAAAAGAGATTTTTGCCTAAGAAGCAATATGAGTTTGACTTGTGGCATGCTAAAAATATATAAAAAAAATCTAGTACAAAAAACAAAATCCAGCACAAAAAAGAAACAAAATCCAATACAAAAAAATAAAAATCCACCACAAAATAATAAGAATCTAGTACAAAGAATATAAAAATGTAGTACAAAAAATAAAAATACAGTACAAAAAGCAAAAATCCAGTACAAAAAAGAATGTAGTACATATAAATAAAAAATTTAGTACAAAAAATAATATATTATATCTAAATTATCACGTTGCATGTCAAACATCTATTTGTTCTTATTCTTCTCAGTTAAAAATCACTTTTTATTTGATCTTTCCCCAATAAATATATAGGGGATGGAATTAAAATAACTCTTTTTATTGCATTAACTCGAAATAACATGTCAATATCTAGCCAAATCTTAGATTTTTTTTAACATCATTGTAAATACACTTATAATACTTTCTTATTTTACGAGTTTGCGAAAATTCATCACTGTTTGAGAGTTTACATCGTTGTGACTTTTGGGTCAAAAACACTTACATTGTTGTAAGTTAAAAACTTATAACGATGTTAACTCTCAAATGGTGATAAATTTACGCAAACTCATAAAATAAGAAAGTGTTCTAAATGTGTTTACAATGATGTTAAAAAAATCCAAGATTTAGCTTGATTTTGACAGATTATTTTGGGTTATTGCATGTTTAGTGGGTTATATTTTTATCCTTTTCCTATATATATACAGGAAGGTTTATCAGAAAACTCCTCATTTTGGAGAAACCAAGAAAACCTATATTAACCAATAAATTTTAAATAAAAAATTCATAATTTTTATTATAAGTTTAGAAATGTTATAATAAAAAGAATTTTTTGAAAAAAAATATATGTAGATCACGAAGTTACGTATATGTAACTCAAAAAGTTTCCTTTGTAACTTATAAAGTTACATATATGTAATCAGTATGTGTTGCATATAAGTTACATATGTAATAACCTAAAATACATATTTTTTATTTTTTTACTTTTTTTATCTTATAATAAAAGGAAATAAAGATGAAAAAATGAAAACAAAAAAATTTAATTGGTAATGTTTATGATTAATTTTCTTGGTTTTCTTAAAAATAATGGTTTTTTAACGAATACTTCTCTGTATATATATATAAATAAAATGAAAACTATGTGTTAGTGTGAACTCAAAACTATGAAAACCTAAATGTGTGACTGATATTGTGTGCCATGTCAGTTTTCTTTTTATAATATAATAAACCATCACATCAACTTTTGTCCCCCATTCATGATCAGATGGGAATGCAAACTTTTTTTTTTTGAACGGCTTGGTACAATGACATTTAAGACGAGATTTCAACCGTCTCTTCGGATTTGATGCTTTGGGGCATATGTCCGAGCCCACCCCAGGAGGAACCCCACAACTGGGTAAACCCCCTGACCTTGATTCAGCAAATATACCTCAGTCCGGATTCAAACCCAAGATCTTCCATAGAAAAGTCGAGGGGGTAACCATTAGGCTAGAAGCCCTTGGTTGGGAATGTAACTCATTGCTACATGTGTTTTGCACGGCACAAACAAGTACATGCTATTTTTTTTTCAAAGAAGCACATATGTTCACATTCTAACCAGATGAAAGGTTCGGTTAGTGTGTTTTATATTGTATCATGTATTTGCTTACCACCTCAATATTATGTTTTTTTTTTCTTAAAATTATTACCTTAATACATTATAGTTACAAAAAGATAAAAACACCGCTCTCTAAAATCATGCACAATTGTCAAGAATAATCTAGCAAAGAAAATAGACAATTTACGATACTTGCCTCAAATATCACAGTGAATTAAATTAAAATACGCCATGGTTGTAACATAATTCTTCGGAAAAGGCAAAAAAAGAATTTCCAAAAAAACACATATGTTTACGTGGTCAACCAGATGATAGTTTAGTTATGCTTGTTTTACGTACTACTAAACATTTTTTACTTTCTCAAATAACTGTTTTTTTTTTATTTAACACATTATTTTTACAACTTTTATTTTTTATATTGAATGTATATTGATAAAATTTAATTATTTTTATAAATAAAATTACCATAAAGATATTTAAATCTTGTATTTTATGTTAAATTTCAAAAATAAAATATTAAGTATATATGAAATTAGTAATTAAAGTAAATAAATTAAATAATTAAAATATAAACGAGCCGAGCTCGAGCCTAAATATTTTCTAACAAGCCGAGCTCGAGCTTTGAAAATAAAACTCTTAATGAGCCGAGCTCGAGCCCTATTTTGTCTAAACGAGCCGAGCTCGAGCTTTAACGAGCTCGGGATCGGCTCGGTTCGTTTACACCCCTACATGGTACACCCCTACATGCAATAATTTAAAATTAAATGATTGGTAAGATTTATTTTAGTTTTTACTTTGATTAAAGTTCAAATTGAAATTTGGTATAAAATAATTACAAATTCACTTTTGTGAATATGAAAAAAGATAAAAGAAGATAAATTCAAGTATGATGTTCCTCCTCTTAGTGTCACATTACATGTTTGTTCCTTTACTTGCTTTCAACCATTTTATTGTTTTAAGTAGTTGCATGAATCCATGCCTTAAATGTTGTTAGTCGGTGATGGGGATACTCCGACCAAGCTGCGGCTGGTCTCAAAGCAGCACCATCCGTTACGAACAAGATATCAAAATCCTTTTTAGCAAAAGGTCACCACATCCTATAATAGGATTGGGAATAGAACACAACAAACAAGGAAAGGCCAAGAGAAACCATGACTATACAAAGGAGTATCCAAAACACCAGGAATACTCGAAGCAGAGCCACGACTGAGGGGAAACAAGAGGACTTTGGCATTGTGGTATATACTTAGCGTATTTCTAAACAGCCTAAACCAATAAACAGACAAAGGAGTTGCTTACCTCACGACCCAGAAGAAAAAGACAAAAAAAGGGTCAGATAGCAAAGCTCAACTATAAAGACAAAATCTTACACGTAAAAATGGAAGGATCCAAAATGAATAGAAAAAGTACACGGCTAACATGTAGAAAAAAACCTGAATAGAAAGGAGCATCACATGAGGTTTCTGATGGAATTCACTATAAATACTATACAATCAAACGAGAATAGGGCATTTGCAATCCAAGAACAACACTCCACTCTCAACACACACTCATTCTCATCTTAGTCTGACTTGTGGTGGATCATGCATTGCTCATAGGCTGTAACACACTTTGTGTTAAGTTTTGTAGCAACATTTGGCGCCATCCGTGGGACCAGGTCCTAAACAATCACACAACCATTATTTTAGACGAAACAATTCCGAATGAAAACCAAAATCACACCACATTGTCTTCGGGGGGCACGACGTTAAACAGGGGAAGGGGAAAGGTTTGTTTGATGATGGTAATGGAAATGTCAAGAACCCCGATGTCACACCCCGGGCCGGCGGGGTAGGATCGGATGTCCCCGTCGGGCGGAAGGAGGCGCGATATCGTGGATGATAATCGGGTTGATCAGATTGTTTACATAGCATCAATGTTAAGAATATCTAAAGCACAATTAGCATTAAACTAGGATTACAAAGTTAAATTACAACATCAGTGTTTGATAATTTAACTAAGTAAACCTATCCAAAAGAATCAAATGTTTCTATCTTGTATCTGTACAAGATATCCAAAAGAGATTCGTATTAACTACAAAAGATGTGCTTTCAAAAGTCTGCTAGGTCCTCTAGTTGGGCTGCCTAGCATGCAATCCTGAGCATTAGATTATACCTGTGCATCACCTGAGAAATCATGTAAAAGAAACAAGGTCAACACAATTGTTGGTGAGTTCATGTAGTTTGTAAGTTTAAAATAGCTTTAACAACCTCATTCGATAAAACCTTAACCTCATTAACATCACCTGTATCATCTAACTCGGTATGCTTATATATAGGGCATACCCCTGAGTCGAGCCTACGACCCGCCCAGACGCCATCCCACCACATACTAAGTCACATAAGACATTGATGCTAATGATAATTAAGCGTTTTATCTACCATCCAATCCCGTTCCCGTTATAGTTTGAACATTTTGTATGTAAGTTTACCCCATGCACCAATAGTATCCGTGAGTTTAGCCCGATAGTTACCGGTATGGATAACCGAATGCCCGAAGGAATCCAGAATCAATCCAGACCAGCCCCAGGTATAATTAGCAACTCAGGGGGAGATAGAGGATTTCCAGGTCGACACGAAGTCAACTAAGGATCACCAATATCGTCCTAGTTACTGATCACCCAGGTAAATAGTTGTGGGAAACACTTCATGGCAAGCACTGAGAGGCCATCAGTCAATTTCCTCGATTCAGACCATGAAGGACACCCTATGGCAAGCACTGAGAGACCATAGTCGATGCCTTCTAGTCCCGACTGTGAAGAACACATGAAGGCAAGCACTGAGAGACCAACTATTATTCTTACAGTCCCGACTAGGAAGAACACCTGAAGGCAAGCACTGAAAGACCAACTATTGTTCTTCCATAGCCAATAGTTTTAGCATACAAAGAGTCCAGCATTTACGTAACTTGTGCACAAGAACTAGCTTTACAACCGGTAAGGCAAGCACTGAGAGGCCAAACCGTTGTTTGAGCATGGCAATCACATAGCATTCGAGAGTTTATAGTATCCATAGCTTCAAGTATTCAATGTGTATGTATGTTTGTATTTAGTATCCCCATAGCATTATAGCATCATTAGCCTTTAGTATTTACATTAGTCTCTAGCATAAAACCCATAGCATTAACATGTAGCAAAGTCTCATAACTTGTAGCATAAACTCATAACATTAGCATCCACAATAGCATCATCAGATAGTATATACTCTTAGCACTTGGTATTAACACATAGCTTTAGTATTAGCAAGTAGCTTATGCCTTTAGCACTTGGCATAATCAAATAGTATTTAGTTTGAATAGTGTCTTATGCCTTTAGCACTTGGCATAATCAAATAGCATTAGTTTGAATAGTGTCTTATGCCTTTAGCACTTGGCATAATCAGATAACATTTAGTTTGAATAGTGTCTTATGCCTTTAGCACTTGGCATAATCAAATAGCATTTAGTTTGAATAGTGTCTTATGCCTTTAGCACTTGGCATAATCAAATAACATTTAGTTTGAATAGTGTCTTATGCCTTTAGCACTTGGCATAATCAATAGTATAAAAGCATTTTGTTAAATTTAAAACATTTGTTTTAAAAAGTATAACATGCTTCTCAGTCCCGAGTTAAAAACCAAAATAGTTTGAAAAGGGACAATGAACTCACCTTGCAGTTGTAGTAGTTGACTTAGTCTCAAACAAGAATGCACGCGCTCTTTGTTGTAACTGATATTGTTTTCACAATCCTGTATTGATTTCACATTATTCAAAGTTGTAAGTATAAGTTTATAGAGAATCGTGTACGTGTATGTGTTAGCCATAAGCTTTGACTAACACTCGTAAGTCTTGGTTGTGGTCTTCATTCGGCCCTTGTTTCAATTGTCCTCGATGGTCATTATTATATGTTTTTATGTTGTGTTTTAGTCTTAGCTCGCCCTTGAAATTTATAAATCTTATCATTAGGTATTAATCCTTTGTGTTGATATAGTGTTGAGAAATAACTTCTGCGAATAAACTTAGGTAATAACCGTTGTAGTATGTTAATTTAATATTCGTGTATGATTGCCCATAAAACTTTGATTTAACAATGTTTTTATATCCTTTGTTATGTGGTCCAAGCAATTTAGTGTGAATCAAATTGATCTCATGGGCCAATGAACTTTGAGCTAATTGAAACACCATGGGCCGAACGTGTGGATCAAGTCATTAGTTTGGGCCAAATGAACCATGATGGCTAGGCATTGGGCCTTGGGTTGAATTCTATGGGCCTTGAGCTAGTTTTGTTGGGCCTAATAGGTTTTATCATAGGCCCTCACCAAAATAGTTCTTGGGCCAAGCTGGGCCTCAATTGTTTGGGCTGAAAGCAAGTGTGGGCCAAGGATAGAGCTGTTGGGCCAGAACCATGGCCTTGGGCCAATACAGTGGCCTTGAGCCCAAAACGGTGGGCCTTAGATCCATTGTATCAAAAACCGGCCAAGGAAACCAAAAATAACTGTTTGGGCTGAATTGGTATACTGTTGGGCCGAATGAGTCTACTGGGCCAAGGTAGTAGGCTGTTGGGCCTGATGATAGTGGTTTGGTCAGTTAAACCTCATGGGCCTATTGGGTCGAAAGCAGTAAGTCTGAGCCCTATAACCTTTCTGTGGTCCATTGGGCCTAGTTGGCCCCAATTAATAAACTGTTGGGCCCAAAGAAATAAAGTGGGCTGTATAAAATCTCGTGGGCCAACACATTCTATTGGGCCGAATCAGCTTATATGGGTTTAACAGATGGGCTTAACCCATAGGGCCGAATGTGGGTGCAACCAGTTAGGCGTGGCCCATCAAATGAAACTGTCTTGAGCTGGTGGTCTTGACTGAAAACTGTTCTAGGTCGACTGAGGCAGGGCTGAACCAGAAAGAAGGTGGCGAATGGGAACACTCCGGCCGAATGTGGTGGCGACTGAGTAGGTCCCGACTGAAGGTGGCTCCGGAGAAGGAAGCATGGTCGAATGAGGGTGATGATGTTGGCGAATGAAAGAGGCTCGAATGAAGGTTGCTGTCGAATGGAGTTGGCCAGCCCTTGGCCATTCGGCCGAATAGGGTCATTCGACCCACTGAAGGCCTTAGTCGGCCATGGTTGTTCAACTCCGCTCCTAGCCATGGTACTAAGTGGTTCGAGGTGTTGGTGAGAGTAACATCATTTTCAGATGTCGGGAGCTCAAAGGTGAAGGTAGGGAAACGGTTAGAACTTGGGTTTGAACAAGGTGGGTGAAAACCCTAAAAGTCGCTACTTTCATAGCCTCATACCTGAGTTTTCAGTGGTTTTAACTTCCGATCTGTTGTACTTTCGTGTAGAGGCTGTTGAGAGCTTCGTGTGGGTTCAAAAATGGAGTGATTTGGTTAAGTATTGAAGAAGATATGCAAGAAAGAAGGTTGGAAATGGGGGTGAGATTCAAAACCGGGATTTTAGGGTTTGGATGAAGAAGATGAGATGAAAAATGAGGGATTCAACTCATTTAAGTGTATTTATACCCCGAGTGAGTTCGGGTTCGTTTTCGTTGCTCGGTTCGTGTTTTCGTTACGTTTCCGGAACGTAACGCGCGTTTTTCGTATGTTTTAAATAAAAGAATTATTCTTTGCCATTTAAAATACAATTATTTTTAGAAATTATTTTAATTATCGTAGTATTAATTTATTTATCGAATTTATTATTTTTACGCGCTTCGTTTCATTGTTTGCGTTTTATTAAAACAGTTTCATTTAATTTCATTTATGATGAGTTTCAAAATTGTAAAATAAGAAATATCTTATTTCTTTAAGTTTATGATCGTTCGCATCTTTCGACGTTTTCGTTTTTGTTTCGTCAGAACGCGTCACCATCGCGCGTATTCGTTCGAATCGTCATTCGAACGAACACGACGATGGTTTGGCTTTCTGATTCTTGTTTTCTACTGTTAAGTTATTATTTCAGAACGTTAAACTATCAGAATCATTCGTACAGATCGTCACCTATACGAATAACTCATCGGTTTAGCATTCCGCAACAACAATTGTTATAGTTTTGTTTTGTTCAACCTCGCATACGTTTACACATAATAACACATCAATAAGCATTAGTATCACTGTTCAATGTTGTCTGATGTGTTTCTGACTGTTAAACTGTAAAGTTTAATCAGATTTCAGAAACAATAGCATAATAGTTTACTGTTAAGCATTACGTAGTTGATAGTACATCAATAGTTTGCATAGTTTGTACCTGAGTTACTGTGCCTTTACTGTTCCGTTCCCTGTTCCGGCGACGTTTCCGGCACAGTTGTTACACCCGAGATCACACCGGAGTTTCTGGCACAAAATCGCAAACAAATTCTTCTTTTGTTGCAGAAAAGAAGAAAAAGAACAATGGTTAAAGGAGGTTCGAGCCCAGCTCAAATTTGAGGATGTCTCAGTTGAAGACGTGTGAGAGGCCCCGAGCTCAGGTCCCTCCCAGAGTTGGGTTTACATCATCATTACATAGTTCTTAAACCAAAAACTTCCATAAATGCAACGGAAATTAAACATAGTTTGTTCAAAAACATCAATACATATAAAAGTATGTATCAAAATCATCCTGGATTGCCAGAAACCACTTTAACTTCTGGATGAGTGCCTCGAGCTCCTCCATTCCATACTACATGTTCATCAACCTGACATACATATTAAAAAGTCAGTTTTTGCTGGTGAGTTCTAGTTTTTCATTAAACATCATAAACGTTTTGGTGAGTTAAAACATCATTCACATGAATACATCATTACATTCACATCAACCATAAATCATATCACGTAATCGTCATAATCATCATAATCATCATGCATCTACTGTCACTAAATATGACCAACGGGCTTATGCCGACACTAGGCTCCATGTTTATAGTCCGATCGACTCTTACCATATTTATAGCCCAATCGGCCCCATGTTTATAGCCCGGTCGGCTCCATCTTTATAGTTCGATCAACTCCATGTTTATAGCCCGGTCGACTCCGTGTTTATAGCCCGATCGGCTCCATGTTTATAGTCCAATCGACTCCATGTTTATAGTCCGGTCGCCTCCATGTTTATAGCCCAATCGATTCCATGTTTATAGTCCGGTCGCCTCCATGTTTATAGCCCAAAACCCTAAGAAGTAAGATGCAAATGGAAAAATGAAAGAGGAAGAGGGTATTTATAAGGGAAAGGGCACAAAAAGGCAAAATAAGGGAAAGCTCCAATGCGCCAACCTACTCATAATAGAGTCCGACAAACCGACTAATCAAGCCGTCAAAAATTAAATAATCTGATGCTATGACAAAATCATAACACCGGACTAGGGGGCTTGATGGGGATACTCTGACCAAGCCGCGGTTGGGCTCAAAGAGCAGCACCACCGGTTACGAAAAAGATGTTCCGCATAGTAAGGCTAGCTGCGGCCGAGGGAAAGACAACAGACCGAGCTCTCTGGTAATAAAGATAAACCACTACAATGGTTAAAGAAAACACACCGGATCCTTCGAACCCTAAGATAAGCCGCAAATGGAATAAAATGAAAGTAAATGTTGCTGAGACCAAAGGGTCGGGCCGCGGTTGGAGTAACAAAAGGAGAAACCAAAACCGTTTTTAGCAAAAGGTCATGACATCTGATAACAGGAGGGAGAGTAGATCACAACAAATGAGAGGGTAAGGCTAGGTGAAACAATGACAAGACAAAGGAGTATCCAAAACACCCGTAACACCCAAAGCGGAGCCACGACTGAGGGGAAACAAGAGGACTTTGGCATTGTGGTCTATACTTAGCTTATTTCTAAACGGCCTAAACCAATAACCGGACAAAGGAGTTGCTTACCTCACGACCCAGAAGAAAAAGACAAAGAATGTGTTAGATAGAAAAGGTCAACTATATAGACAAGCTCTTACATGTAAAAAGGGAAGGATCCAAAACAAATAGAAAACGTACACGGCTGACATGTAACAAACTATCCGAAAAGAAAGGAGCATCACCTGAGGTTTCTGATGGAACCCAATATAAATACCATACAATCAAACGAGAACAGGGCATCTGCAATCCAAGAACAACACTTCACTCTCAACACACTCATTCTCATCTTAGTCTGACTTGTGGTGGATCTTGCACTGCTCATAGGCTGTAACACACTTTGTGTTAAGTTTTGTAGCAACAGTCGGTAATGTATATCCCCAATTTTTTAAATTGTGGGGATGCTTATAATTCTTTTAACAAAGTAAGTATCTAACTATATTGAATATATGATATTGGTTTGTGGAATTATTAATTTTTGGGGTGTGTGATTCAAGATTGCTTTCTGATATACGTTGCAAGATAGTGTGTGTGTGTGTTTTTTAATCTATAATACCTCTAAACCACCGTTCTTTTTATCGCATTTATGCTTGCGATCTTTTCCTTTTCTTTCATCTGCTATTTGCTGAATTTATGTAGTAACAGTAACTACATTCTTCATCTATGATTGATTAGTTTATGATCTTAAGTATAAAGGATAACATAATCTCACGTTTTATAATTTGTATGTGTTATGTATTTGTTTCGTTAACAAAAAAAGTTTTCTTTTTGAATTGAAATAAAAAAATATTTATGTCATTTTAACATTAAAATATAAGGTCACCAATCAAGTATAAAACTATTTACATATTGCTATTTACTATTTAAGATAAAATAGTAATGTTGTTAAAGGCTAACAGAAATTCTAATAATAGAGAGTGCAAAGAAACTAAAATGTACAACATATGATGTTAAAGGTAATCTTTTTATAGATTTTAAAGCTTAATGATCGAATATGAAATTACCTCAAGCATAGAGAAATAAAAAATATACTTTTTTTTTTGAAAACCACACATATATATTAAGAACCAGGGAACCAATTTGAGAGCCCTAGACAACATTAAAATTGAGTCCTTCATCCTTTTTAGAACTTACATTTTTTCTCTGCATCTCTATGATTCATTTGTTCCTTTGCAAGCTTAAGCGACCCTTTATTAGGGGTGTTTGTGGTCTAGTTTTTATGTGAAACAGTAAACAACGGTTTATAAATAACTAAAACTACCACCGAATCAAACCTAAAACCGAATCAAACCTAACCATTTTATGGTTTTGAGACACGCTTACCAATCACATTGCCATCCCAAATATAAGTTTTTTTTTTATTGAAAAACACCCAAAACATCGACCCTGTACATACATATATACATAATAGATACACATATGTATGTGTGCATGTATGCATACTTAAACATGCACGGTCCGGTCTGGTTTTTAGTGAGTAATGTAAATCAAACCGCTCACTAACCGATCGACCAAATATTTGGGAAAAAACCAACCACAAAACCAAACCCTATGGGCCCAAAAAAAAAAGGGGCCCTAGGCTATTGCCTAATTATTTAATAAAAGGAGCCGACTCTGTTAAGACCCGTCTCTGTAAGCAACGTTAAGATCGATATCTGTCATGGATCATCTTAAAATGAGGTCTAAACCATTTATAATAGACGGTTGGGTGGTTACATAGTTATGAATTGAAAATTTAATAAACTGACATTCGGACATTAAAATTTAAGTGAAATCAATAAATCTTTAAAAATAGAAAAGCAAACGCGACACTTGCCACAATTTTTGGATCATGTCATTCCCTTATGTTCGAGTTCTCAAACATTTATGCAATTTTTTTCAATGCTTCAAACTCCATTAATGGAGTACACAAATCAAACAGATTCAATCTTGATGACCCTCCTGAGATCCGCCATGGACAATGCACAAAACAAGATCCAATCTACAACCAACCCGATCGAGTGCTGGATTGAAGCATCCAAGTTTTATGAGCTCGCAAGCATCCAAATCGACGCGGCTTTAAAACTTGTCAAAGAACTCGAAGATCCAGTCCCCAAAACCAGCCCCAAAAAGATGATCACAGATCTCATCAAACTCAAACACGTGCTTCATGGTCATATGAACAACACAACATGTTTGATAATAAAAAAAGATAAAGCATTAATGGAGAGTTTAGGGAATGAAACTAGGTTAAAAAGTGACCAAAATGTAATGATCGAGCAAATGAAACATGATATCGACATGTTCAAAGAAATATTAGACCTCACGTTTGATCAAATGGATCAAACTCGACATTTGGATCAACAATGTAAATGGTTGATCGAGAAAGAAACATTTTTGATAACCATCAAAGGGTATATACGCGATCAACGCTTAGAGTATTCGATGAAAGACGCGATCATAGCAAGGCTTTTTGAAGAACGACAGATGTCAACCCTTCAAACGATGACAATGGAGGAACACTATATCGTTCTTTTACATGACAGTTATAAAGAGTTTGATATCGAGACTAAAGTTACAGAAGATGTTTTTGTATATGTGTTCTTCGAGGTTATGAATGATATCATCATCAAATTCGATTTCGAGTTGCAAAAGATTCAAAATGAGATTCATGTCATGTTAAAACTGCTTCTAACAAATTTTCAAGAAAATGTAAATGAGAAACTACATATGAACATCTTGAGGTACACTTCTTATGTTGCGATATGTGGAACCGATTAAGTTTGGTTTTTGTAACGACTCGAGCCTTATAATCTCAGGTTGAATGAAATTAAGCAACGAGTCGTTTCAATCTCGAGACTAGCACTTTCGACTACAAACGAGGCTTTGGTTTACAAAAAGGCCTTTACAAGAAGATGTGAAAATCTCTTATTAGCAGAAACCGAGGTTTGTTTGAAAAATACATAAAATTAAGGGTTTTTTGGTGGCCTTTTAATGGTCATTAAAAGAATCATTAAGAGACTACCTCTTAATGATTCATAGTTACGTAACTATTATATGGTAACTATTATATGGTCAACCAAAGAGGCATTGCCTCAATGGTACCTCATGATTCTTCTAAATGGGAGGTCATGAGTTCAAATCTCTCCCGTAGCGAAAAAGAGGTCTGAGGGGGGTCAGGGGGTTTTCCCAGTGAGGTTTCCTCCTATGGTGGTTGTGGTGGTTCATGGGAGGTCCAGGTAACTAGACCTTGATGACATGGCCTGGAAACAGTGGGTTCACACGATTGAGACCTTCGTCGTTCAAAAAAAAAATGGTAAACCTTAAGTCTGAATGTATAATAGGCAACATTAAAATACAGTTTTTTAACTACTTAGACTTAAAGTTGCCTCTTAAATTCAAATATTATGAACCATTAAGAGAGAATCTCTTAAAAACTTTTAAAAGATTACCATACAGCCCCTTAATGTCAGTTGAGAGTCGAATTCGTAAAAATAAATATTGCATGCAATATAAGACATAAAAATTGTATCACTGGACTGTCATATACGAATATTACACAAAGAAACTATTAAATTAAGCCTGCTCTTACGTAACACATGTTTAATATTAATTTTTTTTTGTATTTGATTTTGTGTATATATTTGTTATATATGTTTTGAAGGTTGATCTGCTAGGAGACCAAGTGGAGGAACTTCAAAACCTACTTCAAAAGATCTACTTTATTTTGGAGCAAAATTCATCGGATCTGTCAAACAATTTTCAAGTGAGTTTAAAATTTTTGGACAAAAGCCGATATTAATTAATTTAAACAAGGGCGTGTAATTTAACGATTACCCTATTGACTTTCCTATAAGAGATCTTGGGTTTAAATCCGAGACGAAGCCTATTTGTTGATCCAAGGTCAGTGGGTTTACGTAATTGTGAGGTTCCTCATAGGTGGGCCCGGGAATATTTAAGGGACGGTTGAAATCTCATCTTGAATGCCGTCGTTACAAGCCGTTGTAGAAAAAATGCAACACTAAATGTATATTTTTTGATTCAGGTGATGGATGCCTTGAAGATGATTAAAAGAGTTTAAAACATATGGATACCTCGTGTGATGATTTGAGATGAATTTAAGATATATGAGATCTCAAATCACTTGTGTGAGCAATAAAATAGATCCCTAAAATATATCTTGTTTTGTATTTTAACATTTAAAATATATAATTGAGATCAGGTTACATACGTGATATATTATTTTGGAGTTCCATCATTTGAATCTCAATTTTTATTCCTGTTTATGCTTTCCGTAGGTGCTTTCAAAGTTACATTTAAGGTTCATTTATCTTTTTTTGAATGACGAAGGTCTCAATCGTGTGAGCCCAATATTTCCAAACCATGTCACCAAAATCTAGTTACTTAAACATCCCATGAGCTCCCACAGCCACCTCATAAGGTTCATTTATCTAGTTATTGCTATATGCATTTGACCTATAACAGACTAATAGCAACCCAAATCAACCTGTTTGTTATTTGTTATAAACCTGATCCAATACGAAACCTCTATACGAAAGAAAAGTAATTCTAGGTATGGTTCAAATGGGTCGGGTTTTGTTAACCCGACCCACTTCACCCACTTGTCTCATTAGGCAAGCTCATGTTTGGTTCGGGCAGTTCGAATCAAATAGCTTAAAACCATATAATAAAATTTATATTCTATGCAACTCAAATTCATGTGTAATAAAATTTGTTTCAGGATTGTGTTAACATGTGAAAACCATCATATAATTAGCATCATAAAGAACCTCAAGCACTTTATATAGTTTATTACAAATGACATTAATTACAAGCTCAAGATTATTCAAAATCAATCAAGAGCTCCAACCATAAACCCTTATTCATGATGCTGGGCATCATTATTTTCTAACCATCCCTCAAATTTTGCTTCTGCACAAGCTTTAAACTCATCAGAATTAGCAGAATTTTGAAATTTCAACATCAAATCATCAACCAACACATCTTCTTCATAGTCAGTCAAAACACTACTCGATACAGGCAATTCTTCCTCCACATTTAGCATTGCATTAGCAGATCCATTAGTTGCTTCTTCTGTAGACCCCAAAGTTTCTTGTTTGAGATCGGTTGCCTTCTGTTTAACCGACCCATAAACAGAAGTTGGCTCTTCAACATCATTAACATCACCCCTCCAAGCGGTTCGAACCCACGAGCTGGATCTTCCTGATCCAAACCCTGAAACCAACCCACTTCTAATCAGGCCTTTTCTTGGCTGTCTCATGATCGCTAGCGATTTTGTAATATCTTTGATCATATTATCAACAACAGGGAAACCACAATCCGTCATTGATCTCACCGTTGTGATTGAATCCTCTGAATCTTCTGTATGTAAACTGATTTCACGGGTTTTTGTGACAATATTTTTCTGGAGATTCACGAGGTTTGGTAATGCATTGTGAGTGTGTTGTTGAACATAGAACAACCCAATTGATGGTTCACTCGCCAATGATTTGATCATGCTTCCCAACCCTTCGGAGACATCTACAAATCCATCCAAAGGTGAATATTCATACATCTTGGTGAGTCCAGATCGTATATCATTATCACTGATTAAAAAAAAAAAAGAAAGAAAACGAATCGTAAATGCTACATTAATACTACATCGTTCAGTTTTACAAGTAAATGCAAATATTAATAACTTAGAGGGTTTATTATGATTTTCTTAAGGCTAAAACGAAATTTCTTATATCTGATCCCAAAACATAGATCTCCAGGTATCATAGCAAGAATCATTTCATATAAATTTTAAGTCCCCATAATAAGCTCTATTATTTTTGATGGTTGATTATGATTAATAGGTTTTATTATTTTTGATGATTGATTATATGATTTATTACCAATTAACCCTTTTTTTTTTATAGCCCATCAACTTAATTAACATGTTTACCGCCCATTTAATCGATTCGCAAAAACATATTAAATTGGATAACAAGAATTTAAACGTCTACGGGTTAGCTGGTTAATGCTGATGTAATTATTCTACTGGATTAGATCTGTTTATATGGATAAAAAGAAACCCTAATTTTAAACCTTGTAATTATTCTACAAGGTTAGGATGGGCGAGGTATCTTACTTGAACATAGATCGTTGATTCGCCGGAGAATTCAGAGACCGGATTCCTTGGAAGTTCGGCGTCCCTAAATCGTCGTTGATTGGGATTTGTAAAATCAGAGACCGGATTCCTTTGCGAAACCGATGATTGATGTTCAAAATCATGGAAGATCGGATTTATAAACGATCATTGGTTTTGAAATTGGGATTTGTAAAATCTAAGCAAAAAGGAGTTTCGGTCGATGAATCAACAATGTGTTAAAGTGTGGGACTAGCCCACTTGTTAGAGACATTGTCTCTTGAAGGGCTTGGATTCAAATCCAAACAAGAGGAATTTTGGGTGTAATTTAGGAGTAGGATAGTATGACCGTTAAAAAAAATGTGTTAAGGATAAAAACATAAAATAAAAATTGAGTACTGAAAACAAAGTTTAGTAAAAGAAACAAAAAAAAAATTTAGTATAAAAAATCAAATATAAAAAAATAAAAATACAGTACAAAAAAACTAAAATTCAGTACAAAAAATAGCGCATAAAAATACATAATAAAATTTTTCAACAAAAAAATAAAAATCTAGTACTAAAAATTAAAATTTGGTAAAAAAAAGTTGTTATACCTAAATTACAATACATAGAGTAGTCCATTTCAAATTCTAATAAAATAGTGTCACATTTTAAACGAATGAAAGTTATGTAATGATCTGAAATTCGAGTGTCCCGTGCGTAAAGGGAAAAAAGGCCCCTTAGATAATTTTTTTATATATATAATGACTTATATTGTGACAATTAACGTAAGCATAACAAAATCATAGTTTTAAAACTTTATAGTACGTACCAATATACCAAAATAACTAGCCGAATGGGCCTTGTAGATGTGCGTATTGTTTTTTTAATCATTTATTGGGCCTTGTAGTTTAATCTATATAATGTTATAATGGGACAATTGAATTTTTATAAAAAATATATAGTATATATAAATTTTTTTTTTATAAAATTGTGCCCCTAAAAACGATGGGCCCTGTGCGGGAGGGGGGTTTGCACCCCCTCCAAGCCGCCCCTGCATACATACATACAGACACAAGGTTACTAAAATATAATTTAGTATAAATTAATTCAAGCTTTAATGAAATAAAACTTTTATTAAGATTTATTAAAAGAATTATTATGCATACATACATACATACATACATACATACATACATACATACATACATACATACATACATACATACATACATACATACAGGATGTGCTTTCTTTGTTAACCCATGTTTAATGTTTCAGGTCACTGTGTTTAATGTTTTTATTATTGTGTTTTATCTTTATATCGTATTGTGTTATTTTGTTATTATTTTTTATGCATTGAATAAATTGTTCTTATTTATTTTTTATGTATTAAAAGTCCATAATTGTGGTATTTCATCATTATGTTTTTAAAATTTATTGTGTAATATATTCATCATTGTGTTTTATCTTCAGAACATTGTGTAATATACTCATCAATGTGTCTTACGTTCAGGTTATTGTGTAATATATTAATCATTGTATTTTATCTTCAAAACAATGTGTAATATACAATTAGTGTAGGTCATTGTGTAATAGTCATTATTTTGTTTTACGTTAAGGTCATTGTGTAATATACGCATCATTGTGTTTTACGTTCAGGTCATTGTGTAATATACCCATAGTTGTGTTTTACGTTCAGGTCATTGTGTAATATACTCATAATTGTGTTTTACGTTCAGGTGGCTGCGTAATATACTCATTATTGTGTTTTACGTTCAGCTCATTGTGTTTTACGTTTAAGTCATTGTGTAATATACTTATCATTGGGTTTTACATTTAGGTCATTGTGTTATACATTTTAATTTATTTCATGTTGTTTTGTTAATGTTTTTTATATATTAAATAAGTTTGTTATTTGTTTTTTTTATGTTTTCCATATTAAGAGTACACAATTGTATTATTTCAACATTTTATTTTTCAAAACTTCTTATTTTATAAAAATATATTTGAGTTATTGTGTAAAATCACTTCTTTTCAGGTAAATTATTATTATTTGCACATATTTTACTATTGATATAACACCTTATGTTATTGAGTGTCTTAAATTTGAATTGTGATATGAACACTAATTTACAACATTGAGAACACATAATTGAAACACATGAACAACCAGAAAGTTGTAGTTATTGTATAACTAGAACATACCCGGAGTGTGACAATGGTAATAGTGTAGGATTCTATCACCAAATATATGCAAGGGCATATGTCTGACAACTAGTACCTGACCTGACCGTAAATTCGTACGAAAAGTGTACTTACACCTATAACTATGTGAAAAACAGTGAGTAATAACAATTCGGTGAAAACAATTAACATTTGTATATATTTCAACGAGAATTGAAATATAAAATATACAACAAGACATGTGAAATAACAAGTGTGAGAACAAATGACAAAAACATATCGGTTGTGATCTGACAGGAATCAGATGTCCGACAATTCAGTGAGAAAACAATGTGAATTCGATCATAATAATGGGAAAACGGTTCAGTTTAGTTGAGTTCGATTGTGAGGATGTCCAATTGAAAACAATACTTCAGTATCATTTACGAATAATAAACTGACAGTGGGCTTGCGTGGGTGACAATTCACACAAACACATATGTGGGTTTAACGTTCTGAATGATAATTGAAAAGTATAAAACAAAAACCAAAAAGTGAAACCGTCGTCGTGTTCATTCGAGTAACGATTCGAATACGCGCGAAGGCGAAATGATCTGACGAAACAAATAAAATAAACGTTTCGAAACAATAAAATAAATAAAGAATTATAAAACATTTATTAGGAATTATCACCTTAAAAAGATTGAAATAAAACTATTTTTATTTAAATTCGTAAATTTTGCGTTACGTTACGAAACGTGACGTAAACGTAAAACCGAGAAAATGAAACGAACCCGAAACAAATATGGTTATAAAACCCATAAAAAGCTTTTAATTCCCCAATTAATACACCCACCTACCCAATCTCTTTCCCATTTACGTTCTACCCTCTCTCTACTTTCTCACTTTAAAAACCCTCCTCAAAACCCCTTCTAATCTTCTTCAATCTACCTCCAAACATGAAGATCTTGTGACCAAGATGATGCTCCAGATGTTTAGCAGTTGAAACAACTGAGAAAATGAGCTAAAGAACAAGGTTTGAGGTAAATTTACAAATCTCATTTAGGGTTTTTATTAGCTAGAACTCAAACTATAGTATTTCTCCATCTTTAAAAGGGTTTTTCTGAATCATTTTAGCATAAATAAACATAAAAAAAATTGGAAGTTTTAAGAAACATGCAACTTTTTTAAGTCTGGGAATTGGGGGTTGAAGATGAATAATTCGAGAACCCCTTTTCCTTTAGCGACTCGAGAACTACTTCATTTTAAACCGAGAACCACATTGTGGGAAATCTTTAAAAGTCGAGAACACCTAAAGCTTTCGAGAACCCACTATTTTGCACCTTCTTGATCAAGAACACCCTACCAGGTCGAGAACACCCACAAAAAAAATTAGAGAACCCTTCTTGTTGTTTTTTTTTTTTTTTACCTATTTGATCGAGATCATCATATGATAGTGTCCATTAAGTCGAGAACACCATTTTTCAGACATTTCAGCCGAGAACCTCTTCTAAGTGTGGAAATCGAGAACCACCTTTGCTGGGGAAGTGGGGATAAAATATTCGAGAACTCAAATCTTAGTGGCACACAGATACACGAGAGAAGTCCATGTGTAGCCGAGAAGTTCCTTTCTTTCTTTTTGTTGCTTGTAGTCGATAATGGTTTATGGGGGTGGGCCACACAGTACCGGAAAACATATATTCCAGCCGCATAAACTCTTAAAACTCAGCCAAGTTCAAGATATTTTGATCCACAATGGTTTGAACATAATCGGGTTTGAGTGCAACCGGGTTAAGATGTTCTTACCTATATTACTTAAACAATGGACAAGAACATAGATGAATCTCACAACAAGTGTTTTAGATCATAAACCATAATTTAAAACATGTCAAAGGTTTATAACTAAGTCTTATTTTGGTCAAGATAACAAAAGGGTTTACTTATAAAGTAAATTAACCAAGTTAACTACAAGGTTGGTGGACTTGCTTAAGTAATATCCCAATTGCTATGCCCTTTTATAACACTGTTAACGATTATTTCTTTTTATGTTTTTTTAACTTAATACTTATATAAACACACTCAAGCGATGATAACCATTTCAAGTTGACACAAGGGTAATATCCAAGGTGTTAACCTAGGAACCTAAGGGCATACTTAGAACATATTATGATTGCAAAACTTTTACAACACGTTAAACGTTTAAGTCAAGTTCCAACACCTAAATCAAGAATGAATAATATACTAATGCTTAATATATATTTGTTAAGTGTTAGTGTATTACATCACAATTGAGCGAGAGTAAATCAAAATGCAAAGACTTATAAAAGTCAACCAACTTTAGGGTTAACATACAAAATCATAACTTATACTTATAAGTTACAAACAACTTTGAATCGAACACAGGATTGTGAATACGACATCAGTACAACAAGTGAGCGCGTGCATTCTTTGATTACTTAGTCAACCACTACAATCACAAGGTGAGTTCATATGCCCCTTTTCTAATATCTTTGATTTTAAATGCAGGGCTGAGAAACATGCTATCTCTTTTAATTATTAAAAGTTTTAGTACACTATTTTAAATATCATATGACCTAGATAATAAAGAATTTCTTCTTTATTATCAAAATTTAACACATCAATGTGTATGCTTGTGTGTGAAATGACACTTATGACATATCAAAGGTGATTCATGATAACATAACTTCATGACATCATCAAATCAATTGAATGACACAATGTATTAAAACTATATTTTATATCTCGAGGTTCATAACACTGAGATGACAAATGAGATATCACTTAGGCAATCACAAGAGATAACAAGAACGATATTCATGATAGTATTACTTCATGATGATAATCATTCACCACAATTACTAACATAGTGTAATAAGACAAGTTTTTATAACACGCTCTTAGAATTGTTGAGTACACATAACATTGAGAACTAATGTCTTTGGGATGACAGTTGAGACAATACTAGTGATTACTAGGATGACTACATGATAACATAGTTTCATGATGTCATTCATTACATATTCTAACATTGTTTATAAGGATGAAATGTTAGAAAACAATGTTAAAAACTAGAGATCATACACATTGTGTTCATTCCATTCAGATCATATTGTTGGGATCGGTGTGACACACTATCTTAGTTAATTACATACTTTTCATATGCATGATAATCATAATAATAGTTCTAATGGGATCTTACCAGGCACTATATGTGCTAACATTCAAATTAATGTCAATGAAAATAGTTTGGGAACACATGCATAGCTTATAGATATCATGGAGAGGGTATCTTACAGTCCGGGCAGGTAAGAAAGGACAACCATCTGATCTATTCATTCTCACTCTTATAGATATCATGGAGAGGGTATCTTACATCTAGGCTGGTCAGAAATGACATCCATCTGATCTATTCATTCTCACTCTTATAGATATTATGGAGAGAATATCTTACATTCCAGATTGATCAGGCCTACAGACAACTAAGTCTCACTCTTATAGATATTGTGGAGAGGATATCTTACAGACCAGACTGCTTAGTACTGACAATCATCAGGACTATTAAGTCTTGCTCTAAGTATCGTTGGCGGATATCTAACAATACGGGTTGGTTAGAAATGATCAGCTAACAGAGACTATCAAGTCTCTATCTTATAGGTATCATTGGGGGGTATCCTACAGGCCGGGCTACTCCGTAAGGAATAACTAACATAGACTATTATGTCTCTATTCTAAAATATTGGGGATTAATATGTGTGAGTTGAAATCGGTATCTATAGTTACAACGCAGGTGGTACGGAGTTCAGTTAAGCATGTGGTGGGCTGGCGGCTTCATTCGTGATACGTATGCCCTATATATAAACGTGCTTAGCTGGACGATATACTATCTGTAGGTGTAACTATGGAGAGGACATTTTTGTGAGATAATTCAAAGCAAATTTAATCAAGACTTGTGTGTGACATCATAAATTGGGAATTTCAATCGATTCACTTACTAAAACTTATGAAATCACCAACCTAGTGTTGACTTTGTTTAAATGCATGTTTTCTAAGGTGACGAACACGTTTAGTCACCAGACATCAGGACATAAGCTAGCTGGACTTTATAGAGGACCAATAGCTTTCTTTTATGTTGTGCCTCTTTTGGATGACAAATTGGTGAATCATCTTTTGTAAATCTTGTGCATATACAAGATAGAACGTCCATGATTCTTTTTGGAGTAGATTTACTTAGTTAAATTATGAACACAGATTGTGTAATTTAACTTTGTAATTTTATGTCAATGTCATGTTAGCATTTCTCATTATACATCATGTGCCAAGTAAACAATCTGATTATCACTCGATATCGCGCTCCGAGATCCTTCTGCCTGACGGGAAAGTCAATCCAGCCCGCCGGCTCAGGGTGTGACAGATTGGTGTAAGAGCCATGGTTATAGAGAAATATAGGTCATTTTGCTTAAATGGTTTGGCCTAGACAATACACTAGGGACCCATCATGTAGAGAACATAAGACTTAGGACTTTATTTGCATGTGTCTTCTGCATTTGATCATTGCACTAACCGATGTTCTTTCGGTTGTGATCAGAATGCCGCCAAGAAGACCTCCATCTCTCTTGCCATCACCACCGCAGTCATCTCCAAACTCACCACCACCATCACCACCTCCTCCTCCGCATACCCCACCTCATCAGCCACCACCCAACCATGAGTTGGATCCTACCACCATCGTACTGGCCACTCTGTTGACCAGTCAATTGAGGGAAGTGATTCCCGTCATGATGAATGAAGAGGAGCACGAACGACATCTCACGAAGATCCTGGATCTGTTGAGAAACTCTATGCCAAATTCTTGAAATGCGAATTCTGGTTGAAAGAGGTCCAATTCTTGGGTCATGTGATAAACAGTGGAGGTATTCACACGGACCCTACCAAGATTGAGGCGATAAAGAACTGGAATACCCCTACGACGCCGACAGAGATACGGTCGTTTTTGGGTTTGGCAGGCTACTACAGGAGATTCATTTCAAACTTCTCTAAAATAGCCCTACCACTGACCCGACTAACCCAGAAAAGTGAGTTCTTTGTTTGGGAACATGAACAAGAAGAGGCGTTTCAAATTTGAAACAGAAACTATGCAACGCTCCAATTTTATCCCTTCTAGAGGGTATGGATGATTTTGTAGTATATTGTGACGCTTCTCATCAAGGATTGGGTTGTGTATGGATGCAGCGCGGCAGGTTTATCGCGTACGCCTCAAGACAGCTGAAAATACACGAAAAGAACTACACAACGCACGATTTAGAACTGGGATCAGTAGTATTCGCCTTGAAGATCTAGAGACATTACTTATATGGCACCAAGTGTACCATATTTACTGATCACAAAAATCTACAACATATCTTTGATCAAAAGGAACTCAACATGCGACATCGTCGTTGGGTTGAACTTCTGAATGATTATGACTGTGTGATTAAGTACCATCCGGGTAAAGCGAACGTCATGGCTTATGCCTTAAGCCGGAAGGAACGGGTCAAACCCATGCACGTAAGAGCCATGCGAATGACTGTGCAGACAAGTTTGCGAGACAGGATCATACATGCTCAACAACAAACAGTAGAAGAAGGAAATTTGAAGAAGGAGCTCGACTGTGGAGCCGAGTGTCAGTTTGAAACAAAATCTGATGGAATCATCTACTATTAGGATCGTGTGTGGATTCCTGTAGTGGATGAGTTGAGGGAACTGACTTTCTATGAAGCACACAAGACCAGGTATTCGGTACACCTGGGCGCTGATAAAATGTACCAAGACTTACGGGGATTTTATTGCTGGCCGGGAACGAAGAAAGATATAGACGAGTATGTCGATAGATGTTTAACGTGTGCAAAGCTTAAGGCGAAACACCAGAGACCCTCTGGTTTACTAGAACAACCTGAAATACCGACCTGAAAATGGGAACAAATAGCTATGGATTTCATTACCAAGCTGCCCCGCACCTCTAGAGGTCATGATACCATTTGGGTTATTATCGAACGATTAACTAAATCTGCTCATTTCTTTCCTATGCGTGAAACATTCACTATGGATAGATTGGCAAGATTGTACATTAACGAGATAGTGGTACGTCAGGGGTGTACCACTGTCTATCATCTCTGACCAAGATAGCAGATTCGCATTCAGATTTTGGCAATCATTGCAGAAATCTCTAGGGACGCACTTAAACTTGAGTACAACTTACCATCCACAAACGGGTGGTCAAAGCGAACATACCATAACCCTAGAAGACATGTTACGTACATGCGTTCTGGATTTCGGTGGAAATTGGGACTCCCATTTGCCAATGATCGAATTCTCCTATAACAACAGCTATCGTAGTAGCATCGAATTCTCCTTGGAGAGGTGTAGTACGTTTTGGAAAGAAAGGCAAACTCTCACCAACGTACGTCGGGCCGTTCGAGATTGTCCAACGAATTGGTCCTGTGGCGTATAGACTGAGGTTACCTGATGAACTCAGTGGTGTACATGACGTGTTTCATGTCTCGAACCTCAAGAAATGCCTAACGGATAAATCGCTGGTCATACCGATCGAAGAAGTCCAAGTGGATGCACAGTTACACTTCATCGAAGAGCCTCTGGAGATCTTGGACCGCTAAGTGAAGAAACCAAAGCGAGGCCGCATACCGATCGTCAAGGTTCGGTGGAACTCCAAACGAGGACCGGAGTATACCTGGGAGCTAGAATATCAAATGAAGAAGAAGTACCCCAATCTGTTTCAATAGAAGGTCAAGTCTCGAGCAGTAACTGCAAATTTCGGGACGAAATTTCTTCAGCGGGGGGAGAATGTGACAACTGGCATTTCCACATGTATATCATGAACGTCTCTAGAAACTCAATCGAACCTTTTCACTCAAAACATTCATGGAATGGATCTTTGGATCAGGATTATATTTGGATGGGTGAAGATTCATCGATATGTGAACATGAATCGAAGACATCACTGAAATGTCAGGATTAACTGAGAAACACCACCACACATAGTTGCTGATGCGTCTGTTTGAGTGACGACTTATACAGCTGCATACGCAAATTTGGTCGTCTGGTCTTAACGAAGAGAATTGAACGAAATATCGCACACAAACCAATGGTTTAACATACAAAGACCAAAGTCCGAACACCTTAGAAATTAAACTAAATTTTTGTAAAAACAGAACTCATTCCCCTTCATTCGTACGAATGAGTTCTGTTTTTAAAAAAATTTAGTTTAATTTCTAAGGTGTTCGGACATTGGTCTTTGTATGTTAAAGCATTGGTTCGTGTGCGATATTTCGTTCAATTCTCTTCGTTAAGACCAGACGATCAAATTTGCATATGCGGCTGTATAAGTCGTCAGTCAAACATATGCATCAGCAACTATGTCTGTTGGTGTTTCTCAATTAATTCTAACATTTTAGTGATGTCTTCGATTCAAGTTCATGTCTCAATGAATCGTCACCCATCCAGATATAATCCTGATCCGAAGATCCATTACATGAATGTTTTGAGTGAAAAGGTTCGATTGAGTTTCTAGAGACGTTCGTGATTTACCTACGGAAGTGCTAGTTGTCACAATATCTTCCCCAAGCTCAAACAACCCTTATGGAGAAGTATGATAACAAGCCGGGGTCAAAATGCCATTTTTCATAATTTCAGACGCATTGTTGGGAGCACTACAGAATTGTTTGGACGCACTGGCGCTTGGGGAGCGCACTGGGCTCCCAGGAAGGCGCACTATGCGCCCAGACTTGTGTTTGGTGTAGTTTTTTGTTCATTTTAACTTCTGAAACCACTCCCGATCATTTCCCATCATTTTTTGACCACCAAATACATCCCATAACACCTATGAAATATAACTACAAAGTTTCAAACATAATTTGGTGATATCATAACGTTTAACATCAAATGATTTATTAAAAGGGTCGTTTCCACCTAAACCGATTAACAACACCAATTTTCACCCAAACCAAATGGGACTTCCTTTCCACCCAAGGATTCCCATTTGTTCCAATAAAAAACAATTTCAACACATGAAATTTATATCCATAAGCACCTTAAAACACAATGAAAGTGTTAGTATATAAACCCACCAAATTAAAGGCTGTATTTCACCCCATTTCCTTGAGACTTCCTTTTTCACTAAGGATTCTCAAGGTTAGTCATAACAACTGTGATTTACCTTAACTCCATATATTCACTATGAGAAGATCACACCGCTAGTGATTCAACCAATTTGTATTCACACACCTTGTGAGTGGTTTGATCAATTTTAGTCAAACTTCAAATAAGACGTTCACACCACTTGTGAATCATTCTTATTTCTCCACACCATTTGGAAGCATGCAAATTTAAAATAACTAAGCAAATGTAACACCTATTGCATGGTATTGACACCCACAAAAAATTCAAACACCAATTCACCAAAATTTACAACTAATGTATATTCCACATACATTACATACACATACTTACATATATGCATTAAACCAACTATTCATATTAAGTATAATAGGTGTGTGACTTACCCACTTTAATACACACACTTTACAAATTTCACACCACTTATATATTTCCATAA
This sequence comes from Mikania micrantha, assembly GCA_009363875.1. Classification (NCBI taxonomy): domain Eukaryota; kingdom Viridiplantae; phylum Streptophyta; class Magnoliopsida; order Asterales; family Asteraceae; genus Mikania; species Mikania micrantha. The sequence goes on along the minus strand of CM018698.1, from coordinate 700,486 downwards.
CTCACCATTTCAGAAAAGTTCACATCACTTGCAAACCATAACACCAATTTCAACTCTATTGACTTTAGAAGTTCACATCTCTTGTGAATCATTCCAAACTAAAACACCACTTATGAATTACTACATATCAACCATATCAAATGCAATCATGAACACCTATTGCACGTAATCGCCAAACACCAATAAGTCATACACTAAAACAAACACCTAACACCCAACATGAAAATTCCACATAATTGAATGATATTGACAACACCAAGTCAACTTACATTTCAACACATATTCTTACACATATGCATAACGCACCATAGAACATGTAAATAAAAAAATGGGTTAGGTGATTTACCTTGCCCCGATGCGTTATCAACAAAAATTACCATCCCGGGTCATTTGATTCCATTATTTCTTCTTATCATCACAACTAATAGCTAGGTTTAACAATAGAGTTGACTACAACGAGTCAAATTACACCTATTTGACCCATTATCACCATTTCAATCTAATTTTTAATTCAATTGACGCATTTAATCATAAAGATTTCATAATTTATGATTCTAACACCTAACTTACCTCACACATCCTTTTTAACACATTATTAGGTAAAAATAAAGTTTTTGACATTTCATCAAACAACTTATGTGCATATGCCAATTTCTTAAAGCATCGGCTTTTTTGTTTTGGCTCCTGTCTATCTGGCTGACTTGAAACCATTGAAACCATTTTAGAGTATCTTTAGGCTTTGCCAAGTGCGTTTTCATTTTATGGCCAACTGTGAATCAACATGTGAGTGCATTTTGAGAGCCTTCATTTTTATGGCCAACTGTAACCCGGTGATTAGGGCTTCATATTCAGCTTCATTATTTGTATTAGGGAAGTTCAGGCGAAGTGTGTAAGTCAACTCGATACCTTTGGGGCTAATCAAGATGAAGCCTGCTCCTGAACCTTCAGCGTTAGAAGTTCCATTTGGTGTATAACATCCACTCAGGATTAGGTGATTCAATGGTATTGGTGAGTACCAACTTGTCATGTTGTTCACCCGTCGCACCTTCCATTATGAAGTCATCCAAAACCTGGCCTTTGATTGCTAACCGTGGTTGGTAAGTGATCCCTTGTTCCCCCAACTCTACTACCCATTTTGCCAACCTGCCTAAATTTTCTAGTTTCTACAAGACTTATTTGATAGGCAGATTTGTTAGTATTGTACTAGGATGGGCTTGTAAATACCTTCATAATTGTCGTTCCATGTGTACGATAGTTAGGACAACTTTTTCTATGACTGGGTATCTTGTTTCAGCCTCTCGTAAGATCCGACTGACAAAATACATCGGTAGTTGTTGACCTGATCGTTTCGCTACCAGTACGGAGCTCACTGCCTCATCTTCAATTGAAATGTACATGGATAGACCTTCAGCTACTTCCGGAGCTACCAGTGGAGGTATGCTGGAAATACAAGTCTTCATTTCTTGGAATGCTCTCAGCTTTGTCTAACCATTTAAAAGTGCTTGCACAATTTTTGAGAGTTTGGAGGAATAGGAGGGACTTCTCAGCCTGCTTGGAGAGGAACCTATGTAAGGCTGCCAACTTGCCATTTAGACTTTGTACATCTTTCTTATTTCATGGTGATGCCATCCCTTGGACAATTTGCACTTTATATGGATTTGCTCGGATGTCTTTCCGGCTGAAGATGTGACCCAGAAACTTTCCTTCTTCGAATACAAAAGATCATTTTCCCGGATCATTGAAACTTTTCGGCTGAAGATTTGCTCAGGTTCAATTTCATGTGGATTTTTCAAGTTATCAAATGTCTCTTCAATATCATGGATCATTGCTTCTCCACTGTAACTTTTAATGACCAGATCTTCTACATATGCTTCCATGTTTCTTCCGAGTTGGCCATCGAATACCGAGTCATTCAGCCTTTGATACGTTGCTCTTGCATTTTTTAACCCAAAAGGCATTTTGAGTAATAAAATATACCTTTGGGTGTATAGAAGGCTGCTATTCTTCATATTCCACATGCATTTGAACATGATGACAACCCTATAGGCATCAAGGAAATGCTTGAACTTGTATGCTGCCACAATGTCTGCTTTGTGGTCAATTTCAGGCAATTGGTAGCAGTCTTTAGGGCAAGCCTTGTTTATGTCTTTGAAGTCTACACACATTTTCCAAGTGCCATCATGACCCAGGTATGGTAGGATACTTCTCTAAGTATGTCGGCTCCCACCAACTTTTCTACTTCTGATGTTACTACCTGGCATTTTCTATGGTCATTCCTCGCTTCTTTTGTGTCATTGGTCTTCTGCCTTTTAGTATTTGCAACTGGGGTTACGCTACATGTCTTGGAACACGAGTCATATCCTATGGGCTCCGTGCAAAAACATCATGGTTCTGGTGGAGTAGGCATATGAGCTGGCTCTTGCCTTTCCTGCTGAGGGTTGGGCGAATATTGATCAATTGGGCTGGATATCTTGCGTCAAGTCTCACTTTAGAGTCTTGTGCTTCTACTGTCAATTAAACTTCCTTCCCATTGCAAATGGTTCAAATACCGGCTTTTGTCGGGAATTTACAAAATCCTATTTATTTATTATAATTAGAGATCTGGTCATGAGCTGTGGAGACAATTGCCTTGAAGAAACTTATTCCTGGCCATCCCAGAATGATGTTATATCTGGATGGTGATCGGAGGACTTGGAACGTTAAGTCTTCAGTTCTGATAAGCTTGCTAGCACCCTTACTGACTTTTAGGGTTATTTCTCCCATGGGGTACTCCTTTTATCCCACAAATTCAACTAGTGGAGTGTTTGAGTTGGTCAACTGCTTCTTTGATCCTTGCCAAATTGGACGAAAAAATGGTCGTACATGATTTCGGATGCACTACCTTCATGAAGGTACACTCGGTGCACATTTATCCCTGCTACCTCTGGTTTGATGACTATCAAGGATGCATTCCACTTTCCTGTTTTAAGGGTGGGAATTTAATCTTTTGGTTCATCCATGCCTTGTTTTTTTTCTTACTTACATGGTTTTGTGAACGGTTATGTGAAGCCATCAGGATTTCTTTGCTTTTCTTATCTTTCTCTCCTTGCTTCTTTCACTCATGGATTTCTTTTCTTTTATATCTTTGACCAAATATGTCAATTCCCCAGACTACACGGCGGCCTCAATTCGCTTCTTGAATTGTAAATAATCATTTGTGTGGTGCCCCACATCTCCATGGAAATCATAGAACTGACTCGTATTCCTGTCTGCCCCTTTGGACATTGGGTTTGTGCAATCCGCATAATCCACCCACACGTTACACGTGTTATAAAAAAACATCAGAGATTTGGTCCCAGATTTTTGTACTTTCTACCACATACTAACTAAATTATCTCAAAACATCAACATTAAACCAGATAAAAGTTCGAGTATGTGACTTTCAAAAGACATCATTACTACATTAACACATATACAAAATAAAGGTTTTAGTTCATCAAGCGTGTTCGATCACGAGTCCCATAAGATATCCGATCACGTATACCTTTACCCTTTCTTTTCACCTGAAAAACACCACATTAATGTCACCGTTAGTTCGTTAGAACTAAGTAAGTTCACCATCCATTTCCCAAGCTTAAACAACCCTTACAGTTAGGTATGGCAACAAACCGGGGTCAAAACGACATTTTTCAACATTTTGGGTGCACCGGTAGGCGCACTACAGAACACTTTGGGCGCACTGGTCTCCTGCCAGGAGCACTAGGCGCCCACCTACAGGTCAAATCTGGTTTTTGGCACATTTTGACACCCGAAACCTTCCCCGATCGTTTCCAACCATTTCTTTACTCTAAGTGCATCCCATAACACCTATGAAACATAACTACCAAGTTCCAAACACAATTTGGTGATATCATTACGTGTAATACCAAATGATTTGTTAAACGAGTCGTTTTCACCTAAACTGATTAACAACACATGTGATTTACCTTAACTCCATATATTCACCATGAGAAGATCACACCACTTGTGATTCAACCCATTTTGCATTCACTCACCTTGTGAATGGTTTGATCAATTTTAGTCAAACTTCAAATAAGACATTCATGCCACTTGTGAATCATTCTTATTTCTCCACAACATTTGGAAGCATACAAATTTACAATAACTAAGCAAATGTAACACCTATTGCATGTTATTGACACCCACAAAAAATTCAAACACCAATTCACCAAAATTTACAACTAATATATTCCACATAAGACAAGCTCTTATAACACTTTGTTAAAGGCATTGAGAACACATAACATTAAGAACATATGACAATGAGACAATGACAATGGGATAACACATAAGAACAAACTAATACTATTAAGCCTCGTTGCATTATATCAATGTATTCATGTCTAGTCGTAATTCTCTTATTTTGTTGTTTACCATCCATTTAGTAGAGGCTAAACCGACGAAAGCGTAGTGGTACCATAGGTTGACAAACCGCGGGCGAGTGAAGTTGGTTACGTTATTCTTATTCATGTGGTAGTAGATACGTTGTGAAGGCACGGATTCTTATGAGACTACAAATGGATAGAGGTAAATTGGAGGCATTGTGGTCTGATTACGTGAGGACCACAATGGGTCCCATTTAGGCTCTATACATTCAAGATTATGTAACTACAAATGGGTTGATTGTCACTTCTAATCTTAGAAGTGAATTACAGTAAACTCTACAATTGTGAGAATACTAGAAAGAACAAGATTTATTTAAACTATTTCCTTGAAACCATAAGGGATTACCATAGCTTAGGACATGGTAATTTATTCCCTTCAAAAAATTTTATTATATACCTATAACACTGTGAGATGAGAACACATCATGTGGGATTAATAGTTTGGATAACAAATGAGACAAATACATGTGAGTTAGAAACGAGTATCCATAGTTGCAATACATGTGGTATTGAAGTTAGTCAAGTGTGTGGTAGGCTGGCAGCTTCATTCGTGATACGTATGCCCTATATATAAGCATGCTTGATTTGAGTGATACACTACCTGTAAATGTAACTATGGAGAGTACATTTGTGAGACAACATAAGACAAATTCAATAAGACTTGTATGTGACACTGCGACTTGTGAATGACAAACTACAATCATTTTAAACTACTAAACTTATGAACTCACCAACCTAGTGTTGACTTGTTAAAAATGCATGTTTTCTCAGGAGACGAACATCTTTAGTCACCAGACATCAGGGCTTAAGCTAGGGGGACTATATAGAGGTCCTAGCTTACTTTTGTGTTGTGCATATTTTGGAATGACATAGTTATGAATCATCTTTTGTAAGTCTGGTGCAGATACAAGATAGCTATTCTATGATTCTTTGGTGGACAAAAGATGGATCTGGCTTCGTCTGTGGCTAAGATTTCTTTTTGAGATTTTATTAAAGTTATAAACTATACCTGCTTACTTTTATTATATTCATTATACTTGGCACCATCTCATGTATTATCGTATGGATTATATGCATCATTGGTACAATAAGTAGGTCTCTTAGCGGAAAATGAACTGTAGCTAGATGGATCGTTCCTTTGTAGAGGTGGAGAATGCTTCCAGCTCTGGCTCTTTGGCATCTTCCCCGCATTAAGGGCCTGTGCAGCCTCCTTTCCCTGGACGAAAGCTTCAGTCCTTTCCATGGCTTCCTCCATGAACTTTTGCATTTTTCTATTGAGGTCTTCAATTACTGTGTTGGTCTGACCCCGTGAATGTATCCCGAGACCCTCATATGTTCAATAGCACCTCCAATACTTAGACTTTCAGTATTTTATCTTTCCATGAAATCCCTCAGGTCTTTATCGTCCTTTTGCTTCATATTGTGCAATTCCAGTGGGTCCCGGGTATACCGCTTTTGTTGCATGAAATTTGCCAGGAACTTTCCACTATGGTCATACATTTTTACATTGGCTGGCATTTTTTTTGGTAAAAAAAGAAAATTTTCTATGCGTTGTGAAAACTTGGTATGAGTGGTAGGCACGCATAGCTTTGATAATGTGACACCCAACAATTTCAGGTAAATGTAACACTCATTTTAACTTATTTCACATTCATACTTGTTTCATTTCATTTAATTAAGTTTAATTAAATGAGTTAAACACAAACAACTGTGAAACTATGGTTCGAGGAACTATCGAATCGTACATTGCACATTGGTTTTGGAAATCAAGTGTGGAAAACACAAACTCAATCGCAAAACAATAATTCGATGAATTATTGAATTGTGCATTACACATTGATTATTTTTAATCAAGCGTGCAAACATTTCGTAAACAAAGAACACAAACTATCATTGATAATTCGAGAAATTATCTAAACACACACGAGTCTCGTTACACGAACGTTGGTGAACAAACAATGAACAAACAATAAACAAACAAAGATATGTGTCCTTATGTGCTAAACACGAACTAAACGTTTATGATAAACGTCACGAATAGAACACGAACGAAATCGAATAAAGGAATCGAAAAATCTATGAAAGGAAGCCTTCGCGGTACGCGAAGACCCCTCGGCGAAAAGCTTCGCAGTACGCGAAGCTTAAGCGGGATTTTTGAACCCCGAATTCCTTCGCGGTACGCCAAGGCCATGCAGGATCAAGCTTGGCGGTACTCGAAAAGTTTTAAAAGCTAAAAACTTTTTAAAAGCAATCCTTTCACCCCCCACACTTCATTTCATTGCTATTAACGCGAACTCTCTGCGTTGTTCTCGACCAAAAACCCTGCCACCAGCTCCCAAACTCTCTGTTAACACTCTTGAAGCCACTCCACTTGCATTCTTGGTGATTTGAAGCCATAGGAGCTTCAATGGAGGTATTGGAAGCCATCCACAAGCAAGGAGTTCATCAACAGCCAGTTGTAGCTCCTGTTCAGCCCTAATCCACCCATCTAAGAGCTTCTAAGGTAGCTCTTATGGTTCATTTATAGTTAGAACATACATGCAAGGGCTAAATACCCACATGTAAGTGTTTTTGATCGCATGCAACTCCGATCCACTGACATGAAAAAATTTTCAGTTGTCATTTGATGATATTTGGTGTATTGTAGCTATGATTGAAGTTAGAAATCATCTAGGATTGAGTATTGTTGATTTGATGAAGGTTTTCTAGAACTTACGACATTAGGAAACTTTTTAGTTGCATGTTGTTGATTTGTAATGATCTAGACATGTTATACGTATCTAGATGATGTTAAATGTGTATTGAAGCGTTTAGAAACACATTTGGATAGTTGGATTTGTGAAAATACAACATTCGATAGACTTACTATTTTTAGAAACTTTCGAAAATCAAAAGAGGGATTTCAATGATTTAACATGTTTTGATAATTTGGCATTATTGAAACATGTTTAAGAATGATTCGTAAGCGTATTAGGAACTTTTATTTGTGAAAACGAGCTTTTAAACAAAAACTTTCCAAATAAGTGCCACACCCCGAGCCGGGGGGCTGGATCAACTTTCCCATCTGGCAGAAGGTTCTCGGGGCGCGATATCGTTGTGATAATCGAAATGGTCAGATTTTTTACATGGTACATGATATATATATATATATATATATAATGATAAATGCATAATGACATCGATATAGAATTACAAAGATAAATTACATTGTCTTGTTCATAATTTAACTAACTAAATCTACCCAAAATAATCATAAGGTTGTTATCTTGTATCTGCACAAGATTTACAAAAGAGATTCACAAGATATGTCATCAAAAGTTATGCACACAAAATGTAGCTAGGTCCACTATAAAAGTCCACTAGCTAATGCATCCTGAGTCTGGTGACTAAACTTGTTCGTCACCTGAGAAAACATGCATTTAAAACAAGTCAACACTAGGTTAGTGAGTTCATAAGTTTAGTAATTGAAAATACTTGTAGTTGTCATTCACTCGTCATAGTGTCACACACAAGTCTTATTGAATTTGTCTTATCTTGTCTCATTGAATGTCTTTTCCATAGTTACACCTTTAGATAGTATGTCATCCAGACCAAGCATGCTTATATATAGGGCATACGTATCAAGAATGAAGCCGCCAGCCCACCACACGCTTGACTGAAATCAATATCACTTGTATTGCAATACTATGGATACCCATTTTCAACTCACATGTGTTTGTCTCAATTGATATCCAACTTGGTAATCCCATATGATGTATTCTCATCCCACAGTGTTATACGTATAGAATAAGAGTGCTTGAAGGGAATATGTTACCATGACCTAAGTTATGGTAATCCCTTATTGTTTTAAGGAAAATAGATTAATTAAATCTTATCCTTATTAATGTACTCTCATTTGTAGGGTTAGCTCTAATTCACTTCTAATAATAGAATAGACAGTTAACTCATTGATATTGTTCACAATCTTTAATGAATAGAGCCTAAATGCGACCCATTGTGGTCCTCACGTAATCAGATCACAATGCCTAAAATTTACCTCTACCCTCTGTAGTCAGAAAAGAATCATTGCCTTCACAATGAGTCTATTACCAGTAATATGACATGAGTCAAACAATTCCTCAGTCTACCAGTCAACGGAAACAAAGGGTACAATTACATTCAGTGTCTAAAGATTGTTATCACCCATGTGGTCGTTTACCAAACCTGACTGATATAGCCCTATCACCGATCATACGTTACTGACCAAAAGTCTTATTTTTAAGCATAACGTACCGACCTCACTCGCCGGGGGTTTGTTAAACCTATGGTACCACTATGCTATCGTCGGTTTAGCCTCTACTAAATCAATGGTAAACGCTATAGAATGGGACTTACGACTGAACTTGAAAACATGGACACATGAATACAGTGATATAATGCAATCAGGCTTAATAGTAATCAAATTATTGTTTTGTGTTCTCATTGTCATTGCCTAATTTGTCATATGTTTCTCACTTGAATGAGTTTATTGTTTCTCACTCCAAATTGGAGGTGACAGTAAACCGATTGAATAGATGTAGATTCATTGACCAGTTTCATGGTTAACGTTAGTTAAACCACTACACTACCAAATCTACACTCTATTCGGTTCTACAATTATATTATCTTAATGACTTTTACAATGTGTTATAAGAACTAGTCTTAATACACAATGTTAGTAGATGTGTTGAATGATATTATCATGAATTTATGCTATCATGAATATCGTTCTTGTTATCTCTTGTAATTATATCAATGTTATCTCAGTGTTAATAGCAAAGTGTTATAAGATCAATTCTTAATACACTTATGTTATTCCAATGATTTGATGATATCAGGAAGTTATGTTATCATGATATCCTCTTTGATATGTCATAAATGTTATTTCACACACACAAGCATACATAATGATATGATAATAAAGATGGAACCTTTATTATCTAGATAGCATGATAATTGAAATAATGTACTAAAACTTTTAAATAAAGGAATTAGCATATTTCTTAGCCCCGCATTGAAATCGAAAGATTAGAAAATGGGCATATGAACTCACCTTGATGATGGAGTGGTTGACGAAGTAATCAACAATGCACGGGCTCACTATTCTTGTACTGGTGTTGTATTCAAGTCATGTATTTGATTCGGGTTTGTTTGATTGCTCGGTTTTACGTTTACGTTACGTTCCGTAACGTAACGCGAATTATTCGATCTTTAAATAAATTAGTTTTATTTAATTCTTTTTAAGGCTTTAATTCCTAAATAAATGTTTTTAAATTTATTTTCTTTATTTTATTTTTTTGAAACATTTATTTTATTTGTTTCGTCAGATCGTTTCACCTTCGCGCATATTCGTTCGAATCGTCACTCGAACGAACACGACGACGGCTTTACTTTCTTATTTTGTTTTCTACTTTACATATATCGTTCAGAATGTTAAACCCACAAATATGTTTGTGTGAATCGTCACCCACGCAAACACACTGTTAGTTTATATTTGTAAACGATTAAATTGTCATTTTGTATTGAACATACTCACTGACGGACTCAACTTAACTTAACTGTTTACACATTGTTATGAATGATTTCACATTGTTTTCTTTTGAAATTGTCAGCTATCTGATTCCTGTTATTTGTGGACATCAGGTCACAACCGGTATGTTTTTGTCATTTGTTTTCACCGTTGTTATTTCACACGTTGTTGTATATCTATATTTCAATTTTCATTGAAATACATACAACTGTTACTTGTTTTCACTGAATTTTTATCACATATTGTCTATCACATAGTAGTCGCACAAAGTTATGAGTGAAATTACACATATCGTACGGATTGCCGGACGATCTGGTACTAGTTGTCACAATGAGGAAACTTTATTCTGGGCAAAATGACATAAATGGTAATTTATGCGCAGAAGATATATTTTAGGTGTTAAACGTGTTTTTTTGGAAACATACTAGAAGTTTTGGTTTTGTGAAATGGGATTTCTTAACCAACCTTTCCAAAAAAAGAAACTCTCTAGAAATGAAACCTTTACGATTTCATACTTGACTTATGTGTAAGTCGTTATGTATAGAGTCTTAGGATGTATGATGATGTCCTACGTGCGTGCTAAGAACATTATGACACATAAACGGAATAAACACAACAAAAGTGTCACCAACGATTCGTCGAGTCAACACACGAACACTCGGTTGAGCACTCCAACACTTGGAGTTGTATGGGATACAACACACTACAGAACACAACTCATGACCTATATGATTATAGGTGATTCCTAGCAGGTGCTAGCATTCGTTGTAGCGAACATAAACCGGAAATTGCACTATCAGGTGAGTTCACGGGCCCTTTTTATATTTTCTACCTTTAGGGGAGAAAACATTGCAATACAAACTGTTTGTGAACAACAAACATATTTTGGATACATATGGACATGCTTTATCACTATATGTATATGTTTGGCACACATCACAACTCAAGTCCTCATAAACACAACTCGAACCGTTAGTAGCATGGGGCGCCTATCATGGTAATCTTGGATAGTACTATTTGGGCCTGACAAGCCCCACCCATCGCTCCTGGGAGGCCAACCCGACTGGAGGTCGGAATGGGTGCAAAATTGACCAAACACATTTGACATTGTGTTGTGTGATGGACATGGCGGGAGGCATGCAGTCAGCTTCGGTTTCAAACCCACATATAATATAACTATATTGACTAGCTATCAATCGATATTGCATTGTAATGATATGTAGTCCTGCAAACACTTACTTTAAACATGTATTGTTTATTATTAATACAAAACATGTGCTCTCACCTACCGTTGTGTTGACATTTTACTCACATGTTTTCTCATGTAACTAAAGCACGCACACAAGGACTACGATGCTAGGATGGAGTCTAATGCGTCTGCTTTAGTATCTTAGGCTTTTGAAACATTTACTATTTGATGTGTTATGTAGTGTTAAACAACTTAAATTGCTTCCGCAACTTTTACTTTGTAATGTTTTAAAAACTATTTTAACTTAACATCTGCAACTCTGATTTTACAAAACTGTTTAATCCAAGTTATTGGACGTACGTATGAAACGAGACATATAGGTCTTGAAACTGTAACTGGAGGCTGCGATCCTACGCAGACGGTGATCGGTCTGAGAGCCGCACCCCCGGAAGGCAGGGAAGGCCAGGGTGCGACAGATAACTCATCTATCATCTCTACGGTGTGCTGGGCATTTTTTGGATTTTGGTTTGCAGGGAACATTTCCATGTAATAAGGAGATGGTACAAAAGGTTGTTTAAATGGTGCATATGGGTATGCGGGGTATATGGTGGTGTTATGGAACAAGATTGGGAAACTTGTTGTAGGCGTTGTACACATTGGGTTGGACATCTGTCTTAGGAAATTAGCAGGGATTTGTGTAGGTCCTGTATACTTGATCAGGATCTAATGATATATGTTAGGACATTTTTGTAATATATTGCTTTTCAAAATGTATAAGTTTATAGGTTTTGCTAAGGTTCGTCTGGCCCACAAACCTAAGCAGGCTTGGCGAACCTAGGACTTGTGTTGTAAAGGTTCGTCGAGCGAACCTCAAGGTTCGGCTGGCAAACCTAAGGGTTCGGCGAGGTTCATCTGAATGTTATGTATATATAGCAGGTTTGTCTAGTAGGTTTGACAGTTTTTGTGTGTGAGATAGATCTGAGAGAGAAAGTTTCTTTGTGTGAGATTGTATGAACTGTGTGTTCAAGTTCTATTTCATTGTAACCATATTATGTTGATCCATGAAATGATGTTTATCTCAATGATTGTGTATCTTTGATTCATATAGATCAATTCTATATTCCGCATAGATTTGATTGTTAATAGAATTCCGTTGATCGATCAAGAGCTAATCTACAATATCAAATAATCAATATAGATCGTGCGGAATCCGATCTATACAATATGTTCGAATCATCAAGAATATATGAAATATAAAAATTGAACACCATTAAAATATCTTAAATATTCTTGTATTAATATTGAGAGTGAATAGAGTACAAGAACTTGGAATAAAACTCAGAGAATTCAAATACAAAATATGTCCAGTCACATTTAAGTTCGACACAGTAAGCTATATATAGACTAGAATCCGTACCATCGATACTAACACCATCGATGGCATCGATACTAAAGTCTACCATGGACCTTAACAATATCTATGGTATTAAAGACTCGCATATTACTATCGGCACTAATAGTATCGACAATATACTTAGACATATTTCAAATCCATTCTAAAAATAAAACAAATATAAAACAAAACGTTTACAAGTAATTACTTATAAAGATAATACAATAACATAAAATCTTTACTTCAAGCAATCCATGCACTTCATATTTAGTTCAACATCTGAAGCTGATGCTATCAGTGTACTAACAGACTCTCCCTTAGCAACAGCTCAATATTGGTCTTCATTCAGCCCATTGAGACGGTTAATGACTAGCGGTAGATATCTTATGCTTAACACATACATTTATCACTCTCTTGAATTGCATAGCTTCTCTTGATGATCTTTATGAAACTGAATGGTCTTCATTTGATGAACATAAAACTTCATATGGTTTATGGAATGCTTTAAAGGCAAGAATTGAGGGAAACACCAAACTCAAGAAGATGAAATCCACTAATTCACGCAAAGAGTTTGAGAATTTCAATTATATTGGGAACGAAAGTCTTGAAGCTTTAATAACCAGACATAGACATTTGTTGACTGAAGTTCGTAAGTGTGGAATTGAGTACATTGAAGAAGAGAAAATCGATTGTTTTGCGGATGCTTTGCCTGAAAGATGGAATTCGTTGGGTTTGATTTTGAGAGAAAATCTACCTGGAATGACACTGGTAGAGTTTATCCAAAAGTTAGAAGAAAAGGAAATGAAAGATAAAAGAAAAGCACAAAGAGTTAATGTAACATAGGATCCTTCACTCCATGGTGCATCTGTGGATACACCTCCTGTTTCTTCTGCAAAAATTCAAACAGCTTTTGTTTCAAGTACTGCTGATAAAACTTCTGTACCATCAGCATCTGCTAGCTCAAGTTCATCTTATTCTGGAAATGAGAAAAAGTCTGATTCTTCAACAAGTCCAATAAAAACGTTAATCAGTCAAGCAGATGAAGGATATGACTGGGGAAAACAATATGATGATTTAATGGGCGCATTTATGGCTTCTCTAGATAAGAAACAAACAAGGGCAAAGAAAAAGCTGAAGAGGTAAATAATGATCTTTTAGAGGTCATTGAAAAGTTGAAGGAAATGAATGCTCAATTGACTGCTGAACTAATCGAATGCAGTGAAGCTAACAAAAAGTTGGTTTCAAGAGAGAAAGCTTTTGATAAAATATTATTGATTTGGGAAAAGAAAATGAAGAATTAAAAATTAAAGTTTTGCAAAATAATCATGCAGTTTCTATGCATCTCGAGTCAGTACAAAAGTTAAAAGTTGAATTGTCAGCAGCAAGAGCAGAAGCAGAAGTGAATAAGAGCAAGCTAGAGAATTATCAGAATTCTCAGTATGTTATCGATTACTTTGCTGATATGCAAAGATCATCGAATGATACTACTGGCTTGGGATTTCATTATGTACCACCTCCTTCAAGCTATGTTTCTAGACCACAAATTGATCCGAATTTGGAAGTTTATCCAGTTTTTTTGAATGAACATGAGTCTGAACAAGTTGTTGAAAATGCTGAAGGTTCATCTTCTGATGAAAAGGTGTCACTTGACAGTGATGCTCCAATCATTAAAGATATCACTAAGTCAGAATATTAATATGATATTTTGAGACAAAATGTTTACCAAGTTAAAGTTGTTGACAAAAAGCCTTTGAAATCTCAGAAGTCAAATGCTGAGATTAAGAAAGTTGAGAAGTTGGTGATTAAAACCACTCAAGTTTCCAAACCAGTGATTAAAGCCAAACCAAAACCAACCTCTACTCTTAAACCGATTGTGTATGTTAGATCATCTATGTAACATTTGTGCATATAGTCATGTAGTTGTAAACAGTGTTAGAACAGTGTCTATTCAGTTTCAGTTCAATCAATGTGTTTCAGTATGTTCATAATGTGTGCTTGTGTGTTACAGGATCTTAGTAGTCAGAAAACAAGTATTTATTATTTATTACAGTCGATTACACTAGGCAAGAGCAGTAACTGGTTATATCGAAACAGTGGTGGGCAGCGAGAGTGAGCCCTATATATATACTGCGTTCGGTGTAACAGGTTAGTGTTAGTGCGTAGTGTCGAGACGAATATTATAACAATTAATAAATTCAACAAAAATCGTAATCTGTAAGCGAGACTGAGTACAGTTATGGGTGACGATCCATAATGATACGAATGTTGAACTTATAATTATGATTAAACGACTTTAAATATTTTAATACGATCGAAAAACGTACGCGATTGCGGGTATACACGTAATTGTGAATGTTTAACGGTCCGACAACACACGAAGAGTAAAAATAATTAAATAATTATTTTATATTTTTACAATTTTGAAACTCATCATTTAAATGAGTTTAACAACTCTTTTGTTTTAAAACCGCGTAAAATACGCGTTACGTTCCGGAAACGCGAACCGAGCGACCGAAACGAACCCGAACACTACCCGGACTATATAAGCCCTAAAGAAGGCCATTTCCTTCATTAAATTCAGCCAACAACCCCTTTTCTCTCTCAAACTCGCGAACCCTCTCTCTATCTAGAAAACCGAACTTTAAACGCGCGTAACTCGCTTATTTCTCAACGGATTTCGGAGTTCTTGGTGTCCACGCGAAGCTCTCGACAAACTCTACACGAAAGTACAAGAATATCGCAGATCCATCCAGCCAAAAACGAGGTATGATTCAAGGAAGTTTCGGAAAAATAGGGTTTTCATGGGTGTGTTGTTGAAACTTGACTCAAAGCCGGTCCTAGCCTTTTCTTTCGGTTTTCGCAGCCATAACAAACTTTTTAGATGTTAGATCAGCTTTGCTAAGGGTCTGGAATCGGCTGAACAGGATGATGATGATGGAGTTCTTACAGGTTCGTCGAAGGTTCGAGGGTCGAACCCTAAACAACATATGACCGAACCCTCCTGGACATAGCAAGTTCTGCGAACCCTGCATGGTTCGTGGTGTTATCAGCCGAACCCCAGGGGTCCTCACGAGCCTTCATGTCTTCGACGAACCATACTAAGGTCACGAACCCTCCCGGATCAAACGAACCCTGCATTACCGAAGTTATTAGGGTTTCCTGGTCGAACCTATGCTCACGAACCCAGCCGAACTTTTGTGCCACCTACGAACCCTGATCCTCATCAGTCCCACGAACCCATTAAGCCTTAGACGAACTTGGATGTCAACGAACCTTCGGCCCTTCATTTTCCTAAGCCGAACCCTTGCATGGTTCGTGAATCATGATAGACGAACCATGGGACTATCTTAGCCGAACTATGCTGGATACATTGGCCGAACCCTTGAACCCCTCACCTCGACGAACCCTTCAGTTATATCAGACGAACCTTGGGCTAAACCTCCAAGGGTTCGCTGCCCAAATGGCAGCTCACTTCCCTTTCGGCCCAACCCTAATCATATTCGGCCCAATTGCAATGGTATTCAACCCCATAGGTTAAAACAAGCCCAATGGGATTATGTTGATCCATTATGATCTCAATTGGTTCAAATTTATCCTTGGTGATTTACTTGGCCCGATAACTCACTCGTTTGGTTTACAAGACCCATTTCGGCCCAACACAACATTCAATTGACCAATATCACGTTCAATTGGGCCCTAGAGACCTAAGTGGCCCATGGTCTTTTTTAAGCCCTCATGGTTTATGGGCTTAAGGCCCAATTGTGTTTGACCTCGACTTATGATATTGTGAATTGATCACGAAGAGGTTAAGTGACAACTTAACATAATCGAGAGATCAATTCATAGTCACAATGACTTGAAAACAATTGAACATCTTTTCACAACAAATGGTAATCAATGGCTATCAAATTCATAAACATTTATCATTTTATGCATATGAATTATGCATCAAAGAGCATTTCATAAGTTTCTTGGACCCATGATCAATCAAGAGATTCAAAGCATAACATACAAGTTTTCACAACAATCAAATCATGAGAACACAAGTCAAACAATGAATCAAAGTCTATACAACTATAAATCTTATATCTTATGTATGATTACAATGATATAGGAACAAGTTAGAAGTCCTGTTTGCTACTTGCTAACTGTTTTAGTTCAGAGTCTACTGCAGACAGGTGAGAACTTTAGCCCCTCTTTTACTGTTTTATAACTGTTTTGGGGTGGAACACGTGATCAAAACCACTATTTCAATCTTGTTTCATTGCACAGTGTATGTGCATTCATAAACATTACAGGTTTATCCTATGAATCCAAGTGATTCTTCAACTGTTTAAGAAATTGTCAACTGTTTTAAAGGAATTATTTACTATTAAACCCTTATTACCAAAAAGGATTTTAAAATGTTTTCTTGAAATGTTTTATAACAGTTCTTTTAAAGGATAAACATTTTTAAATAAATGATTTCATAAACCCTTCTTTTGTTATAAACCTTGTTGTTATACAAGGTTATCACATCACGGTATTCAAAACAAGTGGTTCACAACATGGTATCCAAATCAAGTGGTTCAAAACATGGTATTCAAATTCATTGGTTCAAAAACATGGTATTCAAATTCATTGGTTCAAAACATGGTATTCAAGTCAAGTTGTTCACATCATGGTATTCAAATCAAGAGATTCATTTCATGTTACATAAACAAAGGATTCAACTCGTGGAGTTAAATCCAGGTTTTCAATAAGACATTAACACATCCGGTTAAAGTAAGATTCAGAAAACATGGTGTCCATTGTTGTAAACAAACTTATAAACCCATCAAGTATCATATTCATTAGCGTTAGTACTGGGTGATCACAACAAGGGAAAGCGGACACATTGTTTCTTATCCAGGATGGAGTTAGCTTTTAAATTTGTTTTAAAAGCTAACTGCAGGTCTGGTGTCATGGTTTTCTTATCCAGGATGGAGTTGGCTTTTAAATTTGCTTTTAAAAGCCAACTGCAGGTCTGGTGTCATATGGTTATCAAAACTGCTGACGTATTATCTAACTCCAAACGTGGTTTGGGACTTGATATTATCGGCTGTCGTGCGAACAGTGATTGGACTATTTACACTCATTTTCTTACTTGATGTTAGTTTGGGTTGCAGCTCATCCGTGTGAATCTTATGATGCTTTAACTTACCTATGTCTTATATCATATACTCTTGTTTACAAATGCTTAAACCTATTGTTCTCACCAACTACGTCTGTAGTTGACAGTTACTTTTCACGTGTTTCAGGTAATCAGGTTTAAGGCATTCTCAGAGACAACTAAGGAGACCATACTAAGATAGAACAAGATGAAGAAACATGCTAGGATGGAATAGAAACTCACTAAATCCTAATTGTTTGATTGTCTTGTTTGAAGTCTTCTTTTGTAAACTATATTTTGGGTCTGTAGTTGTTTTACTTTTGGTAGATAGTTGTCTGTAACTAAACAATTGTCTTAACATTATGAAACATAGTAATCCATTGTGGTTGTTCTTATTCAATACTTGT
Source organism: Mikania micrantha (assembly GCA_009363875.1). Lineage (NCBI taxonomy): Eukaryota > Viridiplantae > Streptophyta > Magnoliopsida > Asterales > Asteraceae > Mikania > Mikania micrantha. The sequence continues at coordinate 682,394 of CM018698.1, read as the reverse complement.
GCATGATTCAACTAATCATACGTCACCGCGCCGTGGATTCCGCACGCGGCGCAGGGGTGTGACAATCTAATACTGATCAAGAAGAGTCTAGTGGAAATTTTCAAAAGAAAAATGTGGTTTCTAAAAAGGTTGAAAAAGTGGATTTTTTCTTTGACAGGTTTGGGGTTGGACATAAAGCTACATCCAAGAATTTTCAAAATCAAATGAATAATTTAAAGATAAAATCAATTGGTTTGAGAAACAAAATCTCGTCTGCAAAGGTTGTTTCAAAACCTTTCAGTTCATCAAAGTATTATGATGAACCCACACCAAAGAATCATTTGAAAGATAGAAAGTGTTATCGATGTGGTAATTTGGGTCATTTAATTGCTAATTGTGATTTGGCTTTCATTTCAACTGATTGTAGCAGTTTTAAGTCTTTTTCACCAAGAGAAACACGAAAGTGTTTTACTTGTTGTGGTAAAGGACATATCTCTTCTAATTGTCAAAATAACAAAATCAGAAAGAGTTCTGATGATGAGAGTTGGGTGAATGGTTCATGTGGAAGTCCTAGGAGAAGTAGACCTAGTGAAGATGAGATGAGAGTTCTTAGAAAATTCAATCCTGATTGTTTTTGGGTGAAAGAAGAAGATAATTAAAAGAAATGAGTTTTTGAGAATAAAAGAATTATTAAAAAGATTGTGAAAATTGTCACATCATCTGATGATGATTCTTTTGTAAATGTGTCTTCAAAATCATTTTCAAATCAAAATTTTAAATCAAAATCATTTTGGAAACTTAAAAACAGGTTAGGTGATGAAGTTTCTGGGAAAGAGGATGATAAAAGTGATGATGGGTATTTGAGTAGGTCATCACAAAAGAATGGAAGGGATCCATTCCGGGAGACTCGACGCCGAAATGGCGGGGGTCATCCCTTTTGAATACTGATAGGTTGTTCTAATGTATATTGCAGGTTGCATCCATGGGCCATATCAATAATCGGTGGATTGTTAATGGTGGATGTTCCCGGCATATGACTGGAGAGTTGAATTTGTTGAGAGATTTGAAGTTAGTGAAAGGAAGTTATGTGAACTTTGCTGGAGACAAAGGAGGTCAAATTACAGGGTTTGGTATTTTGACAAATGGAAAGGTTTCATTTGACAATGTTAATTTTTGCAAAGAATTAACTAACAATTTGTTGAGTGTTTCACAGATTTGTGATAAGGGTTACAAAGTGATGTTCGACAAAGACAGGTGTTATGTACTCAAGCAAGGATTTTAGATTTCTGAGGAGTGGATTCTGATGACAGCTGATCGAAGCAATGATCTTTACGTGCTTGACATGGCGAAGGCGGAGACACTGAATAAAGTGGAAACATGTCTGGTGTCCAAGGCTACCGAACAAGATACATGTTCATGGCACAGGCGAATGGGACATATGCATATTCGGAAGATGAATCATCTTGTGCATAATAATTTAGTTAAAGGTGTACTGGGTAAACAGAAAAGGAAGTCTCATAAAACAAAGAAAATCTTTTCTATTGATATGCTATTTGAACTTCTTCACATGGATTTGTTTGGACCAATCAATGTGAAAAGTATAGGTGGTGAATCTTATTGTTTTGTTATGACTGATGACTTTTCAAGATTTTCATGGGTTATGCTTTTAAAGCATAAATCAGATACTTATGAAAATTTTGTGGTGTTGATGAATAAGTTGGAGACTTTGTATAAGTTGAGAGTGAGACGTGTAAGATCAGATAATGGGACTGAGTTTAAGAATCACAAAATGGAGGAATTTTGTAATTCCAAAGGTATTCAGCAGCAGTTCAGTGCACCATATGAGCCTCAGATGAGTGGTGTAGCTGAAAGAAAGAACAGGACTTTGATTGAGTTTGCAAGGACAATGCTAGCTGATTCTAAACTTTCCATTACTTTTTGGAGTGAAGCTGTGGCTACAACTTGTTTTACTCTTAACAGAGTTTTGATTGTTAAAAGACACAATAAAACTTGTTATGAATTGCTTCATAATCGAAAGCCCAATTTGGAACACTTGGAACCTTTTGGGGCTCCTTGTACAATGCTAAAGAAAGATTCAAAATTCAATTTTAAAGTTGAAGAGGGTTTCTTTCTTGGTTACAGTCTTCCTAATAAACGTGTTTTAATAAATGTACGGGTGTTGTGGAATTATGGTATCATGTGGATGTTCAACGACATACACCTATACCAGACGGAAAGGGTCTAGATTGGCTTTTTGATTACAATACATTGTTTGAGTCTTTTAATATGTCTTCAACCCTTTTTTGATGATGAAATAACCTTACAAATGTTATATGATTTGCAGAATTCAGAAGAACAAGGTATTTCTCATCAATCAGAATATGGTATTTCTGCACCAAATGAGGAAGACACTTCAAAAGTAATTAATGATGATTAGTCATCTGATAATGATAATGAGGTTTTTGAAGATGCTATTTCTCATGATCAAGATGCTGATCAGAATATTACTAATCTGGATCATAATGAGGGTGTACCACAAGTTCCTGTCACACGTGTTCATGTTAATCATCCGATTGCTCAAATCATAGGAGATCCAACTGCAGGAGTACAGACACGACATCAAGTCACAAATGAAGAAAGTTTGTATGTGGAGTTAGAGAAAACTCATGGCAGTCAAGAGCTCTGATGCATTCAGCATTTATTTCACAAATAGAGCCAAAGACCGTGACTGAAATGTTATGTGAACCTGCCTGGGTGGAGACGATGCAAGAAGAATTGAATTAGTTTCAAAAGTTGGGAGTTTGGCATTTGGTAGATTTGCCAAAAGGAGAGAAAAAGATTGGTACTAGATGGGTGCTAAGATGCAAATGAGATGACAGAGGCGTAATTGTCAGAAACAAACTCTTTTCTATCCGTTCGAGTTTTGCTTCTATAGAGAAGATGAGACGCTCAAAATGAAAGCGTTCGCAACGCATACCGAAAGGGTACCAATGAAGCCGACCATTACTCGTTTAGTGGTTCAGGGTTTTAGACAAGTTGAAGGAATTGATTATGATGATTTTTTTGCACCTGTGGCGCGATTGGAAGCAATTAGACTTTTTCTTGCTTTTGCTGCTCACAAGAAGTTCAAAGTTTTTCAGTTGGATGTAAAATCTGCTTTTCTGTATGGTTCGTTGAAGGAAACAGGCCCAACGAGGAAAGTGTTAGTGGTTTATGGTCCATAATGCTAATCCCTCTTTTTGTGCTACTCCTACTCCTAGGGCGGGAAGAAGATAAGAAAAGGCCAAGCGTTCTATGTTTGTCAGCCACCGGGCTTTGAGGATCCTATCCATCGGGATCAGGTTTACCTCTTGGACAAAGCATTGTATGGTCTTCATCAGGCTCCACGTGCCTGGTATGAGACTTTATAGACTCACCTTATTGAACACGGGTTCAATAGGGGTCAGATTGACAAAACTTTGTTCTTTTGGGAAAAGGGCAAGGATATTCTTCTTGTTCAGATTTATGTAGATGATATCATTTTTGGATCTACCGATGAACAAATGTGTTTGGATTTCAAAGAGGTGATGATTGAGAAATTTGAGATGAGTGCAATGTCAGATATCAAATTTTTTCTGGGTTTACAAATTGATCAAACTGATAATGGAATTTTCATTCATCAGACAAAGTATATTCAAGATGTGCTAAAATGGTTTAGCATGCTTGATTCAAAACCAATTTCCACGCCTATTCAGCCTAATCACGGGATTGAGCCTGATATTAAGGGGGAGATAAATGATCCTATCCTTTATCGTGGAATTATTGGAAGTTTGCTGTATCTGACTGCCTCAAGACCAGATATTGTTTTTGCTACAAGTATTTGTGCAAGATATCAATCAAAACCTAAAGTGTCACATTTGATTGCAGTCAAGAGAATACTTCGTTATCTGAAGGCTACACCAGACACCGGTCTGTGGTATCCTAAGGATGATAACTTTTCCTTCAATGCCTACAGTGACTCCGATTATGGAGGATGTAAGACAGATGCAAAATCCACAACTGGTGGTGCACAATTTTTGGGGGAAAGATTAGTTTCTTGGCAGTGTAAAAAGCAAACATTTGTGGCTACTTCAACTTGTGAGGCTGAGTATGTAGCTACTGCTAGTTGTTGTTCACAAGTATTTTGGATACAACAACAGATGAGAGACTATGGTTTGAATTATCTTACGACCCCAATTCATGTTGATAATGAGGCTTCTATTGCTATTACAAAGAATCCAGTGTATCATTGACATTCTAAACACATTGACATTAGGTTTCATTTCATACGCGATTGCTATGAAAAGAAACTTATTGATGTGGTGACGATACATACAAATGAGCAACGAGCAGACCTTGTCACCAAGGCTTTTGATAAAAATCGTTTTGAGTATTTACTCAAATTAAATGGCATTCGGGTCATGGGTGAGGTCATTTCAAATCAACTTCCTTCATAATAAACTTCTATTGACTTAACATCAGATATTTTATTTATTTTTTATTATTTTTTGTGTTTTAGTTTTTAGGGGGAGAAAATTTTGAAAACTTAAAAAAAATTTGAAAAACCAAAAACACAAAAACATTAAAAAAATAAAAATTCTGAGATATTGATTCGATCAAATGAGAAATGATAGTACATTGTAGCAATTGAAAGCACAACTATATCATAATAAAACTTAAACATAAAGAGCATTTACAATTACTTAGTATGATATGTTGGTAGGTTTATAACTTAGTTGAGATAACATTTAACAAAATTTTGATTATGCTTTGTGAAAAACAGATGCTTAGAATACAGTGTCACACCCCCTGCGCCGCGTGCGGAATCCACGGCGCGGTGACGATCGATGGTTGAATCACGCACAAGTATTGAATAAGAACAACCACAATGCATTACTAAGTTTCATAAAGTTTAGACCATTGTTTAGTTACAAACAATCTATCTATCTTCCCAAAAGAGTGACAACTACAGACCCAAAAAATAATGTTTACAAATTAAGACTCAAACAAGACAATTAAATAATCAGGATTAAGTGTGTTTCTAAATCCATCCTAGCTTGTTTCTTCATCTTGTTCTATCTTAAAACGGTCTCCTTAGTTGTCCTTGAAAGTGTACTAAACCTGATTACCTGAAACACGTGAAAAGTAACTGTCAACTACAAAAGTAGTTGGTGAGAACAATAGGTTTATCATTTGTAAATATGAATCCGCAATGTAAGGCATATGTATAAAACAATGAATGAAAATACATGGATGGTTGCAACCCAAACTAACATCAAGTATGTATAATGTGTCCAAAAGAGTCATCAGACTGTTTGCTAGAAATCAACAAATAATCAAGTCCCAAACTACGTTTGGAGTCAAAAAATTAGTCAGCAAAACGCATCAACACGAGCTGTACTAACGAGTTTACTCAGAAGACAACTCCGTGTTGACGTAACTCGGTCAATATGACGTATGCTGGTAAACTTAATTAGCAGCAATTCCATATTACCGTAATGTAACCAATTCTGCGGTTAGTTTGTAAAACAAATTTAAAAGCTAACTCCAGCTTTGGTATGTCCCAATGTGTTCGCTTTCCCTTGTTGTGATCACCCAGTACTAACGCTATATAAATATGTAACTTGATGTATGTATAAGTTTGTTCACAACGATGAACACCATGTTTTTGAATACTTTGGTTTGAAACCTTTGGTTGAATGCCTTGTTTGAATACCATGATTTGAAAATCTTGCTTGAATACCACGAATTGAAATCCTTTGATTGAATACCACTATGAAAACCATTGGTTGAAAGCCTTGTATTGAGACCCTTGATTGAATACCAAAAATAGTGTCCTTGTGTAATAACAAGGTTTATAACATATCATTTTTATCGAAAGCACAAGTTTATAGTAAAAGAGTTTATAAATCTCATTATTTAAAAGTGTTTAGCATTTATAAAACCAATAGTGTAAAGCTGATATAAAACAGTTTAAAGAACCTTTATAAAACCTTTTTAGTAGAAACAAGTTTAACAGTTGATAAAACATTATAAACAGTTGATAAATCCTTTGAAAATAGTTGAGAAATCCCTAGGATTTCTAAAGTGAAATTGTAACAGTTGAAATGTAGCATAAATCCTGTATACGAAATATGTTTGGCATAAAGAGCGTTTGATCACGTGTTCCACCCCAAAACAGTTGAAAAACAGTAAAAGATGGGCTAATGTTCTCACCTGACAGCAGTAGACTCTGAACCAGACAATTAGCAAGTAGCAAACAACAAGACTTCTATCTGGTTCCTATACCATTGTAATCATACATAGAATATAAGATTTATGATTGTATAGATTTTGATTCATTGATTGACTTGCGTTATCTTGATCTTTATTAACTCTTGAATACATGTTCTCATGTTTAAGAATGTTGTGTGAATTTGAATATCACGATTGAGTCACTTGATTGATAATTGATTCATGAAAAAGAAATGTCATGTTCTTTTATGCACAACTTGTATGCATAAAATAACAAGTGTTGATGAATTTGAGAAACCTTGTTAAACATGTAGTTTGGGAAGATGTTCGAATTGTTTTAAGTCTTTGGGATTATGACTTGATCTCTTAATTATGTTAAGTTATAAACTTAAACCGAATAAGATCAATTCATAATTACTTTAAGTTGTGGGCCAAACATTGGGCCTTGAGCCCATGAAACCATGGTGGGCTTAAACAAAGGCCATGGGCCTCTTAGGTTAGACATGGGCCGAAAGATGATTGGCCTTGGGCCGGTTTATTGATTTGTTGAGCCATATAAATGTGTGGAATCTTTCCTTGAGCTTAATTACACCTATATGAGCCGAGGGTTCGGGCTGCCATTTGAATACATGGGATCCCACGGATGTTTCAGCCGAAAGATCACTTGGTCAGCGAACCTTTTGGGTTCGAGGGAACAAGGTTCGGCTAAATGAGTTCCACAAGGTTCGTAGCACATGTGATCACAAGGTTCGGCTATGGCGCTCATAGGTTCAGCATTTAAGGTTGGCGAATCCTAGGTTCGGCTGTGGATGATGAGGGTTCGTTGCATGCTAGATTTGGTGAAGGTCCGTGAAGCCACCTAAGGGTTCGGCTAAGGTTCGTCTGATGGCAATGGTTCGGCTGCAACAAGAGGTTCGCCTGCATGGGATGGTTCATCACCATGCCAGGGTTCAGCGGCTCTCAAAGGCTCGTTGCACTGCACCAAGGTTCGTCTTACCCATGGTTCGGCCATGCAAACCCTAAGGTTCGGCGAGCCATGCATACGTTCGGCTGGTAACTATAGGTTCGCGCCATGTGAGATTCGTTGGTCCAGAGGGTTCGCGACCTGCAAAGAGGTTCGGTGGTGCTGATGAAGGTTCGTGGTTGTTGTGGGGTTCGGCAAACATCACATGCATAGGTTCGGCCACCCCTTCCCCAGCGAACCTGTCGCATCTCCTCCATCCACCTCGATCCTCAACTAGTCAGGTCTACGCCCTCACATCATTGGTGATCCAGAACAAGGTATCGAAGGCCTAAGGTTGGTTTACAACGGATCTAGCATCGGTTATATGGATTGGATCGATATATAACATGAAAACCCTATTTTTCATGTTTTTCAAGCATCAATACCTCGATTTTGGTCGGACAAATCTCCAGATCAGTTGTACTTTCAGGTAGAGGAGATCACGAGCTTCGCGTGGGCACCAAGAACATCCAATTCCGTCAAGAAACGAGCGAGATACGTGCGTTTGAAGTGTGGAATTCTAGAGAGAGAGGTTTCACAAAAATTGTAGAGAGAGGGTTGTGGCTGAAATAAATCAGGGAAAAGTCTTCTTCAAGGCTTTTATACTACGAGTGGTATTCGGGTTCGTTTCGGTTGATCATTTCGTGTTTTCAGAACGTAACGCACATTTTACGCGTTTTAAAATAAAAGAATTGATATCTTCATTATTTTGATGAGTTTCAAAATTGTAAAACGTAAAATAAAATATTTTACTTATTTTTACTTGTTCGTTCGAAAACCAACCGTTAAACGACTACAATTACGTGTATACCCGCAATCGCGTACGTTTTTCGATCGTATTATTTATTTATCATCGTTTACTCGTAATTATAAGTTCAACATTCGTATCTTTGTGGATCGTCACCCACAACTATGCTCAGTCTCGCTTACGCATTACGATTTTGTTTGATTAATTGTTTGTCATACTATTCGTCAAAACACTATGCACTAACACTATCCCATTACATCGAACGCAGTATATGTAAAGGGCATACCCCAGAGTCCAGCTACCTGCCTTATCTAACGCCATCCCACCACTGTTTCGATATAATACGATACTGTTCTTGCCTAGCATAATCGACTGTAAATAAATAATACATACTTGTTCCTAATTAAAGAATTCCTATAACACACAAACACAAATATGAACACTTGAATCACATTGACATACTGAATCAAATACATATTGTACTACCACTGTTTATGACTACCATGACTAAATGCATAGATGTTACATACAGTGCTTAGCTTTGTCCTGAATAAGTGGGTGTTAACCTTACAATATGTTCTTGAACAAAAATCTAAATTACTAGTTTTGATCATGTGTTCAATTTTTAAAGAAATTCTAAATTTTGTTTTTCTTTTGTTTTAGTTTAAAGCGGAAACATTGTCTGCGTATACTTACATATCGACCTGATTGTTATAGCCTTAAACAATTCAAATTTGTTTTCTTGGTTTGATTAAGATTTGGACAATCTCTGCGTATATGAGAATATCGATATGATTGTTAAAAGCTTAATCTTAAATTATTGTTTAGTTCATTTTCTGGATCATCTGAGCATACGAAAGTATCAACCTTGATTCCAAGATTTTGAACAATTTCAATTTGTTTTACATTTTGTTGTTTTCAAAAGATATTCTATTTTGTTTTTGCATGATCAAGCTAGTTAAAATTGAAGTAATATGTTTCAAGGACATTATTATTTGTTTAATTATTCACAAAATGGGGATGTGTTCAAGTAAATGGAGAACATAAAGTATTTGATGGTTTTGTTTTCATTTGATATATTAACTAAGTAATTAAATTTAAAGAGGATTTATATACTGACAATCATCTTTGAATTGTAAGTTGCTGATAAAAATATTCATTAATTCAATCAAGTGTGTTGATGATTGTAATACAATATGATCTCATGTCTGGATCTTTTTCAACAAAAATATGTGATTGTTTTGGTTAATTTTATATTTCATAGTTAGGTATATTATATTTGTAGTGTGTTTGTTCTAAAATTTGAAAAAATACAAAAAGATTTTTGGTTTTATCTGATGTTAAATCAATAATTATTGATTATTTGTTTTGATTCTGAAACATTAAAACATTGATTTGGTTGAAATTTTAAATAAAATTGGATTTTGGAAAGGTTTTCTTGGAGGTTCACTTGATAGGTTTGTGAGTAGGCTCGTCTATCGGGTTTGCTTACAGGTTCGTTCAAAAGGTTTGTTGACAGGTTCGTTCAACAGGTTTGATTGAAGGTTCGTCTGATAGGTTTTTGGACAGGTTAGTTCAACAGGTTTGGTCAAAGGTTCGTTCAACATGTTTGGTCAAAGGTTCGTTCAACAGGTTTGGTCAAAGGTTCGTTCGACAGGTTTGGTCAAAGGTCGTTTATAAGGTTTGTTCACAGGTTCGTATAAATACAGAGGTTCGTGAATGAGCTTCGTCACTTTCATCAGAACCACTTTCACGAACCTTCAAACTTGAGTTTTTATTTTTTCGATTCTGGATCTTTGAGTTTCTTTGCCATATACCATTAGCTTCTGATTTGTATTGTGATTCTAAATAGGTAAATAGATTGGAGTTTGATCGGCTAGATTAGTAGAGATTTTGATTTTTAGATCTAGTTAGTCGAACCTATACTTTTGGATTAAAATCTGGTTAAATCTAACTTTGAGAAAAATTGCTTTTGTTAAAGTTGCTCATCTATGAATTGCGAACCTTTGGATATTATTTGTTTGATCTAATTCATAGATTTGAATTTTGATTTTAAAATGGAAAAGGTTCGTGTAAATGAATACAGGTTCGCTGATTTGAAAAGGTTCGTTTGACCTTAAAACGTTCAGGCCGAACCTCTTCACATTATTGAACCGAACCTCATATGGTCAAGGGTTCGTTTGACTATTAGGTTCGCAGTATATTTGATGTTCGTTCATTTATAGGTTCGTGTGATTTAAACAGATTTGTCTTGCAGTGAGGTTCGTCTAATCTAGGTTCGGCACAGGGTGGGTTCGCTGGTTTCTATACTTACAAATTTTTTTTGAATTTTTTTGAACTTTTGAGTTTTTGATTTTTTTTAATTGTTGTTTGTTTTGATTGTATAACTGGCAACTCTCACCGTTGGAGATAAAACAATCTATGTGCGTATTTAGATCCAACAACAAAGAATGGCAAGGAGTTTAGACCTATGATTGAGTTTTTGAGACGATCAAGAATTTATTATGCTATCTCCAACTCATGTTACATCTACAGATCACATATTCAGAGTTTCTGGGAGTCAGCTAGGTTGACTACAGTTGATGATGGTTATGTGATTGAGGCTAATGTGCTTGGACAAGCCATTAGAGTTATTGAAGCTGATATTAGGAGAGTTTTACAGTTTGGAGGTGAACCTGCAGGAATGACTTTAATTCCTGAGAGGTGCATTAAGGGATGTTTTATGAGGATCAAATACTTTGGAGTCTAAAGTGAATACTCAATCAAGAAGGGCAAATTACCTTTGCAATACAAGTTCTTAGTTCATGTACTTCTTTACTGTCTGAGCATGAGGAAGGGTACTTTTGATGAGTTGAGAGATCTTATGAGGTCTGCTATGGTAGCATTGATTCTGAACAAGCCGTTCAACTTCTCTGCAATGATCTTCAGATATTTATCAGACAACATAACCAAGGCTAAAGACAGATTTTATATGTATCCAAGATTGATTCAAATGCTTATTGATGAAAGATTTCCTGAAAAGAACTTTCTAAGGGTTGCTTCTAACATTCTCAAGCTAAAACACATGACTGATTCTAGTCTCGGGCAAGTAAAGATTTATCAGAAAAGCACTGATGAGATTCTGATAAAAGATTTGGTGGGACATTGTGCTAGAGCTAACTACATTGCTCATCTGAATGATGTCTAGAGACATGATGATTCCAATACAGAGAATGAATAGTTTGATGACGATGATGATCAACAACCAGCACCTCCTCCTCAAAATCCACAAGCTAGACAATCTCAAATGTAACTCCTACTACATTGGTTCCTCTTTAAGTGATATATCCAGGTCAACAGGATGCTCAAAGACAAGAAGATGCTACTGCTTCTTCTCCACATGTTGATGCTGAAGATGTTGGAGCTGAAGCTGATGAAGAGTCTACTGAGTCTGAGATGGAAACAGTTCAGGTTGGAAACAGAATGGTTAGAAGATTAAAGAAAAGGCCAGCACAACAGAATGAAGAAGAAAGGGAAAAGATGAATGATCCTAACTTTACAGTTGATGAGCCTGAGTCATCAATGCCTAAGAAGAAGAAGACAAGGACTCCTAGGATTATTGTATCTTCTCCCGTGGCTGTTTCTTCTACACCTGCTACCATTCCTGTATCTGTGCCTAATTCTGTTACTGCAACTGTGCAAGAGACTTTTATGTCTACATCTCCAGTTCATATGCATTAAGAAACTTTCATTCATAGTCCTGATTCTGTAAATGTTGCAACATTCATGCCTTCTTTTGTGAATGCTACAATAGTTACAACATCATTTCAAGAAGCTTCTACTTCTCGAGTTGATTCTTTATTTGCTGGATTAGATGATTTGGACTTAAACTTTTCATTAGATTATGATGATACTGAGTTGAGACAGAGGATTTCTATCTTATCACAAGAGTTTGACAAGTACAAAAAGCAGAAGGAGAAAGTTGAAGCTAAAAAATCATCTTCTTCAAGTCAAATTGATATGGATGTGATGAAAAGCAATATTGCTCAACTTCTGAAATGGACAAAAAGGATGTACTGGAAAAGAAATTGATGAATGATAGGATTGCTTCATTGGAGATGTTGATTGAGAAACAAAGTGTTGAACTAGCTGAATTAAAGAAAGAGAATCAAGTGCTGAAGCAAAAGATTAATGATATTCAAGTCAAAGATACTCAAGCTGAAGCTACTGGTGCTAGTGCTGATCCAGTATATGTTAACATTGATGATGAGGAAGAAGAAGAGAAGGTCGATTATGAAGATTCTGATGTTGATAAACATCCAAGCTTTAATGCTTTCAATGATAATGATGAAGATGATGATGGTGATTTGACAGGAGTTGGAAGTTCAAGTGGTTTGAATTCTATAACTGGAGCGTTAATGATTTACAAGCCTTCTGGGATTTCTTTTGGTGTTAATCCAATTTCATCTGTTTCATCTGATAAGGCTAAGGATAATGAAGATGTAGAAATTGAAGATTTGACAGAGTTGGAATATCCAAAGCAAATTGTTGATAGTTCATTTCCTACATTTATGGATTTATTTAAACAAGCTAATGGGAGAAATGAAGTTAGAGATTTGGAGGAAGGAGAGACTGAAGGTGGATATTCTAGAGAAGATCTAGCTGAACTGTTGGGAGTAAAAGTTAATGATCTACATAATTCAAATGATTCTGGAAAGATGATAGCTGGAGAATCATATCAGTCTTTTGAAGTTGAACAAGATGATCATGTTGATGAGAATTTGTATAATTTGCAAACTTTGATGAAGATCTTTGATATTGAAGTCCAGAAAAGAGCTCCAAGTACTATAGTTGATACTATGAAGGAAAAGACTTATATGGATATGTGGAGAGAAAGTCAAGATGAATACAAGTACATCATTGATCACTTAATGATTTTTAAGCAAATGGTTGAAGTAGTTGAAGAAAACGTTCAAGAAGACCAAGCAAGAAAATTCTCAAGATTCAAGATTGGATCTAAGTCTAAGATGAGAGGAAGAATTGTCAGTTATGGTTACTTTCACAATATTCCTGGAAGTTTGAAGAACAGAGGATGTTATGTTGTTAAAAGAACTGATGGTTGCCAATATTTTGGAAAGGCATTTGACATTATGTCATTACCTTCTTTTGAGTGCATGCAGTTATCAAGACTAAGGATGATAAAGCCTATTCAGACAGAGCACAATGAAAGATTTGAGAAGATGTTGAAGAAAGAAGCTAAAACTGGCTGGAATTGGTTGATTCCAGAATTTTCTGTATTGAAACATAATTCATATGTGTATCCAAAGCCAAAAGTTTATTCAAGACCAAGATTGAGAAGAATAGAACAGAATTGGAATCCTTATTTCAAGTTTTGGTTCTATGATGAAAGAACATCTGAAGCAGTCATTCTATTGAGAGAAAATGAGAAGTGGAGGGTGATCAGACTGTTGGATCATGTTTGATTGGTGAACTGTTCAAAGCAAGATATTGATTTACTCAATGAAGCTGAAATCTTTGCAAGTGAAGGGTTTCATGATGTTGGTGTTAGCTATAAAGACATGGCCGTACAATTTCAAACGATAGCAAGAATGTGTTATACATTGGGAATACACTCTGGATGCAAATGGGAGGATGTCAATTACTTGTATGTTGAGTTGATGAAATTGCAGAAAGACATAGATGATAAAGATGCAAATTGGAAGCTGAAAAACTATCAAAGATTCCAAAGTCAGTTGTCATTCGTGCTGCAGATAATGTTTGTCAAGAAACAAGTCGAGCTCAAGCTGCAGATTGAAGACAAAGACTTTGAAGATTTTGAAGCAACTAATAAGGGGGAGTTTGTTAGGACATTTTTGTAAAAGATTGCTTTTCAAAATGTATTAGCTTATAGGTTTTGCTAAGGTTCGTCTGGCCCACGAACCTATGCAGGTTCGGCGAACCTAGGATTTGTGTTGTAAAGGTTCATCCAGCGAACCTCAAGGTTCGGCAGGCGAACATAAGGGTTCGGCTAGGTTCGTCTGAATGTTATGTATATATAGCAGGTTTGTCTAGTAGGTTTGACAGTTTTTGTGTGTGAGACAGATCTGAGAGAGAAAGTTTCTCTGTGTGAGATTGTATGAACTGTGTGTTCAAGTTCTATTTCATTGTAATCAGATTATGTTGATCAATGAAATGATGTTTATCTCAATGATTGTGTATCTTTGATTCATATAGATAAATTCTAGATTCCGCATAAATTTGATTGTTAATAGAATTCCGTTGATCGATCAAGAGCTAATCTACAATATCAAATAATCAATATAGATCGTGCGGAATTCGATCTATACAATATGTTCGAATCATCAAGAATATATGAAATATAAAAATTGAACAGCATTAAAATATTTTAAATGTTCTTGTATTAATATTAAGAGTGAATAGAGTACAAGAACTTGGAATAAAACTCAGAGAATTCAAATACAAAATATGTCCAGTCACATTTAAGTTCGATACACTAAGCTATATATAGACTAATATCCGTACCATCGATACTAACAGCATCGATGGCATCGATACTAAAGTCTACCATCGACCCTAACAGTATATATGGTATTAAAGACTCACATATTACTATCGACACTAATAGTATCGACAATATACTTGGACATATTTCAAATCCATTCTAAAAATAAAACAAATATAAAACGAAACATTTACAAGTAATTACTTATAAAGATAATACAATAACATAAAATCTTCACTTCAAGCAATCCATGTACTTCATATTTAGTTCAACATCTGAAGCTGATGCTATCAGTGTACTAACAGATTCTCCCTTAGCAACAGCTCAATGTTGGTCTTCATTCATCCCATTGAGACGGTTAAAGACTAGCGGCAGATATCTTATGCTTGACACATACATTTATCACTCTCTTGAATTGCATAGCTTCCTCTTGATGATCTTTATGAAACTGAATGGTCTTCATTTGTAACTTCTTCTTATCATCTTCAATAAGATTAATCAAGTGAATAGGATCAAAAATTCTCTAAATTACCACTTTGTTTTTATCTTGAAATGCAGCTTCTGAAGTATAACCATCCAAAAAACATTAGTTAAGGTCATTCATAATAACTCAGTTAAACTTTTATAAGGGAATCATGTTTAAATATTTAACCGGTTTGAATTCATATAGAACCTTCCACTTTTTGGTAAGCCTATCCAGATTTCCAACAATAGGAATTTTCTTTAACTACTGTAGGTTCAAAAATAGAAAAGTCATTGAATTGACTTCCTTTCTAATCACCTCTTCCATCTTCCAAGCCGTAAAATTTTTGGTCAGATTTATTAAACGAATTTCATCCAAAACCCTTAATTCACATAAAGGAAATTGATTGAAACTCTTTATCTTTATTACAAATAACTTATTCTCTATCTCAAATTTCCATGCCAAAATTTTTCCTATACATTAAGATTTGTTTTTATACTTTGTTTTCAAAATTGGACTTTTAGGGATTGGCTCTAGGAAATATTTAGCCATTTTAATAACTTCAACAATTGTCAGAGCTTGATATTGTTCTTCAGCGGTTGTCTTTACAAACTACTTCTCATTTAGTTTTGCCTGAAATGAGTCTTTAACACAATTCACTTCAATCTTCTGAATTTTCTCTTCGAGCATAACCTCTTCCCAGTCCAAGTCAATAAACAAATCTCTGATTTCTTTGACGGGAAACCATTTTCCTTCTTCTAAATCATAATCATTTAGTTCATCCTCTTGTACTTCATGTTGATCTCTAAAGATTGGTGCAATTTCATAGTCTTATATGGTTAAAGTTTGGTCAACATCCAAAAATAGGTCACTATCATCTTCATCCTCAAAATCAAAATGTAGATCATCATCATCTAGATCTTCAAGTTCTTCAATCATTATATCATCTTCTTAACCTTTTCTTTTCATTTGTCAGTAGTCGATCATGAGGGCTCCACCCTAGTGTTGTTGCTACATCTCTTCAAGAGAAATCCCCCTGAGCTGAAGAACTACCAAGTTGATCTCTGATGATTTTAATTTGAGCATAATAATCTCTAAACACTGAAAGAGAATGATTATGAAGAGTTTGAATAGTTTTGATCAAAGCATTTATCCTGCCATTGAAAGTGGTGAATGTAGCAAGATCCCTTTTATTTATACCATCTTGATTTTTCTAACTAGATTCAACTTGAGCTTATAATAAGCTAAGTTGATCTTGTAAGGGAACAATTAATGATGTCTGCTTGTTTAGATTTTCAGCATGTACTTCCAGCTTATTTACATGAGTTTTCAATTGAATAATTTCTGATTAAAGTTCAAAAACTTGTGATTGAAGGCTGATGAATTGGGCAGACTGGGTTCCAAAACTATGAATGAACGTTTGTTCAAAATTGGGAGTGGAAGAACAAGGTTCAATAGGTTGGACAGGTGGTGTGGTAAAAGTTGAAACAGAAGGTATTGGAATAGTAAAGGGTGTTGTGGAAGTAATAGGAGATGAAGTGGTTGTAATTGGAGGTGAAAAAATGAATAGGAGAAGCATATTGGGTAGTATCAAACTCAGGATCAGAAGGAACATAATCAACATCATCTTCTTCTATAGTTCTCCTATGTCATTTTTCTGAAACATTAATATAAATACCACCAACTTTACATGTGGCCATGGTTTGCATTTGCTTGAAACTTCTTTCAAACACTCGACTCGATTAATTTTATATACCTTATTTTAATATAACTCAGTATTTTGCACAAACCAATTTTAAACTAAAAAGTTTGAAATATTATCATAAAATTAACTTTTTTATTTTACAATTTGTTTTATTGTTTAAATAAAACAACTTTTTATTTAAATGCCTTTTCAGTAGTTATAAAACTCCTTTTATATTTACTATTGTTTTTCAAAATTGTGACAAATATTTGTTTTTGTTAGTCTTATATTTCCTAAATATTCACAGCCACAAACAACAAAATATATAACTATGAATCGAGCCATAATCTAATTTATTCCGGTTTTGTTTGAGCCATCAAACGTAAATCGAATCAGGTCCAGGGTTTACAAATCAATGCGTTGATTGTAATCTCCCACTTGATCCAAGATCTCCATCTTCATGCTCCTTGAATGATTGCATTTTGGTCTTCAATCCTTTTTGCTTGGTTACGTAAATACATTCTATCTATATTAAAAAATAGAAATCTAATCTATTACATCGGGTCCAAATACCCGTAAAAATACATCCAATAAAAAATTGAAAAACCTAACATTACAACCATTCAAATGGGTCAAGACCTAGGCCTCGAATCATCATAGTCACTAACAAACAATCAAAGGATCAATCTTTTGTCAAACAAAACGTTTTTGGCAAATAAAACACAAGATCGATTAAAACAACATTTATTCACGTGTAAAAGCGGCTCTGATGCCACTTTTGGGAATTGTAGCAACCATTTTGAACTTTTATTTAATTGTATTAATTATAAAATCAGATTTTATGATAGAGGAAGCATTTATGTTACACATTTTGTTTCATAAACAAAGTTCCCAAAACCATGAATCCAGTTACATGCGAATAAACAAAAATCAACTATAGGGTGTTTAGAATTGACCTAAATGAAGAACTCCCAAAAACACATCTTGGATTCTATACTAGTCTCGCTAGATGACTTGAATCACGAACCACGATCTCTATCGTGTATCGCCGCAACAACCCGACGTTATAAAACCACCTAGGGTTGTTTAGTTATGGTGGTGGTGTGTGGTGGTTGTTTGGCCGAACCTAGAGGAGAGGGGAGAAGGGGCGACTGTCACATCCCCAAATTCCCACATGCGGTGTCATAATGCTGGGTGTGAGGTGGCCAGAATCAAAGCTCTCAATAGTATAGAACGTCTCTATATGAATTATAAATACACACTATTTTGATAAATAATTCAAGTTTCATTAATTAAAGCAGCGGAATTAAATTAAGTGTTTAGCAGCAAAAGATATAAGTAGCGGAATAAGTTGTCTAGAACACTACATTGTTTTAAATCACAATATCATAATAATTGTTCAAAATAGAAATTAGAATGCATGCAAGACTCTTCCTTTTTCCTATTCCATGTGCATCCTAGCATCGTGCAATTGGTTACCTGAGAATACATGCGAAAACGTGACAACATAAAGTTGGTGAGTTCACAGGTTTAAGTAAGTTTAAAACAGTAACGAGATATATACTGGGTATGTTAAGTTGTAGACCTACGGTCCCGAGTGTATAAGTTTGTCTTACCGAAACTAGACTGTTTGTCGCCTCCACCGAGTTTATCGCGAAACCACGGCATAGATCGATATTACGCCCATCGTGACCTCCGGTCACAGCTGTTGTCGAGCGAGGTTTGTCAGACCTAGTAGTACGACATAATAACGACTCGTTTGTTATACAAATAACGGTAAGGATATGTGAGGACTTTGTTGCGATACAAGCACATTCAAAAAGTTGTTTTACACATACCAGTCATACATCTAAAACAGTTGCATAGTATTCTCACCCCAAATTTTAACAAAACAGTTAAGTAGTAAAAAGTGGGGTTGTAAACTCACCTGAGTTTAGTAGTTGCTGTTGTGTTTGCGTGAACGGCTTGCAGTTTGCCCTTAGCGGTTACCTATATCATGTGGGTTTTGTGAGTTTGTGTTCACTGTTGTGTTCGTGTTGGTCTCACTAGACCGTGTTTGTGTCCAAACAACTCTACGTTGTTGTGTTGGTCGTGTTGACCATGTTTGACTTAACGACCCATTGGTGATTTGTTTAGTTATAGTGATCGTTCTACATGTGTTTAGTGTCGTGTGATACGTGTAAACACATAAGTTAGGTTCATTGGATAACTTACTATTTATAGTAAGTTTCAATTTTAAGAAAGTTTCAATTTTAGGAAAGTTCACATAAAATCATGTTCCATTTATTCTAGCATGTTTGTTTACCCTATATGATCATGTTATCACATAGCACATTGTTACATGTTATCAAATAAACACATTTCTCATTTAAAACTTACTAAATACAGTAAGTTTCTATATCTAGCATAGCTGGACCAAGTTAAGCATATAACTTGTTGTTTTACTCATAATTACCATTTGTAATTATAGTTTACTCCTTAATCACGTCAAATAGTTACATTTTGCAAATTTACACGAATAAAGTTACTATTTATAGAATGTTTTCATATATCATTATTCTAATCATCAATAATCCTTTCAAATGTGGTCATAAGACTCAACATTATCATCATAACTTAAAATGACCAAATCAACATTCATGAACAAGTAAACTAGCCAAAGTTTCTATTTATAGAAACTTGTAACAAATACCCGTATTTCAACCATTCTAATAAATCAAAAATACCTAAGATTATCATATTAGATTCAAATAATCATTTAAACATGATAATCAAGTCAAACTCATCATTTCTTAACAACTTGTAACTTAAAAGTTACCATGTTTAGCAAAATGTGTTTAAATGACTTTTTACATTTAATTTTAACTAGTCAATATATCAAACTCATCATATAAATCATAAATCATCATCTTAGAATACATGCATGCCTTTAGTTCATTATCTAACATCACTTTGTAACAATAAAGTTACTATAAATAGTAATATGCACTAGAGCATTATTCCTAGCAATAATACTAACATTTATCCTTGCAAACACTTTTAATATCATCAAAAAATCATGTTCTTGCACTCAAAATCATCTCAAACATATTATATCGTCTATGCATGTTGCTAGAAAGTCCCATTTCATAGTAATATCAACAAATGACCATTCAAACTCAACAAGTTCATCATAGATCATTCTAAATGCATTAAATCAGTAGCAACATCATCAAACTTGAGATTGATAACACTCAAGTTTCGTGCAGGTGTCATGGGTGAGGTTGCATGTGGGTGGTTTTCATTGCATTTGTGTGTGTGAGTGTTTAAAAGCCACAATGACCATAAAACTACCTTCTAGTTCTCCAAAATCGCTGAGATGATGATCAAACAGCAGCTGGGTAGCTCTAAACTTGCTAGGAATGAACTCCTAGCAGATTCAAGTGATAGTGTTGATGATGGTGTGCTTCAAATAACCTCCTTTCTAGTTTCTAGCTTCAATGGAGCTCAAAGATAGCTTCCAAGTATCACCAAAGAAGCTTCGGGCTGAGATGATGAAGTTAACAGGGTGTGTTGCTCGAGTTTGAGGTGCCTTAGTCGAGAAAGATAGGATAGAAATGATTACACTAAGTTGGGTTGAGTCTTATACGAGTTTTGCCATATGCGAATGCCAGGCATACCGCCTAGCTAGCCTCCATAAGGGTAGGCGTACCGCCTGGATTATTTTAATCTGATATCTCCTCGTTGTCTCGCACGCACCGCCCCGGGTAGGTGTAGAGGCTAGGCGTACCACCTAGTATTTTGGAGATTTCAAATTTCTCCCGCCCAAGCCTGGCGCACCACCAAGGCCCAAACCTTGGTCCTTGGTGTACCGCCTTGCTGGCCGGATGAGCCCAAATGGCCCAAATTTGTTTTTAAGTTCGTTTTTCGATTATTTCGCATTTATGAACATCGTTTCATGACTTAAATCATAATTTTAGTTTATTTTATCTCATGTAAGGTTCAATTGTTTCTCAATTACATTCTTGATTGTTTAATTCATCAACATTCGTTCGACAAGACACGTGTGTGCATTTTCCGATAATTCAGCGAATCATCGCTTAGTTGTTCATGTTTGGACTGTAGTTCCACGTAAGAAATAATAATATAATTTAATATTAAATAAATGCAAATGCTGACATGGAAAATACGAGGTGTCACATCGACGGACAAGAGAGGAGAAGAGAGGGAGAGTGTGCGTGTTATGAAATGTGGTAGGTTAGATCTATGATTAATAGTCAACCCATGATCCACAAAAATAGGAATTTTGAATTACCAATTCAAAATTCTATTTCCCACATTTTCTTTTAACACAAAATTCTATTATATGATTAAACTCTACTAGTAATTAAACAATTTAATTACTACTCTCCAATATTACTTAACAATTAATTAGTAACTTTGAATTAAATATCCAAAGTTTAATTAACTAAACTTTATCAATTTAATTCCAATTAATTATCACAATAATTAATTCCTCCATTATTATTATTTCATAAATAATAATACCGCTTTATATAATTCGTGAAATTGATTATGTCTAAAACAAATTTTAGTCATAATCATATTACTATCTTAAAAAGTGTAACTTTTTGGATCATACCCTGATAGCAACGTTGATATTATCAATGATTGGACATCCCATTTTCAAGAAATTCATCTGTAAACTGAGGAACATATGACATATCTTCAACATCAGTGTCAACATGAGCTTGTTGAACATCAGTGTGACATCCAGCACCTCACCGTCCGGCAAGCCCGTACGATGTGTGTACTTTCACTATTTACTATGTGTAAATACAGTGCGCAAACAGTTGTGTGACAACAGAACTCAGAAAACAAACAAGAGTTGTATGTGTTTAAGTAAAAACTTAAATGCAGTAAATGCAACAACGCAAGAGAAGCAACAGTGTACAAACAAATGACAAGATCGAATCGGTTGAGATCTGATATCCACAGATGACAGGAATCAGATGGCCGACAACTCTGTATTAAAACAATGTGAAAACAATAATAACAATGTGAAAATAGGCAAGTTAGTTGAGTCCGTCCGTGAGAATGTTTAATGTAAAACGATAATTCAGTATTGCAGACGAACAATAAACTGACAGTGTATTTGCATGGGTGACGATTCACACAAACATATCTGTGGGTTTAACGTTCTGAAACGACAACTGAAAAGTAGAAAACCAAATCAGAAAGTGAAACGTACAATCGTGTTCGTACAGTTAGCGCTCTATACGAAAACGCGCGTAAGTGACGTTTTCTGAAAAAACAAACTGTAAAATAATTAAAATAAACTAAAAATAATACATTCTAGAAATTTACACCTAAAACCTAATTTATAACATCAAGGAACCCTATTCAACCAAGCACAAAAGACCAGATTTTCCATTCGGCCAGGGAACACTATTCGACCGTGCAACGCTATTCGGCCACCTTAATTCGGCTGGAACAGAAAACCATCTTCATTCCGCTTGGGCCTCAACAACCTTCGGCCCAACCACAGTCAACTGGTCCAATGCGATTGGCCATGATCTTGTCTCGGCCCAATCTCAACTCAGTTATTCGGCCCAGCTGAATAACCGGACCATGACACAAACCATTCGGCCCAACAGGCTCTAAGAGGCCCACTGATTCGGCCAAGGCCCACTTTTTTGGCCCATCGGGACTGATTCGGCCCAACACCTCATGAGACCACCTAGTTCGGCCCATGATCTCTTTGATTCGGCCCACTTGACATGATGAAAAAAAAGACATAATCAACAATTCAAGTAAATTGAATAGGTAATGGATGGTTTACTACAAAGATGATGGGAAAACATAAGTGAACCACTAATTATAACCAAGAAATCTACTTTTTCAAAAAGGGAACTAATGATATTAAGAGAGTTGATGTTGTGGATTTAAAAATCAATTGCATTATCTTGGAAGATCATAAGGATTTTTAATCCTAAACCTAAAACCTAAGTTATACTTAGGATCTAAATGGGGATTTCAAACATACACAATCCATCATGGTTAAAACAAACGGAACAACAAATTTCTAATCACCAACTTAAGGTCTAAGTTTTATACTTAGAACTTCTTTTGTTTTGAGTTTGATCTAAGTGAACATAAAATTAATAACAAAACGTGTTAACCTTAACTTAAAATAGTTAAGTGTTAGTAAAATCGATGACAATTTAACAAGGGCCGAATGATGACCGAGACTTACGAGTGTTAGCCAACTTTAGGGCTAACACATACACGCACACAACTCAACTATAACTTATACTTATAAGCTACAACAACGTGAAATCAATACAGGATTGTGAAAACTACAACAAGTACAACAAAGAGCGCGTGCATTTCCTTTTTATCCATAGTCAACAACTACAACAACAAGTTGAGTTCATATGCCCCTTTTCTAATCTTAATTGATTTCAAAGCTCGGGGCTGTGAAACATGCTTAAAACTTTTATTTACTTAAAGGTTTTGATATAACATACTGATTTCATTATGAATTAGATAATAACGTTTAACGTTATTATCGGTTAATATTGTATGCTTGCTTGTTTGATCATTAGCATATCTGAGATAGTTAGGAAGATACATGTCAATATAGCTTCCTGACACATCCATACACTAGAATAATACTAGCTGTAAGAATATATCTTACAACTTTTTATTTTTCTCACACGATTGAACAATGGGATAATCAAGGGGTAATATGTTGATATTAATTGCAACCATCAAGAATGATAATCATGATTACGAAACTTCATGATACGAGATCATTCACACATTACTAACATCGTGTAATAAGAACAGATCTTAAAACACTTTGTTAAAGTCATTAAGAACCCACAGCATAGAGATAACAGCTGAGACACTTACTTGTGATATCGAGGAGGATATTATGAGCACACCACTAGCGGGATGGCATTCCCCACATATACTACCTCTGTTATTTAAGACCAGATCTTAAACAATACCATTAATGAATTTTGGTTACGTTTAGTATTCATTTCAATGAGACTACGTTCACGGGATAAGATAACAGAAACCTAATAACATCAAACATCAAACTCAATTTAGAGTACATCCTATAACCGTTAGTGTGTGCCGGTTACACTAACCATAGAATAGTCGGGTAAATCATGAACTCTAACCTTCAGGGTTTGGGTAATTCAATGAAACCACACCGGGCACAAGAGGTGCTATCCTTCTTATTTTAATGCAATTCGTAAAGTTTTGGGAAAGTAATCATTCAGATAGATATCGAGGATGATATCTTACACACCGGGTTGGCCAGAAATGGCAACCACTGGGACAGTTATGTCTCAATCTAGATACTATGGAGAGAATATCTTACACGCCAATACTTATCGACGTTAACACGCCTAGAGACAATTAAGTATCATTTAATTAGATATCGTGGGGAGGATATCTTACCAACCGGACTGCGCAGTACTGACAGTCACAGAGACTCTTTAGTCTCGCTCTAGATATCTTAGTGGGATATCTTACACGCCGGGCTAATCAGAAATGATTAGCTACATAAACTATAAAGTTTTGTTCTAGATATCGAGGAGGATATCTTACACGCCGGGCTGATCCGTAAGGAATAGCTAACAGAGACAATTAAGTATTTAATTCAAATATTGGGATATCATACACGCTGGGCTAATCCGTAAGGAATAGCTAACAGGGACAATTAAGTCTCTTATGCAAATGTTGGGATAATCATACCTGGGGATTTATGGGTGAAATGAAATGGGTATCCATAGTTGAATTACAAGTGGTGTGGAGTTCTATCAGTTATGTGGTGGGATGTTGGCTAGGGCTTGTTCCCCTACATATGCCCTATCTATAAGCATAAGTGATAGGGTGAGACACTATTTGTAAGTATAACTATAAAGAGGACATTGTGTGAAACATGTGGAACAATTATCAATATAACATGTGTGGAACATTATGATTATGAATGACAACAAATCATCTATTTTCAATTATCAAACTTATGAACTCACCAACCTAGTGGTGACTTTGTTTAAATGCATGTTTTTCTCAGGTGAAGAACAGGTCTAGTCACCAGCATTCAGGACTTAAGCTAGTAGACTTTTAGAAGACCTAGCTTCATTTTGTGATGAACATATTTTGAAATGACAAAACCATGAATCAACTTTTGTACATCTTGTGAAGTTGCAAGATAGAAACGTCAATTATTCTTTTTGGATAGATTTACTTAGTTAAATTGTGAACATAACATTGTAATTTAACTTTGTAATTCTATATCATATGTCACGTTAGCATTTCTCATCATACATCATGTGCTATGCAAACCATCTGATCATTTCGATTATCACAACGATATCACGCCCCGGGAACCTTCCACCCGACGGGAAATTCGATCCAGCCCGCCGGCTCGGGGTGTGACAGATTGGTATAAGAGCCATGGTTATAGTGAAATATAGGTCATATTACTTAAACGGTTTGGCCTAGACTATAACCTAGGGACCCTCATGTAGAGATCATACAACATAGGATTCTATTTGCATATGTCTTCTGCGTCTGATCACTGCACTAACCGATTTTCTATCGGTTATGATCAGAATGCCGCCACCACAAGACTTAGCTCCGCATTCATCTACACCATCACCATCTGACTCTCCTACACAACTACCTCCACCTCCTCCTCCACATGTTCCACCTCCACAGCCACCGCCTGTTCACGAGTTGGATTCCTGCTACTATTGCTTTAGCCACTCTACTGACAAGCCAACTGAAGGATGTGATCCCTGATATGATGAACAGGATCAACAATCAGAACGGCAACAACACTGGCAACTCATCTGGGGAAGGCAGTGGAAACATCAGGAACCAACAGGACTACTCCTACAAGAACTTTATAGGATGCAAGCCACCAGCATTCAGTGGCACTGAGGGAGCCGTCGGCTTGATCCAATGGATTGAGAAGATGGAAACAACCCTCGACATAAGCGGTTGTCCTGATCAACACCGAGTGAGATATGCTGCAGGATCGTTTGAGAAACGAGCCCTAACCTGGTGGAATGCCCGGTTTCAAACACGAGGAAGGGACGAGGCATTGGTGATGCCCTGGGAGGATTTCAAAAGTCTGTTGAGGGGCGAGTTCAGCCCGAGAAATGAACTGAAGAAAGTAGAAACAGAATTGCTGAATCACGTGATGGTGGGAGCTGAACATCTGGCATTCACTACAAGATCTCATGAACTGGCAACACTGGCACCGGATATTGTACCCACACTAGAGAAAAGGATTGAACGGTACGTCGGTGGAGTACCACCTTGCAT
This sequence comes from Mikania micrantha, assembly GCA_009363875.1. Classification (NCBI taxonomy): domain Eukaryota; kingdom Viridiplantae; phylum Streptophyta; class Magnoliopsida; order Asterales; family Asteraceae; genus Mikania; species Mikania micrantha. Next base: position 656,430 of record CM018698.1, on the reverse strand, counting down.
TCAAGGGCATGTGATTGCCGCACACCCAACCACACTGGAGATGGCTGTCACACTTTCAGCTACACTGACTGATGTGATGGTTGCCTCTGGTGTACTCAAGAGGGAATCTGGGACTACTAATGAGGAACGACACCCCACCAAGAAACGAAAGGTTGTTAAGAATTTCGCGACAACCACCACTACCAAACAAGCAGTGCCCACACAACCATAACTGAACCACAAGCCTTACTCTGGCACAGCTCCATTCTGCAATAAGTGCAACTATCATCATCAACCAGACACAGGGTGCTGACAATGCACTTATTGTGGAAAAATGGGGCACTGTCCAAATTTTGCAAGAACCAAGCAGCTTAGCACAGAGCTAATCAAGCAGTGGCACAGACCACTGTATGAAACGATCGCATTTCCTGCTACACCTGCGGGGAGCCAGGACATTATGCGAAAGGCTGTCCAAAAAGGGTGCTACCGAGAGGATGTGCATTTCAAATAGGAGCGGCTGCTGCACGCCAAGACACTGACACCAACACTGGTACACTTTTCATTTAAAATCTTTGCAGTTGTATATTTTTATACTAGCATAGATTATCGTTTTCCTCTTTAAAGCTATTATATAACTTACTCATAATGGGGCAACTCTAGAATATCTCTTACACTATTTTAGTAATTGGGGGTAAACAAGTATATATGATGTGAACATACTGTTCACTTACTGTTAGTGAACAAACACATGCCATGGGATTCAAGTCAAGGGACACGAGTAGTATCAACATCACCTTCGGAACAGATGATTTACCTGTAATGGGGCTGAAGTCATCTAAACCGATAAAACCTTCTACATGTCATTACAGTGGACAACAGAGACGCGTTCATAAATCTCATTACTGACGTACGCAAATCTCACGATTTGATCCGTCACTGTTGTCTTACCGAACAATATATGGATCCATTTCAACAAGGGGAGGGATAAGAGGTTCCTTCTGACAAGAAATAACACACGACTACCAGAAACATAGTGAATGCTAAGAACCATGAAGTTGTTGGAACAACTCGAAATACCAAGATGGGAGTGTACACAAACAGCTATGGATTTTAGATTCCAAGCTACCTCACACTCCCAACAAGTTTGACACGATTGAATCATTATGAACAATGAGATCGAGTCTACTCATTACATAAATATGCACAAAAGCCTAGACTCATTAAGAAGGACTAGGTTACACAAAAACAACATCTTTTCGAGGAACCTCGAACATTATGGATCGTGCGGTCGAGAGACCGAAAACGAATCCGTATCGCATCAAACAGACTCGATGGAACTCTAAACACAACTCCGTGTAAACTTGAGAACATGAGAAACACGCGATATCAAAACATCTCCACCTATAAAAAGAAAAAGTAGTACCCGACAATGACATTTAAATTTCGGGACGAAATTTCTTTAACAAGGGGAGACTGTGACATCCAGCACCTCACCGTCCGGCAAGCCCGTACGGTGTGTGTACTTTCACTATTTACTATGTGTAAATACAGTGTGCAAACAGTTGCGTGACAACAGAACTCAGAAAACAAACAAGAGTTGTATGTGTTTAAGTGAAAACTTAAATGCAGTAAATGCAACAACGCAAGAGAAGCAACAGTGTACAAACAAATGACAAGAACGAATCGGTTGCGATCTGATATCCACAGATGACAGGAATCAGATGGCTGACAACTCTGTATTGAAACAAGTTGAAAACAATAATAACAATGTGAAAATAGGCAAGTTAGTTGAGTCCGTCTGTGAGAATGTTCAATGTAAAACGATAATTAAGTATTGCAGACGGACAATAAACTGACAGTGTATTTGTGTGGGTGACGATTCACACAAACATATATGTGGGTTTAACGTTCTGAAACGACAACTGAAAAGTAGAAAACCAAATCAGAAAGTGAAACGTACAATCGTGTTCGTACAGTTAGCGCTCTGTACGAAAACGCGCGTAAGTGACGTTTTCTGACAAAACAAACTGTAAAATAATTAAAATAAACTAAAAATAATACATCCTAGAAATTTACACCTAAAACCTAATTTATAACATCAACGATGTAAAACTACACGAAACTGGCCATATTTAGCGAAACAGCGAAGTTTAACGGTCTGACCGCGAACGAAACAGTAACAGTAAGTCAAACATAATATTTATGTTTTAAAATTTTGAAACTCATCAAAATATTCCAAGAAAGTTAATTATCTTAAATACGTAGAGTACGCGCGTATCGTGCCGGATACGCGACGAATACGAGAACCGAACACACGAAATGAACCCGAACACCCTCGGGGTATAAATACCCTAAATGAGAGTCTTCTTCCTCATTTCCCTCTTCTTACTCTCTCTCTAGAACTCAAGTCCGGCGCAACTCTCTCTCTCTAACTTCTCTCTACCATAACTCACTTAAAACTCAACCAAATCACCTCATTCTTGGGCCAAATCGAAGCTCTCGCCCCCTCTAACCGAAAGTACAAAGGATCTGCTGTAAAACTCAACCAAAATCGAGGTATGAAGCTGCAAAAGTGGCGAAATTAGGGTTTTATCACCTTGTTCGACCCTTAGTCCTAAACCGGCTTGAAACACTTTAACAACCACAAACTCTACACAAAACCCACCATAGGAACTTAGGGAAACACCTGTATGAGATGGGGATGCTATTGGGAGGAGTTGGGATTGCCATTTTCTGGTCGGCCGAATGAAATGACACAGGCCAGCCGAATGGCTGGACCTGCCGAACCAGCAGCTTGGGCCGAAAGGGGGCAGTATGAGCCAGGCGACCGAAAGAGTCACATTCTCTCGGCCATTAAGCTCATTCCCTCGGCCAGAGGGGGGCTCATTCAAATGGAGTCATTCTGCCAAGGTAGCAGCCTCATTCGCCCGAACCACCTGCTTCGGCCACCTTCATTCGAACCCCACCGGAGTATGGGCTTTATTCGATCGGACATGGACATTCGGCCCTACTCATTAGACCACCAATATCATTCGGCCAAGCACAAATGACCAGATTTTCCATTCGGCCAAGGAAACCTATTCGACCGTGCAACCCTATTCGGCCACCTTAATTCGGCTGGAACAGAAAACCATCTTCATTCTGCTTGGGCCTCAACAACCTTTGGCCCAACCACAGTCAACTGGTCCAATGCGATTGGCCATGATCTTGTCTCGGCCCAATCTCAACTCAGTTATTCGGCCCAGCTGAATAACCGGCCCATGACACAAACCATTCGGCCCAACAGGCTCTAAGAGGCCCACTGATTCGGCCAAGGCCCACTGTTTTGGCCCATCGGGACTAATTCGGCCCAACACCTTCATGAGACCACCTAGTTCGGCCCATGATCTCTTTGATTCGGCCCACTTGACATGATGAAAACAAAGACAAAATCAACATTTCAAGTAAATTGAATAGGTAATGGATGGTCTACTACAAAGATGATGGGAAAACATAAGTGAACCACTAATTATAACCAAGAAATCTACTTTTTCAAAAAGGGAACTAACGATATCAAGAGAGTTGATGTTGTGGACTTAAAAATCAATTGCATTATCTTGTAAGATCATAAGGATTTTTAATCCTAAACCTAAAACCTAAGTTATACTTAGGATCAAAATGGGGATTTCAAACATACACAATCCATCATGGTTAAAACAAACGGAACAACAAATTTCTAATCACCAACTTAAGGTCTAAGTTTTATACTTAGAACTTCTTTTGTTTTGAGTTTGATCTAAGTGAACATAAAATTAATAACAAAACGTGTTAACCTTAACTTAAAATAGTTAAGTGTTAGTAAAATCGATGACAATTTAACAAGGGCCGAGTGATGACCGAGACTTACGAGTGTTAGCCAACTTTAGGGCTAACACATACACGCACACAACTCAACTATAACTTATACTTATAAGTTACAACAACGTGAAATCAATACAGGATTGTGAAAACTACAACAAGTACAACAAAGAGCGCGTGCATTTCCTGTTTATCCATAGTCAACCACTACAACAACAAGGTGAGTTCATATGCCGCTTTTCTAATCTTAACTGATTCCAAAGCTCAGGGCTGAGAAACATGCTTAAAACTTTAATTTACGTAAAGGTTTTGATATAACATACTGATTTCATTATGAATTAGATAATAACGTTTATCTTTATTATTGGTTAACATTGTATGCTTGCTTGTTTGATCATTAGCATATCTGAGATAGTTAGGAAGATACATGTCAATATAGTTTCCTGACACATCCATACACTAGAATAATACTAGCTGTAAGAATATATCTTACAACTTTTTATTTTTCTCACACGATTGAACAATGGGATAATCAAGGGGTAACATGCTGATAACAATTGCAACCATCAAGAATGATAATCATGATAACGAAACTTCATGACACGAGATCATTCACACATTACTTACATCGTGTAATAAGAACATATCTTAAAACACTTTGTAAAAGTCATTAAGAACCCACATCATAGAGATAACAGCTGAGTCACTTACTTGTGATATCGAGGAGGATATTATGAGCACACCACTAGCGGGATGGCATTCCCCACATATACTACCTCTGTTATCTAAGACCAGATCTTAAACAATACCATTAATGAATTTTGGTTACGTTTAGTATTCATTTCAATGAGACTACGTTCTCGGGATAAGATAACAGAAACCTAATAACATCAAACATCAGACTCAATTTAGAGTACATCCTATAACCGTAAGTGTGTGCCGGTTACACTAACCATAGAACAGTCGGGTAAATCATGAACTCTAACCTTCAGGGTTTGGGTAATTCAATGGAACCGCACCGGGCACGAGAGGTGCTATCCTTCTTATTTTAACGCAATTCGTAAAGTCTCGGGAGAGTAATCATTCAGATAGCTATCGAGGATGATATCTTACACACCGGGTTGGCCAGAAATGGCAAACACTGGGACAGTTATGTCTCAATCTAGATATTATGGAGAGAATATCTTACACGCCAATACTTATCGAAGTTAACACGCCTAGAGACAGTTAAGTCTCATTTAAGTAGATATCGTGGGGATGATATCTTACCAACCGGACTGAGCAGTACTGACTGTCACAGAAACTCTTTAGTCTCGCTCTAGATATCTTAGTGGGATATCATACACGCCGGGCTAATCAGAAATGATTAGCTACATAAACTATAAAGTTTTGTTCTAGATATCGAGGAGGAAATCTTACACGCCGGGCTGATCCGTAAGGAATAGCTAACAGAGACAACTAAGTCTCTAATTCAAATATTGGGATATCATACACGCCAGGCTAATCCGTAAGGAATAGCTAACAGGGACAATTAAGTCTCTTATGCATATGTTGGGATAATCATACCTGGGGATTTATGGGTGAAATGAAATGGGTATCCATAGTTGAATTACAAGTGGTGTGGAGTTCTATCAGTTATGTGGTGGGATGTTGGCTGGGGCTTGTTCCCCTACATATGCCCTATATATAAGCATAAGTGATAGGGTGAGACACTATTTGTAAGTATAACTATAAAGAGGACATTGTGTGAAACATGTTGATCAATTATCAATATAACATGTGTGGAACATTATGATTATGAATGATAACAAATCATCTATTTTCAATTATCAAACTTATGAACTCACCAACCTAGTGTTGACTTTGTTTAAATGCATGTTTTTCTCAGGTGAAGAACAAGTCTAGTCACCAGCATTCAGGACTTAAGCTAGTGGACTTTTAGAAGACCTAGCTTCATTTTGTGATGAACATATTTTGAAATGACAAAACCGTGAATCAACTTTTGTACATCTTGTGCAGTTGCAAGATAGAAACGTCAATGATTCTTTTTGGATAGATTTACTTAGTTAAATTGTGAACATAACATTGTAATTTAACTTTGTAATTCTATATCATATGTCATGTTAGCATTTCTCATCATACATCATGTGCTATGCAAACCATCTGATCATTTCGATTATCACAATGATATCACGCCCCGGGAACCTTCCGCCCGACGGGAAAGTCGATCCAGCCCGCCGGCTCGGGGTGTGACAAATTGGTATTAGAGCCATGGTTATAGTGAAATATAGGTAATATTACTTAAAAGGTTTGGCCTAGACTATAACCTAGGGACCCTCATGTAGAGATCATACAACATAGGATTCTATTTGCATATGTCTTCTGCGTCTGATCACTGCACTAACCGATTTTCTATCTGTTATGATCAGAATGCCGCCAAGAAGACAACCGCCTCTATTGCCGCCACCACAAGACTTAGCTCCGCATTCATCTACGCCATCACCATCTGACTCTCCTACACAACTACCTCCACCTCCTCCTCCACATGTTCCACCTCCACAGCCACCTCCTGTTCACGAGTTGGATCCGGCTACTATTGCTTTAGCCACTCTACTGACAAGCCAACTGAGGGATGTGATCCCTGATATGATGAACAGGATCAACAATCAGAACGGCAACAACACTGGCAACTCATCTGGGGAAGGCAGTGGAAACATCAGGATCCAACAGGACTACTCCTACAAGAACTTTGTAGGATGCAAGCCACCAGCATTCAGTGGCACTGAGGGAGCCGTCGGCTTGATCCAATGGATCGAGAAGATGGAAACAACCCTCGACATAAGCGGTTGTCCTGATCAACACCGAGTGAGATATGCTGTAGGATCGTTTGAGAAACGAGCCCTAACCTGGTGGAATGCCCGGGTTCAAACCCGAGGAAGGGACGAGGCATTGGCGATGCCCTGGGAGGATTTCAAAAGTCTGTTGAGGGGCGAGTTCTGCCCGAGAAATGAACTGAAGAAAGTAGAAACAGAACTGCTGAATCACGTGATGGTGGGAGCTGAACATCTGCATTCACTACAAGATTTCATGAAGTGGCAACACTGGCACCGGATATTGTGCCCACACTAGAGAAAAGGAATGAACAGTACGTCGGTGGACTATCGCCTTGCATTCAAGGGCATGTGATTGCCGCACACCCAACCACACTGGAGATGGCTGTCACACTTTCAGCTACACTGACTGATGTGATGGTTGCCTCTGGTGTACTCAAGAGGGAATCTGGGACTACTAATGAGGAACGACACCCCACCAAGAAACGAAAGGTTGTTAAGAATTCGCGACAACCACCACTACCAAACAAGCAGTGCCCACACAACCACAACTGATCTCTGGCACAGCTCCATTCTGCAATAAGTGCAACTATCATCATCAACCAGACATAGGGTGCAGACAATGTACTTATTGTGGAAAAATGGGGCACTGTCCAAATTTTGCAAGAACCAAGCAGCTCTGCACAAAGCTAATCAAGCAGTGGCACAGACCACTATATGAAACGATCGCATTTCCTACTTCACCTGCGGGGATCCAGGACATTATGCGAAAGACTGTCCAAAAAGGGTGCTACCGAGAGGGCAAGAACCGAGAGGACGTGCATTTCAGATAGGGGCGGCTGCTGCACGCCAAGACACTGACACCAACACTGGTATGCTTTTCATTTAAAATCTTTGCAGTTGTAATACTAGCATAGATTATCGTTTGCCTCTTTAAAGATATTCTATAACTTACTTATACTAGGGCAACTCTAGAATATCTCTTACACTATTTTATTAATTGGGGGTAAACAAGTATATATGATATGAACATAGTGTTCACTTACTGTTAGTGAACAAACACATGCCATGGGATTCAAGTCAAGGGACACGAGTAGTGTCAACATCACCATCAGAACGGATGCTTTACCTCTAATAGGGTTGAAGTCATCTAAACCGATAAAACCTTCTACATGTCATTACAGTGGACAACAGAGACGCGTTCATAAATCTCATTACTAAGGTACGCAAATCTCACAATTTGATCTGTCATTGTTGTCCTACTGGACAATATATGGATCCATTTCAACAAGGGGAGGGATGAGAGGTTCCTTCTGACAAGAAATAACACGCGACTACCAGAAACATAGTGAATGCTAAGAACCATGAAGTTGTCGGAACAACTCGAAATACCAAGATGGGAGTGTACACAAACAGCTATGGATTTTAGATTCCAAGCTACCTCACACTCCCAACAAGTTTGATGCGATTGAATCATTATGAACAACGAGATCGAGTCTACTCATTACATAAATATGCACAAAAGCCTAGACTCATTGAGAAGGACTAGGTTACACAAAAACAACATCTTTTCGATGAACCTCGAACATTATGGATCGTGCGGTCGAGAGACCGAAAACGAATCCGTATCGCATTAAACAGACTCGATGGAACTCTAAACACAACTCTGTGTAAACTTGAGAACATGAGAAACACGAGATATCAAAACATCTCCACCTATACAAAGAAAAAGTAGTACCCGACAATGACATTTAAATTTCGGGACGAAATTTCTTTAACAAGGGGAGACTGTGACATCCAGCACCTCACCGTCCGGCAAGCCCGTACGGTGTATGTACTTTCACTATTTACTATGTGTAAATACAGTGCGCAAACAGTTGTGTGACAACAGAACTCAGAAAACAAACAAGAGTTGTATGTGTTTAAGTGAAACCTTAAATGCAGTAAATGCAACAACGCAAGAGAAGCAACAGTGTACAAACAAATGACAAGAACGAATCAGTTGCGATCTGATATCCACAGATGACAGGAATCAGATGGCCGACAACTCTGTACTGAAACAAGGTGAAAACAATAATAACAATGTGAAAATAAGCAAGTTAGTTGAGTCCGTCTGTGAGAATGTTCAATGTAAAACGATAATTCAGTATTGCAGACGAACAATAAACTGACAGTGTATTTGTGTGGGTGACGATTCACACAAACATATCTGTGGGTTTAACGTTCTGAAACGACAACTAAAAAGTAGAAAACCAAATCAGAAAGTGAAACGTACAATCGTGTTCGTACAGTTAGCGCTCTGTACGAAAACGCGCGTAAGTGACGTTTTCTGACAAAACAAACTGTAAAATAATTAAAATAAACTAAAAATAATACATCCTAGAAATTTACACCTAAAACCTAATTTATAACATCAACGATGTAAAACTACACGAAACTGGCGATATGTAGCGAAACGGCGAAGTTTAACGGTCTGACCGCGAACGAAACAGTAACAGTAAGTGAAACATAATAATTTATGTTTTACAATTTTGAAACTCATCAAAATAGTCCAAGAAAGTTAATTATCTTAAATACGTAGAGTACGCGCGTATCGTGCCGGATACGCGACGAATACGAGATTCGCACACACGAAATGAACCCGAACACCCTCGGGGTATAAATACCCTAAATGAGAGTCTTCTTCCTCATTTCCCTCTTCTTACTCTCTCTTTAGAACTCAAATCCGGCTCAACTCTCTCTCTCTCTAACTTCTCTCTACCATAACTCACTCAAAACTCAACCAAATCACCTCATTCTTGGGCCAAATCGAAGCTCTCGACCCCCTCTAACCGAAAGTACTAAGGGTCTGCTGTAAAACTCAACCAAAATCGAGGTATGAAGCTGCAAAGTGGCGAAATTAGGGTTTTATCACCTTGTTCGACCCTTAATCCTAAACCGGCTTGAAACACTTTAACAACCACAAACTCTACACAAAACCCGCCATAGGAACTTGGGGAAACACCTGGATGAGATGGGGATGCGATTGGGAGGAGCTGGGATTGCCATTTTCTGTTCGGCCGAATGAAATCACACAGGCCAGCCGAATGGCTGGACCTGCCGAACCAACAGCTTTGGCCGAAAGGGGGCAATATGAGCCAGGCGACCGAAAGAGTCACATTCTCTCGGCCATTAAGCTCATTCGCTCGGCCAAGGGGGGTCTCATTCGAATGGAGTCATTCGGCCAAGGTAGCAGCCTTATTCGCCCGAACCACCTGCTTCGGCCACCTTCATTCGAACCCCACCGGAGTATGCGCTTTATTCGATCGGACATGGACATTCGGCCCTACTCATTATACCACCAATATCATTCGGCCAAGCACAAAAGACCAGATTTTCCATTCGGCCAAGGAACCCTATTCGACCATGCAACCCTATTCGGCCACCTTAATTCGGCTGGAACAGAAAACCATCTTCATTCCGCTTGGGCCTCAACAACCTTTGGCCCAACCACAGTCAACCAGTCCAATGCGATTGGCCATGATCTTGTCTCGGCCCAATCTCAACTCAGTTATTCGGCCCAGCTAAATAATCGGCCCATGACACAAACCATTCGGCCCAACAGGCTCTAAGAGGCCCATTGATTCGGCCAAGGACCACTGTTTTGGCCCATCGGGACTGATTCGGCCCAACACCTTCATGAGACCACCTAGTTCGGCCCATGATCTCTTTGATTCGGCCCACTTGACATGATGAAAATAAAGACATAATCAAAATTTCAAGTAAATTGAATAGGTAATGGATGGTTTATGACAAAGATGATGGGAAAACATAAGTGAACCACTAATTATAACCAAGAAATCTACTTTTTCAAAAAGAGAACTAATGATATCAAGAGAGTTGATGTTGTGGATTTAAAAATCAATTGCATTATCTTGTAAGATCATAAGGATTTTTAATCCTAAACCTAAAACCTAAGTTATACTTAGGATCTAAATGGGGATTTCAAACATACATAATCCATCATGGTTAAAACAAACGGAACAACAAATTTCTAACCACCAACTTAAGGTCTAAGTTTTATACTTAGAACTTCTTTTGTTTTGAGTTTGATCTAAGTGAACATAAAATTAATAACAAAACGTGTTAACCTTAACTTAAAATAGTTAAGTGTTAGTAAAATCGATGACAATTTAACAAGGGCCGAATGATGACCGAGACTTACTAGTGTTAGCCAACTTTAGGGCTAACACATACACGCACACAACTCAACTATAACTTATACTTATAAGTTACAACAACGTGAAATCAATACAGGATTGTGAAAACTACAACAAGTACAACAAAGAGCGCGTGCATTTCCTGTTTATCCATAGTCAACCACTACAACAACAAGGTGAGTTCATATGCCCCTTTTCTAATCTTAACTGATTCCAAAGCTCAGGGCTGAGAAACATGCTTAAAACTTTAATTTACGTAAAGGTTTTGATATAACATACTGATTTCATTATGAATTAAATAATAACGTTTATCTTTATTATCGGTTAACATTGTATGCTTGCTTGTTTGATCATTAGCATATTTGAGATAGTTAGGAAGATACATGTCAATATAGCTTCCTGACACATCCATACACTAGAATAATACTAGTTGTAAGAATATATCTTACAACTTTTTATTTTTCTCACACGATTGAACAATGGGATAATCAAGGGGTAACATGCTGATAACAATTGCAACCATCAAGAATGATAATCATGATAACGAAACTTCATGATACGAGATCATTCACACATTACTAACATCGTGTAATAAGACCAGATCTTAAAACACTTTGTTAAAGTCATTAAGAACCCACAACATAGAGAGAACAGCTGAGACACTTACTTGTGATATCGAGGAGGATATTATGAGCACACCACTAGCGGGGTGGCATTCCCCACATATACTACCTCTGTTATTTAAGACCAGATCTTAAACAATATCACTAATGAATTTTGGTTACGTTTAGTATTCATTCAATGAGACTACGTTCTCGGGATAAGATAACAGAAACCTAATAACATCAAACATCAGACTCAATTTAGAGTACATCCTATAACCGTAAGTGTGTGCCGGTTACACTAACCATAGAACAGTCGGGTAAATCATGAACTCTAACCTTCTGGGTTTGGGTAATTCAATGGAACCACACCGGGCACGAGAGGTGCTATCCTTCTTATTTTAACGCAATTCGTAAAGTCTTGGGAAAGTAATCATTCAGATAGATATCGAGGATGATATCTTACACACCGGGTTGGCCAGAAATGGCAACCACTGGGACAATTATGTCTCAATCTAGATATTATGGAGAGAATATCTTACACGCCAATACTTATCGAAGTTAACACGCCTAGAGACAGTTAAGTCTCATTTAATTAGATATCGTGGGTAGGATATCTTACCAACCGGACTGGGTAGTACTGACAGTCACGGAGACTCTTTAGTCTCGCTCTAGATATCTTAGTGGGATATCTTACACGCCAGGCTAATCAGAAATGATTAGCTACATAAACTATAAAGTTTTGTTCTAGATATCGAGAAGGATATCTTACACGTCGGGCTGATCCGTAAGGAATAGCTAACAGAGACAATTAAGTCTATAATTCAAATATTGGGATATCATACACGCCGGGCTAATCCGTAAGGAATAGCTAACAGGGACAATTAAGTCTCTTATGCAAATGTTGGGATAATCATACCTGGGGATTTATGGGTGAAATGAAATGGGTATCCATAGTTGAATTACAAGTGGTGTGGAGTTCTATCAGTTATGTGGTGGGATGTTGGCTGGGGCTTGTTCCCCTACATATGCCCTATATATAAGCATAAGTGATAGGGTGAGACACTATTTGTAAGTATAACTATAAAGAGGACATTGTGTGAAACATGTGGAACAATTATCAATATAACATGTGTGGAACATTATGATTATGAATGACAACAAATCATCTATTTTCAATTATCAAACTTATGAACTCACCAACCTAGTGTTGACTTTGTTTAAATGCATGTTTTTCTCAGGTGACGAACAGGTCTAGTCACCAGCATTCAGGACTTAAGCTAGTGAACTTTTAGAAGACCTAGCTTCATTTTGTGATGAACATATTTTGAAATGACAAAACCGTGAATCAACTTTTGTACATCTTGTGCAGTTGCAAGATAGAAACGTCAATGATTCTTTTTGGATAGATTTACTTAGTTAAATTATGAACAAAACATTGTAATTTAACTTTGTAATTCTATATCATATGTCATGTTAGCATTTCTCATCATAAATCATGTGCTATGCAAACCATCTGATCATTTCGATTATCACAACGATATCACGCCCCGGGAACCTTCCGCCCGACGGGAAAGTCGATCCAGTCCGCCAGCTCGGGGTGTGACACTTCAGGAGTAGACTTCTTAGATGAAGAGGGAGAATTCTTTATTTCACTTATAATTATTTGAATTTCTTCTGGAGTAGCGTCTACTATAATATTCCTGGACCGCTTTAAAATTTACTTTATTAACTAAAAATTTATTCCACCATTTACTTCTATAGTGTCTTATTAGAAGAGGAGGAGATAAATCATTTTGTTCTTGGTAATGATAAGTCCATGAAGAAATCCAAGGAATTCTGAATACACTCATAAATTGTAGAGTATACTCAAATATAGGAGTTTCTTCTTGCTTAAAATAATCTGTAAACTTATTAAAGGCAAGAGAAACATCTTTCGGGAATGCTTCTGGAATAATTCCCATATATTTAAACCACTTGATAAACCATCTTGGATAACTATTTGAAAATTGATCGTCAAAATAAAAGAACCATGAATGATTAAAATTCCTTAATAGAAAAGCCTTATCCCATGCTTCTTGATAATCATAATAATTATATTGAGGATAAGAGTCAAAATTAGAGAGAGTTTTTTGAACGAATGGCTTTGATCTCCATTCTTCAGGAGTTATTACTCTTCTATTTTTTACCTTCGAATAATCAATTTTTGATGAATCTTGAGAATTTAAGATATGTTGAATATCAACAGATCCTGTGTCTAATAATATAGCTTGATAATACTCTCTAGTTTTATGATCATTATCATAAAAATGACAACCTCTTGGATATAAATAATCCATAAGACTGAAAAAGCTTTGACAAACTTTTTCTACTTCTAATGGTTCAAATATTTTTACAATTTTATAATTTGGGTTAATATAATATGCAATTCTTTTAGACTTGTCATATTTAACTGATTTTGAAGAATTTGGAGTATTAGTTATTGAATTTGGTAATACTCTGGTTTGAATAATAGAAAAATAAGGAGGTATAGGCTTTGGAGTTGAGGATAATGAAGCAAATCTGTTTATAATGGGCAATGGTGATTGTGAAATCTGAGAGAAACTTGTAGCAAATCAATTTATAATTGGTGATGATGAGGATGGAGAGGTTTGAGAAGAACTAGATAATTGAGAAGACTTTGATAATTTTTGATTTGTAAAAATAATCTTCTTCGAGTCTGAACTCATATTCTCTGTAAAAATTCTCTTGATAAAAAGTTAGGTAATGAATTGTTTTCACCTTTTATAAATTCAATTTGAAAATCAAAATTGCTTAATAATGCTTGCCATATTGCAAAAATTTGTTTAGAAATTAAATTTTTTATATCTTTTTCTAAAATATGTTTAGCAGATAAACAATCGATTCTTAATAAAAAAAGATTTCATATATAAATCATCTTCAAATTTTTTAATACATAAAACAGTACTTAAAATTTCCTTTTTTATGGTAGAATAATTCTTTTGGGTTTCATTCCAAGAACCTGAATAATATCTTACTAATTGTTATTTATTATTATTTAAAGATTGTTTTAAAATTCCACCAAATCCTAAATCACTAGCATCAGTTTCTACTATTAACTTAGCATTAGGACGTGGAATATTTAAACATGCTAATGGTTTTATTTTACTTTTAATATGTTTTATTATATTAGTATGTTTCTGTGACCATGGTTCATGATTTTTCTTTAGTCTGTTATATAATGGTGTACATATTATTCCTAAATCTTTGAAAAATTCATGTATATAATTAAGACATCCTAAAAACTTTGTAATTTCTTTTTGTCTTTTATTTCATTTGGAAATTTATTAGAAAATTCTAAACTTCTATTAATTGGAATAATGGTTCCTTGATTAATATTATGTTCTAAAAATCTTATTTCAGTTTTAAATAAATTCATTTTAGTAGGAGAAACTACTAACCCATTTTTATGAATTATATCATAAAATATATTTAAATGTTTAAAATGTTGTTCTAAAGAGTTTGAAAATATTAAAACATCATCTATATATACTATTGAAAAATTTCCTATAAGGATAATGATATCATTCATAATATTTTGAAATTCTGATGGAGCATTTTTTAAACCGAATGACATTACATTCCATTCATAGTGTCCAAATGGAACATTAAAACCTGTTTTATATTTGTCTTTTTCAGCAATTTGTATTATTCCTTCTTGAATACAATTCATAACAGCCTCACTATCTATTAAGGTTGTTAGTGTAATTCTAAAATCATTATTAACTATTATATTTAATTTAGTATACCATTTTTGATAATTTAATTCTTTTAAAATATTAATTTCACTGTTTCCTTCACCATTATTCACTTCTTTAGGTATTATTATCTTTTTTCCCTTTTCTATATTTTTAATTTGTATTTTAATTATATGAATGTCTTGTTTTATAATTTTTAATTGTTCTTGTAATTCTTGTATAGTTATTGGTTTTTCTATTTTATTAAATTTTTGAAAAATATCTTCTAAATTATATATTTTATTTTCTTTATCTTTTATTGATTTGTTATTAAAATTTTCTTTTAATTTATCCAAATATAATTGTTTTAAATTTATATCATCAGTTTTTTCTAATAATTTTAATAATATTTTGTTTTCATCATTTATCATTTTTATAGAACCAATATTGCATATACAAGGATCAATACATTCGCAATCTTCTTCATGAGAATTGTTATTACTACTAGTAATATAATTTAAATCATTGCTACTGTAATCAGAAATATCTTCTTCACTATTATTAGTATCTAATATTTTATTAATTTGTTCTTTTAATTCTTCAGATATATTTAATTCATTTATTTTTCTTTTTGCATAACAATTTTTTGAAGTATGACCCCCTTTTTCCACAAGTATAACAAGTAATTATATTTCGTTTTTTATATAAATTTTGTTTTTTATTTTTCTTATAAAATTTTTGTTCTTCTTCTTTTACTTTTTTATTTTTATTATAATTTCTTCTAAAATTTTTTCTTTTTATAAAATTATTTTTTCTTTTAGAGTTTTCTGGGAATCTAATATTTTCAAAACCATATTGTTGACAGAAATTTCCTAATTCATTTCTTCCACTTATACCATCTTTTTTCATTTTTTTGTTTTACTTTTAAATCATTACATATTTTTAATCCTTCTTGGTTTATATAATTTACAATTTGTCCATATGTTAAATCTCCATATCGTATATTATTATTATTTTCTTTTTTAATATTATCTCTAATTTTTTCAGCAAATAATTTTGATAATCCTGCAATAAATCTTTCTTTCCAATATGCTTCTTCTACATTCATTTCTTGTCATTACTTTAGATATAAATACGTCTTTATACCATCTAAAATCTCTTAATTTTCTACATGTTAAATTAATAGTATTAACGAATTTCTTTCTTGATAATCTAAAGGATTTCCTATAAAAATTTTTATAATAGCAAATATAAGAATATTTGTTATATCTAATTCTAGAGTTGGTATTTGTGTATTATTTTCTGTTTTTATTATAATTTTCTTTGCATTAATTATAGATTGTTTTTCAGATTCTATAATATAATGATCTCACCATCCTTTTAGATTTTCAGAAAAACCAGAAATAATCATATTAAGGATTTGGAGTTCATTATTTCCTAATGATTTATAAGCATTAGCTGACATAGTCATTTCTTGTAATATATTTAAAATTTGATATTTGAACTGTCCATCTATATTCCATTTATATAAAGATTTTCCATCATATTGAGTATAAGTTCTATTATTTTCTTCATATTGTAAATCTAGAGGAGTAGGTCTGTAATACCAATTCCTAGTTTCTGGTCTTGGAGTATAAGTATTAAAGTTATTTCTTCTTAATTTATTTATAGTTTCTTAATTAATATTCTTAAATTGGGATTCTAATTGGTCATTAGAGAATTATGTTTCATCAGATTCATCATTTATTGTATTTATATTTAGGTTTTTTTATTTTTTTCTCCTAATAATTTTAATGTTTTATATTCATTATTAAGACTTAGAAGGGTATCTATATTAAATGGTTTAAATATAGGATTTTCTACTATATGTTTTAATTTATTTTCTAATTTTGAGGTACTTTCTTTATCATTATTTTTATAATTAGTTTCTATTCTTTCTAATTGTTCTCCTATAGTATTTAATTTTTCATTTGTATAGTTATTTTGAAAAATAAATGTATCAATACTTTAGATGTATCTTCATTAATTTTTGCTAATGGTTTACCTATATATTCTTCATTTTCTTTTATTATTTTTATATCTTCATGAGGTGGATGAATAGTTATTAATTCTTAATTATTACTTATTTTTATATAATTCTTTGTAATTTTATTATTAACAAATATTTGTTCAATAGTAGGATATTTAATATAATTTTTCTTACAATATATCAGGAGCCAAGTAAAGAAAGTAATATTTTCATTATTTTCTATCATATATGATTGCCATTCTATATTATGAATAAATCTAGAATCTTTATCAAAATTATTATAATACCATTTTAAATTGTCTATATTATAATCATTTAATATTTCACATTTTAAATAATTTAACATTTCTTTATCCATTCTAACAAGTAAATTTTGATATTTTCGTGGAAACTATTTTTATAATTTTAAATTGATATTTTATATTTTCTTGTAAACGTAATTGAAGTTTTGTAAAATAATACAGCTTATTTATTTCGTCTTCTATATTATCATCAATTTCTTTTTTATTAAAATAATTTTTTATTTCTATTAATTCCTTTTGGAAAACTTCTATTTTATTAAACATTCTTTTATTAGTGATATATAAAATTTCATACTAGAATTTCTTATTTGAACTTTAGTGCCACTCATTATAATTCTTCATAACTTCTCATATCTGATTTAGTTGGTATATAAGTATTATTATCATCTTTAATACTTTCTTCTTCATATAAAGGTCTAGGTATAGAATTAGAAAAATCTATCCCTGATATTTTCATTGATTGTGATCTTCTAATAATATTTTCTTTTAAAATACTTGTACTATTACTTGATATAGAATGTCTAGGAAAATCATTATTAAAAGTTTTTTCTATAGATCCATCGGATTTTTCTATTATACTTGATGCTTGATTTTCTATATCTATAGGTTTTGGGGGGTTTATTTCTTGTAAATTCCATGATAATGATTGTGTAATTTCATTCAATTTTAATCTTTTTGGAGTTATTACTTTTGCATGCATAGTATTTGCTTCAAATAATAACGTTTCATCTCTTGGAGATATTAATTTAGTTTTAGGTTCTATTGTAGTAGTCATAGTTTTATAATAAACTCTATATATTATTACTGCCGCATTAGTTTTTTCTTTAAACTCTAAATTTCTTGTTTTAATAGTTAAAGTTAAAGTATCTAGAATATTTGGATCAAATAATCCTATAGAAAAATTAGGATAGCAATTAAAGTATATTGGACCATTTGCTATATTTGATTCGGCCATAGCTAATAGTGAATTATTAAAATTAGTATGTCTAGCATCTTTTAAAATAAGTTATACAGGAGCATCTATACCTAATCTAAACGTAGGTTTTATGGCTACTTGGACTAATCCTATATGTAAAAATTTATAATTTTTTCTATGTAAAAATTTATACTTGCTATATTTGATTCAGCCTTAATATAGCTTCTTTAGTTAATAATTGTAAATTTTGATGTTTTTTATTTATAGGTATAGTTTGTTCAGTTGTTTTAATTGAATAGTCTTGCAAAAAATCAAAAGTTCCTATTTTATATATAGTCTTAACATCTTATTTAGGTATATTCCAGTTTAATAAATTATTTTCAATATGAGAAATACTAATTTCTAAAGAATTCATATTTAAATCTTTATCTTGATCATTAGAAGTATTTGAACTATGATCTTTTCGTGTTAAAAATCTAGATAACTGATTCATTGTAACAGCTTAATGTTAAATTAATATTGAATCAACTCAATCTTATTTTAAAATGTTTCAGATATACTGAGGGAACACCCCAATACCATCGTGGTCCGGCCGCTCCTCTCTGAGAGTCTTACACTAATCCAACCGATTGGTCGACAGGGCTTACCAACACAGTAACCTCTTAACGTTTTAAAATATGATTTTGTAGTTTTAATAATAATTTTCTCATTATAACAGTTACAATTCATAAGACCATCTAGACATAATAATACTACTTCCATCATGGCTATGATACCAGAAGGTAAGGATGAATATATATATATATATATATATATATATATATATATATATATATATATATTGTAACATCCAGCATCAGAACAGGTAATTCAATTAGTTGACACTCAATACTAACAAACACCCACCATTTACTTTTACAATGAACGAAGAGGTCAGAAGGAAACTTAAAACATTAATGAAACAATAATTTAATAAAGTATAAGAACAATATTTGAAGACATACAAATACGTGAGTACACGTTTATGATCCCAAATTAATAAAATCAAGAATAAACACTTAAAAACTTATGGAGTTTTGAGACATAACCATCCTTGAATGTTCTAACTAAGGTTAACCGACTAGTGAAAAGAGGAACTAAAATTTCATCACAAAAGTTGATAAAATCATAAAATTCTTAAACCCAATATCTTGTAATCGGCAAAGAATTCCAAGAGAAACGAGTAACTAGACTCTATTGATTCTCCTAATCATCTCGCCAACTACACCATGATAACTCTCAACCAAATTAACCACCTTAAATAAATAAAACTATGAAAAGGGTTATCTTTTTTTTTTGAACGGCAAAGATTATCTCCTCCTACTACTCCAATCTAATTAAATCATTGCATGGGTTAGAACCCATGACCTCCATTCTAAGAGGCAAAGCCTCTACCAAGTGGGCTAGTCCCACATTAGGAGAGGCAGATAAAAAATATAAATAAATCCTTTATCTTGGCCGAACTATGCCTCCAACCATGAACATGGCAGCAAATCCATGGAATCTATGCCATTCTCGATCCCTTCCCAACCAAATCGGTCCAATTTGGACTAAGTAAGAGTCAAACATCTCATCAACCAAGACTTCCTTTTCCCATGAAAGATAGTACAACTCCCTTACCTTAAAAGTGTACTAGGAGCCAATGTGAGACTAGCCCACTTGGTAGAGGCATTGCCTCTTACAAAGAAGGTCTTGGTTTCAAATCCAAGCAAGGGGGAAAATTGGGTGTAATTTAGGAATAGAAGTAGAATAGTATTGCCGTTCAAAAAAAAAAAGTGTACTAGGAAGCAACACCATCACCTTTTTGCTAGCTGCAAGTCGGCAGCCATAACTGCCCAAAACAGCCAACAAATCTCCAAAAGATACCCCCACATCAGCCCCTTCCCTATGATGGAACTTTTCAGAAAAATGACGGTAGAAGCCCCATCAATCTTCAGTCACTAGAGCCTTTCTTTTCCCATCAGCCATACACGACTCAAGGCCATGGATCCAACCAGCTTCCTTACTCCTCTATAAATAGAGCTGCTAAGGGAAGAATAAACCCACAACAATCAAACAATTCCTTGCCATATCCATCCTTTGAGCCCCATCATCAACTCTGTAGTCCCTTGTGCCAAGTAAACAACCACCAGCAAGAAGACAGGAAGCAGCCCAGCTTCGGGCGGCCCTTGAAGTCGACAACAACAACACCGGGTGCCAGCGTGCCGAACCAACGGAAGCACGGTCGACTCCCTTCAGCCTCCAGCTTGTGCGTGACCATCAACAACTTAGTTACATCACAACTCCTCAATCCTTGCTTGTTGTACGTAAGTTCCTATCTACATTTATGCTAGAACTAAAAATAAATAAATAAATATATATAAACATAAGCTTAATAACTAAAACTAATATGGCAATCAAACAACCTGTGACTAACAAACACAAGGATAATGAATACCCATTTGCAGACACAAATGGAAACATACCTCACTTTTGCAGGATCCCATGCACACGTATGTTGGATCTGAAAAACAAGCAGTAAAGAATGACAAGAATAAACCTAAAGATGTAAGGGTGGGTAATCGAGAACCTGTTCAAATAAGCATACAAGCCGTTAACATGCAAGAAATTAAAGCCAATAACAAAAACCTTTTAAAACTTTCAAAAAAAAAAAAGATCTGATAACCACAAAGGAAATGAGTTTATTACCATAAGAAGATGGGTAGACCTTGTAACATATTCCCTATGGCAGCCAAATATTAAAAAGAAAAGGGTCACAAGTCTAAGACATAAACTGATTAAGTATATGGACATATAAAATATGTTAAAAAAAGTCATGAGAATAGGGTGATAAAATACAAAGATTTTGAATCCATGATCAATGCGAAAACATACATGCATCCGAAAGGCACACCCTTAAACGGGTGTATATATATATATATATATATATATATATATATATATACTAGCCGGAAACCCGCGCGATGCGGCGGTGACTACCCATTACCAAAGCTTTTAAAACGTACATTCACTAAGATTTAGTCTAATATACCTTTAAGACACACACTGATTGAAATAAATATTACAACAACGATACCCAATAAGTTCCACTCGTTGCATCGCTATTTGTAAGATCAGGGTGAGGTGGGGTGGGGTGATATGTAGACACAATCTCTCAGCCAAAATCAAGAGAATACATGCATGATTCTTATCACAAAATATGACTTTTAAAAATATATGAAATTAAGATATCTTTAACCATCTCATTAAGCACAACCAGCCATTGATAAAAGTTGCCCAAATTGTTTTATAGCTCTTGGCATTTTGTCGTAATAAAATGAAACTGCAAGCATCGTTAATTCGTTGAAGCCCTTGAATGAAATTTTCAACTTTAAATTATCAACACTAAAAAATCATCTTCAAATTAAACCCATCAAACAACCTACTTACTAACCTACAGATTCTTTAGATGATAAATGTAGGTTTCATTCAAAATCTAAAAAACCTTAAAAGTTCAAACAAAGTTGGAGGTTCCCATTCAATATCTAGAACTACAGTTTCTTACCATTCAATATGTAACAAGCTTTGCTGAAAGTTATTCCCTTCAATATGTAGAACTACAACAATGAACCTTACAAGTGAGATTTCTAGTTAATAAGGAGAGAGTAAATGAGAGTTTTAATCAAATGTAATTTGTATATAGTAAATCTGACTAATAAAGTAAGAAAATATGGAGTATCCGGTATCATGAACATACATATACATCCATGCATACATATACACAAATTTGATGTTTTTGAACATACATATAGATCTGATTCTAAATATGAACTTGTATAATGAATGTGAGTGAAGTAGTTTATAATAAGTTTAATCAAAATAAGATTATTAACTTACAAAATATGTTTATAAGAGGTTCACAATGTGAGTAATGAAAATTCAAACTAACTTGAGGTTTTGTATAAACTAACTTGTAGTTTACCCTTTTAACTAACAATTGTGGTTTTGTATAAGTAAACATACATAAAAATTATGCCCGGCAAAATGAGCGGGTTGGGTCGGGTTGGGTAACGGGTCAGGATGGGTGCGGGTCAGAACGGGTTGTAAGCAAAATCAGTTCGGGTCTAAATGGATTGTTCTTAAAAAACATCAATTTAGTTTAACTTAAAGTAAGCAAATAGTCCATTTGGATAATTTTTGGTGTTTTTCTCATCAAATATGTTCTATTGATCATTCTTAAATGTTTGAATCCATTGCATTTGCATGCTTTTTTGGTTACCCGTCTTGACCCGCATTGTGTTTAAGTGCTACCCATCTCAACCCATTCAATATTATGATGTTACCCATTCTAACCCATTATACTACAATTGTTTACCCAAACCAACTCATTTTCTTTGACATGGGTAAAAGTTGCCACCTCTAATAAAAATACATACAGGTCATATTGTAATGCTCATAAGCAAACATAGATACATATACATGCAGATCAACATACATACAAACTAACTTGAGGTTTTGTATAAATTAACTTGTAGTTTACCCTTTTAAATAACAATTGAGGTTTTGTATAATTAAACATGCATACAGATACATACAGGTCATATTGTAATGCTCATAAGTAAACATACATTCAGATACATACAAGTCAACATACATACAGATACATACATGTCAACATTGTATACATACATACAGATACATACAGGTTTTGTATAACTAACAGGTCATATTTGATAAAAAAATTATTAATACACTAACAGGTCATTCATACAGGTTTTGTATAACTAACAGGTCATATAACTAACTTTTCATACACATTTGGGTAAACATTCAGAACATACATAAATCATAAATCTTTACTATTATATACAAACTTAACTATAAATAAAAAGAACATACTAACTGATTATATTTACCAATTTCTGCATAAATATTTATATGTATATACATAACAAAAATTAAAGGGAAAATTACCAAAATGATCAATGTTGACCAAGAAATTACCAAAATGATCACAATGATTTCGGCGTCTAAGACTCCCATTTAGACGCCCATTTTGTGTACTTTTTTACAACATACGGGCCCACATGTCGGCGGCTTTGTCGGGGTGTCTAAGACTCCTTTTCTACTGGCGTCTTAGACGACGACTTAGACGCCGACTTAGACGCCTTTAGACGCCCTTTTTCTGTAATTATTGTAAACATACGGGCGTCTAAAGGCGTCTAAGTCGGCGTCTAAGACGCCAGTAGAAAAGGAGTCTTAGACACCCCGACAAAGCCGCCGACATGTGGGCCCGTATGTTGTAAAAAAGTACACAAAATGGGCGTCTAAATGGGAGTCTTAGACGCCGAAATCATTGTGATCATTTTGGTAATTTCTTGGTCAACATTGATCATTTTGGTAAATTTCCCAAAATTAAATTATAGAGGCATACCAATTTATGTGTTAGCTTCAAAGAACAGCTTGATGGGGGTCCGATTTCTTAGAATGCCTTCAAATAAATAGAAAATTAATGTTAACCGATGAACAAAAAATTAAATTAAAACATATTCTGAGACATACCGAGTTTGAAAAGCAGGAGACGCAAGGAGTGGTGGGGGTTCGATTGAAGAGCGGCATCTTATTTATAGAAGAAATAGAAGATCTCAAACATTTGAATTTGGAGCCACTTTAAAATTCAAATGTTTGAAAAGAACTGGTTGATCGACATAGCTTCAGAATCAGAGAAAATATGAAAAGATGCTTACCACTTTCATCTGCACGCTTCAGCGGGGCGTGATTTCAAGATAGCTTCCTTCAAGATCTGGTTCGCATTTCCCATTCAACTGGTTGAGATATTAGTCGATTAAGGAAACAAGAGTCAAAGGGGAACGGTGATTGATTGAATCATTACCTGGTTGGGAGAATGTATGCCAATAATGGTATACATTGTCTGGGGGGAGAAGAAAGTATAAGTCAGGCAAACTTAGAGAAAAAAGAACGACTGTAATATGGGTGTGATTTCAAGCTGTGATTGTTTGTACCACAAGCTTATTTAGTTGTATTTTTCTTAAGTTTAAGACTTTGTATTGGTATCTCACCAATATACATTATAAAGGAGTATAGATATAAGTATATACACGCATGGGTGAATACGCAAACGTATATCGTGAACGAATCCATATATGGAAATTCAAGCCCATGTATGTCCGAAAGGGCATACACTTATGAATGCATGAACATGGATATAGGGACAAGTAAAACGAATTTATAATTTATAAAGAAATGTATAATCTCAAAGTATAAAAACCCTATATAAGAAATACCCATAGAACTACAAAAATGAAAAACTAGAATAATATGCAAGAAGAGATGAATAAACATTAAAGGTTGATCTTATGTGAATTTCAAAGAATCTTACTAAAAGTCAGAGTCACTTGACAATCTTACAAGAATAAAGAATAATCCATTAACCTCTATCGACCTACTAAATTGTAGGGCTTACATAGAGCAGCACTCGTCAAATCAAGAATTAAGAAAGCTGTCCTTACCACTATTACGGTGAGTTTTCGTAGCCCCTTTTTATACTGTTTTAACTTTTGGGGTGTTATGCGTGTTACAAGAATTATTTATACAAGAATTTGCATATGGTTATGATGTTGTTGCATAAGACAAGAATTTATCACTTAAATGGCCCTACTCTCTACACAACCATTTAACTCACGTTGTTGAGCCGAAGTATTAATATAAGTTAGTACTAGCAGGGTTTGACAAACCTCCATTCATGGTTTGGTCGCATCAAACACGATTCCATGGTTTATGAATGATATATTTCTAACAAGAATTAATGTTTTGTGATAAGACATTAACAAGAAAGGGTGTACAAGAAGTCAGTAGGTATGGTTGTGGACTTATGCAAATTGCTTCCAGATCTCGTGCTTATTTATAAACAATACATACTTCACTGTTTTATCGAGTCGTAAACATACGAACTCACCAACAATTTTGTTGGCCTTTTTAATTTAACATGCATTTCTGGAAATTAGAAGCTAAGCAAGTAGCTGAAGAAGTAAGCAAGTCTTTTGGATACAACTAGAGATTTATTTATAATACCTAGACGAAATTAGGCTTTATGATTTGAATCTTCAGTTTTGTATAACTATTACTTATTTTTTGGGACATGATTTAGTATGCTATGACATGTTTAGAATTCTCTTTTATGCAATGTGCTCAAGATATACCGTTTCGTTACATCCTTGTTATTCCGCCGTTGGTGAGGGTGTGACATATATATATATATATATATATCATCGTGACTCATTATATCTTATCATTAGCAAATGTAAGATATGATCTAAGAAGGTTAAGATGTAGAAAGTTTTACCTCTACCTCGTAGGACAGAGATGTTTCTTCCAATAAGACCCCATGTTCATGATGTCTAATTAACCGATCAACTCAATGCTTTCAACGTTATTTTCACAAAAAAAATTAAATAAAATAACGTTAAAATTAGTGAAATTACTTTTTTTTTTACTCAAGGGCCGACACAAATATATTATATGCATGCATTGTAAAAGGAATATATATATATATATATATATATATAAGAAAAAGTTATTTTGGAAACCCACTTGAGTTGAAGAAACTTTGGAATCTTTGAAAAAAACAATGTAAACAAACCCAAATTTTTTTTTATAGTTTTGTAACATCATTAGGGTCAATTTTATGAAAAAAATGAAAAAAGCGCCGAGCCATTTTTTAAAAAAAAAATAACTTGTCGACGATGTAACAAAGACGTAACACAGATGTAACACAGACGTAACACGATGTACACAGCTGTACAGCTGTGTTACGTCTTTGTTACATCGTCGACAAATTAATTTTTTTTAAAAAAAATGTCTCGGCGCTTTTTTCATTTTTTTTATAAAATTGACCCTAATAATATTACAAAACTATAAAAAAAGTTAGGTTTGGTTACATTGTTTTTTTCAAAGTTTCCAAAGTTTTTTCAACTAAAGTGGGTTTCCAATTTATACATACCCTATATATATATATATATATATATATATATATATATATATATATATATATATATATATATATATATATATATATATATATATATATATATATATATAGGACAGTTAACATAGAAAGTGGAAAAACCGTGAGAAGTGTATGAATGAACTAAAGCGCGTCATGTGTCATCTAAGTAAGGGTATTATCGTCTATCTAAAATTACGGACCGCGCTATATAAAATTGCATATCGTTGTTTGACACCCATAATCAAGGAACTAATGGGATAAATCACTTACCAATAATCATGGACCACGTTATATAAAAATCACTGACTGTAATTTAACACACATAATCAAAGACCAACTGCATAATCACACATCAAATAATTACAGACCATCATTTAACATGCATAATCAAAGACCAGGTGCATAATAACGGACTAATAATCATGGATCAAGTTTAAATCACGGACCAAGTAAAAAAATCGAAAAAAACTATAGCAATGTCATACTCAAATTAAAGATATTAAAATTCTCAATTTTATGGTGTAATTTTTTAAAAAAAAATGTTTAAGCGTTTAAAAGCTATTCAATTTTTAAAAAAAAGGTTGAACTTGATTTACCTACAAAAGGTCAACAAATGTAAGTTATTCATTTTTTGTCCTTTCAACTTTAATTCACGTAAGTTTTAGATGGAAATTGGGGATCACTAGATCTTAACCATTGAATAATTTGATCAATGGTTTAGAATCCTTCTTATTCTTCTTACGAAAAAACACCTTGTATTTGATCATTCTCCGTTATATATGTTAATTATTATTTTTTTTTGTGTTTGTGTATGTATAAACGTGCAAAGGAAGAAAAATCAAGCCAATTCATGGATCAAACTTTTTTAGAAACAAAGCTCGATCTCCACTTTTTAGCTCGATAAAAAATTCAAGCCTAGCCAACTCTTCTAGTTAATTTTCAAGCTCAAGCTTGAGCCCAATCTGGCTCTTCTCGTCTTATTTGCAACCCTCATGTAACTTGATATCAATGTAAATCAACACTGTGAATTAATACTAAGGTCATGTCTTAGTAATATAAATCATAACATCAATCCATACAAGTTCATATCTTAGTAATATGAATCCAAACATCAATCCACAATGTCACATGCATACTAAAGTTATTTCACATGTGAAGAAACACTCTATAATAAAAGTGACTAATTCACATGTGAATTGATGCTATGAATTAACATTTAATTAAATACTATTTCACTGTATAAACTAGCATTACTTTAGATGCAAATTTACACTCTTGAGTGAACATTGATGCTTTGTCTTGTTAGCAAACTATTTGTGTTCCTCTTCTTAGGATAAAATTGAAATACATAGCATTTCAGACGTCGAATTTGAGCCTTTCATGTACTCAAGATTGTACACCTTTTTATTTATTTAAGATTTAGAAACTTATAATTAAAAGGTTATGATACCTTTTAAACTGGAATCAAATTAATTACAATTGAGTTGCTCTAGCAGATGACCTTGGACTACATAGAATAAGTTAGGATCAGGCTAAATCTACCTCTATTCTGAATTATCATACGCCCTTCCAAAATATTAAATATAAATTTGTCAAAATCAACCCTTCAACTTTATAACACAACCAAAATGCACCTAATGTTATTTCCACTATAAATTCTACTAAACGTACTGCCCTTCATACTTGTCATACCCCCTCTACGAAATATAAAATATAAAATATAAAATATAAATTCATCCAAAAATCAGATTTAATCGTATGAACCCTAGTTCCTCTTCGTTCAAATTCGATTGAACTAAGGCCCGATCGTTGTTACAGACATAGGACTTTTATTCCTCGAACAAAAACGAGTGCAATGGTGTATGAAACACCTACCTTAGCTAACTAATTCATGTCCGTTGCTTGATGAAACGAAGTCGAACCGCCGAGCTCTTACAGGCCTTTTTCTTGATTTATTTGAGCTTGTTAATAGCTTTGGTTTACACAGAGAATTTCACAGAGGTTAAAGGAATGTTTGGATTCAATTAATTTTGAGTTTTATACTCGTTTTAGTAGAGTTTGAGTTTTCGTTCGACTACGGTTATTTAGGCTTAGATTTCGTATTGATCCGATTTTTAAACGATGAATTGATAATTAATGATAATGATTCCGTAATGTTTGTAGTTGTTTTAATTTCAAAAATCTTGATTGATTTTATTCGTTAACACGAGCTATAGAACGATCGGGTCAAAGGAGGGGTATCTATTGATGTATGGTTGATTATGGGTAGAGTCTGGTGGGAAAGAAGATGAAGTTTGGAACATTTGCAAGAACAGTCCCTCAGGTTTTTGTTTAAAGGCTTATTGATATTTTTAGTTAACAACTAAAAACATAAGGTTTACTTGTATATATTTAAAAAGCTTAAGATGGGGATACGACAAGTAAAAAAAATACAAATGGGGTATATTTAGCACAACCCATTACTTATTCTGTCATCTAAACCAACAATTGATTTTGAGAAACAACCAGACCAAAATGGCATGATACGGTGACTAAATGCTTCGAATTTATCGATGCCCTCTTGCATCTATCTTCTTATTTGATAATGCTTGTTAGTTATTCTGAAGTCATCTCCTTGTTGGCAGTTGGGTTTCTAAGAAATATTGAAGGTAAAGTGTGAAAAAAAAAACATTTTTAATTTTTAAGAAAAAATTCAAGTTCTTTTTCAACTATAATAACTAAATTAACACTCATTATGAACATTTTTTTTTCCTTTTTCAACTATAAGACTATATTTTAAAATTATTAAACAAAATATCTTATTAGAAAGCTGAATATTGTAAGATGTAGATGCTGCAGTTGAAGATCTGAACTTTCATATTAGCAGGTGCACAATCTATAAACATTTTTTTTAAATGTTGAAAGCATGTAATTTAGTAAATTTCTAAATTGACTCATTCTAAACCAAACATATTCTGACCCAAACATATGATGTGAGCAATGGCGGATGTAGGTACTAGGTAAACATATGTGGGTTCACCGGAACCCACCGCGTCTCAAAGCGTTAGTAGGAAAAAAAATCCGAAAGGTTTAAAAGGAAGGGTGAGACCATTAGTATTTTAAGGGTGAATTCTTACTGTAATTTTTCTCCAAACAATTTGTCAACTTAAATGGATTAAGCAATCTTTGTTATAGACTTCTCAACAATCAATGCTTGGATTTCTATAAGATCGTGTTAAAATCACTTTCCGAAATCAATATTTCTTTTCAAATTTCGTTTAGGTTTCGGGGCGTTGTTCCGAATCTCACAAGGGGCACTGCCCCTTAACCCATGCTCGCTGGCTTGTCAGAGGGGCCGCTACCAGGGACTCAGCCCCTTGGACCCCACCAAGAGCGCTGCCCCTAGGTCCCCCGCAAAGGGGCGCGACCCCCTTGACTCCCGTTTGGTGTGGAGCTCAGAAATTTTAAAATAAATGTTCACTCCGCACCTTTGCACTCTTTAATGACGATGTTTTTTCAATTATTGACTTAATATATCGCACAGTTATTATGTGATGAAAATTACAAGACCCGAACAGTCAAACCGACCCAGAAACTTTTATGTTCGGTTCTATCTAATTGAATCATTTGAAAATAGTGAACTCACTGGAAAAAATTCCTGGATCCAGCCTTGGACCTGAGGTCCTGAACGAAAAACGATCACTTTTTTAAATCAGGCCATTTTGACCTGAGCTCGTCCTGAAATATCCCGAATTTATAAACACAGGGAAACCAAAAAAAATAAAAAATAAAATAATTTTAAACTACAAAAAATTAGGTAATTATTACTATATATACAAAATGACATCATTTTGAGTAAATATTAATAATAATTAAATATTAATAATAATTAAATAATGATTATTAAATAATATTAATAATAATTAAATAATAGTAAGTAATAAAAAAAACGTTAAAGTCAACAAAAACAGCAAAGTGGCACATGAAAATTTTATTAATTAATGAATAGCTAGTTTTTTCATCCCGCACGTTGCAGTGGGTTGTCACATTACACTTCCGATAACGGGTATTATATATCATTTTCACAAGCATAAATTACATAGCAAAATTAAATTTTTAATTACGAACTCTATACAAATTTTTTATAAAAACATAAAATAACGCAAAATTCACACAAATATGTTACAAAAATAATAAAAAAAATTACTCATAAATTTTTTTCACAATCAACCAATTGGTTGAATTAAAATAAAAACCGAAATATCTAAGCAAATTTCTCAAGCCCCCTTTCTCCTCGGTCCACAGAGACAAAATGTAGGACTGCCGCCAACAGTTCATCACTGAAGAAACGACTCAGTAAACTGGGATCTTTAACGAAGGCTAATTAATACTAATCTAATAGAAAAGAACTGTCTTTTCTGTATACTTTCCCTGGTTTCGCTACTAACGTGGGCTTTACGCAATCGATCGGAATATATAGATATCCCTTCAGCACAACATATGTCATTGAAAGGATCTCAGAGACCCACCAAAGCACGAAAGCCATGATCTTTTAGAAAATAGATCCCTATTCGAAAAGTGCATAACCACATGGATAAGCTCACACTAATCCGTCAATTTGGGATCCAATTTGATATTTTTCTTGAGAGGTACCGGGAAGGAATTGGAATGGAATAATATCAATTCAGACAGAAGAAAATGTTCTCGATTGATTTAAACACTGTACCTATGGGATAGAGGAAGAGGAAAAAAACTGAGTCTTTCACATAATGCTTTTAATTAATCTGATTTATTTTGTACCCCTAGCTTAATGAGAAAATGAGTCAAATTCTAAGGAATCAAACCTATGAAACTTAAGGAATAATATAAAAAAGGGAGAGAAAAATTTTCATATTAAATAAATCAAAATCAATAAAATAAGTAAATAAATAAAGTAGAAGAACTCGATTTCCAAATGAACAAATTCAAATTTGAAAAGGGTGTTTCTGATTCTCGAAGAATATTCATTATTTGGTTTGTCGTAGTTAGAATAAAGATTCAAAGCTGAAAAAAGAATAAGGAAAGAATTTTATTCGGTTATTCATTTAAGTTTCTAACCTTAACCAAGTCACTAAAACGGTTTTTGATTTGGTTACCGATTCAACATAATTTAAATTTAGTTTTAACCATATATTCGTATTTATAGAGTAATTTCATAATCATAACTTTTTAAAATATATACAAGTGAAGATATTACTTAGTAAAAGAAGTTTAACAAATTAACTTATTAGTAACATAATAAAAATTAAGAAAGGTTAAATTATAATTTAACATTTTTTAGCAAAAAAACTAGTAAGGTTGAATTTGGCTTATTCAATGAATTTGGTTCGTTTAGAGAGGGAATACATTAATAAACCAAGAACTGAGCCAAAAGTTGTTTTTGAATTTTCTAATTATTATTATTTCTTTTAAAACTTTCGAGCTAGGGCCTTACCTTTTTATTAACCCGATTCAGTTTCAAATCGATTTCGGTTCTGCTTAATAAAGTCAATAACCGGTTCTTGTTAAGTTCGGATTTTTGATCAGTTCTGGGTTTTGCTGTGTAAAGGTGGAACTGGTTCCGTTAGTTCATGTGTTTTTTTCTTTGAAAACATGAAACAACTTATACTCGGTGGTTTAGATTCAATCAGTTCCGGTTTTAGTTTTTTTTTATGTCCTATCTCTAATAAGGCCTTTTATTTTCACGTTGGGCCGGCCCAATAGCTGGTCTAATAGACTAATACTCTAATATTCCAGATCGTTTAAATTCTAGTAGCAGTTTTACTTCATAAACCTGGATTAGGGTTTCACTTCCCCTCAACAACAATCAATCAATCAACACATACATGATGCAGATGGAGGTTGAAGTAGAATCAGGTTGAGATATACTGAAAATCTCAACACCTTCAAATGTAACTCACAAAAGAAGCCTACAGTAGATTTGTACTGATTCCAGCAATTGCTTCAGATTCTTCAACGAAACATGTGTTTTCATTGAATTTATGGCTTCAAATTTATAAATCTTTTGCACATTGAAGGATCTGTAAATTAATCTGCTTCTGTTGCAGGAATTTGGGGATTTTAGCTGGAATCAACACAATGAAAGCATGCCGCGATATTTTCCCCATTGCATGATAAGCAGATGATCTGTACCTATGCGGATAATATGTTTCAGGTTTCTCAATTAAACACTTGTTTTCCTTTTATATATTTATGATTTATAGTATATTTAATTGTAGAAAATTCAATGGTTTATAAGGGTTTGGTTATTTACATGCAATTTTCTTTTTATTTCAATACACACTCATCCAACAATTATTTGTCTTGTATGGGTTCTATACGAGGCACATAGAGTCCAATCATTGACATGAGAATTTCTGACTCCCTGTGTTCCTCTTTTATAAGCTTATTCGAGACGTATAGGGGTGTGAATGTAGTGGGATGGGAGTGAGAATAACAGGAATATGGATGATGGGATCATGGGAACAAGTTCCAACTTTTCAAGTACTGCCGTTGATTTATAGGTTGAATTTTGCGGTCTGTATTCAATTTAAATTTAACTTAATGGTCATTAGTAATTACCAAAAAATCTTGTTGGCCATGATTTTGGATTCATACGTTCTTTGTATTATTTTGTAGTCTAAAGGGATTTTATAAATTTATGCAAACACTCTTACTGAATTTTTTCACACAACTATTATAAATCATAACATCTTGGTGTTTTTTTTTTTGTGTTGTCTACTCATTTCCCTTCTCTGTTCTCAAAAATACTGACAAGAATGTCACGGAAAAAGGGTATATGGTGCAACATATTGCATATGATGGCTTACACTTGATCTCTGAATAACAGGTAAGTGCTGTTGACAAATTTCAAATTGCTGATGCAAGTTATTTTGCACCTAGTGTTCCTTTTATGTTACTCCTACACATAAGAGTAGCTTTTTTTAACCTTATGTAACATCTTTTAATTTAAAAAAGTAAAGACCAACTTCAGTAGTACTGGTAAAATTTGAATTTATTTTTACATTTGTTGATGATTATTTTACAATATTGATGTCATTGATTTTTGTGATTTTAAAATATGTGTCAAGTTAAAATGTTTCATCTCTTTTAGGATGGTGGACTGTGGGCATGATGTTTGACTTCACATATAGTTTAATACGGTGTTTGTTTATCAAATCAGATGTGTGGAACATTTCTAAGGGGTTGTGTGGTTCACAGAAAGTTTGTGATGGAAGTGGAATGTATAATTGGAATTTTAGAATTAATTCCATTACAAATTTGTAATGTGTTTGGTTAGTTAATTTGATGAAGTAATTGAAATGTTAATAGAAGAAAATTACATATTTGCCATTTATAAAGAAAATCTATTTCCTATATCCCAACCTTCAATTGAATATAACCATCGTCATATTTAGTCACCTTTTTTTATTGTTTATTTCTTTTTTTTATTTTCATTGATTGAAATCATATTCACCTTCATCCTCATCATCGTAGTGATCATCAATTGAAATCAGTTCTAGAACAAAGTTGGTTATGGAGATTTTTTGAATAGTTTGAATTTTTGGACCAATATTTTTCTGAAACCAATTGAATTTGGTGATATCTGAAACCAATTAAATTAGTTTTGATGATTTTGGTTATTTCTGAAACTAACTGGTTTTATGTTGTGTTCACAATCAATATTTTTTTAATTTGGTTTCTATGAATCTATATGATTTTGTTTTGGTGAATACTTCGATGTAGTTCCTTATTTGATTTTGTTTTGGTTCTTTGACGAAGATATGACTGACAACTCTACAAGATATGACTGAAAAGCCTTATGTTTTTTATTCTGGAGCTTGTGAGATAGGTATCAAAAGCCATCAATTCCAAATAAGATATTTTTAATTTGGGATCTTGTGAATTCAAAGATGATGGAAGATGCTTTAGTGACATCTCACATAAATAACCCTAGTTTGTTTTGTTAAGGCATTTTTCAGTTTAAATAAAGTTTTTTTTTTTTTTGTTTAGATAACCGTGAGATACTTGGTTATTAGAGATGATTTTATACACAAGAATCAAAGTGGATCATTTTTTTAAAATATTGCATGTTAGGATGGGTAGAAGGAATGGAGTAGAAGGATTGATAGAAATAACATACAGTTGGAATCAAGGAAGGAGTTTGTCTAGAACTTGGAAAAGTGTGAGATGTTAGTTCGAAAACAAGCCGAGACATGTTAAGAGTCAATGTGTAATGAAATAATTCAATTCTACTTTTGAGGTTGTTTTTGTTTGAAGATGTGTTTGAGGATGATGCATTGATACGTAGGATGATGCGGTTCTCGCTCTACTACTACTATCTTCCTTGTTTGGGATAGTTACTGTTGTTGCTACTTGTATGGGGCGCCAGTGGTATAACATTTTGAAGGAATTGGATACTTGGTTATTGGGGAGGATATTATACACAAGAATCAAAGTGGATCATCTTTTTTAAAAATATTGCATGTTAGGAGGGGTAGAAGGAATGACAGAAATAACAGACGGTTGGAATCAAGGATGGAGTTTGTCTAGAACTCAGAAAAGTGTGAGATGTTAGATTGAAACAAGGCGAGACATGTTAAGAGTTAATATCTAATGAAATAATTCAATTCTACTTTTGAGGCTGTGTTTGTTTGAAGATGTGTTTGAGGATAATGCATTGACACCTAGTGTTGATAACAATGTGGGCTTTAAGGATCATGAATTTGTAAACTACATTTCACGCCATGCACAACGGAAATGATGATGAATCTGAAAATAGGTGACTTTGGGAAGGCATGATTAGCTAATGATCAAATTCTTGATGTTAGGAGTATGAGAGATGTTAACATGATAACTTCATTATACATGAAACTTGAAAAAGTTAGGGTGATTAGAGGCTTGAAGACAACTTATTTATATTGGTCAATTGGATGAATAAGTACTTAAGTAGAGTTTGGTGGTGATCAAATATACTTAGGACTTAAGTTGCCCTGCTTATTAAAACGTATAGTGCCTTTTCACAGTTGAGCCCGCTTTCTAAAACGTATAGTGCCTTTTCATGATGAGACTTTCAAAATTACTTTTTCACTTACAATATTCCTTTTTGGAAACGTTGTTTCCTTTCATCTCACTCTCTTATCAAACTTGTTTTCCATCCTCTTCTATTTCTCCCAACCTTTTTCTTACCCAATCTTTTCATATTGGATGACTTCATTTGTCAGGGTACCTTCTAAAATTCACTGTTCATTTCCTACATCTTTATCACTTACAATATTCCTCTTCTATTTCTCACAAAATTCACTGTTCATTTCCTACATCTTTTAATGCATATGGTACCATTCATATATGCAATACATCTCTCTCTAAATGTCACCATCCCCTTAATATCTATTTCTCTCAGGTTCTCACCAACGATTGCTTCACTTTGGTTTCGTCGGTCTCCTCATCTTCGTACTGGTGGTGCAACCCTGTTAGCAATGATTAGGTTTTGCTCTCTTAAACCCAACAAAGGGTACTTCTGTCGTAGAAGACGGAGGAGAGGAGGTGGGTGGTGACACGGTGGCTGTCGTAATCGGTGGTGGTTTGCTTGGCCTATTTCACAGTGACTAACGCCTCTCACGGTGGTCGTTGGTGGTAGCTAAAGATGTTCGAGGTCACCATGTGAGAGGAAATTTAATTTCGTGATTAGGGCTTTAGAATCCAAATTTTCTTTGGACGTAGATTGACAATGTTATGTAATCACATTTTGAATTGATTTCTTTTTTCGGTTTTTAAAGTTTCTCTTTAATTTCGTGGTTTAATAGATTCGTAATTGGGCTTTTTGGTTTGTCTCTTTTTTTCCTAGATTTCACTAATAATGGATATTAGAAAATTAAGGTTTGTGCAGTTCCATTTCGAGTGGTTGTTGGACAAAAACACACCCATAGATGGTAGGGGAGGGTGGGTTTGCCCCTCCTCCTGCTAATCTGGCCATTTCCGAACCTATTCCCTCCTCATTTCTTTATATTAGATGCCATAACACTTTCTAACTATATAATAACCTATGTTTTGTGTTTAACCTGATTTTTCAGAATATGGATTTACCTATTTTTGTATTCCATTGATGGTACATATACAACAACAACCTTATCCAGTATATTCCCACTTTTCAGTAGGGTCTGGGGGGGAAAGATAGATACAAACCTTACCTCTATCCCAATTGGGATAGAGAGGCTGCTTCGAAAGAGTCCCCGGCTCAAAGTTATCGTTTGAAGTTGATCATCCCAACGATTTTAACGTTATTTTCACAAAATAATTAAAATAACGTTAAAATTAGTGCACTTTTACTTTTGCCCCTTAAGAGCCCACACATATACATCATATGCGTGCACCGCAAATGGGGCGCTGATGGTACATATCATACATGTAATTATATAGGTATCATATTAGTATAATATATATATATATATATATATATATATATATATATATATATATATATATATGTGCGTGTGTGTGTGCGTGTGTGCGCGCGCGCGTATGTATACGTTTATGGCATGTGTACAGTTTGTAGACTGTAGTATTCATAATATAGGTCAACGAGGAAGCCTTCAAAGATTCCAATCAGATTGGTTGGTAAATTACCTAAATTGTCGATGTATACGTTTATGCTATGTGTAGTCTTCAATCTTAATAGTATGACTTATTAGCCGATGTGTTATCTGATGTTTATCCATTAGCTTAGCTTGATTAGTCATGTTTGACTTTGTCTTTTGATACTTTATCTTTTACTGTTTTATCTCATTATTGGTTGTATTTGTTCCCTATTTAAAGGGTATTCATGAATGAAGATGATTCAAGGATTGAAACCATAAACGCCTTTATGACTATCTATGTGATTTAATAGAGGTTAATAGATTTCAAGAAAAACAGGGAGCCTTCAAAGATTCATAGTAAATTACCTAAATTTTTATTCTTTTAGGTTTTTTGAACCTCATGAGCTATTTTAGTTAATGCTATGTGAACTTGAGTAAACTTAGTGAAATTTACGTGTTCTTAATTCAATTTAATACAGGTGTAGTAACAACTGGTTGATTCGTGTTACTGTTCTTGACTTTGAAAAGGAGTATACTGGTATGATATATCGGAATTTTTGGATATTATTTGATAAACCAACTCATGTTGTTGGTATTGGTAAATTTTTATGCTGGCGGCCAATAGACAAAACCTGAGTTGTTGCAGCTGCAATAGGCGCACACTGAGCAAGAGACTTAAGTGGCTCAACTCCTATACAGATTACCATCCTCTTCCTTGGTCTCACATCTGTCAATGTTATATAAGAAGAATGAGAGCGACAAGCATAGGTAATACATAAGCATGGCAATTATCTAGGAACTAAATGGAAAACAAAGGAAAAAATTTAAAGACTTGCATGAGATACCATCACTATTAACATAATCTTTTAACACCTACACACAAACAGAAAAGAACAAAGTAACTACACAAAACATAAGTCAAATAACCAAAAAAGTAAAAATAATAAAATAATAACACACAAAAGAACAGAAAAAATATTCCATTAGCAAAGTTAAGAACCATAACAAAAAAAAAAAAAAAAGTAAAATATTACCTACAGACAACAAACTGTTGAAAATTATACTTGAGCGCTATAACATCCTACGTCAGAATAGTGAAAACCTGCAACCAAAAGAAGGGTCTGTAACATTAGTAAAAAAAAATAAGAAAAATGTTTCACAGTTTGTTGAAATGAGCAAAAAGAAGCAAACCAACAGGTATAAAATGAATCAACTATCTATTTTAGAACACCTCCCAATATCATATAAATTTCCACCTAGGTTAACCTCGTTGAATTTACGCTGAAAGATTAGGCTACTTATTAACATCCAGCAACCTATCTCATGCTATCAATTACTGTCCTACATATATGGTATCTCATGCCTCCTTTTGAAAAACATAACCAACTATTATATAAAATATCAAAGGCTTCTAGGCCAATGGTATCGACATGAGTTTCAAGTTGATGTTCCTCCTCCTCATGATGTTGACGGTTCAAACCCTTTCATGAACAAAAATGTGTGGATTGGGGTATCATAAACATGTAACTGTTACAATGTTAAAAGTTATGGGGATGAACGAGATCTTATGTTAGTGGTTACTTTTCTAATCCAGTAATGTACATCTAATAGTTGGTCCTTTAGCCATAAATCATCGTCTTTTTATGTACTTTATAGATAACTCATTTATTATCTGCAGAACCAGATGTATCATAATAATAAATACATAAAAGTTTTATGGCATCTCTGAATCTGGATGTCCATACAATGCCTGTGCACAGGTGAATGACTTTGTTTGTAAAGATCATGGAGTATTTCCTAAAAACTATCCAATACCATATATAAATATTATTATAAAAGTAAATGACGGACGACATATGTAGGTATGATGTCAATAACATTATCAAGGACGACAATTGCATGGGCGCATCTTATTGAGCCCCCTTTTTTTCGTGTAGTAGTGTATATTTTCCGATACGTAGTGTAAAATTTTTTAAAAACCCTTATTTCGCCCGCTGAAAAAAAAAATTATTTCGCCCCCCCTGAAGTTTCGGTCAAGCTTCGCCACTGGACAACTGCCACCACAAACGCCTAGAGGTGGGGAAAAAAACGGGACCCGGAACCGGTCATACCCGAACTGGTGGGTACAAACGAGTCCGGTTTTTCAGACAAATTAAAACCGAAACCAAAACTGGGAAAACCGGAACTGGTTCCACCTGTACCCGGCCAAAACCCGAACCGGAACCGGACAAAACCCGAACCGGAACCGGTCGAAACCCGGAACCGGAACCGGGACCGGGTATTGACTTTGTTGACCGGAACTGGAACCGATTGTAACCGGAACCGGTACCAGTTCCATAAAAAACCCGATTTGTGCACGCCTTTTTTAATGAAGAGATGACTGATATGTTAAACTTAAGTTGTCGTGACATGGTGATTGTGCATGAAAACAAAAATCTCAAATTAGACCGATTCCTTTGCTAGTGTAGGTTGGGAATACATGCACGTTGATAAAAGAATGAGTCATTTGTTTGTCCGGTTTTTTAGGTGAATCCTTAGGATGAATTGGTTTTTTTGATTCCCACGTTCTATATATGTAAGTCTATATATAGACATTGGTTTGTTTAATAAAGATATAGCAGTAAGTTTGAAAGGAAGTTTATTCCGTTTTTATTTTTATCATCTGCAATATAAAGGGGCCTAAACCAACAATTGGTATCAGAGCCAAGTTAAAGAAAGAGTGTCAGTTTGAGGGTCGGTTCACGAAAGGGTGTAGCCCTTTTGGCTGCAGGGAAAACGCAACAGAGAAAGTGTTCAAGAAGGGGGCGATTTCATGTGAATCGCGGAAGAGACATGAAGACCGACTGCTCCAAAGCAGCAAACATCGAATGAGACCGTCACCGGAAATAACCGTACCGGTGTTAGAAGGAAAGACCGATGCGAAGACCGAAGCAGTAATAGACCGAACGGCTTGCAAGAAAGACCGAAAGTGTTCACATTAGACCGGAGTTGTGAACCAAAGACCGAAGAAGAGACTGACGCTGTAGAAGAAACCCGGTGTGAAGAAGACCATGTCCAAAAAGTGAGTTCCAGTGTGAGACCGAAAAGTCCGAAGAGCTGCAAAAGACCGATGGAATCTAGACCATGAAAGTTATAGTCCGAGACCGAATGAGACAACCAAGTGGGGTGTGTCTAAGAAAGAAAGCTAGATCGAAGCAGCTTGGGTGCTGCAAATTGAAGAAAGAAAATAAAGAAAAGACGGGGAGAAATAAATTCTAAATCTTATGGCTGGAAGTTGTCGAGAAGGAAACAGACAACTTGACTTCTTATTTTATTTCCAAGCACACAAGCAAGATAGCGAGCAAGAATGCAAGAGATCGGACCCGATGCGGTTCGTTTAGCAAGTTTAGCAAGGGAAAGTATGGAGCAAGATCAAGAGAAGGAAGATTCGAAGCAAGTAAGTAAGAACGGTTCGAATCAAGCAAGCAAGTTTAGCAAGAAAACCGATTGCGGATTTAGCAAGATAGCAAGAAGCAAAAGCAAAAGCAAGAGACAGGTTGGATCTTTGTGAACCGATTACGCAAGAAAGAAGAACCGATGTGTTCTTAAAGCAGGTAGCAAGTAGCCTGTTAATCATAGCAAGAAGCAAGACGACTCGTGCGAGTTCGAATCAAGACCGAAAGTTAGCAAGATACCGGACACGTGTGGTTCGTAACAAGAAACGAGCAAGTACCAAGAACCAATATCAAGATTAAGGGGGTGAATGTTGGATTAATCTTGATGGTTTGGGTTCGGTTCGGGTCAAGCCGGTTGTTCGCGGGTGATTGATGGGTTATGAAGACTGGTCTTAGTAATAAGAAGTGGGTTTAATTTGGTTAATAGTTTGGTGCAAGTAGGAATAAAGAAAGAGTCAAATTAGACCGATTCCTTTGCGAGTGTAGGTTGGGAATACATGCACGTTGATAAAAGAATGAGTCATTTGTTTGTCCGGTTTTTTAGGTGAATCCTTAGGATGAATTGTTTTTTTTGATTCCCACGTTCTATATATGCAAGTCTATATATAGACATTGGTTTGTTTAATAAAGATATAGCAGTAAGTTTGAAAGGAAGTTTATTCCATTTTTATTTTTGTCATCTGCAAGTTCAATTCATACGTGATTTGTGTGTGTATAAAGGGGCTTAAACCAACATCTAGGCTAATGGTATCGACATGAGTTTAAAGTTGATGTTCCTCCTCTTCATGATGTTGACGGTTCAAACCCTTTCATGAACAAAAATGTGTGGATTAGGGTATCATAAACATGCAATTGTTACAGTGTTACAAGTTATGAGATATTAGAACTAATTATTTATTGCCAAATTTTTTGTCTATCTTAGAAAAAAGAACATGGGGATGAACGAGATCTTATGTTAGTGGTTACTTTTCTAATCCAGTAATGTACATCTAATAGTTGGTCATTTAGCCATAAATCATCGTCTTTTCATGTAATTTATAGACAACTCATTTATTATCTACAGAACCAGATGTATCATAATAATAAATACATAAAAGTTTTATGGCATCTCTGAGCCATAGGTCTCTTCAGAAGCAATTTCTTTATATAAGGGTACAGTTTGCATTTGCTCCTTTCACTCAAAATCCTACTGAATAGTGAGACTTTATAAGTATGATTATTTGTTTGTTGTATTATTTTCTCTTATACTTACATGCTCTGAATCTGGATGTCCATACAATGCCTATGCACAGGTGTTCATGTAAGCTAAAAACTATCTAATACCATATATAAATATTATTATATAAGTAAATGACGGACGGTATATGTAGGTATGATGTCAATAACGTTATCAAGGACGACAACTGCCACCACAAACGCCGCTTTTTTTAATGAAGAGATGACTGATATGTTAAACATAAGTTGTAGTGACATGGTGATTGTGTATGACAACAAAAATCTCAAAACACTACAAAACTCATATCTGTGACACCATTGACAGGGGCGGAGGATTAGAAGGGCCCGGGGGTGCCCCGGCCCCCCTGTTTTTTCGCTCAGAAGTGTCGATATAATAGTATTTCGTCCGAAAATCCTTCGGTTCCCTTCGTTTTCTTCCTAAAAATCCTTCGGCTCCCTCCGTTTTCTTCCTAAAATCCTTCGGCCCCCTCCGAACTTTTTTCCAAGCTCCGCCACTGCTGCCAGAGGCTTTTGCATGTGAAGACAAAAAAGCAAGTCAGTATCTGTTAACATGGCTGAATGCATAGCAACTCAAGGTTAACACTACTAAACTCTTCACTTTCATAAAAACCAAATCATTAAGCATGAGGCATAAATATTAGAGAAGTGATTATCATTTTTGAGGTGTGTTAGATATTGTGATTATGAAAGAATATGTATAAACGTAGTAATGTGTGTAACAATTAATGGTATCTATAATTGTAGTAATATGTGTAACAATTAATAGTTTAAGATGATAAAATAATTTGTAGGATGATGTGTTAGATAAACGTTTGCCATCCTACGATTAACATATAGGAGTACATGTATAACAAAACATGTGTTGAGTAACTGTCTTTGTAACATTCTCACTATAAGCCCTATGTAAGAATCAGGCCAATGCTGCAGTTACAATTATTAAATATCCGGATTGGGTAACGAGTCAAATGGCCAACTGTTCAACATGAGTCATGTTAATAAAAGAAATCACTTTTTGACCAAGGAATCATGCCATAATGCATGAACTTTTATATACTACTACTGTTCATGACTAACGTCCCACTGCGAAGCGCGGGTCACAACCGACTAGTTCTAATCCATTATTAAAAATGAATGTGCAACATGTAATTTTAGAAACCAAATCTATATATAATTGATGAACATGTACCTATATTACATACATTCATAGTTTCATACATAAATGTAATGATTAGGGCACATTATGAAATTATTAATTCTCAATCCCAAATTCCGATTAAAGTTAGTATTTGTGGTTTATCAATATACTTATCTGTATGTATCAATTTACTTTGGCTATTGCATTGTTTATAGTATATTTTGGTCAAAAATTGAGTTATTTACTATGTAGAAGGCCAAAACACACATTTAAACTTGAAACCTGAGTAAACTTGATACCCGATATCTGAACACCGAATAAACCGAATTCTAATAGGGTCGATGTTTGGTTAAGTCGCAACTCAAACAGAATACCCGAAGTACGCACCTACTTCCATGTCTTCTAGACATCTAATCGCACCAAGAGTTCCGTCTTTTCCTTCACACGCACTGTAAAATTTGTAAATTTAGTTGCAATCTTTTAATTAAAGAGTTGATTTTTACACTATGTCATCTTATGTTTATAAAAAACGAACCTTCCTAATTCATCTTCTTTCTCTCTATCTCTCTCTCCCTCTCTCTCTCTCTCATCAGGCTGTAAACTCTCTCTATAAGTTTTGAACTCACTGAACTAATTTCCGATCAGTCGCACTCTCTCGAACCCACTTACATACACCAACTGGTCTCCATAGTCGTCAAAACCAAGCATCACCCCACTATTTCGATTGGTGACAATTTTTTTAAGATATCACCTTGGAAATGTGTGGCATGTTTCGATAAGAAAGGGAAACTAGCTTCTACGTATGTTGGTCCCTTTGAAATTTTGGATAGAATTGGACCCGTTGCCTACAAAATTAAACTAACTCATAAACTTGGAAGAATTCATGATGTCTTTCATATTTCAAATCTTAAGAATTGTCTAGGTGATTGATCAATGGCCATACCACTCGAGAAAATTCGTATTGATGACAAATTCCATTTCATCGAGGAATCGGTGGAAATTATGGATCGAAATGTCCAAACATTAACGCATTGTCAAATTT
Organism: Mikania micrantha; assembly: GCA_009363875.1. Taxonomy (NCBI): domain Eukaryota; kingdom Viridiplantae; phylum Streptophyta; class Magnoliopsida; order Asterales; family Asteraceae; genus Mikania; species Mikania micrantha. The sequence goes on along the minus strand of CM018698.1, from coordinate 612,533 downwards.
CAATTGTGAAATTAGATGGAGTTCTAAACGTTGTTCATAATTCACTTGGGAACGAGAGGAGTACATATAACGAGATTATCCACAAGTGTTTGAAAAAGTGCTTACTCCCAACTATACCAGTTGAATTTCAGGACAAAAATCTTTTATTTAGGGAAGACGGTAACATTTGTGAATTCAGGTACGATCGTTTAATCAAAAGTTAGATTACACTGTGTTATCTTATGTTTTTCAAAAATCGACCCACTGGTGATATAGCATTTTTAAACAAATAAATTATTTAAAAGAAAAAATGGTTTTAAAGGTTCATCTTGCCCTGCTCCGGCTTAACAAATAGAAGAATGGACAGAATGCCTTTAAATCCATTTCCATATCAATAAACTCAATGAATTTTATTATGTTTTATTCATGCTATTAATTCATATTGTTGTAGCAACTGAAATCTTTTTTTATTAAAAAATCTGCTTCTAAGTTGTCAATCGAAATAAAAAAGAAAGGGTACGGATAAATGGAAGGATGAGAGAAAGAAAGAAAAAGAATAAAGAATATTGATGATATAGAATTTCAATATGTAAGGTATATGAGTCATCTCAGAAAAAATCTGCGTAATAAAGCATCAATACGGATTCATCATTAAATGGATCTGCTCATTGAACAAAAAATCAAGAGCTTCGAGCCAATAAAGACTAAGATATTGACTCAAGAACTAATAGCTCTGTTGTATAATTCAGACCTAACCATTAAGTAAGAAGCGATGGGAACGATGGAACCTGTGAATTCAAAAGATTTTAGTGAAAATGAATTCGAATGATTCATTGATCGGGATGGCAGAACAGGCCAGAGACCAATTCATCTATTCGGAAAAGTTATGAACTAATGATAGAACTGAAATAGAAATTGAAAGAGTAAATATTCGCCCACGAAAACTTTATTTTCTTGGATTGCTAAAATTGGGTCAATCCAATACGATAAAGAATAAAATAAAAAAAGATTTGTTTTAACATTCTAAAATATATAAATATAAGACAATAGTTATTGAATATATTTAGATTTAGTTATCTCAGTTACCATAGGAAACATATCGTGAATATCTATAAAAAATAAGATACTTTTTTCTTTCTCTTGTTTGAGATAAATCGTGAATATAGAAGTATTTTTTTTTTTACAGTGAAAGAAGTTGGGAAGAAGTTGTTAATAATAGATTACCTAGAGAAATAGGTAAAAGAAATTTCCATCCAAGATTTAACAATTGATCCATTCTTAGCTGTGGTAAAGTCCATCTTGTTGTGATAGGAATGAACAAGAACAAATAAGTTTTAGCTAATGTAACAAAAATACCAATAATTGTTCCAAAGACTCTAACCCTTTTAGTAATATAAAAAAGATTTGGAACAGATATGTACAGAGTAGAAAGATTCCAACCCCCCAAGTAAAGAACTGTTACAAATAATGAAAAGACTAGTATATTTAAATATGAAGCAACGTAAAATAAACCAAATTTGATACCGGAATATTCGGTTTGATAACCTGCTACTAATTCTTCTTCTGCTTCTGGTAAATCAAAAGGTAATCGTTCACACTCGGCTAGGGAAGAAATTAGAAAAACTAGAAAACCTATAGGTTGACGCCACAAATTCCATCCCCAAAAATCATATTTTGACTGCGCTTCAACTATATCAACTGTGCTTGAACTGTTAGATAATCATAGTAGATGAGAACATTACTGTTCTCGTCCCTATTACAGAACCGTACATGATATTTTCATCTCATACGGCTCCTCAAAGGTCACAAATAAATCTAAGGACCCGTCCATTATTATTTTTCTTGATATGTTTATAGATATAAAATGATATCCATTGTAAGGTCCCCATTAGACACTGAAATTCTGTCTGCTATATATAATAAAATGCTTTTGAATTCATCTTATCTTTTAATAATTTAAATTCTTCTTTGTTGAATAATAACTTAATCCTTGAATAAAATGTTTCTTGTAACAATATCAATAGATATTTCAACCTAACATAGATATTTGCACCTAACATTTTCAATTACGAAATCCAATTAGACGTTGCATTAGTTCGCGAATCATGACAAAAATTCTATCTCTATATAGAGAAAGAAAAAAATCTATTTTTTATAGTGCAATTTCATTCAGCCCTTCTTTTTTTTTTTCGTTCCTATTCTCCTTTCTCAAAAAAAGGGGACCTTTACTAGGAGTCCTAAAATCTTAATGAAAAGGAGCTTGGCATCTATGTGTTCGAGAGGTAGAAAACTACCTTTGTGGCGGGATTGACCATATAGGTATAATCTTCGTTATTGGATAAAAGATGCTTCCTCTTTGCATTTATTAAGATTCTTTCTCCATGAGTGTCATAATTGGGATAGTCTTATTACTTCAAATTCAAAGAAAGCGAGTTCTTCTTTTTCAAAAAGAAATCACAGACTATTCTTCTTCCTATATACTTCTTATGTATGTGAATATTATTACTTTATTATATTATTATATAAAAAAAGGGGTAACAACAAATGATTAGGTAACAAGAGTAGAGGCAGTGTCAATTAATTGATATTCATATTAAGCCAAGTAAGCGCCGTGAGCGTTGGGAGAGTGCAGAGGAATAGAGGTACGAAGTTGCTCTGAAGATTCGTTGACAATGAAAAAAATAGAAAAGATACAAAATCAATATTACTAAAATAAAATGGGTATAAAAACTTATTAGATACCATTGACCATATGGGATTTCCCCGTTTTCTTCCCAATCGAGATATCCTCTGTTTCGTCCACGAAGATTAATTGAATTATCAAAAATTTGGAGCGTGAAGTGCAATTAGATCCATTTTTGGGGGGGATTCGAATTACTATTATCAATTAGAAGAATTTATGGTTGGCTTAGTTGGACTACTACATTGAAGTATCCAGGCTCCGTTTAAAAAAACCAAGTGGTAATATATCTATTTTATATCATATCATTCATAAAGGATTCCTCTTCTTAAAGAAATCTTTTTTTGTAAGTAAAAGTTTTTTTAAACTCTTATGTTAATTAATTGAGTAATATGCATGAATCCATCAACTTTTTTTACGGAATACGTGAATTGAAAGGGATAACAAAAAGAAGTGGTAATGGGAGCATTTGTACTATATGTGCAAATCAAAATCGGGCGGATCTTTACCTGGAGTAGAACATAAACCTAAAAAGATTAACGAGGCCCATTTAAGAACAAGAAAATGACATCATGATTTGGATTGGATCTTGATGAAACAATCCATCAATGAGAATTTAATTGGATAATTTTAATGAATTCTTTTTTATATTATACGTTATAAGTACAGGAAGATAAACTCGTATTTAGTGAAAAATAAAAGAAAATCCTTTTTTTATATTATAAGTTAGAAGGAACTTGCTATGAAAAAAGAAAAAAGTATTTCAATCTACACATTGATTTTTTTTTTTCAACCGTATGCGTCAAAAAGGGCCTGTTGTCACACCCCAACCAACGGCGGAATACGTTGGGGCGCGAGTTAGATTGTTCATTACTCATGGTGCTATGTGTAAATTTCAATAATTAAACAATTGTATTTAATTCAAATCAAACATTCATTCAAAAACCAAACATTCAAGTCATTACAATAATTCAAATTCAAATCAAACATTACATTAAACCAAAAGTCTAAACATTTCATTAAATAAATTAAACTAGGTCTCTAGACCTATCTTATATCTTGAATCCTTCTTCCTTAACCTGTCACACATGTAAAATAAATTTTGTCAACTATTTGCATAGTTGGTGAGTTTACACACTAAGTTTGAATAGTAAGTATAAAAAGATGCAAACTAAAACTTAATTAGAATATGTATCAAAGGCATAGCATAATACAAGTTTGAATAATTGAATGAATATATGAATAACAAATGCTTGTGTCCAAACAAGTATCCTTACATAATAATTCAAGTATAACAATACAAGAATTATCATTTGTAATTCAACTAGTTTGCTAGTGTACTTTTCACCTTTTTCACACAAAGGCCAAAACCATTGCGAAGATAGTATCTAACCATCCTAGGCTACTAAGTACTAGATAGCTTGACTGGCAACACACATAGAATCAACACATTGTATAAACTTAGCATCTAACACATAAAACTAAATAAGTCTAAGGCTTGCATCATAAGTTTGAATTGAATAATCAAATGAATAATAGTTTGAATATGACATGTGTAACATCCCAAAAACAAGAAGTAAAAGGGAGTGTGAAGAACTCACTTGTTAGGATGCTTAGGCTAGTTCCCAAATCCTTGATTAAACGATAAGGAAGTAAGGCTATCTACTCACCTATAATTCGAGTAAGTCAAGTCTTAGCAATCCTATAGTTTAAGTTCAAGAATCCTAGAAACTATGGCAATCCTAATGGAAGTCCTAGTTTGAATGAACTATGTTTTGAATGGATACTTAGAATAACTAATCTTATAATATTAATTAATAAAATAGAATATCAAATGTATTCTTTTTATTTATTAATATCATTTGTATGAATAACTAAACTTAATATTGACTTAAATAAAATAGAATATCAAAGATATTCTTTTTATTTTATCAATTTTATTTGTATGACTAGACTAATTGTTTAAGAATATTTAATAATATTCTTATAATAAATAAAAATAGAATATTAATTATTCCTTTTTATTTATTATTTTGGAATTGAATTTCTAAGTATACTACTTGAATTAATTTTTCCATCCATTAGTATTTAAAAACTTGCATGTTTGAATTTTTAAATTTTATAAACTTTAGTTAACCTTTCAAAAGTTTATAACTTAAAATACTTATTTGAATTATATTTGTTAAAAAAATTATTCTTGCTTGAAAACATATTTAGATCAATAATATTTTTATGTTTGATAAATCATAGTTTTTAATGTGCAAAAACTAAATTGTATATATAAATAAATAAATAATTAATTAATTAAAAAAAAAAATTTATCAGAACGTTGACCTATTAAATTTGATAGAACAATTTATTTGAATCCTATTTAAAATCTTTATATTTAAATTAAATACTTTTAAATAAATAAATAAAATAAATAAATTTTATTTAAAAACATTTGAGTTTTGAGTTTAACAGAATGTTTTTAAAAAAAAAAATAAGAATAATTTAATTCTTTAAATCCTAGAATTTAATGCAAAAATATAGTTCTTTTAAATGAAGAATTAAATTAGTTTTTATTATAAACTAATAAAAAGAATTTTTAATATGCTACTGAATTTCTACAGAATTTTATAAAATAATTTTTGGAATTTTTAACATAATTTTTATAAAAGAAAAATGTGTAAAGTTGGATGGAAATGAAAAAAAATCCGGATATGGGCCTCCATGGGTTCGAACCCGCGACCTGTTATCCCTCAGCCGGCGGGCTTAACCGCTGGACTGAGGGATGGAACTTTGAATGAATTCGTTTATAAATGATGTTATACAGTCGTTCAAATCAACCACAGAACATTATGAACCCTAGATTATTCTTGGTTCGAATTCGTTCGAATCGGAGATTGTGAGTGATTAAAAGCTTAGGGCTTTTAATCCTCACATGATTTCGAGTAGGATGACATATGAAATACCTGGTTTGGTATACGGTTGAAGGTGGTTCGAGTTGAAAGTAGGTTCGGCCGAGACTTGGTTCTGGATCGCGATCGAATGTTGTTGTGTGCTCGATTTTCTTGCGCAGACTAGTTCGAAAATGAAAAAGGGTGAAGAGGGTGTGATTTGATTTGAGTTTTATAGGCGTTTGAATGGAATCCTATTTTTGGTTCGGGTATGAGATTTTTGGAAGGCCATTAACAGATGATTCGAGATTGATTCTGTTTGATTCGATATTAAGATGATTACGCGCTTCGAATCCTTTCTAAAAATGAGTTTGATTAGCTGTAACAAGCTAGGATTCGCGTGGATTGTGTCTCGGGTCGAGATGGGGTCGACGGGTACCCATTTGGGTGCTCCATGTGGTGACCGGGTAAAGGGGGTGAAGGTTTGGGTTTATTACAGCTTTGGTCCTCCTTGTTTCCCATTTGTTTCAGATTTTTAAAATTAACCTTTTTCTCCTCACAAACAAGTTTCACAACTTGGCATTTTTTAACCCCTCTAGTTAACAACCTTTTAATGTCTTAAAATTTATAAAATCTTTTATATATTTTCAATATTTAGACTTTATAAATAATTTGTATAAAATAATATAAAAAAAAAAAAAAACCTTTTTATAATTATAATGTCTTAATTATTATTATTAATTTTATTATTATACATTATGTATATACTTTATAAATTTAAGAATAGGTTATTAAAAATGATTTTATTTTATTATAACCCATTATGACTTTTAGGTTTTAAAATGATAATTCTTTTATAAAAATAAAATTTTATAAAAGCTTAGATTATGTATTTTGTTATAATTATTATGTATATACATGTTATTTTATGTATATACTCTAATAACTCAAAAATAGGTTATTTACTAATAAAATATTTTTATTTTATAACCTACGACGACTTATAAAAACGAATTTATAAAGACTTTGATTATACATTGTATTATATTTGATAGTATTGCCTTAATAATAAACATTTTATTAACTACAAATTCATGAGTTAAATGTTCAAAGAATATCCCAAACTTTTATTTATTTCGAATTTGATACGATTACAAAGCTTGAATGAAAATCGAAAATCCTAGGGATTACAGTCTCCCCTACTTTAGGGAATTTCGTCCCGAAATGACTAAGAATCAGAGTTGAATAACTGAGGATACTTGGTCTTCATTTGATCTTCACGTTCCCAAGTAAGTTCTGGGCCTCGTTTAGAATCCCATTTAACCAAGACGATTGGAATGCGTTTGTTCTTGAGCTTTTTGACTTCCCGATCAACTATCTTCACCGGTTTCTCAATAAAGTGCATTGACTCGTCGATGCGAACTTCATCAAGAGGAATGTGGAGATTTTCATCGGCTAGACATTTCTTTAGATTAGAAACATGAAAAGTTGGATGCACATTCGACAGTTCATGAGGCAACTCGAGTCGGTAAGCCACTTTACCAATCCTTTCCAAGACTTTAAAAGGACCCACGTATCGAGGAGCTAGCTTCCCTTTCTTGCCAAAACGAACAACACCTTTCCAAGGGGACACTTTTAAAAGGACCATGTCGTTGACTTGAAATTCCAACGGCTTTCGCCGTTTGTCAGCGTAACTCTTTTGCCTACTTCGAGCAGTCGTCAGATTTTCACGAATACGCATGATTTTGTTTGTTGTTTCTTGAACCAATTCCGGTCCAGTGATTTGAGCTTCACCTAACTCATTCCAACAAACCGGTGATCGACATTTGCGCCCATAGAGCGCCTCGAAAGGTGCCATGTCAATGCTCGAATGGTAGCTATTGTTGTACGAGAACTCGATTAATGGTAAGTAGTTATCCCAATTACCACCAAAGTCAATCACACAACATCGCAACATATCTTCAAGTGTTTGAATGGTCCTTTCGGACTGCCCATCGGTTTGAGGATGGTAGGCGGTGCTAAGATTCAATTGAGTACCAAGAGCTGATTGTAATGTCTTCCAAAAATGAGCAATGAATCGACCATCTCGGTCAGAAATGATGTTAAGTGGAACACCATGTCTACACACAATTTCATTGATGTAGATACGAGCTAGTTCTTCCACTCGATTGGTTTCTCGAATCGGTAAAAAGTGAGCAGCCTTTGTCAAACGGTCAACAATCACCCAAATACTGTCATAACCCCGAGCAGTTCGTGGGAGTTTCGTTATGAAGTCCATAGCAATACCTTCCCATTTCCAAACGGGTATTTCAGGCTGTTCAAGTAATCCCGACGGTCGTTGATGTTCGGCTTTCACTTTTGAACAAGTAAGGCATTTAGAAACGTAAAGGATAACATCGTTCTTCATTCCCGGCCACCAATACTGAACCCGAAGGTCTTTGTACATTTTGTCGGCACCAGGATGAATAGAATATCGAGACTTGTGAGCTTCGTTTAGAATGAGTTCTCGTAACTGATTTTGATTTGGAATCCACAAACGGTTTTGAAAATGCAATAAACCATTCGTTTTAGACTCGAGTTGAAGTTCAACATTCATTGGCATTTCTTCAGCTAACTTGCCTTCCGAGATCGATTTCTGTTGAGCTTCGAGGACACGGTTTTGAAGATCGGATGAACTTTGAATACTTTGTAGGATGATTGACTTGCCATGAGCTTTTCGACTCAAAGCATCGGCTACTACGTTTGCCTTACCGGGATGGTAACGTATTTCGCAATCGTAATCGTTAAGCAATTCAACCCAACGCCTTTGCCTCATGTTAAGCTCTTTTTGATTCAGAATGTGTTGAAGGCTTTTGTGGTCGGTAAACACAACACACTTGGTACCATAAAGGTAGTGCCTCCAAATTTTTAATGCAAATACCACCGCACCAAGTTCAAGATCATGGGTCGTATAATTCTTCTCATGGATCTTTAATTGCCTTGAAGCGTATGCAATAACCTTTCCACGTTGCATAAGCACGCATCCAAGACCTTGGTTCGAGGCATCACAATAAACAACGAAGTCGTCGGTTCCATCGGGTAACGTGAGAATAGGAGCATTGCACAGTTTTTGTTTAAGAGTTTGAAAGGCATTCTCTTGAGCATCTTCCCACTTGTACGGTTTGCCTTTATGGGTCAAGGCAGTGAGCGGTAATGCAATCTTGGAGAAATTAGAAATAAACCGACGGTAATAACCTGTCAGTTACAAGATCGTTTGATTAGATGATAGAAATGAAATGAACCTTAAAAGAATTTCTAAGAGTTTAAGATTTGACCTGCTAGACCAAGGAATGATCGAATCTCAGTTGGTGTTGTTGGAGTCTTCCAACTCTTCACTGTCTCGATCTTGGCAGGATCAACATGAATTCCATCCTCATTCACAATGTGTCCCAAAAACTGAACCTCTTTAAGCCAAAATTCACATTTTGAGAACTTGGCATAAAGTTGCTCCTTTTTCAGGAGTTCAAGGATTAAACGAAGATGGTTTTGATGCTCGGATTTTGACTTTGAATAAATTAGAATGTCGTCGATGAATACAATCACGAACTTATCAAGATATGGTTTACAAACACGATTCATCAAGTCCATGAAAACCGCAGGTGCGTTTGTCAAACCAAAAGGCATAACCAAAAACTCGTAATGCCCGTATCTTGTACGAAAAGCTGTCTTCGGCACATCTTCCTCAAAAACTCGAAGTTGATGATAACCCGAACGAAGATCAATTTTTGAGAAACACTTTGCGCCTTGTAATTGATCAAAAAGATCGTCGATCCTTGGTAATGGGTATCGATTTTTAATCGTAAGTTTGTTAAGCTCACGATAATCGATGCACATACGAAAAGAACCGTCTTTCTTCTTTACAAACAAGACCGGTGCACCCCAAGGAGATGAACTAGGACGAATAAATCCTTTGTCGGAAAGTTCTTGCAATTGACTTGCAAGTTCTTGTAATTCGGTGGGAGCGAGTCGATAAGGAGCTTTCGCGACCGGCATCGCTCCAGGAACGAGATCGATACGGAATTCAACTTGTCGATTTGGAGGTAGGCCATTGATGTCTTCGGGAAAGACCTCGGGGAATTCACGAACTATAGGAATATCTTCTAACTTTTTCTCGTCGGTTTTGGTTTCCATAATGTGAGCTAAGAAGGCCACATACTTCTTGCGCAAGTACTTTTGAGCTTGTATGCATGACATGAGTCGAAGACCTTTTGAGGCTTTCTCCCCATATACTCGAAGCTCTTGACCTTCTTCGAGTGGGATTCGAATATACTTCTCGTGACAAACTATTTCAGCACGATGTTTTGACAACCAGTCCATACCGACTATGAGGTCAAAACTTCCCAATTGCATTGGAATAAGGTCAATAGAGAAATCATGAGAATTAAGGTTCAAAGTGCAATTAGGTATAAAAGAGTCAAGCTTAATGGTCTTTCCATTGGCCACTTCAACACTAAAAGGTTCATTCAACTTAACTCTAGGCATAGTAAGTAGGGGTTCAAATTCTAAGGAAACAAAACTTCTATCGGCCCCCGTGTCAAACAATATAGATGAATAAAGTCCATTTACAAGAAACGTACCGTTCACCACGTCATTGTTGTTTTGAGCTTGGTTGGCATTGACATTGAAGACACGGCCTTTAGCCACTTGATTTCCTTGATTGTTTGGGGCCATCAAAGCATGGACCCTTCGAGGGCAAGTGTTGGCCATGTGGTTTGGATCCCCACAAGTATAACATGCTCTAACTCCATTTTGCCTTGGAGCAGTGATGACTTGCACATTATTGGGGTTAACTTGACCCTTTGGCACCCTACAATTGATAGCAAAGTGACCATAGCGGTTACAGTTCGTACAGAAACGACAGGGGTTCGTAGCAGGGTGGTGAAAACTACAATTTGCACACTTTGGAAAAGGGCCAGTGTAGGCTTTCTTGTTGGCTTGTGCATTGGTGTTGACAGGTCCAAACTGTTGAAGAGGAGTGGCATGGGTCATAGCAAAGTTCATATGACTTGCCTTTCTCTTGCGGTTCTTTTTGGAGGAGGAAGATGGCCCAGCTTTGGCCTCTTCCTTTGGTGCTTCTTTTGGACCTTTTGATTGGTCCTTCTCCTTCTTGGACCCCTTTCGAGTTAGAGTCCCATCTTTGACATGGTTGTCTGTCAAAGTAGCAGCCAAACGAATGGCATCAGCAAGGGTTTTAGGATCACTACTTAGTACAGAATCTTGAATCACCATTGGCAGACCCCCAATGTACTTTTCGATCCCTCTTTGCAAAGGGGTCACCATATGAGGGCATAAGAGACTGAGTTCATGAAAACGATTATTGTAAGCAAGATTCTCGCCACTATCCTGTTTGAGATCCCAGAACTCAAACTCAAGCTTCTTCACCTCATTACGAGGGCAAAACTCTAGGGTCATACGATCTTTGAGCTGGTCCCAAGTGAGCTCATCAGCAGTGGTTTCCCCAATGGTTCGTTTTTCATTGTTCCACCATGTAAGGGCTCGTTTTTGTAGAGTCCCCGTAGCATAACGAACCTTCAATTTGGCCGGGCAGTCACTATTCAAGAAGGTACTCTCCATACCCTCAAACCACTGGAGCAGTCCAGTCGCTCCATCCGACCCATTGTACTTGGGTGGGTTGCATGAGTTGAAGTGCTTAAAGGAGCACTTAGGTTGATTGGCTTGTTCGGGGTTTGGGTTGACTGGGTTGATATTGAGTTGTTGGAGTTGTGCAACCATATTAGGTAGCATGGTTCCCATTTGGCGAGCAATAATAGTAGCAATGCGACGTTCAGCTGCACGTTCCCTACGAGCCATCTAGATAATAATAAGAATCGATTAGGAACTGAATATGAATAGATTGAATAGATATCATTTGTGACATTTGTATTATCTTAGATAAGTAATTATTACTAATCATAGATAATATGTCATTGAATATAAAAACACATAATCAAATCAATTGACTTTATTGAAAACATAAGGAATGGTATTCAAAATACCTTGTGACATATTAGAATTAATTTGGTTTGCAAGATGTTTGGTGTGATATGCTTTGGCCTATAAGTGATCATACTCTCATTAGAAGTCCCCAGGAAAGCTAGACTGGTCCCACAGTACCTCGGGGATTTATACGAATAGCTTTCCTAGACAGGAATTCCAACTACCGGTACTACACCCTTCCAGTTACTACATATCCACCTCACAAACCTAATTCTAACGGGATTATAAAATCAATATTGGAATTTCCTAAGCTTAAATTCTCTAAGGAATATTAGGCATCAAGCCTAATGAGTTCATAACTTATCAACTAACGTTCACTCGCACACACGTGAGATTAGAATAGAGTTCACTTAAAAGCAAATTCTAAGGCAATTGCTTAAGCTAAGTAACCTCCATGATATAAAGCCATCTTAAACTAAGGCATTCTTAGCTAAATGTAGGCAATGCATTTAATTAACTATGGCTTTCCTCTATGGTATTAAACTAAGGCTTTCCTCTATGGTAACATTTATAATAAAGCACAAAATGAATATATATAACACTTAGCACATATTCAAGTAATAAACAACAATTGTAATATGATATAACTCATATTTGGGTAGTCCTAGTTATAGTCTAGGTCACCATTTCTAATAACCTAATTCCCTATAACCATGGCTCTGATACCAATCTGTCACACCCCAACCAACGGCGGAATACGTTGGGGCGCGAGTTAGATTGTTCATTACTCATGGTGCTATGTGTAAATTTCAATAATTAAACAATTGTATTTAATTCAAATCAAACATTCATTCAAAAACCAAACATTCAAGTCATTACAATAATTCAAATTCAAATCAAACATTACATTAAACCAAAAGTCTAAACATTTCATTAAATAAATTAAACTAGGTCTCTAGACCTATCTTATATCTTGAATCCTTCTTCCTTAACCTGTCACACATGTAAAATAAATTTTGTCAACTATTTGCATAGTTGGTGAGTTTACACACTAAGTTTGAATAGTAAGTATAAAAAGATGCAAACTAAAACTTAATTAGAATATGTATCAAAGGCATAGCATAATACAAGTTTGAATAATTGAATGAATATATGAATAACAAATGCTTGTGTCCAAACAAGTATCCTTACATAATAATTCAAGTATAACAATACAAGAATTATCATTTGTAATTCAACTAGTTTGCTAGTGTACTTTTCACCTTTTTCACACAAAGGCCAAAACCATTGCGAAGATAGTATCTAACCATCCTAGGCTACTAAGTACTAGATAGCTTGACTGGCAACACACATAGAATCAACACATTGTATAAACTTAGCATCTAACACATAAAACTAAATAAGTCTAAGGCTTGCATCATAAGTTTGAATTGAATAATCAAATGAATAATAGTTTGAATATGACATGTGTAACATCCCAAAAACAAGAAGTAAAAGGGAGTGTGAAGAACTCACTTGTTAGGATGCTTAGGCTAGTTCCCAAATCCTTGATTAAACGATAAGGAAGTAAGGCTATCTACTCACCTATAATTCGAGTAAGTCAAGTCTTAGCAATCCTATAGTTTAAGTTCAAGAATCCTAGAAACTATGGCAATCCTAATGGAAGTCCTAGTTTGAATGAACTATGTTTTGAATGGATACTTAGAATAACTAATCTTATAATATTAATTAATAAAATAGAATATCAAATGTATTCTTTTTATTTATTAATATCATTTGTATGAATAACTAAACTTAATATTGACTTAAATAAAATAGAATATCAAAGATATTCTTTTTATTTTATCAATTTTATTTGTATGACTAGACTAATTGTTTAAGAATATTTAATAATATTCTTATAATAAATAAAAATAGAATATTAATTATTCCTTTTTATTTATTATTTTGGAATTGAATTTCTAAGTATACTACTTGAATTAATTTTTCCATCCATTAGTATTTAAAAACTTGCATGTTTGAATTTTTAAATTTTATAAACTTTAGTTAACCTTTCAAAAGTTTATAACTTAAAATACTTATTTGAATTATATTTGTTAAAAAAATTATTCTTGCTTGAAAACATATTTAGATCAATAATATTTTTATGTTTGATAAATCATAGTTTTTAATGTGCAAAAACTAAATTGTATATATAAATAAATAAATAATTAATTAATTAAAAAAAAAAATTTATCAGAACGTTGACCTATTAAATTTGATAGAACAATTTATTTGAATCCTATTTAAAATCTTTATATTTAAATTAAATACTTTTAAATAAATAAATAAAATAAATAAATTTTATTTAAAAACATTTGAGTTTTGAGTTTAACAGAATGTTTTTAAAAAAAAAAATAAGAATAATTTAATTCTTTAAATCCTAGAATTTAATGCAAAAATATAGTTCTTTTAAATGAAGAATTAAATTAGTTTTTATTATAAACTAATAAAAAGAATTTTTAATATGCTACTGAATTTCTACAGAATTTTATAAAATAATTTTTGGAATTTTTAACATAATTTTTATAAAAGAAAAATGTGTAAAGTTGGATGGAAATGAAAAAAAATCCGGATATGGGCCTCCATGGGTTCGAACCCGCGACCTGTTATCCCTCAGCCGGCGGGCTTAACCGCTGGGCTGAGGGATGGAACTTTGAATGAATTCGTTTATAAATGATGTTATACAGTCGTTCAAATCAACCACAGAACATTATGAACCCTAGATTATTCTTGGTTCGAATTCGTTCGAATCGGAGATTGTGAGTGATTAAAAGCTTAGGGCTTTTAATCCTCACATGATTTCGAGTAGGATGACATATGAAATACCTGGTTTGGTATACGGTTGAAGGTGGTTCGAGTTGAAAGTAGGTTCGGCCGAGACTTGGTTCTGGATCGCGATCGAATGTTGTTGTGTGCTCGATTTTCTTGCGCAGACTAGTTCGAAAATGAAAAAGGGTGAAGAGGGTGTGATTTGATTTGAGTTTTATAGGCGTTTGAATGGAATCCTATTTTTGGTTCGGGTATGAGATTTTTGGAAGGCCATTAACAGATGATTCGAGATTGATTCTGTTTGATTCGATATTAAGATGATTACGCGCTTCGAATCCTTTCTAAAAATGAGTTTGATTAGCTGTAACAAGCTAGGATTCGCGTGGATTGTGTCTCGGGTCGAGATGGGGTCGACGGGTACCCATTTGGGTGCTCCATGTGGTGACCGGGTAAAGGGGGTGAAGGTTTGGGTTTATTACAGCTTTGGTCCTCCTTGTTTCCCATTTGTTTCAGATTTTTAAAATTAACCTTTTTCTCCTCACAAACAAGTTTCACAACTTGGCATTTTTTAACCCCTCTAGTTAACAACCTTTTAATGTCTTAAAATTTATAAAATCTTTTATATATTTTCAATATTTAGACTTTATAAATAATTTGTATAAAATAATATAAAAAAAAAAAAAAACCTTTTTATAATTATAATGTCTTAATTATTATTATTAATTTTATTATTATACATTATGTATATACTTTATAAATTTAAGAATAGGTTATTAAAAATGATTTTATTTTATTATAACCCATTATGACTTTTAGGTTTTAAAATGATAATTCTTTTATAAAAATAAAATTTTATAAAAGCTTAGATTATGTATTTTGTTATAATTATTATGTATATACATGTTATTTTATGTATATACTCTAATAACTCAAAAATAGGTTATTTACTAATAAAATATTTTTATTTTATAACCTACGACGACTTATAAAAACGAATTTATAAAGACTTTGATTATACATTGTATTATATTTGATAGTATTGCCTTAATAATAAACATTTTATTAACTACAAATTCATGAGTTAAATGTTCAAAGAATATCCCAAACTTTTATTTATTTCGAATTTGATACGATTACAAAGCTTGAATGAAAATCGAAAATCCTAGGGATTACACCTGTTTTATTTTTAGACCAATAAAACCACATGTCTTTTATCAGCTTACTCAATTCTCTTTCATATTAAATAATTTATAATTATCTCTTATATTAATTTATTATAATACTAGTGATATTCTTCACTTTTTTGATATTAAAAATAGTTTTTAAATAAATTAAAAATCAAAAATTTTTTTATCAAAAACATACTGTAAAAAAAGTTTATAAAATACGAAAGTTTTCTTAAAATCAAAATTTTATAAAGACAATAAATATTTTAAATCACTATTTTTGTATTTTTTTTTGTACAAAACAAATTTTCTCAAAAAACAAGATTTTTATAAACAAATGACAATTTTAACACGAAATGCTTAAAAAATAAATACTTTAAAAACCAAAAGTTTTAAAAATTATAGGAAAAATTATACTTTTGATCCTTTATGTTTAATGATATTTACAAATTATGCCATAATTATAAAAGTTGCACCTTACCTTATTTTGAGAGAATAATTATACTTTTGATCCTTCGTATTTAATGATATATTCAAATTAGGTCACTTAATTTTAACAATTAAAAAAATGGTACCATACATTCTTAATTTTGCAATAAATAATTTTTGATAAAAATAATTATTAAAATTTTTAGTGTTAATTAGTTTAAAATTTTCAGTTGATACAAATCAAGAAAGTCGGATACTAATTCTTTAGTTATTAAAGTTTTTAATTACTATTTATTAGTTAAAGAACTTATTAATATTAAAATTAATCATTTTATACTAAAATATGATTTTATAATAACAAATTTTTACTAATAACTATTTTATATTTTATATTAAATCCGTGTAATACGCGGATAATAGTTTAGTTAATTGATAATGGAAAGAATTGTTATTTGAAAAATCCATGTAAGGTCACTCTTTCGTATTTGAACCAGAATTGAGAAAATTAATTAAATCATTATAAGATTGTGGCGTGAAAATAGATTCATTGATTACCAATAAACTGAATAAACCATGATATTCAAAATTGGAAATCAAATTTTATGGTTGTGTCGTCAAAACAGATTCGTCGATCATCAATTGATATTTTTGAAATAGTTGACATTAATTAAAAACTTTAATCATTATGGAACTGATATAATTAAAACTTTAATCATTATAGAAATGATATATGACCTTTTGATATGTAACAATTGATATTTTTGAAATAGTTGACATTAAAAACTTCAGTTTGTATTATGTCAAAAACTATTTTTCATAAATCAAAAATATAAAATATATACTTTTGTAATAATTAAAGTTAAACGACCCACTTTAAAAATAACGTTAATTTTAAATAATCAAAAGTATAAATTTCTCTATCATTTTTATTACTTCGGTTTTTAAATAAGTTAAAAAACGTCATTTGTTTATAAAAATTTCATTGTTCAAAAACAACGATTATAGTATATTTTATTTTAAAAATAGTCATTTTTTAAGATAACTTGTTTTTTTACATAAATATTGTTTTTTGAAAATAAAATATTTATTATTTTAAAAAATTTTGATTTTAGAAAAATTTCATATTTTATAAAAAATTTTTAAGTGTTATTTTATAAAAATATAAATAACATATTAGTTATTACTATTATAGTAATTTAGTAAAAGAGATAATTTATTTAATAAGAGAGATGATATATTTTATTTAATAGGAGGATGAATTAAGTAGCATGATGAAAAATTGACAAGTGACAATAGTAGTGTAATAAGATAACAAATTACAAAACTGTTATTCTTTTATTATATAATATATAGATTGAATTAACCGTGATATTCAAAATTGGAAATAAAATTTCATGATTGTGGCAT
Organism: Mikania micrantha; assembly: GCA_009363875.1. NCBI lineage: Eukaryota > Viridiplantae > Streptophyta > Magnoliopsida > Asterales > Asteraceae > Mikania > Mikania micrantha. Next base: position 595,206 of record CM018698.1, on the reverse strand, counting down.
CAAAACAAATCCACATCATCAATTAACTAAATTAGCCTTGCTATGATACCACATGGAATGATTTTTTTTACATATGATATCGATTAACAAATCCTAAATCAATCAAAACACTTAAAGAAGATTCATTCTTGTATGTAGATGATGAAGCATAAAGATAATTATGATTAAAAGTCTAGTTTGTCACTTCATGATGGGTCGGATTCCTCCTATTCAATGTTTTCAGAACCGGACCGGATTTTGAACCAGTCTCCTTACCGGTCAAAGGTCTGACCGGTAGAACCGGATTGAGAACCGGATGATTTTATAAACATTTAATATATATATATATATATATAATTAAAAAAATAAAAAAACCGGTTCAACCACCGGTTCGCCGGTTCAACCGGCCGGTTCGCCCAAAACGGTCCAGAATCCCCTAACCGGACCGGTTCAATAAACCACCAATATTACTAGTTAGTCCCTTAAAGATATCAATTTTCATCAAACTAGGTATCTTAATTGTAGGGACCATGATTGTCAAATGAGCAAAAGTCATTTAATATGTTTCTAAAAGTTTTTTTAGTCGAATATCATTTAACTAGGTTAAGACCCGTATATAACACGGGTGGAATCATTAAAAATATGTAATTTATTATAATTTACAAAACATTGTTGCATATCAAATGAAATAAAGATAATAAACATTTGATATATTACGAAGATTAATTGCATACAAATACTTTAAATAATCTACAAATTTTTAAAAATTTAATTGTATACAATATTCGACATCTTATATGCACATGTACATGTTTATCTAATATTAATAATTTAGTGCATATATGTTTTTTACATAAATTTTGCTTTTTTTGAAAATAAAATATTTCTTACTTTTAAAAATTTTGATTTTAGAAAATTTCATATTTTATAAAAAAAATTTAAGTGTATTTTATAATAAAAAGATAAATAATATATTAGTTTTTAGTATTATAATCTATACTTTATAATAAAAGAGTAATTTATTTTAAATACTTTAAATAATCTACAAATCTCTAAAAATTTACTTGTATACAATATTCGACATCTTATTTGCACATGTAACATGTTTATCTAATATTAATAATTTAGTGCATATATGTTTTTTTTACATAAATATTGTTTTTTTGAAAATAAAATATTTCTTACTTTTAAAAATTTTGATTTTAGAAAATTTCATATTTTATAAAAAAAATTTAAGTGTATTTTATAATAAAAAGATATGTAATATATATTTGTTTTTAGTATTATAATTATTTAATAAAAAAATATTTAATAAGAGAGAGAATGTAGTTATTTAATAAAAGATAGAATTAAGTAAAATGATAAGAAACTCACAAGTGTCAATAATAGTGTAAAAATATGACAAGTAGGTGTAAGGAGGTCACATGTGGCAAAATATTTACTCTTTTGTTATAGAGTATATAGATAAATGAGTTTGAGTTGACTTTTATAAACTGAAACTTGTGGGTTTAAAGAATAGTTTTTAGTAAATTTATACTATATAATAAAAGAATAACAAATTTGCTACTTGTCACAATCTTAAACCACTAATGTCACATGTCACCTTCTTACACTATAATTAACACTTGTCAACACTTTATCCTTTCATCTAATTCTCTCTCCTATTAAATAATTATATTCTCTCTCTTATTAAATAAATAATTATAATAATAATAACTAACATGTTATTTATCTTGTTATTATAAAGCACATTTTAAATTTTTTATAAAATATGAAATTCTCTAAAATCAAAACTTTTAAAGTAAGAAATATTTTATTTTCAAAAAAAAAATTATTTAAAAAACAAGTTATCTTAAAAAATGATTTTTTTTAAAATAAAATATATTATAAAATGATTTTTTAAACAATGAGATTTTTATCATCAAATAACGTTTTTTAATTTAATATTTTATATTAGACCCGTGTATTACACGGGTTTATAACGTACTGCAATATATATAAGTATTCTTAAAGCATAATATTTCATTTATTTCACCCGTGTAACACACGGGATTTAACCTAGTACATTATAAGAAAGTCTATTTTAGATTTTTTTTGTCAGACGAATTAAGTTTTAAGCTTAAGGGTCTGTTTGGTATGAAGGAATGGAATGGACCGGGGAATGGAATGAACGAGGGAATGGAATGAACAAAGGAATGAAATGGATCATTACCATTCCATTGTCCTGTTTGGTTACCTATGGTAATGAAATGATTCATTACTTCATGTTGTTTGTTAGACATATTTATAGGTTGATTCGTGGTTCTAATCATTGTTCGAATCATGGGTCGGGTCGTGGATCGGTTCATGGGTCGAGACATGGTTCGGACCGTCAGTCGGTTCATTGGTCGGTTTTTGTTTTGCCCATGGTTCGATCATGGGTCGTGCCACGGGGCAATTCATGGATCGGGTTATGGTTTAGGTCATGCGACGAATCATAGTTCATATCATGGTTTGGGTCATGGGTCGGGTCATGGTTTGGTTCATGGGTCGGGTCATGGTTTGGTTCATGGGTCGGGTCATGGTTTAGTCATGGGTCGGGTAATTGTTTGAGTCATGGATCAAATCAAGGTTCGGCCATCTTTCGAGTCATGGTTTGGGTCATGGGTTTTGTTATGGGTCGGGTCATCGTTCGAATCATAGTTCACATTATGGTTCAGGTCATGGGTCGAGTTATGGTTCGAATCATGGTTCGCGTCATGGTTCAAGTCATGGTTCGGGTCAAGGGTCGGGTTGGGGTTCTAGTCATAGGTTGGGTCATAGTTTTGGACATGGGTCGGGTAATGTTTGGACATGGGTCGAGTCATTGGTCGAATCATTCCTTCAAGAGAAGGAATGAAAAAAAAAACACCTCTACTCCTATGAATGAAAATCATCAAAAGTGAAGGAATCACATTCCTTATGGAATAGTGCATTCAATTCCTATGTGGTAACCAAACACGCTTTTTTTCATTCCAACGTAATGACTCATTCCATTCCACCATTCATTACTGCATACCAAACGCTACCTAAAAGATCCAGCTTTATTTATATAGAGTTCAATTTAAGCATTAATAAAAGCAAAAATTCCCTTAGAACCTTTGCATTGATGCATATAAAAGATAAAAAAAATACACACAGTATGTCTTACTTATCAGTAAGATTTAAGAGGAGTGAGACGAAAAACGAAAGATTATCTTTTTCTCTTCAACTATATTTAAAGTCTTGCATGTTTTTTTATAACTAAAATAGGTGTCCCTTATATGAAAACTTGTTATATATTTACTTTTTTTACCAACGAAAGTTAACCTTTACAGTTATTTATTTTTTTATAAATTGTTATTTAAAAGATGAAATATGTAATTGTTATTAAATTTTCTTTTCTTTGTTTCTTACAATTATTTATTCACTTTACTTCTTTTTTTTCAGTAATTATTTATCACTTCTAATTTCGTGAACCTATCTTACATGTTATAGACTAATACATTTTAATCTCCTTCAAAAGGTAATATTTAATTTATAGTTTATTTTAGGGATAACTTTACACAAATATAACCAACTTTTATAACTATCCCAATTAAGCCACTTGAACTTTTTTTTTTGTCTCGATTAGGTCATTAAACTTATTAATAGTGTTTTAATCCTATGTAAATAACCTGAATAACAAGTTAATTAAATGAACAAATTGATACAAAAAGGTTTCAATGACTTAATTGAGACAATTATGAAAGTTAATTATATTTCTGTAGAATATTAACTTGCTATCTAGGTTATTTACATATGATTAGAACACCATTAATAAGTCAATTACCTAATCGAGACAAAAAAAAGTTTCAGTAACTTAATTGAGATAGTTATGAAAGTTGGTTATATTTCTGTAAAGTTATCTTTTTATTTTAATTATTGAGTTTAGTTTTTTACCTTATAACTAAACCCAATAAAGATTAGAGACCATGTCTATTAAATAATAATAATAATAATAATAATAATAATAATAATAATAATAATAATAATAATAATAATAATAATAATAATAATAAATAAAATTAATTGTAGACACTAGTTATCATTCTATATCATATATTGTTAGTTTTCCCGCTTTTCTCTCATATTTAATGATTTATATTTATAAATTTAGTTAAGAATTAAGAATAATGAACTATAATACGTATAATAATTAATATATTATTAATTAAATGAATTTTATGAAATTAATTACAAAGCTTTTAAATGAATAATAACTAATTGTTTTTGTAAGTGATTTTAAAAATCTTTAAATATTTAATGTGACTGAATAATTTCAATGATAAAAATAGTAAAATACACAATATTGAAATATTAAAAATAATTAACACTACAAGAAATACGTATACTTTAATTAAATTAAAATTTTACCAATTTTATTACATAAATATACTAACAAATTATATTGTATTTTATTCGACCTATGTAAACTACGAGTTTATATAAATTGTACAGTGCGCATCATTTGTAGTTAAATAACCTTTAGTTACTAGATATAAATATATAATATATTATATTTTTTCAACCTATGCTACATACATGATTATAACCTAGTGTTTGTGTGTGTGTATTCGATGAGATTGATAGGAATGATTAGGATGTTAGGATGGAGTCCATGCATCAGTTTTAGTGTCTTAGGACATTTGAGAATCTTTAACATTGCTTTATTATGTTATGATAAATACTTAAACAGCTTCCGCACTATATCTCTTTATTGGTTTGAAAACTGTCTTAACACTACTTCCGCTACTTATATTTTAGATGTTGTTTTGACATCTTAAACATTTAGTTCCGCAACTCTGATAAAAAAAAACTGTTTTATCCAAGTTATTGGATGTACGCATGCAACCAGATATGTAGGTCTCGCAACTGTATGACCGGAGACTGCGATTCTGACAGTCCTGTCGCGCCCACGGAAAGGCCGGGGTGCGACACGATTGATGGAGTCGAGTAATGGACAGGTCCGGCTTGTTCTTGAGCTTGATTCTGACTTCAGAGGGATTGTAAGTGCGATTTTAATGTTCAGAGAGTTTCGAATTAGACAGTGCAAGGTTTTGGGGTATTTGATTTAAGCTTTATACTAGAAATTCTTGGTTTTAGCTTTTGAGTTTATTCAAATATTTTTGGAAGTAGAATCACTCGAGATTGAACGATTTTTGTTAAATTGGTTGAATGATACGAATCGTGCACTCGTATCCTTCCCGGATCCACTCCCAATTTATTTTAAAACCGAGTGGGATGAGTTGTTCACAATCGTGTCCTCAAACGAGTCTTGGGGGGGTTCGGTGAGTTCCTTTTTACCGGTGGGTGAAGGAGATGGAAAGGATTTGGGTTTTACAACTTGGGTCCTTGAACTTCCCATCTATTACAGTGTAAGTTTTAACTTGTCAATACTCACTAACAAGTTTATAGAATATGCAGTTTTAACCCTTTAACTTTTAAAAGCCATTTTTAAGAATTTGAATTTTATTTTATATCTAAATGTTTGTAAACCTATTTTTAAAAGTTTACAACTTTTTCTTACATTCTTAGTTTCATGGTTTATGTAATGACTTTAAAGATATTATTTGTTAATATAAATCAACTTATAAAGATCTATTTTTTTATTCTTATTATTAGTTACATGTGTGTGTATATATCCTAAGTTTTATATGCATTATATAAAACCTTTTTTTACTTTTGAAATGTATTGTTTAAACCTTATATAAATTGGTATTTTTATTTATTTATTTATTTTATAATTTTTTTTGTACATATATACAAAATTTTATGAACTTATTTGTTGAATATTTCCTTGTGTATATGCATAAATGAACACAAATAATTTAATGAATACCAAGAACTTTGTATCATTCAAAATCGACCATAGAAACCCTAGGGATTACAATATATACGTGATCCATGATTTTTTACATACCGTCCGTGATTATTAGTCCTGATTATTTAGTTGGTACTTGATTATGCGTGTAAAATTGTGACAACTGGTATACATGCTAGAATTAGTCCTAAAATCCAAGGTGTAAACACCAATAACAGATAATACTATCGTGCGAGAATGACGAGAATGATAACAAATACATTGTTCTATACGATGGATATCCCAAATCAAAATGGATATCTTAAGAACCATACAAACATGAAGCAACAAAAAAAAAATACAAACACCAGGTGAGAAAAAAAAGAACTCAAACTTGAATAGATAACATTCTTGGATATCAAACTAACGGGATATTCATATGGGTGACAATCTATATGAATATGTTGTTGGATTTGATATTCTAGGTGATATCTCTAACATTAAAATAGAAAGTCGAAAGATCAGACGAACGTTGTGTTTGTGTGAGTGATGATTCATACAAACACATACGTGAGTGTGATACTTCTGATAAAAAATTAATAACTGTTTTAAAATACATCTCAAAAATTATTTTAATAAACGAAGATAAAAAGAATTTTAAATAATAAAATTTGTTACACACTCAGCGATTCGTATGAATGAGCATTCATTCGTTCGAATGTGTCACCAGCAGTGAAGCTTTCCAAACATCGAGCCATTCGTACAAATGACACATTCGTGCAAAAACACAGGTATAAAAGCAAAACTAACGTTTTTCATTCTCATTTTTCACCCAACTCACCCAAACGAAACCTTATTCGCCCCTCACAAGATTTTGGTCATTTCCGCATGAAACCGGACCATTTCGACTACAAAACGGCAAGTATTTCATCCCTATCATCTTCATTTCAAGATATCTACCATTTTCTAGCTTATTATGTCAAATACGAGCTGCACAGTGAGTATTAGCACCGATCCTTTGCACCAAAACATTCTAAAACGTTTTGGCATCATTTTTGGCCGTGAAAAAATCACAAATGACTCGCGATTTCAAATATGGCATTCTTGGTGGATCTGCAGGCGAATGGTGACATGCGAATGACACACCATTCGCCTGATGCACCACCAGAATGAACCTTTGGACGAATGAACACATGTACGAATGTGATGGGCTCATTCGCATTAGAACTCATACGAATGAGGACCTATTCGCACGAATGGATCACCAAAATGGAAGTAGACATTCGCAAGACCCAATTCGTACGAATGAAGGACATTCGTACGAATAGATCATTCGTACGAATAGATCATTCGTACAAAGAAGAAACCAAAAAATGGCTAAGTGTTGAACGTTTCATCGATATTACCAGTATTGACATAACTGATCCCTAGCTTAAATTTCAAAACTAATTGTAATCCCTAGGGTTTTAGTATCAAATTAAAATGTAAAAGTACTAAATTGTAATAAAATTCATAAATAATTCAATGATAATTGTTTTCATACACAAATTCATAATAAAAGATGTATACATATATACGGACATAAATATTATGCAAATTTAATGTTCATAATATAAATAAGAAGTAAGTAAAACATATTATGGCTACATATATATATGGATGCATAATGATAAGTTATAAGCCCTAAAGTTAAATTTAACTATGACGATGACGATGACGATGTTAACAGTAACAGTAACAGACTAACAGTAACAGTAACAGTAACTGTAACAGTAACAGTAACAATGATGATTATTGGTTTTAAACACTTACAAGGAATTATAAGTTATAAAACTTGGAGGTAATAAAACATAATATAAAGTTGTTGTAAAACAATTTTTTTTATGAAATAACAAACTAAATAAAGAGGGGACCAGAAATGTAAATTCAGAAAAATATAGAACTCAGTTATAAGAATTTAAAAACTAAACTGATAAGAACCCATAAGATCAAGGACTAAACTTGACAATCATGAAACTCCAAACTGGTTCAAACCAGTCTCACATTCAAGACATCGTGACACCGGTTCAAGAAGCCAACTCGCACAAGGGTCGATTGTAAATTCAAAATTCAAACCAAAACGCGTTCCTACATCAATACTGAATCAATTCAGTCAAATCATTCCCAAAAATAAACAAAAATAACCGCATAATACAACTGTGATGTTAATCAACCAAATTTAGATATAAATCGACTAATACATACATAAATAGATGAAATTGATCAACCATAATCGTTGTCAACATCCCTCTGAATCAGCCAAAACCAAAATCTCACTCTGAGACCTCCTAAATCATCGAATCAACTTCTTGCATTGATGCGACCTGTTCATCACTAGAACACTCTCAAATAGATAGCAAATAAAGTAAATTCATACACTAATCTACTCGTAATCAAGGCTGGAACAAAATCATTCCCAAAAATAAACAAAAATAACAGCGTAATACAGCTGTGATGTTACTCAACCAAATTTAGATATAAATCGACTAATATATGCATAATTAGATGAAGTTGATCAACCATAATCGTTTTTGACATCCCTCTGAATCAGCCAAAACCAAAATCTCACACTGAGACCTCCTAAATCATCGAATCGAGTTCTTGCGTTGATGCGACCTGTTCATCACTAGAACACTCTCAAATAGATAGCAAATCAAGTAAGTTCCTACTCTAACCTACTCGTAATTAAGGCTGGAACAAAAGCCCTATGTTTTTGTAAACCCATAACAACAACAAGATCGAATTCGATCGGATTAAGAATTAGGGTTCATCGGTCTTATTTGGTTTTGGGGAAACAAGTTTGAATAAGTTTTAAAGTTTTGGTTTAGTAATCTTGCAATTATCAGACTTAGACGAGCTAGTCGCCCAGTGCGTGCTTAAGACTAAATAATCCTTTGTCCCGGATTCTAGACCGGGCAGGGGCAATTTTTTTTGTGTTTTTGTTTTAACCTCAAATCCATCCATTTTTTTATAAAAAAAATCATAAAAAAATCCAATAAATCCTAAAACTAGTTTACTACATTCTGTAAATTATTAAACATTTTCAGAAAATTATTGAATTCACTTTTTCTTATTTTTAATCATAAAAACAAAATTTAATAAATGATTAAATATCATTTTAAGAAATTAATTTCTTTAAGAACTAAATTACAAAAATAAAATTTATTTAAAAATGTATCTTTCAATACTTTTTGATACTAAAGTAAATTCATAGATATAAGGTGGTGTTTGTTTTTCTGAAAAAGCTCTTCTAACCTCTTTTGTTTGCGCCCTGGAGACCACGGGCAGATGAAGGGTGTTTGTTTTAGGACAGACGTTTCATTTAAGAAGGTCTGCGAAACCTCTTTTTAACCTCTTCTTGTTGCAGACATGGTTCAACCCCTTCTAAACTCTTCCAACCTCTTCTAGGGTAACCAGCCTCCATCTTCGCCACGATTTCTAGGGTTTTCGGATTCTGAGATCGATCATCCACCTGCTCCACCGCATCACACCATCGCCGAGCCATCCACCGTCGAGCCATCCCACCACCGCCGAGCCATCCACCGTCAACATGCTCACATTTCTCCTCCACCACCATCGACCTGCTCGTCGGCGCCCTCAACCACCGCTGCTCCTCCACAGCCGCCTCAACCGCCACCGATTTCTCATTTATGTTGCTCCAATTTCCCTTTATGTTGCTCATATTGACGGTGGCGGTGGATCCCCATGTCTTTGACGGTGGCTTTGGGAATGGTTGATTAAGAAGATGATTTTTTAAAAAGAGGTTTGCAGAGATAAAAACAAACCCTCTTCTTGCAAAGGTTTGCAGAGGTTTGGTCCACCTCTTCTGCAAAAAAGGTTTGCAGACATGGTCCGCAGACTGAAGAGGTTAAACCTCTGAAAAAACAAACACCACCTAAGTGTACATTTTTTTTTACATAAATTAGATGTTCAAATAAAATATAATAATAAATAATAGTAGTAATAATAATAATAATAATAATAATAATAATAATAATAATAATAATAATAATAATAATAATAATTATTATTATTATTATTATTATTATTATTATTATTATTATATTCTTTAGCAATTCAAAATTTATAAAACAAAAAGTTTTTTTAAACCAAAACCATTTTAATAAATCATTTTTAATAAATAATTTAAACTTATTCTAAAATGATTTTAAAACAAGTGGCATTTCAAGTTAATTATGAAAGTAGTTTCACCATAAACCTTATAATTTTATAAATCAAACAATACAAATAAATATTATAAAGAAATGGGTGTAAAATAATTCAACTAGCATTCTTAGAAATTAAATACAAAAAATAATGAATAAAGAGAATATATAATATTCTATTTTATATTTATTATAATAATATTATTAAATATTTTTAAAAACACTATTTTAGTTTACTCATACAATAATATTGATTAAATAAATGAAAAGAATATGTTATGTTCTATTTTAATTATTATGCAATATTATGGGAATATTTAATAAATAAATATTCAAATGATCTATTCAAACTTAGACATTTCATTCCAGGACTTCCATTAGGATGCCATAGATTCTAGGATATTAAGAATTGAACTTTAAAACAAATTGTAACATCACTGCTTTTCAAGTAAATTATTATTATTTGCACATACTTTATTATTGGTAGAACACATGATGCTATTGAGTGGTTTAACTTTGAATTGTGATTTAAACTCTGATATACATTATTGAGAACACATAAATGAAACGCATTAGCTACAGGAAAGTTCTTATTATATAACTAGAACATACCCGTAGTGGTTAATGCGGTTTACACGCATACAACATATTTTGTTTGGATGATATTGGTAATAGTGAAGGATTCTATTACTAAATATATGCAAGGGCATATGTCATGATCTATTGAAGATGTGGTGGGCTGGCAACTAGATAGGTTGCAACTTATGTCACACCCCGGGCCTGCGGGCCGGATCGGGGACCCGTCGGGCGGAATAGTCCCAAGACGTGATTGGAATCGGAGTGATCAGATTGATTACACAACACATGATATAAAAGAAGGATATAACAATTAAACCGTTACATGCTTCCAAAATATTACATAATATTTGTCTAAGTACACAACGTTGTCTGAATACATTTTTTAATCAAAACAACTTCCCAAATCTCACGATCAGCTAACTACAGTCAACTAGACTACATTCCTGTCATGCTACCCCTCGTACGAGCGTCACCCATGAGTCTGTTTATACCTGTTCGTTCCCAGAGAAGCATGTAAAATAAGGTCAACATAATGTTGGTGAGTTCATAATTTAAAATAGTGAAATCTGATATGCCACAAATACAAGTTCTAGGGGAATGAAACAGTGCATGAGCGGTGGCTTCCTAAGATTACGTATACCATCCCGAACCAACTAGTCTCATATATGTATAGGGCATACGTAAGGTCATGGGACCCAGCCTCCAGCCTACCACGCCCTAGCTGATTTACGACTATATACCTAACATGGATAGAAGGAGGTTCCTCTACTCTTGCACTATCCCATTTCCCTCGAACTTAACAGTTCACACATGTGGTTTAGTTGATGGGTTTTGATACTAGTGTAGAGAATGTCTGTCTATTCTATTCCGCACATGTCCATTTACCAAGCCTGACCTTGAGTTGCCCATGTTGACTATACCATAGGGGTCTAGCCCTAATGATGTTGAAGACTTAGCGTAGCATAACATACCGACCTCAGCGCTGGAAGTTTATCATACTAATAGTACTATCTACGTTACCGCCGATTGACACTCGTCAACTAATGGTAAATGAATATTTGATGATGGGTCTTACTAATGTGTATATTCATATATATAACTCTCATGTGCCTCAAGGAATATGCAAAACAGACTCTCTCCTTGTAGTAAATGTGATTTATACAGATAAGTACATAAGTATGAAAGTTAGTATTTGTAAATAAACATTCATGCTCTCAGCCCCAAAAGTGTAAGAAAAACGGTTTATTTGTATGAAAGCGGGGGCTATGAACTCACCTATAGTTGGTAGCAGTTCAAGATGGTGTGCATGGCTTGAAGACGCTTCTGCTCAATCACCTGCGTTTTCAGTTAGTAGGTTTTTAGTTATGCACTCATGTTTTGATCTTTATAGTGGTTTCTTATGTTTGTGTATTCTTTGCGTTACTTAATTTGTTTGGTTTTCAAACACTTAATGTTTTATGTAAACTGTCTGGGACGAATGGGCTGTTCGGGCGAATAAGCCATGCTTCGTGCGAATGAAACTCCACGAATGACCGGATCATTCGTATTCTTCATTCGTCCGAATGGGCTTTCGTTCGTTCGGCTGTTCATTCACCTGGTTCAATCGTACGAATCGTGGGGCAACTTCATTCTTTGTCCACTTCTTCGAACGAATTGCCCGCTCGTACGAATGAGACGATTGTACGTCTCATTCTCCTGCAACTTGACCGAAAACACCTATTTCGATTTCGGCCGAATTGGTGACGATTTTGCTGGTCGAAGATTTTGAGGGTGTTAGGGAACACTTTGGTATGTTTATTTGCACGAAACACTTACCGGATACTTTCGGGAGATTCGGGGGTTAGTTCCAATGGCGGAAATGGTGAGAGAGTCATGAGAAAGGTGAGGTGAAGATGGTGGAAGTTATCTACAAGCATGAAAATCAAAATCGCGCGTCGTTCGGTTGGGAAACCCGGTTTCGCCGGTTGCGTGTGTGTGTGGGGGGTTTATGAAAAGTGAAGAGAAATTGGGTTAAGTGTTGCTGATATAGCAGCCCATTCACACGAATGACCCATTCGTGCGAATGGGTCTCAGTCGGCCGAACCAGCTGGCCGAGTGGGATATCTAGTTTTCTGATTTACATTCGTACAAATGAATGGGTTCATTCGCATGAATGTGTTTCGTTTACAAAGTTTTCCATTTAATTCCTGAGGTGTTCATATTTTGGCCTTTGTATGTTAAGGCGTTGTTTCGTGTGCGATACTTTATTTAATTTCTTTAGTTAACACTGGACGACCTAATTTGCGTATGCAACCGTATGAGTCTTCACCCAAACGGGCGCATCAACAACTATGTCTGCTGGTGGTTTGAATGTTTCTTTACTTTCAATGATGTCCTCGAATCAGGTTCATATCCCGATGGATCGTCCCACATCCAGATATAACCCTGATCCGATGATCCCTCACATGAATGTTTTGAGTGAAAGGGTTCGATTAAGTTTCTAAAGGTGTTTGTGAATTACCTGCAGAAATGCCAGTTGTCAGAGTCTCCTCCCGTTGAAGAAATTTCGTCCCGAAATTTGCATTTACTGATCTAGACTTGACCTTCTACTGAAACAGGTGGGGGTACTTCATCTTCATTTGACCTTTCAGTTCCCAGGTATATTCTGGTCCTCGTTTGGAATTCCACCGGACTTTGACGATCGGTATGCGGCTTCGTTTCAGTTTCTTTACCTTGCGATCCAGAATTTCCAAGGGGCCCTCGATGAAGTGTAGTTGCTCATCCACTCGAACCTCCTCAATCGGTATGACTAGTGATTCATCCGTCAGGCATTTCTTAAGATTTGAGGCATGAAACACGTCATGCACACTGCTGAGTTCGTCTGGGAGTCTCAGCCTATACGCCACAGGACCGATTCTGTGAATGATTTAGAAAGGTCCGACGTATCGTGGCGCCAATTTGCCCTTCTTCCCGAAACGGACCACGCCCTTCCATGGGGATACCCTTAACATGACCTGATCTCCCACTTGGAATTCCAATGGTTTCCGACGTTTATCGGTGTAGCTCTTTTGTCTGCTCCTGGCTGCCTGCAACTTTTGCTGTATTCGTGCTATCTTGTCGGTGGTTACCTGGATAATCTCAGACCCAATTTTCCGGTTGTCTCCCACTTCGGTCCAACAAATTGGTGACCGACATTTCCTCCTGTATAGAGCCTCGAACGGGGCACACCCGATGCTACTGTGGTAACTATTGTTGTAGGAGAACTCAATGAGGGGTAAGTAATCATCCCAACTTCAACCAAAGTCCAATACACATGTCCTCAACGTATCCTCTAGGGTTTGGATTGTTCGTTCACTTTTCCCATCCATTTGTGGATTATAAGCGGTGCTTAAATTCACGCTCGTCCCTAACGATTGTTGCAATGATTGCCAGAATCTCGATGTAAATCTACTATCCCGGTCATAAATAATAGATAGTGGCACGCCGTGTCGTACTACTATTTCGTGTACATAAAGTCAGGCTAGTTTCTCCATCTTGGAATACTCCCGAATTGGCAAAAAGTGAGCGGACTTGGTCAATCGATCGATGATGACCCATATGGAATCATGCCCGCTGGAAGTACGGGGTAGCTTGGTAATAAAATCCATAGTTATTTGTTCCCACTTCCATTGTGGTACTTCGGGTTGTTCCAGTAAACATGATGGCTTCTGGTGTTCATATTTAACCTTCACACATGTGAGGCACCTACCAACATAAGTAGCCACCTCCTTTTTCATTCCTGACCAACAATAAAATGGCCTGAGATCTTGGTACATCTTATCCGCACCAGGCTGAAAAGAATAGCGTGTTTTGTACGCCTCGTTGAGGATAAGTTTTCGGAGTTCGTCAGCTGCCGGAATTCACACTCGGTCATGGTAAAGATAATTCCATCTCGTTTTGTCTCAAAATGCTTCTCGGCTCCACAATCGAGCTCGTTCCTCAAATTGTTTCTTGCCACTGCTGCTTGTTGTGCTTGTAATATTTGGTCTCGCAGACTTGTTTGCACAGTCATTCCCATTACCCTATTTGGTTTCGCAGACTTGTTTGCACAGTCATTCCTATTGTCCTAACGCGCAAGGGTTTGACTCTTTCCTTCCGACTCAAGGCATCAGCAACAACATTAGCTTTGCCCGGATGGTATTTGACCACATAGTCGTAATCATTCAGGAGCTCAACCCATCGTCTTTGTCTCATGTTAAGCTCCTTCTGATCAAATATATGATGTAAACTCTTGTGATCTGTGAAGATTGTGCACTTCGTGCCATGCAGGTAATGCCTCCAAATCTTTAAATCAAAGACAACAGCTCCCAATTCCAAGTCATGTGTCGTGTAACTCTTCTCATGTATCTTCAGTTGTCGTGACGCGTAGGCAATAACTTTATCTCGCTGCATCAAAACAAAACCAAGTCCCTGGTGGGAAGCATCACAATAAACCACGAAGTCATCATTGCCCTCAGGGAGTGTCAAGATGGGGGCATCGCACAATCTTTGTGTCAGTGTTTGGAACGCCTCTTCTTGTTCTTGAGTCCACATGAACGGTTCACTTTTCTAAGTTAGCTTTGTGAGTGGCGAGGCTATCTTGGAGAAATTAGAAATAAACCTCCTATAATAACCTGCCAGACCCAGAAACGATCTGATTTCAGTCGATGTTGTGGGAACGTCCCAGTTCTTGATTGCTTCAACCTTGGCAGGATCCACATGAATTCAATTGTTGTTAATCACATGACCCAAGAAATGAACTTCCCCTAACCAGGAATATGCAAAATAGACTCTTTCGTTGTAGTAAATGTGATTTATACAGATAAGTACATAAGTATGAAAGTTCGTATTTGTAAATAAACATTCATGCTCTCAGCCCCAAAAGTGTAAGGAAAATGGTTTATTTGTATGAAAGCGGGGGCTATGAACTCACCTATAGTTGGTAGCTGTTCAAGATAGTGTTGATGGCTTGAAGACGCTTCTGCTCAATCACCTGCATTTTCAGTTAGTAGGTTTTTAGTTATGCACTCATGTTTTGATCGTTTAAGTGGTTTCTTGTGATTGTGTATTCTTTATGTTACTTAATTTTCTTAGTTTTCATACACTTAATGTTTTATGTAAACTGTCTGGGACGAATGGGCTGTTCAGGCGAATAAGCCATGCTTCGTGGGAATGAAACTCCATGAATGACCGGATCATTCGTATTCTTCATTCGTCCGGATGGGATTTCATTCGTTCGACCGTTCATTCTTCTGGCTCACTCATGCGAATCGTGGGGCAACTTCATTCATTGTCCACTTCTTCGAACGAATTGCCTGTTCGCACGAATGAGACGATCGTACGTCTCATTCGTCTGCAACTTGTAACACCTCGTAAAATCCAGGTCAGCATCTTATTTAATTAAATGTTTATTTCATTTATATTTGTACACGTGGCATTAGAATTAGTTTAATTTAGTGTGACACATGGCATGACAATACGAGCACTGACACAAACATGTTAATTCGGTGAATTATCGCAACACGCACACACGTGTCTAAGAAAAACACGAACGTTGGTGAATGTTTAGCACATCGTGTAACAAAACACATGGTTCACCAACGCGTCGTTGACTTGACACGGTCAAACTTGGTCAAACACGGTCAAACTTGGTCAAACATGGTCAATGTGGACCAACATGAGCAAACACGGTCATTGTGGACCAACACGGACAAACATGAACAACCGAGGGTTGTTGAGCACAAACACTAGCACTAAAACGAACACGAGCACGGTCACGTGCACAACCACACGTATGGTATACGATATAGGTAGCCGGTGACCGACACGCCTCTCGACGCAGGAGCTTACGCTTGTTTATCACATTTTCACTAAGGTGAGTTTATGGCCCCTCTTTAACTCTTTTATAAACCTTTCAAATAGGGGGAGAATACTTGTTGAATCGAGTCAAACATTTATTCTTGTACAAACAAATTGTGTATGCTGGTTTATTAGACAAACATAAGTTTTGTATCGTAATAAGCCCTCGCAAAGTCTTAGCGTTAATGTATAAACAACGAGGTGAGTTTGAATAGATCTATTTGGGTGTGGCGAGCCCCACGTGGCGAAAATGCTGACTGGAGATCAGGACACGTGAAATCTCGACCTATCTTGCTATGTTATTACGATACATAGCGGAGGCAAGGACTAACTGTAGGATCAGTTGTTCTCATTTGATCTATATTAGATTATAGCAGCGGAATTCAGAGATGAATTAGCATAGAATTAGCAAGAACACTTTGAATCTAATAAAACAGTACAGAACAATTTATAGAAAGAGAATTCTGTAAATGTAAAATGTTTCATTCAATTCGCTAACTTCGCTACAAAACATTTTGTCAACTGTCCTTATATAGAAACAGTGACGTCTGATGATGTCACATGATGTTGACACCTAACAGACATAAAACAACAACTGAAATAAACAAAACTACTGAGGATCTTTATAAAGTCTGAAGACATCCTCTTACAAAGTCTGACTAACTAAAAGTACTGAAAGCAAACTACAACATCTGATGAGTAAACTACTCATCAGACTTTTACAACTAATGAAAGAAAAATACTGAAGACAAAAACAAACATCACAACATCTGAAGACTAACACTTCAGCTGTTGTGAATAACTTCAGATCTTGTGTTACTTCAGATCTTGTATCACTTTAAGTAGCCTTCAGCTGTTGTGTTCTTCTTCAGTTGTTGTGTGTCTATGAGACTTAAAGGTTTTTCTGATCAGGCTCATTGGTTCTTTTGGTCCAACAAACTCCCCCTGAACCAATGCAGCCAAAACCTTTAATGATTAACTGTCTCACTTAGTTTGGTTTCCCAGGCTAAAAGATCTTGTCTTTTTCTTTGAGATCAGCTTCAAAATGACCAACTAAGTACAGGCCTGGCAATCAGCAGCTTCTGAAAATCTGAATGGCAAAGGATGAGAGGGAACTCCATTGGGGAAATGGACTATGAGCATTTACCCCTCTCATTGAAGCTACTGATCATAAATGAGTCTAAAAGACTCCCTGACATATGCTTCCAACAGACTAATTTTCTCTTCAGATGTAATCCTTTCTGGTTCTCCTTCAAAGAATGACTCAGGCCCATAATACTCAGATAAGTACCTGGCCGTTGTCCCATCATAGAGTTCCACCCTTGTGATTTCTCTGTATACAAATTCATCTGGATGCTTTCCTTCTAAGAATAGTGATAACTCATTCTGTTTCACTCCTTCCAATTTCCTGTACACTAAACCTTTCTTGATCATTTTATTCTCTAGAAACTTAGGAGCTTTCAATCCAGAGTTGTAAACACTTTTAAAATCTCCTATTATTTCCCAAGGATCAAGCACAGATCCTAACATTATATCAGCACTGATTACCTTTTTGATTCTTCTTGCATATGCAGCTGGAGCATCTCTTCTGTGAATTCTGTCTATCACCCTTGGATCAGGCCACATCCTGATTTGTTCTTTTCGATATTGATAGGTAAACCTCAGAGCATACAACCTTTGTGCTTCTTTCTTCATTGCTATGATTGTTGATGTCTGAGGGTACTCTCTATCAACTAACCTTAGAATATTTTCATCATGTTTCTTCTGACTCTCTTCTTCTTCAAGTTTAATCTTTATATCTAGTCTCTGAGATTCTGGAGTTATCTTGAGATGTTGACCAAAGACCAACCCCTTTTCTGGTACATAAGTATCTGGCAACATGACCATCCTTTTTTGAGTCATTTGTTCTGAACCAGCTTTTGAAGACTCAGGCTTATGGACTTTTGTTTGCAGAACAGTAGAAATTGGAAGCCTGTCTTCTTCATCAGTATCTTCTTCTTCTTCTTGAACTCTTAACATTCTCCTTTTCTTGGGAGGTGCATCATCAGCAATAAGTTGAGTTGAATGGGTAGAAGGACTGACTTGTTCTTTTTTTACCTCAGATACTTCAGGTTCTTGATCATTACCAGCCTTCTCCACCCCAATCATATGATCTTGATCATCCTTTGCCTGATCATCCTCTGTTTCAATCTCTTGATCTTCAGATTGCATTTCAGGTTCAGCTGTTGCATCCTCCTTCTCAACAATAATAGCAACATCAATAGTCTTTGTCTTCTTCTGTCTCTTATAAGTGACTTGTATAACTGGAGACTTTTCAGAAGCATCTTCCTCCTCCTCATTTCTTGATCTTTTTCTCTCAGCTGCTGAATCTTTCACTAACTCCCCCTTTTTGGCTGCAGGGGAAGAAGGAGTTTGAAAGCTAGAAAGTTTTGCATCAACTGCATCATCAATCATTTTCTGAAGTTGAGTGTGGGATGGAAGCCTCTCATCAAGAGCTTGGGCAATTATATTCTTTAACAAAGTAGTGATGAGAGGTAGGGCAGTGAGAAAAGCATCAACTAATGCCTCTGGGGGGCTTGAACTCAAAGGATTAGTGCCTGAAGCAGAGGCTGGAGGTTTATTTGGTTGTTGAGTTGTGGAGGAAGTGTTTTGGGGACCTTCAAGACTTGAAGGTGCCATCTGTGGGTTTGGAAGGGCAGATGGACTTTTGTCCTTGGACATCTTGGTGAGCAGCTCATTGAGTCTGCAGACCTCAGCCTCAAGAAGCATGTTCTGTTTTAGAACATCAGATAAGGTCCTGTGGTCATCACTAGCCTTGGCTAAATCATCTAACCTCCTGAAAGTATCAGGATTAACCTGAGTTGAGTGTGGCTCAACATTTTCAGGTGCCCCTTGTTCTTGGTACTGGGGACTTCCCACCTCAGGGATAAACCCTTCATCAGTTGTTGCCTCTGGCAGGGTCTTAGAGATGTTACTACTATCAATCACTCCAAATGATGGAGGTGATGAAGTAGCAGCCCTGGCAGAAATCAGAATCTCTCTGTCCACACTAGGAGATCTGATATTGTAGTCAAAATCCTGTGGGTTATCAGAAACACATTGATCCTCCCCCTCAATGTTGGAGTTAATCCCAGTGGTAATAGGTGTTTGGGTAGGGATTGGAGTGTTAAGCTGATCCAGGATTTGATCAATAACAAATGTGGGGCTTTGTTGAGTGGTTTCAGTAGTGGTAGGCTTTGAAGCAGAGTGCACCCGGGGAGAATGGTGCTGTTCAATAGAAACCTTTTGAAATGAAAGAGGCTCTAGATGAGTGTCTACCCCTTCAAAAGTTGCACCAAGTTCCTGTTGAGAGGAACCTTGGGCGGTATCAGCTGGTGGAGTTTGGTGCACCACTGGCTGACTACGGCCAGTGGGCATAGTATGCCTTGGTGAGGCAGGTTCAGACTCAGGGGACTCATCTCCCTGAGCAACCTTTTTGGGCTTTTTGGAAAGTGACTTGGTGGGGACTTTGGATTTGGATTGGGATTTTGAGGCTGTGGGTTCCCTCTGCTTGGGTTTTAGCTTTCGGGCAGCCTCTTTGAGTGTGAGGTTAGTGTTGTGCCGGGAATATACCTCTAGCAAAACTGCTGGAGCAGAGATTCCCTGACCAACAAGGCCTTCTTGTTTTAATTGTTTTTCAATGATGGCCATTATAAAACGTGGGTAAAGAAGCCATCTTGTGGAAACAGGTTTAGCAGCATGTTCAGTTAATTCTGAAAATAAAATTTGTGAAAAATTAAGTTTTTGTGATTCCAGAATAGAGAAAAGTACCTGCTGCCACCTTGAGGACATCTGGTTCCATGAAGATGATTTTGGAGCCAAACAAATGTTGATCATATGGAAGATGAGACGTTCAAGGTCGTTGAAATGTTTCTTGTAAAGAGTGGAGTCACTCAAGTCACCCTGGTATTCGTGACTTGTAAAACAGAGATCAGTGAGGTTCTTTGGAAATGTAGTGACCTGATTAGCATCATCCAGACTGAGAACCTCCCTTAGTTCTGCTAGACTCACATGAACATTGTGTCCATTCACTGTAGATCGGAGTGAGATTACTCCGGTACCGACATTTATGAGTTCCACATTAGTCCAGAATTGAAGAAGAGATTCAACATGGAGTGTAGGATTGATAAGAAAAGCGGTTTGGAATTGGGATGCGTTCATAAGATCGACTGCTTCATCAAATTTTGACCAGAAAGAGGATTTCGTGAGATACGCAACGGAGTTGTGACGAGGTTTAAGGTTCATTGTCGCCATGGAAGTAGAGACTTGAGAGGGAAGATATGTTTTTGAAAAAGATGGAAAGTTCTGATGAAGTGGTAACAACTGAAGAAGATTTGGTTTTAATAGAATACTGAAGGATTGGAATTTTATTCTTCAGATGTTACAGAGAGAAAACAGCAGTGGTTGAAACATCTGAAGAGTACGTTTACTCATCAGGTGTTGTCGACATTGGTTGTTCATCAGCTATTTTTATCAGTTGCTCATCAGACTTTGTGAAACATCAGATTTTTTCATCAGATTTTGTGAAAAAAATGGTCATCAGAACTTGTGACAAAAGTTGTTCATCAGTATTTGTGAAATATTTTTGACCTTCAATACTTTGTCAGCCAATACCCATCAGTACATTTAACTGATAATATTGGTAAAGGTCAGATCTTTCCTTGAATCAGTACTTCTGATACTTATCAGTACTTACTGAAAATATCAGGAGTTGCAAGGTGATACAAAATTTTGTGTTTTGACAAAGGGGAAAATTTTTTGTATTTTTGAAAATTTTTATCCGGTGGATGGAATTTTATTATTGTGAAAACCAATTTATTCAAGTTGCAGCATACCAAGCCTTAGAACTAAATTTTGAAAAGTTGAAGTCTCTAAAGGCTTAGTAAAGATATCTGCAAGTTCATCATCACTAGGAACAAACTTTGGATCAATCAGACCCTTTTCAAAGCAATCCCTTATAAAATGATGTCTGATTTCAATATGTTTGGTCCTAGAGTGCTGAACGGGATTCTTGACAATACAAAGAGCTGAGGCACTATCCATTAACAATGGTGTCTTAGACTCTTTGATGCCATAATCCAAAAGTTGAGTCTGAAGCCAGAGAATTTGTGAAGTGCAGCTGGCAGCAGCAATGTACTCGGCTTCAGCTGTGGATGTAGCCACAGATGTTTGTTTCTTACTCTGCCAAGAAACCAAACAGTTTCCTAGAAACTGACAACCACCAGAAGTTGATTTTCTGGTAAGTTTGCATCCTGCATAGTCACTATCAGAGAAAGCAACCAACTTGCAGGAATGCCCAGTGGAATACCAAATTCCCAGTGATTGAGTGCCCTGCAAATATCTAAAAATCCTTTTAACAGCAATCATATGAGATTCTTTAGGTGCAGCCTGAAATCTAGCACAAACACATGTAGCAAACATAATGTCTGGTCTAGATGCTGTGAGATACATCAAGGAACCAATCATACATCTATAAAGTGTTTCATCAACTGATTTACCTTTCAAATCTGCATCAAGTTGTGTGGTGCTGCTCATGGGGTTAGAACAATTTTTACAGTTTTGCAGATCAAATTTCTTTAACAACTCTTTTGTATATTTGGACTGGTGAATGAAAATGCCATAAGGACTTTGTTTGATTTGAAGACCCAAGAAAAACTGTAATTCCCCCATGGCACTCATTTCAAAATTCTTTGTCATTAACTCAGTAAAATCAGCACACAACTTTGGATCAGATGAAGCAAAAATTATGTCATCAACATAAATTTGAACAAGGAGCTTATGCTGTCCTACTTTCTTTATGAACAAAGTTTTATCTATGGAGCCTCTAGTGAAAGTATTTTGAAGGAGAAAAGTGGATAAAGTGTCATACCAGGCTCTAGGTGCTTGTTTCAGCCCATAAAGAGCTTTATCAAGCTTGTACACCCAATCAGGATGTTTATTGTCCTCAAAACCTGGTGGTTGACACACATACACTTCCTCTTTTATTTTACCATATAAGAAAGCACTTTTGACATCCATTTGAAAAACTTTTAGTTTGTGTAAGGCAGCATATGCTAAAAACAATCTAATTGCTTCCAGTCTGGCTACAGGGGCAAAAGTTTCATCATAATCAATACCTTCTTCCTGAGAGAACCCCTGTACAACCAGTCTGGCCTTGTTCTTAATTATTTGACCATTTTCATCAGTTTTATTCCTAAACACCCATTTAGTGCCTATTGCACACTTACCTTGAGGTAAAGGAACCAGCTCCCAGACTTGTTTCTTGAACTGCAATAGCTCCAACTGCATAGCCTCCACCCAGCCATTGTCTCTGAGTGCTATGTGATAGTTCTTTGGCTCTTGCTGACTGACAAATAAAGCATAGAGACAGAAATTTGACAATTGGCTTCTTGTTGAAACACCAGCAGAAATGTCGCCCAGAACTTGAGATAATGGATGATCTTTCAGTTCTTGATATGGAATAAGATCGGTGCAAGTGTTTGCTGGAGGTCCAGTTTCTGCAGATGTTGATGAAGATCCAGGGAACAGTTCAGCAGGAATTTCAAATGATGTAGAAGATTCCAGAATTTCATCAGCATTTGTATTAGGAGGAACCACTGGAGTAGGAGAAGCATCAGGTTTAGCAGACCTTGGCAGAGTATCACTAAACCTGAACAGGTGAGTACTAACATCATTATTATCATCAGTACTACCTTGTGAGTTTCCCATAGCAGCTGTTGATGTATTATCTGCCAGAATAACAGACTCAGCTGGAGGTTGATATGGAACATATTGCAGTATATCCAAATCAAACATATCTACAGGGTTTTGTGGGATGGGATCTTTTGGTGATTCATTGAACTTTACATGGAGAGTTTCTTCAACAATCTTGGTTCTGCAATTAAACACTCTGTAAGCTTTGCAAGTTGAAGAATATCCCACAAAATATCCTGCATCCACTTTGGAGTCTAACTTTTTAAGTGAATCTTTGGTATTGAGGATATAGCAAGGACAACCAAAAGCTCTAAAGAAGGAAATCAAAGGGGTCAAAGTATGAAGCACTTCATAAGGTGTTTTCAACCATCTTTGATTCACCAAAACTCTGTTTTGCACATAACAAGCAGTATTGACAGCTTCTGCCCAGAAAGTCAATGGCAAGCCGGAATCAGCAAGCATTGTTCTGGCAGCTTCAATTAAAGTTCTATTTTTCCTTTCAACTACTCCATTTTGTTCAGGAGTTCTAGGGATGCTGTACTGCCTCTTGATTCCCTTTGACAGATAAAATTCATCCAGAATATGATTTCTGAACTCTGTTCCATTATCACTCCTTACACACTTGACAGGAAGAGAATGTTGTTTCTCAACATACAACACAAAGTGAATAATAGACTTAGCAACCTCATCTTTTGAGTGCAAGAAGAAGGTCCAGACAAACCTGGAATAATCATCAACAACTACTAAGCAATACTTCTTCTTTGCCATACTCATGACCTTCACTGGCCCAAACAAATCCATATGTAACATTTGCAAACAAGCAGTTGATTTTGTATCGCCAATTGGAGGAAAAGATACTTTGTGTTGTTTCCCTTTCAAGCAAGCAGTACAATTTTCATCACAACTAAAATCCTTCATTGGAAGACCTCGAACCAGACCATGTTTCACCAGTTGATTCATGTTTTTGAGATTTACATGACCCAACCTTCTGTGCCACAGATTAGATTCCTTTAGAGAGGCCTTTGAAAATAAACATGGATGACCTTTAACAGAAATTTTCTTTGACAAATCAAAGGCATAAACCTTTCCCACCCTGTTAGCTTTAAGAAGAGTATATTCATCCAAAACTTTGCCAATCAGAGGCAACACTTCAGAAGACAGTATCCTGCAGTCTTTCTTGGTGAAAAGAGAAATGTGACCCTTATCACACATCTGACTAACACTCAGGAGATTATACTTAAGATTCTCTACATGATTCACATCATCAAACCTTATCTCACTATTTGACACATGACCTTTTCCTATAATGTAACCCTTAGCATCATTTCCAAATGAAACAAATCCCTTCCTTCCTGTAAAATAGTCATTAAGAAGAGATCTGCTCCCAGTCATATGCATGGATCCTCCACTGTCAACATACCAGATGCTATTTTGGCATGCCGAAGGACCCTGCATACATGAACACACTCAGTTAGACTTTTGGACCCAAACCAGTTTGGTTTTGGGTCTGTTATCACATGAAGAAACAAAAGTAACAGTTTCATTTGAAGCAACACTTGAATCATTCTTTTCAAAAGATTTAACCTTGGTTTTTGACCTTGGTTTCTTCTTATGAAATGAAGCAACAGAGGCATCTACTAGGTTAGCTCTTCCTAGCAGATGTTGCAACATCATAACCAATTGATGCTGGTTTTGAGTCAAAGTTTTGATTTCCTTAGAAACATCAATACTTGACATCAAATTTTTGTGCTTAATTTCCTTAACTTCTTTGAATAATGAAGAAGGTTTCAGGTGCTGTTTCTTTGAATCTGGAAAAACCCCTTTACTTTTCTTGGATTTACTTGACTCATTTCCCTGTGAGGGTTTTCCAGATTTTGAACCTACTGATGATTCTGGTACGAACTTGGAACAAAATTCATTTTTCATCTTGATTATGTTCTTGTTTTTGTGCTTAATTTTATTGAATTTAGATCCTCTTCTGTACCAGCATTCATCAGAAGAATGATTGAACAACCTACAAACTTCACAAGGCACTCTCTTGTGTTTCTCCTTGTGAGTACCTACAAGTACTGAAGACATAGATACCGAATTTTTGTTCTTCAGTACATTTGGTGCTTCAGTATTTGTAGATTGTGTTACAACTACTGATGCTTTGACAACCTCTGAAGAGTTCTTCTTCAGTACTTGTCTATCAATACATTTCTCATCAGCAATTGTACCATTACCAGTTTTTTTTACAACTGCTGATGAGACACTCTGGCTTATCAGAAGCCGTGTATCATTCTCTCCAGTGCCATGCCCATATGACTCAATCAGTTTTAAATTTAATTCATTTGAGACTTTTTCATCAGGATCAATCTCAATTAAAACACTATCCTGACATGTTTCACTCTGGATGACATTTGTACATCCAATAGAATAAGAATATGTTTCAATATCCACAGTTTCAGACTCAGATTTGCATGCACTTAACTCACTTTCAGATGATTCTTCAGCATCAGACTTTTCTGAAGATTTGGTGGATTGGTATACACTGTCCCCTTCAGACTCACAGTCAAGATTTTTTGGTGTATAATCAGCTGGAGGGGCAGTGTGATTGTATCCAATACCAAACTTCACATTTGATGCTGTTTGTTTGTTTAACAACATCTCAAACCCCTTGCAAGACTCAACCCATTTTTCACACTCTACTTGGGTTGCTGCAAATGTTTGTTTCAGATCATTGTGTTTTACAAGCATGACTTCCACCCTAGCCTTTTCATCAGACAACTGACACTTGAGTTTATAAATTTCAGACTCTTTTTCATTCAAAACTTTCTCAAATTCAGTTTTATTCTTAATCACAGCCTTTTCTAAATCCAACTTCTCATTGATTAATTCAACATTTATTTCTCTAATGGAAGCAAATGCTGAAATACATGATTCTGAACACAACTTAGCTTTTGATTCAGATGATACCTGGGATGTTGAAGAAGTTGGACCTGAGGTGTTAGTTGAATCTATAGCCATCAAAGCAAGATTCCCGAATGGGTTGTCTCCACCATGTGGACCAGCTTCAGAGTACAGCTGCATATTGAAATCAGATAAGTCATCAGGTAAACTACTCCAATCAGCTACTCCAGGGGTGAAGAAACTCTGATGTTGTTGTTGAGGCTATTGATTTGTTTGAGATTTGCTAGGTTCAGGAAGAGCAGGTGATTGTGAAGGTATTAGTGCTGGAGTATGAGTGGGTTGTGGCATATAGAAACACGGATATGGATAAGGCATAGGACTTTGTGGTACAAAATGAGCTGGATAAAATTGTTGTTGACCAGATCCAGAAGATTGTTGTCCTTTGTTTTGTGGGTTATTGCTAGGAAAGGTCACAAAGGGTGCAGAGGAACTAGGTCCAGTGGATTTGCACTCTCTAGCAAAATGACCAAGCCTGTGACACTTGTGGCATCTCAACTTCCCTTTGTCAAAACCAACCTTGGTTTTGCCAGTTAATCCAGGAAATTTTCTTCCAGTTCTTTTGTAAAATTTTTGAGATCTAATGTTTATTAAGGCCATCTGACTTAATATATCCATTTCCTCCAGATCATCATCTGGAATTCCCTTCAAATCATCCATCACAAAACACAGATTATCACCATATGTACCTGCATTACCATCAACTCCCACAAAAGCATGTTCAGCACTATTAGTAGAAAAGTCAATATGTTCATCATAAGAACACTCAGACCCAATATATTCTGACTCTTGACCTATCAATGCAGTATTGCCAGGAATGAAATCATCAGTGAGTTTACCAGATGAAGACAGTTTTCTCTTCTGTTCTACCTCTCTCTCAAAAGTTAAGAGTTTCCCATGGAGTTGGGTGAGAGATAGATTCTCTAGATTTGCATTAGAGCGTAAGACAATAGTATAAGTGTCCCATCTCTCAGGCAGTGATCTGAGGAATCTGTTGTTCATCTGAATATTTGTATACTCCTGCTTAACCATTTTCAATTCAGAAATCAGACAGGAAAACCGCTCAAACTGTTGAGTCAATGACTCACCCTTTCTATGAGAAAAAGTCTCATACTGTTGAGCAAGGATTTCTCTAGTATTTGCTAAAACCTCATCGGTTCCACCGAATTGTTCTTTCAATGCAACCCAGAGATCATGAGCAGTGTCATGATGCATCAAGCCCGAATATATCTCATTCGGCAAAGCCATGGCCAGAATACCATGAGCTTTCGCATCAATTTCAAACAATTTTATATCCTCATCTGAATACATATCCGATGGTTTAGGAATCATGATTTTAGTTTCAGGATCAGTGATCATGGGTTTATACGGACCATGCACTACAGATTTCCAACATCCTGCACTGTTAATTGACAGGTGATGTAGCATTCTACGTTGCCAAATGTTGTACTCACTCCGAACCAGCATCGGAGGCTTGGTTGCGGAGCCTGTGTTGTGCGGATCATTGTTTGGAGTCGACATATTCTCAGATTCAATCAATTTCAACAAAATTCAAATGACTTAATCACAAACTCACAAATTAATTCAAACGAATCTATGTTTAAAAACAAATCAGCGGAAGTTATCAGAAAACTTCAATCTATAACAAGTTCTTACTAATTGGCTAATTCGATCAAATAGAGAACTGAAATGAGAAGTTTCAGAGATCAATTGTTTAATCGATCAATGATTAACCCGCTCTGATACCAATTGTAGGATCAGTTGTTCTCATTTGATCTATATTAGATTATAGCAGCGGAATTCAGAGATGAATTAGCATAGAATTAGCAAGAACACTTTGAATCTAATAAAACGGTACAGAACAATTTATAGAAAGAGAATTCTGCAAATGTAAAATGTTTCATTCAATTCGCTAACTTCGCTACAAAACATTTTGTCAACTGTCCTTATATAGAAACAGTGACGTCTGATGATGTCACATGATGTTGACACCTAACAGACATAAAACAACAACTGAAATAAACAAAACTACTGAGGATCTTCATAAAGTCTGAAGACATCCTCTTACAAAGTCTGACTAACTAAAACTACTGAAAGCAAACTACAACATCTGATGAGTAAACTACTCATCAGACTTTTACAACTAATGAAAGAAAAATACTGAAGACAAAAACAAACATCACAACATCTGAAGACTAACACTTCAGCTGTTGTGAATAACTTCAGATCTTGTATCACTTTAAGTAGCCTTTAGCTGTTGTGTTCTTCTTCAGTTGTTGTGTGTCTATGAGACTTAAAGGTTTTTCTGATCAGGCTCATTGGTTCTTTTGGTCCAACACTAACAAGTCTAGTTCGGTACTGACGCACTGAAACTTGGAGCCTAGGGCTCGGGACTAACATATAATAAATAGTATGACACATGATTTCTGAATTACTACCTGTGTTTATCAAAACCTGTGAACTCACCAACCTTTGTGTTGACACTTTTTCTAATCTTGTATTCTCAGGTGATTAGCTGCACATGGATCAGGATGCACGCTTAAGGGCATGAGCATAGTATTTTATTTGTTTATGTCATGTCGTTTTGAACAAACAATTTTATTTATGCTATGTACTAAACATCGTTGTGTCTGACAATTATCTTTTCCGCTGCATATGTAAACTTATTATTATTTTCCCGCTGCAATACTATATATATCTTTTCCGCTGCAAACTATTTCGTTAATTCTTTGTCAAACAGTGTATTTGAAACGCATATAGAGTTGTTTCTATATGACCATGAGCTGTGATTCTGGCCACGTCACACCCACGTGGACTGACACCACGAGTGGGAATTTGGGGGTGTGAAAGACTGGTATCAGAGCCTTGGTTATAGTGAACTAGGTTTGCATGTAGTAAACTTAGACTATAGCCATAGCTCTACACTTAGACACTACACTAGCTTCATACAACATATGATGTGCATAGTTTAGCAATATGCTTTGTGATTTTATCGGATACCTACGAGCATACCTCTGGAACCCTTAGCGGGTGTTCACATCCGACTACGCTTGAGGATTGTGCGATGGGATTAGTGAAAGGACGAGCAAGAGACTGAAGAGAACTCTTCAATGTTCCGAAGAGGTCTACACTATTCTTGAGCATAAACCCAGTCACCTGACGTACACTTGCGGACTGGAACCTTAGCGACAACACTCTGAAGATGAACCTCGAGCACTACTGTGATCACTAGCTTCAGATTGAAGGAACTAGAATGACTGTGTAAGATAAATTGACGTTATGGTGGCCAACGTAATCGTGAATTTATAGGTACATACGAATTCTGGCAAATTCAGATGGTAAGCTACACCCACTAGGGGAACTGGGTAGCACACCGCCGCTAGTGGAGATTCGAACTCGCTACTTACACTGAGTAGTTTATTTCCCTACTGTATTTAGCATTGCTAGAACCTACATGAGTAAGATATGCTCAAACGAATCACTTTGGTAATAGTAATCTTATGAAACTTATTATTGTACTTTTGAAGAAAATGATAAATTTTCCCTCTGCACATGCTAACACACAACTATCTCTAACGATTGGTAATACAATATCTATTGTATATCGATACTACGAATGGCTGGTTGAGGAACATATGTGCGTACAGACAACCTATCAATCAGTTCTGTGGCTATCGAAACCATGGTAGAACAACGGGTTAGAAAAGCCATTGCAGATTACGAGACTGCACGCCTAAACAGTGAAACAAACAACGAGACTCACAACAACAACTCAAAAGGATGTTCATTCAGAACCTTCCTTAGCTACCATCCTCATATATTCAAGGGACCGGAAGGAGCGGTAGGACTGCTCCGATGGATTAAGGAGGTTGAGTCAATTTTCTGCATGAGCAGGTGTTCTGAGGAGAATAAAGTAAAATTTTCTACCGGGACTCTGGAAGGACAGGCCTTCACTTGGTGGAATTCTCACATTCAGATACTAAGTCTGGAGACTGCTAACTCAATCCCATGGGAAAACTTCGTCAAGATGTTGAAAGAAGAATACTGTTCTCGAAACGAAATCAAACAAATGGAGGGGTTCTGGATTCACAAAATGGAGGGATCCGAGATCGAACAATACACCGCTCGATTCCACGAGATGTGTAAACTGTATCCAGAATAAAAAAAGATTGAACAATACATCAGTGGATTACCTGAACAGATCCAAAGCTTGGTTACCACGGAAGACCCCACACTCATTCAACCCACAATTTATTTGGCTCATTGTCTGACCGACCAAGCGGTAGCACTGGGTAAGCTACCCAAGAGGGGTGAACACCTGAATCCCCAAGGGACCAAGAGGAAGTGGGAGCCAAGCAGCAACAGGACCTTCTCACTACAACAATCAACCCAACAATTCCCCGCACTAGCAAAAGTCCTTACTGCCACTCAATCTGATGCTCAAGGCAAGAAAGTATACCAAGGTTACTACCCCAAGTGCAACAATTGCTCATATCATCACTTTGGCCCATGCAATAGGATCAAGTGTACAAGATGTGGGAGAAACGGACACATTACGAGGGAGTGTCGTTGTTAGTGCATATTTGAAATGGTTTGCTATTCAAAAGTTGTATTTATTTTGAATTGTAAAGGGTTCGGCTAGGTTTGTCAAGGTTCGTTTGGCCCACGAACCTAGGCAGGTTCGGCGAACCTATTGTGTCTAAAGGTTCGGCGAACCTATAACCTGGAATAGTTTCGTTTGTCAAACCTAAAGGTTCGTCTAGCAAACCTTAGGGTTCGGCTCACGAACCTAAGGTTCGCTGGTTTTGTTACTATATATAGTTGTTTTGTTTGTTATTTCAGTAGATTTTTGCTGAGTGCTTTAGAGAGATCTGCTGATATTCTCTGTGTGAGAAGTTTGTTAGATTGAGTGATCTTGTAATCATTTGTTGATAATACAAGAAGTTTTTATTGAATTGCTTGTGTTCTTGAATTTCATACATATCAACTATGGATTCCGCACGTAGTAGATAGTTTGTAGAACTTGTAGTTCGATCCTGAACGGTTTCACCAAACCAACAGTGGTATCAGAGCGTTTGGTGAAGTTCTACACTACAAATTCAAGGATTTCAAGCATTTGAAGATTTGAAGATATGAAGATCATCAATGGCTACTTTCTATTTTCTTTTTGACTGATTTTCTGGTGTTTGAGGTTGTTTATATTGTCAATTGTTGTTGAATTACAACAATTGAAGTTTTGGAAGTATTTTGGTAGAGATTTGGAAGGATTTCTTGAAGTTTTGAAAAGTTTCACGCTCAAAAATTTCAAATCTACGCTACAGGTTCGTTCCACGAACCTGTGATTTGCTGAAGACAAAGGTTCGCTATTATTCTGAGTTTTCAGAGGATTCGTTTGATATTTGGCTGAAGGTTCGGCAAGGTTCGTCAATATAGTTCGCTAGTTTGGGTGATAGTTCGGCAAGGTTCGTCAATATAGTTCGCTTGTTTGTGGTAATAGTTCGTTTGATAGTTCGGCAAAAGGTTCACTGATTGGGTTCGGTTGAACTAAAGGTTCGTCAGTATTAAGAGTTCGTCTGTGAAAAGGTTCGTGAATTTCAAAGATTCGCTGCTCAAAGGTTCGCTGCTCAGAAGACAAATTTAGTCCATAGGTTCGTTCGTCTGAAGGTTCGGCTGAAGCAAAATTTAGTCCATAGGTTCGGCTGAGGTTCGTCTGAAGGTTCGGCTGAAGCAAAATTTAGTCCATAGGTTCGGCTGAGGTTCGTCTGAAGGTTCGGCTGAGACAGAATTTTGTCTAAAGGTTCGTCTGAGGATTAGTTGAAGGTTCGGCTAGTTCAAAGTGTGAAAAGGTTCGCTGATTTCAAATTCAGAAATTATGTCTGACATGTACGCGGCTATGGCAAGTCAGAATTCCAAACTTCAAAGCATTTTAATCAGTGAAACTGAAGTTGGCAGTACCAATAAAGTGCCAAAGTTATTGGATTTAGCTGACTATGATAACTGGAAAGGAAGATTTGAGACTCATCTTAATGGCACAGATACAAATTTATGGGAAAGGATTTTATCTCCTTATGAGAGACCAAGGGTAGTTGGAACTGATTTGTATCAACTCTTGGAAAGGTTAGATGTAGATGAAAGGAAGAAGTATGACTCAGAGAAGAAAGCTTACTGGTTATTAAGTCAAGCTATTCCAAATCAAATTTTGCATCAGTTTGATGAGCACAAGACTGCATATAGTTTGTGGAATGCATTGAAGGCCAGAGTTGAAGGAAACACAAATCTGAAGAAAATGAAAGCTACTGACATCAGAAAGGAGTTTGAGAATTTCAACATCATCGGAAATGAAACTCTAGATGCCTTGATTACCAGATACAGACATTTGTTGACTGAAGTAAGGAAATATGGCATTGAGTATACTGAAGATGAGAAGATAGACTGTTTAGCTGATGCATTGCCAGATAAGTGGAATTCTTTGGTGCTCATATTGAGAGAAAATCTACCTGGATTGACATTGGTAGAGTTTATTCAGAAACTGGAGGAACAAGAAATGAAGGACAAACGTAAAGCAAGAAGAGTAAATGTCACTCAAGATCCTTCTTTATATGGTGGTTCAGTTGCTACACCTCCTGCTGTATCTGCAAAGATACAGACTGCTTTTGTATCTAGAACTTCTGAAACTACTCAGAGTTCTTCTGTACCTTCAAGTTCTAGTTCACATTGTCCGATCAATGAGAAAAAGTCTGAATCTGCATCACCACCAGTACAGCTGAATACTTCAAATTTGGGAAAAGTAACAGTTGAAGCAGTAAAAGATCACATGTCTATTTTATCATGTGTAGTGAGTGCATATGATGAGCAAGTAGCTGGAAGAATTGGAAATGCCAATTTGACTTTTGAAGACTATGCGCAGATAGATGAGGACGAGATGGAATTGATTGATACTCAGTGGGCTCTTGCAAGTGTTATTCGAAGAATAAATCGTTATGAGAAGAAAACCGGAAAGAAGTTCACTTTTGACCGAAATACAAAGTTTGGATTCAATCCAAAATCTACACAGTGTTATAACTGTGGTGAACACGGTCATTTTGCAAGAGAATGTAAGAATCACAAGAAGCAAGGAAATTTCAATCCTTTCAAGCCAAAGGAAGAATATCAGAAAAAGAAAGAGAAAAATGAGGAATCAACGTCTAAAGCACTTGTGAGTCAAGCTGATGAAGGTTATGATTGGGGTGTCAAGTATGATGATCTTATGGGTGCATTCATGGCTTCTTTGGAAGAAGAATCTAGCAAAGGAAAAGAGAAAATTGATGAGATGACTAAGGTACAAAGTGATTTGTATGAGATGATAGATAGACTTAAAGAAATGAATTCTCAGTTAACTTCTGATCTGAGGGAATGCACAGAGGCAAACAAAAAGTTGATTTCTAAAGAAAAGGCATTTGATAAGAAGATAATCGATCTTAGCAAAGAAAATGAAGACTTGAAAATCAAGGTTTTGCAAAACAATTATGCAGTTTCTGTACATTTAGACTCAGTTCAGAAGTTAAAAGTGGAATTGGCAGAAGCAAAAGCTGAAGCTGAATTAAACAAAGCCAAGCTTGAAAACTATCAGAATTCCGCATATGTCATTGATTATTTTGCGGCTTTGCAAAATTCACGTGATAGTTCTGGGATTGGTTTTCATGCTGTTCCACCTCCTTCTAGTTTTGTACCAAGACCACAACTTGAGCCTGATTTAGAAGTTGATCCTATTTCATTAAAGAAGAGTGGATCTGATCATGAGAGTGATGTTGTTGACAATGATGCTCCTATCATTGAGGACATCACTGATTTAGAATATCCAGATGATATTCTAAGGATGATTGGTCATCAAAAGAACAAGTCTGTGGATAAGAAGAGTCAAGTTTTTCAGAAATCAAAATCAGAAATAAAAAATGTTGGGAATTCTGTGACTAAACACAAGTTTGTTTCAAAATCAAACCTAAAAGTCAAGACTACTTCTACAGTTAAGCCAATTGTGTTTGTTGAGTCTTCAACAACACAAAAAGGAGAGTCAAGCAAAGTTTTTCAAAAACCAGAGAAATTTGTTAAAAAAATTGACAAGAAGTTTGTCAAAGTTGTTGACAATGTTAATCAAAGTGGGGTTGGCAACAAGGGAACTTCAAAGAATTTTCAAAAGAATGTTCAAACCAAAGTCACTGATTTGAAGAAAAAGATTCAATCTCCATCTGTAGCATCCAAATTTTTGGATTCATCTAAGGGGTGTGATGAAAAGCCAAAGAAGATGTCATCAAGAAAATGCTACAGATGTGGGAAACTGGGACATGTCATTGCTAATGTGATATGGATAATTGTAACAGATTTCATACTTTTACTCCACGAGAAACACGACAGTGTTTCACTTGTGGAGGAAAAGGGCATATTTCTGTTAATTGTCCAAATCACAAGGTTAAGAAGAAAATCTCTTCTAATGACAGTCGGGTAATTCATTCTGATAGAACTCCTAGGAGGGTAAAGCCTAGTGAGGATGAGATGAAAATTCTCAGGAAATTTGATCCTGAGTGTATCTGGGTTAAGGATGAAAAATTTCATAAACGAAGAGTTTTTGATAATCAACAAAAAGGTAAAAAGGTTTTGAACAGGTCATCATCATCTGATGATGAATTTTATGATAACTTTCATCATAAAAAATTTTCAAAACAAAATTCAAATTCAAATTCTTATTGGAAATCCAGATACAGGTCAGGAGATAGATTTGATTTGAGAGATGATGAATACTTGGAAGATGGTTCTTCAAGTAGTTCATCAAGATCGAACGGCAGGAGGCGGTTCGGGGAGACTCAACGCCGGAAAGGCGGGAGTCATCCCTTTTGGTACTAATCAAATTTTGTTTTAATTTATTATGCAGGATGCATTCACGGGCCATATCAACAGTCGATGGATTGTTGATAGTGGATGCTCCAGGCATATGACAGGAGAGTTAGTATTGTTGAGAGATTTCAAGGAAATGAAAGGATGTTACGTTAACTTTGCAGGAGATAAGGGTGGTCAGATTACTGGATGTGGTAGTTTGACTAACGGTAAAGTTTCGTTTGATAATGTCAATTTCTGCAAGGAGTTAACTAACAATCTTTTAAGTGTATCACAGATATGTGATAAAGGTTATCAGGTGTTGTTTGATGACAAGAAATGCTATGTGCTCAAACAAGGTATTCAAATTCCTGATGACTGGATTCTGATGACTGCCGACAGGTATAAGGACTTATATGTGTTGGACATGGCTAAGGCGGAGACGGTAAATCAAGTTGAAACATGTCTAGTGTCG
Organism: Mikania micrantha; assembly: GCA_009363875.1. NCBI lineage: Eukaryota > Viridiplantae > Streptophyta > Magnoliopsida > Asterales > Asteraceae > Mikania > Mikania micrantha. The sequence continues at coordinate 559,745 of CM018698.1, read as the reverse complement.
AAGGCCACAGAACAGGATACTTGGTCTTGGCATAGACGAATGGGTCACATACACATCAGAAAAATGAATTATCTTGTACATAATCACTTGGTTGATGGTGTACATGTTAAACATTTTAGATTACCTGATGTGTGTGTTTCTTGTAAAAAAGGAAAACAGAAAAGGAGGTCGCATAAGTCTAAAACTGTCTTTTCTATTGATAAACCATTAGAACTCCTTCACATGGATCTGTTTGGACCGATTAATGTGAAGAGTATTGGTGGTGAATCTTATTGCTTTGTTGTGACCGATGATTTTTCTCGATTTTCATGGGTTTTATTTTTAAAGACTAAATCAGAAACTTATGAAAATTTTGTGTTGCTTGTGAACAGATTGGAGACTTTGTACAAGTTAAGGGTTAGGCGGGTTCGATCAGACAATGGGACAGAATTCAAGAATCAGAACATGGAAGCTTTTTGTGATTCTAAAGGGATTCAGCAGCAGTTTAGCGCACCGTATGAACCACAAATGAACGGTGTAGCTGAGAGGAAAAATCGTACATTGATAGAGTCTGCTAGAACGATGCTTGCTGATTCGAAGTTGCCCATTACATTCTGGAGTGAAGCCGTAGCGACCGCCTGTTTTACCCTTAATAGAGTGCTGATAGTCAAAAGACATAAAAAGACTTGTTATGAACTTCTTCAGAATCGGAAACCAAATTTGGAACACCTGGAACCCTTTGGGGCTCCTTGTACAATGCTCAAGAAAGATGCTAAATTCAACTCTAAGGTTGAAGAAGGTTTCTTTCTGGGTTATAGCCTACCAAACAAACGTGTGTTTAACAAACGCACGGGTGTTGTGGAACTCTGGTATAATGTGGATGTTCAACGACATACACCTATACCGGAAGGCAAAGGTCCAAATTGGCTATTCGATTATGATAAACTTTTCGAGTCTTTTAACTTGTCTCCTACTGTTACTGATGATGAAATTTCTTTGCAGATGTTATATGACTTCAAAATTCTGAAGATCAAGAAGTTTCTCATCAATCTGAAGAATTCTCCAACTGAGGAAGGCATTCTGAAGCAGTTAATGATGACTGGTCATCGGAGGATGATCAGGAAATTTTTGAAGATGCAATTTCTCAAGATCAAGATGAAGAACAGATATCACAAATCTTGATCATGGAGTTGGAGTACCGCAAGTGCCAGTGTCTAGAGTCCATGTGAATCACCCTGTGAAGCAGATTATTGGAGATCCGTCTGTTGGAGTACAGACGAGAAGGCAAGTTACAAACGAGGAGAGTTTGTACGTTGAGCTGGAGCGAAATCATGGGACTCAAGAGTTATGGATGCATTCTGCATTCGTTTCTCAGATTGAACCTAAATCTGTAACTGAAGCCTGCGTGAGCCTGCCTGGGTGGAGGCCATGCAAGAGGAGCTTAATCAGTTCCAGAAACTTGGAGTATGGCATTTGGTAGATTTACCAAAAGGTGAAAAGAAGATTGGCACCAGGTGGGTGTTGAAGTGTAAGCGAGACGATAGAGGCGTAATTGTTCGAAACAAGGCTCGTTTGGTTGTCCAAGGGTTCAGACAAATCGAAGGAATTGATTATGACGAGGTTTTTGCACCTGTGGCGCGGCTTGAAGCGATTAGATTATTTTATCTTTTGCTGCCCACAAGAAGTTTAAAGTATACCAGTTGGATGTCAAGTCTGCATTCCTTTATGGATCATTGAAGGAGACAGTGTATGTTTGTCAGCCACCGGGCTTTGAGGATCCTATCCACCGGGATCAGGTCTATATCCTCGACAAAGCACTGTACGGTCTTCATCAAGCTCCTCGAGCTTGGTATGAGACTCTCTCGACTCATCTTATTGAACACGGGTTCAATAGGGGTCAGATAGACAAAACTCTGTTTTATCGGGAAAAGGGCAAGGACATTCTCCTTGTTCAGATCTATGTGGATGACATCATCTTCGGATCTACCGATGAGCAGATGTGTTTAGAATTTAAGCAGGTTATGATTGAGAAGTTTGAGATGAGTGCTATGTCTGACATTAAGTTCTTTTTGGGTTTACAGATTGATCAGTCTGATGCTGGTATTTTTATCCATCAGACCAAATACATTCAAGACGTGCTAAAACGGTTTAGCATGCTTGATTGTAAACCCATTTCCACGCCCATCCAGCCCAATCACGGGATTGAGCCGGATATTAAGGGAGAGATAATTGATGCTACATTATATCGTGGAATGATTGGGAGCTTAATGTATTTGACTGCATCTCGACCAGATATTGTATTTGCTACAAGTATCTGTGCTCGCTATCAATCAAAACCAAAGGTTTCTCATCTGATTGCAGTCAAGAGGATTTTACGTTATCTGAAGGGTACTCCAGACACCGGTCTGTGGTATCCTAAGGATGATAACTACTCCTTTCATGCTTACAGTGATTCAGACTATGGAGGATGCAAGACTGACTCCAAATCAACTACTGGAGGTGCTCAATTTCTGGGGGAGAGGTTAGTCTCATGGCAGTGCAAGAAACAGACTTCTGTTGCTACATCTACATGTGAAGCTGAATATGTAGCAGCTGCCAGTTGTTGTTCCCAAGTTTTGTGGATACAACAACAGATGCGAGACTATGGACTTAATTTCCTAACTACCCCGATTCATGTCGACAATGAGGCTGCGATTGCGATTACCAAAAATCCAGTGTATCTAACACGTTCAAAACATATTGACATTCGGTTTCATTTCATGCGAGATTGTTATGAAAAGAAACTGATTGATGTTGTGAAGATACACACAAACGAGCAAAGGGCAGACCTTCTCACCAAAGCCTTTGATAAACAACGTTTTGAGTACTTACTCAAATTAAATGGAATCAGGGTTATGGGTGAGGTAATCAAGAATCAAATTCCTTCATAATCAAATTTATTGAAATAACATCAGATTTTTATTCATTTTTTGTGTTTTAGTTTTTAGGGGGAGAATAGTTTTAGAAAATACAAAAACATTAAAAAATCAAAAACACAAAAACAAGAAAAAATTAAAAATCTGAGAAATTGATTTGTTTATGTGAGAAATGATAGTACATTATTTACATTTGGAAATATATCTGTTTGTATTATTAAAATTTATAAAATAATTACAAGTACTATAAATGATGTGTTGATAGGTTTATAACTTAGTAAAGATAAGTTTGAATAAATTTTTGATAATGTTTTATAAGAAACAAATGCTTAGAATGCAGTACTTAGTTTTGTCCTAAAAGAGTGGTAATTTTCTGACAAAATGTTTCTTGAACATAAAGTCAAATTTCTAGCTGATCATGTCTTTAATTTTTTTAATAAAGAAATTCTGATTTGGTTTTTCTTTTATTTTAGTTTAAAGCTGATACATTCTTTGTGTATACTTACGTATCGACCTGATTGTGTTAGCTTTAGACAATTCAAATTTGTTTTTCTTGGTTTTGTTTAAGATTTGGACAATCTATGTGTATTTGTGAATATCGAACTGATTGTTAAATCTTAAACTTAAATTATTTTTTAGTTCATTTTCTGGATCATTTGAGTATACGTAAGTATCAACCTTGATTCCATGATCTTGAACAAATTCAAATTGTTTTTCTATTTTTTTCAAAAAGAAATTCTGCTTTATTTTTGCATGATCAGACTAGGTATAATTGATATTACTAGTTTGAGAACATTTATGTTTGAATAATTATTCACAAATTGGGGATGTGTTCAAGTAATTGGATCATTATAAAATGTTTGATAATTTTGTTTAAACTGATTTCTTTACTAAGTAATTAAATTTAAAAGGAGAAGTATATTAACAATCATTGTAGACTTGTAATTTACAAATAATTGTTAAATAATATAAACAGATATGTTGAAAATTGTAATATAATATGATCTCATGTCTGAATCTTTCTCAAACAAAAAGATTTTTTTTAGTTAATTGTGTTAGATTGCATTTTAATTGTTCTAAAAATTTAAAAATTCAAATCTGATGTTAAATTGATAATGTTTGATTATTTGTTTGACTTTGGAACAATTAAATATGAATTTTGTCTTGGATTTTAAAAGAAAAATCATGTTTTGAGAAGGTTCGTTGAATGGGTTCGTTGGTAAGGTTCGCTGAGATAGTTCGTTGGTAAGGTTCGCTGAGATAGTTCGTTGGTAAGGTTCGCTGAGATAGTTCGTTGGTAAGGTTCGTGATGATAGTTCGTGAGTTAGGGTTCGTGGAGATAGTTTGCAAGATGGTTCGTTCCAATGGTTCGTTGGAAAGGTTCGTGAGGTATAAATATATGGTTCGCGAAAATGGTTCGTCACTTTCATTTTGTTCACAGACGACGAACCCTCGAGAGTTTTTTTTTCGATTTTCGATCTTGGAACTCCCAGAACTTTTTGTTGTTATCATTAGATTCAGAATCATCTTGTGAACATTTCTAGGTAAAAATTTTGGAATTTGACCGAGTAATTTGAGAGATCTGAGAGTTTTTAGAATTTTTAAGTTTGGATCTGTAATTTGACTTTAATATGGTTAAAATCTAAAAATTGGATAAATCATCTTTGTTAAAGTTGTTCATCGATAAGTTTCGAACCTAGGTGTATGATTTGTTTTACATCAGATTAAATTTTTTTCAAGTGTTGAAACTGGGACGATGAACAGGTTCGCTGAACGAAGCTTAGGTTCGTCGAACCTTGAGGGTTCGTTGGATTTGTGTAGGTTCGTGGCGAATCTTTGACTTTTAAAAGCAACAAAACGAATCTTTTGGTCAAGGTTCGTTTGACTAACAAGGTTCGTTCATTTAAAAGGTTCGTTCAATAAAAGGTTCGGTCATTATAGGGTTCGTCTAGCAGTAAGGTTCGTCTAAGAAGGATAGGTTCGCTGTTTTTTACTTAGAAATTTTTTATTTTTTTATTTTGTTAATTTTACTTAATTTTTGTTTCTAATTTCTTTTATTTCTATTTGTAGAAATGGCGAACTTAGTTTTCGGAGACAAACACAATATTTGTGCACACTTGGATCCTACAACCAAGAATGGTCAAGAATTTCGACCGATGATCGAGTTTCTCAGAAGATCAAGGGTTTATCATGCTATTTCTAGTTCAGTTCAGATATATAGATCTCATATTCAGAGTTTTTGGGGATCAGCTCGGATTATTTCTGTTGATGATGTGTATACTATAGATGCGAATGTGCTTGGACAAGCAATTCGTATAACTGAGGCTGATATTAGGAGGGTATTACATCTTGGAGGTGAACCAGATGGTGTAACTCTTATTCCTGAGAGTTGCATCAAAGGTTGTTTTCTACGCATTCGATATTTTGGAGCTTACAACTCCATATCAGTCAAGAAGGGAAAGCTACCTCTGCAATACAAGTTTCTAGCACATGTGTTGTTGCATTGCCTTAGCATGAGGAAAGGCACATTTGATGAGTTGAGGGATTTGATGCGATCTGCCATGGTTGCTCTTATATTGAACAAACCGTTCAATTTCTCCGGCATGATCTTTAGGTATATGTGTGACAACATCACAAAGCCTAAGGATAGGTTTTACATGTATCCTAGATTTGTGCAAATGTTGATTGATGAGAGGTTTCCTGAAGGTCAGTTAGCCAGGGAAGTTGGAGATTTATTGAAGATTAAACACATGACTGATTCCAGTTTGGGTCAAGTCAGAGTATATCAAAGGACTGGGGATGATGTACAAGAGAAAGATTTGATTGCTCATTGTGCCAGGGCAAATTATGTTGCTCCTGAAGGTGATGCATGGAGACATGATGATTCAGAATCAGATACTGAAGATGTTGCAGCTGATGATCATCAATCACCACCTCCACCTCCTCCAAGGCAACAACCAAAGAAGAAGACTCTTGGTCAATCTTCTCAATCTACTTCTCAAGTTAAATCATCTCAAGAACAATCTTCTCAAGAACCTCTGGAAGTTGATGTGTCTGAGATGCAGACAGAGACTGTTGCTGCTGATGATAATCAAAGTGAATCTTCTGATACGGAGTCAGAGTATGAGATGGTTCAGGAAGGAAATCAGATGGTGAAAAGACGGAAGAGAAAATTTGTTGAAAAGGATGCTGAAGAGAAGGAAGAGAAAGATGATCCTATTTTCATACCTGATGAACCTGAATCTTCAAAGCCAAAGAAGATAAAAAGAATGGCCAAGAGAGGGCCTTATGAGAAGAAAAAGACTAAGACTAAGACTGATAAGACCACTGTGTCTTTACCTGTTATGACTTCTTCAGCTTCTGTTTCTGATTCACCAGTTATTACTTCAGTTTCTGTGACTACTACTCATGTTTCTACTGTACAAACTCCTGAGTTTGTACATGTAGCTTCTTTCTGACCATTGTTTGTGGAGACTACTACTGTATCTACATCATTGCCCGAGACTTCTATTCCTCAGGATTCAATTCCTAGAGATGACTTATTTTCAGGACTTGATGATCTGGGTGATATAAATTTTACTGTGAATTATGATGATACAGATCTTAAAAGAAGATTGTCTATGCTTTCAAAGGAATTTGAAGAATACAAGAAAGAAAAAGAAAAGCTTGTTGCTGAAAAACCATCTTCTTCTAGTTCTGGGATGAATGAGTTAAAAACTCAAATGGATTTGATGCTGAAATGGAAAGAAGAAGTGGTTGCTGAAAAGAAAGTGATGAAAGAAAAAATTTCTGAGTTGGAATTTTTGGTCAAGCTACAATATGAGGATATTGTTGATCTGAAGAATGAAAACACTGATTTAAGATTCAAGATCAAAGAGTTGGAATCAAAAGTCACAAAGTCTGAAGCATCTAGTTCAAAAGTTGATCAAGTGATTGTTGATATTGATGCAGAAGAAGAAAAGGTTGTAAAGGTAGAGAAGGTAGAAGAAGAAGAGGATGAAGAAGTGGTTGATTATGGAGATACTGATGTTGATGAACATCCAGATGATTTTGATTATCATGGTGATGATGAGACTGATGGTGATGGTGGTGTTGATAGAGGTGCTGGTGGTTTGAATGCAATTACTGGAGCTATCATTGTTTATACTCCTCCAAAGCTTTCTACTGATGTTGTTCCAGTTTCTTCTGTAGCTTCAGATAGGGCTAAGGATTGTATGACTGTTGAATTTGAAGATTTGGACTTAATAGAATATCCTAAAGGGATTCTTGATTACTCTCTGCCCACTTTTCTTGATTTATTTAAAATGCATTCTGATATAGATTTGCAGAGAAACATTGTTGAAATTCAAGTGAATCAAGAAATAGAAGAAGGAGAAATTATTGGAGATTATTCTGTTCAAGATTTTCAAGAGTTTATAGAAGATGATGATGATTTGATTTTTGATTTTGAACAAGATGAAGATGATGAGGTTTCTGATTATGATAAAGATATTATTGATGAAGAGTTGCTGAATTTGAATACTTTAAAGAAAATTTTTGAAGTTGGAAGTATGTCATGCACAACTCTGAATCCAGTTAAAGTAAAGACAAACATGGATTTTTGGAATGAGTTTCAAGATGAAACAAAATATATTATTGATCACTTGCATTCTTTCAAGAATATGAGGGAAGTGTATGAAGATAAAGATCCAGACAACCTAACTAAACAATCTACAAAGTTTAAGATTGGATCTAAATCCAAGATGATTGGAAGGATTATTAGTTATGGTTATTTTCATTACATTCCTGGAAGTTTGTCTGATAAAGGTTGTTATGTAGTAAAACGGGTTGATGGATGCCAATATTTTGGAAAGGCTACTGATTTGATGAGTCTACCAGCTTTTGAATGCAAAGATCTTTCAAGATTAAGAATGATAAAGCCTATTCAGACTCGACACAATGAAATTTTTGAGAATTTGTTAAAGAAAGAAGCCCGTTTTGGATGGAGTTTGTTATCTCCTCAGTTCAGAGAAAGATTCAAAGGATATGAAAAGCCAAAAGTTTTCAAAAGACCAAGATTAAAGAAGATTGAACAAGATTGGAATTCATATTTTAAATTTTGGTTTTATGATGAAAGAACTTCAGAAGGTGTGATTGTGTTGAAGCAGGAAGATAACTGGAGGGTGATACGAATGCTTGATCCTATATGGATTGTGAATTGCTCTAGAGATGATATTATTTTGTTGAATTCATCTCGGATATATGCTGAAGATGGATATCATGATGTGGGAGTAAGTTTTACAGACATGGCAATTCAATATCAAACCATTGCACAAATGTGTTTTACTTTGGGAATACATTCTGGTTGCAATTGGAATGATGTGAATTATCTTTATACTGAGTTGATGCAAGTGCAAAAGGAGAGAGATGCTAGAGATTATAGATTGGAAGCAGAAAGACTTGCGAAGATACCACGTTCGGTGGTGATACGAGCGGTGGATAATGTGGTTGCTGAAGTTGGTGAATCGAGTGGATTAAAAGACAAAGTTGAAGAATCAATTGAAGATAAAGTTGAAGAAATAACTGAAGTCAAAGATTGAAGATTTTGATAGCAAACATTTAGGGGGAGTTTGTTAGTGCATATTTGAAATGGTTTGCTATTCAAAAGTTGTATTTATTTTGAATTGTAAAGGGTTCGGCTAGGTTTGTCAAGGTTCGTTTGGCCCACGAACCTAGGCAGGTTCGGCGAACCTATTGTGTCTAAAGGTTCGGCGAACCTATAACCTGGAATAGTTTCGTTTGTCAAACCTAAAGGTTCGTCTAGCAAACCTTAGGGTTCGGCTCACGAACCTAAGGTTCGCTGGTTTTGTTACTATATATAGTTGTTTTGTTTGTTATTTCAGTAGATTTTTGCTGAGTGCTTTAGAGAGATCTGCTGATATTCTCTGTGTGAGAAGTTTGTTAGATTGAGTGATCTTGTAATCATTTGTTGATAATACAAGAAGTTTTTATTGAATTGCTTGTGTTCTTGAATTTCATACATATCAACTATGGATTCCGCACGTAGTAGATAGTTTGTAGAACTTGTAGTTCGATCCTGAACGGTTTCACCAAACCAACAGTCGTGCCAACCCGAAGCCGAACACAAACATAGTCGGCACACAAAGGGGATGCTTCACGTGCGGAAAGCCTAGTCACATACGCCGAGGCTGCCCGCAAAACAAGAAAGCATGAGGCAACGCTACAAAGTGGCAGGGCTTACGTTATCGGATCCAGAAAAACTAAAGATGATACCAACATCATAACTGGTACGTTTCTTTTAAATAATGTCTATGCAAGTATATTATTTGATACCGGTGCCAATAGGAGTTTTGTATTTAGTGGATTTAGCAAACTGCTTGATATTACCCCAACACCACTAGATTATAAGTATACTGTAGAGTTAGCCGATGACAAACTGATAGAAACGCAACACGTCTTTCAGGGATGTGTCATGGTCATGACGGATCACGAGCTCAAAATTGATTTGATGTCAGCAACTCTCGGAAGCTTTGAGATGGTCGTTGGAATGGACTGGCTGTCCACGAACCAAGATGAGATCGTATGCAAAAAGAAGATCGTGCGAGTGACGATGTCGAGCGGAGAACAGATCTCAATTTAGGGAGAATGACGGGGATACCCTTGAGGCGAGCAAGCGCTTGCAGAAAGGGTACACTGTTATACTAGCCCTTATCACTGAGCAACCGAAGCAGGGGAAGAGGATCGAGGACATCGCTGTAGTCCGAGATTTTCCTGAAGTATTTCCTGAGGATTTACCTGGACTACCACCGAAACAAAAAATTGAGTTTCAGATAAACCTCACTCCCGGAGCAGCACCGATTGCAAAAGCTCCACACTGACCAGCACCGAGCGAAATGCAAGAACTGTTAGACAAGGGATTTATCAGACTGAGCTTCTCACCTTGGGGAGCACCGGTCTTGTTCGTAAAGAAGAAGGACGGATCATTCCATATGTGTATTGACTACAGGGAGCTGAACAAGGTGACGATCAAGAATCGATACCCGTTACCGCGAAGAGACGATCTATTTGACCAACTGCAAGGGTCAAGCTACTATGCGAAGGTCGATTTAAGATCTGGTTACCATCAACTGAGGATACAAGAAGACGATATTCCTAAGACTTCCTTTAGAACCCGATACGGACACTACGAATTTCTGGTTATGCCCTTTGGACTAACCAACGCACTCGATGTATTCATGGACCTCATGAATAGAGTGTGCAAGCCTTATCTCGACAAATTCGTAATAGTGTTCATTGACGACATCCTGATCTATTCTAAGAATCAGGAAGAACATGCTGAATCTAAGGCTAGTTTTGGAATTATTGCGGGATGAGCAATTGTACACGAAGTTTTCAAAATGTGATTTTTGGATTCGCGAAGTCCAATTTCTTGGACATGTGGTTAATGAGAAGGGAATACATGTAGATCCAGCCTAAATCGAAGCCATCAAGAACTGGGAAGCACCAAGACTCCAACCGAGGTGCGACAATTCCTAGGATTGGCGGGGTACTACCGACGATTCATCGAGGGATTCTCTAAAATCGCTCAGCCACGGACATCTCTAACACACAAAGACCAGAAGTTCGATTGGGGAGAGAAACAGGAAACTGCTTTAAACTTGTTGAAGCAGAAACTATGCACGGCACCAATCCTATCCTTGCCGGAAGGATGTGACGACTTCATGGTGTATTGTGACTTCTCGAAACAAGGACTCGGGTGCATGCTGATTCAAAGCGAAAAAGTTAAAGCCTATGCATCACGACAACTGAAGGTGCATGAGAAGAATTATACAATCCATGATCTCAAGTTGGGAGCCGTGGTGTTTGCCCTGAAGATATGGCGACACTACCTATATGACACAAGATGAACCATCGTTACCGATCATAAGATCCTACAACACACCTTCGATCAAAAGGAGCTGAACATGTGATAACAAGGATGGGTTGAACTTATTGACAACTGTGATTGCGCTATCAAGTACCACCTTGGCAAAGCAAACATAGTGGCCGACGCAGTAAGCCGGAAAGAAACAACAAAACGCGTACGAGCACAACAACTCACGATCCATTCTGAGTTGCCACAACAGATCAAGAACGCTCAACAGGATTCTCTGAATGTCGAAAACCTCACTCAGGAGTCCTTGCGTAGCATGGACAAACAACTAGGGGTAAAGACTGACGGACCATACTATTTCGTGGACCAAGTCTGGATTCCACACTACAGAGAACTGAGAAACGTAATGATGGACGAAGCCCACAAAAGCTGATATTTGGTACCTCCGGGCTCTGATAAAATATACCATGACCTGAAGACAACTTATTGGTGGCCAAGCATGAAAACCGAGATAGCAACTTACGTAGGTAAGAGTTTGACGTGCTCAGAAGTCAAAGTTGAGTACCAGAAGCCGTCAGGTCTATTTCAAAAACCTGGAATACATACGTGGAAATGGGAGCAAATTTCCATGGATTTCATCACTAAACTGCTTAAAAACAACAAGTGGTTGCGATACCATTTGGGTTATCGTAGACCAACTAACGAAGTCTGCACACTCTCTACCCATTAAGGAGACCGACAAACTAGATAAATTGACCTGACTTTTTCTGAAGGAAGTGGTCACTCGACATGGAGTGCCAATCTCAATCATCTCTGACCATGACAGCCGATTCACGTCGCATTTCTGGAAGTCCTTGCATAAGGCACTAGGAACGAGATTGGACATGAGTACCGCTTAACACCCGCAGACCGATGGGCAGAGCGAGCGAATCATACAAGCATTAGAAGATATGCTACGCGCATGTGTCATTAATTTTGGCAGCAGCTGGGAAACTCATCTGCCTTAGTTGAGTTCTCATATAACAACAGCTACCACACCAGCATAAAAGCTGCACCATTCGAGGCACTTTACAGACATAAGTGCTGATCACCCACCTGCTGGGCGGAAGTTGGAGAAAGCCAACTGACTGGCCCAGAGCTTGTGCACGAAACGACTAAACCATTAGGATTCCAGGTGGGAGACAAAGTGTTGCTCAAAGTCTCGCCCTGGAAGGAAGTTATTCGATTTGGCAAACAAGGAAGCAGAATCCTCATCACATCGGACACTATGAGATCACCAAATGAATAGGCCTCGTGGCCTACGAGCTGAACCTGCCTAACGAGCCGAACAGTATACACAACGTGTTTCACGTATCAAACCACAAGAAGTGCCTATCTGATGAAGAACTTTCCATTCCTCTTGAGGAAACAAAGATCGACGAAAAATTAAACTTCGTTGAAGAACCGGTGGTGATTATGGACCGGGAAATCAAGAAGCTTAAACTCAGCAAGATATCGATAGTGAAAGTGCGTTATAATTCGCGACGCGGACCAGAATTCACGTGGGAGTGTGAAGATCAGGTGAAACAGAAATACCCGCATCTGTTCGCGGAACAGGCAAACACTGGCAACACGAGCTGAATTTCGGGACGAAATTCTTTCTAACAAGGGGATGATGTGACACCCCGTAAAATCCAGGTCAGTTTCCTATTTAATTAAATGTTTATTTAATTTATATTTGTACACGTGGCACTAGAATTAGTTTAATTTAGAGTGACACGTGGCATGACAATACGAGCACTAACACAAACATGATAATTCGGTGAATTATCTCAACACGCACACACGTGTCTAAGAAAAACACGAACGTTGGTGAACGTTTATCACATCGTGTAACAAAACACTCGAAACTTCACGAAACGCTCAAACATTGTCACACCCCCAAATTCCCACTCGTGGTGTCAGTCCACGTGGGTGTGACGTGACCAGCATCACAGCTCTTTGGTCATATAGAACGACTCTATATGAGTTCACAATCAAACAGTTTTGCAGAATAATATAAGTTTCATAAATACGCAGCGGAATACGTTTAAATACGATAGCATAAATAAGTTGCAGCGAAAAAGTTAAAATTACATAGCGGAATGTAAATTGTTTAAGACACTACATAGTTTAAATTGTTTTACGACAAATCCAATGCACACACAAGCCTAGGACACGAGTCTAAATGCAAGCCAGACTCCTTAGTGCTTCCTTGTGCGCATCCTAGCGTGTGCTCCATCTAGTTACCTGAGAATACATGCGAAAAGTGTCAACTAAAAAGTTGGTGAGTTCACAGGTTTAGACAGACTGAAAAGTAAACAGATATATACTGGGCATGTTAAGTTTAGTTGTGGATCTACGATCCGTGGAGTGTGTCTGTTCATCTTACCGAAACTCGACTGCTCGCGTTTGCCTACGCGGGTCATCGCTGAACCCGACGTCAACATCGAAATTACACTCGTTATGACTTCCAGTCAACATTGGTGCCGAGTGGGGTTAGTCAAACCCAGTAGTACTACGTAATTACGACTCGTTTGTTACACAACTAACGGTAAGGATAAGTGAGGACTTTAAGCGATAATAGTTACACTCGAAAATGATTTTACAACATACCAGTCATACATCTAAAACATGTGCATAGTAATTCTCACCCCAATAGTTTAACAAAACAGTTAAGAAGTAAATGTGGGGCTGTAAACTCACCTGAGTTTGTGTAGAGTGCGTTCTTACAAGAACGGAGTAGCTCAACGGCTAGTAGTTACCTATATCACATAGGTGTCATAAGTTTGTGTTACCTACACGTGGGTCTCACAGGACTGTGTTAGTGTTTAACAACTCTAAGTTGTTATGTGGGTCATGTTGACTGTGTTTGACCGTGTTGACTGTGTTTGACCTAACGACCCGTTGGTGACGGTTCTTGGATCATGTGATCGTGTGATGTGCGGTTTAGTATCGTGTGATGTGTACGGATACCAAAGTCACTTTCGTGAGGAAACTTACTATTTATAGGAAGTTTCTAATTCAGGAAAGTTTCTAATTTAGGCAAGTCATGCAAGAAATTTTATTCCGATTATTCTATCATACATATTTATCCTAAGTGAGCATGTTATCACATATCACATAGTTACGCATAGCCGAATTAGCACGTTTTGCGCGTAAAAGTTACTAATTATGGAAAGTTGCGCAAATGAGCATGTTTCACCATGTTTAATAATCATATCATCTAAATATCATTACCTTAGTCCTAATTAGCCATAAAATCATGCTAGTTACATTTACACATAATCATTTCTCAACTTTGCAAAAATAAAGTTACTATATTTAGTAACTTATGAAAAATGCATAAATTTCATTATCCTACAAATTCAAATCACTTAACATCATCATGTTAACCTCAAATAAGCATGTTAGGCATTCAAGATTATCAACCTTATCATTTTAAAGAAAACTCATGATAAAAAGTTACTATTTATAGTAACATCCACAATAGTCATACTTTTGACACTTCTAGCCATTCTAATGCATCAATAACCATCACATTGGTTTTAAAATATCATTTTAAACATAACTTATGAATCTAATCATACAAAGATAGTCATTTCATCAAAAATACACACTTTGTAACATTAAAGTTACTTTTTTTTAGCAATAATCACCAAATAACCATTTCTTGACATAACCAATCATCCTAACTATGTAGAACATCCCAAATATCATTTATAACAACATATTATCATCAATAATCACGTAAATCAACCTAGATCATACATGCATGTTGCTAAAAATACCCATTTGTGACCAAATCATCAACATGCACATTGACATTATCATGGATCGTCATAAAAACTCATTCTATCATCATAGATCATCAATAAACATAGAAACATCATCAAACCCAGATTCAAACAAAGAAAAATTCGTGCATATGAAGATCTAGTGTGTGCATGCAAGCTTTGAACCTTGCATGTGGGTTTGTGTGTGTTGAATGTGTGTTTTGTGCTACTTAGATTCGAGATCTACCTTCAAATGTCTTGTGGAAGTCAGGAATCAACTGGGTCAGCTTCTTAGCAGCTTCAAGACCTCCTAGGAATGGCTCCTTGATGCTTGTAAACGTTGGAAGAGATGTTAGCAAGCTCAAAACCTTTTTCGTCCCGAAATTCAGTTCGTGTTGCTCGTGTTAGCCTGGTTGGAGAATAAGTGAGGGTATTTCTTTTTCATCTGATCCTCTCGTTCCCAGGTGTATTCTGGTCCACGGCGCGAGTTCCATCGCACCTTGACTATTGGTATGCGACTAAGTTTTAACTTCTTGGTTTCCTGGTCCATGATTTCCACCAGTTCCTCAACGAAATGAAGTTGTTCGTCAATCTGGATTTCCTCTAACGGAATTGCGAGCGTTTCGTCTGATAAACATTTCTTGAGGTTTGACACGTGAAACACATTGTAGACGCTACTCAATTCTTGAGGTAGCTGTAGTTCGTAGGCCATAGGGCCTATTCGTTTGGTGATTTCGAACGGTCCGATATAACGAGGGTTTAACTTTCCCCGCTTCCCGAATCGGATCACTCCTTTCCAAGGTGAGACTTTAAGAAGTACGCGGTCTCCCACTTGGAATTCCAAAGGCTTGCGCCTTCTGTCGGCATAGCTTTTCTGTCGGTCTCGAGCTGCTGCCATTCTGTTACGTATCTGCACGATTTTCTCAGTTGTTTCATGCACAAGCTCGGGTCCGGTTAGTTGGCTTTCACCAACTTCTGTCCAACATAGTGGTGATCTGCACTTACGTCCGTAAAGTGCTTCAAACGGTGCAGCTCCAATGCTGGTGTGGTAACTGTTATTATATGAGAACTCAACTAAAGGTAAGTGAGTATCCCAGCTGTTACCGAAGTCGATCACGCATGCCCGAAGCATGTCCTCCAAGGTCTGGATGGTTCTTTCACTTTGACCATCCGTTTGCGGGTGATAAGCAGTGCTCATATCCAACCTCGTCCCGAGTGCCTTGTGTAAGGACTTCCAAAAATGTGCCGTGAAACGGCTGTCTCGGTCAGATATTATGGAGATTGGGAATCCGTGTCTGGAAACGATTTCCTTTAAGTAAACTCGGGTTAACTTCTCCAGCTTATTAGTTTCCTTAATCGGTAGGAAATGGGTTGACTTCGTGAGTCGATCTACGATAACCCAGATGGTATCGCAAGCACGTGCCGTCTTCGGTAGCTTGGTGATAAAATCCATGGAAATCTGCTCCCATTTCCATACCAGAATTTCCGGTTGTTGGAGTAATCCTGACGGTTTCTGATATTCGACTTTGACCTTGGAGCAAGTCAGGCACTTACTCACATAGGTCGCGATTTCCGACTTCATGTTAGGCCACCAGTAAGTGGTCTTCAAATCGTGGTACATCTTGTCAGAGCCTGGATGTACTGAGTATCGGCTCTTGTGAGCTTCATCCGTCACTACTTCTCTCAGTCCCCCGTAGTGTGGAATCCAAATACGATCCATCAGAGCTTCTTGTTGTGCGACTCGGATCTGATTAGGTAGCTCAGAGTGAATGGTGAGTTGCAGTGCGCGTACACGTTTGGGTGTTTCTTTCCTGCTTAACGCGTCAGCCACTACGTTGGCCTTTTCGGGATGACACTTGATTGCACAATCATAATCGCCTATCAGCTCGACCCATCTGCGTTGTCTCATGTTTAGTTCCTTTTGGTCGAAAATGTGCTGTAGGCTCTTATGATCAGAGAATATAGTACCAGTGTCGCCAGATCTTTAATGCGAACACTACTGCTCCCAACTCCAAGTCGTGGGTTGTTTATTCTTCTCATGCACTTTTAATTGTCGTGAAGCATAAGCTATGACTTTCTCGCGTTGCATCAGCACGCAAACGAGTCCTTGCTTCGATGCATCACAGTTTACTACAAAGTCTTCGCATCCGTCCGGTAGTGATAGGATCGGTGCGCTGCATAACTTTTGTCTCAATAAATCGAAAGCAGCTTCCTACTTTTCTCTCCATTGAAACTTCTTGTCTTTGTGCGTAAGGGATGTTAATGATTGCGCGATCTTCGAGAATCCCTCGATAAACCGCCTGTTGTACCCGGCCAATCCCAGGAACTGTCGCACCTCAGTTGGAGTCTTGGGTGCTGTCCAGTTCTTGATTGCCTCAATCTTGGTTGGGTCTACATGTATCCCCTTCTCGTTCACTACGTGCCCAAGGAACTGAACTTCGCGAATCCAAAAATCACATTTGGAAAACTTCGCGTATAGTTGTTCCTTTTCCAGTAGCTCCAAGACACATCTCAAATGATCGGCATGTTCTTCTTCAGTCTTGGAGTAAATCAGGATATCGTCTATGAATACGATTACGAATTTGTCCAGATACGGCTTACACACCCGATTCATTAGATCCATGAATACTGCCGGTGCGTTGGTCAGCCCAAATGGCATAACCAGAAACTCATAATGTCCATACCGCGTTCTGAAGGCTGTCTTCGGTATATCCTCATCTTGAATTCTTAGTTGGTGGTAACCGGATCTTAAATCGATCTTCGAATAGTAGCAAGACCCTTGCAGTTGGTCAAACAGATCATCTATCCGAGGTAGAGGGTATCGATTTTTGATCGTTACTTTATTTAGTTCCCGGTAGTCGGGAACGATCCGTCCTTCTTCTTCACAAATAAGACCGGTGCTCCCCAAGGTGAGAAACTCGGTCGGATAAATCCTTTATCTAACAACTCTTGTAGTTGATTAGATAGCTCTTGCATTTTAGTAGGAGCCAATCGGTATGGTGCCTTGGCTATTGGTGCTACTCCTGGTGTTAGATCTATCTGGAATTCCACTTGACGCGTGGGTGGTAGTCCTGGTAGATCGTCAGGAAAGACTTCTGGATAATCGCGAACAACATCGATGTCCTTGATCTTTCGTTCCTTCTTTGGTTGTTCGGTGATGAGTGCCAGGATAGCTGTGTACCCCTTCTTCAGATATTTGCTCGCCTTCATGCAGGACATGATGTTCAACGGTATTCTGCGCCGTACTCCTTGGATTGAAATCTGTTCTCCACTTGGCAACGTAAGTCGTACAATCTTCTCGTTGCACACGATCTCGGCATGGTTTGCAGATAGCCAATCCATTCCAATCACCACGTCGAAGCTCCCGAGAGTTACCGACATCAGATCGATCGTCAGTTGGTGGTTTGCTAGCATCAAGACACACCCTTTGATGACGTGCTGCGTCTCGATCAGCTTACCGTCCGCTAACTCTACGGTGTACTTATGGTCTAGTAGTGTTGGGGTCATATTAAGCAATTTACTAAAGTCGCTAGAGATAAAACTCCTATCAGCACCGGTATCGAATAATATACTAGCATAGACATTATTTAAAAGAAACGTACCGGTGACGACGTTGGGGTCATCTTTAGCTTCTCCTGAGCCAATCACAAAGGCTTGTCCTTTTGCTGCACCTCCCCCACCCTTTTCAGTTGCGGGCAGTCCTTCCGCATGTGCCCGGTTTACCGCATTCATAACACCTCTTGAGAGTGTTTTGATTGTTGTTGTTGGGGTTGGGGTTTGATCGGCATTCTTTGGCTAAATGCTCGTTTCTGCCGCAGTTGGTGCACTTGACCCTTTTGCATGGGCCGAAGTGATGAAAGTTACAAGTGTTGCATTTTGGGCTGTTGCCCTGATATCCCCCTTTGTCTTGGGTGCTCGGCTGGGTAGCAGTGAAGACCTTTGCAAGTGCTGGTCGGTGCTGGGTTGGCTGTTGTGGTGAGAAGGTCCGATTGTTGCTGGGCTCCCACTTTCGCTTAGGTTCTTGGGGTTTCTGATGTTCACCCCTCTTAGGCAATTTCCCTTGGGCTACCGCCTGGTCTATCAACCTGTGTACCAAACGAATCAGTGGTTGGATGGTAGAGAGATCAGAAGCAGTCACCATACTTTGGATTTGCTCGGGCAATCCACTGATGAATTGCTCGATTTTCTTGTACTCCGGCGTCACCATTGTCGGGCACAACTTGCATAATTCATGAAATCAAGTGCAGTATTTCTCGATTTCGGATCCACCATTTTGTGCACCCAAAATTCTTCCTCCAGCTTTCGAATCTCATCGCGTGGGCAGTACTCTTCGTGAAGCATTCTGGTGAATTCCTCCCACGGAATAGTGTTTGCAGTCTCAAGTCCGAGAGTCTGGACATGTGTATTCCACCAGGTGAGGGCAGGTCCCTCAAGAGTCCCGGTAGCATACTTTACTCGGTTCTCCTCCGAGCATTCGGCCATAGCGAAGACCGATTCCAGCTTTTCAATCCAGCGGAGCAGTCCCACTGCTCCTTCTGTACCTTGGAATTTGTGAGGGTGGCAACTCAGGAAGGCTTTAAACGAGCATCCCCTTGCCGCACTCCCTTGAGATCCTGTGCATAGGAGTCCAAGGTCACGTGTTAGTGTCAGCGTTGTCTATGCTAAGTTAGTCATGTTAAACAAGGGTTAGTACCGTTATTGGTGTCACTAGTGTCGCTGGTGTGACGGTTTGCCTCGTATTCGGCAAGTACTTTGTTAACCCTACGTTCAACCATCATCTTTATTCTTGCCGCTTCGGCCTTACGTCTGAGATTACGAGCATTGGGTCCTCTTCTAGACATGATTCAATATGGAAGGGTTAGAATGTTAGTTAGCATGAGTTAGAGTATTAGCCAATCGTCATGTCAGGAGTTTAGGTCAGATGTTATGTTAGCAATCAACGATAGTCAAAATACAATAATTAAAGCAAACATCATTTTCATTAATAGTAATAGCTTTGAAGTACAATGATTTCCAAAAGAGTTACTACTACAAAAGTTTCCTATGAGCACATCCCGCTCATCTGAGAATACAAAAGCAAAATACTGAAAATAGAAAAACTAAACTAGTGTGATGCGACGGTGGAGTGTGAATCTCCACTATCAGCAGGTCCGTCGTCATCATCTTCTTTCAGATCCTCGTCTGGGTCCTCATCGAAGTCTCCTTCTTCGAGGTTTTCAGCCTCGAATTGGGGTCCTTGGTCCGGCTCCTCCTCCGGCTCCATGAGTAGCTGGTCCGCCCAGGCGTTCTGAAGCACCGCCTGGTTCTCTCCCGCAACATCCTCTACCGCCACCAGCCGCTCACCATGGTCCTGAACCACGGCAGCAACCTCTACATGTCGTTCCTCTAACTGTGTTTTCCGGTTCCGAAGCACCGCGATCTCATCAACCACTTGCTCACGCATGTGGTCTAACTGTCCACGAAGATGCCGGTTCTCCTCTCGGAGAGCTCTGATCTCATCATGTTGCTCGCGTGCCCTGCGAGCCTCTCGAGCAGTCCTAGAAACAAGGGTTGCGAAAGCTCGCTCAGATAACACTCCCAGTGCCGGTAGTCGGTGTGCCCGATCATCATCAGTAATAACACGTTAAGGAGGCACCCTCTCCTCAACAATCCAGTTCCATACCATGACTGGGTACCAGGTCCATGACCTAGCATGCTTAGCAATGCGTGCCTGCTCAGCCATCACCGCATCCACTTGGGACATGATGCCCCGAACACGCTGCCGGCTCTCGTCCGTCAGCTTGTTCTCTGCTGGTCGCTTCCCTGGGTTACGTCCGGTGTTCCCACTATTTTCAGACATCCTGTAAGTCTCAAATCAGTAAGTAACGGTTAACAGAGATGATAATAGCATCAAAATGTAAGTTCTATGTGTAGTGTCTAACGTAGAGCGAAGGCTATAGTCTAAGTTCACTACATGCAAACCTAGTTCCCTATAACCAAAGCTCTGATACCAATCTGTCACACCCCCAAATTCCCACTCGTGGTGTCAGTCCACGTGGGTGTGACGTGGCCAGGATCACAGCTCTTTGGTCATATAGAACGACTCTATATGAGTTCACAATCAAACAGTTTTGCAGAATAATATAAGTTTCATAAATACGCAGCGGAATACGTTTAAAATACCATAGCATAAATAAGTTGCAGCGAAAAAGTTAAAATTACATAGCGGAATGTAAATTGTTTAAGACACTACATAGTTTAAATTGTTTTACGACAAATCCAATGCACACACAAGCCTAGGACACGAGTCTAAATGCAAGCCAGACTCCTTAGTGCTTCCTTGTGCGCATCCTAGCGTGTGCTCCATCTAGTTACCTGAGAATACATGCGAAAAGTGTCAACTAAAAAGTTTAGTTGTGGATCTACGATCCGTGGAGTGTGTCTGTTCATCTTACCGAAACTCGACTGTTCGCGTTTGCCTACGCGGGTCATCGCTGAACCCGACGTCAACATCGAAATTACACTCGTTATGACCTCCAGTCAACATTGGTGCCGAGTGGGGTTAGTCAAACCCAGTAGTACTACGTAATTACGACTCGTTTGTTACACAACTAACGGTAAGGATAAGTGAGGACTTTAAGCGATAATAGTTACACTCGAAAATGATTTTACAACATACCAGTCATACATCTAAAACATGTGCATAGTAATTCTCACCCCAATAGTTTAACAAAACAGTTAAGAAGTAAATGTGGGGCTGTAAACTCACCTGAGTTTGTGTAGAGTGCATTCTTACAAGAACGGAGTAGCTCAACGGCTAGTAGTTACCTATATCACATAGGTGTCATAAGTTTGTGTTACCTACACGTGGGTCTCACAGGACTGTGTTAGTGTTTAACAACTCTAAGTTGTTATGTGGGTCGTGTTGACTGTGTTTGACCGTGTTGACTGTGTTTGACCTAACGACCCGTTGGTGATGGTTCTTGGATCATGTGATCGTGTGATGTGCGGTTTAGTATCGTGTGATGTGTACGGATACCAAAGTCACTTTCGTGAGGAAACTTACTATTTATAGGAAGTTTCTAATTCAGGAAAGTTTCTAATTTAGGCAAGTCATGCAAGAAATTTTATTCCGATTATTCTATCATACATATTTATCCTAAGTGAGCATGTTATCACATATCACATAGTTACGCATAGCCGAATTAGCACGTTTTGCGCGTAAAAGTTACTAATTATGGAAAGTTGCGCAAATGAGCATGTTTCACCATGTTTAATAATCATATCATCTAAATATCATTACCTTAGTCCTAATTAGCCATAAAATCATGCTAGTTACATTTACACATAATCATTTCTCAACTTTGCAAAAATAAAGTTACTATATTTAGTAACTTATGAAAAATGCATAAATTTCATTATCCTACAAATTCAAATCACTTAACATCATCATGTTAACCTCAAATAAGCATGTTAGGCATCCAAGATTATCAACCTTATCATTTTAAAGAAAACTCATGATAAAAAGTTACTATTTATAGTAACATCCACAATAGTCATACTTTTGACACTTCTAGCCATTCTAATGCATCAATAACCATCACATTGGTTTTAAAATATCATTTTAAACATAACTTATGAATCTAATCATACAAAGATAGTCATTTCATCAAAAATACACACTTTGTAACATTAAAGTTACTTTTTTTTAGCAATAATCACCAAATAACCATTTCTTGACATAACCAATCATCCTAACTATGTAGAACATCCCAAATATCATTTATAACAACATATTATCATCAATAATCACGTAAATCAACCTAGATCATACATGCATGTTGCTAAAAATACCCATTTGTGACCAAATCATCAACATGCACATTGACATTATCATGGATCGTCATAAAAACTCATTCTATCATCATAGATCATCAATAAACATAGAAACATCATCAAACCCAGATTCAAAAAAAGAAAAATTCTTGCATATGAAGATCTAGTGTGTGAATGCAAGCTTTGAACCTTGCATGTGGGTGTGTGTGTTGAATGTGTGTTTTGTGCTACTTGGATTCGAGATCTACCTTCAAATGTCTTGTGGAAGTCGGGAATCAACCGGGTAAGCTTCTTAGCAGCTTCAAGACCTCCTAGGAATGGCTCCTTGATGCTTGTAAACGTTGGAATAGATGTTAGCAAGCTCAAAACCTTTTTCTTCAAGCTATTATGGACCTTCAAGCTCTCAAGAATGCTCAACAATGGCTTCCAGATGTGCTTTGTGAAGTGAAATGATGTTTATAGCCGAGATTAGGGTTCTGGAACTCGTGAAATTGGTTAATAGGGGGTTAGGAAATGACTAGTCTTGGTTTAAACAAAGATCTCGCGCGTTGCAGTCTTCGCGTACCGCGATGAGTGTCTCCGAAAGGCTCCGTGTACCGTGATGGATTTCGGGATTCAAATTGCCCGCCCATCCATCGCGTACCACGATGCTCCTTCTTGCGGCCTTTCGCGTACCGCGATGGGTCCCGGAGGAGCCCATTAAGCCCAATTTTGTTGTTTCGATCCGATTTTCACGAATTTCTCGTTTACGGACATCGTTTCTCGACATGTAGGCATTGTTCCACCTATTCTAGGCTCCCTAGAACCTAAGTGTAGTGAAAGTGTACTGTGGTTTGATCCGGTCACCAACGTTCGTCATTCAAGACACGTGCGGGTGTTGTGCGATAATTCATCGAATTATCGGTGTGTTCGAACTGTTGTGCCACGTGTCACACTAAACATTCAAAATTCTAGTGCCACGTATGCATTAATAATTCACATTATTATTAAAAATAAAGTAATGCTGACCTGGAAATTGCGAGGTGTCACAAACATTGTACTTGGAAGTTCAAACGAGGCCAAACGATAGTTCGTAAGCGTGAAAACGACGACGAACGGATCAAACCCATGAACCTAGGCCTATTGGACTCTTCAGGGGCCCATCGCGGTATGCGATGGCCCATAAGAAGCCCCAGAGTAGTACGCGAAAGATCTCGGGAGAATTTGAATCCCGAAATCCATCGCGGTACGTGGAAGGAATCTGGAAGCCTCTCCGAGGTACGCGATGGGTTTCAGACGGCAAATCTTTATAAAACCAAGAACATTATGCCTAATCTACCTATCATAATCATTTTAAACACTCTTGCACGCCTTATCTCGACTATTATCTTCTGGAAATCACTTATTAGACCTCAAGGCAGCCATTGAAGACCATTGAATCTCAAGCTTGGTGAGATTGAAGCTTGGTGACCCCCATAGAGGCTTGAGCACCATCGCCTTCTTCTTGTTCTTGACCAAACCCACGAACCATGAATTCCAGGAGCTGAAGAAGCATCATCTCAGGGATTTAAGAGGCTTAGAAGGTAGTTCTTACATCTCTCATGGCTAAAATGCCCATTTCTCACTTCTACACACACATGCAATGCATGGAACACACATGCAAGCACACGTAGTGCACATGCACGAGATTTGGTTCTGGGTTTGTTGATTTAGATGTGTTTCTTGTTGATCTATGATGTTTGAATGATGATTTACGACGATCTATGAGGTTGTGTATGTTGTAATGTCATAATTTGGTCATAAACTAGTGAAAAACCCACATGCATGTATGATCAACGGCATGTGGGATGACTTTGAAGGTTTAAATGTGTTGCATGATGATGTTGGAAGATGATTTCATGGTTAGATCTTGTTAAGATGGCCAAAATAGTGCATATTGTTAATCTTTCTATTTTTAGTAGCTTTGTAGTTACACTTTGATGAAAATGATGATATTAGTGACATGCATGTCACACCCCTGCGCCGCGTGCGGAATCCACGGCGCGGTGACGTATGATCAGTTGAATCATGCACAAGTATTGAATAAGAACAACCACAATGGATTACTACATTTCATAATGTTTAGACAGTTGATTAGTTACAGACAATCTATCTACCAAAAGTAAGACAACTACAGACCCAAAATATAGTTTACAAAATAAGACTCCAAACAAGACAATTAAACATTTAGGATTTAGTGAGTTTCTATTCCATCCTAGCATGTTTCTTCATCTTGTTCTATCTTAGAATGGTCTCCTTAGTTGTCCCTGAGAATGTCTTAAACCTGATTACCTGAAACACGTGAAAAGTAACTGTCAACTACAGACGTAGTTGGTGAGAACAATAGGTTTAAGCATTTGTAAACATGAGTATATGATATAAGGCATAGGTAAGTTAAAGCATCATAAGATTCACACGGATGAGCTGCAACCCAAACTAACATCAAATAAGAAAATGAGTGTAAACAGTCCAATCACTGTTTGCACATGAGTCAACATATAATATCAAGTCCCAAACCACGTTTGGAGTTAGATAATGTGTCAACAGTTTTGAATAAACCATATGTAACCGAAATCTGCAGTTAGTTTATAAAACAGATTTAAAAACTAACTGCAGCAATCGGTCTGCCCCAATGTATGTGTCCGCTTTCCCTTGTTGTGATCACCCAGTACTAACGCTAATGAATGTGATACTTGATGCTTTTACAAGTTTGTTTACAACAATAGACACCATGTTTCTGAATCTTACTTTAACCGGATGTGTTAATGCCTTATTTGATAACATGAATTGAAAAGCCTGGATTTAATTCCACGAATTAAATCCTTTGTTTTGAATACCATGAAATGAACCACTTGATTTGAATACCATGATGTGAACCACTTGATTTGAATACCATGTTTTGAACCACTTGATTTGAATACCATGTTGTGAACCACTTGATTTGAATACCATGTTTTGAACCACTTGATTTGAATACCATGTTTTGAACCACTTGATTTGAATACCATGTTTTGAACCACTTGTTTTGAATACCATGATGTGATGACCTTGTGTAACAACAAGGTTTAGAACAAAAGAGTTTATAAAATCCTTTATCTAAAAGTGTTTATCCTTCAAAAGAACATTTGAGTAAATCTGTTATAACACATTTCAAAGAGTCTTTATAAAATCCTTTTTAGTAAAAAGATTCCATAGTTAATAAGTCCTTAAAACAGTTGACGATTTCTTTAAACAATTGATGAATCCCTTGGATTTGTAAGATGAACCTGTAATGTTTATGAAATACACATAACTTGTGTAATGAAACAAGATTGAAATAGCGGTTTTGATCACGTGTTCCACCCCAAAACAGTTATAAAAACAGTAAAAGAGGGGCTAAAGTTCTCACCTGTCTGCAGTAGACTCTGAACTAAAACAGATAGCAAGTAGCAAACAGGACTTCTAATTGTTTCCTATAACATTGTAATCATACATAAGATATAGGATTTATAATTGTATAGACTTTGATTCATTGATTGACTTGTGTTCACTTGAACTTGTTAAACTTGATTACTTGATTGATCATGGGTTCAAGAAACTTGTGAAATGTTCTTTTGTATGATAACTTGTTTGTGTGCCACATATGTTTAAGTGTTTGATAAACCATTTGATAACATGAGTTGTGAAAAGCTGTTCAAATGTTTAAGTCTTTGTGTTGTGAATTAATTCCATGAACGGTTAAGTTACACTTAAACCATAAATGATTAATTCACAATTGTCAAGTTATGATTCAATAATATGCTTTGAACCTATGTAACCACAATGGTTCTTGAATCAAGTCCATGTGTCACTTAGGTTCACGATGGGCCAAATGAATGTGGTGTTAGGCCCAATGGATGTGATGTTGGCCCAACAACATGAAATTAGGCCTTGTAACACCCCAACACGTTATTAACCCGATTTGATTCCAATTGGGTCATGTACAACTTAATTGGGCTTAGTTCCATCTATGGGTCAAGTTGTTATTGGAGTTGGGCCGGATATGGTGGGATTGGGCCGAAGAATCGTGAGCTGCCAACTTTGGGCAGCGAACCCTCTTGGGTTAAGCATAGGGTTCGCCCCTAACAAAAGGGTTCGGTCGTGATAGAAAGTTCCAAGGTTCGTCTATGGGTTCGGTCCTGATGATGGTTCGTGGAGACTCCAGGGTTCGCTGGGGTTCGGCTTGGGCAGGTGGGTTCGTGACATGCAATGGGTTCGTGGCACTGATGAGGATCAGGGTTCGGCCGGCTGCATGGCTGAAGGTTCGGTTACAACCAACGAACCATGCAAGGTTCGCAGTAACTTCGTTGATCATCAATGGTTTGTGAAGGCTCGGTACTGGTTCGTGATTCCTCTAAGGTTCGTGTGATCCATGGTGACCTGATGCTGGTTCGTGAGGACCCATAAGGGTTCGGCTGAAGACCTACGAACCATTATGGTTCGTGGAGTATCACTAGGGTTCGCCAACTGAAGAAGAAGGTTCGGCCGATGAACCTGTTACCAGCCGCATCACCATCATCAACCATCTGATTCTAGACCACGATTCAAGCTAATAAAACCTCCAGAAAGCTTTCTATGGCTGCGAAACTAATTAGGAGAGTGCTAGGACCGGCTAGTCGTCGAGTTTAAACAAAAACACACAAGAAACCCTAATTCCCGAAACTTCCTTGGATCATACCTCGTTTTTGGATGGATGGATATGCGAAAATCTTGTACTTTCGTGTAGAGTTTGTCGAGGGCTTCGCGTGGACACCAAGAATGACGAAATCCGTCGAGCAACGAAGGAGTTACGCGCGTTTAATGCTCGGTTTTTCTAGAGAGAGGTTGGAGAACGAATTTGGTAGAGAGAGAGAGGGTTTGGCTGATAATAAATGAAGGAAATGGCCTTCTTTAGGGCTTTTATAGTCCGGGTAGTGTTCGGGTCCGTTTCGGTCGCTCGGTTCGCGTTTCCGGAACGTAACGCGTATTTTACGCGGTTTTAAAGTAAAATAGATATTAAACTCAATAAAATGATGAGTTTCAAAATTGTAAAATATAAAAATAATTATTCCAATTATTTTACTCTTCGTGCATTGTCAGATCGTTAAAACATTCGAAATTACGTGTATACCCGCAATCGCGTACGTTTTCCGATCGTATTAATTATTTAAAGTCGTTTAATCGTAATTATAAGTTCAACATTCGTATTATTATGGATCGTCACCCATAACTATACTCAGTCTCGCTTACAGATTACGATCTTGGTTGAATTAATTAATTGTTATACTATTCGTCTCAACACTACGCACTAACACTAACCTGTTACACCGAACGCAGTATATGTATAGGGCTCACTCTCGCTGCCCACCACTGTTTCGATATAACAAGTTACTGTTCTTGCTTAGTGAAATCGACTGTAAATAAATAATACATACTTTTCCTGTAACACACAAGCACACATTTTGAACATACGAATCACATTGATGAACTGAACCATGAATAGACACTGTTCTAATACTGTTTACAACTACATGACTATATGCACAAATGTTACAGTCTCCCCTAGTTAAGGGAATTTCGTCCCGAAATTAACTAGCCGAAGATACTGTAAAAAGATGAGGGTACTTAAGCTTCATCTGGTCTTCACGTTCCCAGGTGAACTCAGCACCGCGTTTGCCCTCCCATCGCACTTTCACGATCGGGATACGGCTGCGTTTAAGTTTCTTGACCCCATGATCCATGATCTCAACTGGACGTTCAATGAATTGCATGTTGTTCTGAATCTGTATGTCTTCCAGTGGAATCTGAACATCATGATCCGCCAAGCATTTCTTAAGATTCGATACATGAAAAGTATCGTGAACATTGCTTAGCTCCACTGGAAGTTTGAGTTTGTAGGCTACGGGACCAATCCGTTCCAGGATCTCAAAAGGTCCAACGTACCTTGGTGCAAGTTTCCCTTTCTTCCCGAATCGGACAACACCTTTCCAGGGAGAAACTTTGAGTAAGACTCGGTCACCAACTTGAAACTCAAGCGGTTTCCGACGACGATCAGCATAACTCTTCTGCCGATCTCGTGCAGCCTTAAGCCGTGACTGAATGATTGTGATCTTGTCTGATGTTTCCTGAATGAGTTCTGGTCCTACGACCTGTGAGTCACCAATCTCGGTCCAACAGACCGGTGATCGGCACTTTCTACCATATAGAGCTTCGAATGGTGCACATTGAATGCTCGTATGATAGCTATTGTTATATGAAAACTCAATGAGTGGGAGATGAGTGTCCCAACTTCCACCAAAGTCAATGACACAAGAACGGAGCATGTCCTCAAGTGTTTGGATAGTCCTCTCACTTTGGCCGTCGGTTTGGGGATGATACGCCGTGCTAAGATTAACACGCGTTCCCAAAGCCTTTTGCAATGATTGCCAAAAGCGAGAAGCGAAGCGACTATCACGATCAGATATGATTGATGTTGGAGTACCATGACGTGCAATGATTTCGTTGATGTACAATGTGGATAACTTCTCCATCTTGTAATCCTCTCGGATTGGGAGAAAATGAGCAGATTTGGTGAGTCGATCAACGATCACCCAAATCGAATCGAAACCTCTCGGAGTTCTCGGCAACTTTGTTATGAAATCCATGGAAATTTGCTCCCATTTCCATTGAGGAATTTCAGGTTGCTGCAGAAGTCCCGAAGGCTTTTGATGTTCTGCTTTGACCTTTGAACAAGTAAGACATTTTCCCACGTACAGTGCTATGTCTTTCTTCATCCCCGGCCACCAGTAAGATGTCCTCAAGTCTTGATACATCTTGTCGGCTCCAGGATGAACTGAGTATCGCGACTTATGAGCCTCATCACAGATGAGCATGCGCAATTCTTCAGACTTTGGAATCCACATGCGGCCATTGAGATATAACAACCCATCTGATCGAGGTTCTAGTTTCTTCTCAATGCCACAATCCAAGTCTGTTTTGAGTTGATTATCTGTTACTACTTGTTGTTGTGCAATACGAATCAAGTCTTTCAAGTTTGGTTGTGTGTTGATCTCCATGGCTCTAACACGAATTGGTTTGACTGGTTCCTTGCGACTAAGAGCATCCGCCACCACATTGGCTTTACCCGGATGGTAACGAATCTCACAGTCGTAATCAATTAGAAGCTCAACCCAACGTCGTTGTCTCATGTTGAGTTCTTTCTGATTGAGAATGTGTTGAAGGCTCTTGTGGTCTGTATAGATAACATATTTAGTACCATACAGGTAGTGTCTCCAAATCTTCAATGCAAAGACCACAGCCCCTAACTCAAGGTCATGAGTAGTGTAATTCTTCTCGTGAACCTTAAGTTGTCTTGAAGCATAAGCAATGACCTTGTCCCGTTGCATAAGTACACAACCGAGACCAAGGTTTGAAGCATCACAGTAGACAATGAAATCATCACTGCCTTCTGGAAGACTAAGGATAGGGGAATTGCATAACTTCTGTTTAAGAAGTTGAAATGCATCTTCTTGTTTCTGTCCCCATATGAATGCTTGACTTTTCTGAGTCAATGTAGTGAGTGGCAAGGCAATCTTAGAGAAATTTGCAATAAATCTCCTATAATAACCTGCCAGACCCAGAAATGAACGAATCTCTATGGGAGTAGATGGACTAGTCCAGTTCTTAATCGCCTCAATCTTGGCTGGATCTACATGAATTCCATCTTTGTTTATGACATGTCCTAAGAAGTGAACCTCCTTTAGCCAAAATTCACACTTTGAGAATTTAGCATAAAGTTGTTCCTCTCTTAGTAGTTCCAAGACTTTCTTCAAATGATCCTCATGTTCTCGTTCTGACTTGGAATAAATCAGTATATCGTCAATAAAGACGATAACAAACTGATCCAAGTAAGGCCTACAGACTCGATTCATCAAGTCCATGAACACCGCGGGTGCATTGGTCAGCCCAAATGGCATAACCACAAACTCATAGTGTCCATATCGAGTCCTAAATGCCGTCTTTGGTATATCCTCATCATTTACTCTTAACTGATGATACCCAGATCGTAAGTCAATCTTAGAGAAGCAAGTTGCTCCCTGTAATTGATCAAACAGATCATCGATCCTGGGCAGAGGATATCTATTCTTGATTGTCAACTTGTTCAACTCACGATAGTCTATGCACATACGAAATGAACCGTCTTTCTTTTTGACAAAGAGAACCGGAGCTCCCCATGGAGAGAAACTCGGTCTTATAAAACCTTTGTCTAAAAGTTCTTGAAGCTGACTAGACAGTTCTTGCATCTCAGACGGTGCTAACCGATACGGTGACTTCGCCACTGGGTTTGCTCCAGGGACGAGATCAATTCTAAACTCCACTTGTCGGACTGGTGGTAGTCCAGGCAAGTCTTCTGGAAATACGTCTGGATAGTCTTTGATAACCGGTACGTCTCCAACTGCTTTCTTGTCAGGTTTCTTTTCCACCACGTGAGCTAAGAATGCATAATATTTCTTCTTCAGATACTTCCTTGCCTTGATGCACGATACAATCTTCAATTCGCGGCAGGGTTTCTCACCGTAGACTATCATCGTTTCGCCGGAAGGTAGGGGAATTCGAATAAGTTTCTCCGAGCATACGATTTCAGCATTATTCTTAGATAACCAATCCATTCCTACCACTACTTCAAAGCTTCCGAGGGTCATAGGAATAAGATCGATGGAAAAGAGATGGTCATTTAGTCTTAGCTCACAAGCATTAATGATGGAATCTACAACTATAGTCTTACCATTCGCTACTTCTACAGTATAGGGAGCAGTAAGTGTGGATAGTTGCATATTAAGCAAAGAAGCAGTATGAGCAGAGATAAAGCTTTTATCAGCACCAGTATCAAATATGATAGGAACATAGTGATCATTGATAAGAAATGTACCCGTGATGACTGCCGGCTCTTCACGTGCTTCAGCAGTTCCAATCACAAAAGCACGAGCAGCAGCAGTATTGTTGTTGAGTTTTGGACACTGGTTTCTGAAGTGTCCCTCTGCTCCACAATTATAACAGGCCCTTCCACCTGTAGCAATAGGAGTCGTGGTAGCAGTTGTTGCAGCAGCAAGATGAGCAGATCGGCATGTAGCTGCCAAGTGTCCCATACGCCCACACTTGAGACACTTTCTGCATGGAATAGTGGGTAGATGATGGTATTGGCATCTGGTGCAGAGTGGAAACGAGCCAGTGTACTGCTTTCTGACATTAGCGGGTTGTGGCATAGCAGTGAGGGGAGTAGCATGAGTAGGTGCAGCCGCAGTCAATGCTGCAAAGTTCTTGATCGTCTTCTGTTTCTTCTTCTTATGATGGTGCTGTTCAGGCTTCTTGCCTTCCTCAATCTGTGCTCTTTTAAATCCCTTTCGGGTGAGCACTCCCGATTTTACATACTCCTCGGTCAGAGTAGCACCAAGTTGAATTGCGGCTTCCAAGGTAGTGGGGTTGTTCCCCATAACAGTTCCTCTAACAACTAAAGGCAAGCCTTCGATGTATTTCTCTATCCTGCGGGATAGAGGAGTAACCAAATGTGGTACCAAAATGCACAACTCATGGAATCGAGTTGTATACTTTGCGTTCTCTCCACTGTCTTGCACCAGATTCCACATCTCCACCTCCAGTTTCTTCAGTTCATGACGTGGACAAAACTTTTCCACAAGTAAGTTTTTGAATCCGTCCCATGGTAAAGCTAGAGCAACTTCACGTCCTCTGGTGTTCTTCTCAGAATTCCACCAGGTGAGTGCGCCTTTGTGAAAAGCGCTTGAGGCCATCTTGACCTTCAGATTCTCAGGACATCCAGTGAAGTCGAGAATGTCTTCAATGCTTTCCAACCACTGCAGTAGGCCGGTAGCTCCCTCGGTACCAGAGTACTTAGGAGGTTTAGCATCGTTGAACTGCTTGAAAGTAAAGTTAGCAGTTCCAGCGTTAGTGGCATTTGAGTTATGTGCGGAATCACTGGTACTTCCCCGAAGATTCTGGGTGATATCAGTGACCATGCCAGGAATCACATCCCGCATATGAACCGCGATGGCTCGGGCAATCTTGTTAATCTCATCATCGTTACCATTTGTCGAACCCCCAGCATTTGGGTCACGTCGAGGAGGCATTCTACGAATAGAAGCCACAAGTGGGTCAGTAATGAGAATGGATACAATTGAATTTCCATGATAAGGTCAGTAATATATCCATACTACTAGTATTATCATTCAATTGTAATATGATCCAGTACACGTATAAGTTACCAACTTATTTGTATACTTATCATGTGAATATGTATGATGTCTCATGATCTCTCCACCAAACCTACACACTGACACTTTCCCGATATACCGAAAATAGCTTATATATAGGGCTCACTCTCGCTGCCCACCACCGTTTCGGTATACCACGATCATGCCCTTGCTAGCATTTGGCAACACGTTTGTACTGATTTCCATGTGTTTTCCATTGATTAAGAATCCCATGATCTTTGATCAACTTGAACTATGATTGATTCCATGATTGAACTATGATTATGTTATGCGTGCACCTACTAACAGTTGTTAACATGTAGAACTAAGTCATACGTGTGTTCTACACTTTCCTGTTAACTTATGCCAGTAAGTACTAATGATGTAATCACTTAAGAATTTCACTTAAGGTTTACATTTATGATATGTTCACAACTTGGTTGATTCACCATAATGTCTGGTTCATCCAAGTTTGAATTTCATTATGATTTGATTCCCCAATGATTGTTTCCCAAATGATTGTATCCCATGTGTTTTGGACTAATGTTCCATGTGTCCAGTTGATCCTGAATCCTCACTCCAAATACAAACGCCGGATTTCCCCTAACATACTGAAATAAGCTTATATATAGGGTAAGCTCTCACCGACCCACCACTTACCTCAACACGTCAGCGTTAATCCGTCGTCTATATTTGGGGCTAAGATTCCAACTGTTGATTGATTATGATTATCCCATGATTTCCTCTTGTTCCTTGATTCTGTTTATGATTGTGTAAACCATGGTCCTTAATTTACTAGAAACTAAGACCTTAGGTTTATGTATATGTGTCCTAGGTTAATCAACCTAGTTTCCCAATACTTAAAGTACTGAGCATAATGATTTCCTGTGAGAACTTCAACTAAAGAATACTGTTACACAGATTCTAAGTTATAAAGTTCCTATGATAATGAACACCTGATAATGATAACAATGATAACAATGATAAGGATTTCAAATCAAGACTCTAAATTAATAGACCTCAACCTTTGAATTCCTATAGTGATATGACAAGGATCTCAAATCCAAGTTCTAAGTTAATAGATCTTGATCTTTGAATCCTATAATGAATATGACAAGGATCTCAAATCCAAGTTCTAAGTTAATAGATCTTGATCTTTGAATCCTATAATGAATATGACAAGGATCTCAAATCCAAGTTCTAAATTAATAGATCTTGACCTTTGAATCCTATAATGAATATGACAAGGATCTCAAATCCAAGTTCTAAATTAATAGATCTTGACCTTTGAATCCTATAATGAATATGACAAGGATCTTAGATCAAAGATACTAAATTAATAGATCTTTGCCTCTAAATCCCATAATGAATATGACAAGGACTTTAGATCAAAGATATCAATCTTTGCCTCTAACTCCTATACTGAATATGACAAGAAATTCATATCAAAGATACTGATAATACAGATCTTTGCCTCTGAATTTCTATAATGATCTCTGTGTGAGAATTTCAGATCAAGGATACTAAGAATACAGATCCTTGCCTCTGAAATCCTTAAATGCATATGTGTGAGAATTTAATTCGGTTTCTAAAATTATAGAAGTCCGATTCAAATTCTTTGACTCGATGTCTAATCTTAGAAAAATGTCCCTAAGATCTTTCAAGCTTATTGTAGACTTAATGCTCACTTAAGTTACTTAGATCCTAAGTATCCTCAAGCTTATAGCACTTAGTCCTATTGGGTAGCTTAGGTTATAGTCTAGGTCATTAAACATTGGGTTTTTCCTAGTTCTCTACAACCTTGGCTCTGATACCAACCTGTCACACCCCTGCGCCGCGTGCGGAATCCACGGCGCGGTGACGTATGATCAGTTGAATCATGCACAAGTATTGAATAAGAACAACCACAATGGATTACTACATTTCATAATGTTTAGACAGTTGATTAGTTACAGACAATCTATCTACCAAAAGTAAGACAACTACAGACCCAAAATATAGTTTACAAAATAAGACTCCAAACAAGACAATTAAACATTTAGGATTTAGTGAGTTTCTATTCCATCCTAGCATGTTTCTTCATCTTGTTCTATCTTAGAATGGTCTCCTTAGTTGTCCCTGAGAATGTCTTAAACCTGATTACCTGAAACACGTGAAAAGTAACTGTCAACTACAGACGTAGTTGGTGAGAACAATAGGTTTAAGCATTTGTAAACATGAGTATATGATATAAGGCATAGGTAAGTTAAAGCATCATAAGATTCACACGGATGAGCTGCAACCCAAACTAACATCAAATAAGAAAATGAGTGTAAACAGTCCAATCACTGTTTGCACATGAGTCAACATATAATATCAAGTCCCAAACCACGTTTGGAGTTAGATAATGTGTCAACAGTTTTGAATAAACCATATGTAACCGAAATCTGCAGTTAGTTTATAAAACAGATTTAAAAACTAACTGCAGCAATCGGTCTGCCCCAATGTATGTGTCCGCTTTCCCTTGTTGTGATCACCCAGTACTAACGCTAATGAATGTGATACTTGATGCTTTTACAAGTTTGTTTACAACAATAGACACCATGTTTCTGAATCTTACTTTAACCGGATGTGTTAATGCCTTATTTGATAACATGAATTGAAAAGCCTGGATTTAATTCCACGAATTAAATCCTTTGTTTTGAATACCATGAAATGAACCACTTGATTTGAATACCATGATGTGAACCACTTGATTTGAATACCATGTTTTGAACCACTTGATTTGAATACCATGTTGTGAACCACTTGATTTGAATACCATGTTTTGAACCACTTGATTTGAATACCATGTTTTGAACCACTTGATTTGAATACCATGTTTTGAACCACTTGTTTTGAATACCATGATGTGATGACCTTGTGTAACAACAAGGTTTAGAACAAAAGAGTTTATAAAATCCTTTATCTAAAAGTGTTTATCCTTCAAAAGAACATTTGAGTAAATCTGTTATAACACATTTCAAAGAGTCTTTATAAAATCCTTTTTAGTAAAAAGATTCCCATAGTTAATAAGTCCTTAAAACAGTTGACGATTTCTTTAAACAATTGATGAATCCCTTGGATTTGTAAGATGAACCTGTAATGTTTATGAAATACACATAACTTGTGTAATGAAACAAGATTGAAATAGCGGTTTTGATCACGTGGAAAACAGTTATAAAAACAGTAAAAGAGGGGCTAAAGTTCTCACCTGTCTGCAGTAGACTCTGAACTAAAACAGATAGCAAGTAGCAAACAGGACTTCTAATTGTTTCCTATAACATTGTAATCATACATAAGATATAGGATTTATAATTGTATAGACTTTGATTCATTGATTGACTTGTGTTCACTTGAACTTGTTAAACTTGATTACTTGATTGATCATGGGTTCAAGAAACTTGTGAAATGTTCTTTTGTATGATAACTTGTTTGTGTGCCACATATGTTTAAGTGTTTGATAAACCATTTGATAACATGAGTTGTGAAAAGCTGTTCAAATGTTTAAGTCTTTGTGTTGTGAATTAATTCCATGAACGGTTAAGTTACACTTAAACCATAAATGATTAATTCACAATTGTCAAGTTATGATTCAATAATATGCTTTGAACCTATGTAACCACAATGGTTCTTGAATCAAGTCCATGTGTCACTTAGGTTCACGATGGGCCAAATGAATGTGGTGTTAGGCCCAATGGATGTGATGTTTGCCCAACAACATGAAATTAGGCCTTGTAACACCCCAACACGTTATTAACCCGATTTGATTCCAATTGGGTCATGTACAACTTAATTGGGCTTAGTTCCATCTATGGGTCAAGTTGTTATTGGAGT
Source organism: Mikania micrantha (assembly GCA_009363875.1). NCBI lineage: Eukaryota > Viridiplantae > Streptophyta > Magnoliopsida > Asterales > Asteraceae > Mikania > Mikania micrantha. The sequence goes on along the minus strand of CM018698.1, from coordinate 523,255 downwards.
TGGGCCGGATATGGTGGGATTGGGCCGAAGAATCGTGAGCTGCCAACTTTGGGCAGCGAACCCTCTTGGGTTAAGCATAGGGTTCGCCCCTAACAAAAGGGTTCGGTCGTGATAGAAAGTTCCAAGGTTCGTCTATGGGTTCGGTCCTGATGATGGTTCGTGGAGACTCCAGGGTTCGCTGGGGTTCGGCTTGGGCAGGTGGGTTCGTGACATGCAATGGGTTCGTGGCACTGATGAGGATCAGGGTTCGGCCGGCTGCATGGCTGAAGGTTCGGTTACAACCAACGAACCATGCAAGGTTCGCAGTAACTTCGTTGATCATCAATGGTTCGTGAAGGCTCGGTACTGGTTCGTGATTCCTCTAAGGTTCGTGTGATCCATGGTGACCTGATGCTGGTTCGTGAGGACCCATAAGGGTTCGGCTGAAGACCTACGAACCATTATGGTTCGTGGAGTATCACTAGGGTTCGCCAACTGAAGAAGAAGGTTCGGCCGACGAACCTGTTACCAGCCGCATCACCATCATCAACCATCTGATTCTAGACCACGATTCAAGCTAATAAAACCTCCAGAAAGCTTTCTATGGCTGCGAAACTAATTAGGAGAGTGCTAGGACCGGCTAGTCGTCGAGTTTAAACAAAAACACACAAGAAACCCTAATTCCCGAAACTTCCTTGGATCATACCTCGTTTTTGGATGGATGGATCTGCGAAAATCTTGTACTTTCGTGTAGAGTTTGTCGAGGGCTTCGCGTGGACACCAAGAATGACGAAATCCGTCGAGCAACGAAGGAGTTACGCGCGTTTAATGCTCGGTTTTTCTAGAGAGAGGTTGGAGAACGAATTTGGTAGAGAGAGAGGGTTTGGCTGATAATAAATGAAGGAAATGGCCTTCTTTAGGGCTTTTATAGTCCGGGTAGTGTTCGGGTCCGTTTCGGTCGCTCGGTTCGCGTTTCCGGAACGTAACGCGTATTTTACGCGGTTTTAAAGTAAAATAGATATTAAACTCAATAAAATGATGAGTTTCAAAATTGTAAAATATAAAAATAATTATTCCAATTATTTTACTCTTCGTGCATTGTCAGATCGTTAAAACATTCGAAATTACGTGTATACCCGCAATCGCGTACGTTTTCCGATCGTATTAATTATTTAAAGTCGTTTAATCGTAATTATAAGTTCAACATTCGTATTATTATGGATCGTCACCCATAACTATACTCAGTCTCGCTTACAGATTACGATCTTGGTTGAATTAATTAATTGTTATACTATTCGTCTCAACACTACGCACTAACACTAACCTGTTACACCGAACGCAGTATATGTATAGGGCTCACTCTCGCTGCCCACCACTGTTTCGATATAACAAGTTACTGTTCTTGCTTAGTGAAATCGACTGTAAATAAATAATACATACTTGTTTTCTGATTACTAAGATCCTGTAACACACAAGCACACATTTTGAACATACGAATCACATTGATGAACTGAACCATGAATAGACACTGTTCTAATACTGTTTACAACTACATGACTATATGCACAAATGTTACAGTCTCCCCTAGTTAAGGGAATTTCGTCCCGAAATTAACTAGCCGAAGATACTGTAAAAAGATGAGGGTACTTAAGCTTCATCTGGTCTTCACGTTCCCAGGTGAACTCAGCACCGCGTTTGCCCTCCCATCGCACTTTCACGATCGGGATATGGCTGCGTTTAAGTTTCTTGACCCCATGATCCATGATCTCAACTGGACGTTCAATGAATTGCATGTTGTTCTGAATCTGTATGTCTTCCAGTGGAATCTGAACATCATGATCCGCCAAGCATTTCTTAAGATTCGATACATGAAAAGTATCGTGAACATTGCTTAGCTCCACTGGAAGTTTGAGTTTGTAGGCTACGGGACCAATCCGTTCCAGGATCTCAAAAGGTCCAACGTACCTTGGTGCAAGTTTCCCTTTCTTCCCGAATCGGACAACACCTTTCCAGGGAGAAACTTTGAGTAAGACTCGGTCACCAACTTGAAACTCAAGCGGTTTCCGACGACGATCAGCATAACTCTTCTGCCGATCTCGTGCAGCCTTAAGCCGTGACTGAATGATTGTGATCTTGTCTGATGTTTCCTGAATGAGTTCTGGTCCTACGACCTGTGAGTCACCAATCTCGGTCCAACAGACCGGTGATCGGCACTTTCTACCATATAGAGCTTCGAATGGTGCACATTGAATGCTCGTATGATAGCTATTGTTATATGAAAACTCAATGAGTGGGAGATGAGTGTCCCAACTTCCACCAAAGTCAATGACACAAGAACGGAGCATGTCCTCAAGTGTTTGGATAGTCCTCTCACTTTGGCCGTCGGTTTGGGGATGATACGCCGTGCTAAGATTAACACGCGTTCCCAAAGCCTTTTGCAATGATTGCCAAAAGCGAGAAGTGAAGCGACTATCACGATCAGATATGATTGATGTTGGAGTACCATGACGTGCAATGATTTCGTTGATGTACAATGTGGATAACTTCTCCATCTTGTAATCCTCTCGGATTGGGAGAAAATGAGCAGATTTGGTGAGTCGATCAACGATCACCCAAATCGAATCGAAACCTCTCGGAGTTCTCGGCAACTTTGTTATGAAATCCATGGAAATTTGCTCCCATTTCCATTGAGGAATTTCAGGTTGCTGCAGAAGTCCCGAAGGCTTTTGATGTTCTGCTTTGACCTTTGAACAAGTAAGACATTTTCCCACGTACAGTGCTATGTCTTTCTTCATCCCCGGCCACCAGTAAGATGTCCTCAAGTCTTGATACATCTTGTCGGCTCCAGGATGAACTGAGTATCGCGACTTATGAGCCTCATCACAGATGAGCATGCGCAATTCTTCAGACTTTGGAATCCACATGCGGCCATTGAGATATAACAACCCATCTGATCGAGGTTCTAGTTTCTTCTCAATGCCACAATCCAAGTCTGTTTTGAGTTGATTATCTGTTACTACTTGTTGTTGTGCAATACGAATCAAGTCTTTCAAGTTTGGTTGTGTGTTGATCTCCATGGCTCTAACACGAATTGGTTTGACTGGTTCCTTGCGACTAAGAGCATCCGCCACCACATTGGCTTTTATGATTTTGATTTTGATTATGGTCATTTTTGGCATAGCTACTATATTTAGTAACTTTTATGATTGAAATGTTAATAAATGATGGTTTGGTTTAGACTAGCATGATTAGATGATGTTAAATGGTTTATCTTAATGATTTGTGACATGAAAATGGTTTAGGTATGTTTAGAATGGTCATTTTTATGTAAATTGACAAAGTTACTATTTTTAGTAACTTTATTTTTTGAAATACCGGTTATGAATGTTTTGTATGGTTTTAAACATGCTAAGTGGTTTAATATGCTTTAATATGATGATGTATGATAAAATAGATGGTTTCCGATATCACATTTGCTAGAATTAGAAACTTTCCTTTTTAGGAAACTTTTGTATGCAAATACGACTTACGTAACTTATTTGATTCGTATGATAACTTGCTATGTGTTAACATGATCACGTAGGACTTAACGAGCATGCTAGAACTTTAAAAACGATATGTTTTGTGAAACTTTCCATAAATGGAAACTTACTATAAATAGTAACTTATCCATAGACGCGACTTACGCGTTTTGCACACGACGAGCACTTACACGAATGTTACACGATTCACAACAGACACATGGTTCACCAACGCATCGTTGACTTGACACGGTCAAACACGGTCAAACTTGGTTAAACACGGTCAATGTGGACCACCATGAGCAAACACGGTCATTGTGGGCCAACACGGACAAACATGAACAACCGAGGATTGTGGAGCACAAACACGAGCACTAACACGAACACGAGCACGGTCACTTACACAAAATCACGTATGGTATACGATATAGGTAGCCGGTGACCGACATGCCTCTCGATGCAGGAGCTTACGCTTGTTTATCACATTTTCACCAAGTACGGCCCCTCTTTAACTCTTTTATAAACCTTTCAAATAGGGGGAGAATACTTGTTGAATCGAGTCAAACATTTATACTTGTACAAAAAAATTGTGTATGCTGGTTTATTAGACAAACATAAGTGTTGTATCATAATAAGCCCTCGCAAAATCTTACCGTTAATGTATAAACAACGAGGTGAGTTTGAATAGATCTATTTGGGTGTGCCGAGCCCCACGTGGCGAAAATGCTGACTGGACGTTAGGACACGTGAAATCTCGACCTATCTTGCTATGTTATTACGAGACATAGCGGAGGCAAGGACTAACAAGTCTAGTTCGGTAGTGACGCACTGACACTTGGAGCCAAGGGCTCGGGACTAACATTTAATAAACAGTATGACACATGATTTCTGAATTACTACCTGTGTTTATCAAAACCTGTGAACTCACCAACCTTTGTGTTGACACTTTTTCTAAACTTGTATTCTCAGGTGATTAGCTGCACATGGAACAGGATGCACGCTTAAGGGCATGAGCATAGGATTTCATTTGTTTATGTCATGTCGTTTTGAACAAACAAATTTATTTATGCTATGTGCTAAGCATCGTTGTGTCTGACAATTATCTTTTCCGCTGCATATGTAAACTTATTATTATTTTTCCGCTGCAATACTATATATATATTTTCCGCTGCAAACTATTTTGTTAATTCTATGTCAAACAGTGTATTTGAAACGCATATAGAGTTGTTTCTATATAACCATGAGCTATGATTCTGGCCATGTCACACCCACGTGAACTGACACCACGAGTGGGAATTTGGGGGTGTGACAGACTGGTATCAGAGCCTTGGTTATAGTGAACTAGGTTTGCATGTAGTAAACTTAGACTATAGCCATAGCTCTACAGTTAGACACTACACTAGCTTCACACAACATATGATGTGCATAGTTTAGCAATATGCTTTGTGATTTTATCGGATACCTACGAGCATACCTCTGGAACCCTTAGCGGGTGTTCACATCCGACTACGCTAGAATGTTATTAGGATGATGTTGATGCTTAGAATGTGATTTTGATGTTGATTATGGTCATTTTTGGCATAGCTACTATATTTAGTAACTTTTATGATTGAAATGTTAATAAATGATGGTTTGGTTTAGACTACCATGATTAGATGATGTTAAATGGTTTATCTTGATGATTTGTGACATGAAAATGGTTTAGGTATGTTTAGAATGGTCATTTTTATTAAATTGACAAAGTTACTATTTTTAGTAACTTTATTTTTTGAAATACCGGTTATGAATGTTTTGTATGGTTTTAAACATGCTAAGTGGTTTAATATGCTTTAATATGATGATGTATGATAAAATAGATGGTTTCCGATATCACATTTGCTAGAATTAGAAACTTTCCTTTTTAGGAAACTTTTGTATGCAAATACGACTTACGTAACTTATTTGATTCGTATGATAACGTGCTATGTGTTAACATGATCACGTAGGACTTAACGAGCATGCTAGAACTTTAAAAACGATATGTTTTGTGAAACTTTCCATAAATGGAAACTTACTATAAATAGTAACTTATCCATAGACGCGACTTGCGCGTTTTGCACACAACGAGCACTTACACGAATGTTACACGATTCACAACAGACACATGGTTCACCAACACGTCGTTGACTTGACACGGTCGAACTTGGTCAAACACGGTCAAACTTGGTCAAAAACGGTCAAACACGGTTAATGTGGACCAACATGAGCAAACACGGTCATTGTGGACCAACATGGACAAACATGAACAACCGAGGGTTGTGGAGCACAAACACGAGCACTAACACGAACACGAGCACGGTCACTTACACAAAATCACGTATGGCATACGATATAGGTAGCCGGTGACCGACACGCCTCTCGACGCAGGAGCCTTACGCTTGTTTATCACATTTTCACTAAGGTGTGTTTACGGCCCCTCTTTAACTCTTTTATAAACCTTTCAAATAGGGGGAGAATACTTGTTGAATCGAGTCAAACATTTATACTTGTACAAACAAATTGTGTATGCTGGTTTATTAGACAAACATAAGAGTTGTATCGTAATAAGCCCTCGCAAAGTCTTACCGTTAATGTATAAACAACGAGGTGAGTTTGAATAGATCTATTTGGGTATGACGAGCCCCATGTGGCGAAAATGCTGACCGGAGGTCCGGACACGTGAAATCTCGACCTATCTTGCTATGTTATTACGAGACATAGCGGAGGCAAGGACTAACAAGTCTAGTTCGGTAGTGACGCACTGACACTTGGAGCCTAGGGCTCGGGACTAACATTTAATAAACAGTATGACACATGATTTCTGAATTTGTACCTATGTTTATCAAAACCCGTGAACTCACCAACCTTTGTGTTGACACTTTTTCTAAACTTGTATTCTCAGGTGATTAGCTGCACATGGATCATGATGCACGCTTAAGGGCATGAGCATAGGATTTCATTTGCTTATGTCTTGTCGTTTTGAACAAACAATTTTATTTATGCTATGTACTAAGCATTGTTGTGTCTGACAATTATCTTTTCCGTTGCATATGTAAACTTATTATTATTTTTCCGCTGCAATACTATATATATATATTTTCCGCTGCAAACTATTTTGTTAATTATATGTCAAACAGTGTATTTGAAACGCATATAGAGTTGTTTCTATATGACCATGAGCTGTGATTCTGGCCACGTCACACCCACGTGGACTGACACCACGAGTGGGAATTTGGGGGTGTGAAAGACTGGTATCAGAGCCTTGGTTATAGTGAACTAGGTTTGCATGTAGTAAACTTATACTGTAGCCATAGCTCTACACTTTGACACTACACTAGCTTCACACAACATATGATGTGCATAGTTTAGCAATATGCTTTGTGATTTTATCGGATACCTACAAGCATACCTCTGGAACCCTTAGCGGGTGTTCACATCCGACTACGCTTGAGGACTGTGCGACGGGATTAGTGAAAGGACGAGCAAGAGACTGAAGAGAACTCTTCAATGTTCTGAAGAGGTCTACACTAGCACGATCTAACTCGAATCGAACGCTTTTCCCAATCCCTATTCTTGAGCATAAACCCAGTCACCTGACGTACACTTGCGGACTGGAACCTTAGCGACAGCACTCCGAAGATGAACCTCGAGCACTATTGTGATCACTAGCTTCAGATTGAAGGAACTAGAATGACTGTGTAAGATAAATTGACGATTATGGTGGCCAACGTAATCGTGAATTTATAGGTACATACGAATTCTGGCAAATTCAGATGATAAGCTACACGCACTAGGGAAACTGGGTAGCACACCGCCGCTAGTGGAGATTCGAACTCCGCTACTTACACCGAGTAGTTTATTTCCCTACTGTATTTAGCATTGCTAGAACCTACATGAGCGAGATATGCTCAAACGAATCACTTAGGTAATAGTAATCTTATGAAACTTATTATTGTACTTTTGAAGAAAATGATAAATTTTCCCTCTGCACATGCTAACACACAACTATCTCTAACGATTGGTAATACAATATCTATTGTATATAGATACTACGAATGGCTGGTCGAGGAACGTATGTGCGTACAGACAACCGTATGAGTCTTCACCCAAACGGGTGCATCAGCAACTATGTCTGCTGGTGGTTTGAATTTTTCTTTACTTTTAGTGATGTCCTCGACTCAGGTTCATAACCCGATGGATCGTCACCCATCCAGATATAACCCTAATCCGATGATCCCTCACATGAATGTCATTGAGTGAAAGGGTTCGATTAAGTTTCTAAAGGTGTTCGTGAGTTACCTGTGGAAATGCCAGTTGTCACAACTGATTCTTACATATGCCCTATAAATAAACTTTCTTTGGTTTATCATGAGTATGTCGGTGATATGATTTGATGAGGAGAATATGAGGTTTTGTTTTGAGTTTGTAAAGGATAAGGTTCCATCACTAATCATAGGCAAAGACACAAGTCATGGTTTATCGAAATGGTGGTGGGCTGGTGGCTGAATAGGCTGTGACCGACTTCTACGTATGCCCTATGCATAAACTTATTTCGGTCTATCATGGATGTGCCGGTGTTATGATTTAGTGAGGAGAATTATTGATAGTTGGAATAAAATAAATGAATTAACGTAATAATGATATTGAAACATTAAACGTTGATGAGGACACAAAATCAATTAAAAACGCGAATATTATTCAGGAAAGTTAACCTAATACTGTGTTCGCTTGGGTGACGATTCACACGAATACATCTATTAAGATTAATAATTCTGAAACGATATTCCATAAATTTATAAATCAAGTTGGAATACGATACAAGTGTTGTATTTGTAAAGGTGACGATATTTACGAATATGAACGTAAGTTACACGTTCCAACGAGATAACCAAAATAAATATTTTTACGATATTTAAAATAAAAAAAATAAAAAATGAATTAAAACACTTATTAGGGATTACCACTTTAAATGATTTGATATAACAACTATTTTTATAAAACATTTCACATTTTAAAGTCATTTATACAAAACCAACAAAATAAAACGATAACACATAAACAGAAGGAGCCGAACACGCACGTGTATTACCCGGGCTATAAAAGCCATTTTTCTTTCTTCCTTCCTCATTTTTTAGCACTCTATCTCTCTTTAAACGCATTCTCGTCACATTCTCTCTTTAGATTCTATCTCTAGATTCTCGTCCATTTCTTAACCATTTTAAGTGATTTTGGTGTGACAATCCGACAATTCGCGGTTAACTCCGTTAACCAAAAATTAGCATATATGACTTGAAATTGTACAATATTAAATTAGAAGTATTAAACTTACACAAATAAATTTATAAAACCCTTTAGTTATGAAAATAAATGTTAAATATTATTAAGAATGTCCAATTTTGACTATCAAAGTCAAAATTTCGAAATTATAGCAATTGAAATTCGAATTTCATAGTAAATGCAGTTATGAATCGAATTAATTGGTTAAATAACTCATATTGATGATTATTAACATTTTCTATCAGTTACTTAACCCATGAACGATCGAATTTAACTCAAACAATAACCAAAACGTCGAAACCGTCCATAATCACTACACAATTCGTATAATCGAGCAAAACACACCAAATTGAGTTCACAGAACCCATAATCGGCACATTCAGAGGTTACTATAACCAACAATTCGATCCCAAGGTGTTCGAGTAGGAGATTTGATTTAGAGCTTGGCCGAACTCCAACCCTAATTCGAGATACTTCAATTTGATATCAAAACAAGTAAGTAATCACTCCTACACGAACTAAAACAACCGACTAAGAATAATCCTATCTCAATTTCGGCTTTAAACATCAAATGATAGGAGTTCACATTCTAGGGTTCATATCTTAAACGATTTGGGGGTTTCTATCTAAACGAATTCAAAAATCAAATCAAACTACATACACAGTTTCGCAACATCATTTTAAATGAAAAACCTATGATAATGTTAGGTAATTATAACGAATTGCAGGAGATTGAGTTCTAGGGTTCTTGAACTAAAATGGTTTGGGGGTCTCGGTTGAAACGACTTTTAAAATCAAATCAATCTATACAGATAGTTTCAGAATCCTCTGTTTATCGAAAACCCTTTATCAATTTCATAAAATTTCAACGAATTCATGGATTTCGAATTCTAGGGCTTTTCGGTTAAAGCAAATGGGGGTTTTCTATTTAAACGATCGTGGTATTCAAATTGAATTACATAGAAAGTCTCGAAATTCTCCACTTGTTGGATACCCTCTGTTAATTTCATCAAACAACAATGAATTTTAAGATTTCAAATTTTAGGGTTCTTTGATGTAAAACGAATTTGGGTTTTGAACCAATTGAACTTGTTACTCAAATTAAATCCTTCAGATAGTTTCGAAAACTCTTGTTTAATGATAAACTTATGGTTTTTCAGATTAACACCCACGAATTTAAACGATTTTGAATGATGATTTGGACTATACACATGCGAAACACTAGGGATAACGAATTAGAACTTTTTGTTGATTTATAGTCAAATTAAATACAATCTTGAACTCGTTTTGATCCATGGAAAAAAATCCCCATGGTTTTGGAACTGATTGGGTTCGAAAACATGGTCAATTGGGACCTAGATGGAACCGGTTAAAGTTAACAAAGGGAACCGGATTTCTAATTGGTTAAGACAATTAATTGGGCCATCCTAGCAAAAATGTCGAGTGTGCCGGACTGGTAAATTGGGTGTGTTTGGACTTGGAGGTCACGGGTTCGAACCCGGCCTCTACCTATTTTTAATCCTTAAACCATTTTTAGTAGTTTTATCATAACATATTCGTTTTAACTCCGATTCGAGCCGTTCGAATTGCGTTGGAACCGTAATGAGAATATGAACAATATGAAATGATAAAGTTCATATGTTTACCCGAAACCATAACCGTGTATAGTTACGCATATTTTAATATAATCGTATATATACTTATGCGGTTTAATTAAACGATCTCAAAGACACACGTGCATACGTATACACGTTTCTAACAAATCTAACATACGTGTGTTGACACGTATGTGATTACAAACACAAAACGACATCCCGAATAACACAACGTTATTGTTAAAACACAGGTTCTTCGTAGAAGATTTTCTACGCGATTTCACGTGTGTTGATCATTCTGTTCACTAGCAAAGGTGCGTACACGGCCCTTTTCTACTTTTACTGTTTTGGGGGAGAAAACATGCACAAACAAACACTTTTAGACACATATCACTTGCATGAGTTAGCTGTTTACTATAAGTGCAAACATAGCATTACAAAGCCTTACATTTAGAACCGTTTAGTTTGCCGTAGTGCAAAGCGTGGTAGTTGAAGATAGATCTATTAGGTTTGACAAACCTCACTTGGTAGATGGGATCTACGCAAGTGTTTAACTGACCAAACACACATTACTATTGTTTATGCTAGACAATAGGGAAAAGGCTATCAAACATTACAACAGTCAGCTTCGGTGTCGACCGCTTATGTAAATAGTACAATGACTAGCTATCATGACTATGCAATGTGTGATTATGTGATCTGCAAACATTATTTACAAACAGCTTGTTCAAACAATTGATTAAAACATTTGTGATTACTCATACAAACCTGTGTATGCACCAACCTTTGGGTTGACTTGATTTACATGTTTTCTCAGGACACTAAGGCACAAGCAAGGACAAGCTTGGACTAGGACGTTGAGTCTCATGCATACAGTTTACTTTAGTTGTTGATTTAAAACATTGAACATTGTATTTATGGTTATGCAATAGTTACTTTCTATTATTAGTATTCAAACGCTTCCGCATAAGTTAAACTCTGATTTTACAAATTAAGACTGAATTATGTTTAAAAGCATATAGAGGTCTTTCGTTGTGTCTAATGACTGAGATCCTGGTTTGTCACGTCCCAAACGGTATGATTCCGTTAGTTGAAAATTGGGGGTGTGACAGATTGGTATCAGAGACATTGGTTATAGCGAATTAGGTTTGCATTGGTAGATCTAGACTATAACTGTTAGACATTAGACACACTTGCTTACACGATAGTTTGCATAGCAATTACATATGGTATTATGTAACAAACATGGCATCACCATCCACACCTACTAGTGATATAGAACATTAAGTTGCATCATCACCAGCATCCAAGAAGAGGCGACCTGAGCCAATGGATGACATGATTCACTACGATGAGGAGATACACAAACAACCGAGGGAGAACGACCAATATTGGCAGTGGGTCCCTGATCTCATTCACAGCTGGGTGCGTGAGGAGCGAGTACTTTCGCCACCTACTCCTGACACTACTACTAGTAGTTGGACATTATCTAAGATATCCACAGAGTAAGCATTTGCAGCTTTTGTTGCACGTGTGAATCGGGAGATTCACAACATGCAAGAGGCAGCTGAATAGATCACTAGATTACTAAAGGGATGAAATAGGTTCCATGATTCACAAAAACAAGTCAAGGGATGAAATAGGCTCTTTGACTCACTAACACCAGTCAGGAGATGAAATAGGCTCTGTGACTCACTAAAACAAGTCAAGGGATGAAATAGGCTCTGTGACTCACTAAAATAAGTCAAGGGATGAATTTGGCCCTACGACTCACTCAAACAAGTCAATGAATGAAATAGATCACTAAGGCTCACTCGAACAAGTCAGGGGATGAAATAGGCCCTATGGCTCACTCAACGAGTCAGCGGACGAAATAAACCCAATGACTCAAACAATACCATTCCTTAGCTTAGGACTATACCTACTAGTTCCACTACAATTTTAGTTCTGACAAATGATTTGTCACTCTTTACAACACTGACGACAGTTAATAAGAATGTGCTACAGCCTTGATAGGAAAGCACCAATTTTCTTTCTAACTCCTCGACAACATTCTTGTAACTCTTGGTACTTCTACATATACGGTTTACAAGGATCACTTCTTGAACTCATTAACTGTATGGTGAAAATTCAAACTCAATTCCTTATCACACTTGAAATACCACCAAGCGTACATTAGAGTGATCGTGCGAGAAAGATTTCAGTTACAAGTGCATATGTGAAGGCAATTTACATTATATGAAAACCTTGGTGACCTCTATTATGAGTCAACCATCAACTTGGGAACTTATGAGAGATACATTGACTGCAAGGTGGTCAACTCCGCATAGCTACACTAATACTCACACAATGAGTATCTCGACAACAAGGACATAAGAAAAACACACTCAAGCCGAATAACTATTCTTATAGGATCTACACTACACTTATACTAGCATTCAACTCAAGTAACTATCCCTAAGTATTTCTTTGGATAGACTATCCAATCATACATTATGTGACTATAGTCTGAATCTTGATGTCCTGAATAAACCTTGAATCACGCAAAACCAAATAGCTCAAGGTAGGAGGAACTAGAATTCTTATGTAAGGTAAATTGACGATCATGGTGCGCAACGTAATCGTGAATTTATAGGTACGCATGAATTCTGGCAAATTCTATTGTGAGCCTATTTTTCGAAACACATACATAAAATATCCGCCTATCCTTCATTCTGGTGGTTGTAACGAATTCAGTTAACATATCGGGATTCTAACATAACATTCATCAAATTTCCAGCCGTAGTTCTGGTTACTTTGTGTTTGAGAAACACTCATAGTGAGATTTTGCACTTCACCTGGATAACTTCAAATGTATGTCAAAACATCTACTTGTGAACATCTGTAAAGATTCCCTATCAAACGAAGAATGAAGTCTGATTTCATGTGTCTACCGAGCAGAGTTCTCAATGACCATAACAACAACAAGAAACACTCAAAGGATGCTTTGGATGCAAGAAGCCAGGGCATTTCAATTGAACCGCACTGGTAGTAACAATAAAAGGAACGAAAACAATGGTCTGAGGGGACATGCCTTCATGATCAAAAGAAGTATAGAGAAAAGCTCGGCCTCACTGCAAGTACATGTGTGATAAACAAATGATATGATCTGTGTTGTTGGATAATGGAACATAAAAGAGCTTTAGATATAATGAATTTAGTGGAATATTTGCCATAACCTCAACATCATTAGAGGTTGAATGCATGGTAGAACTAGCTGAAGACAAGTTAATCACAATAGAACATATTCTCAAAGGTTGTGTCCTTGACTCGATGGGTCAAACACTGGACATTGACCTTATGTCTATCACATTAGGCAGTTTTGATGTAGTCATTGTCATGGACTGGTTGTCGAAACACCAGGCCGAAATAGTATGTCATCAAAAGATCGTTCGTATACCTCTCTCACATGGGGAGACATTGTACGTACAAGGTGAGAAGAGAAGTACGCCACTGTGTCTCATATCTTGTATGAAGGCACACAAATCTCTGCATAAAGGTCATACAACAGTTATAGCACTTATAACTGAAAAGCCGATAGCTGAGAAGAAGATCGAAGACATCCTAGTGGTTCGTGAATTTATTGAAGTATTCCCAGAAGACCTACCAGGATTACCATCTATCAGACAAGTGGAATTTCGAATCGACTTTACACCAGACGCAACACCGATAGCTAGAGCGCCTTATCGACTTGCACCGTCTGAAATGCAAGAGTTATCTACACAACTGCAAGAGTTGTTGGATAAGGGTTTCATACGACCTAGTTTTTCATCGTGGGGAGCTTCAGTCTTATTTGTTAAGAAAAAGGACGGGACTTTCCGTATGTGTATCGATTACCGGGAACTGAACAAAGTTACCATCAAAAATCGGTATCCGTTACCTAGAATTGACGATCTGTTTGATCAGTTGCAAGGTTCGAGTTACTACTCGAAGATTCATCTCAGATCGGGTTACCATCAACTCAGAGTTCAAGAAGAAGATATTCCGAAGACAGCATTCAGGACGCGCTATGGCCATTATGAGTTCTTGGTCATGCCATTTGGATTGACAAACGCTCCAGCAGTATTCATGGATCTCATGAATCGAGTCTGCAAACCTTATCTTGATAAGTTTGTCATTGTTTTCATTGATGACATTCTCATCTATTCTCGGTCTGAAGAGGAGCATGCTGAACATCTTCGATTGCTGTTGGAATTACTGAAACAAGAACAATTGTACGCTAAGTTCTCGAAATGTGATTTCAGGATGCGAGAAGTACAATTCGTGGGTCATATAGTCAACGAAAAGGGCATACATGTTGATCCAACAAGAAAAAAAATTGAAGCGATTAGGAATTAGGAAGCACCAAAGACCCCTAATGAGGTACGACAATTCCTTGGTTTGGCGGGTTATTACCGACGATTCATTGAGGGTTTCTCAAAGATCACTCAACCACTTACAGCTCTTACGCACAAGGGAACGAAGTATAACTGGACGGATAAACAGGAAGCTGCATTCGAGTTATTGAAACAGAAACTTTGCAGTGCACCGATTCTGTCCTTACCGGAAGGAACAGAAGACTTTGTGGTGTATTGTGACGCATCTGCCCAGGGTTTGGGATGTGTGTTGATGCAACGTGATAAAGTGATTGCTTATGCTTCACGACAACTACGACCACAGGAAAAGAATTACACTACTCACGACTTGGAGTTAGGAGCAGTGGTTTTTGTTTTGAAGATTTGGAGGCATTATTTATATGGAACCAAGTGTACCATTTACACTGATCATAAGAGTTTGCAACATATCTTGGATCAGAAGGAACTCAATATGAGACAGCGACGATGAGTCGAGTTATTGAATGATTACAAATGCGCAATCAAGTATCATCCGGGAAAAGCTAATGTGGTAGCTGATGCTTTAAGCAGAAAAGACACAACATCAACAAGACGAGTTCACGCACTTATGATGACGATACATACTGACTTACCTGACAAGGTACGCAGTGCTCAGCTTGAAGCCTTAGAAAAGGATAACTTGGAACAGGAATCCTTACGAGGAATGGAGGAACAATTGAATGTTAAGCCTGGTGGAACTCGCTATTTCATTGATAGACTTTGGATACCCTTGCGTGGTGGTCTAAGGGAACTCGTGATGGATGAAGCGCACAAATCCAGATATTCAGTCCATCCGGGATCAGACAAAATGTATCATGACTTGAAGGCACTTTATTGGTGGCCTCACATGAAAGCTGACATTGCTAGGTACGTTAGCAAATGTTTGACTTGTTCGAAAGTCAAAGTCGAATATCAGAAACCATCTGGTTTACTGCAACAACCAGAAATACCGATGTGGAAATGGGAACAGATTTCGATGGATTTTATTACTAAGTTACCCCGTACACCAAGTGGTTGTGATACGATATGGGTAATTGTTGACCGATTAACGAAATCTGCACATTTCTTAGCAATTAAAGAAACTGACAAAATGGAGAAACTGACTCGTAGTTACATCAAAAAAGTGGTAGCGCGGCATGGCGTGCCAATTTCCATCATATCGGATCGGGATGCCCGATTAACTTCAAACTTTTGGAAATCTCTCCATAAGTCATTAGGAACTCATTTAGACATGAGTACCGCTTATCATCAGCATACCGACGGTCAGAGTGAACGTACGATTCAGACGCTCAAGGACATGTTACGAGCTTGTGTTATTATTTTGGTGATAGCTGGGAAAACCACTTACCGTTAATGGAATTCTCTTATAACACAGTTATCATACAAGCATTCAGGCAGCACCGTTTGAAGATTTATATGGTAGCAAATGTCGTTCACCAGTTGGTTGGGCTGAAATTGGTGACAGTCAGATTACAGGTCCTGAACTAGTACACGAAACAATCGAGAAGACCGTTCAAATTCGGAACCGTATGGCAGCGGCCCGGGATCAACAAAAGAGTTACGCTGACAAACGTCGTAAACCATTGGAATTTCAAGTAGGAGACCGAGTTCTTCTAAAAGTGTGATACGTTTCGGCAAGCGTGGGAAGCTTAGTCCACGTTACGTAGAACCTTTTGAGATTCTGAAAAGGATTGGTCCGGTTGCGTATCAACTCAAATTACCAGACGAACTCAGTGGAGTTCATGATGTCTTTCACGTTTCGAATTTAAAGGAATGTCTTTCTGATGAGACATTGATTGTACCACTAGAGGAAATACAAGTAGATGAACAGTTACGATTCATTGAAGAACCAGCTGAAATCATGGACCGAGAGGTCAAACAACTCAAACACAGCAAAATTCCAATAGTCAAAGTCCGGTGGAATTCAAGAGGTGGTCCTGAATTCACATGTGAAAAGGAAGATCAAATGATGAAGAAGTATCCTCATCTGTTCAAAACAAACACTGTGAAGACACGTTAAATTTCGGGACGAAATTTCTTTCAACAAGGGGATGACGTGATACTTCACACTCCAACAACAACAACACTGTCAGATTTCACACATCAACACTTCAGATTTCAAACTGTAAGCACAAACACAAACACTTTATACACTTGGTTTTGTTACAAACGTTGTGCTACATTACATCTTATGTGTTACATTTCATATATTACATGTTATGGTAGTACATACATGATTAGTTTCAAACATTTGCTATGTGTGAGGTTGCATAGTACAGACAGTTACGAACATTCACTATGTGCAAGGTTACATAGCACAGTATGATCAAACAAAAACATTCACAGTTAGGTTTTGTTACAAACGTTGTGCTACATTACATCTTATGTGTTACATTTCATATATTACATGTTATGGTAGTACATACATGATTAGTTTCAAACATTTGCTATGTGCGAGGTTGCATAGTACAGACAGTTACGAACATTCACTATGTGCAAGGTTACATAGCACAGTATGATCAAACAAAAACATTCACAGTTAGGTGTACTAATTGAGGTGCACGCAAACAGTTACATAGAACGATCACACTCTGGTGTGATGTTGCAAACGTTGAACCTTGTGTGTGATTACACACAAGTACACGGAATGATCAAATATCGCACTAGCACCTATATTCTAAACTCACAAGTAGTTTCCTAACTACTCATAACATTTAACAATTTTCGGGACGAAAATTCCTTCAACAAGGGGATGATGTGACAATCCGACAATTCGCGGTTAACTCCGTTAACCAAAAACTAGCATATATGACTTGAAATTGTACAATATTAAATTAGAAGTATTAAACTTACACAAATAAATTTATAAAACACTTTAGTTATGAAAATAAATGTTAAATATTATTAAGAATGTCCAATTTTGACTATCAAAGTCAAAATTTCGAAATTATAGCAATTGAAATTCGAATTTCATAGTAAATGCAGTTATGAATCGAATTAATTGGTTAAATAACTCATATTGATGATTATTAACATTTTCTATCAGTTACTTAACCCATGAACGATCGAATTTAACTCAAACAATAACCAAAACGTCGAAACCGTCCATAATCACTACACAATTCGTATAATCGAGCAAAACACACCAAATTGAGTTCACAGAACCCATAATCGGCACATTCAGAGGTTACTGTAACCAACAATTCGATCCCAAGGTGTTCGAGTAGGAGATTTGATTTAGAGCTTGGCCGAACTCCAACCCCAATTCGAGATACTTCAATTTGATATCAAAACAAGTAAGTAATCACTCCTACACGAACTAAAACAACCGACTAAGAATAATCCTATCTCAATTTCGGCTTTAAACATCAAATGATAGGAGTTCACATTCTAGGGTTCATATCTTAAACGATTTGGGGGTTTCTATCTAAACGAATTCAAAAATCAAATCAAACTACATACACAGTTTCGCAACATCATTTTAAATGAAAAACCTATGATAATGTTAGGTAATTATAACGAATTGCAGGAGATTGAGTTCTAGGGTTCTTGAACTAAAATGGTTTGGGGGTCTCGGTTCAAACGACTTTTAAAATCAAATCAATCTATACAGATAGTTTCGGAATCCTCTGTTTATCGAAAACCCTTTATCAATTTCATAAAATTTCAACGAATTCATGGATTTCGAATTCTAGGGCTTTTCGGTTAAAGCAAATGGGGGTTTTCTATTTAAACGATCGTGGTATTCAAATTGAATTACATAGAAAGTCTCGAAATTCTCTACTTGTTGGATACCCTTTGTTAATTTCATCAAACAACAATGAATTTTAAGATTTCAAATTTTAGGGTTCTTTGAAGTAAAACGAATTTGGGTTTTGAACCAATTGAACTTGTTACTCAAATTAAATCCTTCAGATAGTTTCGAAAACTCTTGTTTAATGATAAACTTATGATTTTTCAGATTAACACCCACGATTTTAAACGATTTTGAATGATGATTTGGACTATACACATGCGAAACACTAGGGATAACGAATTAGAACTTTCTGTTGATTTATAGTCAAATTAAATACAATCTTGAACTCGTTTTGATCCATGGAAAAAAAAGCCCCATGGTTTTGGAACTGATTGGGTTCGAAAACATGGTCAATTGGGACCTAGATGGATCCGGTTAAAGTTAACAAAGGGAACCGGATTTCTAATTGGTTAAGACAATTAATTGGGCCATCCTAGCACAAATGTCGAGTGGGCCAGACTGGTAAATTGGGTGTGTTTGGACTTGGAGGTCACGGGTTCGAACCCGGCCTCTACCTATTTTTAATCCTTAAACCATTTTTAGTAGTTTTATCATAACATATTCGTTTTAACTCCGATTCGAGCCGTTCGAATTGCGTTGGAACCGTAATGAGAATACGAACAATATGAAATGATAAAGTTCATATGTTTACCCGAAACCATAACCGCGTATAGTTACGCATATTTTAATATAATCGTATATATACTTATGCGGTTTAATTAAACGATCTCAAAGACACACGTGCATACGTATACACGTTTCTAACAAATCTAACATACGTGTGTTGACACGTATGTGATTACAAACACAAAACGAAATCCTGAATAACACAACGTTATTGTTAAAACACAGGTTCTTCGTAGAGGATTTTCTACGCGATTTCACGTGTGTTGATCATTATGTTCACTAGCAAAGGTGCGTACACGGCCCTTTTCTACTTTTACTGTTTTTGGGGAGAAAACATGCACAAACAAACACTTTTAGACACATATCACTTGCATGATTTAGCTGTTTACTACAAGTGCAAACATTGCATTACAAAGCCTTACATTTAGAACCGTTTAGTTTGCCGTAGTGCAAAGCGTGGTAGTTGAAGATAGATCTATTGGGTTTGACAAACCTCACTTGGTAGATGGGATCTACGCAAGTGTTTAACTGACCAAACACACATTACTATTGTTTATGCTAGACAATAGGGAAAAGGCTATCAAACATTACAACAGTCAGCTTCGGTGTCGACCGCTTATGTAAATAGTACAATGACTAGCTATCATGACTATGCAATGTGTGATTATGTGATCTGCAAACATTATTTACAAACAGCTTGTTCAAACAATTGATTAAAACATTTGTGATTACTCATACAAACCTGTGTATGCACCAACCTTTGTGTTGACTTGATTTACATGTTTTCTCAGGACACTAAGGCACAAGCAAGGACAAGCAGGGACTAGGACGTTGAGTCTCATGCATACAGTTTACTTTAGTTGTTGATTTAAAACATTGAACATTGTATTTATGGTTATGCAATAGTTACTTTCTATTATTAGTTTTCAAACGCTTCCGGAAAAGTTAAACTCTGATTTTACAAATTAAGACTGAATTATGTTTAAAAGCATATAGAGGTCTTTCGCTGTGTCTAATGATTGAGATCCTGGTTTGTCACGTCCCAAACGGTATGATTCCGTTAGTTGAAAATTGGGGGTGTGACATTTGGTGTCAAAACGCTTCTCCACTTGTCTACATTAACAAGGTAGATCTAAGCTAGAATTTTTGGGTTTTGAGGGTTTTCTCACCAACATGACACAACTCGTTCAAAACGGTTCTACACGTTGTAAACAAGCTTTACTACCAATCCCAACTCAAAACCATCGCCAATTTGGAGATAAATAGCAAAAACATCATCTCTGCCATGGTTGACCTTCGTTTCAGGTGAATGGCTCGTAAGAATGAGCCATTTGTACGAATGGCCCATAAGAATGAATCATTCGTAGGAATGGCCATAACAATGGGTCATTCGTATGACTGGCCATAAGAATGAGCCATTCGTGCGAATGGCCCACAAGAATGAATCATTCGTATGAATGGCCACAACAATGAGTCATTCGTATGAATGGCTATGAGAATGAGCCATTCCCATTTTAATTACACGAACTCAGTTAACAATTCAGATTTGAAAAGGACAAACAAACAAAGAACTATAGCTCAAACATATAATCAAATCTTAATGTTTGATTTACCCTTCGGGGGAAGCCTGTGGTTTAGTATACCACAATGTTTGATTTACCCTTCGGGGGAAGCCCGTGGTGAAGCCATTCACTAATGTTGATTTACCCTTCGGGGGAAGCCCATAGTGAATCGCACACATGATATGCTATATGTGATTGAGAATTGATGATTGTGTTGAATTTGATGGGTTGTTGAGTTGTTGATAACTCTTGGATGTTATTGAATTGTATGATCTGTATTATTGTACGTGATTTGTGATAATTTCTGAGATTCATTCTTAATGCATAGTATCATAGGTGAAAGCTTATAATATTTCTCTCATTTATTCTAAAACCCGTGAAAACACACCAACTGCTTTTGTAGTTGGCTCTTGTTTTTGGACGTGTTTAAGGGAATGAAGCTTAGTAGAAGAGGATAGCTCTACACTTTTGGATATCATCACATAGGACCTTGGACTTAGCTAACTTAACTGGATCTACTGAAGACTAGGATTTAGTTAACTTAGCTACATCTTTTGTTTAACTTGTTGTAACTACTTCATGATGAACATGATTTTTGTGTAATTACTTTAAATGGTTAAATGACATGTGATGATACATTTTAGTTGGCCACGAGATTTTGAACAATCTGCACATTCCTCGTGTGTAACATCCGTAAATTTTGTTAAGGCAATAATGAAATGATAAATAATTATTATTAATTATGGTTCAAATGTAATAATGTGTTGTCGTACTCGGCATAGGATAAGGCAGAGGGTAAAGACAAGAGTTAAAAAGTTAAAGTCAAAGTGATAGGTTTGTCACTATGACCATACTACTAAATATAGAAAAGATTCCAAGCCATGTGAAAAGCTATAAAAGGAAATGGGTAAAGAGAGTAGGTAGTACACAAGCATTTAAAACCAAATCAAACTAAACAGTAAAAGGATATGATTTTGGGGCAAAAGTGTAAATAAAAGGGGATGCCATTTCGGGTAATAAAGTAAACACGCGGATCTTTATTTGATCTGGATGATTTCTAAAATTAGTATAAAAAGGGGAGCCACCACCCTTCTCCTTCATTCACAACCAACGAAAAACTCACATTTCAATAACACTCTCATTTCTGGTAGATTAAGAACAGACGAAACCCTGTTTTCTTCAAGACGAAAGCTACGACGGAGCTTCCAACTTCTCCGATAAAGAGGAATTTTTATTGCATGTCTAAGTCTCTTCTTAAACTCCCAAGATTCCACTTCTGGGCAGATAGAGACCCAAACTCTAACCCGCACAGGGACAGGATTTCTGTCCATGGTGACAGGATGAGGGATTGTTATTGCATGTCAGGAACTCTGGCGCCCTAGCAACTATGACACCGCAAGAAATTGCGGGGTCACTCTTTAACCTTATGTTTGTATCCATACCATGCAATCAAGGTTGAGGAATTCTTATTGAATGTCACATCTCTTTTCAAGTTCTGGCTCCGGCAATAGGAGAAGATAACGGGGATTTGGGAAACTTGAAGGATTGGGGTAAAGACCTTAATCTAAAGAGGAGATGGTGACAGGGGTCGAAAAGAAATGATACCAAGATGCCGTCTTGGGTCTGCCAAAATTAGACCGAAGAGTTTTGTAGCAACTGTGAGGGTTGCGGCAAAATTCAGTTACTTGATTGGTGGACCGAACAGTAAACCAGTGTACTTTTATTTAAGGGAAATTTTTGGAAGAGAAAGCCAAACAGGTTATTTTGTATAAATTGGGGATTTTTTAGCAAGTTTTGATTTTGTAAGCAACTAGATAATTTCTGTAAGCAAATGTATAATTTCTTTAATGTGTAATCTTTGTAATTGTACAACTTATAAAGAAATGAAATTTAGAAATTTTAAAACAAAGTTATACCATGAACTTATAATTTCAGAGAAAAAGGGGAAAAAGTAATTAAAGATTTAAACTGATAAAAAGAACTCATTAAGAGATTTGGACAAATATAACTAAGTACTGAGAAGTAATTGCAAATAGACACGGTATACTTGATATCATTACAAAAAAATATTCGCAAAAAAAGAGGTTCATGATGAATGAACAAGTACCTATTACTTGGAACATTTGCGAATAATTAATCCGGAGTGTTTGCGAACAAGTAATTATTACTTGGAACAATTGCGGATGAACAATTCTGGGCATTTTTGAACAAGTAAACCAGTTGTAACATCCCAAATTTTCTAAAATACAAGTTATTTAAATTAACACATGTGTAACGGATAATATGCTTGTAGTGGAAAAATACGAAACATAAAACAAATTAAAAGGGCTCAGAATCGTGTACTCGAACCCAATTTCGAGTACACGAGTTCTCGAAATTGTTGTAGTCGAAATTCCATATTTCGAGTATGAGGCCACTGCCTATAAATAGGGGTGCCTTGGGAAATGTGCAAACCTTTTGCTGGAAGCACCTTCCCTCTCGAGTACACGAAGTAGGGTCCAAGGACTTCAAGAATTGAGCTTTTGATCGACAAAACGAAGGAGGAAACGCACGTGAATCTACAGGAGTGATCATCTAGCATCAAGTAAGTAATCTAAACTGAAAATTTAGGATTTTTACGTGAAAGTGAACTTATGCATAAAGCTCGCACATTTATGTATAAAGTTCGGGACTTTGAGGTTTCAACGTGTTGGTAACAACATAAGGAACCCAGAACTAGCCCCCATGAGCCTAGGACGGATTTCTGATATGTTTATATAGAAAAGAATGTGTACTCGAAAAGATGACCCAAAGAGGGGTACTCGAAAACATACTAGTTCGTATACACTAGTTTCGTGTACGCTGTCTTCGAGTACGCTTGTTTCGTGTACGCTACTTTCGAGTACACCAGCATTTCGTGTACCAGTGATGCTTCGGGAATCATGGTTTTCGAGTACTTAATCAGTTCGGGAACAGAAGGGTTTTCGAATACTGGGGGCTGGTTAGGGGATTATGAGGACTTGGAATATATTCTAAGTCCAAGAATGTAATGTGATGGGACGATGTAATTAATGTAGGTTCTTGAGTCTTAGCTAAGGAGTTTGGCTAAGGAAAACCAAGGAGCTACTTTCAGGTGAGTTCTAGACGCCCTATTTACACTTACTGTTTTGGGCTGGCATACATGCTTATTGTTATGTTATGTGATTTTGTTATGATGATTAATGAATGATGTTATGCCATGATGATGTATGTATGTATGAATACGTATTACACATGATGAAATGTGTCTGGGAATATGCTAATGTATGATACGTGCATGGTAAAGGAGTTATGATGACATAACATGTTAATGACTATATGAGAGCATACATTATGATGTTAACTAAAACAATAGTTAATAGATACTATGACGAGGTCCTAGAATACTAGGATGCATGAATGTGGAATGATGATTATATGCTAGCATGATATGAAAATATGATGCCATGATGTATGAACGAGGAAATGATGCTAGCATCACATGATGCCATGATGTATGATAAGATGTTATGACGCTTGCATGTTATGTATGTGATGATAGAATGTTATGATGAATTCCTATACATGTTATAGGATATGTATGTATGATGTACTAGTACTTGTACTGGTAAGTATGAATGATGACCGGAACCCATCAGGGTATGAACAGCCGATCGGGCTATAAACACAGAATCGACCGGACTATAAACATGAGAGCCGATCGGGCTATAAACATGGAGTCGACCGGACTATAAACATGAGAGTCGATCGGACTATAAACATGGAGCCGACCGGGCTACAAACACGGAGTCGATCGGGCTATAAACATGGTAAAAGCCGATCGGGCTATAAACATGAGAGTCGATCGGACTATAAACATGGAGCCGACCGGGCTATAAAGATGGAGCCGACCTGGCTATAAACACGGAGCCGATCGGGCTATAAACATGGTAAGAGTCGATCGGACTATAAACATGGAGCCTTGTGCCGGCATAAGCCCACTGCTCAGGTTGATGACAGTGGTTTTGATTATGACGATGGTTATATGGCTACGATGATGAAATGGTTATGTGCTATGATTTATGTGTATGAAATGATGTTTTATTGTTAAAATGTTTAACTCACTAAACGATTATGATGTTTTATGAAAACTAGAACTCACCAGCGTAAGCTGACTTGATTTAGCATGTGTGTCAGGTAAAAGCTATGATAAGAGGAGGCATGGAGCTCGGGCATCAACTCAGACGATCCGTTTGTTTTGTCAATTCGATATGTTCTTGATACAGACACTTTATTGTATTCAGTCTATCAAACTATGTTTACATTTCCGCTGCATGATTATGAAAGTTTTTAGTTTAAGAGCTATGTGTTATGATGAAAACCAACCTCTGTGGGGTCGTCCGGGAACGAGGCCTCACACCAGTATACTTGGTAGGTTTGCGAATGATCATGAATTTTGCGAATGAGTAAGATTTTACTTGGGACATTTGCGAATGAGTAATCTTAAGAAATTGCGAACAAGTAAATGCTACTCAAAATAATTGCGAATGAGTATTTGAGTAATTGCGAGCATTTTGAACAAATACATCATACTTAGTATGATTGCGAATTACCAGTTACAAATGTTTACGCATGAACCAAAAATTTACGAATGAACAAACTTATAATTTCAGTATCCTTGTGAATGAACAATACATTCATAAATCTCTTCAATATATTAAATAGCACTGTATGAATGTTATTATAGGTCATTAATACTTGGTTGACGACTTAAAGAAGGTTAAGTTAAGAGAACAACCAGGTGAGTTCTATGACGCTCTACTTCTATATGTTTTGAGCTGGCACATAATATTTAAATATATTACTACAAATGTATAACTTATGTTTTCGGTTGTGATTGTAACTTATGCATCAAACGAATAGGGTCGTATACTGTCGGTCTCATAGTGTTGAGATTTTACCTATTCGCTCGGGGAGGAATAGCCTTGACCATGGTGTCAATAAAAAGGGGGTTAGTTGATCAATTAGCTGAAAGTGGCCAGTGACGATTGGCCTGGCAGAGGGTGAACGTGACCCTAAGACAATGACTTATTTATATGTTGCTTGGTTTATGTACAATCTTATAAATATACGTGACTAATTGATAATTCAATAAATGGTTTGTTTTGTTTAGGGTTCTTAAATAAGAATCGTGGAATTATCTAAAGTAGTTGTACTTACTCTCACATATGAAAGAGTTTTGAATATGTTTGAAAACTTAGAACTCACCAGTTTTACTGAAACTGTTTTCGTTATGTGTCAGGCAATACCTTCGGGAAAGGGAAAAAGGGAAAAGCAAAGGTGTAGGAGAATGGAGGAGATGAGCGAGACAACTCGTCAGAAAACCATGTTGATGGAAAATCTCCTTCATTATTTCCTTTGAATGGCTAGGTTTTGTTGTATGAAATGATAAACTCTTGTATTGATAAATTTTAGATTGTAATCATTATGTCTATATAATTGACTTGAATGTATGTTCTGTATAATATGAATGATGAATTTTATTCCGCTGCTTGCATATTCCATATTAAATCATTCATATACTAAAGTAATCTAATGAGGGGTCGCTTCGGGAGTCGAGGCGCCGCATCGTGCATCCCGATGATTCCACCGTCGGTCGAAGTGTTACACAAATAATAAGACTACTATGCCTTATAACTCTAGGTTGGAGCATTATCTACAACTCCATTCTCTATCACTTAACTAAGCAAACAATCATGTGAGTTTCACTTATACTCCCTCTTTCACATTTTGTACTTTTGGGATGTTACATATGTCATATTTCAATAAATCTTTATTCTAGAGTCAAAATCAGTTAGATGCAAACTATTAGTCTAAGTTTTTTGACTTATGCTCTTAGTGTGCCTACTTGTTTATTTTCAATGTATCATCTTGTTATGCGAAGTGTAGTCAATGTAATTAGTAGCCCTTGCAATGTAATTTAGGTTATAATATATTGCAAAGGTGAAAGTGCCGATAATCTATGTACTAGTAGCCTTTGTACAACAACATTAGTTATTGTAAAATGCAAAGGTGAAAGAGACTATATTCAATTGTTGTAAATAGTAGCCTTTCATTAATGACGTATGTCATTAAATTAGTATAGTGTGAAAGAGCCAAAGAATTCAAATTGAACTTGTAGTATACTTTCTTTAGGTTTTATTGATTTAGACTTTGTTTGCATTTAAACTTTTAGACATATACTTATATATATATATATATTAAACTATATGGGCAACTCACCAACTATTCATATAGTTGACCCAAATTTATTTTACATATGTAACATGATAATGTGAAGACTATAGTGAAAACATATGATAAGCATAGTGGACCTAGATTTAACTTAAACAAATGTTAGATTTCAAATGTAATGATAAATTAGTTATTGTAATTCTTTAAATGTTTGTAATTGTTGAATGTATTTAATGAATGTTTGGTTTGATGTAAATAATGAATGTTGTAATTATTCAAACTTATTAATAGCCCCATGAGCTAATGAACAATGAAACTCGGGCCCCGACGTATTCCGCTGTCGGTCGGGTGTAACAGATTAAGAGTCATGGTTATAAGGATCTAGGTTATTTGAAAATTGTGTCCTAGACTCTATATTAACATTGATTGTTTACTACTTGCTTATGTGTTATGCAATACTTATTGTGTGATATATATCAATGTTACCATAGAGGAATGCCATAGTTGTTAATATGTCTTTGCTTACACTTAGTTAGGAATGCCTTAGATTAAGATAACTTGATATCATGGGATTTACTTAGTTAAGCAATTGATTTAGAACTTGCTTTAAGTAAACTCCATTTCAAACTCACATATGTGCAAACAATCCTTAGATGTTAGGAATTTAAACTCATTAGGCTTAATTCCTAAATTTATTAGACAACATAGGAATTCCAATATCGATTTTAAGATCTTGTTAGAATTAAGTTTGTGAGGTGGATATGTAGTAACTAGAAGAATGTAGTACTGATAGTTAGAATTCCTGTCGAGGAAAGCTGTTCGTATAAATCCCCGAGGTACTGTAGGACCTGTCTAGCTTTCCTGGGGACTTCTAATGAGAGTATGACCACTTATAGACCAAAGCATATCACACCAAACACCTTCCAAACTAAATGATTCTAATATGTCAACCGGTATTCAATTTTGAATACAATTCCTTATGTTTTAAAAAAATTTCGAATTATTTGCTTATAGGTTGATATTACTCTCGTCCTGACCGCTAGTCAGAGTTGTCGTCGAGCGGTGTTTGTCAAACCCAATAGTATTATCCAATAACGCCTCGTTGTGTTGCATTAAAGGTATGAATTGTGAGGACTTAAAGTACGATATAACACACTCAAATATGTTATAACCAGTAACATCTAAAACAGTTTGCTAAGTATTCTCCCCCAATTTAGAGCAAAACAGTTAAGATAAGAGAAGGGGCCGTAAACTCACATGAATTGTGTCGTTTGTGTTTATGTGAACGGTTGTCCTTAACTGTCACCTATATAACATAGGTATTGTGAGTTTGTATTCGTAGTCATGTTTGTGTTCATGTTCCAACAACTCTACGTTGTTGTGTTTGGCCGTGTTTGACCAAGTTTCACCGTGTCAACTCAACGACCTGTTGGTGACTCGTTTAGTTTAATATCGTTCGTTTAATGTTTGTCATTTATCACACATTACACGTAAACACATAAATCATGTTCAATAGACAACTTACTATTTGTAGTAAGTATTTGTAACACCCTAAATTTTCTTTGAAAGCTATTTTGAACTTACGAATGGGTTACTGATAAATTACTTGTCGGAAAAAGATGAAAAACGAACTGAATAAAGGATCACGAAGTGGAGTACTCAAAACCCACTTCGAGAACTTCATTTTCGTTAACCTTGCCTATATATATGAGTGCCTTGGGAAACATGCTAACCTTTGGCTGGAAGCACACTTTCTCTCTCAAGTACACGAAGTGGCAGTTCAGAAACATCAAGAAACGACTTTTACTAGATAAAAACAAGGAGGAAACACACGAGAAGATACATAAAGGATCATCAAACACCAATTAAGGGTTTCATTCATAAAAGTTATGATTTTTAGACAAAAAAGGAACCTATGCTTAAAGGTCATACTTTTATGCATAAAGTTTGTTCCTTTTTGGTTCCAATGCGTTGGTAAGGCCATAAGGAACCTATAACTAGCTCCTCAAGTCTTGGATAGTTTTTCTGAGAAGTTTTATGCAGAAAAAAAGAGTATTCAAAAAGGTACACGAAGAAGTACTCGAATAAAAGTATCCGAACCTTGTCGTGAACCCCAATTTGTGAACCCTAAGTTCGTGTACTCTAAATAATTCGTGAACTCGTGATTCGTATACTTCAAAGATTTCGTGAACTTGGTATTTCGAATACTATGAGACACATAAGATTAGTTAAGTAAAATATGAGGACTTAGAATAAATACTAAGTCTAGTAATGAAAGGTAATAAGATGATGCAATGGTGTAGGTTCATGAGTCCCAACCAAGGCGATTCGGTTAGAGATATAAGAGCCATCCCATTTTCAGGTTAGTTCTAGGTGCCCTACTTTAACATGTTATGTGTAATTATGTTTTGGGCTTGCATACATGTTGTGATAATGTTTTAAGATGCTTGACATTGTATGTAAATGTGCTATGATAGTAAATGCCTGATGATAGGTTATGATGACTTATGCATGGGACAGTACTAAGACGATGAATGCATGAAAGTGTGATATGATGATGAATGCATGATGATGTGATATGATGACGAATGTATGATGACATGCTATGATAATGATACTATGGTGATAGTTATATGATGCTATGTATAATGAAGTCCTAATATGTTAGGATAATGTTATGATGTTATACTGATAAAATCACATGTTTATGATGATCATATGTTATGATGATAAGATGCTAGCATGACATGTCTATGATGTTACAATGTTATGATGATAGGATGATAGTATGTGTCACACCCTGAGCCGGCGGGCTGAATCGACTTTCCCGTCGGGCGGAAGGTTCTCGGGGCGCGATATCGTTTGATAATCAAAATGATCAGATTGTTTGCGTAGCACATGATGTATAAATGAGAAATGCTAACATGACAATGATATAGAATTACAAGTTAAATTACAATGTTTTGTTCATAATTTAACAAGTAAATCTATCAAAAAGAATCAATGAGTTTCTATCTTGTAACTGTACAAGATCTACAAAAGATGATTAATTGTTTTGTCATTTCAAAAGTATGCACGACACAAAATGTAGCTAGGTCTTCTAAAAGTCCACTAGCTATGTCCCTGGATGCCTGTGACTAAACATGTTCGTCACCTGAGAAAACATGCATTTAAACAAAGTCAACACTAGGTTGGTGAGTTCATAAGTTTGATAATTGAAAACATGGATTTGTTCACATACACAATCACAATGTCATACAAGATACTTGTAAGTGTTTAATTCGTCTGTTCACACAATGGCCTCTCCATAGTTATATTCACAAGTAGTATCTCATCCTATTAGCTATGCTTATATATAGGGCATATGTAGGGGAACAAGCCATAGCCAACATCCCACCACATACCTAATAGAATTCAACACCACTTGCAATACAACTATAGATACCCATTTTTATCTCACATGTTCATCCCATTTGATATTCACCCATCTGTTGTGTTCATCACCCAGTGTTATATGTAGAATAATATAATAAGAGGGGTTTAGTTATCAAATCAAAATATTGATAAACCCTCAATGTGTTAAGGAAATTAGATTAATTTAATCTGATCCTTGTTATTATTCTCTCACTTGTGGGGTTAACTGTTAATCACTTTTAATAATAAGAGTGTTAGTTAACCAATTGATATCTTGTTCTCAACTTGAAGCGCATAGAGCATAAAAGGAATCTGTGACAATTCGCAATTCCAGGTTAGAATTTCGTGTCTTAGTCTTAATTAAGTCTTATTAAGATTAAAATAATCAAAACAAACCATAAGAATATAATGAAAACTCTTGAAGCAAAGAAAGAACAATGACACACAACTGAAATATAAATCGCGAAAATTTGCGAAAAGACAATTCGGCATGCGAAATTGTCAAATTCATGACAACCCGAACTTCCTAACCATATTATATTCTTAATGGGATGTAATTGGGAGTATAACAATGGTGGTTGATCAAATGTAGCAAATCCCAAAGATACGCGCGAAAAAGCCGAAAAATGATTGCGAAAATGGCAAAACTATTTAAAATCTTAAGCCTTTTCACATTAGAGCCTTTACAATCTGGTTTATAGATATTTTAAATAAATATATGATGGAAACTTGCTGGAAAAGCCATATGTCTATAAAATCAAGATTTTGACTTTGAAAGTCAAACTTTTCCACACCCTTTCTCCTCAAAACTCGACCAGAGCCATCCCTTTCCTTTCGGTAGCTTCAAACACCTTCCAAACATCATCTCTAAGCAATCCTTGCTGAGGATTAAGATCAAGAACAAGTAGATCACAAAATCAACCTCCAAAAGTTGATTTTCAAGTGGGTTTTCAAGCCAAAACTCAACCAAGTAAGTTTTGATCTTAATTTTTTGTTCTAATAACTTCAAATAGGTTAAATAAACATGTTTGAATGATGGTTAAAGTTTGGAAATCATCAGATCTTGAAAACCCATGAAAAGGGCATTTTTTGTCTAAAAACCCGATTTTTCAAATTTGTCTAAATCGAGATTTTTCTTCATCAAGCTCTAGATATATGTTAAATATTAGGATCTGGAGATTTTGGCCCGGCAAAAATGTCAAAATATCGATTTGGCCCACAAAAACCATGTTTGGCCTGTGTGTCTCGGCCAGCGGCCCGTGCGTCCCGGCCATGCGGCCACGACGGCCCCTACGCGGCCTTGCGTCCCGGCCATGCGGCCTGTGCGTCCCGGCCATGCGGCCTGTGCGTCCCGGCCATGCGGCCTTGCGTCTCGGCCGTGCGGCTCCATTCGGCCCTTGTCGCGGCCCCTATGCGGCCCCATGTGTCTCGGTCGTTACCAGGAACACCTGACCAAACGACCAACCGGCTAGCCAAGGCCAAGGCCAGGCCGGCTCGAGCCATTGACCAGGCCGCGGCCCAGACTATCAAGCCACCACCCCAGACCACTGAGCCACCACCGGACCGCCGCCGGATCGCCACCGGTGACCACCGTTGACCGCCTGCGCCGGCGACTTTTCCGGCTAAAATTCCGGCGAAAAGGAATATTCCGGCGACATATTCCGACAAAAAGGAATATTCCGGCGACTTTTCCGGCCAAACCCTAATTTCGTCCGTTTTGCGTTCTGAAATTTGTTTCGCGATCCGATTTGCAATCCGGTGATCCGATTTTAAAAAAAAGGACATATTTTTAATCGATTTCGCGTTCCGGACTCAATTTTTCAGTCCGTTTCGCAATTCGAAAATTTGATTTCAGTCTGGAAACTGATTAAGAATCCGATTATTACACGAAATTCAGTTTTCGCATCGGTTTTCCATATGACAACCTATTCTTTGTCGATTTCGCATTCCGGACTCAGTTTTGCGATCTGTTTCGCAATCCGGAAGCCCGATAATCGATTTAGAAGCAGAATTAGAGTTTCGATTGTGACCGGAAATCAGTTGTATTATCGGTTTTCAATATAAAAACCTATTATTTGTCGATTCCGCCTTCCGGACTCAGTTATATGATCTGTTTTGTAATCTGATAATCAGATTTCAACCCAGAAGTCGATTGAGAATCCGGATTTGATAGAAAAGTTAATTTCTCACCAAATCAAGTACAAACAACTCACCGAACTTTAATAAATTACAGATTTGGAATCCAGGAACTAGCAATACGAACTTTGTATACTGTTTATTGAATTATATCAACTGAGGTGAGTTCACTAACCCCTTTTCTGTATTTTGTCTTTTGAACTCGGGGAATGAGAAAACATAAAAACTCATTTGAAACATCTTGTTTATTGTGAAGCGTTGAAACGCTTTCGATGCATTTGGTGAAACATGAGACCTGATTTGACCAGGTGGAACTCTGAAACGCTTTCAATGCATTTTGTGAAACATGAAACCTGATTTGATCAGGTGGAACTCTGAAACACTTTTGAAACATTTTGTGAAACATGAAAACGAAAGCGTTGTGAAACATTTAGTTGAAACACATGACAGTGGGGAGAACATATGACCGAACTTGTCATTATTTCACGAGTTACACATTTGTCGCTAAGTCCCCTATTCTGTAACCGTTTACCGTGGGAGGGGCGTGATTATTGAGAATAGATTCTATTTGTGATTGAAAATCCTCGCCCGTGGTTCGTAGCTAAAACCACGACTGGATGTCGAGCGGGTGCTCAATAAGGCTAAAACACACAATGTCTTGCGACAAGGACATTGGGAAGGGGCAAACACTGAACTCGTCAGCTCGGTTACGGGAGCCCAAGAGTTATAATTGGACATTTGGTCGGGAACTAAACACGACATTGTTGGAAGGAACAATGTTCGCACTGGATACCAATGTTTTACACCCAGTTTGGGACATTAATACTATTAAACTCTTTTTATGCAAACATTTGAATCGTTTGAGATACATTACATACATTTTTAACAAATAAACTTGTGAACTCACCAGCGATATGCTGGTTGTTTTAAATAATGTTTTTTCATATGCATAGTATTACAGGTGGTGGAGCTGGGAGCTCAATTTTGGGAGACATGTGGTGGAGTCTATGAGAGATAGACTCAACAATGTGATATATCGCATAGTATATATGTGTAATAGCATTATATATATGTGTGAAACTCAGATAAAACTGTTATTACATTAGGCTTGTGGCTAATGTAGTTGTAATATTGCTCTGTAATATAGAAACATATGTGTCTTTTGTTGTAAATCATGACTGTGAAACCTTGAAAGTCACACCGTACGCTTCCGCAATGACAAGGGTGTGAAAGATTGGTATCAGAGCCATTGGTTTATAGTGAATTAGGTTGCATGACTAAGACCTAATCTATAGCCATATGACTCTAACACTAAACATTAATGTTGCATGTTCAGAAACATGCCGAGAGGACGACCAAGGCGAATTCCACAAGTAAATCCGCAAGAAAACCCGCATGGAA
Source organism: Mikania micrantha (assembly GCA_009363875.1). Taxonomy (NCBI): domain Eukaryota; kingdom Viridiplantae; phylum Streptophyta; class Magnoliopsida; order Asterales; family Asteraceae; genus Mikania; species Mikania micrantha. The sequence goes on along the minus strand of CM018698.1, from coordinate 489,286 downwards.
ATCCTGAAACTGAGCAACCTGCTATCTCGGTAGAGATGGACCAGCTCATAAATAGAATAGTGGTTGATGCTATGGCCACCTACAAAAATCAACACACAGTAGAGGCAGGATCTAGTGCTATTGGCAACAATACAGGAGGTGGCAGTGGAGCGGTAGGTGGAAATGGTGCTGTTGGAGGTAGTGTGTCTGCTAGAATCATTGGATCTGCACCAAAGGCATGTTCTTACAAGGATTTCTTGAACTGCCAACCTCTTAGCTTTAATGGAATTGATGGAGCTATCGCACTGATCTGATGGTGCGAAAAGATGGAAACGGTATTCCGTGTCAGTAATTGCCCTGAGGAATGCCGAGTCAAGTATGCCACTTGTACTCTGAATGGAGCAGCTCTTACATGGTGGAGCAACCATGTTCAAGGTTTAGGCATTGATAAAGCCTATCAGATTCCCTGGTTAACACTGAAGCAAATGATGATGTATGAGTATTGCCCACGAAGTGAGATCCAGAAAATGGAAGAAGAATTCTATAATCTGAAAGTGCAAAGGAGTGACATTGCCAGTTATACTACTAGATTTCATGAGCTGGCAGAACTTCGCCCAATGATGGTCACTTCTGAGTACAAGTGAATAGAGCAGTATCTAAGAGGGCTTCCTCCAAGTATTGAAGATATGGTGACTTCTTCTAAGCCAGATACCATTCAAAGTGCAATTCGGTTGGCTCATCGCCTGATTGATCAGGCAGTTCGTCGTGGAACCTTGGGGACAAAGGTACCTGAAGAAAAGCAAAACATTGGTAATAAACGAAAATGGAATAGCAATTCACCAAATCAACTACAAAAGAAACCGACTCAGGTTAGAGTCAACACCGCTATGACAACTGATAAGAAATCTTACGTGGGAAAACTTCCCAAGTGTGAAAAATGTGGGTATCATCATGAGGGTGAATGTAGGCCCTTCATGTGTAACAGATGTGGCAGACGTGGACACTTAGCGAGGAATTGTCGAGCTCCTGTACCTACATCGGTGACAGATAGCAACAGGGATAATAGGATTTGTTTTGAATGCGGAGTTGTAGGTCATCTCAGGAAGAACTGCCCAAAGCTAACAAATCAAGGTGGCAACAATGCTCGAGGTAGGGCCTTTGTTATTGCCAAACCTTGTGACGGGTACGTTCTTTGTCAATAATCATTATGCTTCTGTCTTATTTGATACGGGGACAGATAAGAGCTTTATGTCAACTGAATTTAGCACATTAATTGGAGCCAATCCAACTGCAATACATGATAGATACACAATAGAACTAGCCAACGGAAAACTGATAGAAACTAGTGAGATAATTCAAGGGTGTACCTTACAACTAGGAGATTATGTTTTTGCTATAGATCTTCTATCGGTGAATCTAGGAAGTTTCGACATCGTTGTCGGAATGGACTGGTTGTCCGAAAACCAAGCAGAAATTGTATGTTGTCAGAAGGTGGTCCGTATTCTACTCCCAAGTGGGGAGACTCTCAATTCATGGTGAAAAGAGCGAAAAGGCATTACAAATCATCTCCTGTATGAAAGCCCGCAAGTATCTACGGAAGGGATGTCAAGCGGTATTAGCACACGTCATGGAAAGGAAGTCAAAAGAAAAGCGATTAGAAGATATACCGATTGTACGAGAGTATCCAGTAGTATTCCCTGAGGATTTGCCTGGACTACCCACAACAGGCAAGTCGAATTTCGAATTGACTTGGTGCCTGGCGCAGCACCAATAGCTCGATCGACGTACAGATTAGCCCTAACAGAGATGCAGGAGCTATCTAACCAACTACAAGAGTTACTGGACAAAGGTTTCATAAGACCAAGCTTCTCACCGTGGGGAGCACCCGTTTTGTTCGTAAAGAAGAAGGATGGAACCTTTAGAATGTGCATTGATTACCGAGAATTGAACAAGCTGACAGTCAAGAATCGGTACCCGTTACCAAGGATAGATGATCTATTCGATCAGTTGCAAGGTTCCAGTTTCTATTCAAAGATCGATCTGCATTCAGGACACCACCAGCTAAGGGTCAAGGACGAGGACGTTCCAATCACTGCTTTTAGAACTCGGTATGGCCACTATGAGTTTTTGGTTATGCCGTTTGGATTGACGAATGCCCCGGCAGATTTTATGGACCTTATGAATAGGGTCTGTAAACCGTACTTGGATAAATTTGTCATTGTGTTCATCGATGATATACTTATTTATTCCAAGACCAAAGAAGATCATGAGTAACACCTCAGACTTATTCTGGAGTTGCTAAGAAATAAAAAACTGTTTGCCAAATTTTCCAAATGTGAATTTTGGATGAGAGAAGTACAATTCCTTGGGCATGTAATAAATCAAAAAGGAATACATGTTGATCCTGCCAAGATTGAGGCTATCAAGAATTGGAATGCACCCAAAACCCCGACGGAAGTACGTTAATTTCTTGGCTTAGCAGGGTATTATAGAAGATTCATTGAAGGTTTCTCCAAGATAGCTTTACCATTGACTACATTGACCCAAAAGGATAAGAAATTTGAATGGAGCAACAAGCAAGAGGCAGCATTTCAATTGTTAAAGCAAAAACTATGCAGTGCACCTATTTTATCACTACCTGAAGGAACGGACGATTTCATAGTGTACTGTGATGCATCACATCAAGGATTGGGTTGTGTGCTGATGCAGATAGACAAACTCATTGCATACGCAACCCGGCAGCTCAAAACACATGAGAAGAACTACACTACGCATGATTTGGAACTAGGAGCTGTAGTGTTCGCACTCAAAATCTGGAGACACTACCTTTATGGTACAAAGTGTGCTATTTACACTGACCATAAAAGTCTCCAGCATATTTTCGATCAAAAAGACTTGAATATGCGACAACGTCGCTGGATTGAATTACTCAATGATTCTGATTGCAATATTCGCTATCATCCTGGCAAGGCAAATGTTGTTGCAGATGCTTTGAGCAGGAAAGAGCGAACCAAGACATTAAGAGTGCGAGCTTTGGGAATGATTATTCAAACAAGTCTTACTGCTCAAATTCAAAATGCCCAACTCGAAGCTCTTAAGAAAGAATACTTGCAGAATGAATCCTTGCGAGGCTTGGATAAGCAATTTGAGGTCAAGACTGATGGAACTCACTACTTTGCAAATAGAGTCTGGGTACCAAACTTTGGGAACCTAAGGAGCTTAGTAATGGATGAAGCTCACAAGTCTCGATACACTATACACCCTGGCTCTGATAAAATGTATCACGACCTCAAGGAGCTTTATTGGTGGCCTAACATGAAGGCTGACATCGCACTTTATGTTAGCAAATGTCTAACCTACTCAAAGGTTAAAGCTGAGTATCAAAAACCATCAGGGTTATTGCAACAACCAGAGATTCCACAATGGAAGTGGGATCAAATTACAATGGACTTTGTCACGAAACTTCCCAGAACTTCTAGTGGCTATGACACTATCTTGGTAATAGTCGATCGTCTCACGAAGTCTGCACATTTCTTGCCTATGAAAGAAACTGATAAAATGGACAAACTCACGAGGCTTTACATCAAGGAAGTAGTTTCCCGACATGGAATTCCAACCTCCATCATCTCTGATCGAGACAGCAAATTCACCTCACGAGTATGGCAGACCCTACATGAGGCATTGGGTACTCGTTTGGATATGAGTACAGCATATCATCCTCAAACGGATGGTCAGAGCGAAAGGACTATCCAAACTCTGGAAGACATGCTTCGAGCATGTGTGATTGATTTTGGAAGCAGTTGCGATACACATCTGCCTTTGATCGAATTCTCATACAACAACAGTTATCACACGAGCATCAAGGCAGCACCATTTGAAGCGTTGTACGGTCGTAAATGCCGATCACCTATATGTTGGACCGAGGTTGGTGAAAGTCAACTCACAGGTCCAGAAATCATTCAGGAAACGACAGATAAAATCTTTAAAATTCGAGACAGACTACGAGCCGCACAAGATCGTTAGAAGAGCTACGCTGATGTGAGACGCAAACCATTGTCTTTCCAAGCCGGAGACCGGGTCATGTTAAAGGTCTCACCTTGGAAAGTTGTTGTAAGATTCGGAAAATGTGGCAAATTGAACCCTCGATACATAGGGCCGTTTGAAATCATTGCAAAGGTGGGACCCGTTGCATAAAAACTCAAACTACCTCCATAACTCAATGGGGTCCATGACACATTTCATGTATCAAATCTCAAGAAGTGTTTGTCAGATGAAACGCTTGTGATACCGTTGGAAGAAATCCAAATCGATGATCAATTACACTTCATAGAGGAACTTATGGATATCATGGATCGGGAAGTAAAACAGTTGAAACAAAGTCGTATTCCAATAGTAAAGGTCCGTTGGAACTCAAGGCGAGGACCGGAATTTACCTGGGAACGCGAAGATCAGATGAAACTCAAATACCCCCAACTGTTTGATGACACATCAGTCTTGGGAAGCACAAACTGAATTTCGGGACGAAATTCCAATAACGGGGGGGGGGGGAGACTGTGACAATTCGCAATTCCAGGTTAGAATTTTGTGTCTTAGTCTTAATTAAGTCTTATTAAGATTAAAATAATCAAAACAAACCATAAGAATATAATGAAAACTCTTGAAGCAAAGAAGGAACAATGACACACAATTGAAATATAAATCGCGAAAATTTGCGAAAAGACAATTCGGCATGCGAAATTGTCAAATTCATGACAACCCGAACTTCCTAACCATATTATATTCTTAATGGGATGTAATTGGGAGTATAACAATGGTGGTTGATCAAATGTAGCAATTCCCAAAGACACGCGCGAAAAAGCCGAAAAATGATTGCGAAAATGGCAAAACTATTTAAAATCTTAAGCCTTTTCACATTAGAGCCTTTACAATCTGGTTTATAGATATTTTTAAATAAATATCTGATGGCAACTTGCTGGAAAAGCCATATGTCTATAAAATCAAGATTTTGACTTTGAAAGTCAAACTTTTCCACACCCTTTCTCCTCAAAAGTCGACCAGAGCCATCCCTTTCCTTTCTGTAGCTTCAAACACCTTCCAAACATCATCTATAAGCAATCCTTGCTGAGGATTAAGATCAAGAACAAGTAGATCACAAAATCAACCTCCAAAAGTTGATTTTCAAGTGGGTTTTCAAGCCAAAACTCAACCAAGTAAGTTTTGATCTTAATTTTTGGTTCAAATAACTTCAAATAGGTTAAATAAACATGTTTGAATAATGGTTAAAGTTTGGAAATCATCAGATCTTGAAAACCCATGAAAAGGGCATTTTTGTCCAAAAACCCGAGTTTTCAAATTTGTCTAAATTGAGATTTTTCTTCATCAAACTCTAGATATATGTTAAATATTAGGATCTGGAGATTTTGGCCCGGCAAAAATGTAAAAATATCGATTTGGCCCGCAAAAACCATGTTTGGCCTGTGTGTCTCGGCCAGCGGCCAGTGCGTCCCTGCCATGCAGCCTTGCGTCTCGGCCATGCGGCCCGTGCGGCCTGTGCGTCTCGGCCAGCGGCCCCATGCGGCCCGTGTCGCGGCCCCTATGCGGCCCCATGTGTCTCGGTCGTTACCGGGAACACCTGGCCAAACGACCAACCGGCTAGCCAAGGCCAAGGCCAGGCCGGCTCGAGCCATTAACCAGGCCGCGGCCCAGCCCATCAAGCCACCACCCCAGACCACTGAGCCATTACCGGACCGCCACCGTTGACCGCTGCCGAACCGCCGGCGACTTTTCCGGCCAAAATTCCGGCGGAAAGGAATATTCCGGCGACATATTCCGGCAAAAAGGAATATTCCGGCGACTTTTCCGGCCAAACCCTAATTTCGTCTGTTTTGCGTTCTTAACTTTGTTTCGCGATCCGATTTGCAATACGGTGATCCGATTTTAATAAAAAGGATATATTTTTAATCGATTTCGCATTCCGGACTCAATTTTTCAGTCCGTTTCGCAATTCGAAAATCTGATTTCAGTCTGGAAATTGTTTAAGAATCCGATTATTACACGAAATTCAGTTTTCGCATCGGTTTTCAATATGACAACCTATTCTTTGTCGATTTCGCATTCCGGACTCAGTTTTGCGATCTGTTTCACAATCCGGAAGCCCGATAATCGATTTAGAAGCAGAATTGGAGTTCCGATTGTGACCGGAATTCAGTTGTATTATCGGTTTTCAATATGAAAACCTATTCTTTATCGATTCCGCCTTCCGGACTCAGTTTTATGATCTGTTTTGTAATCTGATAATCAGATTTCAACCCAGAAGTCGATTGAGAATCCGGATTTGATAGAAAAGTTAATTTCTCACCAAATCAAGTACAAACAACTCACCGAACTTTAATAAATTACAGATTTGGAATCCAGGAACTAGCAATACGAACGTTGTATTCTGTTTATTGAATTATATCAACTGAGGTGAGTTCACTAACCCCTTTTCTGTATTTTGGCTTTTGAACTCAGGGAATGAGAAAACATAAAAACTCATTTGAAACATCTTGTTTATTGTGAAGCGTTGAAACGCTTTCGATGCATTTGGTGAAACATGAAACCTGACTTGACCAGGTGGAACTCTGAAACGCTTTCAATGCATTTTGTGAAACATGAAACCTGATTTGATCAGGTGGAACTCTGAAACACTTTTTAAACATTTTGTGAAACATGAAAACGAAAGCGTTGTAAAACATTTGGTTTGAAACACGTGACAGTGGGGAGAACATATGACCGAACTTGTCATTATTTCATGGGTTACACATTTGTCGCTAAGTCCCCTATTCTGTAACCGTTAACCGTGGGAGGGGCGTGATTATTGAGAATAGATTCTATTTGTGATTGAAAATCCTCGCCCGTGGTTCGTAGCTAAAACCACGACTGGATGTCGAGCGGGCGCTCAATAAGGCTAAAACACACAATGTCTTGCGACAAGGACATTGGGAAGAGGCAAACATTGAACTCGTCAGCTCGGTTACGGGAGCCCACGAGTTATAATTGGACATTTGGTCGGGAACTAAACACGACATTGTTGGAAGGAATAATGTTCGCACTTGATACCAATGTTTTACACCCAGTTTGGGACATTAAAACTATTAAACTCTTTTTATGCAAACATTTGAATCGTTTGAGATACATTACATACATTTTTAACAAATAAACTTGTGAACTCACCAGCGATATGCTGATTGTTTTAAATCATGTTTTCTCAGATGCATAGTATTACAGGGGGTGGAGCTGGGAGCTCAATTTAGGAAGACATGTGGTGGAGTCTATGAGAGATAGACTCAACAATATGATATATTGTCACACCCCCACCTCTCGTCACCTCGTGTATGATGTCACTGAAACGGTTGCGGAAGCATAGTGGTGATGTCTCTGAGATGAGGGGTGACTTTCTTGATCCGATATCACATGCACACAGATTAACTTAAAGTAAATACATTAGAAGATTCGTCATTGACATCCACATTACAGTATACAACTAAGTTAATTTAATTACAAAACTAATTTATTCAAGTGCAAGTATCCCAAAAGTGTGTCCTCACCGGCGATTACTGTTTACCTGCAAAAAGGTTTGAGTTTGAAACGTCAGCACAAAGCTGGTGAGTTCGACAGTTCAATTTAAAACAATATGATATGATAAGTATATTCTCAAAAGTTCAGTTCCGGATAACCATGGGACCCGTATCTAGTTCCTTTCGGACTGATATGTTCTTGTTTTGTGAAGATATTACCCGTCGGTAAATATCTTGGTGCCTCATTGTCTTAATGTTTATCACTTACATTAAGAAGTTTTGGAAATAGATAACAAACATTTGCACCAAGGGGATTTGCAAGCTCTCGGCAAATGGGTTGTCAGCCAATAGTACTATCAATGTTTTCTATTCGGCCCCACACGGGTTCACTAGATACAGTTCATGAAATGAGATCTTTTGATACTGTGATAAAGATACTAACGGCAAAATCCCTTGAAATCAAATAGTTAATGTTGTTGATTATAATACTGTAACAGTTTCTAGATAATTTAATGGCTTAGGAATGATCAATCCTTGTTATTGATTACCCAAATATCATGAAATATCACAATGTAGCATCAGAATAGGTGTAATAACCAGGTTTAACATACTAATCTGGCTGTTATCATAAACATCAGATAATCGTTTCAATGAGTATGTTAATGATTGTGATTAGTTTGAAACACTTGGATTTAACCTTGCATTTCAAGGATTAATCCAACTAATCATCTACATTGTTATAATCAAATGGATTCAACCATTATAATCATGGGTATGGTTTCATGCAAACCGGGCATTACAACGGATCAAAACAAGGATTTAACCGTTAAAACATCGTGTTCTTTGTTTACAATCAATCCTAGCCATCATCTAGGCAATAATCAACAATCCTAACTATGTAATTACGTTCAAAATCAAGATCTAATCAATCAAAATCAAACTAGAAGGTTAAAACGGATCATTACCTAATCTGGCGGATATCTGCGGTTAAAACAACGATCAGAACTTGTATAGATGATCCCTGGTGCGATCCTTGCGTTCATAGGGCTTGAAAATGAAGGTTGGATGATGGAAAGTTGATGTTCTTCCTGGTGTTCGTCTGAGTTCTAGAAGTGAATAAAATTATAATTTTTGCATGAAATCTGATGAAGTAGATCAGATTATTGCACCGCCACACCCGTCACGTACCGCAACCAGAAGCCAAAGTGGGCTTCGCGTACCGCGACGATTTCTGGAGGAATCTAAGATATTTTCCAAGCATCGCGTACCGTGGAGGATTCTCAACCCCTCCATCGCGTACCGTGACGAGCCCATTCGATCAACACTTAGAAATTTTTCTTCGTTTTTCGATTTCGAGCAATCCAGGACTCCGTTTTGCACACGGTTTTTGCCCACGTTCATCATTTCTCGCATTCTATCGATCTGTAACCATTACAATTATTAAATCAAAGTGGATTTCTAGAACGATCAAATGTACTCACATCATTGATGATGTAATTCTCGTATGCAACTGTCACAGTCTCCTCCTGTTAGAGAAATTTCGTCCCGAAATTTAGTGAAGACTTACATTATGACAATCGTTATGAGAATAGATGTGGATACTTTGATTTCATTTGATCTTCACGTTCCCAAGTATATTCGGGTCCACGTTGCGAGTTCCATCGCACTTTAACGATTGGTATGCGGCTACGTTTCAGCACTTTCATTTCTCGATCCATTACCTCTACCGGTTCTTCACTGAACTGAAGTTTTTCATCAATATGAATCTCTTCTAGAGGTACAATTAATGATTCATCAGTTAGGCACTTTTTCAGATTGGATACATGAAAAACATCGTGAATATTACTGAGTTCAAGAGGTAACTCAAGTCTGTAGGCTACTGATCCAACTCGTTCAAGAATTTTGAATGGCCCTACAAATCTTGGTGAAAGTTTACGTCTCTTCCCGAATCTGAAAATGCCTTTCCAAGGTGACACTTTCAACATTACTCGATGACCTATTTGGAATTCTAACGGTCTACGACGATTATCAGCATAACTCTTTTGACGATCGCGAGCAGCTTTAATTCGTTCCTGAATGAGTGCGATCTTATCAGTTGTTTCCTGAATGAATTTTGGGCCTATGATTTGACTTTCACCTACCTCTGACCAACAGATAGGTGATCTACACTTGCGTCCATAAAGTGCTTCAAATGGAGCGCATTGAATACTGGTATGTAGCTGTTATTGTATGAAAATTCAATAAGTGGAAGATGAATATCCCAGCTACCTCCAAAATCAATCACACACTTCTGAGCATGTCTTCAAGAGTTTGATTTGTTCGTTCAGTCTGCCCGTCGGTTTGGGGATGATAAGCTGTGCTCATATTGATTTGCGTGCCCAGAGCATTCTGAAGAGTTTGCCAGAATCGTGACATAAATCGACTATCTCTGTCGGAAATGATAGAGATCGTTACTCCATGTCGAGATACAATCTCAGTAACATAGAGTTTAGCGAGTCGATACATGGAAAAATCTTCTCGGATGGGTAAGAAATGCGCAGATTTAGTAAGGCGATCAACAATAACCCATATAGAGTCATGATTACGCGATGTTCTGGGTAATTTAGTAATGAAATCCATAGAGATCTGATCCCATTTCCACATGGGAATCTCAGGTTGTTGTAATAACCCAGAAGGTTGTTGATGTTCAGCCTTAAATTTGAGACATGTTAAACATCGATCCACGTATTCGACTACATGTTTCTTCATTCCAGGCCACCAGTAAAAGTCTTTAAGATCTTTGTACATCTTATCAGCACCTGGATGAATAGAATACCTAGATTTGTGCGCCTCATCCAAGATAATCGTTCTAGAATTACCGAATAAAGGAACCCAAATTCGGCTTTTGAAATACAGTACTCTGTCCGCTTTCGTTTCGAGTTTCTTGTCTAATCCCCTCAGTCCCTCAGCAGAATAGTTCGTTGCTTGCAAAGCTTGTTGCTGAGCTTCTTTAATTTGAGGAATTAGACTGGTTTGAATAGTCATACCTAACGCTTTCACACATAAAGGTTTGACTCGTTCCTGTGACTCAAGGCGTCGGCTACGACATTCGCTTTACCTGGGTGATAACGAATTTCACAGTCATAGTCGTTTAGAAGTTCAAACCATCGCCTCTGTCGCATGTTCAACATTTTCTGATCTAGAATGTATTGGAGGCTTTTGTGATCAGTGTATATAATACACTTAGTTCCGTATAGGTAATGTCTCCAAATCTTGAGTGTAAACACCACTGCACCAAGTTCTAGATCATGTGTGGTATAGTTCTTCTCATGTACTTTCAGTTGTCGAGAAGCGTAAGCAATTACCTTATCTTTATGCATTAGGACACAGCCAAGACCTTGACGAGAAGCATCACAGTATACTGTGAAATTATCAATACCTTCCGGTAATGCCAAGATAGGTGCATTGTAGAGTTTGTGTTTCAACAGTTGGAACGCCTCCTCCTGTTGAGAATCCCATATAAAAGGTTGATTCTTTTGGGTCAATGTGGTGAGTGGCAAGGCTATCTTTGAAAAGTTCTTAATAAACCGGCGATAATAACCTGCCAACCCCAAAAATTGACGTATTTCAGTCGGGGTTCGTGGTGTCTCCCACTGTTTCACTGCTTGAATCTTACTGGGATCCACTTGAATACCGTTCTCATTCACAACATGCCCGAGAAATTGAACTTCTCGTAACCAAAATTCACACTTGGAGAATTTGGCATATAATTTCTCATGTGCCAAAAGTTCTAGAATTAATTTCAAGTGCTGAGCATGTTCTTGTTGGTTCCGAGAATAAATGAGAATATCATCAATAAACACAATCACAAATTTATCCAGATAAGGTCTACATACTCGATTCATCAGATCCATGAAAACTACTGGTGCATTTGTTAAACCAAACGGCATTACTAGAAATTCGTAATGTTCGTATCGGGTTCGAAAAGCAGTTTTAGGAACATCATCATCATGAATATGCAACTGATGATATCCAGATCTTAAATCGATTTTTGAGAAGTAAGTAGCACCTTGCAATTGATCAAACAGATCATCGATACGAGGTAGTGGATAACGATTCTCGATTGTCAGTTTATTGAGTTCCCGATAGTCAATACACATTCTGAATGAACCATCCTTCTTTATCACAAAAAGAATTGGTGCTCCCCAGGGTGAGAAACTAGGTCTGATAAAACCTTTGTCTAACAGTTCTTGCAATTGACCTGAAAGTTCTTGCATTTTCGATGTTACAAGCCGATACGGGGCTTTAGCAACAGGTGCTGCACCTGGAATCAAGTCAATCCGAAATTCAACTTGTCTCACTAGGGGTAATCCTGAGATGTCCTCAGGAAATACTTCAGGAAAACCTTTGTCTACTAGGATGTCTGTGATTCGTTTGGGTGAAGAGTTGTGCCCAGTCACATGTGCTAGGAAAGCATAACAGCCTTTCCTTAAGAATTTCTGAGCTCGCATACAAGATATGATACCAAGTTTTCTACCGGCTCATTTTCCTTGAACTATCAGTGTATTACCGTTAGGTAATGGAATACGGATCATCTTGTTTTGACACACAACTTCCGCTTGGTTATCAGAAAGCCAGTCCATGCCAACAACGACATCAAAGCTCCCAAGCTCAATAGGAAGTAAATTGATATTGAAAAGATGATCATTCAAATTCAAGGAACATCCTTGAATAAAACTGTTAGTTTTGATCAACTTGCCATTAGCATGTTCAATAACATACGGAGTTTCTAGGTCTACCGTAGGCAGTGAAAGTAAAGATGCAAATTCAGGAGAGATAAAACTCTTATCTGCTCCTGTATCAAAGAGAACTGATGCGTAAAGATTATTAAGAAGAAACGTACCCGTAACAATATTCGTATCATGTCTCGCCTCGGTAGCACCAATCTGAAAAGCTCTCCCTCTAGCTTCATTTCCTTGATTGGTGTTATTGTTTGGATAGTTTCGCATGAGATGGTCAGGGCTTCCACATTTGTAGCATGACCGGTTGGTTTGAGTGGTTTGTCGTGGTGCTTGATTTTGTGGTTGAGCAGGAAAATTGTAATATTTGGTGAAATGTCCAACTCGATTACAGTTGGCACAAACAGGACACGGTCATGTGTGATGAAATGGACATTTATTGCATTTGGGCGCCTGCCCGGAATAAGTTTTCCTCTCAGGAATAACAGCACCATAATTTTTCACAGTTGGCTTGCTCTGGCTAGTCTCAGCTGGAGCTTTCGCCTTGGTTTTGCCAAACCACTTTCGTTTAGTACCTTTTGAAACATTCGAGGTACCGATATCACTACGGCTGTGAGCCGTCTGAGGTTTCAAAGATAGAGTACCACTCCTTACCGCCTCATTGGTAAGCTTAGTGGTCAAAAGAATTTTATGTTTCAGAGTTGTAGGTTCAGCTGCAGTAACCATTCCCCGAATCTGGGGAATCAAACCCTTAATGTATTTCTCGATCAAGGCTGCTTCCGTAGGAAACATATCGGGAAGTAAGCAAGTAAGTTCGTGAAACCGATCGGTGTAAGCCAGACAATCAGCACCGATCATAGAGTGATTCCAGAATTCCTCCTGGAGTTTTTGAATCTCAGTGATTGGGCAGTACTCTAATCTAATCAGAGTTTTGAAATCATTCCAGCCCATCGAGTCAACTGTGGCTGAATCCAAAGTCTTGGCCTGGGTATTCCACCAGGTCAAAGCTAAGTCTTTCAGAGAACAGGCAGCATAAGACACCTTATGCTCTGCCAAACATTGCCTGATTTTGAGTTTGGTTTCCATCTCCTCAATCCACCGTAAAAGACCAGCCGCTCCTTCCTTGCCTGTAAAAGTAGGAGGGTTGCAAGAAGCAAAGTACTTATATGTACACCCTTGCTGTGGTGGATCAGGAACAGTTGTTTTTGTGGTTGTTGCACCGGTGGTAGTATGAGTTTCGATATGACCACCAGTAGCATTATGTTCAGCATGATCGTGGTCCCTACCAGAACCTGCGGTGATATGTGGTTGGTGTTGTGTCAGAACACCACAAGCAGATAGTTGTTCACGCATAATTCGTGCTATCATAGCTTCATTTGTTTCAGATCCACTTGTACCAGCAGGTGGAATAGTGTTTGCTCCAGGTTTCACTGGTGGAGCAGTATTTGTTTCCAAGTTCCCTAGTGGAACCATGTTTACTTCCGGATTAACACCCGGATCCAGATTTGATTCAACATTCAAAGGGGGAATTTGATTCTGTTCAGGGTTTGTAATGTTCTGGGTAGCTCTCTTAGCTGGTCGACCTCTTTTAGGAGCCATTATTCTGCTCACAAGCAGACAAACTCAGGTCAGTTTAAGAACATTAAAGATATAACCCGTTTTATCACATAAATTCAATCATATTCAGTTACACTGAAAATTTATATTGAAATGTGATTATAAAGAATACAGTATAACTACATGAATTTAATCCAGACATGTTCTCAATACACCCAGATCACACAGATATTCGTAGTTATACTCAGTCCTGATAATTCAATAACATGTCAAAATATTACACAGGACTTTGAAATGTTGTCACACAGACAATTGAAATGTTGCCACACAGGACTTTGATATGATGCCACATAGGACTTTGAAATGTTGTCACATAGACAATTGAAATGTTGCCACACAGGACTTTGATATGATACCACACAGGACTTTGAAATGTTGTCACACAGACAATTGAAATGTTGCCACACAGGACTTTGATATGATGCCACACAGGACTTTGAAATGTTGTCACACAGACAATTGAAATGTTGCCACACAGGACTTTGATATGATGGCACACAGGACTTTGAAATGTTGTCACACAGACAATTGAAATGTTGCCACACAGGACTTTGATATGATGCCACACAGGACTTTGAAATATTGTCACACAGACAATTGAAATGTTGGCACACAGGACTTTGATATGATGCCACACAGGACTTTGAAATGTTGTCACACAGACAATTGAAATGTTGCCACACATGACTTTGATATGTTGTCACACAGACAATTGAAATGTTGCCACACAGGACTTTGATATGTTGTCACACAGACAATTGAAATGTTGCCACACAGGACTTTGATATGTTGTCACACAGACAATTGAAATCACAATGATATGATACATTGCCATACTGGCAATAGATATGTTCTCAAGTTGATATGTTCTTACTTGGAATTGTTTTTAGTCTCTAGTTGTTGATTACATGAATTTGATATTAACACACCAATCACACACAACATCCATAACCCATTACACAATTAAATACACAAAACAACCATTTATTAGCACTATCATAGAGTTTGATACAAACGAGTGTTACTACAACATCCATACAGATAACAACATATCCATCTACGGTATGTACAATGACAAGTCCCAAAACGAGTGATGCTCGATCACACTTACCGTAGGAAATACGGTAAGCAGGCTAGTATAATAGCTATAGTAGCCAATACTATAGCTAAACATAAGAGTCTAGCCTCAGTACTCAGTGTACCAAGCATCCAAGTCCAGCCTTGCAGTCTCTCTCTACAGACTGCAATTTGCTGCCAACATGCAGCAACCACTACCTGTCTCCAGGTCCTACTCAAACGCTCCTCTATGGTCGCCCTCCAAGCCTGGGCATCAGTACCCATGAGATTCACCTGCTCCATCAAAGTCATGTGTGAAGTAAGAATCTCAAGTACTGTGGTGCGGGTATCCTCCAGGGTAGTCTGATAGTGGTGAAGGTCCTGCCTCAGGCCTTGCAGGTCTTGAGAGACCTGCTGCAGTTGGGCCCGCAGCTCAGCTTGGTGGGAGGATTCTCCCACCTCATGTACAGTCTGTGGCTCATCTCGTGGAGCCATCTGATGTCTCGGGGGTAGCCCCGTGGTCTTGCGGGCTTGTCCCCACATCCGTCGTAATCCGTCCCACGCGGGGACTCTCCGTGGAGAGGAGCTCTGTCTCCTCTCAGCAGAATTATGAACCAAGGGTGAATGGGGAGGACTGGGTACAATAGGGGATGCTGGTGGTGGTACTGGTGATGGTGGTGGTGGTGGAGTAACAGGTCTGGGGGATGATGGTGTATGCGGTCCGGCAGGGGTCGCCTGAGAGGCTGCAGATGAAGCCTCACTAGGATCCGAGTCTGCTCCTGTACTAGAACTCAGGGTGTCGTCCAACCTCAGATAGGGAAATCTCTGGAAAATATACTGTTCGGCTTGATCGGCCATTGCTGTACAATCAAAATCTCTAATTAGTATCATGAAGTAAATATTAAATAACGATATTTAACATAAACATGGACATGATATGATGTTCTTTCCTATCTCAAAACAACTATTCGTCCTTATTGTTATTAATGTTCTGCTTGAATTAAATTAAACTAGAACGCACACGTGTTGCAAATTTCAGTTATGCTGGCAATTCATAACTGGAATTTGTACCACCTGATTATTCTGGCTTCATTCAAAACAAGTGTTCGTTAATAATGTTCGGTGCTCTCTGTGTTACTATTCGTGCCTATGGTTATAGTCTAGGTCTCTAAGTCCACCTAAATTCTATAACCTGTGGCTCTGATACCACCCTGTCGCACCCCCACCTCTCGTCACCTCGTGTATGATGTCACTGAAACGGTTGCGGAAGCATAGTGGTGATGTCTCTGAGATGAGGGGTGACTTACTTGATCCGATACCACAAGCACACAGATTAACTTAAAGTAAATACATTAGAAGATTCGTCATTGACATCCACATTACAGTCTACAACTAAGTTTATTTAATTACAAAACTAATTTATTCAAGTGCAAGTATCCCAAAAGTGTGTCCTCACCGGCGATTACTGTTTACCTGCAAAAAGGTTTGAGTTTGAAACGTCAGCACAAAGCTGGTGAGTTTGACAGTTCAATTAAAAACAATATGATATGATAAGTACGTTCTCAAAAGTTCAGTTTCGGATAACCATGGGACCCGTATCTAGTTCCTTTCGGACTGATATGTTCTTGTTTTGTGAAGATATTACCCGTCGGTAAATATCTTGGTGCCTCATTGTCTTAATGTTTATCACTTACATTAAGAAGTTTTGGAAATAGATAACAAACATTTGCACCAAGGGGATTTGCAAGCTCTCGGCAAATGGGTTGTCAGCCAATAGTACTATCAATGTTTTCTATTCGGCCCCACACGGGTTCACTAGATACAGTTCATGAAATGAGATCTTTTGATACTGTGGTAAAGATACTAACGGCAAAATCCCATGAAATCACACAAAAGTCACATGAAATCACACAGATAACAGTGATGCATATCATATGTTCAGAAAAGGATTTACAAAGTTACCCCGATATTTATAAAACATTAAAAAGAAAAGGGGTTGCACGAAACTCACCTGATGATATAAATGTAGCAAAATATCTTGAAGCTGATAATAAAGAGATGATTCTGCATTTAGTTATATTTAATGAGTTATTTATGTTCTAGTTTACTGATTAGATCTTTCTGAACGTTCAATGTCAAAGACATTGCTTTGTAAGTCATCAAACCGATATTAAATGTTTAATTGGTTACTTTAGTATTATATCATACAATGTATGATAATGTAGGAACCTACATTGCATTAGATTCCTAGTACAAGATTGATGACACTCTTGATTAATCAGAATAATCTCGGATTAATCAAATAGTTAATGTTGTTGATTATAATACTGTAACAGTTTATAGATAATTTAATGGCTTAGGAATGATCAATCCTTGTTATTGATTACCCAAATATCATGAAATATCACAATGTAGCATCAGAATAGGTGTAATAACCAGGTTTAACATACTAATCTGGCTGTTATCATAAACATCAGATAATCGTTTCAATGAGTATGTTAATGATTGTGATTAGTTTGAAACACTTGGATTTAACCTTGCATTTCAAGGATTAATCCAACTAATCATCTACATTGTTATAATCAAATGGATTCAACCATTATAATCATGGGTATGGTTTCATGCAAACCGGGCATTACAACGGATCAAAACAAGGATTTAACCGTTAAAACATCGTGTTCTTTGTTTACAATCAATCCTAGCCATCATCTAGGCAATAATCAACAATCCTAACTATGTCATTACGTTCAAAATCAAGATCTAATCAATCAAAATCAAACTAGAAGGTTAAAACGGATCATTACCTAATCTGGCGGATATCTGCGGTTAAAACAACGATCAGAACTTGTAGAGATGATCCCTGGTGCGATGCTTGCATTCAGAGGGCTTGAAAATGAAGGTTGGATGATGGAAAGTTGATGTTCTTCGCCTGGTGTTCGTCTGAGTTCGAGAAGTGAATAAAATTATAATTTTTGCATGAAATCTGATGAAGTAGATCAGATTATGGCACCGCCACACTCGTCGCGTACCGCGACCAGAAGCCGAAGTGGGCTTCGCGTACCGCGACGATTTCCGGAGGAATCTAAGATATTTTCCAAGCATCGCGTACCGCGGAGGATTCTCTACCCCTCCATCGCGTACCACGACGAGCTCATTCGATCAACACTTAGAAATTTTTCTTCGTTTTTCGATTTTGGGCAATCCAGGACTCCGTTTTGCACACGTTTTTCGCCCACGTTCATCATTTCTCGCATTCTATCGATCTGTAACAATTACAATTATTAAATCAACGTGGATTTCTAGAACGATCAAATGTACTCACATCATTGATGACGTAATTCTCGTATGCAACTGTCACATATATCGCATAGTATATATGTGTAATATCATTATATATATGTGTGAAACTCAAATAAAACTGTTATTACATTAGGCTTGTGGCTAATGTAGTTGTAATATTGCTCTGTAATATAGAAACATATGTGTCTTTTGTTGTAAATCATGACTGTGAAACCTTGAAAGTCACACCGTACGCTTCCGCAATGACAAGGGTGTGACAGAATCCATTGCAATCCTCACGTAATCAGATTACAATGCATCCGATTTACCTCTACCACTTTGTATTCCCATAGGCCTCATCGAAACCATTACCAGTAATATGACATGAGAGAAAATAAATTCTTCAGTCTACTAGTCAATAGGAATCGATGGATTAATTACAATTATTACTGCAGATTAATATCACCATGTGTTGCTTACCAGACCCTGACTGTTCGTCGCCCTGTCACCGGTCATACGTTACCGGCCAATGATCAATACGATCAACATACCAGCCCTACAAGCTGGAGGTTTGTCAAACCTATGGTACCACTATGCTATCGTCGGTTTAGTCACGTCAAACTAACTGGTTAGCGATTTGTGTGTGGGACTTACAATGATCAACTTGAATACAAGGCACATGATTGAAATGATATAATACAGACAGTTCAATAGTAATCAATTGTATTGTGTTCACCAAT
Source organism: Mikania micrantha (assembly GCA_009363875.1). Taxonomy (NCBI): domain Eukaryota; kingdom Viridiplantae; phylum Streptophyta; class Magnoliopsida; order Asterales; family Asteraceae; genus Mikania; species Mikania micrantha. The sequence goes on along the minus strand of CM018698.1, from coordinate 470,341 downwards.
GTTGTTTGTTCTCAATGTTGTGTGTTCTTGTTGTTGTTAACAAATTTATATAAGAAACTTATTATACAATGTTAGTTGTCGTGTGAATGATGTTGTTATCATGAAGATACATTATCATGATTATCATTCTTGTTGTTCCATATGGTCACCCTGTTGCCACTACAGTGTTGTAAGAGTTAATCTTACTACACTTAGTCGACTCAGGTGGTGGATGATATTTGTTTTGTGTTATCTCATAGTCCTCACCGAGTTGTATGCATAGTGTTATAGAAACTTGTCCTATTACACTTAGCTAACTCAGGTGGTGAATGATATTATGAAGATATATTATCTTCATATCATTCATGTTCGTTCTTGTTGTTGTCATCATGTTCACCTGTGATAATCTCATTGTTTGTTCTTGTAAGAATAATTAAATGTTATAAGATTGAATCTTACAACTACATTATTCTATTGTGTTTATTCATGAAGCTATGTTATCATGTTTCATCTTAGTTGTCTCAGTCATGTTATGATCATACAAGCATGCATACAATGATAAGCGACAATAAGTCAAGCAATATTATCTAAATCATAGTATAAACAATATGTTGTACTAAAACTTTTAAATAATTAAAAGATTTAGCATGTTTTTCATCCCTGAGAGTTTAAAATCAATTAAGATTAGAAAAGGGGGCGTATGAACTCACATTGTAGTTGTTGTGGTTGACTAAGTATAAACAAGAATGCACGCGCTCTTTGTTGTACTTGATGTTGTTTTCACGATCATGTGTTGATTTCACAATGTTTGTAACTTATGAGTGTAATCTGTATGTAATTGAGTGTGTATGTGTGTGTTAGCCCTAGAGTTGGCTAACACCCGTAGGTCTTGATCATCATTCGGCCCTTGTTCAATGGTTATAGGTCATTATTATCACATGCGTTTATGTTGTGTTTTTAGCATCAATTCATTCTTGATATCTCAAAACCTTATCATTATGTGCTAGTTAATCGTTTTAATATGAGACTTAGTAAATCAACCCAAGAATAAACTTAGGTTTATGATTTACAATTTCTCATTTTGTTCTTATTAAGCTTGAAATAGTTTGCCACATAGTTAGTAATAACCATGTAACCATCTTTGTAAAACTTAATGTTTTAAGTTTGTGAAATTCATTAAACTAAAATTCACCACCTTTGTAGTATTTTTAGAAAATCCATGCATGTTACTCCTTGTAATTTGATTTCATGTTCTGGTGGAAATTCTAAATCATATGGGCCGAATCTGTTATGTGGTCACGTGGCTGGGCCGAATGATTGGGCCGAACTAAGTGTGGGCCGAATCACTTGGGCCTATCGAATGATGATGTTGGTCCTGAAACAGTCCCATGAGCCGACTGAATAGGCCGAATCAAATGTGGCCGTATGAGTGTCTGCTTGGCCGAAGGGTGTGACCCGATCGAATGGGTGGTCGAATGAGGGTGTCCCGAGCGAATAGCCCGTCCTTCGGCCGACTGAGCCCCTGACTCGAATGGAGCCTCCCCTTTGTCGGAGCGAATGAGTACTTGGCTGAGTGACTGAGCCATTCGATCGCCTTGGCCCCATTCTGCTTCCTTCGGCCCAAGCCTTTCGGCTATGAGTCCTTCGGCCAGCTGGGGGAGCCATTCGGCCATAGCAGTCCACTCGGTCCCAGCTCTAACTTTTTTGAGCCTCATGATCCAATGACAAAGGGTGCATGTTCATACTTCTCTTGAATTGTTTTCATGTAAAGTTGATGGGTTTTGTGGTGGCTCTAGCCGATTAGGGTTGAAGGTCCAACAAAAAGGGTTGAAAACCCTAGTTTTTGTGATCTTTGTAGCTCCATACCTTGATTTTCAGTGGAAAACTCTTCAGATTGGTTGTACTTCTAGATAGAGGAGATCAAGAGCTTCATTTAGGCTCAAAGATGGAGTGATTTCATCAAGTATTGAGTGAGATATGGAGATTTGAAGATTGGGTTTTCTAGAGAGAGAGATCCGGGAATGGGTGTTTAGAGAGAGAGAGAGTGAAAGTGATAAATGAAAAAGATGAACTCATATAGGGTATTTATACCCCGGGTGGGTTCGGGTTCGTTTTTGTTGCTCGGTTCTCGTTTTCGTCGCGTATCCGGCACGTAACGCGCGTAGTTTCGTTTTAAAATAAAAAGGATTTGTTTTAAACATTTAAAAGATGGTTATTCCTTGTAAATCTTCTAACTTTGTTTTTCTTAAATTATTATCGTTCGAATCGTTTATCGATTTCGTTTCGTCAGATCGCGTCACCTTCGCGTGTATTCGTTCGAATCGTCACCCGAACAAACACGATGATGGTTTTGCTTTCTGACTTTTTTTTTATATTTTTCAGTCATCATTTCAGAACATTAAACTCACAGATATGTTTGTGTGAATCATCACTCACAGGAATGTATGCTAAGGAACAGGGTGGTTTGGTTAAAAAGGGTAGCACGTTTCATAGTGAGAAACTCGCGTTGGCGTTTGGGTTAATGAGTCTGCCAGCTTGGATGCCTATTCATATAATGAAGAATCTTAGAATATGTGATGACTGTCATTTGGTGATGAAGTTGACGTCGCGTGTTGTCTCACGGGAGCTTGTGGTTCGAGATGCAAATCGTTTTCATCATTTTAAAGACGGGTGTTGCTCGTGTCGGGATTATTGGTAATCTGGTTATCTGAGATGTGGACAATACTATCTACACATTGTTAGCAATGATAGTCGAAGCAATGGAAATTCTCTTTTGACAGTTTTTGAAGCATTGCATGTGTGTCTATTATTTTAAATAAAACGTACCTAGTGTTTGACTTAGTTTCCGCTTTGTGCAGCCGTGTAGGGGTCGTAGAAGGGCTGGTTTGCTTCTTAATATGATGTACACAGTCTTACCCTACACATATATGTACAAGATGTTATTTCTTACAACTTAAATACATAATCTTAAGGTCATAATAAAATGTCTTTTTGACTTTCGTCATCCTATTGTGGTAAAAAGAAATCAAAACAACTTTTTGAGAATGCTACGTGTCAATGTCATTTTGAGAACAAAGAAAGAAACAAATATACCCAACAAAATCTGATAATCAGTAGGGTCTAATAAAAGTGAGATGAAAACAAATCTTACTTTTAATCCCAATGGAATAACAAGGTTAATTATGGAGAGACCTGAACTAAAAGATAACATATTACTTTTGATATATCTATACTTCTTTATAATGTATATTGGTGAGATGAAAGTCAATTGTCTTATAAATAAGAAAAATACGACTTCATGAACATGTGGTACAAGCAATCTAAGCATAAATCCACTCCAGCATTCCCTTAAACGTTGAAGACAATTGAAACCTTGATTTATGTTTTCCATCTCCTCCAAAATTGCTATTCCATTCTTAGCATCCACTCTCCAAACTAGGTAATCATTCGATTCATCACCGTTCCCCTTTGATTCTTCTTACCTTAATTGGTTAATATCTCAACCAGGTGTATGGAATTTCAAAACCGGATCAAGAAGCAACCTATCTTGATATACTCGCCACTGAAGCATCAACGTAAAACGGGTAAGCATCTTATCCTCTTTTCTCTTTTGTTTGATTTTGAATCAATAGAACCGATTATCTTCACATTTTGGCTCCAAATTTAAATGTTTGAAATCTTTGATTTCTTCTTTAAATAGGATGTCGCTCATCAATCGAACCCCCATCCCTCCTGTGTTTCCTGCTCTTCATTGTTGGTATGTTTCAGAATAATTTTTAACCTAATTTTTGTTCATGATTTTAACCTTAATTTTCTACTTATTTGTATGCATTCTCTTCAATCTGGTAGTATTCATCGCGATGTTCTTTGAAGCTGACACAGAAATTGGAAAGGCTCTATAATCAGTACGTATGTTCTACTAATTCCTACTAATTTGATTTAATCAGATTATTTTTTGGGTTATAATAGATCAAAATTGCTTTTGATGCTGGTCAATTAAATGTGAAAATTAACTGATTTTAACCAAGTACGTATGCTTTCTATGCTGGTCTTTTAACATGTATGTATGTATGTATGTATGTATGTATGTATGTATGTATGTATGTATGTATGTATGTATGTATGTATGTACATATAAGTGTGTATGTATCAGTTTTTATGCATGTATGTATTGTTTGTATGTAATATGTGTATGTATGTATGTATGTATGTATGTACCTACGTACCTACGTACGTACGTATAAGGTGGTGTTTGTTTTTTCAGAGGTAAAACGTATGCGGTCTGCGGACCACATCTGCAAACCTCTGTTGCAGAAAAGGTGGACCAAACCTCTGCAAGAAGAGTTTTTGAGGGTGTTTGTTTTCCAAAAACATCTTCAAACAAAAAACCTCTTCATATGAAAACCCAACCCACCGTCCCCCAACCCCACCGTCTGCGAGACCCCACCGGCCACCGATCCTCCACCACTGTCACCATCACCTCCGATCGTTCCCCTCCACCCACCGTCGAAGGGATGCGATTGAGGCTGTCACCATCACCACCGCGGCTCTGGGTTTCATCCGACGAAGGGATGCGAATGGTTCGACGACGGGATGCGATTGAGGCTGTCACCATCACCACCGCGGCTCTAGGGTTTCGTCCGACGAAGGGATGCGAAGGGTTCGACTGTGGAGGGCGACGACGGCGGCGGTGGCTTGAGGGGGCATCTGGTGGAGATCGAACGAACTGTTCGTCGCCCCTTTCCTCCGATCGAATTTTGAGGGTTCGCTTCTGTGGAGTAGGAGACCGGTGGAGGCCGACGACGGTGGATATCGTGGAGGGCGGTGGATATTGGTGGAGGGCGGCGGCGGTGGAGACCATGCCCATGTCTGGTGTTCGCCGATCGGGAAGAAAGAAGGGATGGGAACTTGGGAAGAGGTTTGAAGAGGTTAGAAGATGATGGTCCATGTCTTCTCCAAGAAGAGATCTCGCAGACGTATTTTAATGAAATGTCTGCGAGAAAACAAACACCCTACATCTTCCCTTGGTCTGTGGGGCGCAGACAAAAGAGGTCTCGCAGACCTTCGCAAACGTTTTTGTAAAAAACAAACACCACCTAAGTGTGCATGTGTGTATTGTTTGTATGTAATATGTATAGTTATGTAATATGTATAGGTATGTATGTATTGTTTGTATGTTTATCAGATTATTATTTTTGGTTATAACAGGTCAAAAGTTAAATAGGTTTGTCTTAAAACAGATTATTTTTTGGTTTAATCAAAATGGTCCAGCTTAAGTAAAATATATTTTCATTATATGAAGTTGTATAGATATGTATGTGTGTATGTGTGTCTGTGTACGCGCGTGCGCGTGTATGTATCAGTTTTTATAAACATAAAAGTTTGTATGTTTACTTATGTATCTATCTATCTGTTTCTATTTAAATACTTATGTGCAATCTAATGTATGTATAGCTATGTATGAATTTTTTAAAAGTTGCAATATTTGATGCTCTCAGATTATTTTTTGGGTTATAATTGGTCAAAAGTTAAATAGGTTTGGTTGTTATAACAGAACATACATAGCCCAAGCCACACCCCTGTACAACCTTAAGGCTGCCCCAACCAAGCCTCTTTATGTTTGTTTATAATTTTAAAATTTTACACTAACAGCTATGAATTTTTTAAAAATTTAGTGTATTAATCATTTTATATAAAATATGGCCTGTTTAAGCATTACAATTCAAGTGAATGTGCAACCTTGCAGTGGCCTGGATGGTGGCGTGCAGTGGCCTGGTGCACCCTGCAGTGACCTGGTGCACCCATTCAAGTAAGCTGGTGCAGCCCCGCAAGGCCTGTATGCATCAGTATAATATCTCAATATTTAATTTTATATCTTAATTTTTAAGTTTAAGATAAATAAAAGATACATATTTATACATACATACATACATACACACATGCATACATAGAGATGATATCTTATATTAAATTGAACAAATATGACCTTTTCAACAAAATTAACATGTTTTACAAATTTAACATGTTTTACATTACTTAAACGTGCATGCATTAATGGCCCAGCTTAATGGATAGACATACATATACATACATACTACCACAACCCCCTGCCATAGCCCCTTGCCCTGCCACAGTCACCGCACGGCTCTAAAGCCTCAACACAATCTCAGGCCCATGTATATGTGTATTTTATGCCTATGTTGTTAATTCTAACTTCTAAGTAGCAAAATAGGTCTGTATATGTGTGTGTATTTTATGCCTATATTGATGTTAATTCAAGTTAATGTGCTCATATGTTGATGTTAATTCAAAGTAAGCTAATTATTTTTCATCAAGTACGACCTGAACATGTTAGTTTTTTAGATTTAACAATTAAAACATACTTAGATTTAACAAAGTGTGTGTATGCAGGTCTGTATATTATTTGATTTTTAAAAGCATAAGTACCTGTTGAAGTTGTATTTGGTTCAAATTGGACAAATTTCTCATTTGTCTTGCAATGTCAAATAGAGTGTAGTTTTATTTGGAGTCTAAAGCTACCATTCTTATGTTTTCAAGTTGATGAACTAATTAGCATAAGAGATAGTAACTAATTTATGTTTGGTTAATTTTTTGATTAATTTTAACAACTATGAATTTTTTAAAATGTGATCCAACATTTTGATGTCATTATTAAAGTGAGATGTCTTAAAAGGTTTATGTTATTGTGCAATGTTAAATGAACTTACTATAATGGTCCATCTTATATTTTTTGGTTTAATCTTAATGGTCAAGCTTAGGTTAAAACTTTATGCAGTAGCTCATATACATGCATACATACTGATTGTATACAGGTCTGATGCATACATACTGATGCATACTGATGCATAGAGACACATACATACATATGCATACATACCAATCACTTAAACATACATACATACTCATACATGCTGATGCACACTAATACATCCATATTAAATTGAACAAATATGACCTTTTTAACAAAATTAACATGTTTTACAAATTTAAGATGTTTTACATTACCTAAACATACGTACATACTCATCCAGCTTAATAGATAGACATACATACATATACATACATACTACCACAGCCCCCTGCCACTACGAATTTTTTAAAATGTCATACAACATTTTGATGTCATTATTAAAGTGAAATGTCTTAAAAGGTTTATGTTATTGTGTAATGTTAAATAGACTTACTATAATGGTCCAGCTTATGTTTTTTGGTTTAATCTTAATGGTCAAGCTTAGGTTAAAGTTTTATGTAGTAGCTCATATACATGCATACAACTGATGTATGCAGGTCTGATGCATACATACTGATGCATGTATGAAGGTGGCTCTATTCAAGAACCTAAGCATTACATGTTTGGTGTTATTTTTTAACCTAATAGTAGTAAGATATATATAGGCATATACATACATACAAACAGACGCATATATTTTCGTGTGTGTATACTTATACATACTTACTTATACATAAATACTAATATGTTCAATAATATACACTTGAAAAATTACACTTATACATGTATGCTGGTATGACAAAGAAATAGCAAGTTTTTTTGACCCATTTGACCTATTAACACAATTACTTACTTACTTGATCATTTGTGTAATTAATTTGCTGTTATATATGCTGATATGTATGCAGTTAATATATATGTATGTTGGCTTTATAATTTGTTTATATACATGTATGTACGCTGGTAGGTATATGTATGCAGTTATATATATATATATATATATATATATATATATATACACACACACACACACATATATATATAGGGGAAAGATCAAATAAAAAGTCTATTTTGCCTAAGAAGGCTAAAAAGGATTTTTAAAACCTCGAAACCCGACCTAAACGAACTCTGATTGAACTCATTTCGATGGCGTTGGAATCGTCTCAACGAACCCTACAATATTAGCTTTTAAGTGTTGGCTTTAATAACTACTTTTAAAGTTTAGATTTTAGGGCTTGGTTTTTGGCTTTTTAGGTTTTATCTTTAAGTTTATGGTTTGTTTTTAAAGTTTTGGTTTTCGTATTTGGGTTTATTGTTTACAATTTAATGTTTGCGTTTTAGGGTTCAACAAGTCGGTTCCAATGATGCAAAAATTAATTCATTCGGAGTTTGTTTGGGTCGGTTTTCGTGTTTTTGAAAATCCTTCGTAGCCTTCTTAGGCAAAATAGACTTTTTAGGGGAACCTTCCCCTATATATATATATATATATATATATATATATATATATATATATATTATATGGGGAAGGTTCCCCTAAAAAGTCTATTTTGCCTAAGAAGGCTAAGAAGGATTTTTAAAAACTCAAAAACCGAACCAAACGCACTCCAATTGAATTCATTTTTGCGCCATTGGAACCGTTTTATCGAACCCTAAAACCCAAACCTTAAATCATAAACAATAAACCCAAATACTAAAATCAAAACTTTAAAAACAAACCTTAAACATAAAGATAAAACATAAAAGCTAAAAATCAAGCCCTAAAATCTAAATTCTAAAACTACTTGTTTAAGCTAAAACCTAAAAGCTAATATTGTAGGGTTCGATGAGACGATTCCAATGTCATCGAAATGAGTTCAATCGGAGTTCGTTTGGGTCGGTTTTGAAGGTTTTAAAAATCCTTTTTAGCCTTCTTAGGCAAAAAAGACTTTTTATTTGATCTTTCCCCTATATTATATAGTAGTAAGATGATTACCCCTGCCACAACCTCCTTCCACAGCTAAGGCAGCCATGCCAAGTCAGCCCCCTGCCACAGCCCCATGCCAAGGCTGCCAATGGCAAGGCAGCCATGCCAAGGCAGCCATGTAAGTTTGGTAAGGAAACATAAATACACACATACTTATATGTACTTACTTGTACATACATACACACACACACACACATACATACATACTTATATATTTACATACCTGTTTAAAATTTTTATACATACATACATGGAGCTGCTGAAAAGGAGGCATGGTAGTTAAGACTATTTTACTTACTTTATGCTTGATCATTGCAGAAAATCCATTCAAATTTGTTCAAACAATATTGCATTAAAATATTGTTTTTTTCCCCTTTAATATGGTTTTATTGCAGCAGCCTTAAATAGCAATCAATTAGATTGTTGGGTTATGAATGTTGTTCCTGTTAGTGGTCCAAACACCTTGCCCGTCATCTATGATCGTGAACTTCTGGAAGCTATACATAATTGGTATATCTACAATACTATATAATACATATTAGTGATTGGTTATATGCATGATTTGTTATTTCAGATTATAAAAATGCCCAAAAAATTACCAGTTTGCCTTATATATTAATTATATTAATCTTTGCTTATGGGGACCAGATGGATCAATACTTGCTATAAAAAGATTAATTTATGTCATAAAACTTCAATTTATTTTTGTTTGTTTATAACTATTTATAACCCTTACCCCCCCCCCCCCCCCCCCGTTTTTTTGCATTACATTAGATGATTTAATAACAACTTTGTAACTAATAATTCAAATGGACTGAAGGATTCAAGAGACCTCGTGAGAAGAATTCAGATACATAGCTTATACCAGGTTTTTGTTTATTTGCAATCAAATATGTAAAACATCAAATAATTGGATCATTAAGTTTGATCTTATTTAGTTAATTTGCTTTAACTGTTTTTGGTAGTTCCTTGGCACTGAATTCACTTTTCCCATGGATAAGCTTGAGCATTTAGTCATATCGTCAAAGAATGAATGTTCATATTCTAAGTTGGTATGTTGTATTTAATTGTTTTATTGTCTGCATGTGGTTTTTGTTCAGATTGTTGTATGGCCTAAATTTTGATTTGGGTATGTCAATTTTGGCAAATTTTTACTCTCATAGATGTATCACTTCATGGATGCCTATGGCCATGGTAGGGTGTTATTCTGTTCTAAAACATGGTGGATTGCTACCTTTCTGGGATTGCGGTTAGGGGTGTTCAAAATATCCGAAACTCGAAAAACTTCGAAATCCGAATCGTATCCGAAACCCGAAAAAACCGTATCCGAAATCTATTTCGGGTTATTCGGGTCGGATAATATATTTTAGATTCGGGTCGGGTTTCGGATGTGCAGGATTTGGTTTTTCGGGTCGGATATCCGAAAAACCCGAAAAAAACAGGGTTTTTCGGGTCGGATAATATATTTTGAATTTCGGGTCGGGTCGGGTTTCGGATAGACCAAAAAAATTTCCAACCCGAATAACTCGTTATCCGACCCGATGAACACCCCTAATTGCGGTATAGCTTAATAAGCTTAAAAAAATTAAATAAATATTTTATAATGAAAAATATTGGCTCATCTGTTCATAAAAATATGTTTGTTAGACAATATGCAACTTCTAATATCGTGCTTTTGTTGCGTGTGCTCAGATGTGTTGATCGATTCAGGTCCTTATGAGATGACCATGCTTAAATTTGAGGCAGATCAAAAATTGGGATTTTGGGAAGACAAACGTTCTCATGGTGCCTGTTCAAACAATTTTTCTTTGGATACTGCAAGTGGGCAACCCAGACCTGTATGTCGCCTTGACATTTTTCTTATTAAAATTTTCGAGCCTTAACAAAAAATAAAATGAGTTGCTAACTATTGGGATAAAAAAACACAGCCTTTGAGTTACTAACCAATGGGATAAATAAAACAGCATAAACCAATAAAATCTAGATCTAACACCACATGTATTGTGGCTTTTGTCATGAATGAAGTACCAGTAGCACTTGATTTGAGATTAACAACATTGATTTAGAGAGGATTAGTCTCCATGGTTGAATTTAGGTAGAATGTGGCTTGAGCTTTTTGGATCTAATAATTCTGATATGAATTCTAAAAATCTCAATCATTTGTGTTAAAACCAGGTAGGTACTAGCACTGTAATTGTTGTCAAGAGGTTAAACCATGAAGGTATTCAAGGTCATCAAGATTGGTTGGTAAGCATAAATTGTTATATGTTCTTTAGTTGATAAATCAAATCAGGAGGTGTTTGGATGTGTTCTGGAACTAATTACTGGGGTCAACTTATATCTCTGTGATGTATTTCAAATATTCTTTTCCCTACCAGGTTTTAGTCAAATATGATTGGAGAAGTGAACAAGAGTTCTTCTAGGGGAAACAAAATTTCCATTATTGTGAAAAGTGTGTATTATGGTGAAGAACCAACACATTCAACTCCATGCATATACAAGAAATAAGTAAACCATTTGTAAAGTTGCATACTAAATTTGTGATTTAAAATGCAGGCTCTTCGACAATTAGTAACATCAAACCTCCTTTAGATGGGGTGTATTACAAAAGGTGGGATATCGAAATGTGTTTTGTGGTGTTTATTACCTGACTTTGACTTTCTAAATTTGATATGAATTCTCTTTCATGCCCAACTAATTTGAATTTAAGTTATGTTTGGAACGTATTTGATGGTTATATTATTGTATGCTTACTCTGTTTGCATTGTGTTAATTTCAATATAAGTCTCAAGTTATCCATATTTGTGTTAATGACTTGTTGATGCTCAAGTTATATGCATGTTGCTTTCTTTAAGTCAATGCATACAGAACTAAAATAGAGATAAAATAAATACATGTGTTCTTGAAGGTAAACTGTTATCAAACTAATAATCATGAAAAATCTCTATATACGTGTACAACTTGTATTACACTGAAATACCAAGAGGAAACCTGTAACAAAAATGTATAGATGAGCTAACAAATAATTAGACAATGAAAAAACATGTATACTAACCTTCAATACAACCATAGATTTCGTAGGACGATTGCCCTATCTCTTAAATTCAAGGGGGGAATCACTACGTTTTTTTTTGTCGTAGTCGACCTTTCGGATTCAGTAAGATGGCCCTTTTGTACCAGGTCGACGCGCTGGCCGAATTCTGCTTCAAAAATTGTACGTAAGCCACCAATTCCAAATTTGGAGTTTTGATTTGATTGGTTGTCTGTGAGAAAGCAAGAATGGTACGTATTAGAGAACTAAACTAGTTGTGCATATTTTGTATTTAGTCAATTCTTTATAGGCTCATGTGTATCAGCCAAAAGATCTTTTGGTTGATCTCCCCTAAACTTTCTCTCTTCCCATTCCTACCTGATTATCTTCCTTTCTCCTTCCTACGTCTTCTTCCAATCTTTCTGCAAATCCCATGGCTTCATCTTCTTCCAATGATCCCCTACCCCTCTCCAATATGTTGGCAATCAAGTTATCTTCCACCAATTATTTGTATCGGAAGAATCAAATGGAACCCTTGCTGCGCTATCACAATCTATATGAACATGTTGATGGATCTCGATCAGCCCCTTCTGCCACCATCACTTCAACAGACAAACAATCAGTACCAAATCCGGCTCTCTGCTTGGGTTACGGCTGATCAACGTGCCATCATTCTCCTGAATGCGTCTCTCACCGAAGAAGCCGTCTCCATATCCCTTGGTTTACCTACTGCGCGAGAGATATGGGTGGCTCTTGAAGCAGCCTTCTGCAATCGATCATCTGAACGCGAGCAGAATCTCAAGGACCGGCTTCGTATCATTACCAAAGGTGATAAATCGGTTGCTGATTATGGCAGATCATTCAAGTCAGTTTGCGATCAACTACAGGCTATTGGTAAGCCGATGGACTACCCTGAACTACTGCACCTGTTTCTTCGTGGTTTAGGGCTACCTTTTGAATCATTCTCGGCTTCAGTAAAATCTCTCAGTACTCCTCTTACATTTCCTGATTTTGTAGCCATGAACTGTTTACTAAAAGCATGCATGACACGACTCCTCCTACTGTTGCGTTTTCTGCGCAAAAATCTGGTTCAGTCCCTCGCTATAAACAAAAGGGTCGTGGTCCGTCTTGGACTCACCCTAACTTTTCTGGTTCCTCAAACAACCGACCACGCCGACCCTCTCACTGCCAACTATGTCGAACCCAAGGTCACTATGCAACTCAATGTCCGAAACTTCACACTTTTGCAAAATCTGCCACACCTGCTGATGATCAATTAGCTAGTGCATTTCATGCTCATTGCACCGTTAACAGCCCAGATTGGTTCGTTGACTCGGGAGCCTCGGACCATATGGCAACCTCTTCTGATAATATATTGAATCCAACCAATGTTGCAGGTAATAAAAAAGTGTTTTTTTTGGCAATGGCAACACTCTTTCAGTTACTCAAACAGGTGATACACAACTTTGTGGTTCGTTGAAATTAAATAATGTATTGATTATTCCAAACCTCACTAAAAATCTGCTTTCTGTTGGCAAGTTAACCGAGGATAACAATGTGGATGTCATATTCTCACATCCTTATTTTTACATTCAGGATCGTCAAAGTCGACAAGTACTGGCGCAAGGACGCCGTGAAGACGGCTTATATGTTCTTCACAATAAACATGAAGCCTTGGCGGCCTCATCTTCGTGTCCTAAAGCCTCCTTTGAAGTTTGGCACTCACGTTTGGGGCATGTTTCTTTTGATACTATTACTGTGTTAAACAAACTTGGTTTTTTGTCATTTACGTCCGTTTTACCTAAGCCGGGTCTATGTTCCCCGTGCGAACTTGCCAAGGCAAAGAAACTACCTTTTGCTAATAATTTTGATCGTGCCTTGCACCCATTGGATTTAATTCATTGCGACTTATGGGGACCAGCACCGGTCAAATCGGGGATTTTTTTTCAAAATAGGCGTTTTCCATGCAGATGCATGGATTTTAGGTTGGTTTCTTGATTTGCATGGATTTTAGGTGAACCGCTACCCCAAGTAGCGGTTCTTGAAGATGTGCTTACACGGTGTCGATTACATGGCATTCACATGCAACGTGGACCACAACCGCCATTTGAGATAGCGGGTGAACAAAAAAAAAGCAAGAACCGCTACTTGAAGTAGCGGTTGACACATTAATGACAATTGTTTAGCTAAAACGATGGAGGTTAGTGTCGAGGATACACCCGCTACTTGAGGTAGCGGGACCTTCTTTACTCCCCAACCACCACTTTCTCATTTAACCCCAACCACAAACATCACACTCAATGCTTACGGTCAGAACAACAGAAACAGAAGCAATTAAAATTCAACTTTGAAATAAATGTTATACAACAACTTTGCATGAGTGGTTGCAAAGTAATTGTCCATCAACTCACACAATCCGTTCAATGTTAATAAATAGCCAAAACTCGAGATCCATTCACATCACACTAGTAATCCAATAACATATTTGTTTCACAACACACTAGCTCGTTAGCCATTTCAGTTAAAAAGCCATTTCAGAAAAATGAGTTACGATTTACATCCCGGTCCTATCGTTGATGATGTTTTGTTTCTTAAAGATTCTCACCGGGCTCGAGATATATTCAATAACAAGGAGACTAAAAATTTGGTCTTCAGACGTGCCGATCAAAAGTTTTTTTCTTTGTTTAACAACAACCCGATTACCGAAAATGTTAAACGCTATGTTAACATTGCTGGTTTTGGTGGCTTACTTGATTGTGGCTATCGGAACCTTGATCATGGCCTACTTGAGGCACTCATTGAAAGATGGCGTCCTGAAACACACACGTTTCATCTGCCAATCGGTGAAGCGACGGTAACCTTGGAAGATGTAAATGTTTTGTGGGGTTTACCGATTGAAGGTGGAGTTGTTTCGGGTTGTGAAAACTCGTCAACTGTTGCCAATCGCATCGTTAGATGTCAGACCTTGCTAGGTTTGACCACTAACGAAACCGATTTTAGAGGAAACGGTTTAAAATTAACAACTCTTTTTAATCATTTAAATAATTTTTTTAATGAAAATGCAACAGATTTAGAGTGCATGCAACGTGCACGTTGTATCATACTTTATTTGTGCGGTGGCACTTTATTTTCTGATTCTTCAAATAATCTAGTGTCACTTAGCATTTTAAATAATTTAGAAAATCTAACTGCGTGTGGTCAGCTTAGTTGGGGGAGTGCTGTTTTAGCGGTGTTGTACAGGAATCTGTGTAAAGCAACATCCAGCAATGCCAACAACATTGGTGGACCAATGTATATACTGCAGTTGTGGGCATGGTGTAGAATCACTACTATTGCACCAAGGATTCTGCATCCATTTGATAATACAAGACCATATGGTGCCATGTACGGTTTAAAACTTTGTTATTTTTTATAAACAATCAAGTAATGTATACTGAATTATATTAAATGTTTATAGGTGGCGGGAAAAATTGACATATAAAGATGTCATTTCACATTCCCTAAGAGCATGTAGATCATAACTACATTGTTTACAGGAAGGGGAGGTAATTTGTTTCAATTGTTTTTTTATTTTTGTGTTCACTATTTTATGTTGAAGTTTAATCATATTTTTTTTTAACAGTTCAAGTGGAGACCTTATGAGGAGGTAATCTCATTCCTACCAGAAATTTGTACCAGTGGTATTCGCAGCTGGCAGAGCGAGTGCTATGTGATTTATTGGGATGTGGTGGAATTTTATACGCCACAAAGGGTTATGAGACAATTTGGAATGGTTCAGCACATTCCTAGTCCTTTCCATTTATCCATTAATGACCACATGAAGTTGCACACATTAACTCGGTCTGGAAAGCCAGAAAGGAATTGGATGAATACTCACTTGGAATACGTGACTGTGTGGAACCAAAGGTGGCAAAATGTTATACAAGGGGTTCGTTGTGCAACACCTACGGTAGAACCAAATTACATGCAATGGTTCTGGTCACGTACGGTTTTGTATATAACGAATCCAAAGTCACAAGAGCTCATGCAGCCCGTGTTCCAAGATCACGGGTCTAGATCGCAATTTTTGGTATGTAACATCTATGTTATAATATTTTCATCATTATCATTATATTACCGTTTTTTGACATGTTTTGTTATAATTTTTTTAGATGGATGGGATAAGTCAAACTTATCAACAAGTTGGGGGCTATATGCAAACCGACTCAACATCAAATTTCCATAACTTTGGATTGTTGCAAAACACTGCGAATCAAGTTATGGAAATGGTTAACGAAGGGAGTCGGCTGCGTTACCCAACACATCTTCAAAGTGAACCTGTTAATTTAGGTGGCGATGACACAGTACCACGTAGTCTACGAAGGAGAGATAGAAGGCGTGGGAATTTAAGAAGTGGGGCTGGTACATCTGGTGTTCAACATGAACCTGGAACATCACATGTTGAACATGAAAATTATGAAGCTGGAACATCACATGTTCAACATGAAAATTATGAAGTACAAGCTTCAGAATTTTCAAGTGCTCCTTCCCCTTCTTTTTTCGCGGGGTTACAATCTAACATAATGTTTCAAGACAATAATGAACAAGATGTGTACACCCCACATGCTTCAATGTTGCCATTGTTCAACCAATCTCAATCTGAAGACTTTAATTATTATGCTCCTCAATTTAGTCCAATTCAGACACATGGGTTTAGTGGTATATCACCACTTCCTTCATTGGACTTAAATCTACATATGAGTGTTGGAGAATTGGATGATGACACATTGTTGGCTCACACCACCCTAAATACTGAAGATGATGATCAGAATCAAATTGCGTCTAGACGTAGGAATCCTCAGCGCCACAGAAGACGACCCGGATGTGGGACCTAATTATGTTTTGTTATGTAAATTTTTATGTTTAACATGTTTCTTTTAATTTGAATGTTTTTTTATATTTACAAAAAAGCCATCATTGTTATAATAATAAAAAAATAATAAAAATAATAACAATAATAATAATAATATTAATAATATAAATAATAATAATAATATTAATAATAATAATAAAAATAATAATAATAATAAAAATAATAATAATAAATTATAATAATAATAAATAATAAAAATAATAACAATAATAATAATAATATTAATAATATAAATAATAATAATAATATTAATAATAATAATAAAAATAATAATAATAAATTATAATAATAATAAATAATAATAATAATAATAATAATAAAAATAAATAATAATAATAATAAACGTATAATAATAAAAATAATAATAATAAATAATAATAATAATAATAATAATAATAAAAATAATAATAATAATAATAATAATAAATAATAATAATAATAATAATAAACGTATAATAATAAAATAATAATAATAATAATAATAATAATAATAATAATAATAATAAAATACTAATAATAAATAATAATAATAATAATAATAATAATAATAATAATAATAATAAATAATAATAATAATAATAATAAACGTATAATAATAAAAATAATAATAATAAATAATAATAATAATTGTAATAATAATAATAAAAATAATAATAAATAACTTATAATAATAAAAATAATAAAAATAATAATATTAATAATAATATTAATAATAATAACAATAATAATAATAAATAATGATAATAATACAACCGAAATTGACATTAGATCTGGAAATTACATTACAACTGGAAATGACATTACAATACAATATTACTAGACATTTATTAATGAGTAAAGTTAAGCACGTGCTGCATAAAATTCGTCTGCCATAAAACGTCTGTATTTCATGCATGTATCTTGTAGATTTCCTTCAATTTGATTTGGGAGCTCTAAAACGAGGTTTCTCAGTAACATACAGACAAAAACTCCAGAGTTGCTTCCAACCGGCCCATTGTATTGAGGCCACACTTCTGTTCCTAATATTTTTAGTTTTGGGATGACATCTCTACCACAATTTTCCCAGAATAAAATATTGTCCAAAAAAGATTTGAACAACGTTTCAAATCGTGTTATTATTGGGTAAAACAACCTATGAATACAAGTTGTTTGACAAACTCCATCCTCACAATTCTCAGTAAAGTACACATACATTTCAAGTGTTCGCATATCAACCCGTAGAAGTAACCAATGTGTGTCTTCAACTACAATGGGAATATACACCTAAAAATATTTATGTTAACCAAAATGGTAAATATTTTAAAACATAAGATTTACATTATTTAACCATAGAAGATTGTTACCGTATCAACATCCCATAATGCAGGGTATTCTTCTTTCATTCCAATACAAAATGGCAAAGCTCCATGGTTTGGTGTTTCACAGAGAAGGTCATAGAATTGTGGTGGCATGATAGTCTAAGGAAACAATTGCTCTGGACGACGATTCTTTGTTATTTCTTTCCATCGGAAACACATCAACCTAGTAACCCAACCTTTTACATGCTTTAAATTAACGCATAAAAGTTAGTACATAGTGTTTGTATAATAGTATGAATAATTAAAATGATAATTATTTTGTAATTTCTTACAAGTTTTGATAAATAGCCATAATTTTGATATCCTAATATTGATCCCTAAAACTCGCGATCTAACTTCATATTTCCCACAAAAAAGGAAATACAGGATGATGCATCACCATTGTGATAAAATTCCATCACATTACATGACCAATTTTGCTCTCTTCAACTGGACGATACCAACGTGTGTTTGTTGGGAGATTTTCTGGAGGTGTTTCTTGGACATAAGTTTGGTTTTCTGGGGGGGTATCACATACCACTTCATCATTGTAATTTTGTGGGCTATCCATGGGTTTGATATTATGGATTGAATGCAATGGATTTCAAGTGAATGTCTACATATTTATAAGGATTTATTCACATGTTTTTAAGTTGGTAGGTAGAGGGGTAACTTTGAAATTGTAAGTGGGTAGGTAGAGGGGTAACTTTGAAATTTAAAGTGGGTAGGTAGAGGATTTATGTAGAGGGTTTTTTTTTTCAAATGACGACTATCATTGGAAATGAACCATTGTGATCTATATGTGAATCTTAATATTTAGTGGCTGTTTTTATTGAATATGTTGTTTTGATTTTACTTTTTATGTGGATCTGTTTAATGGTTCTGGGATCTTAAATGATTAATGTTATAACAAAAGTGCGCATACGATTACATCAAAGAAAATAGCCTTAGTACCCGAGCTACTTCTACTTTCATTAAAACATAAACATTAATGCTACAACTACAGTCAAAAAGAAGATAATAAAGTTTTTCTTTCCAATGGTAGCTTTCAGTTGTTTTACTTCATCTTCCAGCTTATTCTTTGATATTAAAAGGCCTGGTATAATGACAGTAGCTCGTGGACACATTGGTGGGTCAAGCCAACCTAAAAATCCCTGGCACCTAGTAGCCTGCATATCAAATACGTGCTTAAAAAAAAGAAATATTTTAGAAAGAAGATAGTATAACTTCTTACCTCATTAGGGCAAGAGTAGAAACGACGTCCTGGGTTTTGATCTGTCCAAGAGGTTCGGACAGTAGCCAAACGACCACAATAACACATTGTCATCCTTACACCTTAAGATCGGACAACAAAATATGGGAGATGAGGGTTGCTTAAATAAGCAATAAGGCTTGAGCTTTGATGTGACAACACATCTTTCACACATGTGACAATTATTTTATAATATATAATATTAAAAACAACAATAGCTGGCATTACAACACAACACAATCTGCCATTACAATTACATGACTGAAATTCATACAATTTTTAAAATTTATTCATCTGGAAAGAAACGCGTCTTATAAAACTGATCTGCCATTACGTGACGGAATTTCATACAGCGTTCTTCAATACCTTTTTCCACAGTAAAGGCCTTCTTATGCACCAGCTTGTACATTAGCATACACAAAAAAACACCCGAGTCCTTACCTAGACCACCTCCATTCTTTGGCAAATAGTCGTCATTAATGTTTCCCGTCTTTAGGTATCCTTTCTTTTGAGGTTTGTATGGTCCATGAATTACACGTCTCCAATAGCTAACTGCATCTAATAGCTTATCAAAAAACATGTCAAACTTTTGCAATACTCCATTATGGATCAAAGATCCATAATGTTTCGAGTATTTGTGGTTACTCCAGTATTGAGTCAACTCCATTGTACATAAATTGATTTTTACAAGTAGCCAGTCCTCAATAGCATGAACATAAATTGGAATATAAATGTATTGAACCTCCCAAAATGGAGGATACAATTCATTCAGTCCGTTGGCGTATTCTGAACCATACTTCGTTGTGTAATCATACATTTCTGAATGAAATTGCGGTGGTAGAATTGTCCAGTCAATTTCCACATCTGGGTTTGTCCTTTTATTAGCACCTCTTATAAACATCATCCTTCGAACCCAACCTTCAATATGCTGTGAAATACATTAAAAATGTTTACATAAACATTTTAATTATTAAATAAACCACACAGTAAAAAAAATTTATTTCTTACTATCGAAGAAAGTCGACCATCATTTAAATATCCCAGTAGAACTCCCCAAAATTGGGTATGAAGCTTGTTTATCCCTAAGATACGCGAATAGCAAAATGGGGCATCCCCATTATTATAAAACTCAATTGCATCCTTTGACAAACTACGAGACTCGTTGTTTACCGGTACATCTTCCTTATGGACTTTTGAAGTATCATCCACAAGAACCGTTGAATCACCATCCTTAGGGATGTTTGTTACATCATCCCTAGATGTTTTAGGGACACCAGATGATGATCCAACATGTTTCAAACTCAACCGCCTCCATTTATTAGGAACCCAGTTTAAGGAACTTTTCGTTGGTTGGGAATGATATTGCTCAACTTCTTTTTCATGTGGGTTGGACATTGTGTAAGAAAGCTATGTTGATAGAAAGATAAGGATTTGTTTGTTGGAAAATTTTTATGTAGAAGAAACATATATATAGTGTGAAATGTGAAGAGATGTGTATTATTGATGTACTTTTTAATTTTTTTAATGTTTTAATAAGAAACAGAATGAAATAAATAATACACATTTTAAAACTCATAATTATTTAAACATAAATAATACACATATTAAAACCCATAATCATTGTTGACGGTTAGGACATCTATTGATCGTATGTCCAGGTTGTCTGCATAAACCACACAAACGAGTCTTACGTTCTTCAGGATAGTGGACATCCATCTCATTGTGTATTCTTCTTGCTCTCCTTCTTCCTCGCAAGACAGTTATCCTTGATGTATCCCCGCGTATTCTCCAGTCAGCTTCTCTCCAATGATCACTGTGACTAAGTGGGTAAAAATGACCATCATACTGTGCGCGATAAGTAGCTGTATGGAATCTATAATTCACAATGTCATGAGGCTGATCACCCCTCCAATGACAAACTGCGATGGCATGCGAACATGGAAATCTATAAATTTGCCATTTTCCACATGTGCATGTTTTCTTACGATATTCAACCGTATAGTCATTCCCGCCATCTTCATTCGTTTGGAGACGTGAAATAACCCTATACCTTGCATCAATTTGATCAAACAGAAATACTTGGTGTTCACGGGAACGACTGTCGCGATGATTAAACAATGTCCACATACGGGGAGGTAAAGCTGTAGTGCAACTCGTTGCAATCTCCGTGTGCTTTACGTATTGAGCTACGTCCCTTTGAAACGTAAAGTCAATACAAGCCTTAATAGGTAGAAACCTAGCTCCACGTAATACATTATTCAAGCTTTCAGATATATTGGTAGTCAGATTACCCCACCGACGTCTTCTTTCATCAAAAACAACTGTCCACTTTGATTTTTCAATATTGTTTAAGTACTGCCACGCGTCTTCGTTTAACCCTCTCATTTCTCTTTTCGCAAACCGGTACTTTCGACGTTGTGTAGTGCTCCCAATTGCCCAACATAATTTTTTCAAGCTAACACTCTTGAAATTTTTCATGAAGTTGCTTCTAATATGACGAAGACAATACCGATGATAGGCTTTCGGCTCCATCCAATCTTCATCATTCTCCATTACGTTGACAATTCCTTTATGTCGATCAGAGATGACACACAACTTGCCCATGCTGTTATTTCTAACATGTTGATGAAATTGTTGGAAGAACCAACTCCAACTTTCATTGGTTTCTTCATCAACTATTGCATACGCCACAGGCAATATGTAATTGTTAGCATTCTTTGAAACAGCAATCAAAAGCTTACCTTTGTATGGTCCCTTAAGATGAGTTCCATCTACAGATATTATCGGCTGACATAGATGAAAGGCTTTTATGCATGGACCGAATGCCCAGAAGACAAATTTAAACACAGCACATTCTTGCGTACTATGTGGATGATGGAACCACGTTACTACGGTACCATCATTTGAGGACTTCAACGCTTCAACATATCGTGGCAACTCTTCAAAGTTGCTCTCCCAACTACCGTGAATCTTCTCTATAGCTAATCGTCTAGCAATCCACGCTTTAGAATACGTAATATCAACATGCAACTTCTCTTTAATATACGCGCGAATCTGCTTGATTGGAAATGATATATCTTCCCAGATTTGCGGGAATATATGAGAAGCAACGTCTTTGGATCTGAGAGAGCGATTGTTGTTTCGAATGACCGTTGAATAGCATGTATGACGACATGTCCATGTAGTAATTCTCCATAAGTGATGGTTTCTTCTTTTAGAAGCAGTTACACGCCATCGACATAAAGGAGTGTTGATAACTGGAGCAGAATCCCTTTGAGGTTGTGCAGTTTTGCATCTAGCTTTCCATAATGATGGTTTGCTATCTGCCACGTAAATCTCTCTATTACAAGAAACGTTCCACCTTCTAACTGCGTAAATTACATCGTTTTTGGAATTAAAATACATTCCAAGACGCAGTTCATTGGAATCTTCGTTCCATATGTCCATGTCTTCCTCCTCATCGAAATCAGGAAGACCATAGTCATTTAACTCCTCAGCCTCAACATTGAGATCAAATGTTGCTTGGGAGAACCCTTGGTGAACTCCAAAGTTGTATCGATCCCATGACTCAGGAACCGCATCGTCATTTTCTAATTCATCATTGGATGGGGGGAATTCACTTTCCTCACTTTCAATGGTCATATGACCTTCGGAGTGTTCAAACCCGTCACTTTCACAATGATCATTCTCCTGCATAACAGTCGTATGATCAACCCCAACTTCAAACGGGCCAGAGAACCCTCTCAACAAATCCATACAACTGGTTTGCTGAAGTGAAAAAGTTGTTTGCCATTTCACCTTGATATGAGCCATGAAGTGAAGCTCATTTTCAGCTAGAAAGTACAACATATTCATACTTTCCTCAGAAACTAAATAAGAACTTTCGGAAATGCTTTGAAATGAGTAATACAATAACAAATTCAGAATAGATGATTCTTTTTGAATTTGAATATGCTTGCAAATTTCATCAACAAACTGCTCGTATGTCATTCTATACCTCATAATAAACGATGTGAATAGAGTTGATTCATCATAATTAACAACACCATTTACATAACAAGTTTCCCCATTCCAATATAACTTTACAAGGAATGGTCGAAATGAAGACATGATTTTGAAATGTAATGGTTTAGCACTGAATTATGTGAGGTAAGAAATAGTTAGAGTGTTTTGATGAAAGGTATTGATCAAAAAAATAAATGTTAACCTCACTATATATAAGAACATAAATATATAATGGATTGTACGATTTATATACATGGGAAAAAAATATAGATGAAATATAGTATTTTTGTAACTTTATTTTTTTATTCATGTATTTAAATAATATCAATTCAATTAAAACATATGCGAACAAAAGTAGGTGGGTTTAATATATTAACACGTGACAAAAAATAGGTTTACATTACTTTTAATAAAAAATACAAAAAATAGTGGGTAGGTGTGTGTATGAGTGTGTATGAGAATAAATTATTTGTCCTTGTTTTACAGATTTTTTTTTGTTAAAAAATTTAACAATAAAATATACAAAAAATAGTGACTCACTGAACCACTTGCTTCTATATTTTTTAAAAAGTGTATCAGCAAAACAACAAAAGTAGGTAGTAAATTTAATGGTTTGTCCTTGTCTACAGAATTTTTTTTTTCAGATTGTCACGTGTATCTGCTCATGTTTGAATGAACACAACGAAACAAAATTAGGTATGAAAAATAAAACGCATGTGCTTAAATCTGTGACCCGTGACCCGCTGTATCTGCTCACAAGGAAACAAAAGTAGGTGGTAAATACGTGACCCGCTACCTCAAGTAGCGGGTGTGCTTATGAGCACTTAAACCGCACCTAATCACGATTGAAATGAAAATTAAATGGGAATAGCAAGAACCGCTACCTCAAGTAGCGGGATATGTACTTTTTGATCAAGACCCGCTACCTCAAGTAGCGGGTGTGGTTGCCACGGTGGTTTCAATGACACGTAGGATGCCACATCTTCAAGAACCGCTACTTGGGGTAGCGGTTCACCTAAAATCCATGCAAATCAAGAAACCTACCTAAAATCCATGCATCTGCATGGAAAACGCCTATTTTGAAAAAAAATTCGTCAAATCGGTTGATAATTACTTATATTATGCGGTGTTTGTTGATGATTCTTCACGGTTCTCGTGGCTTTACCCGTTGCATGCCAAGTCAGAATTTTATGATGCCTTATCTATCTTTGTAATCTTTGTGCAAACACAATTTTCAAGAAAAATTAAAATTTTTCAAAGTGACGGGGGGACGGAGTTTGTCAATCAACGTGTTCGACAACTTTTTGAACTAAATGGTACATTCCATCGCTTGTCATGTCCCTATACACCGCAACAAAATGGTCGTGCCGAAAGGAAACACAGACACATTACCGAAATAGGTCTAGCTATGATGTTCAATGCACATTTACCAGCTATATATTGGGTTGATGCATTCTCTTTGGCGGCAGTTCTTGGCAACAAATCACCCTTTGAACTCTTGTATGATAAAGTACCGAATTACTCATTGTTTCGTGCACTCGATTGTCGTGTATACCCGCTTTTACGCAATTATGCATCTCATAAACTTGCCCCCTGTAGCCTTTCATGTATTTTCATTGGGTATAATACCAAATACAAAGGATATAAATGTCTTGATCCTATCACCTCTCACGTTTATGTTACCCGGCACGCTCGTTTTGATGAAACATTGTTTCCATTTAGTGGTTCCTCTCCCACCACCTCTATCTCATCCATACCACTATCCACTTTTCAAGACACTGCCTTTAACACCTTACCTACCCAAGTACCCCCTACCACCAAATTAACCACCACTCCACCTGAACCAACCTCTGCCAAAGTGCCAATGACCCCATCTTGGACGATATACTTTTTGACCCACCAAATGTTTCACATACTTCACCCACTGTTAATCCTTCCCTTAATGATCCTATTTCCTCCACCTCTACTTCTTCTCACACGTCACCACTCCCCCTACAATTACCAACCTCTCATCACCTTCATCCACAACCACCTCCCCATCCGGGTCTACCACCGGCATCATACCGTTACCACCAACCCCACCCTCTCCACCGCTCTCATCACATCCCATGATTACTCGTGCTAAAGCTGGAATTTTCAACCCTCGCCATCAAGCTGATTTATCCCATACTACCAACCTACCGTTACATCATGCTCTTTTTGTTGCCTCGGATCTAAAATCGTTTCAATCTGCTGCCAAAGATGACAAATGGCTCACCGCCATGAATGAAGAAATCAATGCGTTGACACAAAATAATACGTGGACGTTGGTTCCTCGTCCAACTAATTGCAATGTTGTGGGTTCTAAATGGGTTTACCGAACAAAGTATCATTCTGATGGGTCGGTTGAACGTTACAAAGCTCGCCTGGTGGCTCAGGGTTTTAGCCAAATTCCTGGACTTGATTTTTCACATACGTTTAGTCCAGTGGTCAAAGCAGCAACTGTGCGCATAGTTCTCTCGCTCGCAGTTATCAATCAGTGGAAACTTCATCAACTCGATGTTAACAATGCCTTCTTACACGGACAACAACAACAACAACAAGCGTACCCAGTAAAATCCCACTTAAAGTGGGGTCTGGGAGGGGAAAGATAAAGACACACCTTACCCCCATCTACAAGTAGAATAGAGAGGCTGCTTCGTAAGAGTCCACTGGCTCAGAAAAACCGCTTTTTTTTTTTGAAAACATGTAATGAAAAGTAGGAGCATAAAGATGAAGCACTAACGTTTTAAATGTAAACAGATAAGCAGGTAAGCATTAACCACAAAAGACATCGAGCCAGACTAAAAGAAACCAACAGAGAAACCAAACCCATAACCCATTATGACATTTAAGCAAGCAATCAAAAACAAGCAGAAAGTATCAAACACAAACAAACATACATACCACACTAACCAGATAACGCTAAGAACCCCCATCCCGCTAGCAAGCATATACCACATATAATCTCCTATCCTATATCCCAAAAGCAGCAAAGATATAGCAACAACCCACGACCCCTAGGGAAGGCTAAAAACCCCCAACCCGCAAGCATGCAATATCACATATAGTCTCGTATCATATATCCCAAAACCAGCCAAGAAATAGCAACAACCCACGACCCCTAGGAAAGGCTCTATGTATCTTTCACCTTTATTCTTCGCCTCCACGTACTCCTATCATAGATCATGTCCTCAGAGATGTGTAGCTCTGTCAAATCCTGGCGAATCTGTTCATCCCATGTCAACCTCGGTCTACCCCTTCCCCTTTTGCCCTCCACGGTGAGAAGTTCTACTTTTCGAAATTGTGCCGATTGGCTTCTTCTCCTCACATGCCCAAACCATCTCAATCTTCCTTCCCTGACCTTGTCCGAGATGTTTGCCACCTGTAATCTTTCCCGGAAGACTTCGTTCCTTATCCGATCAAGCCTTGTGTGGCCGCACATCCATCTCAGCATCCTCATTTCTGCTGTCTCCAGCTTTCTTACTTGGTTCTTCTTAATCGGCCAACAATCTGTGCCGTACATCATTGCTGGTCTGATCGCCGCTCTATAAAATTTACCTTTGAGTTTTTCTGGAAACTTCTTGTCGCATATGATGCTCGTTGCTGCTCTCCATTTTTCCAAACTGCCTGGACCCGATGAGCTATGTCACTGTCGATGTCCTCATCGCCTTGTATAAACGATCCTAGGTACTTGAACTTTGTTGTCCTTGGCACCTCTTGGCCTCCAATAGTCACATGAGCATCTTCCTCTTCCTCGTTTGCTCCGCTAAAATGGCAATGTAGGTACTCCGTTTTTGTTCTACTTATACGCAAGCCTCTTTGAGGGTAGATATTAGTATAATGTTATTAAGAACTTTATTAGATGAACATTGAATAATTGAATACGACATACATGTGTATGTTTGTACATCAAATCTGTATGCAATCTGCATGTATGTATGTTATTTGATTTTTAGTTTGTATGTATGTATGCAATTTGTATGGACTCATAATACATTTATAAAATATACAAAATCATTTGAATTTTCAAAAAAAGTGCATAAATATTAAAACAAGATAAATTTGTATGTATATTATTCTTTTTGTGTATATGTGTATGTGAAATTCTTAATTTGATTGTGTCTACCCAAAAACTGGTTGGGATATATTTAATCCCATCGCCTTCACACGCCTAGCATGTACCATAGCATGTTCTGTTTTGTATGGTTGGTGCATGTGTATGTGTGTTAATATGTATGTGTGTATTTATGTAAATTTCTTAGTTAGTATTACATGAATGAAATATGCGTATGAGTGTATATATGTATGTGCGTGTATTTATGTATTTATATGTATGCAATCTGGATGCATGTTCTCTGTATTTATATACTACATGAGGGTTTGCAATAATCTCATTCCCGGAAGCATCATTATGTTAACATATAGATATTACGTAGACATAGGTAATTAACTAAACATCTATGTTTCTGACTAATTTATTATTTGTGTGGTTGGTTTTCCTTTTTACAAGATCATTATGTTTATAACTATTTTTTTTATTTATGTATATTAATTTAGTGGAATTTTTTAAAACTCATGTCATAGATAATCCACACCGAACTACATACATAAAAGAAAATATCGAGAGCACT
This sequence comes from Mikania micrantha, assembly GCA_009363875.1. Taxonomy (NCBI): domain Eukaryota; kingdom Viridiplantae; phylum Streptophyta; class Magnoliopsida; order Asterales; family Asteraceae; genus Mikania; species Mikania micrantha. The sequence continues at coordinate 442,459 of CM018698.1, read as the reverse complement.
ATTAATATCACAAAAAAAGTGATAAATTAGCAAAATACGAACACCGTGTTGTATATTGTCGTTGCCGCCGCCGCATCGCGCGGGTTTCCGACTAGCATATATAGGGAGATGATCAAATGTTAACTCATCTTTTTTGCGTTAACCGAATAACTACATCTTATTACTTTGGGGCATACACTAAAGTAAATCTAAAGATGTAGGTTTTTTCTATTTTTTAATTAATGTAGGGCCCACTACATTAATAAAAAAATAAGAAAAAACCTAAACCTTTAGATTTATTTTAATGTGGGCCCCAAAGTAATAAGATGTAGTTATTCGGTTATCGCAATAAGGAAGGGTTTACATTCGAACCATCCCCTATATATATATATATATACACATACTAGTCAGAAACCCGCGCGATGCGGCGGCAGCTGCATGGTGTTTGCTTGTTAACTTATCAATGTTCTCGTGATATAGATGGTGCTCTCGTTAGTTTTCTTTTTCGTAACATTAGTGTAGTATATCTATGCCAAGAGTTTTACAAATCTCATTAAAATAATACACACAAATAAGAAAAAAAAATCCATCATAAACACATTGATCTTGAAAAAAACATCCAACACAAATAACAAAAAATGGTCATACTACATAGAAATTTAAAGTTCAAAATTCACATGTCAAATTGCATGTAAACTGTGGAGCAAACATCATGCTTAAAAACTTAAAAGTAGCAAAAGGAAAACAATACATGTTTAAGAAGCTCTTCAATTATTTCTTGTGCTTGCCTCAACCTAATAATAACCTACTTGTTGCTAAGTCTGCTTCAATCAATATGAAGCGGCTCATTTAAATGTTCATGGCATGGTATTCCTCTTCTCTTCTTTCAAATTTATAAATCAAACATGAACAAATATTAATTTCGATCAAAAACACATTTCATTTCATTTATGCAATGAACTTTAATGGATAAAATACCTATTATGGATCCTTGATCGACCCTTTGCCTCTTGTATAAACTCAACAACCTATTGTAAATAAAATTCATTAATTGAATAAACAATAAACACATTATATATTAATGTTAATTTTGTTGAACTGATGTCCTTTTAAAGCTAAACGGTTTTGTTTGTGAACAAAAAACCAAAAGTAAAAAAAATAACCTGTCTTACAAGATTTGGAGCACATAAGTTCTAGGCACAACAAACACCTCATAAACAAAGCAAATTCTTGTAGCTCTCCCAGAAATTTTGTTCCTTCTAATGTGCTTAGATCATTGCAAAGATCTTCAATGCTAGCATGACCTACTTTTCCAACTTCATATAGTGTTACTACATGAGATTTTAAGCCTGCAAAAAATATCAAGAAGAGGATAATGACCTCTTTTTACAAATAATTTGATTATTAATTTGATAGTTATGTTATTTGTTTAGTTATATATTAAATTCAAAACAAATAACAAAAAAGTGTGAACAGAAAGAAGCCAACATATTTTGGACGTGCAAATACCTAATTGATTTTTTAGCTTTGATCAAGTTGGACACGCTTGGACATATTTCACACCAAAGATTAAAATAAAACCAAAATATACCAATTCTGTGCATCTGGGCCAGATTGCCACTTACAAACATAATTAGTTAAATAGATATGCAAGATCATGAAATTTGGAAAAGATAGAAAAAAAAAGGGAAAAAGAAAATAGTGTAGTGAACTCAGATAAAAAATAATGATAATACACAGATAACACTGAAAATGAATGCTGAAAAATAGATTGAAAATTGGAACTAACCACGTGAAACACACCCCATCTTAAGATAAGATGTTATGTTAGCATCAATAACAAATGCAACACGTGCATAAGAAGAACTTAGCTCATGGTTTTCTGTCCCAAAACTATTTTGTTGAAATAAACCAGCTTCAATCGACGTGTTTCCAGAGCCAACGGTAGCAGGAGAACTTTTAGTTTTAACATTGAGGGCATTAGTAGTTCTAGAAGAGTAGATTCCAGGTCAATTATTTGACTGCCCATCCTAATCTACAAGCAAAAGATGCAGCAGCCTGTAACGTGAAGAGTTCATCCTGCAAGGTTTTAAAGTGCATATGGCTATCTACCATATTAATTATTATTGTGATATTTTTTTTTTATGCAGCCATATTTAACATGATAATTACTTCTAAAAAATGGATAGAAAGGTAATTTTAGTACCTTAACTATGAAGACAATGTCCCACTCCAACCATTTTAACTATTGGAAGGATAAGATAACGCATTAAATTTAATAAATTCAAGACCATTACCATGAGATGTTAGATGATAAATCCATATGTAGCAGCAGCTGCTGCATCACCAGCTAGCATTGCTCCCATATTAGCTCCATGTCCTAAACCAACCAATTTTTTACACAGCCCGATCATTTGATAGCTTTAGTAGAGTAAAATGTAAACAAATTATCATCATTTGCATGTTTCTCTACTTAAGGATTATAAATTTTAAATAATTCATAACCATTATTAGGCTGTGTATAACTATTTTAGATAAATGTAGATATGTAATTTCCCAGAATTTGAATTTTCTTCTTAATTTCCAAGCTCTTAAGATAGTCAAACTTATATCACAAGCACCAATTGACGAATTTAAAAAACATAAATTATGAAACTTGTCACAAAATGATTAGCAAAACAAGAACCAAAAGGCCTATTTTAAAAAAAACATTAAAAAAAGGCTGAAAGGATTTAAGAAGTAATTTAAAAAACTTTGAAGTTACTTGGTTTTATTTAAAAGGTACTGGGACCAAAGGACCAACACTTCCACCACCATACACCAAGTTAATCTTCCTACTAAACTGTAATTATTAAATAATCACAAAGATCATTTAAGAAAAATATATTAAAACTGGATTATGCAAAAATATATGAAAGATCCCTAAAAACAACATGCGGGGTAAAATATACATCATAATGAACTTTGATTGTAATTTACACCATAATGAACTATTTCAGTTTCTTATAGCTATAGAAAAATATATTCACAAACTCATCCATGCAGGGTAAAATTAATCCATATGACAGAAATCTAAAAATATACCTGAAGGTTGTTAAAAATAAAGGACATACCATTCCTTTAGGCCCTAATGTTGTTTTGACCAAGTTAGTTATTACGATGGCAGCATCCCATGAAGATAATATGAATCCAGTAAATCAGTAAGGATTATTTGCAATAAAGAAAATCACAAGTCGCTATTATATTAAGCAAGTGCAGCTGAGCAAAAGAAATTACAATGGTTTTGATAGATTTCAAAGCAAAGGTTTAAGAAGGCTCACCATACAAGCTCTTTCACACTTTTCTTCTTCGGTAGCTTCTTCTTTAATTTATTTTTTCAATCTGAGATGCACAAGAAAAGCAGATAGACATGCAAGGTAACAAATCAAAAATAAAACATTAAACTTATTGCAAATCCACAATATATTAGTGTGTGTAATGTTGTAACATACCGAGGGTGATAATGCAGTGAGGAGTATTTTATGAAAATATGTACCAAGATTTTATTGAAGATGCACAATTAATAAGACGGATGATATCAAATGTGTCACACCCCGAGCCGGCGGGGTAGGATCGGGTTTCCCCAACGGGCGGAAGGTTCCCGGGGCGCGATATCGTGAGTGATAATCGAAATTATCAGATTGTTTACGTTGCACATGATATATCTAAATGAGAAACTTGCTAAGCAAAATAGATTTACAAGGTTAAATTACATCAGATAAGTTCATAATTTAACGATGTAAATCTACAATCAGATCATAAGTCTTCATTCTTGTGTGTGCACAAGATTTACAAAATAACTTGGTATGATGTCCAAGTGTATGCAGTCCAAAAAGCTAGGTCCTCTACCTGTAACCTAATCCAAAAGTAATAACTCTTCAGTTGACCTGTTCGTCACCTGAGAAGTCATGCAAAAATAAAGTCAACACATGGTTGGTGAGTTCATGTAGTTTAGTGTTTGAAAATGATTTGGAAATGATTTGAAAATGAATTGATAATGATTTGAAAACCTCCTTCGGTAAAGACCCTATGTGACAATCCGACTTTTCGAATTGACCTTGTTAACTGAATTCAGAGAAATCATAAATAGGAAGGCCCAATAAGGCCAAGGTAGGCCCAATGAGGTCAAGGTAGGCCCAATGAGGCCCAAGGTAGGCCCAATTGGATTTATGAGGCCCAAAAGGATTAATTTAGTCCAACAATGTTCTGAGTAGCCGATTAGTGACAAATTCGGTATTTCGGATTAACCCCGTTAATCAGAATTTGACAGAATCGATCCAGAATCAAACAAAACTTAACCAGAAGGTATTTAATTAATCCAAGTGAGTTTAGAGATAACTAATTTACAAGAATTTGATTTGTAAAGGGGTAAAATAACCAATTTTGACTTCCATAAGTCAAAATTCGGATATAAGAGTCAATTGGATTTGAAATTCAATGTAATTGGTCATGACTAATCGAATTAATCATCCTAATAACTTATATTTATGATAATGGTCGGTTACCATCATAATTATCACCATAATTAGCAAATTAAGTCGAGTAATGATAGAGTTATGGTGTAACCGTAGGTAGTCTTGATCAAACCGGTATAATTCGATTACAATCCAACAAATTGAAGTTTCCTAAACAATAATCGGTACTTTTAGAGACTATCACACTCAAAAATTCGACCCCAACAACTCAGGACAGAAGATTTTGATCTAGGGGGCGGCCGAGACTCAAGGGAATAATCGAACTACATCGATTCGGCATCAAATAAGGTAATGCTCGACACTTACATCACCTAAAAGAGCCGACCAAGCATAGCCCTATGCAAATTCGGGCTCTCAATATAGAGTTGTATGAAGTCGATCAATTAGGGTTCTTAGAGAAACCGAATTGGGGATTTCAACCCAAACGAGTTTGATATTCAAATTAAATCACATGGGTTGTTTCATAAGATGCCGACTAAACAACACCATCTATCAATTTTGTGATTTAACAACAAGTGGTATGGATTCAATAATTAGGGTTCTAAGCATAAACGGGTTTGGGGGTTTTCAAACAATCGTGTGTTAAAATCAAATTGGTTGATACCATTAGCTACAGAAGGTTCCGATTTAAGTTTAACCTAAGTTAATTTCATGATTCAATTACGAATTGATTAAGTTTGATATCTAGGGTTTTTGAAATAAAACGATTTGGGGATGTTGATATAGATGGATCTATTTTTCGAATCAAACAACTTGGACACGTTCGAAATATCATTCAAAATGAAAACCCTATGAATTCGGAACATGTGGATTATCAATTCGATTGATTAGAATCGGAATTTGATGAACTCGAGTTCGAATTGATTTATAAGCGATTTAAATGGGTTAATGTTATCAATTTTCAAATTAAAACCATCCTTGAATCCGACTTGGATAGTGGATCAAAAGCCCCATGATAGTGGGTTTGATTTGGGTTGGATCGGGCCCAATTAGAAACAAATTGGGTTCGGTTGGGGAAGAATAGGGGAACCAGGAGAGTTGGGTTTAAAACAATTAATTTCTATGATAAGTCAATAAGAATGGATCAGGTTAGATGGTAGATTGGAGGTGTCTAGTGTTGGAGGTCGCGGGTTCAAACCCGGCGCCCAACAGTTTTTGGATTTTAATCTTGTTTTTAGTATTTTAGTCATAACTTCTTCTTTATAACTCCGATTCGACTCATTCAGGTTGCGTTGGAACCGTAACGAAATCTCGAATGTTTTAGGGTAATAAAATTCATATTTTTAAACCGAAAATGTAATCGCGTATAATTACGCTTATTGAAATAAATCATAAACGACAATATGATTTTATTAAACGATTTTTATGTACGTTCCTAACAAGTCTAACATACGTATGTTGACGCGTATGTGATTACATACACAAAACGACTATCCGAATAACGCTAGGTTATTGTTAAAACACAGGTTCTTTGTAGGAGGACTGTTTACACGAGTTTAAGTGCGTTTGATCATTCTGCAATCGTCAAAGGTGCGTACACGGCCCCTTTCTTATTTTAACTTTTGGGGGAGAAAACATGTGCAACAAACGCTTTTAGATACATATCACTTGCATGAGTTAGCTGTTTACATTAAGTGCAAACATAGCATTACAAAGCCTTCCATTTCGAACCGTTTAATTTGCCGTAACGCAAAGCGTGGTAGTTGAAGATAGATCTATTGGGTTTGACAAACCTCACTTGGTAGATGGGATCTACGCAGGTGTTTGACTGACCAAACACACACATTACTATTGTTCGTGCTAGACAATAGTGTTAAGGCAAAAACATGCTATAGCATGGCAACGTCAGCTTCGGTGTCGACCACTTATGTAAATAGTACAAATGACTAGCTATCATGACTATGCATGTGTGATTATGTTATCTGCAACTTTATATTTAAACTGTGGTTTCAACATTTGTGAATGCTTAAACCTGTGTATGCACCAACCTTTGTGTTGACTTGATTTACATGTTTTCTCAGGACACCAAGGCACAAGAAAGGACAAGCAGGGACTAGGATGTTGAGTCTCATGCATACAGTTTATATTGATTATTGATTTACAACATTGAACATTGTATTCATGGTTTTACAACTGTTACACTCTGTTATTAAATTTCAAACGCTTCCGCAAAAGTTAAACTCTGATTTTACAAAATTAAGACTGAATTATGTTTAAAAGCATATAGAGGTCTTTCGTTATGTCTAATGATCTGAGATTCTGGTTTGTCACGTTCCCAAACGGTATGATTCCGTTTGTTGAGAATTAGGGGTGTGACAGATTGGTATCAGAGACATTGGTTATAGCGAACTAGGTTTGCATTTGTAGACTTAGACTATAACTGTTAGACATTAGACACTTACTTACACGATAGTTTATATGCATTTACATATGGCATTTTGTAACAGACATGGCATCATCATCTACATCTACTCACGCTGAGGGACAAGTAGTAGCATTGTCAGAAATCATGACAAGGAGGATCGAATCAGTGGATGATACGATCCACTATGGGGAGGAAACACATGTTCAACAAAGGGGGAACAACCAATATTGGCAATGGTTTCCTGATCTCATACGCAGCTGGGTGTGGGAAGAACGAGTGCCACCACCACCAACTGCCAACACTGCTAATAGCCTTTGGACGTTACCTGCTCTAGGATATCCACTAGAACAGGCATTTGATGCTTTTGTTGCACGCATGGAGCGTGAAATCCGCAACATGCGGGAAGTAGCAAGGATGATCACAGAATTGCTTGAGAATAACAACTGGCTGACACAAATGTGGGATAACCTCACTGAGGAGTTGGTTAGGACTAATGAAGAACAGGAAAATTTGGTGGAAACGATCTGGATGATGCGAGGGACGATCCTCGAACTCACTGCACGACTAGAAACTACTGAGTTACGTGTAGTTGTAGCCGAGGCAAGGGCCGAGGAAGCCAATGCACGGGCTGGTGCAGCGGCGATTGAAGCCAATATAGTGAGAGACTTGGCTGGGGAGGCCATGACCCTCATCACTGGGCATATGCGTTACCAGCATGGTGTAGTGACTGGTCCAGCAGAATTGGAAGATTCATCATCAACCGTTGATCAACCAAACGATGGAATTTAGTTATTTTCATTTACTTTCTAATTAACAAACTTATATGAGTGGGTTGTACTCATAAAAGTAGATTTCGTGTTTTTCATCTCTTTGACAAACAATTGTAAGCACTAATTTATCATAAATAATTAAGAATTGTTATCTTAATGACAATGATGGTGTGTACATTTACTTTGTGCATGAGTGATGATTATGCGATGGGTGTAGTCTCATTATGTATATTTGTAAATAGGAAGATCATGGTTGGAGAGAACATTAACATGAACCCAACGGAACTTGAGGCACTTATTAACACTCGAATCACCGAGACAATCGCAAACTATACGCAAACACACCAAATAGGATCACATGATCCAACGGGGGAACTGGTAAACTCACAAATGTGCACATTCAAGACATTCTTGAACTGTAAACCATGTAATTTCAAAGGATCGGAAGGAGCCATTGGACTTCTTCGATGGATTGAACAGTTAGAATCGGTGTTCGAGAGGTGCAATTGTCCGGAAGAAAACAAGGTCAGATACGCTATTGGTACTTTGGAGGGTTCAGCCTTGACATGGTGGAACTCTATCGTACAGACACTCGGTTTGAATACAGCCAATACACTTACTTGGAACGGATTCAAAATCCTGTTGCAGGAGGAGTATTGTTCCCGTGATGAAATGCAAAAACTTGAGGATGAATACGAACAACTCAAGATGAAAGGTTCTAATATTGAGGAATACACTACTCGATTCCAGCAATTAGCAAGACTCTTACCGCACAGGGCAACCCCACCTAGCAAGTGGATCAAGAGATACATTGGAGGGCTGGTATCTCAGGTTCGAAAATTGATCATATCTGCAAATCCTACTACCATACAGCAAGCTGTTCAACTGGCACACCAACTGACTGATCAAGCGATGCAACGAGGGACACTACCCAAACGAACAGTAACAGCTAAAGTGGGAGACCACAAAAGAAAATGGGATGTCCTGGATTCAAAGAATTTCACTCAGCAGTCATTTCAGCAGAACCGCAAGCAGGAATCAAACAGAACCCATCACAATCCAAACAATAATCAACAGTCATCGGGAGGGTATAATGGTAAATACCCAAAGTGCAACAAATGTGGATTCCATCACTTTGGGAATCAATGTGACAAGTACCGATGTCAGCGATGCAGAAAGATAGGTCATGTAGCAAAAGACTGTCGAGGGGAACTTCAGGCAAGCTCACTGAACCGGAACTACACACAGAAAGGATGTTTTGAGTGTGGCTTATCAGGACATTTCAAGAAAGAATGCCCACAACTCAAGAAAAGAAGGGCTAATGACATAACTACAAAAGGAAACAGCAACAACAACACAAATGTTGTTCGAACAGGGCTTTTGTGATTGAAGGACGTCAGGCACGGGAAGATCCCAACGTCGTTACGGGTACGTTTCTCTTGAATTATCACTCTGTCTCTATGATATTTAACACTGGTGCAGATCGGGGTTTAGAAAACCCATACACTATAGAACTAGCTGATGATAAGTTAGTTGTTGTAAACTATATTTCTAAAGGATGTGTTCTTGACTTGATGGGTCAAACACAGGACATTGATTTTATGCCTACTGTCTTAGGCAGTTTTGATGTAGTCATTGGCATGGACTGGTTATCCAAAAACCAGGCTGAAATAGTATGCCATGAAAAGATCATTCGTATATCTCTTCCGTATGGAAAGACACTGTATGTACAAGGTGAGAAGAGCAGTACGCCACTGCGTCTCATATTTTATATGAAAGCATACAAATGTCTGCGTAAAGGTCATACGACAGTTATAGCACTTATAACTGAGAAGCCGGTAGTTGAGAAGAAGATAGAAGACATCCTAGTAGTTTGTGAATTCCATGAAGTATTTCCAAAAGATCTACCGGGATTACCACCTATCAGACAGGTGGAATTTCGAATCGACCTTACACCAGATACAGCACCGATAGCTAGGGCGCCTTATCGACTTGCACCGTCAGAGGTGCAAGAATTATCTACACAATTGCAAGAGTTGTTGGACAAAGGTTTCATACGACCTAGTTTTTCACCGTGGGGAGCTCCAGTCTTATTTGTTAAGAAGAAGGATGGGATTTTCCGTATGTGTATCGATTACCGGGAACTTAACAAAGTTACCATCAAAAACCGGTATCCGTTACCTAGAATTGACGACCTGTTCGATCAGTTGCAAGGTTCGAGTTGCTACTCGAAGATTGATCTCAGATCGGGTCATCATCAACTAAGAGTTCAAGAAGAAGATATTCAGAAGACAGCATTCAGAACGCGCTATGGCCATTATGAGTTCTTGGTCATGCCATTTGGGTTGACAAACGCTCCAGCTGTATTCATGGATCTCATGAATCGTGTTTGTAAACCTTATCTTGATAAGTTTGTCATTGTTTTCATCGATGACATTCTCATCTATTCTCAGACTGAGGAAGAGCACGCTGAACATCTTCGGTTGCTGTTGGAATTAATGAAACAAGAACAATTGTACGCTAAGTTCTCAAGATGTGACTTTTGGATGCGAGAAGTTCAATTTCTGGGTCATATAGTCAATAAAAAGGGTATACATGTTGATCCAGCAAAGATTGAAGCGATTAAGAACTGGGAAGCACAAAAGACCCCTACCGAGGTACGACAATTCCTTAGTTGGCGGGTTAGTATCGACGATTCATTGAGGGATTCTCAAAGATCGCTCAACCATTCACAGCTCTTACGCACAAGGGAACGAAGTATAACTGGACGGATAAACAGGAAACTGCATCCCAGTTACTAAAACAGAAACTCTGCAGTGCACCGATTCTGTCCTTACCGGAAGGGACGGAAGACTTTGTGGTGTATTGTGACGCATCTGCACAGGGTTTGGGATGTGTATTGATGCAACGTGATAAAGTGATTGCTTACGCTTCAAGGCAACTACGACCACATGAAAAGAATTACACTGCTCACGACTTGGAGTTAGGAGCAGTGGTTTTTGATTTGAAAATTTGGAGGCAGTACCTTTATGGGACCAAGTGTACCATTTACACTGATCATAAGAGTTGCAACATATCTTTGATCAGAAGGAGCTTAATATGAGACAGCGACGATGAGTCGAGTTGTTGAACGACTATGAACGCGCGATTAAGTATCACCTGGGGAAAAGCTAATGTAGTAGCTGATGCTTTAAGCAGAAAAGACACAACAAGACGGGTTCGCGCACTTATGATGACGGTACATACTGACTTACCTGATAAGGTACGTAGTGCTCAGATGGGAGCTTTAGAAAAGGATAATTTGGTACATAAATCCTTACGGAGGATGGAAACACAATTGGATGCCAAGTCTGATGGAATTCATTATTTCATTAATCGATTTTGGATACCTTTGTATGGAGGTTTGAGGGAACTCGTGATGGATGAAACGCACAAATCTAAATATTCAGCCCATCCGGGATCAGACAAGATGTATCATGACTTGAAGGCGCTGTATTGGTGGCCTCACATGAAAGCCGACATTGCTAGGTATGTTAACAAATGTTTGACTTGTTCGCAAGTCAAAGTTGAATACCAGAAATCATCTGGTTTGCGGCAACAACCAGAAATACCAATGGGAAATGGGAACGGATTTTGATGGACTTCATTACTAAGTTACCCCGTACACCAAGTGGTTGTGATACGATATGGGTAATTGTCGAGCGATTAACGAAATCTGCACATTTTTTTTAGCAATCAAGGAAACTGACAAAATGGAGGAACTGACTCGCATTTACATCAAGGAAGTGGTAATACGGTGTGGCGTGTCAATCTCTATTATATCAGGTCAGGATGCTCGATTTACTTCCAACTTTTGGAAATCTCTTCATAAGTCATTGGGGACTCGCTTGGATATGAGTACCGCCTATCATCCACAGACCGACGGTCAAAGTGAACGTACGATTCAAACGTTCGAGGATATGTTACAAACTTGTGTAATTGACTTTGGTGCTAATTGGGAAAACCATTTACCGTTGGTGGAATTCTCTTACAGATCTGAAACCGTATGGCAGAGACTCGGGATCGACAAAAGAGTTACGCTGACAACCGCCACAAACCGTTGGAATTTCAAGTAGGAGATATGATTCTTCTAAAAGTGTCATCTTGGAGATGACACAATACATAGGACCTTTTGAGATCCTGAAAAGGATTGGTCCGGTTGCGTATCAACTTAAATTACCGGATGAACTCAGTGGAGTTCATGATGTCTTTCACATATTGAACTTGAAGAAATGTCTTTCTGATGAGACATTGATTGTACCTCTGGACGAAATACAAGTAGACGAACAGTTATGATTCATCGAGGAACCAATTGAAATCATGGACCGAGAGGTCAAACAACTCAAACAAAGCAAGATTTTGATAGTCAAACTACGGTGGAATTCAAGACGTGGTCCTGAATTCACATGAGAAAGGGAAGACCAAATGATGAAAACGTATCCCCACTTATTCAAAATAACAACAAACATTATCAAGGCACGTTAAATTTCGGGACGAAATTTCCTTCAACAAGGGGATGACGTGATATTTCACATGCTAACTGTAAGCACAAACACTTTATACTATTGAAATTAATAGGAACAATTGTGCTGAACATAAGTGAAGCCATGCAGAATGCAAACACAAACATTTCATAGTAGTACATACATGATTGATTTCAAAACAATGTGCTACATTTCAAACATTACATTTGACGTACTACATTTCATGGTGGTACAATCATGAACGGTTAAACAATGGTGGAGTTACATATAGAAGGAACCAGAATAATTGTGTAAGGTAAATTGACGAATACAGGGGCCCATGTACTCGTGAATTTACAGGTACACATGAATTTTGGAAGTTTCTATTTTGTTGACTACATTCAAACATTTACTATGTGTGAGATTACATAGTACAGTATACAAACACTTTATTCAATTGGTTTTCTCACAAACATTTGTGCTACATTACACTTTATAAATTTTATGTGCTACATTTCATATGTTACATGTTATGGTAGTACATGCATGATTAGTTACATACATTTTGCTATGTGCGGGGTTGCATAGTACAAACAGTTACAGACACTCACTATGTGTGAGGTTACACAGCACAGTATGATCAAATACAAACAGTCACAGTTAGGTGAACTAACTAGTGTACACACAAACAGTCACATTGAATGATCACATTTAGTTGTGATGTTGCAAGCATTAGATTTTGTGTGTGAATACACACAAGCACACGGAATGATCAAACCACACTAACACGTACGATTTAAACTCGTAAGTAGTTTCCTAACTACTCCTAACACTTACTAATTTTCGGGACGAAAATTTCTTCAACAAGGGGATGATGAGACAATCCGACTTTTCGAATTGACCTTGTTAACTGAATTCAGAGAAATCATAAATAGGAAGGCCCAATAAGGCCAAGGTAGGCCCAATGAGGTCAAGGTAGGCCCAATGAGGCCCAAGGTAGGCCCAATTGGATTTATGAGGCCCAAAAGGATTAATTTAGTCCAACAATGTTCTGAGTAGCCGATTAGTGACAAATTCGGTATTTCGGATTAACCCCGTTAATCAGAATTTGACAGAATCGATCCAGAATCAAACAAAACTTAACCAGAAGGTATTTAATTAATCCAAGTGAGTTTAGAGATAACTAATTTACAAGAATTTGATTTGTAAAGGGGTAAAATAACCAATTTTGACTTCCATAAGTCAAAATTCGGATATAAGAGTCAATTGGATTTGAAATTCAATGTAATTGGTCATGACTAATCGAATTAATCATCCTAATAACTTATATTTATGATAATGGTCGGTTACCATCATAATTATCACCATAATTAGCAAATTAAGTCGAGTAATGATAGAGTTATGGTGTAACCGTAGGTAGTCTTGATCAAACCGGTATAATTCGATTACAATCCAACAAATTGAAGTTTCCTAAACAATAATCGGTACTTTTAGAGACTATCACACTCAAAAATTCGACCCCAACAACTCAGGACAGAAGATTTTGATCTAGGGGGCGGCCGAGACTCAAGGGAATAATCGAACTACATCGATTCGGCATCAAATAAGGTAATGCTCGACACTTACATCACCTAAAAGAGCCGACCAAGCATAGCCCTATGCAAATTCGGGCTCTCAATATAGAGTTGTATGAAGTCGATCAATTAGGGTTCTTAGAGAAACCGAATTGGGGATTTCAACCCAAACGAGTTTGATATTCAAATTAAATCACATGGGTTGTTTCATAAGATGCCGACTAAACAACACCATCTATCAATTTTGTGATTTAACAACAAGTGGTATGGATTCAATAATTAGGGTTCTAAGCATAAACGGGTTTGGGGGTTTTCAAACAATCGTGTGTTAAAATCAAATTGGTTGATACCATTAGCTACAGAAGGTTCCGATTTAAGTTTAACCTAAGTTAATTTCATGATTCAATTACGAATTGATTAAGTTTGATATCTAGGGTTTTTGAAATAAAACGATTTGGGGATGTTGATATAGATGGATCTATTTTTCGAATCAAACAACTTGGACACGTTCGAAATATCATTCAAAATGAAAACCCTATGAATTCGGAACATGTGGATTATCAATTCGATTGATTAGAATCGGAATTTGATGAACTCGAGTTCGAATTGATTTATAAGCGATTTAAATGGGTTAATGTTATCAATTTTCAAATTAAAACCATCCTTGAATCCGACTTGGATAGTGGATCAAAAGCCCCATGATAGTGGGTTTGATTTGGGTTGGATCGGGCCCAATTAGAAACAAATTGGGTTCGGTTGGGGAAGAATAGGGGAACCAGGAGAGTTGGGTTTAAAACAATTAATTTCTATGATAAGTCAATAAGAATGGATCAGGTTAGATGGTAGATTGGAGGTGTCTAGTGTTGGAGGTCGCGGGTTCAAACCCGGCGCCCAACAGTTTTTGGATTTTAATCTTGTTTTTAGTATTTTAGTCATAACTTCTTCGTTATAACTCCGATTCGACTCATTCAGGTTGCGTTGGAACCGTAACGAAATCTCGAATGTTTTAGGGTAATAAAATTCATATTTTTAAACCGAAAATGTAATCGCGTATAATTACGCTTATTGAAATAAATCATAAACGACAATATGATTTTATTAAACGATTTTTATGTACGTTCCTAACAAGTCTAACATACGTATGTTGACACGTATGTGATTACATACACAAAACGACTATCCGAATAACGCTAGGTTATTGTTAAAACACAGGTTCTTTGTAGGAGGACTGTTTACACGAGTTTAAGTGCGTTTGATCATTCTGCAATCGTCAAAGGTGCGTACACGGCCCCTTTCTTATTTTAACTTTTGGGGGAGAAAAATGTGCAACAAACGCTTTTAGATACATATCACTTGCATGAGTTAGCTGTTTACATTAAGTGCAAACATAGCATTACAAAGCCTTCCATTTCGAACCGTTTAATTTGCCATAACGCAAAGCGTGGTAGTTGAAGATAGATCTATTGGGTTTGACAAACCTCACTTGGTAGATGGGATCTACGCAGGTGTTTGACAGACCAAACACACACATTACTATTGTTCGTGCTAGACAATAGTGTTAAGGCAAAAACATGCTATAGCATGGCAACGTCAGCTTCGGTGTCGACCACTTATGTAAATAGTACAAATGACTAGCTATCATGACTATGCATGTGTGATTATGTTATCTGCAACTTTATATTTAAACTGTGGTTTCAACATTTGTGAATGCTTAAACCTGTGTATGCACCAACCTTTGTGTTGACTTGATTTACATGTTTTCTCAGGACACCAAGGCACAAGAAAGGACAAGCAGGGACTAGGATGTTGAGTCTCATGCATACAGTTTATATTGATTATTGATTTACAACA
Source organism: Mikania micrantha (assembly GCA_009363875.1). Classification (NCBI taxonomy): domain Eukaryota; kingdom Viridiplantae; phylum Streptophyta; class Magnoliopsida; order Asterales; family Asteraceae; genus Mikania; species Mikania micrantha. The sequence goes on along the minus strand of CM018698.1, from coordinate 426,904 downwards.
TTGAACATTGTATTCATGGTTTTACAACTGTTACACTCTGTTATTAAATTTCAAACGCTTCCGCAAAAGTTAAACTCTGATTTTACAAAATTAAGACTGAATTATGTTTAAAAGCATATAGAGGTCTTTCGTTATGTCTAATGATCTGAGATCCTGGTTTGTCACGTTCCCAAACGGTATGATTCCGTTTGTAGAGAATTGGGGGTGTGACACCCTAACCTCATTAACTTCACATGTAATATTCATATCGGTATGCTTATATATAGGGCATACCCCTGGGTCAAGCCAACAAACTCGCCCAGACGCCATCCCACCACATACTAATATGCATATTACACTGTTGTTAATGATAGTTAAGCATTTTTACCCAACACACCTTTGATTTAGATTTTTGTTTTCCCAAAACTCTATTTACCTTTGATTCTCTTGAATTCATCATAGATACATGATTTTCCCAAAAGTCAATGATATAAATATAATGTTAAACATTTAATTAAATAATTAAATAAAACATTTAAATACAACTAAGACATGAGGATTGGGCCTTATTTGACTCAATCAATTAGACTTAGTTGTTGGTGGTTGTCCAAGTTGTAACCTCTCACACGTGACCCATGTCAGGCATAGCTCACAAGGAGTACACCTGAACTGAACGGGATTTTAATGTTTTGCCCATTACAGCCTGACCCAATGGTCTTCTGCATCTGAAAGGGACTTTAAGGATATCCTTTGATTCTTGATCACTTGATTCTCTTGATTTGACTTTGATATTGATTTCCTTTGATAGTTCATGTTATTGCCCGTATAGCCTGACTACAAGAGTCTTCTATACCTGAAAGGGACTTTATATGTGTGTTACACGTGATCGTGATTCCCTATACAACTGACATCCACCTTACTTGAGTATTAATGATTTCATTAGATCATAATGATTTCATTATTATAATGATTCACACACATTTATGATTTCTGATCTCTTGAGTCTCTTGATCTTGATCTTTAGAATTTCCATGATTCACTATGATAATTGATTCTTGATTATGATTCTTTGTTCTTAGATTCCACACTGAATTAGATTTCCTTTGAATATGATCTTTTGATTTTGTTCATTAGATTTCACTTTGAATTTAGATTATTGAATTTGAACTGAATGGACTAGGGGTTTGTTTAGAGTTTAGAATTAAAGTATTACTCATAAGAGTACTTTAATTAGTTTGATAATTTATTCTGTTTAATAATTTCCAAGACAGGAGTCTAGGAGTATCAACAAACATATATATGTAATAACATATAATAAATAAAAGCATTTAAATAAACAGTTTAAATAAAACAGTTTACGCATGCATCTCAGCCCCGCGTTTTTAAAACAAAAATGTTAGAAAAGGGGCAATGAACTCACCTGTGCTGCTCTGAAATGAATTACCACAAAAGATATGCGCTCTCTTTGATTGTTGCCTAGGTATCTTCAGTTCCTGAGTTGTTTTAAAAGAATTCGAATACGATAAGTACATACGGTAGTTGTCGTAACTAGGGTTTGGTCTCGGTGTGCAACTAAGTGTCCTACATTACTAAAGTGTTTCTAGGATTCTATCTAGTTAATCTAACATATTACCCGTTAATAACCCATGTCCCCATATTATTAACTACTAAACCCTAGATGATTAGGGTTTATTTTAATTATATCACAAGTCCTTATTCAACACATTTTTAAGATAATTTATTTTAAGTTAAACTTTTATTTAGAAATCATTTAATTATTTTAATAAGGTTTATAATTTAATTTCCTTTTATTAAAAACATATTTAAGTTTAGAAAAAAAATGTAATTAAACATAATGGGCTTATATTAAACCCATTGGGCCACCCTTGGGCCCAATATTAGACTTTGATCATCCCATGATTCTTTGAATAACTCGTACTAGTTAATTCGATTGATCATCTGGGACGATGGTGTGTTTGTTATAAACTTCTCTAGGTTTAGGTATACATAACTAATTAACACTCCAAACCTTAGTTTCTTGTTTTGATTTCCCATGACATATCAAATGTTTTGAACTCAAATGACGTTAAAACTCTTGTTTAGATTATAATGTGTTCCACATAAGCTCTTGTCATTCAAAACTCTAATTCTTGATCCCTTGTTAACTCTATGTGTGTTCTTTAGGTATCCTTTGATTGAGTGCATGTCAGGTAACCCTAACGTTCCCATGTATGAACTCATATGATCAAGTCCATGCATGCACTCACACTTGTCTCACATGCATGTATTACGTAGCCACCCCATGCACACACATCAACCATTCTTGCAACTATGGTGTTGCATGCTGAGGGGGATGGCCCAACCGAGAAGCTCTTGGCCGAAGGAGTATGTGGGCGAAGAAACTCGGCCGAAAGGGTGTGGCCACGAATAGCTTGGACCGAATGTGGTTTCACCGATCGAATGGCTTAGGTCGAAAGAAGGTTGGCCGAAAGAACATGGCTGGTCGAATGAGCTGATGGGCGAAAGGACTTGGCCGTCGAATGTGGAACTGGCGAATGGATTGGGCCGAAGGAGAGGGCCTTGGCCATTCGGCGAATGAAGTCTGGTTCGGCTCCTACACATTCGACGAATGAAATCTGATTCGGCTCCCACACATTCGGCGAATGAGATCTGGTTCGGCTCCTACACATTCGACGAATGAGGGTGGCTTAGTCTGGAAGACATTCGGCGAATAAGGGTGTGGCTAGTCATTCGGCGAATGGGGTTAGGTACCCATTCGTGGGGCTGGTTCTTGGCCATTCGGCCGGTCGAACCCAAGAACAAACAACCAAAATTTTCGAGCTATGTGACTAGATGATGATTCAGAACTAGTTCCTACCTTTTCCTAAGATGTTTTTGTGGGAATCCTATGGTGAAAGGTGATTCAATAACCGGTTTCTATGTGGGTTCAAAAATAGGGTTTTCAAAACCCTAAAACCGTGACAAAATCGGATTTTTACCTCGAATCAGATGGATGGAAGTTCCGATCTGTTGTACTTCTACAATCTACAAGTGATGGTGGTTGTTTAGACACCAAAATCACACGATTTCATCAAGAAATGGGGAAGAAATCGTAGAGAGAGAGTGGGAAAATCTAGAGAGAGAAAGTGACGGGTGAAGTGTTTTAGAGAGAGAGTGAAGAGGGTGTAAATGAAGAAGATGACTCTTTTGGGGTGTTTATACCCCGGGTGAGTTCGGGTTCATTTCGGTTGCTCGGTTTCGCGAAAAACGTCGGTTCCGTTTCGTTCTCGTAAGAAACATCTCGGTTTTAAAATAGGAGTTAGAAATTTATTTTAGGTTGTGATTCCTAATAAATTAACTAAATATCTTTTGTTTAATAAAATTTCAAAATATTTATTTAACATTTAAATCGAATCGCGCGGTCATCGCGCGTATTTGTTCGAATCGTCACCCGATCAAACACGACGATAACTACACTTTTCAATATGGTTTTCTAATTATTGGATATCATTCAGAACGTTAAACTTCCAGATTTATTTGTACAGATCGTCACCTATACGAATAATCTGTCAGTTTAGCATTCACATAACGACATCCGTTCTGTTTTGTTCTGTAAAGCCTCACATACGTTTATACTTAATAAAATCTTAACAAATAATCACTTGATGGTTCTGTGTTGCCAGATAATTATCCGACTCAAGAACTATTGTTCTGAACTTGTTTCTCTGAAATGATTATGAATTCACTGTTTTGATAACATGAAATGATACTGAAACTTGACATGGATATGAAATACCCTGAATTACATAAAGTTTGTACCTGATTACTGTTCACGTGCTGTTTACGATCACTGTTCCGGTGACGGTTCCGGCACTGATGTTACAAAATGCTAGTCGGGCTCTTAGTGGCCAAAGTAAAAAAAAAAAAACTCATGGCTCGTTTAGAAATTAGTCTATCATCATAGCCTAGATTTGTAAAACATCGAATCAGCCAAAGCAACCTTACTTGACCATGTCTGCAACTCGTTTTGCGTCGCCTAGCCAAGAATTAAGGCTACTTCGACACAAAATCCGAACAAAAATACCTTAATCGACCATGGCTCACATGAAATAACCTGATCACTCGAAATAACCTAATAAAATTGTCAATATTACATCATTACACCATTTTTAACCGCTTAAAACCCCCTTAAAATGAGTTTTTATGAATTAAAACCCTTACTGGTTGGTGATGATAATTCTTCAAATAATGAATCTTCCTGTTGGTTTTCTTGTTTCCTTAAACCCTCCAAACCTTGTGATTTATTATAACCAAAACAGTCGAGCTAGTCTTATGCTTGGTTTTCTTCAAGTCTCCTGTAATCACTTACTCCACAAATATTGAATCTTGACTACGATACAACCTTTAAGACGTATATTCACTTTTATTTTATTTCTAAAAGTATTGAATCTTGATTACGATACAACCCTTAAAATAGTGGTCAAGGTTGTTGAATTTATTATTAAACACAAGTGTTTAGTGAAGAGAACACTCAATTCAATGAAACATAAATGGTTACAACTTCAGGTTACAACTGGTTACCAACATATATAAATCCAATCCAAATTGTTTATTCATCTTGTTGGGGTTTTCAAGAGCCCTATCAAATAGATTTATAAACTACTAGAAGAACATGAATAGAACAAAATTTAACTCAATTGATAGACCATCATACACGCTACTTTTGGTCCAAAAATACCCAAAAGTTCCTAATTTTGTGTTTCAACCTCCAGAAACACATGAACAACTCATTGGTTCAATCACGTAAAAAATTTATAATATAAGAAAGAAACGTATGAGTGTCACTATTTGTCTCATGTATAAGATGTTGTCTTTTGACCACATGTAGTATCTTCTCTATTGATGAATTCTACAACAACTAATAAGCAATTTCTTAAAAATGTTGAGAGTAATCGATAAGAGCAGAAATCTTGACAAAAACGACAACAAAAATATAAACCCAAACCTAAACTTTTGCAAACGTCAAAAGAAATGCAATCAATCCTAAAGAAAACACATACCTGGTACAATTACTGTCGCAGACGTCGTCATGGGGAGAAGGGGGAGTTGCATCGCGTCCGGCAGACCACCCACCCACCACCGCCGGTGTTTTGTACTTGAGGGAGAAGAAATTTGCTCATCCACCACCACGATGCATCCATCTTCATGGTATCTGTAGACAGGAACAAGAGAGCGTGATGGAACCAAATGTAATTGTGTATTCGTGTGTTTTGAAATTTTAAATGAGATAGGGTTTTCAAAAAGTTGCTGCTTAAAGATGCAAGCTTTAGATGCTGAATCGGAGACGCACCAGAATCAAAGATCGAGAAGCTGCTGAAGCGACGTGGGAAGGAGCAGATCGAGAAGTGTTTTGAGGAGTGCATTTGAATTTGGGATGTATTTGAAATGAGTTTAGCTTTTTGTCCCGCTCATTTTTCAGGGATTAGAACGTGAAAGGAAGGCTTGTACCTCAAGCTTAATAACTTGTACATTTCTTAATTTTAAGACATCTCTATCTTCTCTCTCATATATGCATTATAAAGGAGTATAGATATTTATTTATTTATTTATTTTATTTTATTTTATTGTACATGTGGTTATCTTTTTATGGTAAACTTCCTCTTAGATTTTGCATTTATAGATTATTTATTTTTTTCCTTTTCTTCACGTCATATCAACATTTCAATTTCATAACACCGATGAAATTCAACCAAATGGAAGCACATTACATAAGAAAACAAACAATATACCTTAACATATTTAACTTTAAAATAAGATGTTGCCATCAAACTTCTCATTTAGAACACCACCCCCCAGACAAAAAAAAAACACACACACACACCAATTCGTCATTAGGAAACTACCAGGCAATTTACTATCACATAATTTAGTATTCATGTCAATTTTTATGTATAACACATTCTATCCCTTATAAATTCTTGTGTTCTAAACAAGAAAATCTTATCCCAAAATGGCATTGAAAGTTTTATCAGCCCTTGATGTTGCAAAGACACAGTATTACCACTTCAAAGCGATCATAATCGCGGGTATGGGTTTATTTACTGACAGTTATGACTTATTTTGTATCCCTCCGATCATGCGAATGATCGGAAGGATATATTACCCAAAGGTAAATAGACTTGTTGACCAGAAGAACTGGTTTGAAGTCCCCACTGTCATTGAATCTGCAATGATTGCTGATGCATTAATGGGGACCGTGATCGGTCAACTGATCTTCGGCCGGCTTGGGGACCGAGCCGGTCGTCGTCATGTGTATGGTGTATCTCTTGTGATGATGGTAATGGGTTCTATTGGTTGCGGTTTTTCGTTTTCTAACCTCACGTCGATGGTGTTATTGAGCCTTGGGTTCTTTCGGTTCTTGCTCGGGATCGGGATCGGAGGAGACTACCCGTTATCGGCCACGATTATGTCCGAGTTTGCCAATAAGAGGACTCGTGGAGCGTTTATCGCAGGTGTGTTCTCGATGCAAGGGTTCGGCATACTCTTGAGTTCACTTGTTACAATGATCGTCTGCGCGGTTTTTAAAGCTTGTGCCGATGAGCTAACCTCGCCGTCAGAACTCGCATCATCGGACAAGGTTGCTCCAGTCTCGCCTGAATCGGACTTGGCATGGCGGGTGATTCTCATGATTGGTGCTATTCCGGCATCTTTCACATATTATTGGAGAATGAAGATGCCTGAAACCGCAAGGTACAATCTACAACTTCACTCATTCGGTCATTCCATTTAGCAACTAACTTTTTAAAACTGTGATCATTATAAAAATAAAGGAATATTTAATTTTATTTGAATGATTTTTTTTAGATATACAGCTTTGGTCGAAAAGAACACACTGCAAGCAGCAAAAGACATGGAGAAAGTACTAAACGTATCACTGAGTTCAATCCGAGAAGATATCGAGATGATAAACACCCCAAACACTCGTGCAACATTCTTGAACACCTACTCTTTCTTCTCTCGCGAATTCTTCCGGCGACATGTGCGTGATCTCGTCGCTGCATCAATCAACTGGTTCCTGGTTGACATCGTTTTCTACAGCCTCAATCTATTCCAATATCACACATTCAAAGCCCGAATGACTCCAAAGACCCACATGAATCTATACGATGATGCATGGGAAGTTGCAAAATTTCAAGGGATTGTTGCAGCATGTGCAACGATCCCTGGATATTTCGCGACCGTTTACTTGATCGATAAGGTCGGGCGGGTCAAGATCCAGGCTGCTGGGTTCATTTTCATGGCGGTAAGTTTGTTTACAGCCGCAAAAATGAACATTGATGGTTGGGGATCTGACCCTGGTCTCGGGTTTATGATAGTAAACGGGTTTACATTGTTTTTTTCAAATTTTGGGCCTAACACAACTACTTTTATAGTCCCGGCTGAACTTTTTCCTGCCAGGTTTCGAGCAACCTGTCATGGGATTTCGGGTGCGATGGGGAAAGTGGGTGCGATTATTGGGTCAGTTGGGTTCATTTGGGCTTCTCGTGATCCTCCGCATGGGCTCGGTGTGTCGTGTACGTTAACTGTGATGGGTGGGTTTTGTGTATTGGGTTTTTTCATGACATATTTCTTTACTAGAGAGACGATGCGCCGGTCTCTAGAGGAAAACGAGAGTGTTGATGAATATACAGGTGTTTGGTTCGTGAGGTTTTGGCCCGATAAGTTTTGGGTTAGAAGAACTGAATCAAACAGAACATAGGTGAATGAGCATTAAATATAAGTTGTTTTTCGGTGTCACCGACGTGGAATAATGCGTTGAGGTTTGTTTGTGTGTCCAATCATGCTCGTGGTGTTAGGGTATTATGAGTTTGTAACATATGCACAACGTTTATGTCTTTAGGATTGATTGTATTAAGCGTTTGTAATTATCTATCTATTCTAATAAATAAATGTTTCTAAGGACATGTCATGTTTATAAAGCACCTTAACTTTGGTTTTCCATCTCTCTCTCCTATTAAATACATTTCATATTAAATATACCTTTTATTCATTTTTAAAATAAAAAAGATTTTCTAATACATTAAAAATATATTAATATTAAAAAACATAGTTTTAAAAAAAATCAAATTATTATAAAATATAAAATATTTAATTTTTTTTATTATTACTTAAAGTATTAAATTATACAAAATTTTAATAATATTTCATATAAGAATTTTGATTTTTCATTGATGATTATTTATTATATTTTTTTCATTCAACTCGTGTAATACACGGGGTATTAGTTATGTATTAATAAACTAAAATTTTATTTTGAATGACAACAGTTGATTCGCTACATCAGTCATATCACTTATATCTAGAAGAAAATTCACCATTGTGATAAAACTCTTTAAATTCAGGATTATAACATAAGACTTTTAAGATTCAAGCTTCATCCTTCATTCTCCATGTAATTGAACCATACATCAAAAAGTTGCCAACAACACACCAAACATCAACAAAAACGTAAAATCAGTTGACACATGAGATTTATTCTAAACGACATAAATACTTATTCTTCTCCATCATTGTTAAATCTTTTCATAAACACCTCTTCTGAAAAAAAATACACACACATATATATAAAAGGAAGGGTTCAATTGTTAGCCCTTCCTTATTGCGACAACAGATAAATACATCTTAGTACTTTGGGGCCCAAACTAAAGTAAATCTAAAGGTGTGTATTTTTCTTCTTTTTTAATTAATGTAAATGAAACCCACATTAATTACATTAATTAGAATAAAGAAAAAACCTACACCTTTAGATTTACTTTAATGTGTGCCGAAAATAATAAGATGTAATTATTCGGTTATCACAATAAGGAAGGGTTAACAATTGATCATTCCGGTATATATATATATATATATATATATATATATATATATATATATATGGAGATGTTCATATGTTAACCCATGTTTATTGCGTTAACCGAATAACTATATCTTATTACTTTGGGGCCCACACTAAAGTAAATCTAAAGGTTATGGTTTTTCTTTTTTTTTAATTAATGTAGGACCCACTTATATTAATAAAAAAATAAGAAAAAACCTACACCTTTAGATTTACTTTAATGTATGCACCAAAGTAATATGATGTAGTTATTCAGTTATCGCAATAAGCAAGGGTTACCATTCGAACCATCTCATATATATATAGTATAAGGTTTGGCTAAAAATGATAAAATCCCTAAAAGGTCTAAGAAGAGATCTCAACCATTAGATTATTTAGTTTTGTGGTTGAGATTAATCTGACGGTATTTTTTGTAAATAATTATAAGTTTAAACCATTACTAAGGGTAGAATTGGAAGATCTAGCCAAAAACCTGCACATGCAAGTCATATGCATTTTCCTTCATCTTTTTTAAACGTTGATAACTTTTTTATACGTCAGTATTTTTTAAAAAATTACACCATAAAATCGAGCATTTTTTATCTTTCTAACGAATATAATATTAATATATTTTTTAAAAGTAAAATAACTATCTAAACTGGGCTTCACGAACCGTATGTTTTATGATGTTTTTCCAATATAAATTAAACTGATCTTTTATGGTGTTTTTTATACATATGTACGTTTTATGGTGTTTTTAAAGATATTTTATGGTGTTTATGATGTTAACATTTTGTGGTATTTTTTGGTGTTTGTGTAATAATGAAACTAAAAACACCATATAAACACCTAAGTTTATATGTGGTGTTTTTAACTTAGTTTTATGGTGTGTTTAAGAGATTTTTTTATTGTTTATGGCGTTTTATCAAGATATTTTATTGTGTTTAAGTTGTTAACATTTTATGGTGTTTATTGTGTTCGGATATTCATTAAACTAAAACCGGGCATTTTATGGTGCTTTTAAACACTAAAAACACCATAAATCGGTTAGTTTCGTAAACATTCGAAGTTTAGAACGTCATGTTTTCAGTGTCAAACGTCATAAAAACCATGTACAAAATTACATAGTTCAAAAAACGTCATGTGTTAAATTGCGTAGTTAAAAAACGCCACAAAACACAAGGAGTGAAATTAATTAGTTCAAAAACACCATGGATAAAATTACAGTTCAAAAACACATGCGTATACAGTTCAAAACACCATGAATAAAATTACAGTTCAAAAACACCATAAATAAAATTATAGTTTAAAAATACCATAAAACATATGTTTAAATTACATAGTACAAAAACGCCATAAAACAACATGTGTAAATGACGTAACTAAAAAACGTTGTGTTTTGTTTATGTTCAAAACACCATAAAACATCTTTACAAATAGAAAAAACACCATAAAAACATCCAAGTTTCAAGAACAATTAGTTTTATTCTTTTTCTATTTTTAAATATATAACAATATTATACTCATTAGAAAGGTAAAAAAATGATTGATTTGATGGTGTAATTTTTTCTATAAAAATGTTGAAATATAAAATAGTTACATACGTTTAAAAAATTTGATGGAAGTAACATGTGACTTGCATGTAAAACCTTCATTTATGTGTTGATATTTATACCCTTTAACATAAAACACACGTGTCTCATTCTCATGGCTTCCTACACTTTTTAAGGTTTTGATCTTTTTTAAAATGCCTCTCCCATATATATAAGGGAGAGTTCCTAAGAAAATCACCATTTTGGAGAAAACTAAGAAAACAAATTACAATTGTTATCAATCAATTTCGTTTTACATTTTTTGTTTTACATTTTTTTTATTATAAGGTTATATTTGTTAACAAAAATATATGTAACTCATGTTATTACATATATGTAACACATTAATTACATATAATATTATATATATATATATAGGGACTTACTCCATTAAGAACTATTAAATATCAAAGAACCATAAGAACTAATTTTGAACCACATATTTTAAAGGGTATAAAAGTAATTTCCTTTTAAAAATAGTGAAAGTTACTTTTATACCTTTCTAAATTTGTGGCTAAAATTGGTTCTTTTAGTTCTTAAGTTTAAATAGTTCTCATTTGAACATCTCCCTGTATATATATTAAAAAACCAATGGCTTATGAATAGTATATTGTGAGAGTTTGAGTTTTGGCCACCACATAAACGTTTTCTTATATTACAACACACCAGACCTAACTCCTGCAAAAGTCGACTCCTGACCACCACCATCTCCTGCAGCCATCCTCCACCCTCCACCGCCTGCAGCAGTAAGTATTCGACTCCTCACCACCACCACCATCCACTATCTCCTAAGCATCAGAATTCCCACAGTCCGCCTTCGTCTTTCACGATTTGCATTAGGGTTTCGATCAGAGATCCGGCTTCCCCTTTTGACGATGTGTGTTAGGGTTTCGATCAGAGGTACATCGTTGAGTAATTTCAAGAAGAGGTGCGCTTCAATCTTTCATCTAAAAAATAATTCTTCTATTACATCTCTTGAAATATATAATTCGTTAACTTCACCGTTTCTTTTTTTTTTTTTTTTTATAATTCACAAGCAGATGATAATGATCATCTCCGCCTTCAGTTTTAGGTTCTAAAATATGTAATATTGTTTGATTTGTCATCGTTATTAACATCGTTACTATGATTTTCATGTAATCGTGCTTTAGGTTTTTGATTTTACGTACATCGTTACTGTGATTTCTGTGTAATATTGGTTTAAGTTTCTGAATTTACATCCTTACCGTGACATGTATCGTGCGTTAGGTTTCTAATTTCACATCGTTACTGCGATTTTTGTGTAATCTTGCTTCAATTTTTTGATTTGCCGTTGTTGCTGTGATTTTCATGTGATCATGTTTTAAGTTTTAATTATTGTTGCAAGATTAATTTGCATATCTGATTTGTTCTATACGAATTACTTAATTAGGCCATATTATTTTTCAAGTGAAATAACTTCATGCCAACCCGAGCTTTGTAATGTCTTTTTCTATTTCTTGCAAGTATTATGTCATCAACCACTCATGGTAGTTTGCCTTTTAAACCTTACTTGATTCTTAATTTTATGCGACAGACACCTGTGCTAATAATTGTTTATAGGTTCTTTAATTTGATCTTCAATTGCTATTAATGGAACATTTTAAAATTTTGATTTTTTTTTGTGTATATTAACTGGGTCAGATCATAAGAGAGCTTACCAGATTGCATTGAAAGAATATAGATCATCATGGAGAATTATGAAAAATTAGAGCAGATTTAACTGTATATTCTTTTTTTCCCTTTTCAAATGATGTAGTTTAATTGTTGGCAGCTTCAAGGATTAAAAGATGACTCTTTCTTTCTAGATGTTTGTCTTTGCAACACTTGCTACTTCATTAATCTTTATTTCTATGTTTTGTAGCCTCCTTTTCTTTAAAATCTGTTGATGACTACTACTCTAAATCAAGTGGCTCAGACTCTAAGCAACATGCATGCAACCCTTTACTTTGCATCCCGCGGTAAAGTTGATTGTTAAGGTGCATCAGGTTGGAGAAACTGTGAATGCCGACTTCTTTTTGACCACGTTTGATGGGGTCTATGATCATGAATTGCATCTTGATGATGTTAAACAAAGGGAACAATGACAACACTTAGAGGTTAATCTCAAAGCTCTACTGATTTGATTCTCAAATCAAAGATCACGTTACTTCAAATCTCAAACTTCAGGTGTGTTAGAATGTCATAATTGAAGAAGCTATGTTATGAATATAGAAACTTGTAGCTTACTAGGATGTGTGTGTAAAGGAACAGCTGTATGAGAGGGAAAAGACTATAATGGACTTGCAAAGAACTTTGGATGATAAAGATAAAGAGCTCCATGCAATTAGTCAGATTTTGGGGTTGTATATTAGTTTTGATGGATGTAATACAAGTTCTGGTATATGCATTTGCAGGAAGGAACTAGATAATTTAGAAACTAAAAGGGCTCTACATCTTAAAAAATCCACAAATTACAAGAACATGCTCAAGAAAAGGAACGACATCTAATGAATTTGCAGGAACATGTATTATTTATGCTAATTTCTTTTGTAATATAAAATGGTACAGAAAACATTTAAATTTTTTTTGTATAATTGATTTATGTTTTTTCTTCTATGTATAGTGATTTGTGTTATGTTTTTCAACATAGAGTTTCTCAAGAGGCTATCATTATGATAAAGATTAACAGATTAGGGAAGCACAAGCTTGGATTGCACGAGTTCAGGATATGGATGTTTTGCAGTCTACTACAAATCACTCATTGCATTGCAAGCTGAACTCAGAGAACGCATAGAACGGTATAGCCAACTGTGGATTGGTTGCCAGAGACAGGTATGTTAATAAAGCAATAACTACAGTTATGCTCAGATTATTGTAGTTGATTGTTTTTTTGCACATTTGTTATCCGTTATTATTTGCTTAAAAGTCGTGACTCATTTTCACCTTTTTACTTCTGAGTTGACAGGTCATTTTGTCAAACAATATGAAAGTCGCTCAGTTTAATGTATATAACCCCTCCTAAGTTGTCTTTATTCAGAGATTTAGATTACCATTGTAACAATTGTTGTAGCCATAATTACAGTTTTTAGTTGCCTAAAAAGTTGGACCTCTATCCAACTCATCCTGTCTTGCCAAATGGGTCGCATAGGTCGAAAGGGCTAAAAACTGTCAAAGGTCTATTTAGTGCATTGAACCTCTTAATCTTTTTTCATTTAATGATTCTTATTATTATTGCAGTAATGTTTAAATAATTTTCTTAACACATTAGTTATTAAAAAAAGTGATTTCATAGTAACCTAACTGGCTGGTTTATTATTTTTTTTGGTGCTAAAAGTGACCAATTTGAACAATTCACTCCACCTGCTAAGTTCTTTTTTGCCTACTGTACTGGGTGATTATGTGGATGTTGGTTCCATGCTATTGTTGAGTTGATATTAGTAAACAGTTCATTTTGATTATTAGATTACTATGGTAATATTCTTTATGGTATAAATTTGTCAGTTTTCTGAGATGGAGTGGCTTCATCTACACACATTACAACACCTGTAGAAAGATTTAACGAGGCAAGATAAAAGAGGAAATAACTCATCAAATAAGAATAAAACAAATAAAAAAGAAGTATCTCATTTTGTTAATGGAAGTGGAAACCAATTGCAAGCTAGCAGCAGAGGAAATATCTGTAATGGTGATTCAAGGGCTCTCCAAAATGAGGATTCTGAAAGACTGAAAGAGTCTCTTCTCATGTGTATATTTTGTTATTTTACATTAAATGTTTAACATACATTAAGGGAGAAGCCCATTCTAGGATATTGGAAAACAAAACACTCAGGTTGTTGATTTTGGCATGCAAAAAGCTCAACCATCTCGTGGCTCGCCAAACCCATGTATTCTCCGCCGCAACGCGCGGGGGTAATAAACCTAGTTTTTATTAAAAAAGTATTTTTGTTTATAACATTTCTAAGCTAATAATAAAAAATCATGAAATCTTTTTTTTTTTAAAATTGATTGGTTAGTAGGAGTTTTCTTAGTTTTCTCCAAAGTGAGAAGTTTTCTTTTAATGAAAACCTAATCTTAGAAAGAAAACCCTTAAACCCTATGTGAGCCATTGATCTAGAATTTTGAAAATAAATATGTGGTCCAAATTAACACACATTAAAAATGATTAGTTTATTCAAAACCCAATTTTTTATTCAGATTTAATTTGGATCACATATTTATTTTCAAGATTCTAAATTAATGGATCACATAAGGTTTAAAGGTTTTCTCTTTAAGACTGGGTTTTTATAGGATTCAATCAATCAATAAGGATTGAATCATATGAAAACTTAATCTTAGAGAGAAAACTCTTAAACCCTATGTGAGCAATTGATTTAGAATTTTGAAAATAAATAAATAAATATAAATAAATAAATAAATATATATATATATATATATATATATAGGGCATGGAATTTTTGATAACCTTTAAATAATGTTACAACCCATTAACCATCATCCAATGGTTACTTGAAAAAGAAAAGTGTGTAGGATCGTGACACGTGTCAGATTTTTTTTTTTTCTTTTTTTTTAATATAAAGGGTATTTAAGACATTTGTTATTTAAGTAAGTTTACCCCCCTTTTTTTTAAACATTCATAACTTTTTAATACTATATTATTTTAAAAAAAAAATTGCACCATTATACTCGTCTCATTTTTCTCTTTAATTTCGTTATAGTCTCGACTAGTTTTTTTTATTTTTTTTATGTCATGTATTTACATCATTGTAAAGAGCTTAAATATAGCAAATTAATTAAAAAAAATTATAGCAATGGTATATTACAGTAATGTAACAAAAATGAAGTAATGTAACACAAAATGAAGTAATTTACAATGACATAATTAACGGTGACGTAACACATTATTTTATTTTTCTCTAACAATGATAATTACAATGATAAATTACAGTGATGTAATTAAACACATTATTTCGATTTTTTTCTCTCACAATGATAATTATAGTGATGTAATTTTTCATTGTTCGAAAAAAATTTAAACTAATTTGTTGTCAATGTAAATTACATCACTGTAATTTAAACCAAATTCACCGAAAAAAACCGAAACCGAATTTTACGTCAATGTAAATTAGATCACGATAAATTACAACAATGTAACTTACAACACTGTAATTTATCATTTTTAAAAAAAATTCAAATAAATTTGTTATATTTAAGCTCGTTACAATGATGTAAATATAGGACATTTAAAAAAAGAAGAAAAAATTAGTCGAGACTATAACGGAATTAAAGAGAAAAATGAGACGAATATAATGGTGTAATTTTTTTTTAAAAATAATATATCAAAAAAAAGTTATTAATATTTAAAAAAGAGAGGGGGGAAAACTTATAAGGGGTAAAATGACTATGATGCCCTTTTTAATATTTTAATGAAATGTATATGTGTAAGCTTATGATTGGCTAAAATGGGTTATGTAGTTGTAACATAAAAAGAGGGTTATTTTTTATACCCTTCCCTATATATATATATATATATATATATATATATATAGGGGATGGTTCGAATGTTAACCCTTCCTTATTGCGATAACCGAATAAGTACATCTTATTACTTTGCAACCCACATTAAAGTAAATCTAAAGCTGTAGGTTTTTTCTTAATTTTTTATTAATGTAATTGAACCCTATATTAATTAAAAAGAAAAAAGAAAAAGCTCACATCTTTAGATTTACTTTATTATGGGCACCAAAATAATAAACTGTAGTTATTCGGTTAACGCAATAAACATGGGTTAACATGTGATCATCTCCCTATATATATATATATAGGGAATACATAATTTGAAAACCACTTCTTAGTGCGAAAACCGTGAAAACCATGTAAAAATCATGTAAAAAAAACGTATTTTTTTTTAAATTTTTTTTACAGGTTTGTAACACTGTTTGGCACATTTTTATAAAAAAAAAATCAAATAGCGCCGACCAAATATTTTTTTAAAAAATATTTTATAAAACCATGTAAAACATACGTAACAAAAAGTAAAAAAATTTTTGTCAGATCTGACGAAGAGTTACGTATGTTTTACATGCTTTTATAAAATGTTTTTTTAAAAAATATTTGGTCGGCGCTTTTTTGATTTTTTTTATAAAAATGTGCCCAATAGTGTTACAAACTTGTAAAAAAAATTCAAAAAAAAATACGTTTTTTTACATGATTTTTACATGGTTTTCACGGTTTTCACACTAAAAAGTGGTTTTCAAATTATCTATTCCCTATATATATATATATATAATATATATATATATATATATATATATATAAAAGAGGGTTCCTAAGAAAACTCTCATTTTAAAGAAAACCAAGAAAACTTAGATCTCACCATTGATTTAAATGATCAATGGTTAAAATTGATCAATGGCATTTTGGTAAATAGTTATTGAATAAATACCTTAAATAAATAATAAAAGGGCATTATTGTCAAAAACAACTTAACTAAAATTTGGAAAGTCATTATTATAGCTAACTGCTTTTAGGCTTTAATGTGAATTCACAAAATCTTATCTTTTATTTCTTCATTCTATGCGTCTAAGAAGAAGAACCAAACAAACATGTTGAAAACAAAACATCATTAATCAATAAGAAAAAAAGTGCACATATTTGATTTTTTAAGTAAATATGTATACTTGTATATAAAATGTCTGATTACATATATGTAATCATATGATTGGTTACATATATATAGGGGACGGTTAACGTACATATTAGTAATAACGTGCTAAACGTAGGAAGCCACAGGAACGCGCCATGTGTCATCTGGGCAAAGGGCAATATCGTCCATATAAAGTTACAGCTTGTGATTCATTAAATTACAGACTGATATTTAACACCCATAATCAAAGACCACTGGGATAATCACAGACCAATAATTACGGACCGTCTTATATAACATTCAAAGACCGTTATTAAATACACATAATCATGGACAAAATGTATAATCACAGACCAATAATCACGGACCACGCTCTATGAAAATCACGGACCGTCATTTAACATGCATGATCAAAGGAACAACTGTATAATCACGTACCAAACATAAAAATCACGTACCACGTAAAAATTTTTAAAAAAACTATAACAATACTATACTCAAATTAAAGATAATAAAATTCTCAATTTTATGGTGTAATTTTTTTAAAAAAATAATAAAGTATGTAAAAGTTATTTAATTTTTAAAAACAGAATGAAACTTGTTGTAACATAGAAAATGTTGTTCCTCTTTTGCCCTTCCAGTTATATTTTACTCTTATTTTGTGGAGAAAGTTGTATAAAGTGGGGACCACTAGATCTTGTCCGTTGATTATTTGATCAAAGGGTCCACAATTCATCCTACGTTTAGTACGTTAAGTTTCACATGTATTTGATCCAGCTCCTATATATATATATATATATATATATATATATAATATATATATATATATATATATATATATATAGGGGAAGGTTCCATTGTTAACCCTCCCTTATAGCGTTAACCGCTTAACCCTAACGTTTTTTGCCCGAATCTTAAATTTTTTTTTTCATGGTTTTTATTATACATAAATAGGGGGTTTCTTTTTTGTGTTTTTGCTAATTCATCACCGTTTAGAAGTTATTGTAAGTGTAAGTTACTTACACTTACTTACAATCCGTATCTGATGCAGTAAATGTAAGTAAGTGTAAGTAACTTACACTTACAATAACTTCTAAACGGTGATGAATTAGCAAAAACACAAAAAGAAACCCCCTATTTTTGCATAATAAAAACCATGAAAAAAAAATTTAAGATTCGGGCAAAAAACGCTAGGGTTAAGCGGTTAACGCTATAAGGAAGGGTTAACATTTGAACCTCTCCCTATATATATATATATATATGATTACTTAACCAGATATATGATTGCATATATGTAATAATATACCTGGCTTTTATATATACATGATTACATGTATGTAATTATATACCTGGTGACATTTATAGACATGATTACATATATGTAATTATACATCTGATTACATATATATCTTATTACATACATTTAATCAATCAAATAAAAATGCATTTTATATATGTATATAAAAAATAATAGAATAATTAAAAAAAAAAACCTATATCATTTGATCATATATATATATATATATATATACATAATACTATTAGTTACATAATGTAACATAGAAACTAATGAAAAAATTATACAAAAAACATCCACAATAACACCACAGTTGTACTCTTCTTTGTATGTAACACCATAGTTGTATTCAAAAAATCCAACCTCTATATGTAAAATGCAGCAAGCAGACAATCTAAAGTATGACACAGAATCCCTTTCTTCCATCTTAAGTGAAAGAAAGGATAAAAGTATTTACATCTTTTTCGGTTAAAAAAATATATAAATAAAAAAAGGGCAAAAGCATATTGTCGCAGATTAAAGTTAGAATTCGTATTGAAGATTTGAAATACTTAACGACCAAGGCTGCTAACTATTTTGATGAGTTCTTGATCTAATCTTTAACAAACTTGTTAATCCTAAAAAAAAGAAAACTAAAAAAAGTGTATGTTAGGATGAGACGAGAATAAACAACTTAACCAAAACAAAGAATATAATTTTTACAAGCCTATGATTTTAAACCTGAGTCGATTTTGAATTATTGTTTTTGCCTTTTGATCAAGAAACTAATGGAATATTTGCCATGTCGATTTGAGTATTTGTTAAATCCTTTTGATCGACAGTTTTTAATGATATCTTGGTCAAACTTTTAAATGTTAAAATCAATTCATGATTATGGAAAAAACAACGGATCGATTTGATACTAAAAGTCTAATTACCTAAATTATGGAAAAAACAATTGTGATTATTATTCTAAGTTTTATCAAATATGAAGGTTTTCTCCCATATTATATATATATATATATATATATATATATATATATAGGAGAGAAAACCTTCATAATTGAGAAAACATTAGGAAAACTAATCATAATTGTTATTAATCAATTTCGTTTTTCGTTTTTTAGTTTATATTTTGTTTTATTATAACGTTATTTTTGTTAACAAAAAGAACAAAATAAAAAAAATATATGTAATTCATTTATTACATATATGTAACTTGTAAACTACATATATGAGTTACATATACGTAATTTTATTGGTTGCATATACGTAATTTTGTGATCTATATATTTTTATTAATTTTTTTTGTTTATAATATTCTAAGCTAATAATAAAACATTATGAAAAAAAAAATTTTAAAAATTGGTTGATTAGTAGGAGTTTTCTTGTTTTATCCGAAGTGAGAAGTTTTCTTTTAAACTCTCCTCCATATATATATATATATATATATATATATATATTATATATATATATATATATATATATATATATATATATATATATATATATATATATATATATATACTAGTCGAAAACCCGCGCGATGCGGCGGCGGAAACAACAATATATAACGCAATGTTAATTTGTTGTTAATTTATCAACGTTCTCAAGATATAGATAGTGCTTTAGTTAGTTTATTTTTTTGTAACATCAGTGTGGTCTATCTATTCCATGATCGTGAAACAAGAAAATATAAACACAACGATTGTAGAAAATAAAAAACCGACCACAAAAATAACTAAAATTGGTTAGAAACATACAAGTTTAAAGTTAAAAATTAGCATGTCAACTACATGGTCAAAGCACATATGTTCAAAACTTGTCAAAATCTTCTATTTGTTTTTCATTTAACCCAAAACATATTCCTAACTTATGCAAGAGAAATGAGAAATTCAATATGTTATAAATGTATAGTATAAATTTTAAAATAAAAAGAGTAGCAAACAATTTATGTGAGATTAGACAATAAATTAACAAACAATTTAGTAAATACAAAATTAATTACCAAATGGTTGGTTGACTATGTGCAAAGAAAAAGGACACACTCAGATTTGCATCAACTGATTATAACAATAAAGAAAGCATGTAACACCATGGCTCCAAGGAGCTTGACTTGTCAAGATACAATGTGCATCTTCAATGAAAGATCCAAAAAAATAACAAACATTTACATTCAAAACATATAACAAAATGATGCTGTTAGAAAGCAATTTATAATCCTTCATGTGTATCCAACAATATTAAATGAAAGATCCGTTATTCCTCAAGAGCCGATAAGATCTGACTCAAAATCAAACCAATGCTGCTACAACTGGGTCTACTTGAAAATTTGTTTCACTGATTCATTAGTATACCATTTATAGCATAGTATACCATTTAGCATCAACTCTCATGCTCGTCATCCTCACTCTAGAATTCAAGCAAAGCCACAAAGATCGATTAGTTAGCATAACATTTTCTTTTACCACCAACCAAAATAGAAATGCCAACTTGAAACCTAAATACAACCCAATAAATAATTTTTATATAGTAGACACACCCTAACATATCTCAAACATTACGAACCAGACAAAAGGCAAAGAAGTAGTTGTTGGAAGGAGAGAAGGGGGCATAGCCTTACATGAAAAGAAAAGTGCAGTCAGACCTTAAAGAACTTACAGTAAAAAAAACTATATCTGGACCATTTCAGAGCTTCTTTTATGCAGCATCTGCTTTCTTCAGTAGCATTCATACCAATATCATGATTACCACCAGCACCAAGTTCACAGCACCACACCAGGTCCAAAGGTCAACTCTTGATTGATTTGCAACGCTGATAGGTCCAAAATCTGCCTGCTGAAATGCAACTTGAAAAACCTAACAGTGTACACCAAACACAAAATAATTACCACATTTTTCACTTCCGATGTATACATTGAAGCTCAAAAATCAGGAAATAACTTGATTAAACACCACCAACATTGAAAGTATGGGTTGAACATAGGCAAACTAACACTGTGAAATGGTAACCATAATTGATATCACCGTGAGATGGTAACACCTAAAACTGTAGCATTGTCATTGAAGATCACATTTAGGATTCGTGTTGACATCCTTTTAATTCTTTTTTTGTTTTTTTAGAACAATTCTTGAAAAATGAAATCCTGTAACATAAATGAAAAAATTCAATCATGACAAAGATGAAATTATACCAAACCCATAAACTATACATGTGATCACTTGAAGGAAACAAACCGAAAGAACCATTGTTGCCATCTCACCCCTACCAACACTCACCCATGCGAAAGAATCCACACCACCATTACTCAACGAAGATACCTTCAAACCTCCATCATAAAATCAATGGGGGTCCCAAATTAGAGACAATATGAGTGGCAAGAAGCTTCTATGAGAAAGAAAGACGAAGCCTACAACCACCACAAATTTGAAAAGCTAACATAGATCTGAAAAAAAAATCCCATCACCACCACCCACACTCCCACAAATCATCACAAGTTAAGGCTACCATAAAAATTTGAAGAGCTAATACTTTACCGACTCTGTCGGAACCCTAGCGGTCTTAGGAAGGGAGCTGAACCCTAGCAGTCGTCTTCAAGGAAAGGAGTCGAACCTTAGCAGTCGTCTTCAAGGTAGGGAGCCTAACCCCAGCTTTCGTCACTGTTCTAACCCCAGCTTTCGTCACTGTTCTAACCCCAGCCGTCGGAACCCTAACTATCGTTATCGTCGTCCAGGTGTAGTTTGGCCTTCACCGTCATTGTTCTTCGTTGAGACCGTCATTGTGCTTCATCGAAACCCCTCTCTGTCTCTCTTTCAAATACCTCTTTGGATTTTGAAAAAAGCAGTAGGTATGATTTTGATTTTGAATTTGAATTTGGGAAAGGATATATAGGAGAAGATGTCAGGGAAAGCAGAAGCATGAAGGGTTGTATTATATGCTGAAAAGCTTGTACATGTCTTAAAATTAAGAAAAATCTCTCTCCAATATACTTTATATACAGTTATAAGATACTAGTCGGAAACCCGCGCGATGCGGCGGCGGCAACACCAATATACAACGCGATGTTCATATTTTTCTAATTTATCACTGCTTTCGAAAAACAGATAGTGTTCGTGTTTTATGTACAAAGTTAGATGTGAATTGTCTACGTAATGACTTTTACAAACTACATTAAATTAAAATACACAAAAAAATAAAGATTATTACAGACACTATGATCTTGTAAAAAAGGAAACCGAATATACAAGCCATGTCTTCTGCTTTTTCTTCAATCCAACCAAAGCAAAATCCTAAATTATTTGAGAGAGAAATGAATAAAGTCAATATATTATAAAAATAGTATAATATTATCAAAAACTATTATTAAATTACCTTAAATAACACATGCATTTTAATCATCGTGCAACACTTCACGAAAAACAACGTTAGATGTGTAAACACCGTCTCGTCCAAAATCCTTAGCAGGATGCACCAACACCTTCGTATTTTCGCGTGAGATCCCTCTTGACAATGCCACATAAAGTTGTCCATGTGAGAATACTGAATTTGGTAGGTAAACACCAACATGTGGAATTGTTTGTCCTTGAGCTTTATTGATTGTCATTGCAAAGCTAAGTTGAATCGGAAATTGTTTCCTTTTAAGCTTGAATGGAAACATGTCGTCTTCAGAAGGACATAGAGGAATTCTTGGCAAAAATACTCTTTTTCCGGTGTGTTGACCAACAGCAATTTCTGCATCTATAACATTATGCTGGAACCCTTTACAAATCAATCGTGTCCCATTACATAAACCATGTGATGGGTCGATGTTCCGTAACAAAATAATAGGGCAACCAAGTTTTAATCGAAGCTTATGAGGAGGCAAGCCACTAACAGTAAGTGAGTTTAGGAACTCGATCGGATAAATGTTGCGACGATCATCTTCTACTTCGTCAAAACTGTAGTAAATCTTTTCCTCCCCTTGAAAAAGGTCAATCATTTGATCATTAATATCATTGACGCTGTCATTGGTGGTAGATAATATTGCTCTAGAGATGATATAATCAGAAGAATACAAATTGGTTTCAATCAACGGAAAGATGACATTAATCAAGTCTTTGATTGAGTTTTCTGGGATGGTGAATGGAATGGTCATGTCATCAGGTATGCGAATAAAACTTCCTTCAACAATCTCTTCGTTTCCATCACCAACTCTTAAAAGAAAATCAGAAAACCAAGGATCATTACGGGCTCTCATATTTGTGGTCAAACGCATCTTTTTGGTTACTGACCAAAGAGGCGACATTCGTAGGCTCGCGTCTACAACCTGTGCTCGAGTGCCTCGTTTAATAACCGGTAAAACTTGTCTGAAGTCACCTCCCATAACCATTATCTTTCCACCAAATGGAAGACTAACGCCCATAATGTCTTGGAATGTTCGATCGACTGCCTCAATCCCTTGTCGTTTTGCCATCGATGCTTCATCCCAAATGATTATTTTGGAATACCTAATTAGTGCAGCAGATCCACTTTGTTTTTTAATGTTGCACAAAGAATTATTATCAAGATTAATGGGAATCTTGAACCTTGAGTGAGCAGTTCTCCCTCCAGGCATATTATTTGCTGCAGCACCTGATGAAGCTGTAGCAAGTGCAATAAGACCACGTGAACGAACTTCGGCAAGCAAAGCTTTGTACAAAAATGTTTTCCCCGTTCCACCTGGACCATCTATAAAAAACACACCTGATAAATCATTATCAACATGCAACATAATTTCATCAAACACGTTTCTTTGGACAGAATTAAGCAAATCTTTGGCACATAAGTGTTCAACATCCACAACTATCTCGTGCTCTTCTTGTACCTCACGATGAGTTACATGTTGTACGTTAACATCTGCTGTTATGTTTGGCAGATCAAAATCATTGAGATTTTTACCCATAGATCTTAGAAAAACCTCAATATCAGTAAGAACCATATTCCGAACTCGTTCAACACTTTGACAATGTAAACGATGATCTTCTGATAGTGAATCAAAGTGGTCGTTCCATAACTTCCGAACATCCCCTGGTTCGCAAAAAATCATGATGGTCGCGAATAACCTTCTTAAGGCATTCGGGAACTGAAATAGAGAGGCTTCTGTGAGACAATGTGATAAACTTTCATCGTTTTCTATTAAGCCTAACTCAAGTGCTGCTTTCCGAAATGTGGTGTGTCTGACACCATTAACTGTGCAAAGATCATCAAATGAAGTAGGACCTTTAACATTTGACAAAAGTAGCCGTAAATAGTACATTTCTCCTTCCGCTGGATTAGCTGAAACAATGCGACCCCTCTGTGTTTTATGTAAACGGGGATTCCAACGACGGGTGGTTCCATTCCAAGTGTAGTGTTTGGGAAAATCTTTATACAGATATTGTCTTGATGATTCGTCTGTTTTGTTTGTTTCAAAAAATGCAGTCAACATCGTTCTCTTATCTCTTTCCCTATCAACAATGTCAGACATTATATCATTATCACTGAATCTAACCATCTGATTATTAGGGAGATGAAGTTGTAAGGCTAAAACAGCTGGATAAATCTGTGAAAGAGGGAATGAAAAAATGCGCCACATAGCCTCTGGCGGCGATACATATCGTGCATCTTGAAATTTTTTAATCTCATTAATGACAGATTGTTGTTCGTCTTGATCTTGCTCAACTTGAATAACTTGTTTATCATGGCCTTTGTAAACATACTTGAATAAATATTTCACTGATTTTATGCTTGAGCAAACCTCGACATTGATGTGACAGTTGAACATCATCAAAAGACTTGGATTATATGGGACAACCCATCTGTTATCCAGATTTTTTCCCCGTACATCCACTTTTATTCCATTATCTCTCCTTCGATATAATGGATATGCATCATCTCCTTGGGTTGTCTGTTCATTAAATTGTCTAGGATAACGAAACCGACAAATGGGAGGGTCACCCTGCATACAAGGACTGTTTGAACGTAAGCGTCCACAAGGACCATGAATCATGTGTTTGACAACAAGCTCGTGCAACTTGGGATGTGTTAGTCTGTCAGGGATTTCGGCACATACAATCTTATCATAGTGGTCTGGATTACTGATTTTGTCTTGCGGGTACAAAATAAGAAGAAAATGTGCATGCGGCAAACCACGCTTTTGAAACTCGATGACGTAAACATATGCCTTTACTTTCCCGAGGACATGTTTCTTGAATAGTTGTTCCTTAAGATCTTCCAATTTAGCACGGAACACCCTTGAAACAAGATCAGGTCGATCCTGTGCAGTTTGACCAACTTTTAAATTATCACATATCTCAGGCCATCGCGGATTACATGTCATTGTAAGGAATAAATCAGGTTTTCCGTCATCTTGAACCAAACACATAGCATCTAGATACCGACGACGCATGTCCCGAGGCCCTCCAATGAAAGAAGCCGGCAAGACAATGCGTTGTCCGACTCTGTTAGCATTAACCTCGCCAGCATTAACGCAATCCACAATACCTTGATACAAATCTGCTCTTATCTTAGCCTGGTTTTGCTCACAAAACTGTAAACGTGATGTTTCAAGTTTTATGTAAATATCTACAACAAATTGTTGTAGCAATCTACCACCAAACAAAAGCACGTTTTCTGTTGAGCGAATTTGGAACTTGTAACAGTAGTACTCTCGCATAGCCACTGTTTTCCGACCACGTCGTGTGCTAGACTCTGAATAAAAGTAATGTTAATAGATAATAATACTCATTAATGTATTATATTTAAGTATTCACTTAAAAAGGATATGACTATTGTTGATACCTTCCATTTCCTCGTCGATGTTGTCATCATTATTATGAACTTCATTGATCGATACTCCTTCCCGCGGTATGTTAGAATGCCAGCCTGACTCACCGTTAGGGAAAAATAAAGGATACGACAATGGATCATAACAACCAAAGTATGGCTGAATAGTTTCACCATAATCAGACCTACCATAAACGACAATACTTCTTTTGTACGAAGTTATATTGTCGTTTCCTTCAACCCAAATACCAGCAACCTATATAATAGTGTGTTGTAATTAACTATAAAAATCTAACTATATGCATGAAATTTTATTTCATAAATGTAATAACATTAGTCAAACCTCAGATGTCGTTGGTCTGTTATACACTCTTTGGTCAAGCTCCACAGAAGCATTCAATGTGACTCGATAGTTGTCCAGAGGTCCTAATTCCCCAAGGCTACGAAATGTGTTGACGTATGGGTTGGCAGAAAGAACACGTGTCAACATCCGAGTAATACTTCGATCAAGATTGGGCCATTGGAGTCTATGATCTAACTCGGTATCCGGATCATAAAAATATAATTGTAGATATTTAGGTTTTCCGTCCCTTGGAACCAATTGATCAATCTTGTGATATATTCCTTTATGGGCACGAAAGGTATAAACACCGTCTCTCATATTGTTCATTGTTTCATCCAATGTCACACCCATTGAGGCAAAAGAAAAATTGGTGTTATAAGCACGTATATTCTGCCTAAATAT
The DNA here is from genome assembly GCA_009363875.1 of Mikania micrantha. Taxonomy (NCBI): domain Eukaryota; kingdom Viridiplantae; phylum Streptophyta; class Magnoliopsida; order Asterales; family Asteraceae; genus Mikania; species Mikania micrantha. The sequence continues at coordinate 400,011 of CM018698.1, read as the reverse complement.
TTTTCCAATCTCATCTTGTGATGTGAAAAGGTAGAACAATTCATTAGGAATTTGCGAATTTGCTAACTTTGTTTTCCCGCTCATACAACAAAAGGTAGCAAATTCAAATGGAAATAATTTTGCGCCGCAATTAGGACATGGACTCCGCTCCTTTAAAACACGATGGTCTCTAGGTATACCATCGTAAACAAAATTATACGGATCATCTTCAACGTTTTCCTCTATAATAAATACAAATTCATTATATTAAACAATATTTTGTAAAACATATTATTGTAATAGAAAATGATCGTCAATAAAATAACCTTGTGCTACTGCAGTTGTGGCTTCATTTAAGAGACGATGGCTTTGTATGTTATCATCACGAACGGTTGGTTGATGAAACACGTTACGAAATTGAGGTAATAGTGTGCGTGGTTGAATTCTATTACCTATAAAGTATGCTTTAAAAGTGAAGAAAATGACCAAAGACGTCAACTTAAGTAATCAAATAATTGACAAATAAAAAAAAACCTCGTGATATTTCTTGCATCACTTCGCCAATTCCGCAAGGGAGTGTACTTGTCGGGGTACTATCTTCTGTTGGATTTTGTGTGTTTGACACATCCTCTCTTGGGAGTTGTAAATTTTCACTACTATTAGTTTGTAACGTTCTTTGAGGTATCAATATATTTCTTTCAGAGTTATCGCCAATGCAAATTTTAGATACTTTGCAACTCTCTTTGCGTGAAGCATAATATCGCGCGTTAGCTGCTTTTCGTTTTTCACGTGAAGAGGATGCACTTGAGCTAGAAGCAACATTGGTTTCTTGTGGTTTTCTATTCTCCTTAAGAGACGCATAATATCGTGCGTTATATTCTCTCTTTTTTTCAGCTGGCGTACACACAGATGAGGCAGAAGCACCATCAACATTTTTTGGTCGACCGTTAGTCATTGTAATTTTATGAATACCTTGTAAATATAATAAAGGAGACTTATCATATAAAGTTCATTTGCCATAAACATAACACACGATAGATTATTAATTATTCATTTAATATAAATATCTTAAAACATTAACATAGATAATGCTACATTCAGTTAAAATTAAATTAAAGAGTTGGTGAAAGAAGAGTCTCCACAAACATTGCTCCCTCGAAACAACGAAACCTATTAGAAGCATAAAAGCATTCAAAGGGCTTCCTATTTGTTTCAATTACGTAAGGTTCCCCACGGTTAGTGACTAAAAACCAATTACCATTAGTCATAAAATGTGTTATTTCACAAAATAATCCCAATGGTATAGGTGGAATTGGAGGAAATAACAAACTCTTAATCCAGCGATCATCTTCTAACATCCACAACTCTATCCACATAAATTCTATGCCAGTGCTAACGAACATGTGAAGTTCATTATTAATATTCACTAAGTCTCCGAAAGTCATTCCTGCTGAAGCTAGGGGTGGAAAGGTTATCTCCTTAAAAGTCTCTGAATTTACATCGAAACAAATCAGCACATTTTCACCTCCGATCCAACATTCCGAAACTGTGAAATATAGGGTATCAACGCAGAAAGTACCGGACGACACGGAGAAAGACGGGCTTGCATACTTCGATCTTGTTAAGAATGGTATATTCCTCCAAGATTCAAATCTCCTAGAATACACGTTTACAGCAAATTCACCAAATCTACGCTTTATGTGAAGGACCTTGTAGTCGTCATAAGCATCGATGTACAACCCGACCGCATCAGCATTATGTTCAAAAAAGCCATGACGATCGTGTGTAGACAAAAGTTTGTAAGAACCGGTGACTGGATTCCAAAGAGCTAACTCAGAAGTATGGTTCAAGCGAACACACAACAATCCATCCAAATGCGCATGAATTGTTACATTATTAAATGGAAAAGAAAGAATGGTGCCTGGCCCATAATCACCGGATTGAAAGTTGATTGGATGAGCAGAACATGTATGGTCATCAACTAAAACGGCTCTTTGATTAGCAGCAATTAATGAGCGGGAACAATGTATTTTAACAAATTGTGGTGTTAACAATAATGCCTTCCATTTCTTACAAACACAATAAGAACGACCTACAGTCCTCGCTGCCGCCCTTGTTAATATCTCAAATATGATTATTTCATCAGAAATGTGAACCATGGTGATACCTTCGTTTTCAAAAAATAATAATGGTTAAAGATTAGCGATGAATGTTTGACTAAACTTCAGGCAAACAACAGTTGACACATATAAAAATACTTATATAATATTTTAAAGCATACATAAAAAAGATATTACGCATAAAAAACATACTTATACAATACTTAAAGCATACATCCAACATGAAGATAAGAAAACTTAATACATCAATTAATATATAAAAACATAATAAATCATCTAAGCAAATTTTAACACATAACAATTACAATTCTAGTATATTGATGTGTGTTTTAATAATCCTTAGCATGAACACGGACTTTGGTATCGATCTTTTATTTTAATATTTCTTGCCTCGTCCACTTCTGGTTCAAAAATAATCCTACTCAAATTGGTAGACCTCAAAATATTAACTGAATTAACAAAAAAAAAATAACAAATTAAATTAAAAGAGTTATTATATGAAACTATTTATTAAAAAGTTTGTGTTTGGGGAATAACGTACTATCAAATAAATGAATTAACTTAACGCGAGATACATATATGGTAGACTTTCGTGAGATGGCTCGAACGATACGTATAGCATCAGTAAACTCCAAATCCAAAAAAAACAATTGTATTATGTGACCGCTGTCAATAACAATTTTGTGTTAACATTGTTTTAATAAAATACTATTTGCTTAAATAAAAGTGATTACTTACGTCATATCTTGAAGGAAAAGTTCAAAATTACAAATAGAGCGTTCACCTGCTATTATTCTACCAACAACATCTAAAATAAAAATAATAAATACAATATAGGTTTATGATTAGTATTTATTTTATATACAAAAAAAAATTTTAAATTGTGGTATTTAAACGTACCAACAATTAGTTTTGTAGATCCTCTGTCGTGTGTAAGAGTCATTATAGAAGGCACTAAGGGATACAAACGAAACCCTTTAGGAACATCACTTGTAAATGGGAGAAGTTTAGTGTGTTCGGTAATCACAATCTTGTAATCGCTCCAAATCAAGATGTAATTTTCATATTTTGGCCACTCTTTGTAATCGAAACTCTCTATTTGGAACCGATTTAATACAAACATGTTGTCGACCAAATTCGTATTATTGTAAAATTTCATTAAATTTGCAGGGATGAAAGCAGGTACCCTATTTCTCTAAAAAAAACAATATGTATTTAATAAGTAAATAACGAAGTCTAAATATCATATAAAGTACTAACATAAAAAAGAAGCTTACGTGTTGGTCGAGAAAAATAACCAATATTTTGTTTTCACAAATAGGCAAAATGAACTCAACCCAAACAAAAGACAACGTATACCAAACTCCATACTGTGTGAGCGATGAAACTGAGTCAACAATAGAATGCACATCCATGTTCAATTAAACCTTCAATTGTTAAAAAAAATCAAACCAAAGTCCTAATCAACATTAATAAGTGGTTTCTTTGGTTTTGTTGTTGACAACAATTTATCTGTGTCATGAGTTTAACATCCATAAATAACAAACAAAAAGTAATATAAATATAGTTATTATTATTATTTATATGAAAGAAATACCTTAAATGTCAAAGTATAAAGACCTGAACGCCAAAAATGTATCTACAAAAACACAAAATTGCAAATGGTTAGCATACTATAGAAATCACATATATATACACAACAATTTGTAACATATATATATATATATATAAAATAATAATATAATACATGGTAAGATATACACAAATATGCAAAAATGCCACGAAGACTAAAAAGTAAATAAATAATATTAAACTATTTGGGAAGTTAATTTAATTATAATATAAATTGTTTTCAAAAAATTACTTCCTAACATAACTAAATTAAGTAACAACTTTGACCAACTGTTTTGACCCGCAAACATACTACTACATTAACATTTGACTAAAATGCCATTATATATCTTCCCATAAAGTTTAAGCCCAAAAATCACTCCCCTAAGCTTGACCATATTTCTTATTAGCTTCATTTCTTCTTTGTAGCAGGGCCACAACCAGGAGGCCAATCTCGGATTGCTGGAACCTTCCTCTTCTTGATTGCTAATTCATTTTGTTGTTGAGATTCTCTTATGTTGTTGGTCATTCCTTCTTTAATGTTGAACTGAGAATCTTCAAGTTGTCTTCTTCTAACGTTTGCATGATACACATCCATTTGTTGAAGGTGCTCATCATATTGTAACATTAGCTGAAACCCTTTTCTTGGATCCAATTTCATGTCAGAAGCGATTAATGACCAAAAGCCATTTTTTGTTACGTTTCTTTTTCCACCATTCAGTTTGACAGCCATATACAGGTAATACAGGTCCACTTCACATCCCTCCATAACTGGAACCCAAAAATCATTCTTCTTTATTACGTATTTATTGAACCACTTCACCATTTTGTTGAACCGAACCTTGACACATTCTTCTTTGACTATCCTCTTATTGAAGGTATTCAATAAATCCAGGAACACCACCATTTGCTCAATGGTGCTTACCTCCAATGGTTCCAAATTCTCAAAGAATTGCTTGCCATTTCTAGTCTTGTTCATAGTTGGAATCCTTTCGGCATGTAATTCCATTTCTTCAAAGTAAAGCCTTGAACCAAATTGTTTAAAAACTCAAGACTATAAAAGCCTTGAGGTAAAATTACAAATTGATTTAACGTTAAAACCGCATAAATACATACAGGTTCTACATGTATGTTGGTTTTATAATTAGTTTATATACACACACTGATTTACATACATATACACATGCTGCATACATACATACATACTAAACCACATACATATACATATAAGACATACATACTAAAACTTATACATACACACTTAAATATGCTAGACCTGCATAAATATTAAAGAAAAAAAGCGGTTTAAAGTCTATTTTTTGGCCATATTTACCTTTTATAACAAATACTTTATACACATCAAAGTTTTAATTAAGTGAGAAAACTCATATCAGATCATACATACATAGTTATAGATACACACATATACATACAAAGATACATAGATAAATGTAACAGATCATGCAAACAGGTATGTATGTATTTTATAAATACCTAAAGAGATGAAAGTAAACAAACCTTTAAAAAAATTGTTTAAAAATTCAAGACTTTAACATGTTGTGTAAAAACTCAAGTCTTTAAAAGCCTTGAGTGAAAATTGTAATTTGATTTAATGTTTGAACTTAATACATACACATGCTAATAAAACTTTTTAACAACTCAAATATATAGCTATTTGTTCTTAGGTTGATAAACATAAAGTAAATAGATATTCAATTTGTTTGTATGCAATCTGTACATGTGTATATGGTTTGCTTGAAGTTATGTGTTTAGCTTATATGTATGTATGTAGTCTGTAAGCATGCAATCTATATCTATATATATGCAATCTGTATGTATACATAACTAAGCATACATATACATACACATACATAAATCTATGCATGATGCTCACATAAAGAACTTGTGGTTCAAAACTTGTGGTTCAAAGAACTTCATACACACATATTACAGAATACATTAATGAACATTTATACTAACTTATAAAAATACATATACATACACATACATAAATCTATGCATGATGCTCACATAAAGAACTTGTGGTTCAAAACTTGTGGTTCAAAGAACTTCATACACACATATTACAGAATACATTAATGAACATTTATACTAACTTATAAAAATACATATCTATACTCCTACATAAATCTATGCATGATGCTCACATAAAGAACTTGTGGTTCAAAACTTGTGGTTCAAAACTTGTGGTTCAAAGAACTTCATACACACATATTACAGAATACATTAATGAACATTTATACTAACTTTTAAAAAATTCATATTAAAAATTTTTAAACAGGTATGTATTTATGTTGTATGTAGATATTCTAAACAGGTATGTATGTATTTTGTAAATACCTAAAGAGACGAAAGTAAACAAACCAGAAGGATAATGATCTCTATTATCTCTAGCGCTCGTGAATCCAAGATGCTTTCTGATTAAAACCAAAATTCAGCATATATTATAGTTGATACTGTTAGTGAAAGGTGAACGCAAAAACATCATTTTTATTCTGTTTAATTATGTTATTCAACATTAATTTAGAGAAAATAATAAAATCAAATCTTGTTCAAGATTACTTACCAAGATTACCATCAAAATGCAGCTTCAAGAGTGTTTAGAGGGTATGGTCTGATCTGGTCCATCTACGCTTCACTTTGTCATATAGTTGTATCTGTTTCGATTTTGAGCAGTTTAGATATACGTATAGCTAAGGAACCAACCCATTCATAAACAATTACACTCTAACATAATAATCACTATGCCCTGTAACATTTAGAACATGTTACCATGGTTTCAAGTGTTAATAAACAATAACCAGCACAAAAGAAATTCGTCTATAATCACAGATTCAAATCTGTTAAATATCTGATAGATATTCATCAATAACTGCATATATCATACTAACAGCTCAAAATGTGCAGACTGCACATTTTTGCATATGTGACCGTTTTAAAAACATCGTTAGGACTACTCAAATCTGCTATGGCAGGGGTCTGCTATGGCAGGGGGAAGGTGTTGTGGCAAAGAGGGTCATAAAAAAAAGCAATAACAACATGTTAATCAAAGCAAGTTAGTCAGCAAGTAAAAAATTGACCAAGTATAAAATCGAGCAAGTAATTTTTGACCAGTTGTTTAAACAAAATTTAACCCAAACCAAGCATATCCAAACCAAGACTTCAATAAGTTGTTTCAAAACTCAAGAATTTAACAAAATTGTTTAAAAAGTCAAGACTCTAACATGTTGTTTAAAAACTCAAGTCTTTAAAAGCCTTGAGTGAAAAGGTTTTTTTGGCATACAAACACTTCTTGGAGAGGACATTAAATGTAATTGAAATTATATTACGGTATACAACTTGATAAGGAAAAAACTTATTATGCACATGTTTAATGAACAGTAACATGTCAAAAGATAATAGATAATCAAGCTTAATGCACGTATACATATACAAAAACTTAGTTAAATAAACCTGAAAGAGAGAAGAACAAATATATGATTGTGTGGATCATCAAGGGATGTATTGAACAACAGCTTTTCTACTTCAATCCTAGTTGACTTACCCCAAACCCACCTGTATAATAAGGTAAAACTACAATTTAGACATATTGTTTACAATTTGAAACTGACTTTCTGAATATTATGACTTGAAGTTGCAATAAATAGTTTTTGTACTTTGGATAAACAACCTCTTTATCTTTATCACAGGATCAGCTAATTTATAGCTGCTCTACAAAATTGATTAGCTAATGGTAAGATAAAATCACAAATTTTAAACACTGAAATATCTGATTACCACAACTTCATACAGCATAAACACATTAAAAAAGAATATTACAGTGTTGTAAATCATTTAGTAGAACCATAAAACAATACATTAGATAATAGGTTTAGCTCAAGTTCAAAAATGCAGCTTCAAGAGTGCCCAGCATACATATAGATACCAGCATACATACCAGATACCACCATACATACCATCAAAAATTTCATAGTTATTGATATATATATATATATATATAGATACCAGCATACATACCAGCATATATGTATATAACTGCATACATATACATATACATATACTTACGACATACATACCAGCATAAGCACATATAATGAAGTAATTAAAATCAAATATGACATATAAGTTGGACCAGCATACATAAAGCTGGACCAGCAAAAAATGTTAATACACTAAATTTTAAAAAAATCATAGTTGTTAGAGTTTTTAAAAAAATAACCAGGGCAGGGGGCTGCTATGGCAGGGGGCTGCTATGGCAGGGGGAAGGTGTTGTGGCAAAGATGGTCATAAAAAAAAAGTAATAACAACATGTTAATCAAAGCAAGTTAGTCAGCAAGTAAAAAATTGACCAAGTATAAAATCGAGCTTGTTTTTTTTGACCAGTTGTTTAAACAAAATTTAACCCAAACCAAGCATATCCAAACCAAGACTTCAATAAGTTGTTTCAAAACTCAAGCCTTTAACAAAATTGTTTAAAAAGTCAAGACTCTAACATGTTGTTTAAAAACTCAAGTCTTTAAAAGCCTTGAGTGAAAAGGTTTTTTTGGCATACAAACACTTCTTGGAGAGGACATTAAATGTAATTGAAATTATATTACGGTATACAACTTGATAAGAAAAAAACTTATTATGCACATGTTTAATGAACAGTAACATGTCAAAAGATAATAGATAATCAAGCTTAATGCACGTATACATATACAAAAACCTAGTTAAATAAACCTGAAAGAGAGAAGAACAAATATATGATTGTGTGGATCATCAAGGGATGTATTGAACAACAGCTTTTCTACTTCAATCCTAGTTGACTTACCCCAAACCCACCTGTATAATAAGGTAAAACTACAATTTAGACATATTGTTTACAATTTGAAACTGACTTTCTGAATATTATGACTTGAAGTTGCAATAAATAGTTTTTGTACTTTGGATAAACAACCTCTTTATCTTTATCACAGGATCAGCTAATTTATAGCTGCTCTACAAAATTGATTAGCTAATGGTAAGATAAAATCACAAATTTTAAACACTGAAATATCTGATTACCACAACTTCATACAGCATAAACACATTAAAAAAGAATATTACAGTGTTGTAAATCATTTAGTAGAACCATAAAACAATACATTAGATAATAGGTTTAGCTCAAGTTCAAAAATTTCATTTCAAACAACCAACAGTTAGTTTAGGCTCAAGCTTAAACCTCACAATATTTAAAAATTCTAAACATTTTGCCCCCTAGAACAACATGCAAAAAACAAAGTTATTCTGTGAGTTTCAAAACAACGATGACAAGGTCAACTAATGTTACACATAACCGGTAGAAGAACTCTATTTACACCCAAGCATACACGATATGAGTTATATGATGATATGGTCAAAAACACACACAAAGTAATAACGTATATGCAGAAGAACATACAATTTTATTTTAATTTCAAATCATTTAAAAGGGTATCTTTCCCCTACTATCTATCTCATTCAGTTTTGATTACAGAATTGACATATTAACATATCAATAATAAAAAAAACATACAGAACAATTTAAAAGACTTTAGCAAAAAAATAAAAATCTTTTTTATTATTTTAGTTAAATTGTAAGCTGTAATATAAAAAAGGTTGGTTAAGTGTTATTCCTTATCATAACAATTTGTTATATTTGGTGTCATAATGCTTTATCAATCCATGTTTTCTTGTCTCACAATTTCTTTGTGACTATACACATATGTAGCTAATAGAAAACTAAGCTCTGATTGAAAACTTATGTGTCATATATGACCTTCTACATGCAAAGACAAAATGAGGGTAAACTATAAACCAAATGAGTGTAAGAATATTAGTCAAAAAACATAGAAACAGTGCATTATAAATAGAAATCAATAAATCTGATAGCAGCGTAAACTATAAGACCTCATATAAACATAACAATCGTATTTTCACAATAAACACGTTGGCTTTCAAACTTGTGTGAATAGAATAACCAAATGCATTTGCTTAAAATAGACTTTGAAAGTCAAAAATAATATACGATCATACCATAAGAGAAGTAAAATGATCATGTAACATTTGTAAAGAACTCCAGGCAAAGAACTCCAAGCAAAGAACTAAACATAAAAATTAGGTTAAACAATGCATTCGGCTAGGAGCAGAAACGAATTTTACCAATTTCGAAGGCAGATTCGGCTTGGAGCATAAACAAATTTGGAATGATATGGCTTCAATCGAACATAAAGCCCTCTCTTTAAAGGAGAAATCTGGGATTTGAAATTTGAATGTGGAGCCATTTTAGCCATTTTCATGTGTTAATTGTTCAGAAGCGATGAATTCAAAGAAAGATGCTTACCTTTTGCGTCTTCCTTCTTCCGGCCACCTCTGTGGTTGAGAAATCCCATCTCTGCTGACAAAATCCAATTGAGGGAAAGTTGAATTGTGAAGAAGAACGACTCGTTTGTCTGGAGGGGAAAGGAGAAGAAAAGGGAAAAAAGGGTTTAGGGGGGATGGAAAGAAAGTAACCGAACAACACAATAATAATCTGGTATGCACTGGATTGTTGTACCTGATGCATATGTGATGGTACATTTCTTAATTTTAAGATGATGGGCACTCTCTCTCCAATCTCCATTGTAAAGGAGTATAGATATATATATATATATATATATATATATATATAACCTATAAAGTTACAAAAAATATGTATATCATGAAGTTATTAGCTTAGAAATGTTATAAACAAAAATTTTTTTTTAGAAAAAAATATGTATATCACGAAGTTACGTATATGTAACCTATAAAGTTACATATAGGTAACTCATATATGTAGTTTACAAGTTACATATATGTAATCAATGAGTGACATACACGTAATAACATGAATTACATATATATATATATATATATATTTTATTTTTGTTTACAAATATAACCTTATAATAAAACAAAATAGAAAACAAAAAACGAAATTGATTGATAACCATTATGATTAGTTCTCTTAATTTCTTCAAAATGGTGGTTTTTTTAGGAACCATGCCCTATATATAGGGTTTGAATCCTTTGAAAACCCGATCTTAAAGAGAAAACCCTTAAACTCTGTGTCAACCGTTAGATCAAACTTTTATTAGATTTTAATTAATTAAACAGAAAAAAGATGTGGTCCATAATTAAAGTTGAATATTTTAATATGATTTTTGAAAAGAAAATGTCTCTTTTACCCTTTAAGAGGTATAAGTGACTTTTTTCACTACATATCTTCTCTCTTTATAAATTAATCAGATTCTCTCTCATCTCATCTCTCTCTTCTCTCTCTTGTCTCTCCTCTCTCTTAATTCGTCTTCTCTCTTCTCTATCTTTTATATATAAATGACTATTAAAATAAAAAAATATATTTTTTAAAGAAAAACAAAAATATATACACATGTGTATCAGACACAAATTTCGCTACACAAACACAAATATTAAATATTTTCAACCATAATAAATATTACATATGTGTATTTTACATATGAAACAAAAAATTATACATGTGTAAATTTATAAAAGAACATCAAATAAATCAAAACACCAAAAACTACACATGTGTAGGTGTAATATTTTATAAATCTCAAATATATAAAATATACACTTGTATATTTTTATTTTCTACACGTGTAGTATTTCGAGTAAAGTATACTTTGTGTATTAAAACTTTTACATTTTTATTTATACGCATGTGTAATTTTTTACATTTTCTTGTAAAAATACGTTTTTTTTATTTTTTATAAAAAAATATACATTTTTGTTGTTGAGAAATTTTAAAAAACATTTTTTTTAATTGATGGAGAGAGAATATATAAATGAGAGAGAAATTTGATATTAATAATTTATTATATATATGGGTGATTTTAAATAAGAGAGAAAAAGATAAATTATTATATATATGGGTAAGTGGTTAAAGACTATTATACCATTTTCATATTAATAAGTTAGAAATAAAAAAAAAGTTGATCTAATGGTTGAGATAGGGTTTAAGTGTTCTCTCTTTAAGATCGAGTTTTCATTTGATTCAAATCATATATATATATATATATGGAAGGGATCATATAATAACTCATTCTAATTAAGAAAACTCTATAACTGAAATCCAATTGTTCAAATTTCCAAGATTTAATATAATGGTGACATGTGTCACTATTTAACTTTTAATACAAAAGGGCATTATGGTCTTTTGTGTTAATTACAAAAATCAGATTTAATATAAGAGTGACAAGTGTCACACTCTTAAAAAACCATCTATTTTCCTATTTTTAAATTAAAGTTCCCCCTTGATTTTTATACACTTATAACTTTTTTATACTATGCTATTTTTTTATAAATATTACACCATTAAACTCGTCATATTTTTCTTGTTAATTTCATTATAGTCATGCCAAATTTTTTTCGGGCGTTCATAATTACACTAACGTAAAAAACATAAGTATAATAATTTTTCTCTTTTTTCAAAAATTTTCCATCAATTTTTTTTTCTTGCATCTTAAATATATATTATAAACTTATTTTTTATTATAAAATTTAGTTAATTAGAAAAATATATATCAAAAAGATAGAAAATTAGATAATTGTAACGTAAAAAAATAATAAGTTACAGTTCGTTACATCAGTGTAACGATTCATTACATCAGTGTAATTATGAATACTTTGAAAAAATTCAGCTCGTTACATCAGTGTAATTAGGAACACTTTGAAACATTCAGCTCATTACTTCAGTGTAATTACGAACACTTTGAAACAATTCAGTGTCACACCCCGAGCCGGCGGGAACGGATCGGCTTTCCCGTCGGGTGGAAGGTTCCCGGGGCGCGATTTTGTGAGTGATAATCGTGATGATCAGATTGTTTACATAGCATCAATGTTAAGAATAACTAAAGCACAATATAGCATTAAACTAGGATTACAAAGTTCAATTACAAATATCAATGTTTAGTAATTTAACCAAGTAAACCTATCAAAAGAATCAAATGTTTTCTATCTTGTAACTGTACAAGACATCCAAAAGTGATTCGTGTTAATAATAGAATATGTGCTTCCAAAAGTCAACTAGGTCCTCTATCTGGGCAGCCTAGCATTCAATCCAAAAGCCTTAGCCTATTCCTGTGCGTCACCTGAGAAAGCATGTAAGAAAAACAAAGTCAACACAAAGGTTGTTGAGTTCATGTAGTTTAATAGTTTGAAAATAGCTTTAGCAACCCTCTTTCGGTAACAACCTTAATCTCATTAACATCACCTGTAATATCCAATTCGGTATGCTTATATATAGGGCATATGTAGGGTCGAACTTACCGCCCGCCCAGCCACCATCCTACCACATACTAAATCACATATGACATTGTTGTTAATGATAATTAAGCATTTTACCTACAATCCCAATCTTCATCATAGATTTAGTGTACTGTATACAAGTTTACAAGTTTATAGCATTTATGTGGATTAGCTTTATAGTAAGTTGTACAAGCATCATTGTTTCACACACCATAGTTTAGCTTTCACCAATCTCATGCGTGGGTACAAGCTCTACTCTAGTAGTGTTTAGCAATTACATATCCCACGGCTAGATACAAGCTCTGCTCTAGCAGTTTTTAGCCATTACGTATCTCATGAATTGGGTTAAGCTTAGCTTTCGAATAGTCTAGCAATTACGTGTCTCATATATGCAGATACAAGCCTTGCTCTAGCAATGTTTGGCAATTACATATGTCATATATAGACACAAGCCGTGCATACACAAATAGTTTAGCATTTACATATCTCATATATAGACACAAGCCTTGCTCTAGCAATGTTTGGCAATTACGTATCTCATATATAGATAAAAGCTTAGCATCCTCATAGTTTAGCTTTCACGTATCTCAATGCATGAGTACAAGCTCTGCTCTAGCAGTGTTTAGCAATTACATAGCCCATGAATAGATACAAGCTTAGCATTTCGCACACAATCATAGCTTTGAGCATATAGTTTCAAGCATTAGCATATAGTTTGATCACATAATTCATAACATTAGCATCATGTGTATAGTTTAAGCATAGAGTTTATAGCATAAGACTTGAGCATATAGTCTGAGCGTTGAGTTTATAGCATGAGCATCAAGCATCTAGTTTAAGCTTCAAGTTTATAGCATAAGCATCGAGCATATAGTCTGAGCATAGAGTTTGTAGCATAATCATCAAGCATATAGTTTAAGTCTTAGTCTTTAGCTTCCCAAATAAGAGTTTCAAGCATAAGCTTTAGTATAAGCATCATGTGTATGTGTGAAAGCATTAAGTAAACATTTCAATATTTTCTTAAAATGTATAACATGCTTCTCAGTCCCGAAGTAAAAACAAATATGTTTGAAAAGGGACAAATGAAGTCACCTTGTGTTTGAAGTGGTTGACTAAGTATAAACAGGAATACGCGCGCTCGTTGTTGTGTTTGTGGTAGTATTCACGATCCTGTATTGATTTCATGTAGTTTGCAACTTATAAGTATAAATCATAGGGATTTGTGTGTGTGTGTGTATGTGTTAACCCTTAAGGTTAACACTCTTAGTCTCGGTTGTCCTTATTCGGCCTCGTTTACTTATTGATTTCAATAACAATTAACCCACTTAATAGCCCTAGCCCAATTGATTAAGGCTAATATACTTATTTACTTGTTTTATATACTTTTTCCTTAATGTCATAATAAAAGAGGTACTAAGTTTAAAACTTAGATATTTAGGTTGAAAGTTAACAATCTTTTAACATGGTTTTGTGTCCTCATTGTTCTATTTGTCTTGACACTTCGAACTCATTTGTTTAAAAACTTTAAAATAACCCGTTTGAACTTTTGACTTCCATTGTGCTCAAAACTTGTCGCCTTTGTAGTAAGTTAGGAAAATTTCATGCATGTTATCCATAATAGTTGTTTTAGTGTGTTTATTTACAAATTAATCCATGTGGGCCAAACTAGATAGTGTTGGGCCTAACCACAAAATCTTGGGTCAATTGGATTATATGGCCGAATGTGTGGATCAAATGGGAAGTGGGTTACACGGTTGGGCCAGTGAATTGGGTCGGGTTTCATCATGATCCAACAAAACCAAGTGGGCTGAACCAATCAACTGATCCAGCAAACCTAGTATTCAACTACTCTGGGTCCAGCCATGACAACAGGTTCGACGAACCTTTCAAGTTGATAGCCAGGTTCGTGGTGTATAGGTTCGTCCACACTGGTTCGCTAGTTCATAGTTCTGTGCTCAGGGTTCGGCCAGAGGTTCGGGGTTACAGGTTTCGTGCATGATGCATGCATAGGTTCGGAGGCAAAGGTTCGCCGAGGAAAAAGGGTTCGCCACCCTGGTCTGAGTTCGGTGAGGTTCGTTGCCAGCAGGAGGGTTCGACAGTGGCTGGGTGATGATGAAGGGTTCGGTTGCCATGACACCAACAGGTCCTGACCCTGTCATGTCTTCACCATCATTTGTCCCTTCAATTAAACTGGTTCTAAATGTTTCACGTTGATGTCATGCACTACGTGATGTTCGAATAGGTTAGCAGTCGCGATCGTGGGTCCAAGGCCGACTAAGTGTGTGCGTATCAAAACCAAAGTGAAAACCCTCTTTTTCATGATGTTTCAAGCTCCATACCTCAATTTTGGCTGGACAAAACTCCAGATCAGTTGTACTTCTAGATAGAGGAGGTCAAGATCTTTGTTTGGACACCAAGAACGTCCGATTTCGTCAAGAAACGAGTGAGATATCGCGTTTTGAAGTTGGAAATTTAGAGAGAAGGTGGAGGTTCGGGAGATTGAGCTTAGAGGGAGAGAGTAAGATGCAAGAAATGAGAAAAATCTTCCTCATTTAATCCTTATATACCCCGAGGGTGTTCAGGTTCGTTTCGGTTGCTCGGTTCTCGTTTTCGTCGTGTTTCCGGCACGTCACGCGCGTGTTTTTGTAATTAAAATAAAAGACTTTATTTTAAATGTTTGGAAGGTGGTTATTTCTAGTAAATGTTTTAAATATCATTTTCTTGGATTATTTATCGTAATTTATTATTTCACGCGTTTCGTCATCTCTTTCGCGTATTTTTCGTATTTTAAATTTAAAATAGTTTTCTTTTAATTTATTTCTGATGAGTTTCAAAATTGTAAAACAGAAAATATTATATTTCCTTAAACTTATTATCGTTCGTATCGTTTTCGTTTTCATTTCGTCAGAACGCGTCACCATCGCGCGTATTCGTTCGAATCGTCATTCGAACGAACACGACGATGGTTTGACTTTCTGATTCTTGTTTTCACTTTCCGGTCATTATTTCAGAACGTTAAACTCTCAGAATCATTCATACAGATCGTAACCTATACGAATAATTAGTCAGTTTAGCAGTCTGTAACAACAACCGTTATGGTTTCGTTCTGTTTAACCTCACATATGTTTGTACATAATAGCATAAAATCAAGCATCTATGTGTCAGTTCTGTGTTGTCCGAGGTGTTTCTGACTGTTAAACCCTAAAGTTTTAATCAGATTTTAGACAATGGCATCATAGTTTAGTGTCAAGCATTATGTGTCAGTAGCATAAACATAGTTTCACGTAATGTGTACATGAGTTACTGTAGCGATCATTGTTCCGGCAACGCGTTCGGCACTGATGTTACAGTCTCCCCTTGTTAGAGAAATTTCGTCCCGAAATATAAGAACCGTTATCCGGTACGACTTCCTCTGTAAACAGTTGGGGATACTTGAGCTTCGTGTGATCTTCAACAAGGGGAGACTGTGACAACTAGTACCTGACCGGCTGGCTAGTTCGTACGGTATGTGTACTTTCAATAGTTATTATGCGTAAATACATGTTTGTGAACAGTACTTGTATTAACATAATTCAAAAAATAAGAAACAGTTGTACGTATTTATGTGTAAACTTAAATGCCGTAGGTACAACACTTATTATAACCAATAGTTGTTAGTATTTAGGTGAAAACCTAAGTACAGTTAACACAACTAATCAAGAGAAACAGTAGTGTTCAAGTGAATAACAAGAACAAATTGGTTGCGATATGATATCTATAGATGACAGGAATCAGATGGCTGACAAATCAGTGTGAAAACAATGTGAAAACAGGATGTTAGTTGAGTCCGACATTGAGGAAATAAATTTAAAACAATATTGCAGTGTTGTTTCAGAATAGTGAACTGACAGTGTGGTTGCGTGGGCGACGATTCACACAAACATATCTGTGAGTTTAACGTTATGAAATAATGACTGAAAAGTAGAAAACAAAATTCGGAAAGCAAAACCATCATCGTATCCGTTCGGGTGACGATTCGAACAAATACGCGCGGTGATGACGCGTTCTGACGAAACGAAAGCGAAAAAACGACACGAACGACATTAAAATTTAGAAAATAAATATTTTATATTTTACAATTTTGAAACTCATCAAAAATAATTAAAACCATTCTTTTAATTTAAAACAAGTAAAATACGCGTTACGTTCCGGAAACGCAACGAAAACGCGAACCGAGTAACCAAAACGAACCCGAATACCTCGGGGATATAAATACACTAAATGAGGCATTTCCCTCATTATTCCATCAGCCCTCTCTCTCTAAAGGTGTTTCCCGAACCTATTCCCTCTCTAGAAGAACCACTCTTCAAATCGCGATAACTCACTCCTTTCTCAACGAAATCGAGCGTTCTTGGTGTCCACGCGTAGCTCTCAACCCCCTCTACAAGGAAGTACAACTGATCTGGTATTTTAACCTCTGAAAAATGAGGTAATGATGCTTGAAAAGTCACGAAAATAGGGTTTTTCTATGCTCTTGTTCGACCCAACCAACCTAACCGGTTAAACACCCTAGATTTGGAACACTGCTACCACGAGAACACCTTGATAGCGTGACAATGATGTGAAACAGTCCTAGGAACATCATCTCGCAAGAGATGATGAGACTAGGGATACAGGTTCGTGTGGACTTCGAAGTGTGGAACCTGCATGAGCAGTGGGCGAACCTTGCAGCTTCAACATCATCAATCGAACCCTAAGGTCCCGAACCTTTTGGAGTCTCACGAACCCACGTGTGTGTGAGACGAACCTATGTGAAACAGCTACCAGCTGAACCCTCCCCAAAGTCACGAACCCTGTGGTCGTCGCCACCGAACCATCACTCCACGAACCTACCTTAAATGCCGAACCCCAACCCTCAACGAACCTATAAACTGCATGTCACGAACCTTGCTTCACCAGCGAACCATGCCATCACCGAACCTGGGGCCAAATCACTCTTCATCATGAACGAATCTGGGTGTGTGTTAATCACCGAACTCTTGTACAGTGGTCATTAGCCGAACCCTTTGGAACCCCGAACCTTTGGGTGCCATTTGGTGAACGAACCTTATTTACACAAACCCTATAGGTTCGTTGGTGGATGCAAGAATTCCATTGATCGTTTTGAGCTTGAAATTTATCAATCCAACAGTGGCCCATTGCTTTCACAGCCCACATCGATTATACTCAGCCCAATAACAATTGACTCGGCCTATACTATGGATTGGATCGGGATATCCCATTCGGCCCACAATACATGTTTAGCCTCACATATTAACCGGCTTGTCTAAACCTCAGCCCAATAGCCTAAATCTGGCCCAAGAAACATTAGTTTGGCCATGGCCGCTGTTACGGCCCAATGTTAATACTAAGGCCCAATAGCAGCCCAACACATTCACCTTTGGCCCAACATCATACCCTTTGGGCCATTACACTCGGCCTAGCCCAATAAGTGTTTTTGACTGGTTGTCACACCCCGAGCATGCGCGGTTGGATCGGATTCCCCGTCGGGCGGAAGGTTCCCGGGGCGCGATATCGTGAGTGATAATCGTGATGATCAGATTGTTCACATTGCACATGATACAAATGACAAAATGCTAAATAGAATAAAATTACAAAGTTAAATTACATCAGTATCGTTTATAATTTAACAATGTAAATCTACCATAAACATCATAAAGTTTCTATCTTGTAACTGCACAAGATATACAAAATAATTGTATAATGATGTTTCAAAAGTATGCAGGTCCCAAACACTAAGTCTTCTATCTG
Source organism: Mikania micrantha (assembly GCA_009363875.1). NCBI lineage: Eukaryota > Viridiplantae > Streptophyta > Magnoliopsida > Asterales > Asteraceae > Mikania > Mikania micrantha. The sequence goes on along the minus strand of CM018698.1, from coordinate 381,199 downwards.
AAGTCCTAGTCCGAAAGCATAAGCTTCTTAATTGACCTGTTCGTCACCTGAGAAGTCATGTAAAAAGACCAAGTCAACACATGGTTGGTGAGTTCATATAGTTTAGTAATTGAAAATGATTTGAAAACCTTCTTCGGTAAAGACCCTAACCTCATTAACACCACATGTAATATCCACATCGGTATGCTTATATATAAGGCATACCCCAGAGTCGAGCCTACAACCCGCCCAGACGCTGTCCCACCACATACTAATACGCATAAGACACTGTTGTTAATGATAATTAAGCATTTTTACCTACCATACACTTCCATTCCACTATAGTTCTAATGTACACTCAAAACATTTGTTAAACCCTTGGGTAACAACCTTAATCTCATTAACATCACATGTATCATCCAGATCGGTATGCTTATATATAGGGCATACCCCTGAGTCGAGCCTACAACCCGCCCAGACGCCGTCCCACCACATACTAATCCGCATAGGACATTGGTGTTAATGATAATTAAGCGTTTTACCCCTACCATTACCCCATTTGTTCTTCAGTTCTTTGTTCCTGTATATACAACAATTTGAAATCTCTATTGATTCCTTAAGTTCATCACACAAGTATGATCAACCACAACAATTGTACAACAGTGAAATAAATGCTTAATTAAATAAATAAATAAACATTTAATAAAATCTAAGTCCTAATGATTGGGTCTTGGTCATACTCGAGTAGACTAGTCTAGCAATCAAGTACTTAGTAGTAAAGGAGATCTGTAAACCTCATCAAACATGTGACCTATAATCAATCAGTCTAGCTCGGACATCTTTTAATATATAGGCTTTTATAGTTCTTCAGATCGTCCATAGTTCGTATAGTTCTTTAGTTCTTTGGCACATGTTATCTTTGAGCATTTCCCAGATGTTCCTCAAAACAGTTAGGGAATACTGTAAGTATCATCAAACATGCGTCTCATATTCGATCAGTCTAGCTAGGACATCTTTCAAACCTGAGAATGGTACATGCTATCTTTGATATTTCCCAGTTAGACCCTTGAAATAGTTCTTTGTAAATAGATCATTAGATCGTTAGTTCTTTGACAACACACTCTTGAATTAGTTCTTTGAAAATAGACCGTTAGTTCTTTGAAATAGATCATTAGTTCTTTGAAATAGATCTTTGAAAATAGTACTTTGTTTTAGATCTTTAGTTCTTTGAAAATAGTTTTTTGTTTTAGAGCTTTGGTTCTTTGAAAATAGTTCTTTGATTTGAAGAGTTATTTACTCATGACGAATATGTAACTCATTTTAAGTCCAATAAACAGTTTACCTAGACAGAAGTCTAGCATAAACAGTTATACATGTAAAACATATACAATTTAAAAGCAGTTAAGTTAACAATTTAAATAAAACAGTTTACGCATGCTTCTCAGCCCCGCGTTTTAAAACAAAAATGTTAGAAAAGGGGCTATGAACTCACCTGTGTTGATGTGCAAATGAATCACAAAAGATAATGCGCGCTCTTTGACTGTTGCTTATGTATCTTTAGCACCTGAGTTGTTTTAAGAGATTCGAATACGATAAGTGTTTATAATAGACGTTGTATCTAAGGCTTTGGTCTCGGTGTGCAACTAAGTGTCCTAATTTACTAATGTGCTTCTATGACTTCATTGAATTTCTCTAACTTATTACCCATAATTAACCCTGATCCCACATCACTAGTTAGAAGTCTTTAATTAAAATGTTTTTAATTTATTTCAATTTAATTAAACTTTTAAGTTTTAAAACCTTTTATTTAATTTAGTGAGATTTATAAATCAATTTATCTAAATTCAAAGACATTATTAAGTTAAGAAAAGTATAGTTATCATGATGGGCTTAGGTTAATCTTAAATGATTAACCTTGGCCCTTTATTAGATCTTGATCGTTCATGATTCCTTGATCGTTTATGTGTATAATTCATCCTAGATAGTTCAAATAACTATCTAATGTAATTATATGTCGTTACAATTGTCTAAGGATTAGAAGTGACTCATGAGAACAACTCCACAACATTAGACTAAGTTTATCTGTTTCTCAATGAATGCATCCACGTAAATCCCCATAATCACACATAAGTAAACTAACTCCATGCATCTTAGAACTAGCTTCCATTCAGTAACCCTTGATTTAAACCCTTAATGTTGTATTAATCTTTGTTTAACTTCAATCCCATTTGGTAGATTAGAAATGTGTTCACAACCTACCTTTGTTTAATACAAGTTGGCTTTATGTTAGGTAACCTTAACACTTAGCATGCACACACACACACCCATTCCACCCCATGCATGCGACATACACACACACACACCATGCGTGTACCCAAGTATTCTAAACCCATGTATGCCAAGGTAACCTAACTAGTTTATGAGTCACTTGATCGGCCAAACAGGAGTTGGGTCGAAGTAGGTCAGCCACCTAGTCAAAAGGGGTCCGATTGAATGAAGCATGGCCGAAACGAACTTCACCGATCGAATGAGGATGACCCAAATGGGATACCGTCGAATGAGTGCCCAGCCGAAGCAAGTCAGTCGCCGGGGGCTTGGCCGAAAGGGAGCAGGCTGAATGGTGGTGATGGCCGATTGAAGACAGTGGTCGAATGAGCCATGAGTTGTGCCGAGCAAATGGCATCTTGGCCGAAAGAGATGGGGCGATCGAATGAGCTGGTTCGGCCCCAAGTCATTCGGCGAATGAGAACATTGCTACGGCCGAGAGCTATTCGGCGAAAGGGGAAAAAGGTCATTCGGCAAACTGGGCGAAGCCCATTCGGCCGGTCGAATAACACAGATGCAGCCATGGTGGTTCAAGGTAAATGACCAGGGATTAAACCAAGACTTGTTCCTAACATGTTCTAGGGGTTTAGTGAGTGATTTCCCTAAGGTTTTAAGGCTTGAAACCGGTTTCATGGAGGGATTCGAACTTAGGGTTTTCAAATCCTAAAATCGCAACAATAACGCAATTTTACCTCGATTTGGCTGGATAAAAACGCAGATCCTTTGTACTTCTACGATCTACGTGTTGTGGTGGTCGTTTAGACACCAAAATGGGTCGATTTCGTGGAGAAATGGTGGTGTTCTTGCTTGGTTTTCTAGAGAGAGAAAGAAGAGAGAGAGAGCCGGTGGTGGTGTTAACTTCTTGGTTGTTGGGGAAGATGAGGGTATTAAATGCCCTCATCAAGGCCTTAAATAACCCGGGTATGTTCGGTTTTGTTCGGTTTCGCGTAGAAACGTCGGTTTCTCGTTGTTTTCGTAACGAAACAGCTCGGTTTTTAAAATAGAATCTATAAAATTATTTTAGGTTGTGATTCCTAATAAATTAACTAATATCTTTTATTTGTTTTAAAATTTTCAGAAAAATTTATTTAATTGTTTAAAGTCAAATCGTACCGTCGTCGCGCGTATTCGTTCGAATCGTCACCGGTACGAACACGGCGATAACTATACTTTTCAATATGGTTTTCTAATTATTGGACATCATTCGGAACATTAAACTTGCAGATGTATTCGCACAGATCGTCACCTATACGAATAATCTGTCAGTTTAGCATTAACGTAACGACATCCGTTGTTGTTTTATTCTGTAAGGCCTCACATACGTTTATACGTAATAAAATCCTAACACATAATCACATGATGGTTCTGTGTCGCCAGATAATTATCTGACTAACGAACCATTGTTCTGAACTTTGTTTTCAGAATTGATTTCTGAATTTGTTCGTTGATGACATGAAATGACAATGAAACATGATATGAACATTATAAGCAATGAAACACATATAGTTCGTACCTGATTACCGGCACTGATGTTACACTGGTCATGGCCCAATCGGCCCACATACAATTCATTCGGCCCATGAGACTTAGACGAATAAGTTACGATAAACACAAGGAATGAGGGATTCATGGGGTGAACACTATAAAAATGACAAGATATTGAGTGTAATTTCATACAAATCTAAGTTATACTTAGGATCATAATAACAAGACATTTAGCTTAGTTGAACTGTAAATCAATAATACAATGTCTTAAAATTTAACCTGAATAGGTTAAGTGTTTTAAAAGTCAATAATAAGTACACAGGGCAGAATGAAGACTGAGACTGAGACTCACAAGTGTTAGCCAACTTTAGGGCTAATACATACACGCACACAAAGCAAGTACAACTAATTCTCACAAGTTACATACAACGTGAAATCAATACAGGATCGTGAAAATAGAACAAGTGCAATCAAGAGCGCGAGCATTCTTTGTTTAAGCTAAGTCAACCATTTCAACAACAAGGTGAGTTCATATGCCCCTTTTCTTTAATCTTAACTGATTTTAAACTCTCGGGGCTGAGAAACATGCTTACTTTTATTTATTTAAAAGTTTTGCTTAACATATTGCTTATACTTTGATTTAGATAATATTGAATTGCTTATTATCATTTATCATTGTATGCATGCTTGTGTGATCATGATATGACAGGAACAATTAGATGATTATGATAATATAATTTCATAACTCATCACCAAAATAGAATAATATAGTTGCGAGATTATATCTTACAACACTCATTTATTCTTACAAGAACAAACATTGAGATAATCACAGGAGAACATGATGACAAGAACAAAACACAAGAATGATACGAAGATAACACATCTTCTTAACATCATTCAACACTAGAGTTAACTAAGTGTAATAAGACAAGTGCCTATAACACTTAGCTTACAACTCAACACATAGTACAAGATAACATGGAACAACTATTATCCACCACCTGAGTCGATTAAGGGTAGTAAGACTAGTTCTTACCACGGCTTAATGACAACATGGTGACTATATGGAAAACAAGGAATGGTAATCATGATAGTATATCTTCATGATAACAACACCATTCATACACAATTAACATAATATAATAAGACAAGTTCTTATTTAAACTTGTTAATAACAATGAGAACATACGATCATGAGAACAAATAACACGGATGAACACAATTACAATTAATTACTATTGAATTGTTGTATTATATCATTTCAATCATGTGCCATTTATGCAAGTTGATCATGTAAGCCCCTTATTAATTCGCTGACCAGTTAGTTTGACGTGACTAAACCGACGATAGAAAAGTGGTACCATAGGTTTGACAAACCTCCGGCGAGTAGGTCGGTATGTTACTCGTAATTTCATTTGGCCGGTAACGTATGATCGTAACAGGGTGACTTCAAGTCAGGGTCTGGGAAGCATCACATGGTGATATTAATCTGCAGTGATATTGTAATTAATCCAACGGAATCCTATTGACTAGTAGGTTGAGAAATTGATCTTCTCTCATGTTCCACTACTGGTAATAGCTTCTGTTGAGGTCTATGGGAATACAATGCGATAGAGGTAAATCGGATGCATTGTAACCTGATTACGTGAAGGTTGCAATGGATTCCTTTTAAGCTCTATGCATTTCAAGTTGAGAACAAAGAACAATCGGTTAACTTACACTCTTAATATTTAAAAGTGACTAACAGTTAACCCCACAAGTAACAGAATAATACAAGGATCAGATTTGATAAATATAATATCCTTAATACATAAAAGAGTTATCAGTACTTCGGTTTGATAATTAAACTCTTATTATTATATTATTCTACACATGATTTGACATGTGATTAACAGAGGAGATGAACAGGTGAAATGGGAATGGATATCTATAGTTGTATTGCAAGTAGTGTGGAGTTCTAGTAGTTATGTGGTGGGATGTTGTGTGACAACTAGTACCTGACCGGCCGGCAAGTCCGTACGTTATGTGTACTTTCAATAGTTACTATGTGTAAATACATGTGTGTGTACAGTAATTGTATTAACAGATTTCAAAATACAAGAAACAGCTGTACGTATTTATGTGTAAACTTAAATACCATAAGTGCAACACTTATTATAAACCATAGTTGTTAGTAATTAGGTGAAAACCTAAGTACAGTTAACACAACTAATCAAGAGAAACAACAGTGTTCAAGTATATAACAAGAACAAATCGGTTACGATCTGATATCCATAGATGACAAGAATCAGATGGCCGACAAATCAGTGTGAAAACAATGTGATAACAGGATGTTTAGTTGAGTCCGACAGTGAGGAAATACAATTTAAAACAATATTGCAGTGTTGTTTCAAAATAACAAACTGACAGTGTATTTGCGTGGATGACGATTCACACAAACATATCTGTGAGTTTAACGTTCTGAAATAATGACAGAAAAGTAGAAAATAAAAGTTGGAAAGCAAAACCATCGTCGTGTTCGCTCGGGTGACGATTCGAACGAATACGCGTGAAGGCGACGCGATCCGACGAAACGAAAACGAAATACGACGCGAACGGAAATAATCTAAAGAAATAAAATATTTAATATTTTATAATTTTGAAACTCATCAATAATAATTAAAATCAATCTTTTTATTTTAAAACACGTAAATTACGCGTTACGTTCCGAAAACGTAACGAAAACGCGAACAAAAACCGAAACAAACCCGAATACCCTCGGGGTATTTAAAACCTAAATTGAGGCAATTATTTCATTTTCATCATTCCCACTCTCTCTCTCTAACCCACAAAAATCTGGCCATCTCTCTCCCACCACCAATTTCAACCTTCAAACCACCATATCTTGGTCATTTCTCAACGAAATCGGGTGTTCTTGGTGTCCACGCATAGCCCTCGACATCCTCTACCTAGAACAAAGGATCTGGAGTTTTCTCCGGCCAAATTAGAGGTATGATCCAAAGAAAGCCACGTGAATTAGGGTTTTTATTGGGTTTTATTCGATCCACACTGGTAACCGGTTAGCCATCTTCTTTGATGCAACCACATCCTCGAAAACCTTACCTAGTACATCCACGGCGAGTAAACAGCTGTACAACTCCACAAAACTTGACGGGGATGATGAGATGTGCAGGTTCGCGACAATGTTAGGCCCAAAAGCAAATAATTGACCCAACTGATTGGCCCAAAGCTCACAAAATTTAACCCATGTAGATCACTTGGCCAAGGTTTTGGGGTTAGGCCCAACAGTACCTAGTGCGGCCCACGTGAACTTGTTTCGGCCCAAGGACAAACAACTAGCACTATAAATTACTCGGTCCCTTCGGTAAGAAACTAACTTAACACCTTAGAACTACAAACATGGGATATGTTCATAAGAATGGTCTGGTCTACGTGTGTCCTACTTTACTACAAAGATGGTAATGATAATTTAATTAAGCATACAAATGCACAAAGTTCAGGTTTTCACGATGTAACGAGTGTAAAACAATTTTGACATGAAAACTCATAACAAATGTTAAAACCTTAATTTAAAGTGAGTTAGTTGTTATTAAAGTTACTAATAAGTAAACGGGACCGTGTAATGACCAAGATCGAGACTCACAAGTGTTAGCCAACTCTAGGGCTAACACGTACACGCACACAAATCAATTACTATCCATACTCGTTGGTCACAAACAACGTGAAATCAATACAGGATCGTGAAATCAACAACCAGTACAGCCAAAGAGCCGTGCATTTCTTGTTTAAGCTAAGTCAACCACAACAACAACAAGGTGAGTTCATATGCCCCTTTTCTTTAATCTTAACTGATTTTAAACTCTCGGGGCTGAGAAACATGCTTACTTTTATTTATTTAAAAGTTTTGAATAACATATTGCTATTACTTTGATTTAGATAATATTAAATTGCTTATTATCATTTATCATTGTATGCATGCTTGTATGATCAGGATATGACAGGAACAATCAGATGTTTATGATAATACAATTTCATAACTCATCAACACAATTGGATCATATAGTTGCAAGATTACATCTTACAACACTTACTTATCCTTACTAAAACAAACATTGAGATAATCACAGGAGAACAAAACACATGAATGAAGATAACACATCTTCTTAACATCATTCAACATTAGAGTTAACTAAGTGCAATAAGACAAGTGCTTATAACACTTAGTTTACAACTTGCACATATTACAAGAGAACATGGAACAAGAATCATCCACCATCTGAGTCGACTAAGTGTAATAAGACTAGTTCTTATCACAACTTAGTGACAACATGGTGATTACATGGAATAACAAGGAATGATAATCATGATAACATAACTTCATGATAACAACATCATTCACACAATAATTAACATAATGTAATAAGACAAGTTCTTATTCAAGTTGTTAATAACAATGAGAACATATAACATTGAGAAACATTACATTGATGAACACATTACAATTAATTACTATTGAACTGTTGTATTATATCATTTCAATCATGTGCCAATGTGAAATTGATCATGTAAGCCCCTTATAATCGCTGACCAGTTAGTTTGACGTGACTAAACCGACGATAGCATAGTGGTACCATAGGTTTGACAAACCTCTAGCTTGTAGGGCTAGTATGTTGATCGTATTGATTCATTGGCCGGTAACGTACGACCGGTAACAGGGCGACTTCAAGTCAGGTTCTGGGAAAGCGTCACATGGTGATATTAATCTGCAGGAATATTGTAATTAATCCAGCGGAATCCTATTGACTAGTAGGTTGAGAAATTGATCTTCTCTCGTGTTCCACTACTAGTAATAGCTTTCGTTGAGGTCTATGGGAATACAAGGTGGTAGAGGTAAATTGGGATGCATTGTGATCTGATTATGTGAGGATAACAATGGACTCCCATTTATACTCTATGCGCTTCAAGTTGAGAACAAATGACAAACGGTTAACTAACACTCTTAATATTTATAAGTGAATAACAGTTAACCCCACAAGCAATGGAATAATATAAGGAACATATTTAATTAATCTAAACTCCTTAACACATAAAGGGTTTATCAATACTTCGGGTTGATAACTAAACCTTATTATTATTCTACACATGATTTGACAGTTGCTTAACAAACGAGATGAACAGGTGAAATGGAAATGGATATTAATAGTTGTATTGCAAGTAGTGTGGAGTTCTAGTAGTTATGTGGTGGGATGTTGGCTGGGGCTTGGTTCCCCTACATATGCCCTATATATAAGCATAACTACTACGATGAGATCTTATTTGTGAATATAACTATTGAGAAGCCATTGGGAGAACGTGTGAATCAAATAACATACAAGTAACAAGAATTACATTGTGATTGAGCATGTGAATGAATCAAGCTTTTCCATTAATATACTTATGAACTCACCAACCTAGTGTTGACTTTGTTTAAATGCATGTTTTCTCAGGTGATGAACAGGGATAGATACTCATATGCAAGGATTAAGCTAGTGGACTTTTAGAAGACCTAACTTCATTTGTGTTGCATACTTTTGATATGACAGAACATTGAATCATATTTTGTATATCTTGTACAGTTACAAGATAGAAGCCACAGTGATTCTTATGGTAGAATTACTTAGTCAAATCATGAACATTGTGATGCAATTTAACTTTGTAATTCTGTATTGATGTCATTTTAGCATTTCTCATTTTATATCTCATGTGCTATGTAAACAATCTGATCACTTTGATTATCACAACGATATCACGCCCTGGGAACCTTCCGCCCGACGAGAAAGTCGATCCGTTCTCGCCGGCTCGGGGTGTGACATGTTGGTTGGGGCTTGGTTCCCCTACATATGCCCTATATATAAGCATAACTACTAGGATGAGATACTACTTGTAAATATAACTATTGAGAGACCATTGGGAGAATGGGTGAATCAAACAACATACAAGTGACAGGAATTACATTGTGATTGTGCATGTGAACAAATCAATGTTCTCAATTACAAAATTTATGAACTCACCAACCTAGTATTGACTTTTCTTAAATGCATGTTTTTCTCAGGTGACGAACAGGTTTAGTCGCCCATATTCAAGAACATAGCTAGTGGACTTTTAGAAGACCTAGCTACATTTTGTGTGATCATATTTTGAATGACAAAACAGCGAATCATCTTTTGTATATCTTGTACAAATCAAGATATGTGAGGCCCCGAAACCGGGCACCTCACAGAGGTTGGTTTTCATCATAACACATAGCTCTCAAACTAAAAACTTTCATAATCATGCAGCGGAAATGTAAACATAGTTTGATAAACAGAAATCAATAACATGTCTGTATCAAAATCACATCGAATTGCCAAAACCACCGGATCGTATGACTCTATGCCCGAGCTCCATGCCTCCTCTTATCATACCTTCAACCTGACATACATGCTAAATCAAGTCAGCTTACGCTGGTGAGTTCTAGTTTTCATAAAACAACATTAAACATACTTAACATATACATCATTTCATACACATAGTCCATAACCTTAGCACATAACATCCTTACATCATCATCATCATACGTTCCACTGTTACCATTCGAACAGTGGGCTTATGCCGGCACAAGGCTCCATAACCGTTGGTCTGTCCCGCCGAAGCGTTCTGCAGACCCATACTTACCCAGTAGCAAGTACTGGAGCAACCATAACCATACTTACCCCATATGAATATGGGAGCAACGTCATACTTACCCCGTAACGAGTGCGGGAGCAACATCATACTTACCCCGTAACGAGTACGGGAGCAACATCATACTTACCCCGTAACGAGTACGGGAGCAACATCATACTTACCCCGTAACGAGTACGGGAGCAACATCATACTTACCCCGTAACGAGTACGGGAGCAACATCATACTTACCCCGTAACGAGTACGGGAGCAACCATACTTACCCAGTACAAATACTGGAGCAACCATACTTACCCAGTAACAAGTACTGGAGCAACCATCATTCATCATGACATGATACACTAGCACCATATCATCATTCATCATAACATCGTATCATTATCCTAATAACATAGGATTTCTCATACAGGGTATGCTAGTATCATGTCATCATAACATCCTAGTACCATGCACATGTCATGCTAGCCGCACGTCATCATATCATTCATCATGGCAACATAAACACATTTTGCTAGCATGTAATCATCATAACATCATACTTCCATCATAGCGTACCTAGGATTTCATCATAACATACCTCCCTATTTATCATCATAGCATGTTATCATTTAGTTTATCATCATAACTTACTAACATGCATTCATCATTCTTAGCATACTTTCATGCAATAATCATACTATCACCTTAACATGCATACATGGTCAGGGCATAACATCATTCATTCATTATCATCATAGGCACATATCATCATAGACATAACAATAAGCATGTATGTCAGCCCAAAACATTAAGCATAAAATAGGGCGTCTAGAACTCACCTGATAGTAGACTCTTGTTCTTCTTAGCCGAACTCCTTAGCCAAGTCTTAAGAACCTACATCCGTTACATCACCTCATTTCGTTACATTACGTTCTTAGTCTTAGAAAATATTCTAAGTCCCAATAGCCTACTAGTCCCCTCCTTCTGAATCCAAGTTCTCGAAACTTAGCTAAGTGTTCGAAACCCTTGAAATTCGTTAAGTTCCCATGTACACGAATTGCCATGTACTCGAAACATCTCTCGTTCACGAAATGCCATGTACTCGAAACATCCCTTGTTCACGAAATGCCATGTACACGAAATTCCATGTACACGAAATAACCATAGCCCCTGTACTCGAAATAACATTGTACTCGAAATACATGCATGATTTCGAGTACCCTCTGTACATGATTTCGTGTACTCATCATTTCGTCATTCAACATTTCAGAAATTCATCTAAGACTTTGGGGAGCTAGTTCTAGGTTCCTTGGTTGTTACCAACGTATTGGAACCTCAAAGTTATGAACTTTATGCATAAAGGTGTGAGCTTTATGCATAAGTTCACCCTTTGTTTAACCATCCTAACTTTTGTATAAAAATCCAGCTTTCTATACATGAATCACTTACTTGAAGGTAGCTGATCCTCCTGGTAAAATCCCGTGCGTTTCCTACTTCGTTTGGTCGATCAAAGTTTGATTCTTGAAATTCTTGGACTTAAACTTCGTGTACTCGAGAGCAGATGAGCTTCCAGCCAAAGGTTCGCACATTTCCCAATGCACGACTATTTATAGACAAGGTCCCTGTATTCGAAAACCCCTGTACACGAAAATGTAGTGTACTCGAAATGTGATGTATTCGAAATCTTCATTATTTCGAGTACACGATTTCTAAGCCCCATCTTGGTTATTTTTCGTCTATTTTCCCACAAGTTACTTATCCGTTACACGTGCGTAGAATTCAAATAACTTGTATCTTAGAAAAATTTGGGATGTTACAAGATATAAACTCATTGATTCTTTTGGGTATATTTACTTAGTTAAATTATGAGGAACAATGTAATTTCACTTTGTAATTCTATATCATTGTCATGTTAGCATTTCTCATTTATATCTCATGTGCTATGTAAACAATCTGATCACTTTGATTATCAAACGATATCGCGCCCCGGGAACCTTCCGCCTGGCGGGAAAGTCGATCCAGCCCGCCGGCTCGGGGTGTGACATAATCCTTTCTATAGCTTTTTCCATATAGTTTATAAATTGTCTTTATTTGATAGTACACAAGCATTAAATGGTTTCTTGTTTCTTAGGTTTTTAATGTAACTTTCTATAATACTTTATTATTTTGTTTTATTTTTTAGGTTTTTATTTTGTTTGAATTATATGTTTTACATAATGCAAAATAAAACGTGTTACATTGTATTTTCGTATCCGAAATTTGAACAATCATATATGCTCCAAATTTTACCTTGTTACAGTGATGTTACACAATACATTTCGGTTACAAGTCATTTGCGACTTTCATTTTTTGGGTTATTTTGTTTCAAAATGTACGTGTTACATTGATTTTACATGATATATATATATATATATACTAGTCGGAAACCCGCGCGATGCGGTGACGGATATGATTATATAGAACGCGATGTTCGTTTGACCAAATTTATCACTATTTTCGTGAAACATGTAGTGCTCACGATATTTTACTTTTGTAAATCAACGCACAGAGGGAAAAAAATTCAAAATCAGTGTTTGGTTAATTAGTTGGAAGCCTGTTGTAGCTCACTGGTGTTTGGTTAATTCGTTGAACCCAACTGCATACACAAGCTGGCAAGTGTATACTAATATACTATCATTGATAGTTATAATTCAAACACAACTGGATAAATACATATATATAACAGCATACATACATATATAGAACATACACACACATATCTTTACTATTAATAACACAAAATTAGCAAAACAACCTCAGATGACCCAGCTAGAGACAAGGGTTAAACCTTGTTTGTTGTTGTTCATCAACTAAAATATTTAGGAAATTAAATACAAACCATAAATTCTAAAATCCATTTCATAAAAATAATTCTGAAATTAGAAATAAGAAATTCAAACCTTTATAGATTATTATTCATACAAAAGTTATAAAGTGTGTTTTTGATGCATTTAGCTTTTATTCAAATTTCTAGATTGTTATCGCATAACATTCTTTATAATTGTAATTAACACATCAATTGAAATATGCAAAGAAAAAGGGGTTTACAGGAGTTGCATAATTGCTAATTATCATAAATTCCATAAAATCAATAACCAGAAAAGGGGATTATGCTTACGGGTGGTTGACTCTTCAAGAGTTTATTCCAATCATGTTCTCCATACAATATGTTTGTCCAGATTGTTGGAACTACTGTTATGGATGCACCTGTAAAGTATAAACATTATTGGTGTTATAGTTGATGGTATTGTCTGACATTAGATTTTGAATATACTTACTAATGGTGTTTTTGTTGCTAGCTCTATATAGCAGTCAATTTCAAATATTTCGAAACATCAAAATCATCTCTGGACTTATTGAAAATGTCATTCATTTTGATAAAACTGATTGAATTAGAGCCATAAAGTAAAATATGCTTGAATTAAATGAAAATTCTCTATTTAGTAAACAAAAACAAGCAGCCTAAATATTGATGTCATATTGTCTTGGTCTAATTCACACTTTAACACTTTGATTAGTTGTTAAAATGTATGCATTATAACTTATACCTTACAGAACCCAAGTTACTCTAAACATAAACACAACTGATACACACAAAACATGGATTCAACCTTTGGGTGGTGGGTCAATGGATGAAACAAATAAAATTTTCCTGACAAAAAGAAAACATAAAACCATCTAATTCAAACCCAATGTTGAATTATATAAAACAAACCAATTCAAAACCAATGTTGATTCATATGAAACCAACTAAAAAAAATTTAATCTAGAAAGAAAACATATAAAACCAATGTTGACAAAAGCAGAAAATAAATAAAGGAGTAAAGGCAGTTGGGCAGGAGAGGCATAAGGCTGGTGCTCGAGTGCCTTTATTTCCCTTGCAGCGCCTCTCTGAATATTTGGAAACATGGCTGCAAGCTGGTGGCTTGGGTTGGGGCTGCTAGGGGCTGCTGGTGTTTGGTTAATTAGTTGGAAGCCTGCTATAGCTCACTGGTGTTTGGTTAATTCGTTGAACCCAAGTTACTATAAACATAAACACAACTGATACACACAAAACATGGATTCAAACAATTAGTTTTGGCCTTTTGGGTATCAATTGAAACACACAGGATAGGGTTGACATAAACATACATATTTACAACACACACACACATATATGTCATTCTAACATGCGGGACTATCTCATCTTATAACTATATATAAACATACATCTTGTTGAGTAAGATATAAAATACAACAAAAAACAGAAAATACATATACTACATGTGAATACATCTCTACATACATACATATAAAATATTAGGTTAAAAAAACAATAAACATACATACATAATGCATTGAGAAGATAGATAACATTGACTTGCAAACATAGTTGGTTTCCTTCAAAAATTGGCCTTGGTTTGTGAAAAAGTAACGGTATGTCATCCTTTCTCTTACTATAATACAAAATTTTAAATTATTATGCACAAGCATAAATATGTAAATTAACCTGTTCATGTTAAATTAGCAAAAAAGTTAAAGGGATGTATTCTTACTGGACTCAACATGGGTCAAATATCATAAAAAGATATAATTAATAAATCCTTACATATTTGTTTATAAATAATATACTATAGATAAAATAATAAAAGTTTGAGTGCATGTCTTCATGTCAATCTTATAGCATGACATAGAGCTAACCATGTGTAAAAAATAAGCTTAAATGTACTGAAGAGTTGTTAAGGGTCATGTAGAAGTCAAAATTAGTCAAATGTAGAGCCAAAATTAAATTACTATAACAATATGACCATGAAAGGTTTTATGCACTATATAATTAGTTTAAAAATAAGCTTACATGTACTAAAGAGTTGTTAAGCGTCCTGTAGATGTCAAAATTAGTCAAATGTAGAACCAAAATTAAATTATTATCACAAAATGATCATGAAAGGTTTTAATGTGCTATAATCAGCTTAAAAATAAGCTTACATGTACTGAAGACTTGTTAGTTGACTTAGAGATGATGGGATCTCATTGGTGAATTGGTTATCAGAAAGATCATTTTTGTAGCTTCTTCAGTTTACCAAGTTGAATTTTCTACTGGGATTGGCCCTGTAATTCGGTTATTCTGCAATAATCTACCCAAAATCCTCGTTAATTATCATTATAAATTACCCATTGGTCTAGCTACATGGATCAACAGAATCAACAGAACAACATGAGAATCCAACAATGAGGCTATTATACCTAAATACCCATTAAAGCTTGCACTAAAAAATGAAAACCCCAAGTCAAAAATTTCAATATTAAGATTCTATATATAAACATACATCTTGTTGAGTAAGATATAAAATACAACAAAAAACAGAAGATACATATACTACATGTGAATACACAAGCTGGCAAGTGTATACTAATATACTATCATTGATAGGTTATAATGCAAACACAACTGCATACATACATATATATAACTTCATACATACATACATACATACATATATAGAACATACACACACATATCTTTACTATTAAACACACAAAAATAGTAAAACAACCTCAGATGACCCAGATGAGCCTTAGCTGTTCATCAACTAAAATATTTCAGAAATTAAATACAAACCATATATTCTAAAATCCATTTCATAAAAATAATTCAGAAATTAGAAAGCCATACCTAAGTTATGGGTTGATTTCTAACAGCTACAAACGAGCCTCTGGTCGAACAAGATATTGGGTTAATCTCAAACTGAAATCAAACAATATATTTAGAATAAAACCTAGAAATAACAAACAATATACATTCATAATTATAAAAACCGTCGCATACCTTCCCCCAATTAAGAAATTAGGTTAGGAATTTTCAATGCACCGTAGCAGAGCCTAGACGATTGAATTGATTTGGAGCTGTGGTGTTTCAAATGATGCCTGCAATTTCAAATGCAAGTGATGTTCAATTTAAAGAGATATCTACGATTCTAAAATTTGAATTTGGAGCCAAGAATTGATGATACCTAATAGTGCATCTGTGTATCAGAAGCGATATCTCCAAGATTAGATGCCTACTTCTTTTGGATTCATGGTTATCCTCCTCGTTCGGAAGCAATGAGCCCATCGATTTTGTTACCGATTATGGAAAAGGGAGAGGAGGGCTGAAAACCCTAGAAGAAACTGGTATCCTTTTCATAAAGAACCAGCTGGATTAGATGAAGACAACGGTGATTCTCAAGAAAAATCTCTGCATTACTTTGTTGTACATACAGCTTTCAAGTGTTACATTTCTTAAATTTAAGAAATTCTCATCTTCTCTCTCATATATCCTTTATAAGATAGTAAGATATATATATATATATATTATATATATATATATATATATATATATAATATATATATATATATATATATATATATATATGCACTTAATTCATGTCTGAAATCGGTCCTAAAAATTGAACATTTTTTACCTTATTATAGTGATTTTACACAATACAATTCAGGGTTCAGGTCACGTGAAAGCTAAAATCGCTTGAAAATCCGTTTTCTAACTTGTATACATATTTGTAACAAAGTGTTACATGTATGTAAAAGAAAATATTTCTAAAACATTCAAAATTATATATATGTAACTTTTATGTCATATTTATGTAACAGTTGGTTACGTAAATAAAATTAATAAAATGGAACCATGCTACATATATGTTACATACATTTACAACAAATGTTATATAAATGTAACAAAATTAAAGTAATTTCAAATTTATTTAAGAACATATGCAAACATAAATTAGCATAATTAATAACGTAACTTTGATGTAACATAATACAAATAAACAATACGTAACTGAAATAATGTTGAATTACGTAACTTCGATGTAACTTCAAGATTCCAGTTTTATGAAAAAAGAAATGTATTAACAGAGATGAGTATGTACAAATAAAATATATAAAAAGAGAAAAGTACATATAAAATGAAAAAAAAGTACACATGTAACATTACATTTCTACCCTTCTTGTACTATCTTGTACTTTAATCAGATTTTTTAATCTAAAACAATCTAATCAAGTTTTTCAAATTTAATTTCATCCGTCCAAGAATTTTATCAATGGTTAGAATATGGTTTCCAAAGTTTCTTTAACTCAACAAGTTTCCAAAATAACCCTTCCCCATATATATATATGGGATTGAGTTCTATGAAAACTCAATCTTAAAGAGAAAACCCTTAAACCATATGTGAACCATTGATTTAGAATCTTGAAAATAAATTTGTGGTCCAAATTAAATTGAATAAAAAATTGGGTTTTAATAAAGAAATCATATTTAATGTGGGTTAATGTGGACACATATTTATTTAAGGATTCAAATCAATGGCTCACATGGTGTTTAACGGTTTTCTCTTATGATTGAGTTTTCATAGTATTCAATTAATATATATATATATATAATATAATATATATATATATATATATATTATATATATATATATATATATATATATAATATATAATATAGAGGAGATGGTTCGAATGTTAACCCTTCCTTATTGCGTTAACAGAATAACTATATTTTATCACTTTGGGCCCACATTAAAGTAAATCTAAGGGTTTAGGTTTTTTCTTATTAATGTAAATGGCCCTACATTAATTAAAAAAGAAAAAAAAACACACACATTTAGATTTACTTTCCAAAGTAATAAAATGTAGTTATTCGGTTAACGTAATAAACATGTGTTAACATTTGATCCCCCTATATTTATATACATATATATCAACATATATATATGTATGCATATATATCTTATATAACTAATAAAAGAGTAAATTAAATGTCACATACCATTTTACTATCATGAACACATCATTTACACGTCACATGTCACTTTAAAACTATTGTCGCATAATACTATTGTACACATGTCATCAAATAATAAAAGCTGAAAATTCTCATTATCATTAAACACAAATTTATTAGCATTAATTGTCTTTTAATTTATTATTAGTTTAAATTTAAAAATTAAAAAACTACATATTATTGATTTATTAAAAAACTAGATTAATAACCCACGTGTTACACGGGATGAATGAAAAACATATTATTAATTAACAGTTATCATAGAAAATTTAAACATAATAAGATGATTTTTTAATATAAAATATGATTATATATAATTTCATACATTAAATAATAAAATACTTATATTATTTTTTAGACACTAATTTTTTTAAAGTTTGTTTATTCAAATATTACCTTTTAAATTCAATTTTTTTACGAATTACATATTTTATAATAATTTGTTTAACGTATGTTTTTTTAATATTAATCAATTTGAAAATGTATAAAAAGTATATTTAATATATAATATTATTATTATTTAATATAAAATACATTTAATATAAGAGAGAGACGAGAATACATAATTAAGTTATATTAGTAACAAGACATGTTATAGTAATTATCCTTAATTATTGACTAAATTTTAAAAATACAAATCATTAATAGGATAGAGAAGCGAGAAAACAAAAAAGTAAATTGTCTATAATGATGACAAGTGTCTACAATTATTTTGATTTATTACTATAGACAGATAAGTACAACAAATAAATTATTCAAAGTTGTATTAATTTATTAATAAACAATTTCCTTCAATTTTTCATTATATAAATATAAACAATCGAATAAACTGATTAAAATCTGAATAAACACAGGTAAAAAACCAAATAAATCAATCCGAATAAACCGAATTCAACTTATATATTATTAATAAATAATAAATTTAAATCTAAATTCGATTTAACCGATTAACCGAACGAATCGAATTAAAAAAATTGAACCAATAACCGAACTAATGCCGAAATTTGGAATTAGAACACGTTAGGAACCAAACCGAAAACCAAATTCGGAATTCAAATACAGTTAGGAAACGAACCAAAACCAAATTCAGAAATCGGTTCGGTTTTTCAGTTATGAATACGGTTTGGTTTTCAGTTTTAAATGGTTTTTTTAGCACCCCTACTTTAATATAGGAATTCGTTAGGTTCTTTTTTTTTCTCTAGCTCATCAGACCACCCGGCGTGCCGTGTGAGTGGGCGTGGGTGGGGCGTGATAGGACGTGGAACACCGCCCCTTCGGGCGTGGATGGGCATGGGTGGGCGGGCGTGGGTGGGGCAACGACAATATTACCGTTGTGAAGCTCCTTCTGATCAAGGTTTAAAAAAAACTTATTTACAAAAATACTATATATACACCATAATTTAATTCACACGCAATCTTTCTTCTATACATCACACAAAAACATCAAACAAAAAAATTAGTTATGTTAAAAAATGCAATTTTTACGGGAAGATGACAATTTTAGCGAAGGCGAAGATTTTTTAATCGATTCCCCACAACTTACTTCGACATCATTAGACAACAAGTTGAAAGACCCATTCTGACTAGAAGAGCACGAATTAATCGAGATCGTCTTGGAGCTCACGCACGTCTTGTTGACGATTATTTTTCCGAAAATCTGAAGTACCCCGAACATTTATTTCGGAGTCATTTTCGGATGATTCGGAATCTTTTTTTCGCAAGTGTGATGATTTGGAACAAAACTTTGATTTTTTTCAACAAAGGTGTGACGGAAGATGTAAGATCGGGTTTTCCTGTCTTTAGAAATGTACTTCTGCAATACGCCAATTAGCCTACGACACTAGCAGTGATTCGTTTGATGAGTATTTACAGGTGTATGATAGAATGGGGCGGAAATGCATTTACAAATTTTGTAAAGGTAAATTTATATATATAAATATATATGTTTATTTTTGTAGTTTATATATGTTTATTTTACGTATAGGCGTAATTAGATTGTACACGAAGAAATCCTTGAGGAAACCAAATTCCCATGACGTCCAGCAAATTTACACGTTTCATGAAGAGGTTCATGGTTTCCCCGGTATGTTAGGTAGTCTCGACTGCACCCATTGGGAATGAGACAATTGCCCAACAGCATGGCGACGTCAATTCCAACAAGGAGACCATCCAAGACCAAGTTTTTGCTAGAAGCTGTTGCATCGCAAGATCTTTGAATATGGCATGCCTTCTTTGGTGCATCGGGATCGAAGAATGATATAAATGTTCTAGATCAGTCGCCGATTTTCAACGATCTTATTGAAGGCGTGGCACCCGGTCAGCAGTTTATTTACAACGCCACAACATACAAATACGAAGAATGGTGCATGTTTCTCTACTTAAGGATTATAAATTTTAAATAATTCATAACCATTATTAGGCTGTGTATAACTATTTTAGATAAATGTAGATATGTAATTTCCCAGAATTTGAATTTTGAATTTTCTTCTTAATTTCCAAGCTCTTAAGATAGTCAAACTTATATCACAAGCACCAATTGACGAATTTAAAAAACATAAATTATGAAAATTGTCACAAAATGATTAGCAAAACAAGAACCAAAAGGCCTATTTTTAAAAAAACATAAAAAAAAGGCTGAAAGGATTTAAGAAGTAATTTAAAAAACTTTGAAGTTACTTGGTTTTATTTAAAAGGTACTGGGACCAAAGGACCAACACTTCCACCTCCATACACCAAGTTAATCTTCCTACTAAACTGTAATTATTAAATAATCACAAAGATCATTTAAGAAAAAATATATTAAAACTGGATTATGCAAAAATATATGAAAGATCCCTAAAAACAACATCGGGGTAAATATACATCATAATGAACTTTGATTGTTATTTACACCATAATGAACTATTTCAGGTTCTTATAGCTATAGAAAAATATATTCACCAACTCATCCATGCAGGGTAAAATTAATCCATATGACAGAAATCTAAAATATACTGAAGGTTGTTAAAAATAAAGGACATACCATTCCTTTAGGCCCTAATGTTGTTTTTGACCAAGTTAGTTATTACGATGGCAGCATCCCATGAAGATAATATGCATCCAGTAAATCAGTAAGGATTATTTGCAATAAAGAAAATCACAAGTCGCTATTATATTAAGCAAGTGCAGCTGAGCAAAAGAAATTACACAATGGTTTTGATAGATTTCAAAGCAAAGGTTTAAGAAGGCTCACCATACAAGCTCTTTCACACTTTTCTTCTTCGGTAGCTTCTTCTTTAATTTTTTTTTTCAATCTGAGATGCACAAGAAAAGCGATAGACATGCAAGGTAACAAAGCAAAATAAAACATTAAACTTATTGCAAATCCACAATATATTAGTGTGTGTAATGTTGTAACATACCGAGGGTGATAATGCAGTGAGGAGTATTTTATGAAAATACGTACCAAGATTTTAGTGAAGATGCACAATTAATAAGACGGATGATATCAAATGCTAGTGGGCTCTTGGTGGCCAAAGTAAAAAAAAAACTCATGGCTCGTTTAGAAATTAGTCTATCATCATAGCCTAGATTTGTAAAACATCAAATCGACCAAAGCAACCTTACCTGACCATGGCTGCAACTCGTTTGTGGCCTAGCCAAGAATCAAGGCTACTTCACCAAATCCGAACAAAAATACCTAATCGACCATGGCTCACATGAAATAACCTGATCACTCGAAATAACCTAATAAAATTTGTCAATATTACATCATTACACACCATTTTTAAAACCGCTTACAAACCCCCTTAAAATGAGTTTTTTATGAATTAAAACCCTTACTGGTTGGTGATGATAATTCTTCAAATAATGAATCTTCCTGTTGGTTTTCTTGTTTCCTTAAGCCTTCCAAACCTTGTGATTTATTATAACCAAAACAGTCGAGCTAGTCTTATGCTTGGTTTTCTTCAAGTCTCCTGTAATCACTTACTCCACAAATATTGAATCTTGATTACGATACAACCTTTAAGACGTATATTCACTTTTATTTTATTTCTAAAAGTATTGAATCTTGATTACGATACAACCTTAAAATAGTGGTCAAGGTTTTTGAATTTATTATTAAACACAAGTGTTTAGTGAAAAGAACACTCAATTCAATGAAACATAAATGGTTACAACTTCAGGTTACAACTGGTTACCAACATATATAAATCCAATCCAAATTGTTTATTCATCTCGTTGGGGTTTTCAAGAGCCCTATCAAATAGATTTATAAACTCCTAGAAGAACATGAATAGAACAAAATTTAACTCAATTGATAAACCATCATACACGCTGCTTTTGGTCCAAAAATACCCAAAAGTTCCTATTTTGTGTTTCAACCTCCAGAAACACATGAACAACTCATTGTTCAATCACGTAAAAAATTTATAATATAAGAAAGAAACGTATGAGTGTCACTATTTGTCTCATGTATAAGATGTTGTCTTTTGACCACATGTAGTATCTTCTCTATTGATGAATTCTACAACAACTAATAAGCAATTGCTTAAATGGTGAGAGTAATCGATAAGAGCAGAAATCTTGACAAAAACGACACAAAAATATAAACTCAAACCTAAACTTTTGCAAACGTCAAAAGAAATGCAATCAATCCTAAAGAAAACACATACCTGGTACAATTACTGTCGCAGACGTCGTCATGGGGAGAAGGGGGATTTGTATCGCGTCCGGCAGACCACCCACCCACCACCGCCGGTGTTTTGTACTTGAGGGAGAAGAAATTTGTTCATCCACCACCACGATGCATCCATCTTCATGGTATCTGGAGACAGGAACAAGAGAGCGTGATGGAACCAAATGTAATTGTGTATTCGTGTGTTTTGAAATTTTAAATGAGATAGGGTTTTCAAAAAGTTGCTGCTTAAAGATGCAAGCTTTAGATGCTGCTGGAGACGCACCAGAATCAAAGATCGAGAAGCTGCTGAAGCGACGACGTGGAAGGAGCAGATCGAGAAGAGTTTTGAGGAGTGCATTTGAATTTGGGATGTATTTGAAATGAGTTTTGCTTTTGTCCCGCTCATTTTTCAGGGATTAGAACGTGAAAGGAAGGCTTGTACCTCAAGCTTAATAACTTGTACATTTCTTAATTTTAAGACATCTCTATCTTCTCTCTCATATATGCATTAAAGGAGTATAGATATATGAAGGTATGTATATTTGTAAAGAAATTACAAGAAGGAACAAATTCTAAAAGACGATACACAGAATTGCCAAATTGCGCGAAATTTCGATAACAATGACCAGAACCAAATTCAAAGGTCAAAACTAGGTTAATATCAAATATACAACAAATTAAAGTGAAATATATCAATAACATAGCTTAATTAAAGAGTCCCTAGATTTAATAAGTCAAATTGCAAAAATTTGGGAAAATGAATTCGGCATGCGTAATTGGCAAATTCTTGACAACCTGAACTTCATAGTCATATTATATCCCCAATGAGATGTAATTGGACTATAACAATAATGGTTAATCAAATGTAGCAATTCTCGAAGTTACGTGCGAAAAAGCCAAACAAACGATCGCGAAAATTGCAAAACTATTTAAAACCCTAAACTTTTCACACCTAGACTTCTGTTATCTGGTTATTAGATATTTTAACCAAAATCTCTAATGAAACTTGCTAAGGAAGCTATTCTATTTATAAGCAAAGATTTGACTTTTCAGTCAAACTTTCATACCTTTCACATCACAAATTCGGCAAGACCATCTTTCTTCCCTTCTAAAGCTTCAAACACCTCTTGATCACCATTTCTAACAAGTCTCTGCTGATAATCAAGATGAGGAACAAGTGAATCTAAGAACCACCCTCCAAAAGTTGATTTTGAGTGGATTTTGATCTCTTTCAATATCTGTATATAGCTAAAAAAGGTTAATAGGTTTGGTTAAGGGATGGAAACTATCAGATCTTTAAAAACCATGAAAGGGCAAAATTGTCCAAAACCAGATCAAAGTTGTCAAAATCGATATTTTTCTTCACCAAACCCTAAATATAGGTTAATATTAGGATTGGGAGATTTTTGCACTGTAAAAGTATCAAATAAATCGGTTTTGGCACGTAAAGATTAATTGTGGCATGTTGATTTGGCCCTACGGACCTGTGCGGCACACAGTCATGGTTGCCCATGCGAGGCACATGGCATGATCGCGACCAAAGCGTTACCGAGACACATGGTCATGGCTCAGCCATGGCCAAGCCAAAAAGCTAAGGGCTAGGATGACCTAAGCCACCGACTAGGCCACGTCCCTGGCAACTA